>CM035116.1:120378621-121720639 GCA_020205555.1 Panax stipuleanatus | reverse complement strand
GTAAAGGGCCACTTGGGATTTTAAAGACCGTTCGGAGTATTTCAAAGAAATATCATCCGAATTTGCATCACGCGTTTCGGTGTCCAAGTACTGACTCTTTACTAATACGGATATATAGATATATGAATATGTATGACTATTTATCACAGATATATATATGAATAAGCAAGTATGAGATGATATAAACAATTATAATTTTGACAACTTATCTCAAATACTTGGACCAATTTTTCTCTTCCAAAGAAAATTATAACTTTGATTGAGCGAAGAGAGTAAAAGCTTGTTTTTACAATCTGTAGGCAAGAAGAGTAAGCTTTTTGGTTTATAGAAATTGGTTAATTGAAATGAATAGAAAAGCCTTCTATTTATAGAAATTTTCAAGTTCGGGCAAAACCGTAATTTTTGAAAAACATTTTTGAATTGGAAGGTCCAGATTGCATGATGGAAAATGAAGGGCTCGGATTGAATGCTATATAGCCGATTTATGTATGTTTGTTTGGCCCAACATATATGAGTCATAACTTGTGCCCAACGAATTTTGTGTATCACATATGACTCATAACATTTGCTTAGCTTTTTAAAATTGTCTAAGGCATAAGCCTTTCTCTTTTGCAGCAAAATAATTTCGGCACCACTCATGCCCAATTATGAATAAGGCACATACTTCTAAGCACTCACACAATCACTTGCACAAACACCAAGTTCGGTCATACCAACACACACACACAGCACACATACTTTCATGCAAACAAGTGCACACACTCGGTCACACACACACGAATATATATATATATATATATATATATATATTATATGTTATATATTTTTACATATACAATATACTATATTAAAAATAATTTTTGCCCATAAAGATTTTGAAAAATCATTTTAAAATAGGAATCTCCTTGCCTTAGGAAATATTGCTATATGAACTCATTTTATTAACACTTGATATCAATTTATCAAGGTCATAAAATAATTTTAAATAAAGTAAGAAACTAAATATTTTTGGTCAAAATATAAGAGGTAATTAATAAAACATTTTTAACGCTAAATCTTATGGAGAGGATTCTACCCTTTTTGACCTTTAATCCTAATTTGTTATCATCAAAATTAAATACCCAGTTTTGGAGATCTATCAATCTCCCCCTTTTTAATGATGACAACAAGTAAAAATATTTGTTTTTCAGAACTCCCTCTTAATTCATGAAGCTCCCCCTGAGATCATGAATCGGGTTTTAAAAGATTTTTAAAATTTTAAAAAACTATCAGACAAACATTCATAGTTATAACCATCCAAGCAGTTTGTATAATAACTGTATCTAATATGCAAACCATCCCTTCATACAAACCATCCATCCTGTCAGTTATACAGTTATAACAGTTAATAACAGTTCCTGTCAATCTCATGCACCATTCAGACCATAGCAGTTTTATAGCAGTTCATATCTAACAGATCTATGTCTGCTTTCATATCAGATTATTACTTAATAATAATCTGATACTTTCCTTTTTCTGATATTTTTCTTTTCATATCAGATTATCAGTTCAGATCCATGTCTGCTCAAATATCAGAATTATTACTTAATAATAATATGATATTTTTCTTTTTCTGATATTTTTCTTCTCCCCCTTTATCATTAACAAAAATGGAGGGGCAGGAGGAAAATTCCAAAGCCTGCAGAAACTCTTAGTTTCAGAAGTTTCCTGCACGTTAGTAAAATAGTTAAACATATAGTAATCATCCTAGTTATCAGTTAGTGTTAAGTGTTATTACAGTAGTCCAAAATAGTTAGTAGGTTAGTTTACATTTTTCTTCAGATTTCATCAAAATTGAGTGGAGAAAAATTCATACCCAAGTTTGACAGAGGCAGATCAAGTGGGGTCTAACCAGTATGATCTGGCTGGACTGAGCTAGTGGTGGCAGTGAAGTTGTATGGGGGGATTGTCACTTTGTGGTGTTCCATCAGCATAGTCACCATATCATGCAAGTGTTGCACAGAGTTGTAAAGCCTCTAATTGACTCAAAATCTGAGACTGGTTCTTTAATGATAACTGATTCATGCTGTTTAGGCAGTCAATTTGGGATATTAAATTTAAGTGTGTTTCTATATGGTCAGTTTCATTGGGTTGAAACACAATTAAAGGCTTGACAAGAAGGTTCAAATGAGACACAATATTACTATTATGAATCATTTGTGTCTTATGATTATGAACAGAAACACCCAGATATATGAAGAGTCTAGTCAGCAAAAGTCCAAATCCCATGCAATTATTAGAATGGCAAAATTCAAAGGATGTCAAGAGAAAGAAAGGCAGGCTATAAGGCATGCATTCAGTTAGAATACACTTCATCAATTCTAAATCAAAAGGACTGAACATTTTGTCATTTCTGACATGCATGAAGTTATGCATTAGAATTTTACCTAGAAACTGACATTCAGCAGTAAAGTAGTCCTTATGCACTTTACATGGATAATCAAACACATTAGCAGGCACAATTTGGTCAGTGGTAAGTGCAATGTTGTGCTTGAAGGTAAGGCATTCAATGGTGGTGGTTCCTATGGGATATATGTATTCATTTATCTTGGGATAACCCAAGAACTCTGTTCTGAGATCTAAAGCATGCAAAAGCAGAATTTCATCAATCATATAATCTTGACCTTGTATGCAGGTCTTAATACCAGATAGAAAACCAGTTGAATCATGCACAAAAGTCATATGAGCATAGAATTCAGCAATTAGACTAGGATATATCTCTCCGCTTGTAAAAGAGATAAGACAGTGTCATCCTACATTGGTTATCTTCTCTACAAACTTGGAAAACTATTGAAAGAGGTTGATACACCAGGAATCAAGTTGTGTTTGATATGTTCATACTTTATTTTTGCAGTGGGTGTGACTAACAAAGAAGTGTATAGGTCAGGGTGTGGGTCAGTGAAAATCTCAGACCTTTTTCTTTTAGAAGACTGAACAGGTTTCATGTTTTTAAAAGAGAGAGAATGCACAAGCAGACAAGTAGTAGAAGAGGTTTGAAAGTAAGACTGCACATTTAAAGCTATCCTTTTATAGATAAAATTTTAATTAAAAAATTATCTTAATTAATATGGCATGTCCTATTTGTCAAAAGGTAAACAGTTCATGTGATGACTGTGCAGTGTGAACAGTAAGGGACATGCAAGTTTTGTACTATTCGGCAGATTTAAATCTTTTGCCAGACTTTTCTTTTTGAAAAATTTGTCCAGAAATTCAATCAGAAGACACAGTCAAATATTAAAAATATGCAGGTTATTGACATAACAGGTGTGATCTAATATCAAACAAAGATACATACTATCATGACTTATTGGCCCATATCATACTGTAGCAAATCAATATAGATAAGTTATCACAGATAACACAGATATGCCCACATCAAGCTGTTACAAATTTAAGACAGAGATACAACTAGTCAATGTTACTAACATAACATGTTTTCATTGTCAGATTCCAATATATAAAGATATAGTGTGTCAGCACATTGATTCAACAAGTCAGTGTTATATAAAACTGATATAGCATATGATTTCTATTATACATGTCAGCATATAACAGTAGAAACATATAATTGCATAACATGGTAATTATTTTCATTTTTCAAAATTGCAGATTTCAGACATGACAATTTAACTTTCATTCAATATTTATATCCATATAGGTAGTCTCATATAAACCAGTGGCTTTCAAGTAGCCACACATGCAGAAATACACAAGAAACACATTTATATCACAGTTATCCAATTTCACATAGACAAATAGATAGAATCCAGACATGGAAATTTTCATTCCTATATTCACACACACACACACACACACACACACACACACACACACACACACACACACACACACACACACACATATATATATATATATATATATATATATATATATAGCCAGTGGCTCTCAGATAGCCACACAGTTCAATATGCACATATTCTCAGTTAAATAGAGAGGGTGAAGCGATTACCTCAGCACAGCTATTCACAAAACTTAGCAGCTTTCAAGTTGTTCCAGAATAAGTGTATCAGTAGGAGAACCACATTCACACATATACCAGAAATCTCAGACCCACACAACTCAGGTATATATATATATATATATAAACATAGTACACAGCAGTCATTACACACATGTATATTCTCATACGAAAATATATAGTATTTTTGAAATATTTGTGAAATTTTAGGATTTCAAAGCTGTATATATATATATATATATATAGATAAAACGGAAACTTTTTTTTTTTGAATGTAAACATAAATTTTGACAGAAAGTTTTCAAAAAAAAAATTAGGGTTTAAAGAAGAAATTAGAGTTTAATAAACATATATATATATATATTTATATATATTTTTTTTTTTAAAAAAATAAACTTTTAAAAATTTATGTAATATATAGATATACGAACTTAAAAAAAGTAATAATAAAATTAGACAGAAATATTTTTGGGGAAAGATTAGGATTTTGAAAAAGTTATAAACATAAATTTTGACAGAAAATTTTTTGAAGAAAAAAATTAGGGTTTAGATACAAAAATAGTAAAAATAATTCGTACTAAAAGTTTCTGTAACATATATATATATATATATATATATATATATATATGAACTTTTAGTTTTTTTTTAAAAATAATTAAAAATAAACAGAAGGAGAAGAGGAAGAAAGACAGAAAAGAACACATATAAAAAATATATATGTATAAATTTTTAAAATACACAGATGAAGATAAAATTTTTGTTTACAAAACTTTTAACAGAAATTAGGGTTTGAAAAATATAAAAAATTATCGGAGACTTAGAAAGTTCCTTACGAAATATAGGGTTTTGAAAATTAAGAACATACAAACAAAATTAATAAGAACATTTAGATTTAGGGTTTTGAAAAAAAATTTCTTTTACGAAATATATCCAGACATATTTTTTTATTTATATTTTCTAGGGTTTGAAGATCTTTAAGAACACGAACAAAAAAATTGTTTGAAACAAAATCGACCCTATAAACACGAAGAACAACACAACTAAACCAAAAAAATATATAGAAAATCATTTAGATGAAAGAAGAGACATAGAACTAACTTGAATCACTCGATTTTGGCTAGTAATGGTTTGGATTTGAGAGGGTTAGGGTTTGAGATAGAGAGAGTTGAGAGAGCGTCTGGGTTAGAGAGAGAGAGAAGAGAGAAGTCCGGTGAAGAGAGAGAAGGAGAGTGAAAATGAAATAAAAAATAGATTTTTTGTTTTTATATTTAGGTTAATTAGGATAATCGTGCGGCTGAGAACAAACCTGAGATTTGATCAACGGTCACGGAGTGACTCGCTTTTGAACCGGATCGGCTGACCCGTTTGACCCTGATTGGATGGCTACGATTGGTTTGTGCTTTTATTTCTTGATCGAGCGGCTGATGATCATGATCCGTGTGCTAAGGCTTGCTCGCTTCTGATTGGTTGGAGTTAATGAACGCGGATTGAGCCGTTGGATGAGATTGTTTGATGAGCGGCTCAGATCAAATCAGTTATATATTTATATAATAAATGTTATAAAATATAATTTTTGATATAATTAATAATAAAAATGCAAAAAAAATTTATATTGAAATCTATAAATTAATCTTTTTAATTTATATGAAAATTTTAAAAAAATTTATAATAGTATAATTTTCAGATAATTAAGAGATAGTATAAATATGAAATTTCAATATATAAAATGCATATTTTAACATATATAATCAAATAAATTATATATATATATATATATAATTATGAGTTTATATATATAAAAAAGAAGAAAATTAAAAAAAATTATATTAATATAATTTTGATATATATAATGTGAAATTTGAGAAAGATTATAAATATAAAATCTTTTATATAAAAATATATACTTAATTACATAATATAAGTGTATTGACATATAAGAGAAACAAATATATATAACTGTGAGTATATGTATATATGTATATAAATTAATAGAAAATTATGAATTAATAATAAAAATTATATTTAAAAATATAGATTTCAAACAACTTAATATATTATGAAATAATATTTAACATTCCCAAATCTAAACGTAGTTTGCAAAATCTATCAGAACTTAGTGGTTTAGTGAATATGTCAGTAATATTTAATTCTGTGTCAATGTGTTCTAATTTAATAATACTAATGTTGACATGATCTCGTAAGAAATGGTGTCTAACATCAATGTGTTTTGATCTAGCGTGTAATACGATATTTTTACTTAAATTGATAGTGCTTGTATTATCACATAATATTGACACACAGTTAAATTTTATATTATAATCGGCAAGGGTCTGTTTCATCCATAAAATCTGTGCACAACATCGTGCAACAGCTATATATTTGGCTTCGGTGGTTGAAATAGATACCGAATTTTGTTTATTAGAAAACCAAGAGACTAGACATCCACCTAAGAACTTACACGTGCCACTTGTGCTTTTACGATTAACATAATGGCCAGCATAGTCAGAGTCTGAGAAACACACAAGGTCGAATGGTTGACCTTTAGGATACCACAGACCTAAGTCTGTAGTTCCTTTAAGGTATCGAAATATTCTTTTTACTGCAACCAAGTGGGATTCCTTAGGATTTGCTTGAAATCTGGCACATTTACAGATACTGAACATAATGTCAGGTCTACTAGCTGTGATGTAAAGGAGACTGCCAATCATTCCTCAATACTTCTTTGTGTCAATATTTTTTTTATTTTCATCAGCAGTTAGTTTATCAGTAGTTGACATAGGAGTATTAAGAGGTTTTACAGACTCTAAACCAAATTTCTTAATCATTTCTTTGCAATATTTGGATTGAGAGATGTGAATACATTTTTCTCCTTGCTTGATTTGTAGTCCTAGGAAGAAATTCAATTCTCCCATCATGCTCATTTCGAATTCCTTACTCATGCTTTTAGAAAACTCATTGCACATATTTATGTTAGTAGATCCAAAAATGATGTTATCAACATATATTTATAAAAAAAGAATATCAATATTTTTATATTTTGTAAAAAGAGTAGTATCTACCGTGCCTCTTTTATAACTATTTTCTAATAAAAACTTACTCAGTCTTTCATACCATGCCCTAGGAGCTTGTTTTAGACCGTATAAAGCTTTGTGTAGTTTATACACATAATCAGGATGCTCAAAGTCTTCAAAGCCAGGGGGTTGTTTAACAAAGACTTCTTCTTCAATAATACCATTTAGAAAAGCAGATTTCACATCCATTTGAAATAATTTAAAATCTTTATGGCATGCAAAAGCTAATAACATACGTATAGACTCAATTCTAGCAACAGGAGCATATGTTTCATCATAGTCAATTCCTTCAAATTGATTATACCCTTGTACAACTAATTGTGCCTTATTACGTATAACAGTTCAATTTTCATCTAATTTATTACGAAACACCCATTGAGTACCAATAATGGAGGTCTCTTCGGGAGTTAGAACTAATTCCCAGACATTGTTTCTTGTGAACTGTTCAAGTTCTTCTTGCATAGCTATTATCCAGTCTTCAACAATCAAAGCGTCTTTTATATTTTTAAGCTCAATTTGTGACAGAAAGGATAGATGACTGGCCATATTTTGTGCTTGTGATCTTGTAAGAATCCCTTTATCGATATCACCAATGACATTTTCTATTGGATGATTTCTTACAGCATGTGATTCCTTGGGCAAGTCATTTAGCTGAGGAATAGGATTTTCAAGAGGATTAACATTGACAGAAGAAGAAATATAATCAATTTTTAGTTCTTCCATATTTCTGAGGATATCTTCAATAACTGTATCATTTTCTACCAGTTCTTTATATTTTGGAGGAGGTTTAGATTCATCAAAAGTCACGTTCATTGACTCTTCCACGACTAGAGTTCTTTTATTAAAGACTCTATATGCTTTACTGTTTAGTGAATATCTCAGGAATATTCCTTCATCGGATTTGGGAGCAAATTTCACTAGATATTATTTAGTATTTAGAATAAAGCATTTACTCCCAAAGATGCAAAAGTAGTTTATTTTCGGAGTTCTTTGATAAAAGAGTTCATAGGGAGTTTTGAAAAGAATTTGTCTCAGCAAGACACGATTCAAAATATAACAAGAAGTTGCAATTGCTTTAGCCCAAAAATATTTAGGAAGTCGATATTCATTAAGCATAGTATTGGCCATTTCTTGTAGAGTATTATTTTTCCTTTTAACTATACCGTTTGATTGAGGTGTGTAAGGTGCAGAAAAGTTATGACTTATACCGTGCTCATCACAGGACATTATGAAATCAGAATTGTCAAATTCTCTTCCGTGATTAGACCGAATATAAATAATAGAGCTTCCCTGTTGATTCTGAATTTTCTTACATAGAGCAGAAAAGGAGTTTATCGCTTCATTTTTGAACTTTAGAAAATCAACCCAAGTGAATCTTGAATAATCATCAACTAGGACTAAAATATAGACAACACCACCCATACTATGATTAGGGATAAGTCCAACTAAGTCCATATGCAAGAGTTCAAGTGGTTGAGAGGTTGAAACTGTGAGTTTAGGTTTATGAGATGCATGAATTTGTTTTTCTAATTCACAGGCTTCACAAATATGGTCTTTAAGAAATTTACGTTTAGGAAGGCCACAAATATGTTCTTTAGAAGATATGCTATTAATCAATTTCATGTTAATGTGTCCTAATCTACGATTCTAAAGCCAAGGGTCGTTATTTGCAGACACAAGACACACATTATCCATGTGTGAGTATGCATCTAAATCACACGTGTACATATTTTGACTTCTAGGACAAAGTAAGATTAATTTTCCAGTTTGGTCAAAAATAGAACAGTTATGAGGACTGAATGTTATTTTAAAACCACTATCACATAGTTGACTGATGGATAGAAGATTATATCTGAGTTCAGTGACCAATTGAACGTTAGAGATTGTTATGTGTTTACTGTACACATTTCCAATTCTAACAACTTTACCTTTGTTGCTATCTCCGAATGTTACCTCGTTACAGTCTGTAGCTTGTAGATTGCTCAAATTAGTTTTGTCGCCGGTCATGTGTCTTGAACAACCGCTATCAAGGTACCATTTATTTTTACTAGAATCAGCTGTGAGACATACCTACAACATATATTAAATTCACAAACTGGTACCCTTTAATGAGAAGTGTCCTTTGGGTAAGTTTTCTAATTTGTATAAGGATTGTTCGTGTTTTCCTTTACAAAATTTGGTATAGGATAATAATCACTCGTAGACACAAGTTTTATGAGTAGCAGATTTGTAATATGCATGACTAATTCTTTTGAATGAAGGATTTTGATGAGAGTTTCTAGATGGTCTTTCATGATAAAGAAATTCTCTTTTTGTGATAATAAGTGTAGTGTAACTTTCTTTTGGTACCCAAATTATTTTTCCTGAATAATTTTCATTCTTGGCATTACATGGGTAAATTGAATGACCATTTCTATTACAGTAAGAGCATTTATCAAAAGGAGATGCACGATCTTTTTCTTTACTTTTAATATGATAGAGTTTCTTATGTTTTATCTTACTGGATTTTCCGGTATATCCTAATCCTTCTTTATTAAAACTACATCTTTGTTGACCGAGCATAACGTCAAGATTTTCTTTTCCTTTTGTAAACTTAATAACTGTAGAGTTTAAGTCATCCCGTTCTAGAGTCAACATTTTAATTTGATTCATTAGAATAGATTCTTCATTTTATTTTTATAATGAATTTTTCTTTTTACTTACTTCTTGTTTTTGAGAATCTTTTATAATTTCAGTGAGAGCTAAATTTTCAGTTTTAAGATTTTCAATAGATGTAGCAAGTGTAGAATTTTCCTTTTCAAGATTTTCATTTGTTTTTCTTAACTTTTCTAGTTCTTCTTTTACGACAAGATTTTCTAAAGAGTTATTTTCTAATTTCTCATTTTCATGCTTTAAGACTTCATTATTCATGATTAAATTAAAATTTTCTATTTTAAGATTTCTATTTGCTTCAATTATTTTTTCAAATGATGCTTTTAATTTAATAAACTCTTCTTTAATAATTTCATTATCATTATAAGCTTGATGTTTGAATTTACCTCAGATTTTGGTGATGATTCATTGTCCGCCATAAAACATAGATTTGCTGTTTCTTCGGTTGGACTCAGTAGGTTCTTCTTCATCACTTAGATCCCAGCCTTCATCAGCTACTAGAACTTTGTTGTTGGCTAGTTTTGGACAATCCTTCTTGAAGTGTCCTGGATGGTTGCATTCAAAACAGTTATTTGAATTTTCATTTGTGCCAGCATTTCTGAAGTTGTTGTTGGTAGCTTTGAAATTCCCTCCTGGAACTTTTGGCTTGAAGGCTTGCTTGTTTCGGAAATTATTGAAGTTGTTATTTGTTTTCATGAAGCCTTTGCCATATCTCTTTGCTTTGCTTTGAATTACTCTTCTGAGTTGTCTTGATAATAATGCAACTTCATTATTATCTAGACTCAAGAGTTCTTCATTTAGTTTATCATCATCGCTATCTTGATCAACAAGTAAGGCTTTGAAAGCGATTCCTTTCTTTTTGAGGTCTGTATCTGATCCTGCTTTTTCGACTAGTATGTCGACTTCGTGGGCACGAAGATTTCCAATGAGGCTATCAAGGGGATAAGAAGTTAGATCCTGCATTTCCTTGATGGCTGTAACTTTCATTTTCCACACAGATGGAAGAGCTTTGAGAATCCTTCTGTTCTTCTCATTTGTTGTGTAAGCTTTTCCCAGTTGTTCTAGCTCATCAATGATTCTGGAAAAACGAGTTTCCATATCAATGATCTTTTCACCTTCTTCCAGCTTGAAGCTTTCATACTCTTGAATTAGAGCATCTTTTCTGGTTTCTTTGATATGACTGGTTCCTTCATAGGTTACAATCAATTTTTTCCAGATTTCTTTTGCATTCTTGCAGTTGCTAACTCTTTTATATTCTTTTTCTATAAGAGCACTTGTTAGCACTTGTTCAGTTTTGGAGGCGATATTCATAACCTCCTCATCCTCGGTGGTGAATTCCCCAGCATCTTTTTCAACGAGCTTTTCATTTTCGACTTTTGTGGGAATCTTTACACCTCGTTCAATTGCTAGCCAAAGTTTGATTCTTTGTGACTTGGCGTAGATTTTGAACCTATTTTTCCAGGTGGCAAAGTTTGTGCCATCAAATAGTGGAGGTCTGGACATTGATAGTCCTTCTCCGCAACCAGTAGCATTTGTGTAGGCCATAGATGGATCTACTCTTAGATATGCCTGTAATCACTTAACAAACAAGTTAAAGAGCACTGCTCTGATACCAATTGAAAGTCCAATAATAATCTAGAAGGGGGGGGGGGGGTTGAATAGATTATTACCGTTTAAAAATTATCTTTGGCCTTTTTGAATTTTAGTGGATTAACTTTATCAAATTAATAGACAGTTTAAAATTCAATCATACAATGCACAGATATTTATCTAGTTCACAACATACAGCCCGGGTATGTTGCTACGTCCAGTCTCAAGCTCCTCTCTAAGACTTGTGATCCTATTAATCCCTGTAATAAATACTCCTTCAATAGGCGAAGCAGTCTGTACAAAGTTTTAAAGATAAACTTACAACTATCCTCAACTAACTTTCTCGGACAGCGAACTCCCAGCTCCTTCCTCAAGCTTAGTTGAATCTTCTTCTGAGCTTAGTACTATTTTATACTTTGGTCTTGAAACAACAATCTCTTTCTCACCTCACAAGTACACTAGAGACCCAACTCCCAGCTGACATCTCTAAGACTCTGGTCTTGGTCAAAGAAATCTTGTCTTTCTCACAAATATAAAATAAACTAACTCACCCCTTTTTCCTTTTACAAAAGTTTGTTTGAATGTTTGCTTCTCACAATAAGTAGATACAATTGTAGCACAGATACTTCTCAGATAAGCAGATATAGAATTTCAAATGTATGATAAAAGTTCAAAGACTTTTATGTGATGTGCTTCTGTGAAAGCAGATATAATATTTAAGTACTTGTAATAAAGATCTTCTTTTTCTTTAAAGAATATTTTTCAGTGGATTAAGAAAAAGATTTTTCTTTATAAAGAGTGTGTTTCTTTGTTGTTGAATAAATATAACTTTGAATTAAACAACTACACACATTTATATAATGCAGCAATAATTTACGAACAATGACAGTTTATCAAGTATGACAATATGATTTACTTTAGATAATACTTGAACAAACTCGTTCTACCCACTTATATATATATATATATATATATATATATATATTATATTATACTTGATCTACGTTGCGAATAATTTGGCCACTTGGGATTTTAAAGACCGTTCAGAGTATTTCAAGTGAAATATCCGAATTTGCTTAACGCGTATCGGCATCCAAGTACTGACTAAATGTTTTGATTCACAACTTGATAATCGGATATAGAATATTAAAGAATATTTATATCGATTATTTATATCAGTAAAGGGCCACTTGAGATTTTAAAGACCGCTCAGAGTATTTCAAAGAAATATCATTTGAATTTGCATATTGCGTTTCGGTGTCCAAGTACTGACTCTTTACTAGATATGATAGATCATATATAAGATATATATATAAATGTTTATCATAGGTTATATCTGATTATCTAAATCTATATATTGATTATACCAGTAAAGGGCCACTTGGGATTTTAAAGACCGTTCAGAGTATTTCAAAGAAATATTATCCGAATTTGCATAACGCGTTTTGGTGTCCAAGTACTAACTCTTTACTAATATGGATATATAGATATATGAATATGTATGACAATTTATCACAGATATATATATGAATGAGCAAGTATGAGATGATATAAACAATTATAATTTTGACAACTTATCTTAAATACTTAGACCAATTTTTCTCTTCTAAAGAAAATTATAACTTTGATTGAGCGAAGAGAGTAAAAGCTTGTTTTTACAATCTGTAGGCAAGGAGAGTAAGCTTTTTGATTTATAGAAATTGATTAATTGAAATGAATAGAAAAGCCTCCTATTTATAGAAATTTTCAGGTTCGGGCAAAACTGTAATTTTTGAAAAACATTTTTGAATTGGAAGGTCCGGATTGCATGATGAAAAATGAAGGGCTCAGATTGAATGCTATATAGCCGGTTTATGTAAGTTTGTTTGGCCCATCATATATGAGTCATAACTTGTGCCCAACGAATTTTGTGTATCACATATGACTCATAACATTTGCTTAGCTTTTTAAAATTGTCTAAGGCATAAGCCTCTCTTTTGCAGCAAAACAAATTCGACCCCACTCATGCCCAATTATGAATAAGGCACATACTTCTAAGCACTCACACAATCACTTGCACAAACACCAAGTTCGGTCATACCAACACACACACAGCACACATACTTTCATGTAAACAAGTGCACACACTCGGTCACACACACACACGGATATATATATATATATATATATATATATATTATATGTTATATATTTTTACATATATATTATACTATATTAAAAATAATTTTTGCTCATAAAGATTTTAAAAAATTAATTTAAAATAGGAATCTCCTTGCCTTAGGGAATGTTGCTATATGAACTCATTTTATTAACACTTGATATCAATTTATCAAGGTTATAAAATAAATTCAAATAAGGTAAGAAAATAAATATTTTTGGTCAAAATATAAGAGGTAATTAATAAAATATTTTTAATGCTAAATCCTATGGCCTTTTTGACCTTAATCATAATTTGTTATCATCAAAATTAAATACCCAGTTTTGGAGACCTATCAACGTATGACTACGAAAAAAATCCAAATGATCCGACAACGTATACAAACGGCACATGATCGACAAAAGAGTTATGCGGATCTTCATCGAAAGGACGTGAAATTTAATGTTGGGGACCATGTGTTGTTACGTGTTGCTCCATGGAAGGGAGTTACAATATTCAGGAAGAGGGAAAAGATCAATCCACGATTTATTGGTCCATTTGAGATTTTTGACCGAGTAAAAAATGTGGCCTATAGACTCACTTTACCTCCAAGTATGTCTCGTGTTCATAATGTGTTTCACATATCCGTGCTACGTAAATATGTGAAAGACCCGAACCACATTATTGAGTTAGAACCAGACGAGATAGCCGAAGATTTAATGTACGAGGAGGTACCTGTCAAGATCTTGGATAGGAAGGAGCATGTCCTACGCACAAAGGTTATACCACAAGTTAAAGTTCTGTGGAGGAACCATGCTATTGAGGAAATGACCTGGGAGTTGGAATCAAAAATGAAAGCGAGGTATCCTCACCTTTTTGAAACACCAGGTACGTACGTCAATTTCGAGGACGAAATTTCATAAGGAGGGGAGGTTGTAAGACCCCAACTTTTATGAATAAAAAATTAAATTTTCTCTATATATTATTTTGAAATAGTCAGGGGTTAATTTGATAATGTGGAATGTTATGGGTAATATGCGCAAATATTTTAAAATAAGCAAGTGGTTATAAAATATTCATTGTTGTCGGGGAATATTCGTTTGGTCGTGAAATATTCTTGCTGTCGAGAAATATTCGTACGACGGCGCAGCCATTTGTGGGCCCCATAACGGAAAACTGTCAGATTAAGAAAACGACAAGAATGAGTTTTCTATAAATAACGGCGTAGTTGTTACCGTTAACACTATTGAAATACCCGGTGATTAAAAATGAAGTAATACGCGTCGTTGTACAGTAGCACACGGTATTGCATAGTATTTTTATATTATTGTTAATTCAATAATTGCTAATACACAGTATTTTCCATTATCAGATCAATAATTCATATTATTTGAATAATATTATTAGATAGCATTATTGGCAATGCCTAAGGAAGTTCTGTCTAGGAAGGATTATTTAATTGCGCGCCTGTAAGGAGAAATCCTTATTGGAAGGCCCCCTCTTTCCTGAAAACGACCTGGTTGTCAATATTGTGGTTCTATAATATTATTTGTGAATAATTAAATATTGATAAAAAATGATAAGGAAATGTTTATTTAATGGGAGAATTTTTAAAGAGATAATTGTTAAAAATTGATATTTTATCTTTTCTGATAAAATAATTTATTCAAATATATTATTATAATATTACATTATAAGTGTATAATGTGATAATATAATAATATAATAATGATAATATTTTTACAATAAATTCATGGTTTATGAATAAATGAGGTGGAAGAGAGAAGATATAATTGAAATTATTTAATAATTATAAATATTTTAATATATATATATATATATATATATATATATATATATGTGTATATATATATATGTGTGTGTGTGTGGAAGAAGTGGTGGGGGTGAGAGAAGAAAATGGGGAGAGAGAGAGAGTTAGTGGAAGAATATGGAAAAGGAAGAAAGAGAAAGGGAAGAGAAGGAAATTGAAAAAATCATCCGTATGTGAATTTTGGTCATTTTCTGTTTGAAATTTGGAAAAACTTCATTCTACAAAGTTGTAGAGGATTAAATTTTCTATGGAAAGAACATAGAATTCGTATTTTTCTGATAAAAGGGCTATTTATTATGAATTATTGAAGTTTCAGAATAAATATTTTTTTATTAAAATATATGGTGCGCCCCACTTTTGGTTGTTGTAAAATGCTGGAGTTTTGTTCTAGAATGGTGGTTCCCACACATGGAAAAATACTGAAATTGAAGTTCAAGGAGGTGTGCGGAAGTTTTTTTTAAAATATAATATTTTATTAAATTTTCTGCTTTTGCGTTCTAAGCATTTTCCTATAAATAGGATGCTGAATTAGAATTTGAAAATCACACCAGAATCAAAAGTTTTCTCTCTCTATAATATCGAGCGTATTTTTGTGAGTATTTAGATACTTTGAGTGTTGTTATTCCGTGCAAGTTTTCTTCAGTATTATATCCGATATTGCAGCCAGAAGTACTGTTCTTTTGAGGTAAGGGATGTTATATTTTTCTTAAATAATGTTATTGCTTTCAATATCATTTCATCGAAATATTGGTATGAATTTTATTATGAAATTCTTACCTTTTTCGTCGGGGTTACTATTCACGTATACGGTACTATTCACGTATACGGCACTATTCACGAATACGGTACTATTCACAAAGTATGATTTTTCTTATGAAAATTTCTACCTTTTTATGTCGGGATTACTATTCACGTATACGGCACTTTTCATGTATACGACACTATTCATAAATACGGTACTATTCACAAAAAATTAAATTTTCTTTTCTTTGTCCAAGTTGGCTATTATGGTTCTTATCTTTGATTGGATCTAAGTTTTGATCTTCATTCTTGAATTTTGCTTCACAGTTGATTGTTATGGAGTATTTTTAAATTTGGATAAACTATTTATGAATTCCTAATCTTTGTCCTTTATTTCACTAGATTCGTTCTTTAAAATATTTTTCATCATCTTTAGTCTTAAATGGTGATATAAAAGAATATCTTTGGCCTGTAGTGCAAAGATGGATGATTATGTAAGGAATATCTTTGGCCTGTAGTGCAAAGATGAATGATTACCTGATGAATATCTTTGGCCCGTAGTGCAAAGATGGACAGGTGTTGAGATGAATATGACCAACTGGTGATACAAATGAATATCTTTGGCCTGTAGTGCAAAGATGAATATTTGATTCAAGATATATATTGATTGATGTTACAGGGATAAAATATTGATTATGGACTTTCAAATCATAGAATATAGTAGACATCATTTTATACTTAATTCTTCTGATGCATTGTTATTTCCGCTGCAGTTATTGATCTAAAACTTGTTGTCCATAATATTTTATCAGATTTGTTGAAGACTAACAATAAATTATTCTTTATTATCCACCCTTTTCATCTATTGTCCTCTTCAGGAAATGAGAATGTCGTAGGGACTAGTCGGGGGACAAAGTGATGGTCCGAGTTAGAGAAGTAGTAGTCCTCACTATTTTTATAAAATAGTGTGATAATAATTGTAATGAGGACTTAGTTTGAATGTTTATATTTTTTACATATTTGTATTGACACTCACAGTTGTGTGGTCGTATTTTGCACGACCGTGTGATATAAAAGTTTGTATTTAGCTATCTAAAATGGGTTGGGTGGAATGGACCTATTCTGGGGGCGTCACAAATCGTCTCTATCGAACCCCCAATTCTATTTATCAAAACATAGCCCCATTATCAGCCTCCAACACCCCAAACCAGCCTTTATTTGCCTAATTACTAGCACCAACCCCGCTGCAATATCACTCCACATAGCCTAGCTAAAAAAATTGGAGAACAAGTGAACCAGCTAGCAGCACACCCAACACCGTTGTTAAAAGCTTCAACACCAAAAGAGCTACCGCAACCATAAGGAGCCTCCAAGCTCGCCACCACCGCCACACGGAGCCTCCGCCGTTGCCTGACCTTGTGTCGCCGCTTTTTTCTACACTTGGTAGGTTTTCTCTCTCTGCGTATTTTATTTAGGCTTTGGAGACGTGCTTGGGAGATGAGTTGATTTTACTGCCTAATCCACGTAGGAATGACATATCATTTTCGTTTCTATTTTCACTAGCCACATCTAAAATTTTTTGAGTCAACTTGACGGACGTCTAATCTTATTAATAGAATGGTGTAATTTCAAAATATTAATTAGTTCAATAGGGTAATTTCAATTTTTTAAATTTTGATGGTGTAATAAGTCAAATGTGTCAACTATAGTGGGGTTTTCTTAGTTTTACCTGAAATAATCTGAGCCAATTTAAAGGACCTCAAATCTTATTAACGAAATGATGTAATTTTAAAATTTTAATTAGTTCAATGAGGTAATTTGAATTTTTAAAAATTTAATGGTGTAATAAGTAAAACTTGTCAATTACAGTGGGATTTTCTTTAGTTTTACCATAGAAAATGACATGTTGCTTCGGCTCTTTTTGCCCCTTCTTTGATGACGAGACTAAATTGCAAATCTGACCCTCATATTTATCATGTTTTTGCTAAACTGTTTCTTAAACTTTTTTTAACACAATTGTTCTTCATAGACGCGTTTATCATGCAAATGTGTTCCTCCAATTTTTCTCACCTATTAAAAATTAATTTTCTATCTCCTCTCTCTCTCTTCCCTCCTCGTTTTTTTTATTTTTTATTTTTAAAATTTGTGTAAAAAGTATACTCTACTACTTTTTTTTATATTGACATTTTGAATTCAATATGAAATATCTCTAAATTAAAATTTAGTATAAATTAATTAATTGTAGACAATATAATTACCAAAATTATAAACTTTACTATTTTTTATTTTATCTAAATGGTACTAATAATTGTATGATTTATTTTAAAATTGAATATATCTCAAATTGATTTAAACGAATCAAACTTGATCCTATATTTTGAATAAAAAAATATAAATTTTTAAACAACAAAATTTGTTTACAATAGTTAAAAAGGATGGATATTAAATGTAATATTTAATTGTCTATGAAAGTATGTAGGTAAAAATATCATTTAGCACCACTTCTTATCGATTCAGCCACAATTTTCTAAATGAATCGTTCAAACACATTCAGAAGCATTAAGAGTTTAAAAATTATAAAACAAACAGTCTGAATGATTTAATCGATCAAATTCAGACTCATTCAGATATAAACAAACAACCCGCAAACATTACAAACGTTGATAACTGAACAACTTTTTCAAAAAATTAACCCATAAGTACCATTTATCTATTTCTTCTAAGATTTATAAATCTAGACAACAGTTGTCAAATTACTTAACATTTGACATTTTTTGTTTTAAATTATTTATTCCTGTATGTCAAGGTGTGTTTAAAACTCATTTTAAAATGTTTTATATAAAATTTAATATTCTTAAAAAATGAGTTTTAAAAAATGTTTTATATAAAATTTAATATTCTTAAAATATTATCAAAAGTCTTGACTACGTCAAATATATAATTGTAGTTTTTAAGTTTTCTACAACTATTAGTGTACAAAATTACATGACTATTTACAATTTCCTTTTTATCAAGTACCACTAAGTCTCCATTCTTTTATATTCATTCTAACTTATTGCGCAAATACCTAGATCTAATGTCATATAACATGACATGTTTATTTTTGCGACATACTATGTTTTTAATATTGTTGGGATGTAATTATTTGGGTCTAGCTAAAGTGTAGCCTAATTTATTTAATGGATCGGATTTGGTGTTGGCCCATATACATTTTGACAACTTGCTCAAATGGTGGGGGAAAGTCTTTATTAAAGTAAGTTTGTGTTTCCTTATTTAATGGGATAAGGAGATCTAATTTGAGAAGGAATCGATCAACTATTTTTGCAAATATAAGGTGATTCTAAAAAAGACTCTTACTCCTAATTGGATTCGGGTGGACATAACATCTATAAATACAACAATAAGCAAGGGTTTGGGGAGATAACACAAATAAACAATTTGTACTCCCGTTATTATTTTGTAGTGGATTTCTTATCTCTCTCTGTGGATTTTTCCCAATTGGGTTTGTTAGGAATATGCATAAGAATGTTATTCCTCTTTATATAAGATTTGATTATGAACTTAATGAATGAATATGCAAATAGTCTGCATTGATAAAAGTTGTAAAGTCCTTAATAGATGATAGACAGTATGTACAAGGACTTAGACTGAAAAGATCAAATGTGTTAGGTTGATCCCACATGAATGAACAGCTTTGTGAAGTCCTTCAAAAGATTACAATGTACAAGGACTATGAATAGAAAGATCAAGCTTGTTAAATTGATCTTATAAAATGTAATAGATAGGCTCGTCTGATCGAAGAGCACTGCACTAGCCATCACAGTCTGCCAAGAGAGTTAAGGCAGAATCGTAGTCTATCAAGAAAGAATAGTAGTCTGTAAAGATAGCCTCTCTCGGAGTCGCAGTCTGTCAAGAAGGTCACTCTCGAGATAGTAGAGACAGTCTGCCAAGCGCCTGTCGAGCCAAGTCAAGTATCGTAGGCTTCACTCAAAATCATGGAGTCTACAGGTCGTCCTAGGCAGGATCGTAGTCTGACAAGCCAGTCAAGAGATTGCAGATTTTAAGGCAAAAATTGTAGTCAGTCAAGTGCTCACAATGCTAAGGAAGAATTGTAGAGCGCTCCACGATTCTCAACAGATGAGCATTCCTGAAGTGTACACAAAGATCTCATTCTCTGGTAATAGTAGTCAAGTTTCAGAATGCAGTCTACTGGAAGAGTATCAAAAAGCATTCTCTAAATGGCCTGCAAGCAAACAGAAGATCGAAGCACCAACTCTATCAGCAAGGGTAATTGAGAAGTGAAGAGCCATTCAGGAGAAGTCTTCTACAAGCGCTCATCAAAAGACAACGATCGTAGTGTTGACTACAACGATCGTGGTGTTTACCAACAAGTAGCAGAGACTGATAAAGTGCCTACAGAGATAATGGCTAACCTACAGAGGACGGATGAAAAGGATTGTCTATGCTCAGCTTTACCATGAAGAGTGACCAAGAGATCATAGAGCCAAAAGTTGAGGAAGCTGAGCATGACTAATCAAAAGAGTCATGAAAACCAAAGGGCCAAAGCAGTCAGCCAGATTATCAGTTCCTGAAGTAAGGCAAGACAAGCAGGATCATAGAAGCAGTCTGCAAGAACCAAGTGCAAGATGGTTCTACATTGTCAATTCACAGAACATTCTCAGAATCGTAGTGTTGTCAAAGTCAGTCAACTTACAACTTTCACAGATAAACTACGACCAAGCACATGAACGTCAGCATCAAAATCGTGGAGTTAGTTCGTCTGATTATTGAGACTTAGCAATTATCTAAATATGAAGATTGGCAAATGAACGTTGCTGATTGAGAGTCCCGATGCACTCACCAACACCCTTGGTCCAAATTGAGGAATTAAAAAGGAGAAATAAAGCTGACTTCCAACTGAGTCTGCTGAAAGTGACGTTTTAGAGGCGTTAGGTGAAACAATAGACTGTTGTATTAGGAAAGTCAAAAAGGAGCTGTCACGTCAACTCAACATATCTACATCAAAGAACTAATAATCTTTGAAGCTTTTTAAATAGCTCCCAACGGCTATATTCCAAACGGGAAGCTGATGGATGGATGTATAACAGCTGAAGCTTCAAAAGAAAAAGAGTTGTTAACTCGGAGTGAATCTTACTGAGCTTAACAGAGTAAAAAGTCTCAGTGACAGTGAGACTACCATAGAAGGAGTGAAGCACATCTGATGAGAGTTGTACACTGCTAAAAGCTTCACTCAACATGAAGGAGTATGCCAACATGGTGGCATCTGAGCTGAGAGCCGAAAGGCCAAAAAGACAAGAACTAGAGTGGCAGATCAGAAAGCAGACCTCCAGAGCCACTCTACGTTTCACCATGAACAACCTAAGCTGAAAAGAAGAAGATACAGAGCAGAATCTGCAAACAAGACAACCAGTGTTCAAAGGCTGCTAAGTAACAGAAGAAGTCTACTTGATGTGCAAGACTTAGCAGTACCTTAGTGGTGATAGTGTGCTATGCTGAATATCAGATGAAGTTAATCATCAACAACAAAGATCAGTTGCACCAAGGAGATGAATCAGACTGCTAAGGACACAAGGATGTCAAGCTTAATATACATATTAGCATTCCATCAGTTGTGATCAAGCCTCAATGCTGAATGCCATACAATCAGAAGAAGCTGCTAAGTACAAGAAGATGAACAAGCTGAATGTCATCTTAGCAGCTCAACAACAAATAAACAAACAACCAGGGCCTGAGTGGTCCTTGTCTTCATGACTAAATCAAAGTTAAGTCTGCTGGGCATGCTGAGTATCGGAGGGTACAAGAAATTCTAAGTCTGCTGGGCTTAGTCTACAGTTTCCAAGTCTGCTGGGCTTGAAGAGTTCTTAGCTAGAGTTCCAAGGTTGCTGGCTTTGAAGGAATATTAGTGATTCAGAGTTGATCTTTTCCTTAGTGGAATCCCTGCTTGTTGAAGCAGAAGGGTGGAGTAGGAGCATTTAGTCTCTGAACCACTTAAAACCCCTGATGTCATTTACCTTATGTCATTTACATTCTGTACTATAACTGCTTACAACCAATATAACATTAGAACTATGTTTAACAAGATATTCTTGAAGGGGATCTTAACTTATTTCGATGTGCATTAATATGATTATTCTATTTGTCATCTGCTAATTACTTAGCAATACAAAAGAAAAGGAAAAAGCTTTTAAAATTAAAAATGATCTATTTAACACCCCTTCTAGATCTCTTATGTGCCCTTGGGAACTAATAATTGGTATCAGAGCAAGTTCTCACATTGTATCCAATAGCTAATGCTTTAAGTTGGTCCGCGACACAAATAAGTTCTAAACTTAGTATTAGTGGTAGTAAGTCACTTCTGAATGAAGATGAGCTCACAAGTTGAAAATTGTACGTACAAGTAAATATACATATTCACCTAAAGCTGTCCAGATTGGTCACTATCCTTAAATGCAATTGTAATAAGGCTAATCGCTGCTTACGGTCGATCAGCAGTCTGCAGCCTAGTGATGGGAAGTCAAGACGCAGCAAGAACAAAGATTCTTTCGTCCACTATTCTGAAAGATGAAATGCCTATACATGCTATAAGATGCTTATCTAGAGGAGAAATGAGAATTTTTCAAATATGTATTTAGCTAAATCCATTAATCTGAACCTTGAGGTTCAAGGGCGATAAAGAATTCAAGTTGCCAAGATTTTCCTCTGATCATAATTCCAAGACTTTGCTTGATTGATCTAAAGCCATATGGAGCAACAAGTTGTCAGCATTAACACTACAAAGATGTGCATAACAATGCCTCATATCATTGTGCAAATAAACAGAACAACAAACTGTCAAGACATTGACAATAGCAAGGTATGTATCCTCATTACTATATACATACATCATATTGCATCACCTTATGTGCTATAATAGTATTCTATCAAAAGATCATTTTCTTCCTAAAAAGGGAAAAGAGAGAAGTACATTTGAGGTTGGAAACTATTTGTTGAAAAACTTTCTCTCCACCCATGTTTTAAGTTGAAAATAATTTTTTGAAAGAAATCTGATATATGCCTTAAATATATTACAATCTAAGAAGTTTAAGTTGCTCGACCTTTGCTGATGGGTTGGTATGTTTGGAAATTCATACAAATCAATGTTTTGTGTTTTTGATAAAATATAGAGTGTGATCAACATTACAGGTGTATCTTGAAGGTTCTTCGAAACTGATTAACTCCACGAACCAACAAGATGCAAATAATTAATAGAGTTGATCCTCACTCTGTGAATATTTAAAATTCGTGAACATAGCAAAAAGCTAAAGGTGTAACAACCAAAGAAAAAAATTAACATATCAAAAAAATGTTTAATCATACACACACTCAAAATCATGCATTATAATTGTCATTATATCTAAAATTAATATATATATATATATATATATATATATATATAAACATGATTGTTGATGCTTATATGATGAAAATCCAAAAAGTGTGAGGAACTAGGGTTTTTGAGAAAACTAACCTAGCAGGACCCAAATAACCATGGGTACCAAAATAGAAAAAAATTTAACCTGCAGGTACTTGGTCTATCTGACCTCACTAAGAAAAACTGAAGAACATGACTTCAGTCATAAAGCTTCTACCAGCTGCAAGTTCAAAGTTCCCTCAGCAATGCTCTCATTCAAGGTCATCCAAGGCCAGAGCTTGCTCCTAAAGATTTGTTGTGTCCCTAAGGATGAAGATCTCATGAGCTTAAATGAATTCCAAAATCCTCAGTATGATCATCTTGATACTTCAAAAGGAAGCTGGTTATTCATGTCAAGAAGTAAGAGACCTTCCATGCTTACCATGCAAAGCATATCATCTCAAAAGATACATCAAGGAAGATCATATCAAGGGATCATCAAACAATGGTGATGAAGTATGAATCATAGAAGAAAAACTCTACGAGTACAGAAGATGCTAAAGTCTGAATGAAAGAAACTACGTTCGTAGTGTCTAGTCAGCAAATCGTGGAGTAACCAGTTCTAAAGAAAATACTCTATGATCAAATGGAGCTGATTCAACCATGAAGATTCCAGCTAGAAGGAGATATGCAAGGTAACCTTACTTATGTATGAACAGAAGAGTAGCCCACCCTTCTCTAAGATGATAGTATCAACTATGAGGGAGCAGTGATCTACTAAGTCAAGCAGCACTCAAATTGAAAAAGGAGCACAGTGAAGCAAATCCTTCAGATCTCTCAAACAATGAAGGTTGCTAAACTTGATGCCAAGGAGAAAGTAACTGAAGATATGGAGATGGTAAAGTTACATTGAGAATAAAATGTAAAAGATGAAGGAGAAGAAGATGTGGGATTCAGAGATAAGCTCAGGAGACAATTCAATCTCCCTTACATATCTGATGACCATTCCACGAAGAACCAGTTCAATTCTGTGAAGTTCTTAAAACAGAAGGCACTTCATCTAACAGTGCTTCATGAGAAATTATTCACCTATGTCATTCTTCAAGCATTATGAAAAGTTTCAATAATCTTTGGGTTGATACTTCAATTATCCAACAGCCCCATCCCAATTACAGAGTCCCAAAACTCTGTGGCTGATGAACCAAATAAATCTTCATCCTTAGTAGTAACGTCCCAAAACGTGCTACTGATAACCATACCACCCAACTACCCCATTCGTAGAGTACCTACGATCAAACTCATGATCGTGGAGTAAGAGTGTGCTGACCCTACGATTTCAGTCTATACAAGCAACTCTCTAATAAATTTCTGACTATATATATTGAAGAGCTAAAAGCACCGCATTCTCTCTCTTTTACAAATACCAACATCAAAGTATATCCAAAGTTAGTAAGTAAACTCTATGGCAGAGAAGCCCACTATGATGACATTGTTACCACCAAGTTTAAGCAGTCTTCTTCTGATAAGCGCCTCAGAGACAAACCTAGCCCTAAGTTTTATCCTAAGAGGCCAGCCCTTTCTGAGCTACCTTAAACCAGAAGAAGTGCTGAGATAGAATGCATCACAAGGACCTCTGCAGAAGCTTATAGTAGTCCCTTAGAAGAATTCAAGCTGCTGATGAATTATGCAACTCCCAGTTAGAGATTAATGAAGAATCATCTACTGAAGCATGGCTACAGACGACGATCGTCGAGTAGACAAGGAAATCATGGAGTACTAAACTAAGTCATCAGGTTACTCCACGAACTGAAGAAGTCAACGTTCAACTAAAGGGAAGTCAAATCTGAAAAGCTGATCTGTTATGAGAAGTTACAGATAGTGACATATCGTGCTCTTACACCTGTCTTATTAAAAAGTAGAGGAAATAGTTGTAAATGAAAATTCAAATCTGTGGCAGTTACACTTAAAAGAAACTACCAAAAAGCTGCAAGTCTCTCTAGTTCATCTTCCCTCTTTGAACCCGAAACCCTAAACACTTTTCAAAAGCCTAAATCTCTCAAACCTCTAGCCATACTCAAATCGCCATCAAGTACCTCCTGCAATACTCCTAAAATCAAACATCCATATATTCTGTTAGTTCCTAGAGGCACAATAGTTATCTAGAAGGGGGGTTGAATAGATATTTTAAAACTTTTCCCTTTTTAAAATACTTATCAAGTTTGTTAAGCACAACAGAATATATGATTTGTTTGCTTTCTTTTTAGATAAACCAAGTTTAAAGGTGATAAGCAGTTATAGCAGTTTATAACAGATATAGCAGTTATAGCAGATATCAAACACAGTGATTTTAAGTGGTGCAGAGCACACAAGGCTCCTAGTCCACTCTTCTACTCCACGAGTAGGAAATCCACTAAGGATGTCTTTACACTTCTTTGAATCACTTAGATTCCTTCAAGACCGACAGTCTTGGAACTTTTTAGTTCACTCAGAACTCTTCAAGTCCAGCAGACTTGGAATACACTTGATTGAGAGTTGAGTTCTTGGGCTATGCTACTCAGTTGCTGTTAAGCATAAGTTCAAAAGAACTGAGTAGCAATGCAAGCTTTTCTTCAGATCGTAGAGTTTCGACATTGAGAGTTCTTGAGCTTTTTAGTTCTTGCTTTCTTTTGAATCTGTGTCTGATTTGCTTATGAAGGATCCTTTGAAATATGGCATCCGTTGCAGCATTAAATGCTTCAGACGTTTCTGAGCACTGATGTTGACTTTCTACAAATCTGCTGTTCTGCCGCCTGGTCCACTGACACAGCAGACTGCTTTCTCACCTAACTCCTAAAAAGGTGTTTTTAGCAGGCTTGCTGTCCTTTCCTTAGCTTCTTCAATACGCTTCTTCGATGCATACTAAGGATGAATGTTGGATCATTGGAACTACTAAAATGTCAACGTCTATAATCCATTCTCCATTTGTCATACTTCCTCTTTCATCAGATAGACGATTCTGATGCTGGTTGGAGAGACACCACGATCCTTGTCTTTGGATCATGATCGTTGTGTCTTGTCGTGCTCATGCTTGATTCAGCCTTGATCGTAGAGAACACTATGATTTCTCTTAAACTCTGATAGACTACGAACTCCACTTGCTTGCTTTACAGACTCCACATTTTTGAGAGCTGATTGTGATTCTTAACTTGGCTCGGTAGGTGCTTGGATTATCTCCACGGGCTTCTAAGACAAACTATGATTTCGAAACAACTTCTTCGATACTCCACGATTCTGCCTTGGCTTCTGCAAACTTCTGGCTGGCTCGACAGACTACGAATCTATTGAGGCGTAACAATTACATCTCAAAATAGATCAACCTAACAGCTTTGATCTTTCTTCTATACATTCATTTACAGAATGATAAACATTAAAGCCCAGATCAACCTAATAATTTTGATCTATCATCTAAGTTCTTGTACATTAATTCTCTGAAGGACTTTACACATAAACATATATATTTACTTTCAACATCAAATTTGAATATGCAATTCCCAACAATCTCCCCTATTTGATGTTAACATAACCAAGGAGATTTGCATCATATCATTAATTTCTAAATGCAGGATGCTAGAAAGTAAATATGACTTAGTGTTTCAGTGAGCAGCTAAATCTTTAGAGAATAAACATGAATTTATTGCTGTTTGAGAAACAGATATTATAATTCAGCACCAGATACATTAATAAGAAATAAATTTCAACTTATCTCTATTTTCTTTGCCTCTTGTTCCTCAGATTGGCATGATCTGCAGCTCTCCTTCTTCTGCTGGCTTTATCTCTCCATGCAATATCTTCCAGCTCACTTTGACTTAGTCTTTCACTATGATCTTGTCTATTCATAAAGATAGGATCTCCAACGAGCATGTTGAGGCCAGTGTTGGATACTTCTTGTGAGCTGAGAGATGGACCTTGACCTTAACTCCTTATAAAAGGTTCTGCATTATAAGTGATTGGATCTGTTGTTGCTGCTGTTCAAATCGTGGAGACTGATAGCTAGAATGTCTCGAAGGAGGCTGACTTCTTCTGGGGTTGCTCCTCGAAGATTGACCAATTTGTTTTCATTTTCCTCTGCCTCTTCCTTTCTCCCCTTCCTCTTTATTCTCCCCCTTTATGTCAGCATCCAGGGTTCGAATGTCTTCTAAGAGGCGGTTGACTCCTTGCACCAGCTCATGCATTTGAGAATGATTTTGGGCAATGTCACTATGATTTTCTTCAACCATGGCCTCAGTATTTCGCCTTTGTTGCTGTAACAGTTCTATAGCATCTGTAGTATGTTGAACTTGAGTCATAGAATAGTTTTGGAATTCTCGTAGAGTGAGACGCAGCTGGTGAATCTGTTCAGTCATAAGAGCATTTTGAGATTCTTGAGTTTTCTAAAGAATCTGCACTGTTCCCTTATGTTTGTCGATAGCCTGAAGGTAAATAGCATCCCTTTGGTTGAGACTGTCACTCATTTCTCGTACGATCTCCCTCAGTTTCTTTGATAGCTCAATCGCCAAATTTCCTGGTAGAGTCTTGACAGAGTTAATTATATAGTTGAATCATTGATGCAATGCCAGAGAGTTCACATCAAGGTTCTCCTCTGTCTCTAGAGCCACATGGCTTGTTAACTCAACAAGCTCCTCTTTGGTAGGAAGTAGAGACAGACGATCAAAAATTCTCTGTACATCAGGAAGAGAAGTCGTAGTGTACTCCCTTGTCCTTGACATGCTTGACAAAGCAAGTGTCATATCAAAATATTCATTGTTGGAGGACGAGGGAATATCTGACTATTGAATAGGGGTTTGTGTTTGGTGTATGGGAGAGGTGTTTGGCTCAGGTTGAGGTGACTTAATGAGCATGAATCTGTGATCGACGATTTGGCTTGGTGGCTCTCTAGTCGTGGTGTCGTGTGGTTGGTCGACGATTACAAATTGTTGTTCGACAACCATTGAGTCACTGACAGTTGGCTCTATAAGGGAGAGTTGGTTATTTGGTTCATCAGTTACAGAGTTTTGGGACTCTGTAACTGGAAACTGGTTTAGTGGGTGAAGAACCACTTCCAACCATCTTTGTAGTTCATAAAACTAGTGAAAGTGTGATGAAGGGCAGTGGTTGACAATGAAAGAGATGGGAGTAAAATGTAACTTATGCTTAGTCTCTGAAGATGAATCATTGGTGATCAGCTTCTGAGCAAAGTTAAGGTTTCCTAAAAATCCATAGGCAAGCACAGAGATGGCTGGATAAGCTTTGTAAGCCCAAAACATGTGATCCCAGGAGTTGAGAATCAGAGCCCTATGATAGGACATCATAGGCAAGTAGTTAAACAACTGATTGTAGTTAGCTGCTCTTTCTCCATCCCTGCACACTGCAAGAATCTTGACTTCATCATCCTCTTCCTCATCACTGTCTTCATCATCTTCATTTATTATTTCCACCACATCCATCATCACCTCATCTTCTCTTTGTTCTTCAGCATTCTCCTCTTCCATTTCCACAGCCTCAACACTTCTCATTTTAACAGCCTCAGAGACTATGATTTATTCAGGGGCTGAGGGAGCTTCATGATCATCTTTTGGTAGTTCCCCCTCAGCTGTAGCATTCTCTGTCTCAGGAATTTCTAGGAACTCCCCCTCAGCTGGAACACTTCCTTGTTCAGGTGCTTCTAGAGGCTCCCCCTCAACATGAGCAGGGCTCATCTCAATTTCTTCTTGCACCTCCTCCTCAGCATGGACAATAACTTTGGGCAGATCCTCCTCAGCATTATTCATAGCCTGATCAGGTGCAGTAGGGTTTTCTGCATGATTGAGGTAGGCTACCACATCAGCAATGATTCTGGTCTCTTCCAAGGTTGGACCAGATGCTTGAGGCTCAGTGCTTTGTTCAGCCTTCTCAGCAGCAATTCTTCTATCATCTTCTTTCAAAACTTCCTTATTTGCAAGGATATATTTCTTGACAAGCTTCTTCTTTGTTCTCTTAGGCTTAGTCACAGCCTCAGCAGCTTCTTCAGCTTCAGCACTGACAGTTTGTTCATGCTGAGAAGCTGTTGTAGCATCCTTCTCAGTAATGATAGAAAGTCTAGACTCCACGATCGGTAAGGACTCCACAATCGTAGTGAGTGAAGACTTCTTTGATCGATGGCTGCGCTTCTTCTTCTGAGGCTCAGAGCTTCATTCAGCCTTATCTTCACTTTTCTCCCTCTTCTTCTTCTTCTTCTCCTTTATAACCTCTTCTGGTGATTCGGTTGCTTCAAGAGTGAGTTCCCTTTGAGTGACAAGACCTCGAATCCCAGTACCAGAACCAGAGCCCCCTTGGGGTGCATCAGTGGTTGAGCCTTAAGGCTCTTCTGTTATTTGAACACCTTCATTTAATTTTCTCTTCCCTTTGCTCTTTCTGACCAGATCCAATGGTTCTTCTTGGTTGACTTCTTCTTTTTCCTCAGTTTCCTTCACAGCAAAAATATTTTCCTGCTGAACCAACTTCTTTACTTCACCAGTTCTTCCACTGGACTCAGACATAATCTTCACATTTTTTGTAGGGTTCCTCTTCCAGTTTTGAATAGCTGCTGAGTCATTTTTCTATTAGGGTTGATGGGTGAACCTTCCTTATCTCCAATTTTGTATCCTAGAGCAGATTGGAGAATTATGCTGATGAATCTCCCATAGAGCATTTTGGCAGAGCTCTTTGTCTTCTTTGGGCTGAGCATCCACTTCCCAATCCATTCTATGAGAAAAGCCCCATAGTTAAGTCAAATTTTGAAGCAGATAGTTGTCATGAGTTTCAGTTGTTTCTCATTTACAGAGTCGTGGCCAGAGCCCTTGTAGCATATGCATTTCCCAACAATATCAGCCAAAAATTCATACTTCTGGGGAAACTCTTTCTTCTTGTAGCCTTTGATGCCTTTGAACTTCTTGTGGTGCATCTTCTGTAGGCCTTCATGAAAGTCAATGACGTCCCTAGATGGAAGATCTTTTGATTTAAACCTTAGGGCTAGGTTTACGCTTTCAGCATTGAGTTGAATCTGCACGCCCTTGACTTTTGTAGTGATGACGTTGTTTTCGAAGACACCATTGCAGTAGAACTCCTTCACTAGCTTTGGGTAGATTCTTGTGCTGGTGCTCTAGTTTGGAAGCTGGTGCAAAGGTCACGTCATAGTCAATGCCTTCTTCTTGAGAATAACCTTTGGCCACTAGTCTTGCCTTGTTCCTTGCGATCACCCCATCTTCATCCATTTTGTTTCTGAAGACCCATTTGGTGCCAATGACTGGGTGATTCCTTGGTCTAGGAACTAATCTCCAGACTTTGCTTCTTTTAAACTGATTCAGCTCTGTTGCCTAATTTATTAATAGCACTTTAACACGCAAGTATACGTGTTCAATTGTAATATTCAGCAAGCAAGGATATCGTTCCCACGAGGAAATAGATTAACCTTTATCAATTATAAATTTTAATTCAATCAATCTTATTTTAAACTACGAAATATTGGTCGTAATATGAAAATCTAACTTAGCAAAATTAATAACTAAGATCAATGTTCACAAGATTAATGCAGATTTAACAGGTTAAGATTACACTTCCCTTGGTATTTCATTTAAATCACTATACTTCCCATTTAATTCAATTAATTAATACGAATCATTATCCAAGAATGCTTTATAAAATTCACACACTTTTTCCCAAAACACGTGAACAAATCCTCCTAAATCTGATCCTCAAGACACAGAATTACCAGGAACACCCTAGTTAATTAATTCACTATATTCCTATGTGAATCAAGTTAATTAGGGTTTTACGTACAAATTCTTTCAATGGATACAAAAGACACATAGGTATATTCCTATCCTACATACTAATCATATTAACCCTATTCAGATTATATGAACAGATGTTATTATATCCAGATCTCAATCTATACTTGATCTTCCAATTTTATATAGATTATCACAGTAATTGTTGGCCAAACAATTAATCAATAAGCAAAAGATATAATAAACAATTCAATAAAAACCAACTTTCATTCAATGGGAAGGTTCAATTTAAACTACATACCAAGTTCCGTTGCAATCTTAATTAAAGTTTAGTGCATGATAATAATAAATAAAAACATCATCCAGATTAATAATCCAAACATCCCAAGTAATTACAAAAGATAAAACTAGAGAAGAGAAGAAGAAACTCTGAATTTGCTCCAATACTCTCTCTTTGATCTTCAGCCCTTGTAATCCTCCTTTGTGTTTTCCTTCGTTGTTCTCTTTCTGCAAATCCTTGTCGTCCGAAATTCCACGATCCCTTTTTTTTAAGTCTTCTTTCTTTTTGTATTAGTCCAAACCCTCCTCCAGAGTCCTTTCCCTTTTCCAAATCAATTTAGCAGCAAAATTAACCAACATTAGGCGTGGCCTAGCGCACTAGGCGCTAGGTTCAGTGCAATCCAAGCGCACTGTGCGCTAGACAAAGACCAGGTAATTACAAAAATGCCACTCAGCTCCAATTTTAATGATTTTTAATTCTTTTCTTCTCCCAAATGACCAGTTTATCCCTCCAGCTCCATCCTACAAGAAATAAACACAAAAACTAATAAAAAGATACTAAAAACACTTAAGGATAACAATAATTAAGCTAAACAATATCTGATTCGTAAGTATACAACTCACTCATCAAATACCCCCAAACTTATTTTATTGTTTGTCCCCAAACAATGCAATAATGCAAATGCAACCTATCTAAATGTCTACGCATCCAGCCATCAGTCAGTAAGAAATCAAACAAATATGCCTCAGAGGTATCAACAATAGATTCAAACAATACATCCAAATAAGACAATTCAATAGCTCATACCAATCCGTAAATCAAAGCCTGTTGTTTCTGATGTAGTGTGTGTGTGCTTAATAACCATTAAAATCAACTACAGTTCAAATACATTGCATAATATGCTTCTTAGAGGGAAAAACACATATCTTAACTTAAGAATCTTTGTAACAAGTTAAGCTTCGGCTAGAACTTTCACAATCACCAAGTTAAGAGTCAATACGGGATTTATTTATTTTTCTTTTATTTGCTCACGAGGGCATTTACGCTCTTTCTCGTGTTTACACTTGACTATGCAATGTCTAGTTCTCTTAGGCTTTTCAATGGTACCCATGTAGCGAGCTTTCGACCAACGACTCCCAAACCAGACGGCTTTAGGGCGCTGGGTGTAAAGACATCCCCTAGGGTTTACTTACTCAAGTAGCAAAGGCCACAGAACTAAACAAGTCAACGTGTTTATTCATCTGTATATATATCTCTTTTTTTTTCTGCAATTTTTTTTTCATCATTTTTTTTTCAATTTAAATCCCATATTTTCCCCCAAACTTAAGTTTCTGCGTCATCCTAGCTTTTACCACAACTTTACAAATTTTCCTTCATTAGAACAAAGATTTCCCCCAAGAAGACAATTATGCTATCATTTAAACTAAGTTAATCACAATGGTTAACCTAACGTGCTACCCGATTACATCAGTTTTCAAACGGGATAAGATTTACATCACAATACGAAACTACATCCATGTCTCAATTGTCAGTACTGTTAAACTATATATAATTCCAATCTCATCATTGGCTAAGTCATCTTCAACTAACTCAATGCCTGGATTCATGCAATATGAACTAACTAAATGCATTTTTTTATATACTTAAGTTTCTGCGTCATCCTAGCTTTTACCACAACTTTACAAATTTTCCTTCATTAGAACAAAGATTTCCCCCAAGAAGACAATTATGCTATCATTTAAACTAAGTTAATCACAATGGTTAACCTAACGTGCTACCCGATTACATCAGTTTTCAAACGGGATAAGATTTACATCACAATACGAAACTACATCCATGTCTCAATTGTCAGTACTGTTAAACTATATATAATTCCAATCTCATCATTGGCTAAGTCATCTTCAACTAACTCAATGCCTGGATTCATGCAATATGAACTAACTAAATGCATTTTTTTATATATTTATTATTATTATTATTTTTTTTTTCAATAAGAATGACCACTACATGCAAATACAAATGACCACTACATGCAAATACGAAATGAATGCACCCCCAAACTTAAAATATGCAATGTCCTCATTGTATATAAATTTAAAAAAATTAGGGACTGAGGACTTCCCTGATCAACGCCTACTCCTCTCCGGCATCTTCATCTTCGGCATTAGGAGGAGGTAAGTCTGGAGGTGGATACACTGATAGAGGTGGAGGGAGTGTGAACTGGTACGGAGTCCCGGCTGGATTCATTTGGCGAAACATATCTGCCAACGACGTGGTACAATGGGAATAAATTTCTGCTTGACGTTGGGCAAGACAAGATTGCTGTCGATCCATACGGTCAAAACCTCGGTGTATCTGGGTTGCTACCAAGTCAATTCGTCTCGTATGATGTTGTAGGTCACTCCGTATATTCTCAACCCAATCAGGTGGTGGCATAGAACTTGGTGCCTCAGGAGGATGCTCAATAGGCTGCTCAACATGTACTGGGGGAACGATAATAAATCCCAGTCCCCGTGGGTGTGATTCAGCCCCATCCCATATCTTGTATTTAACCATTGCTTTGTGATTAATTGGGGATAACGACATCAAAACCTCTTCCTTATCATTCCATTGAACCCCTGCTTGGCGACACAGTGCTGTAATTAAAGACGGGTGAGGTAAACCGCCTGTAGTTCCTGGTTGCATTCCGTTCAAGATAGATTCATAGATCACCTGCCCAATGTCAACTGATTTGTCTTTCGCAATGCAAAATAACAAGGCTGCCCTTTGACTCATCACTTCACTCATATGCCTGCACGGCATCAACTTTGCACAAATGAAGGCATTCCAAGCTTTACCATATCGGCTTAGCTTTGCTGTAGGGAAATGACGTGCTTCTTGCTGATCTGTTAGTGCCCATTCCGTCCCTGGTTCACATAGGGTGGCAATCACCTCACTATAATCCAAATCATGTTTCATATATTCTTTATACTCACTGTTTTTGATCTTGGACAACCTATAATATGCATTGATTGCTTTTCGTCCCATGTTGACTGCTCGTCCTCGAACCATAACATTATTGCCATCAGCCGCAGTTGCGTTGGCATAAAATTCTTTGACAATCTTAACTACCGCCGGCTCGGGTTGAGAAGTAAAATCTAACCAATTGCGGCTCGCTATCATCAAGGCAAGTTCCCCGTCTTGAGCTTCCGGGAGCAATCCCCGCTCAGGTATTAAAGGTCTTCCAGCTAACCAATTTTTATAATGCTCAGATGCTTCATAGGTTTGGAATCTCTTCTTGTCAAATTTTTCTGTAGCTCCCGAACTCTCTCCTCTCTGTCGCTTGCGAGCCAAAGATGTGAGTGTCATGTCTTGCCCAAACAAGAATCGGAGTTCAAACCTCTCAAAAGCCAACGTTTTTCTTTGAGGCACAATATCAAACAACTGGTGTGCGATGTTCTAAACAACCTTTTGACAAGCTTTCCCCCAAACTTATTTTTCACCAAATCCACTAATTAACTAAGCACAATGTCCTTCCAATGCAATACAATCAACAATGTAGGATTACCCAACCGATTGCGTCAACACAAACTCAATGGGTACTCAAACAAAAATATTTAATATTTCTTCAATGGATGTACTAGAGTAACCCCAATCGAGCAAATCCAAATAATCACAGATAATTTCTGATTAAACTTACTTGTTTATGTCCCTGGATTGTGCCAATTGAATTGATGAACCAATTTATTTGATTCTTAATGTCCACCTTGTGTGGTTGGGTAGGGGTGAGAGATGGGACTGACGAGTTTTGAGGTGAAAAGGTTGGGTTTGATTTGTGAAGGAGAGGTTGGGTAGTGTTTTTCGGGTATAGGAGGGAATAGAATGGGTTGTCGTGGGTGAGCGAGAGTGAAGGCTTGCGTTGGATAGTGTTTTGGTATGAATAGAAGAGTAGAAGAGAGCTGACTTTGGGTTTGATAGAAGTTGTGCCTGTTGTGGAGTTTAAATCTGTTCATGTTGCTTGTATAGCGCACTGTGCGCTTGATTTTGGCCTGCTGGGGCGCACTATGCGCTGGCTACCAGGGGGTTGATTATGTTGGGGCGCATGATGCGCTCAACTTGTGAAGGAGGGGCGCATTGTGCGCAACGACATTGGTGTGTGGTTTGAACAGGCGCACTGTGCGCTTGATTTTGGCCTGCTGGGGCGCACTATGCGCTGGCTACCAGGGGGTTGGCTAGCTTTGGGGCTGAATGAGCGCACTAGGCGCTAGCTTGTGAGTCTACTGAGCGCATTAGGCGCTGTGAGGCCCGGAGGTGATGTTTGTGCTTGGCTTTGCTTCCCACTTCTTCATGCTAGTCCTGCATTTTAATAGTACCAAAATCAAGCCTCACATTGCAGAACAAATGAATATTAGCTAAATTAATGAACTAACTAAACTACCAAGTTGATGCACAAACAAATTAACTAAACTACACTAAATTAATCAAACTAAACTCACTACACTACAAAAAAAAAAAACAGGTTGACTAAAAATTTAAGGTTTTGACAAATGGACATTCTGCAATTGCGCTCATAGGTGCTTGGCTTCCAGGGGGCGCTGCCCCCTTGCAACCCCCGCCAGCTCACCGGCGAGCTGGGCAGCCGCTCGCTCACCGGGGAGCGAGACCCCCGAATGGGTAGTCGTAGTGGCCATTAGTCGATGCCGCCAACTATAAACTTGTTTCCCATCCTGAAATCAATTAAAGATCATGTTAAAGAACATACAGGTTATAACTATTGAAATAAACTAACAGTGAAGCAAATTAAAATCAAATAAATAAATAAATAAAATTCCTGGGTTGCCTCCCAGTTAGCGCTTGGTTTATAGTCTTCAGCCCGACTGTGTTTTCACCGTTCTAATCCGTGAGACTAACAAATGTTTTCTCACGATCGATGTGACCCCCATAGTAATGTTTCAACCTCTGACCGTTGACTTTGAAAATGCGTTTTGAATCTGGCTCCTCAACTTCCACGGCTCCGTGAGGAAATACCTTTGTAATACTGAATGGACCTGACCAACGTGATTTTAACTTTCCTGGAAAAAGTTTTAGCCTGGAGTTGTATAACAACACTTTTTGCCCTGCTTCAAACTTTCTTTCAAGGATTTTATCGTCATGCCACCGCTTAACCTTTTCTTTGTATAACCTCGCATTTTCATATGATTGGAGTCTGAATTCATCCATTTGGTTTAATTGTAAGAGGCGTTTTTCTCCCGCAGCGGATATATCAAAGTTCAACTTCCGGGTAGCCCAATAAGCACTGTGTTCTAACTCTACCGGAAGATGGCATGCTTTCCCATAAACCAACCTGTATGGTGACATCCCTATCGGTGTCTTGTAAGCTGTACGATACGCCCATAGAGCATCATCCAACTTACTAGCCCAATCTTTCCGACTAGGGTTCACTACCTTCTCGAGTATTCGTTTTACTTCTCGGTTGGATACCTCGGCTTGACCACTTGTCTGTGGATGGTAAGCAGTAGCTACCTTATGAGTAACTCCGTACTTAGCGAGAATAGCTGAGAACTGCTTATTACAGAAGTGCGTGCCTTCATCACTAATGATTGCACGAGGCGTGCCGAATCTAGAGAAAATATTCTTTCTGATGAACTTAACCACAACCTTAGCATCATTGGTGGGCGATGCTATAGCTTCAACCCACTTTGAGACGTAGTCCACCGCTAGAAGTATATAGGAGTTGCTAAAAGATGATGGAAATGGTCCCATGAAGTCAATGCCCCAAACATCAAACAATTCTACTTCTAGGATCATATTTAGTGGCATCTCTTGTCGCTTTGATATATTACCAACTCTTTGGCATCTGTCACATTTCAATGAAAATACACGGGCATCCTTAAAGATTGTTGGCCAGAAGAATCCACATTGAAGTACCTTAGCTGCCGTTCTTTCTCCCCCAAAATGACCACCATAGTCAGATGCATGACATTGGTACAGAATATTCTCCATTTCACTTTCCGGAATGCACCTTCTTATTACTTGATCTCCACATTGTTTAAATAAAAACGGCTCATCCCATAAATACTGTTTCACATCATAGAGAAATTTCTTCTTCTGCTGACTCGTCAAATCTGGCGGAAACACCTTACTCACAATGAAATTTACATAATCTGCATACCATGGTGTATCCATCCTTACCGCAAACAGTTGTTCATCTGGAAAAAATTCGTTGATCACTGTTGTGTCATTTTTTTTTAGTTCTGCATTCTCTAACCGTGATAAATGATCCGCAACCTGATTTTCTGTTCCTTTTCGGTCTCGGATCTCCAAGTTAAACTCTTGTAGCAATAATACCCATCGAATCAATCTCGGTTTCGCATCTTTTTTTGCTATCAAGTACTTAATTGCCGAATGGTCTGTACACACAATCACCTTTGTCCCAATCAAATATGAACGAAATTTATCAAATGCATACACAACTGCTAGGAGCTCTTTCTCGGTAGTGGTATAATTCAGTTGGGCACCCGTTAATGTCTTACTAGCATAGTATATAGCATGAAAAATGTTATCCTTTCGTTGGCCAAGGACTGCGCCAATCGCAAAGTCACTAGCATCACACATTAACTCGAATGGGATACTCCACTCTGGCGCTATGATTACAGGTGCGGTAACTAGTTTCTTTTTCAAGATATCAAAAGCTTCCAGGCATGCTTGATCAAAGTTGAATGGGACATCCTTCTCCAAAAGATTGCAAAGTGGTTTTGTGATTTTGGAGAAGTCTTTTATAAATCTTCTATAGAAACCAGCATGTCCCAAAAAACTTTGAATACCCTTTACTGAAACTGGTGGCGGGAGGCTCTCAATGGTTTCGATCTTAGCTCTATCAACCTCAATTCCTTTTGATGACACTCGATGACCCAAGATTATCCCCTCTTGCACCATAAAATGACATTTCTCCCAGTTTAAAACCAAATTCGTTTCCATACACCGTTTGAGCACAAGAGTGAGATTTTCCAAACAATAATCGAACGAATCCCCAAAAACTGAAAAATCATCCATAAATACCTCGAGATTTTGTTCGACCATATCGGAGAAAATAGCCATCATACACCGTTGAAATGTTGCCGGCGCATTACATAATCCAAAAGACATTCTGCGAAAAGCAAAAGTACCATATGGGCATGTGAATGTCGTCTTCTCCTGATCCTCGGGTGCAATGGCAATCTGGTTATAACCTGAGTATCCATCTAAGAGGCAATAATACTCATGCCCTGCAAGCCTGTCCAACATCTGATCTATGAATGGTAGAGGAAAATGGTCCTTACGAGTGGCCTTGTTTAACTTTCTGTAATCCATACACACCCGCCAACCCGTAACTGTTCGAGTCGGGATCAATTCATTATGCTCATTTGCAACTACTGTCATTCCTCCTTTCTTTGGCACACATTGAACCGGACTTACCCATGAGCTATCTGAGATAGGGTAGACAATTCCTGCATCCAACCATTTAATAATTTCCTTTTTGACAACCTCCTTCATTATGGGATTGAGTCTTCGTTGTTGTTCAACAGTCGGTTTTGCTTCATCTTCCAATAGAATCTTATGCATGCAAATTGATGGGCTTATCCCCTTGATGTCCGCAAGAGTCCACCCAAGAGCAGTCTTGTATTGCCGAAGTACCCTTAGTAGCTTTTCTTCTTGAACCTCATCAAGTGATGCAGATATTATGACTGGTAGAGTAGAAGAAGAACCAATGTATGCATACCGTAGATGGTTAGGCAATGGTTTAAGTTCCAAGGTTGACGGTTCTTCCACTGATGATTTGACCTTTTCTGATGGCTTTCCCCAGTAGTCCAAAGGTTCAAATGTTGGCCTGACTCGTGTGAATTTCGGCAATGAATCTAACATATGAGCCAATTCTAATGCAGTTGAGTCATCAGACATGTTCTCACTTACCAATGCTGTTTCTAGAGGGTCTTCATTTATTGTTTTGATATTTGTTTCCCTAATCGCTCCCTCAATCAGATCAACCCTAAAACATTCTTCTTCTTCCTTCGGGAACTTCATAGCTTTGAATACATTAAAAGTCACCTCTTCGTCTTGGACCCTCATTGTTAACTCTCCTTTTTGCACATCAATCAATGTTCTACCCGTAGCTAAAAACGGGCGCCCAAGAATAATTGGTATATTGCTATCCTCCTCAAAGTCAAGAACTATGAAGTCCACAGGGAATATAAATTTATCTACCTTTACTAGTACGTCTTCCACTATTCCCTTGGGGTATGTGAGAGATCTATCAGCAAGCTGCAAAGTAACATTCGTTGGTGTAGCTTCCTTCAACCCAAGCTGTTGATAGACTGATAATGGCATAAGGTTGATGCTTGCTCCCAAATCACACAGACATCTACTGAAAAACTGAGTTCCTATTGTGCACGGAATGGTGAAGCTACCCGGATCCTTCAACTTCGGTGGTAGCTTTCTCTGTAGAATAGCACTGCATTCCTCCGTCAATGCTACTGTCTCGAACTCTCCTAGCTTTCTCTTCCTCGATAGAATATCCTTCATGAATTTTACATAGCTAGGCATTTGTTCTAGAGCATCTGCGAATGGAATATTAATCTGTAGCTTTTTAAACACTTCTAGAAACTTTGAAAATTGTCTGTCTAACTTCTGTTTCTGAAATCTCTGTGGAAATGGTAAAGGTGGTGTAACTGACATCTGCTTTTCTTCTTTCTGCTTTTCCACCACTTTTCCCTCAGACTTACTTTCTGAATTTTCAGATTCTTTTCCATCTACCTTCTCGTTACTCTCTTTCTTATGCTCATCAGAGTCTGTAGCCAACTCCTTCCCACTTCTGAGTGTAACTGCTTTACATTGTTCATTCCCATCCTTCCTCGGATTCTTCTCAGTATCACTTGGTAGCGAACCTTGAGGTCGGTTGTTTAAAGCACTTGCTATCTGCCCAATCTGATTTTCAAGATTCCTTATTGCTGCTGATTGGTTCTTTGTTGTTGCTTCAAACTGAGTTGCCATTCTTGCAAGTAATTCCTCCATTTGAGATAACTTGTCAGGTTGTTGAGGTTGCTGATGTTGTTGAGGTTGTGGGTGTTGAGGCTGAAATCCAGGTGGATGTGACTGTCTTGGAGCTTGAGCTTGTGCTTGTGACTGATTATTGCTCCAAGATAGATTTGGGTGGTTCCTCCATCCTGGGTTATAACTATTTGCATTATTACCTTGTTGTCGATTATAATTAGACACAAATTGCACTGATTCAGGACTTATTGCACACTGATCACTTGAATGGTTCCCCGCGCACAATTCACATACCATCGCCACAGTTTGCCTATTTTGATTCCCCATATGTTCAATTTTCTGTGTTAGAGCTGCAATTTGGGCTGACAATGCTGTAACTGCATCTACCTCTAGTATCCCAGCAACCTTTGGTTGTGTCATTCTAGCAGTTGGCCATTGGTAGTTGTTAGCTGACATCACCTCTAGCAAACTGTATGCTTCATTAAAATTCTTTGTCATGAAGGCACCTCCAGATGCCGCGTCAACACTAGCCCGTATACCACCCATGAGCCCATTATAGAATGATTGTACTATTAGCCAATCGGGCAATCCATGGTGTGGACATTTTCTCATGTACTCTTTAAATCTCTCCCAGGCGTCATATAATGACTCTGAATCAAATTGAGTGAAATTGGTTATCTCGTTCCTCAACTTTGCAGTTTTGGCAGGAGGAAAAAACTTTGCTAGGAACTTCTGTGCCAGATCATCCCAGGTGGTAATGGATCCAGGAGGAAGTGAATGTAACCATCCTCTTGCTTTGTCTCGGAGAGTGAACGGAAACAAACGAAGTCTAACTGCGTCGTCTGAGACTTGGTTGTATTTGAATGTGTCACAAACCTCTAGAAAACTCACCAAGTGCTCATTCGGATCATCATTAGCCAATCCCCCAAACTGTACCAAATTTTGAATCATTTGGATAGTTCCTGGCTTAATCTCAAAAGTTGCAGCATTAATTGCCGGTCGTTGAATGCTTGACCTGATCCTATCCATTTTTGGCATAGCATAATCCTGAAGGGATTTCTGTTGCCCCTCAGCCATTGTATCTTGCTTCTCAAGTGCCTCTCGCGTTTCTTTAACCCACTTACGCAACTGTTTGAACCTTTTATCGATATCGTCTTCGTATGGTTCAAGCTCCGACTGTTTCGATCTAGTTTGCATACACAAGAGAAGATAACCTGAGAGAAAAAAAAATATGAAAATAACAGTCTAAATTAAGATTAACTATATCAAAATTAATAATAACGAAATATTAAACTAATTTCCCCGGCAACGGCGCCAAAAACTTGTTGCCTAATTTATTAATAGCACTTTAACACGCAAGTATACGTGTTCAATTGTAATATTCAGCAAGCAAGGATATCGTTCCCACGAGGAAATAGATTAACCTTTATCAATTATAAATTTTAATTCAATCAATCTTATTTTAAACTACGAAATATTGGTCGTAATATGAAAATCTAACTTAGCAAAATTAATAACTAAGATCAATGTTCACAAGATTAATGCAGATTTAACAGGTTAAGATTACACTTCCCTTGGTATTTCATTTAAATCACTATACTTCCCATTTAATTCAATTAATTAATACGAATCATTATCCAAGAATGCTTTATAAAATTCACACACTTTTTCCCAAAACACGTGAACAAATCCTCCTAAATCTGATCCTCAAGACACAGAATTACCAGGAACACCCTAGTTAATTAATTCACTATATTCCTATGTGAATCAAGTTAATTAGGGTTTTACGTACAAATTCTTTCAATGGATACAAAAGACACATAGGTATATTCCTATCCTACATACTAATCATATTAACCCTATTCAGATTATATGAACAGATGTTATTATATCCAGATCTCAATCTATACTTGATCTTCCAATTTTATATAGATTATCACAGTAATTGTTGGCCAAACAATTAATCAATAAGCAAAAGATATAATAAACAATTCAATAAAAACCAACTTTCATTCAATGGGAAGGTTCAATTTAAACTACATACCAAGTTCCGTTGCAATCTTAATTAAAGTTTAGTGCATGATAATAATAAATAAAAACATCATCCAGATTAATAATCCAAACATCCCAAGTAATTACAAAAGATAAAACTAGAGAAGAGAAGAAGAAACTCTGAATTTGCTCCAATACTCTCTCTTTGATCTTCAGCCCTTGTAATCCTCCTTTGTGTTTTCCTTCGTTGTTCTCTTTCTGCAAATCCTTGTCGTCCGAAATTCCACGATCCCTTTTTTTTAAGTCTTCTTTCTTTTTGTATTAGTCCAAACCCTCCTCCAGAGTCCTTTCCCTTTTCCAAATCAATTTAGCAGCAAAATTAACCAACATTAGGCGTGGCCTAGCGCACTAGGCGCTAGGTTCAGTGCAATCCAAGCGCACTGTGCGCTAGACAAAGACCAGGTAATTACAAAAATGCCACTCAGCTCCAATTTTAATGATTTTTAATTCTTTTCTTCTCCCAAATGACCAGTTTATCCCTCCAGCTCCATCCTACAAGAAATAAACACAAAAACTAATAAAAAGATACTAAAAACACTTAAGGATAACAATAATTAAGCTAAACAATATCTGATTCGTAAGTATACAACTCACTCATCAAGCTCCTCTTGCATAGCTTCTATCCAAATCGAGTCTTCCATTGCGTCTTCTATCTTCTTGGGTTCTATTTGAGACAGAAAGCTAAGATAGAAACACTCATTCTGAGTTGCAGACTTTGTCCCTTGCAGTTGATTCTTTAATGATCAGATCTTGAGTGTGATCTGTAATGCCCCCAAATTTGGGTACCTTCAAACCCTGGACCTGGTGCTACACGGTACTACATTCTACTCATACATTCCATTGAAACACCCTCAATATCATGCATGAGTTTACTAAACATACATTCTATTCATTCTTTCCCAAGTTCTCGATAACCATTACATTGTTCTGTGTCATAATATCAGTAAGTGCAGTACTAATACTATGCTATTACAAAGGTCTCTACTTGTCCATCTTAGACTTACCTTTGTCTTTCTCAGATCCTTCGGTCCGTTCCTTCCTAGCTGAAAACATTTAGTTTAAGCAAGAATGAGCATAAACAGCTCAACAAGTCAACATTTTATCTTGAAACCACAAAATCAAGAATCATATCCATTTCACTTCAATAACTGGACAATAGCTATGAAGTACTTCTGAACAATCAAACTATCATTTTGATTTCTTTAAAACCATTCCCAAGGATATATAGTCTCTTTGAAATCTTGCCTGGTCAAAGACCACGAACCAACCCTTGATTCCCATTTTTGAAAAGGACAACTCGGCACTAAGGCTGTAAGCCCGATATATCTTACGACCACATCCAGGTGATCAGCCTGTAGTACTCTATGTTGATTAACATTCATTCATTAAATATGTTTACGTTTAATCATTGGCAACCTCGCGTGCCCGTCGAATTAACGACGTAAAAATATTTGTCTTCCATTCTTAGGTTCTCCTGAGAATCCTTACCAATCACTTGGCATAGGATAACTTTAATATATATATATATTCTGGAAAGATTTGTGGAAAAAAAACCCACCAAAATATATTCACTTTTCAGTCTGGCCGAAACAATTGGCATCGACCATCCAATAATCTCTTTTATGCATAAGCAGTTATGCACAATGATCTCTTATCCAACCATAAGGTATAAATAAGAGTTAGAAAACTTGCATCAAGTATAACTTGAACAAAGTTAGGAAACTTTCCTTCGCATCTCTTAGTCTTTAAGGTAAGCTACTTGGTCTTTACCACTTCTACAAGCATAACACATAGTATACCAATGAGAAATACTTCCGATATACAATGTATTTGCCTAACTTTTCCTTCTTGTATAACTTAACCGAAACATCAACTAATAACATTTGTTTTAGTTATTTAATGTTCATTACGACTTATTAACATCCTATGTTATAAAACGAACTTTCATTAATTATCACCAAGTATGATAATCGACGAGATCTTAACTTGTTCTTTAACTTGGTCTTCAACTAAATCTTTGGTTTACGATTTACGTTTCCAAAGTTCAATTTCAATTACGTTTTATTAACGTTCATTCCTTATAGCCCTTTGTCGACGTTGGAAAATTTAAGAAATACCGCGGGTCGGTTTATAACCCGGTTTTCCTCAAATTGATCTTCCTAAGTTATCTCTACCCTTATTCTTTTTTATTGCGAAAAAAAGTTTTGAAGGGTTTTTTAGGAAAGAGGCCAACATGTGTATATGTCAACGATTTGATTTGCTTTAACCAAAGTCGCCAGTTGGTAGTTTTGAAAATGGTTGTATAACTCAACCAAATTTGATTTGAAAAGAGGCCCAAATGCTCAACTGTCGAAACTTGATCTTTAAAATCGGAGTTTTGAGTTCAGGGGCTTGGTTAAGTGTGGGGAAGGTGTTAGGCACCCCACGACTCCCGTGTAAACATGGTACCGCAATCTTTTCAATATTTCCCTTAAAATTGGAATGCGTGAGTGAATGCTGTTCGAAAATTGGGCCTTTTGATTGATTGAAAGTTTTGACAGGCTTCGTTGAGCCTATATACGAAGGGTTTGATTTGATTTGAAAATCAATCTTCGATTTGATTTGCAAAAAGCATCATTTAATTTGATTTGCAAAAGCTTTTGAATTCAATTAACAGTGATGTTTTGAAAGCTGGTTTTATCAAACCCTTACGCTGATATAGGAATTGAAGCATATCGCTACTCTCAATTTTATCTTTATAGCCTTAAGGCTGCATACAAATGGTAATTTGTCGGGCTGCGAAGAATCCTCGACCACATAAATATAAAGTGTCGGTCTCCTCATAGGTATGAAAACCATCAGAGGGACGCTGACACGACAATCCATATTTTCACTATGTTGAGACCTTAAATCCGGATAACCATTTTAAGGTCTGTGCATGTACATTTTACGGAAAAAAACTGGCAGGGTAGATCTGTAAACTGGAGTTTGTCCATCGTGGGAATCAGATTCTGATCAGTTTGATCATGAATCCCATGATATATGAGTAGCCAAAACCTGCACAGTTAAAATTTGTATAGAAACAGATATATATACATCCTCACGTTGCGATAGAACCAAAGATTCATCACTAAATTCTGGCTGCGCGTGACCAAAGCGTCTCATTCCCACTAGATAATGATCTAAGGGACGCGAGGTTGCTTTTGAAGCTGAAACTAGAAAGAAAGCTAGATTTAAAGAAATCTCAGCCATTCTAGCTTCTCGGTTCAGTCTGAAGGTTTTGAACCGTTTGAAAACTAGAATTGGCGAGATTTAAATAAATCTAGTCCGCCCGCAGATATATCAGTGCAGATTCATATACAAATGAATGTTAAATGCAACAGTTGAATAAATTGAATAAAGCAATATATATAATTATATATAGAAAAGCTGTAAAAGGGCGATGGGTTTTCACTCGCAAGCCCGGACTGGAATCGAAATATATATATAAAAACTGTAAATAGCCACGAAATAATTTAGGCTGTGACAGAAATGAAATATATATATATATATATAAACAATAATAAGGGCGATGGGTTTTCACGTCGGTGCTAGAATTGAAATTGACAGAAAGTAGTCACCTAGTGACTGGGAAGAGCACCCAATATAGGGAAGTGTGCAAAAGCAGTAAAAAGGCCATAAAGTAATCCAGGCCAGACTAAAAATATATAAATATATATATATATATATATATATATATATATATTGACAGAAATGTAGTCAACTAAGACTGATATGAGTACGAGTGATGGTGAAGGTCGCTTATATATGCGTAAATATATATAAAAGTAGTAAACTACCTCGGATTTGAAATCCAGGCTTGACAGAATTGAAATGTTAGTACATTTGCAGTTAAATATATACAAAAAAGGGCCAAACCCAGACTAGGAAGATAACCCAGTTCGACGAAGTTGCCAGAATGTGCGTGCAAGTGCAGTGGGGCTTTTAAAGCTGACGGATCGTCAATCCGAGTTGTAGAAATGCTGAAAATGGCGTTTATGTGCAAAAATATATCAAGTTTTGATGAAAATGGCCATGGAACTAAGTTCCGAGCATATTTAGAAAGTGAAATTTTGTGTGTAAGGGTAAAACAGTGAAAAGTAGTAATAGCAACTTGCTGATCGTAAAAATACTTACAATAGCCTGCAAAACGGGCTTTTTGCCACTTAGTGGGATTTAAACGACCAAATCTACCGGTGGTTTTTTGATATGTGGCAGTATATGGGTTTGTCTACGTGTTGGACAAAAATATTTGGGTTTAGAAGAGGTGTAAAAGTCAGAAAATCAGACGGGCAGAGCTTCGCTGCGTTTCAGATTTTTTGAAAATGAACGGGGGTGCACCTCTATATATAGGCTAGGGAGCCTTAGCACTACCTGCTTTTACCGCAGGTAGAGGTGCGACTCCCTAGGGTGGGGCCCACATGCCCGGCTTTATCATCTCGAAGTGCGTGCATACCGGGCGGCGCAATGTCAGGTTCGAAACTTCATAATTTTTGATCGGAGCGTCCGTTTGAGGCATGCTATAGCTTTCCAGAAATCCGTGGATGAGAATGTCATAATGACATTGGTTTTAAACCTTTTTAAGTTCCCAAAGGTGGGTTCATGACCGGGTCTTCGTTTCCCCACAGTTTGCCCGATGAGCCTTCTGACGCTATTTTCACATGGGATCACCGTTGTGATTCTTTTTGATCTTGGTGGCATCAATTTGTCTTGAGTTTGACTGAATTAGATGAGAGTTGATAAAATAACCATTTTTCCCCTCCCGGGGTTGCCCTTGGTGTCGTCATCGCCTCTGGTTGACTTCTGGGAGCTGTTTCCAAGACTTGGATCCCATTCGAGTCTGTTTGTCCCCAGTGTTACCTTTGTGGCTAATGTGGTCATTCCAGGTTTTCTTCTGGAAGTGTTGTGGTGCTTCAGGTTTATATCTGAAGTAGACCTGACTTCCCGGACTGATGCCGAGGCTGAGCTGTACTTCCTGGGTTACTGCCGGGGCTGATTTGTACATCCCAGGTTGCTGCCGAGGCTGCTTTGACATCCCGATATAGTTGATTGGTGCTGTGGTTGTCCCAATATCAATGATTGGATTTGGGCTGATGTCCCGATATTGAGATCGGGGATGATCTGACTGTCCGATTGACGATCGGAGTTGGATTGACGGTCAGATTGACGATCGGAGTTAGCTGGAGTACCGATATTGGTGATTGGATTTGACTGGAATTGACCGACATTGGGGATCAGATTTAGTCTGAAGGACCGGCATTGGTGGCCAGATTTAGATTAAATGTCTGGTGTCGGGACCGAGGTTGGCTTGATTGACTGTTTTGCCCTCCTACAGTGTTAGTATTGGGGCAAGAAAAATTTTGAGTGTCTACAGATGCCCCTCTTTATGATATTTATGTAATGTAGTGGAATGGACATGATAAAGATTGCTAGACACTTAAAATATGACAAAATATTGATGATGCAAATCGCAATGCAATGAATGTTAACATGTTTTCACAAATCGCATTTCCCACTTCGTATATCGCATCATAAATTGCATCGCATCACAAATCGCATCGCATTGCATCACATATCGCATCGCATCGCATATCGCATCGCATCGCAGATCGCTTTACCTTTACCGGTGTTTGTGTTGGTGCCGATATCCACTGTTGGCTTTCATCAATGTTGTTGATGTCTATGCTGGTGTTGACTCCAACGGTCTGATTTCCATTGGTGTTGTTGATGCTTGCTTGATGAAGATAAATTGAAATGTTTCCCATATTTCTACTGGGGATAACGTTCTTTATGATAGCCTTTGCTGTTATCTTGGTTTTAAGACGAATGGTTTCCCCAATCTGTCGATACTATCAGGGGTAGATTCTCTCTTGGCAGATGACGTTGTATATTTTTGAAGGCTCCTCTGATGGGGATATATCTCTTTTGTGGAGTTACATCATTGGGTGCTCTCGATGCCTATCCTGATATAACTTACATCGGTAATTTGCAGCAGTGCCTACCCTTATGGTAGGGACAATGGTTGATCATTAGACTGTCCCGAAGCCTACTCGAAAGGTAGTAGACTTTTCCATCTAGTTTGTGCGTTTAATGTGTATGCATATTTGACTCTATTGGGTATGCATGCCTACTATTTTGATGGAAATGTGCGCTGATGTAGCGCTTGTTGCACATGTGCAGACCAGACATGATATGATGATCTTAATTTATCCTAGGTTGATGCATATGCTTAATTGAATTGATGTAGAACCATACCTCACCCTTTTTTGAGGTGATTTGGAGTTTCTTTTTGGACATGGATTTTGATAGGCTTAGCAGCTCTAACTCCTGTATGGCTACTTTTGTCATCGCTGAGCATATTTGGATGTTCCCCTTTATATGCCATTTTTGGTGAGGATCTCGCAGATGCTGCTATTTTCTGGATCTGGATTTGGTGCTGGTCCCTTTGGTGGTCCAAACACTGATGGCTTTATTAGGAGGTATCCTTATATCTTTGCTGAAGTTGCATTCCACGGTGTACATTACCGGATCATTCTTTGATGCTACGTTGGATTGATGCCAACGGTTTGATCATTGAGTGTGAAAAAAGGGTAAGCTTTTCACTTGCAACCCTGTTGGGTTAGACGCTAGCCTGACTGATGACCCGGGTGATGCTGACGTCCTGGAGGATGTAGCCCATTCTTTTATTGCCTAGATTTGAACTTCAGTGTAGAGGCCTCGACTTGTGAGAACTTGGCGCAAGTTAACATGTTTGACGATGTAGATTTCCTTTGCTAGATCTTTTGGTCATCGGGCATCTGTTCTTCCCGAGTTAAGGACTCTGTTGAAGACTTTTCCCTTTTTGTGGAGGGACAGCTGATGTCGCCTTTATTTCTTTTAAGAACTCTCCTTTTTCTTTTGATGAGGAACTTGGTCCCGCCGTAGATCCTTTCAATTTCTTGGAATGGAAAAATGCCCCAGCCCTTTCGCAGGTTGTTATTGGGGTTCATAGAAAAACTCGCTTTGTTAACCATGTCCACGGTGAGCAATATCCTACACATTCAGACAAACAACAATATGTGCCGACAGCTTGATGGCTCAGGCCGTCGGGATTAGTATGATCTTGTGAATGAGGCATTTGAAGTTGAAATTGAATGCTTGTATTAAATGAGCTCTTATCTTATCGCTAAAGGTCTTGAAAGGAAGTATAAAAATGAATTTTTCCTAAGGAAATCCAAATTTTCGCTTGACAAGTTATAAAATCATAAGAAAACTTTTAAGCGTCCATGGTCATTTTTCATGGGTAGGATTAGATTCAAAAGACTTGTCTCCCTCATCAGAGACACCTCATCTTTGCTCTAGACACTGCTCTTCACAGAATTAACATCATATGACATGGGCAGTATGAGTGACGCAATCCTTAGCAGGGGTTTTTCTTCTATGACTCTAGATGATCTCATTTTTTCTTGCCAAATTTTTCTGCTATTCTCGCTTAACTTTGTCTCATTTTCTTAGGCTTTTCAGTGTTACCCATGTAACGAGTTTTGGACCAATGACTCCCAATGGCTTTAGGGCATTAGGTGTTGAGACACCCCTTAGGGTTTACTGGCTCAAGTAACAAAGGCCACACTTCAAGACAAGTTAGGCGGTCTACTCTTTTGATCCTCGCTTGAGCTTATGCAAGATTCATTTTCTTATGCTCTAAGTCACCCATGTAGCAAGTGTTGGGCCGGTGACTCCCAAACCAGACGGCTTTAGGGCACCAGGTGTAGAGACACCCCTCGGGCTTAATTACTCGAGTAACCTAGGCCACTATTCAGATTTGCTCAGGTTTTGATTTCTCGTAATGCTCATTTTCTTAGGCACTGAGTTACCTATGTAACAAGCGTTGGGCCAGTGGCTCCCAAACCAGATGGCTTTAGGGCACCAGGTGTAAAGACACCCCTCAGGCTTAACAACTCGAGTAACCCAGACCACGATTTGAGACATTAGGCTGGCTACTAGTTGTCATCCCTGTCGTCACAGATTCATACCCCACAACTAAGAATCAGGTCAATCACAAAGTGCTGACATGCATATGAGGTCAAGTTTGCTCTAAAAAGTGCTTTGAACTAGGACGTCGTGCCTAATCAAAAGGTTGAATAGTCTTAATTCTCTAACCGCTTTCATGATTCTTGCTGCACGTACGCTTATCAGAATTAATCCAATTCATAACAAGTTAAGCAAAAATCTCTTTTTCTTCTCTTTTTCTAAGACTCTAATGCAGGATTTATGTGTATGATAGCTAATGCATGAAATTTAAAAGCTCATAAAGAGATGAAAGAGTCATACCTTATCAGCGGATTGCAGTATTCTAAGAAAATTATGATTGGAAAAGATCGATTGATCATATCAAATCGCCAATGATGGAAGCTTGGATGATGATGGGCCATGCTGATGATGTCGACTGGTGCATGTTCATTGGATGGTTGATAAATGCCCCAGTGTTCAATTGTCGCCATTCCCGAAATTGGTCCAGCCTTGTTGCAAGGGTCCCAACATCCGGTTGTTGTTGACTTTGGACTTGCCCCAGTATTGCTTGTCATCTGGGAGGATTACTTAGTTGTATATTTGATCGATGGGCTGATAAGATGCCGAGATCGCAAGAGTCTTTAATCACATAACCTCCATGGTGAATAGGTAGTGGATTTTGGCTTTAATGCTTGGATGCCCCAATCATTATTTTTTATTTGTAGGAGCAATTGGCTTTGATGACCTTTCTTCTAGTTTAATGAAGGTTTCAAATTGAGGTTTAAGCTCTTTGAAGGTCCTTGCGGATGTTTATGCTTGATATATCTTTGTGTTGTTGTTCTAACTTTGACGATTGGTGTCGAGACGCCTTCGGACTCCAATAAATTGGACTCAAGGGCTTGTGATGGTTGATGATATGATGGCTTTGACCGTGGCTTTGGCCGGTGACCTATCGAGTGTCCTTGTAGGGAAAGATATGGCTATGGCAGATTCGACAGCTCGGATGACCTTCGAGAGAGATCAGGCCAGGGCGTTGATGTTGACGACCCATTCTATTAGAGATACAACTTCTGTTGATAGAGGCGAGGCCCGAGCCACTCAGGATGTTGCCTTTACTGAGAGGGACGAGGGCATAGTATGCAAATGGCAGTGGATGTTCTGGCTCGTATGGAGACTGAGGGTTAGGAGCTTGCAGCTGCTCCTTTATCTTCAGAGAGATGCCGTATTGGCACTGGTATCCCACTTATCCATGGGTTTAGAGACTAGCTTTGATTTTCTTCAGCAAGGCCTGTTGACCAGGTGGTTTGATAGAATTTGGCTTTTATTTGTCTTCGGTATCTTGGAACAGGTCTTTATTTTTTTGTTTTTTCTTGAAGGTCAAACCGCGCCGTAGATGGCTGCCTACGTACTTCCGGGTTGAAGGAGATTAGGTCATTCGTAGTTCTATTTTTGAGAGAGGGCTGAGAAGTGTCCCTTTTGGGTTCTGAGTTTCGTTTGATGAGCTTTTGAGTTTTTGTTTGTTTTGTGTTTGGATTCGAGGGTTTTTAAATTTTTTGTTTGGTTTGACCGCACCAAGATGGTTGCCTACGTACTCCTGGGTTGAGGGAGATCAGGTCTTTCGTAGTTCACGCTATTTGTGAAAGGCTCGACTTTTGATTTTTTCCCATTTTGATTTTTTTTGATTTTTTATTTTATTTTTGATTTTTTGATTTTTTGGTCTTTTGATTTTGTATGCATGGAAAATGAAAGACATAAGGCTAAGAAAAAGATAACATCCCAACATCCTATGGAACTAGCAACTTTCCTCTGGATCTATGTCCTCCTGGCTAGCTGAGGCCTGATAGTCCAGTCGTCCGTGGTTATGTTGCCTTCGAGGCTAGTGATAGAGGTTCCCTCTTGGCTCTGAACATCTTCAATCCCTGCCATAAATTGATCGCCTCCTGAATCAGCATATCCCTTAAGGAGGCTTAAACTGGACTCGTCGTAGAAAGGTATGAACTCCAGATTCCTCGAGGGGTTGGCTTCCTTGAGAATTTTGCCACCTTTTTCTTCATCTGCTCCTTCACTTTTCTCATAGCCTTGAGAGGATTTGAGCATGAAATCCCCCTTGCACTGATGTTGTATCTCTCGTAAGGAACTTTTCTTTTGGGCTTTTTCCATACGGGGAAGGATCAGTAACTCCTCCTCATCTTCCAAAAGGATAAGGTCAGGCATGTAGTTGTTGGATTTGGACATCAAGATATTTGATGATGGTGGATGAACTTCATTAGAGATTCTTTTTTTTCTTCGGTCACTCCCAGTATTAGGGTCGATCCACCTTGTGTTATGCCAGGATGGATGCTCATAGCCGTCATAACCTTTGAATTGCCCGCTTCGAGTGGACATCTTGAGCTCTTTATCTCCCTCTCGCCTTTTCTGGTCATGGGGAATTCTTTCTTCAGTTCTCCATTTTCAATGAGGTCCTGGATTTTGTGCTTTAGAGACCAGCATTCCTAGGCTGCATGTCCGGGTGAGTTAGAATGGTAAGCACACCTCTTGTTGAGATCATATTGCCTTCCTTTGGGATCCATCGGTGGAGCGAGCTTAGTGATCTTTTCCTGCGCAATTAACATGGCTAACACATTTTCCAATGAGTCCTCCAAAGGTGTGAATACCCTTCTCCGCCTACTTTCCCTGACTCTCGGTGTCGTAGGATTTCGAGGGTTTGCTCGTGTTTGGAATGTCTCTTGATATTTACTATTTGGGAGTTCGCACTCCTCCGGAGGATTTTTTTTTTGGTGAGAACTTCGAGTAATTTGATCATTCCACCTTTCTAGTTCATTCGACGGATCTTGGAGGGAGATATGCTCTCATTCTGAATAACCTCCTCTTTCTCTTGGCTTTCTGATATTTGAGTGAAATGCTGCCTTGTATCCTGATGTTGGCGCACTACCAGATTAGCCAGCAGAGTCACTTGATGTTGGATCGCATCCAATTTTTGCATTATTATCATACCTTCCTTTGAATTTTCTAACTCTAGGACATTTGTCTTGTTCCTTCGAGGGTAATCTTCTATCCTTCGTATGTATTTATGATTTGGATACATTTCATCGCTTCCTGACCCAATCATGTTTACTTCCTCCGTGTCATGCGGCATCCGAAGGTTGGGGTTGTCATTTGGATGGTCATGTTGTTGGACCACAAGATCGCCATTTTCAATCAGGTTTTGAATTTTATGCTTTAAGGACCAACAGTCTTCTGTATCGTGTCCCGGAGATTCTGAATGGTATGAACATTTCTAGATAGGATCGTATCTTTTGCTTTTTGGATCCAAAGGTGGAGCCAGTTCAGTAATTTTCTTGTGATCTATTAACATCACCAATATGTTTTCAAGGGAATCGCCTAGTGGAGTGAACACCCAATTTTCAGTTCTTTCAAATTTTCTCTTTCTCTCCTGGTAATTGTTGAATGCGGTCTGTTGTGATGGAAGATTGGTTTCCCTCTTCCAAATGGGGGGACTATGGTTAGATCTCCTAGACTGCCCCTGTACAACGAGGGATACATCTTCATTGCCTTTCTTGGGTATCCTCACGGGATCACTCGCGTATTTTCCAGACTGTGTATCCTCGACGACTATTTTCAAGGCTGTGAGATCTTTGATCTTGCCTGCTTTCAAGCCCATCTCTGTCATTTTGCCATGTTTGATCATCTCTGAGAATGGTTTTACTATTCCGGCTAGGATCCTCTCATAGTAAGGTGCCTCTTGGATGTCTATGAAAGTCATCACCATTTCAGCTTTGGTCATAGGCGGGCTGACTTGTGCTGCCAGATGTCTCCATCTTTGGGCATACTCACGGAAAGACTCGGTGCTCTGCTTTTTGACTTTGGTCAATTGATATCGATTCGGAACCATCTGAGACTAGAAGTTGTATTGAGTTAGGAAGGCATGAGCTAGCTCTTCCCAACTGTGAATTTTTGCATTATCAAGTCGAGCATACCAAGTCTTAGCCTCTCCAGTGAGACTCTTTTGGAAAAGCTACATTCTGAGGTTTTCGTCTTCAGCATAAGACCCTAGCTCGCCAATGTATACTTTCAAGTGCGTATAAGGATCGCCTGCCCCATTGTACTTTTCAAACTCTGGGACTTGGAATTTGTCAGGATATCTAGCCCCTGGAATATGCAAATATCTGAATAGGTGACATTTCCAAGGTTTCCAGTCCCTTTGATTGAACGGATGGTTTCTTCCATTTATCGAACTTTCCTTCGGAGATCGCCAGTTTCCTGATCTTCCCTGAGATTTGTGATTTCAGGGGTTTTGTTGGTTCTTTTACTGGATCGAGGTTCAGGGATCTGTATTTCCCCCTTTTTGTTATCGCTTTGATTACCACCCTGCGAGGAGGACTCTGTTTGATTGAGTGTTGGCTGGCCCTGAGTGTTTTTACTTTGTTCTTTTAGAAGGATAGCCAACTCTGCTATTTGATTCTTAAGTCCCTCAAACTCTTTTTGAGATACGGAACCCGACTCGCATTGGCTACTTTCAACCATGTTGGTGGATAGGCTTTGTGCCTTTTCAGTTTATGATCTAGTAGTGAGACCACTTTTTTGTACTTACAACAAAACGTAGGCGTCTCAATTTCCTGAGGTAGGTTAGGACAGGATGCATGATGTGTTTTTTAGATTTTATCCTGCAAAACCGAGGTTAGTTGCTTTGATGGCAGGATGACAGGATATTTATCTGACAGGAAAGTAAATCTTTCATTATGCCATTTACATTGTGCTCCTCAGTAATTGGAGACTAGATATGGAATTGAAAGAGGAAGGCATGAAGAAGCTTCCCTTCGGATTTGGTTAATCAGAGGCTGACCTATCTTAGGTTACTCTCGCGGCTTTTGTTTCAGCATGAAGGTTCCCAGATCATCCGCAATCTACTAGAAGGGAAGTTAATCAGATCGTTCAACTGGAGCGAATCTGGGTGGTGCATTTTCAGGAGGCAGCCCCGGAGACTTAGTCGTCCCCAGAGTCCTTACTTATCACCGACCGGGTTAGCCTCCTGGTGGAGGGACTCACAACATACATTCATATACATCGGTCTTACCGCTTTTGCATGCAATGACAGTTTGTGCGAAGCACTAATATGGGTGCGAAGCACTAAAGTATTCATTCTCATTCATTCAATGTAAAGGCATAGCATTCATACATTCAATGAAAGACGCAACATTCACTCATCCATTGACTGTGAGACGCAGGATTTCATGCATTCAATAGTTTTGAAAGGAAAATGTTTGAAAAGATTGAAAGCGGCCTAAGCCCTTTACTGTCCCCAGCGGAGTCGCCACCTGTTGACGTTGGAAAATTTAAGAAATACCGCGGGTCGGTTTATAACTCAGTTTTCCTCAAATCGATCTTCCTAAGTTATCTCTAACCTTATTCTTTTTATTGCGAAAAAAAGGTTTTGAAGGGTTTTTTAGGAAAGAGGCCAACATTATGTCGACAATTTGATTTGATTTAAACAGAGTCGCCAGTTGGTAGTTTTGAAAATGGTTGTACCAACTCAACCAAATTTGATTTGAAAAGAGGCCGAAATGCTGGACACTGTCGAAACTTGATCTTTGAAATCGGAGTTTTGAGTTCGGGGGCTTGGTTAAGTGTGGGGAAGGTGTTAGGCACCCCACGACTCCCGTGTAAACACGGTACCGCAATCTTTTTAATATTTCCCTTAAAACTGGAATGCGTGAGTGAATGCTGTTTAAAAATTAGGCCTTTTGATTGATTGAAAGCTTTGACAGGCTTCGTTGAGCCTATATACGAAGGGTTTGATTTGATTTGAAAATCAATCTTTGATTTGATTTGCAAAAAGCATCATTTAATTTGATTTGCAAAAGCTTTTGAATTGAATTGACAGTGATGTTTTGAAAGCTGGTTTTATAAAACCCTTACGCTGACATAGGAATTGAAGTATATCGCTACTCTCAATTTTATCTTTGTAGCCTTAAGGCTGCATGGAAATGGTGTTTTGTCGGGCTGTGAAGCATCCTCGATCACAGAAATATAAAGTTTCGATCTCCTCATGGGTATGAAAACCATCGGAGGGACGCTGACACGACAATCCATATTTCCACTATGTTGAGACCTTAAATCCAGATAACCGTTTTAAGGTCTGTGCATGTACATTTTACAGAAAAAAACTGGCAGGGAACATCTGTAGACTGGAGTTTGTCCATCGTGGGAATCAGATTGTGATCAGTTTGAACATGAATCCCACGATTCCTAGGCTCACTTATGAGTAGCCAAAACCTGCACAGTTCAAATTTGTATAAAAACAGATATATATACATCCTCACGTCGCAATGAAACTAAAGATTCATCAATAAATCTTGGCTGCGCATGACCAAAGCGTCTCGTTCCCACTAGATAGCGATCTAAGGGACGCGAGGTTGCTTTTGAAGCTGAATCTAGAAAGAAAGCTATATTTAAAGAAATCTCAGCCATTCTAGCTTCCCGGTTCAGTCTGAAGGTTTTGAACTATTTGAAAACTAGAATTGGCGAGATTTAAATAAATCTAGTCCGCCCGCAGATATGTCAGTGCAGATTCATATACAAATGAATGTTAAATGAAGTAGTTGAATAAATTGAATAAAATAATATATATAATTGTATATATAAAAGCTATAAAAGGGCAATGGGTTTTCACTCGTTGCCGAATCCGTTAGCGAGAAATTTGCCGATTAGTCCATTTCTACGTTTTCGTCGAACGTTCGTGAACGTTCAACGCTGTTTCTTCGTTTTAAGCCGGAATCAATCCGTTCTTTCTCTCGCAAGTCTTATTTACCTAAATACACGTGTTAGAATTGAAAACCCCTATTTTTGAGTCACACGACGACTTTTGACTTCTAATCCGGGAAATCTATGTTTTCGACGATTATAGTCTAATCGCGTAACTTTCACCGAATCTTCGTTTTTCGTTATTCTTACTTCAAACCAATTGGAATCAATCCAATGATTGATTATTATTTATTTGAACCATTTACAACATTCAAGTTTTCATGGTTTTACTTATTCATTAGTCCATTTCTTACAAATTCACTAAGTTCTTCATTTTTGTTAATGAGCTCTTATTATCTTATCATGCATGGCTTATTAGGGTGCCTAATTCACCATTATACCATCCTTATAACTTCTCCATGATCATACCTCCTTCAATCACTTCTCTATTAAAATTATTAATAAAAGAAGAAGAGAGTTTTACACTTTCCTAGGTTATACCTTCAAAGTTCTTGGTTGAGCTCGAGTATGGAGACTCAAAGGCTACTTCTTCTCCTTGGTTGATGAGTTAAGATTACGCAAAGCTTGCCCTAGCTTCTTCTCTCTCTCTTTTGTGTTGGTGGATTCCCAAACAACCAAATAATAAAGGGAGAGCTCTCTATTTATAGGAGTTACAAGAGTTAGGGTAGTTTGGTCATTAAAACCAAACCTCCTCAATCCCTCCCCCCTTCACATGTCAACCCATGTCCTCCCATATGCTAGCATGTGCTAGGACATGGCCCCCCTTGTGCTCCCACATGTCCCATGTGGCCTTGGGTTGCCCCATGGGTTACCCTATGGGTTTAACCCACCCGTTTACTCAACGGTTCGACCCACGAGTTATACTTAATAACTTTAATTCAAATTAATTCCAATTTAATTCATTACAACGTATTTACTCCGTATAAAATTCATATTATACGTCATATTAATTCTCGTATAATAAGTCATATTATACGCGTATTCTTTTCGTATAATAATTATTTATTATTATACGAAATCAATTTAATCATTGACTTTGCTTTCCTTAACGCTTAGGATTTTAAGTCCCTACGCGAAAATTTCGCGAGCCATAAGTGAAATATTACTACATATTCCACTTCGCCTCGAAATCCTATCATTATGCGTTTCTCGAAATTCTAAAATTAATTCCCGATCAGAAACGGATAAATAGTGATTTTTGAACTTTTCTTCTGAAAAGACTTCTTCGTGACTAACTTGACTTTTCACGGTATATTACCGTCAAATCTTTCGACAGAATGTCATTCCAACATTCTGAACTCCCAAACGAGCTTAGGGTTACATTAATCCTAACCCTTAGGGTCAAACACTAACCTTTAGGGTTTCATGAATAGTGTCTATTTCGTTATTTTCTCGAAAAGACTTTATTTTCGTCTTGAAAATTCACATTCATTATTTCTAGCGCATAGCCAGAATACTAACCATTTTGAACTTCTCTAGGTCATAAACCAACCTTTAATTTGCTTACTCACTTTAATAAACAAATAACCGAATTTTATTCAATAAATCAAATAAAATCCATTTACCTAATCGTTCGTTTTTCTCGAGCGTTACATGATCTCTTGCGCATCTGTTCCCTGTTGGAACATCTATTCTGGTGCCTTCTTGTCTGAACTCTTCAAGATCAACTTCTGTTTCTTGTTGCAGAGGATCGTCGTCTGGTGCAGCTCTCTCCACGATTTCTTCTTCAGGCTCGACGATTCCACCTTCTGGGGCTGCAATCGTGGTGTTGGGGTCGACCACCTCATTCGTAGTGTCTGAATCGTCGATTGCAGTGCCTTGTGGTACAGACTTGTCTGAGTCTGTTTCATCAAAGATGATGTGTATCGAGACTTCAACACTTAGTGTCTTCTTGTTGAACACCCTATAGGCCTTGCTGTCTGCGGCATATCTAAGAAAGATTCATTCGTTTGACTTGGGTTGGAACTTAGTCAGATAGTGTTTTCCATTGTTGAGAATGTAGTATGCACAGCCGAACACATGGAAGTAACTGACATTGGGCTTTCTTCCTCTCCACAGCTCGTAGGGAGTCTTCTTCAGTGTAGAGTGAACAAGAGACCTGTTCTGAGTGTAGCACGCAGTGTTGATGGCTTCTACCCAGAAGTATTCAGGTAGATGAGCTGCTGCTAGTAGAGTCCTTCCTGCTTCGATCAACGTTCTGTTCTTCCTTTCAGCTACTCCATTTTGCTGTGGAGTTCGTGGAGCTGAGAAGTTGTGACTGATGCCGTTGTCTGCATAGAACTGATCCATCTCAGAAAAGTCAAACTATATTCCATGATCACTTTTTATGGCCTTGATCTTTTCTTCTTTTTCGTTCATCACCAGCTTGAACATCTTGATTAGTTAGGAGCTTGTTTCATCTTTAGAATTTAAAAAGAACACCCATGTGAATCTGGTGTAGTCATCCACTATGACCAGTGAGTATCTCTTCCCTCCAAGACTTACAGTCAGAATTGGCCCGAAAAGATCTATGTGTAGTAACTGTAGAGGCTTATCAATTGAGTTGACTGCTTTGCCTTTGAATGAGCTCCTTGTTTGCTTTCCAAGCTGGCAGGCGTTGCATGGCCTTTTTTTGATGAAGCTGAACTTGGGTAAGCCTGCTACAAGATATTTGGAGGCCAGTTTTGACATGCTCTTTGGAGGCCAGTGTACACGTTACCTTTTCTTTCACCCGTCATCTTTATAGAAGAAGTCTTCAGATCTCTGACTTGACACTGATTGTTGAGGAAGGTGACTTGATGACCCTTATCGCAAAGTTGGCTGATGCTTAGAAGATTGTGCTTTAGTCCATCCACATAGGCCACTTTGCTAAAGGATACTGCAGCATTTCCAGCTGAGCCATATCCTCTTGTCTTGCCAGAGCTGTTATCTCCAAAGATGATTGTTGGTCCCTCCTTCTTTGTGAAGTTAGATAGGAGGGCTTTGTTCCCGGTCATGTGACTTGAGCATCCACTGTCTAGATACCATGTTGTGATCGTGGAGCTCCATTCCTGTAGAAGGGTTTAAGCTTTCATTTTGGTACCCAGACTTGCATGGGTCCTACTTTGTTAGTACCCTTGAGAACCCAGATTTGCTTGACCTTGGGTCTATTATGCAGAGAATTATAATAGCATACTGCAGCCTTGTGACCATATCTTCCACATACAAAACATCTAGAATTATGCATGCTTGTGTGTGTGTGGATTCTTTCTCCATTTGGACTTGTGTGGATATTTGGTGGCCTTCTCCTTATGTTGGTTCTTCTTTTTCCATGCAGCCTTGTGATTCAGAGCTTGTGATGAGTGAATCTCAACTCCACGATTCCTTCCTGGTTGGTTCGTGGAGTTGGTTTTGTTTGACTCCACGACCCTTCGAGGTTGGAGAGTGGTGACTGAGTTACTTTTCACCTTTATGAATTCCAGGCCAGCATGAGATCCGTTATATCTTAGGACATGAATTGGATTAGAAGAGCAAGGAAGCATTGATTCATCCTTCTTTGTGGATTTCACAAATGTAATGACTCTATTAAAATTTAAAGTACTACTAATGTTAGTTTCCTTTATCTTTTCCACACATGGTTCTGAGGTAGATTTCCCAAAACCTAAACTTGTTCTGTTAGATGCACTTCTCTGACTGGAGATCAGGGAGTCCATGGATGAGGAAGACCTATTCCACATTGAGATTGTCTTTTCTAGCTCCTCAATCTTAGAGGTTAGATTTAACTCTCTTTGTGTGCTCAGTTCATTGGTCTGTCTTAAGAGTTTATTCTCAGCTTCAAGTTTAGAGAGAGAGGCAGTACTAAGTAGAGTTGTTTCCAGTTCTTTTTAAACTTTCTCTTTCTTTTTTTGAAGACCAGAATAATCTTTAGACAGAACTCTAAACCACTTCATATATTGAAGAAGATCAGATATTATGTGATGAAGTGCAGTTCTTAAATCATCAATATCTACATAAGGAGAGTTAAAGTCAAATACCTCATTGATGCTTACCTCATGATGGTTAGTGCTTTTCTTGTCTTTCGCATCTTTGGCCATCAGACACAGATTGGCTACTTGAGGTTCTTCTTCATCATCAGACTCAGGATTGGTGTCGTTGTCTGAGTCACTCCATGAACCTCCGGCTACAAGACCTTTGTCTTTATTTTGAAGCTTTTTGTAGCCTTTGAACTCCTTCTTTGGATTCGTCTTTCTTTTCAGCTATTCTCTGATAGGTTTGTTGCAGTTTGGAATGAAGTGGCCAGGCTTCTTGCAGTTGTAGCATAAGTCATTGATCTGCTCCTGGCTGCCGTTGTTGTTGAATCCCTTAGGTCTGCTGCTTCTGCCTTTGCGCATGAACCTCTTGAGTCTTCTGACCAGCATTGCAATATCCTAATCATCATCTTCCTTAGAGTCAGATTCATTTTTAGTAGGAGCTTTGGAGGTGGCTTCTGTTGCCTTGAGAGCAACTCCTTTATCCTTCTTTCTTCCTTCAGATAGAGTTTCTACACGTTGGGTCAGCTCTAGTTCATAGGTGAGAAGGTTGCCATAGGGTTGTTGAACTGTCATCTCATGAAGGTTCTTTGATTCTCTGATAGCAGTGGTTTTGGCATCCCACTTTCTTGGTAAGGACCTCATGAACTTGATGATAAGATCTTTGTTTGGATAAATCTTTCCAAAAGCTCGAAGAGAGTTAAGCAGCATGTTGAATCTTTTATAGGTGGAAGTGACGTTTTCTCCAGGAACATGGGTAAACATCTCATACTGTTGAGTAAGAAGAGATTGCTTGTTTTCTCTGACTTCTTATGTTCCTTCGTGAATGATGAGCAGTGCTTCCCAGACTTCTTTGGCATTCTTGCAGTTGACCACAATTTCGAACAAATCATCTTCTAAAGACTGGAACAAAATGTTCTTGACCTTTTTGTCTAGTTGGACATTTTTCTTCTCGTTGTCAGTCCATTCTAATTTGATCTTGATCTGTATTCTGTTTGGATCTTCTGGTGTTGGTGCAAGCTTTGTTGGAACGTAGGGCCCATTCTGGACAGTTTCAAACAGATCTTCATCTATCGAATCCATATAGGCTTGCATACGAACTTTCCATTTGGCAAATTTGTCTTTGTTTCACATTGGTGGCTTGCTACCTCCACCTGTCTTGGATTCGCTTATCAGCTATGCCATCAGATCTACTCAAGCTTTGTAGGCTAGTTGATAGAACCTGCTCTGATACCAATTGTTAGTTCCCAGAGCCACAATAGTTATCTAGAAGGGGGGTTAGATATATATTTTAAAACCTTTTCCTTTTCAAAATACTTATCAGGTTTATTAAGCACAGCGGAATATATGATTTGTTTACTCTCCTTTTAGATAAACCAAGTTTAAAGGTGATAAGTAGTTATAGCAGTTTATAACAGATATAGCAGTTATAGCCGATATCAGACATAGTGATTTTAAGTGGTTCGGAGCACACAAAGCTCCTAGTACACTCTTCTACTCCACAAGTAGGAAATCCACTAAGGATGTCTTTACACTTCTTTGAATCACTTAGATTCCTTCAAGACCAACAGTCTTGGAACTTCTTAGTTAACTTAGAAATCTTCAAGTCCAGCAGACTTCGAATATACTTGATTGAGAGTAGAGTTCTTGGGTTGTGATACTCAGTTGCTGTGAAGCATAAGTTTGAAAAAACTGAGTAGCAGTACAAGCTTTTCTTCAGATCGTAGAGTTTGGACGTTGAGAGTTCTTGAGCTTTTTAGTTCTTGCTTTCTTCTGAATCTGTGTCTGATTTTCTTATGAAGGAGCCTTTGAAATGTTTCCGTTGAAGGCATCCATTACAGCATTAAATGCTTCAGACATTTCTGAGCACTAATGTTGACTTCCAGCAAATCTGCTGTTCTGCCGCCTGGCCCACTGGCACAGCAAATTGCTTTCTCACCTAACTCCTGAAAAGGTGTTTTTAGCAGGCATGCAGTCCTTTCCTTAGCTTCTTCAATATGCTTCTTCGATGCATCCTAAGGATGAATGTTGGATCATTGGGACTACCAAAATGTCAACATCTATAATCAATTCTCCATTTATCATACTTCCTCTTTCATCAGATAGACGATTCTGATGCTGACTGGAGAGACACCACGATCCTTGTCTTTGGATCATGATCGTTGTGTCTTATCGTGCTCATGCTTGATTCAGCCTTGATCGTAGAGAACACTATGATTTCTCTTAAACTCTGATAGACTACGATCTCCACTTGCTTGCTTTGCAGACTCCACATTTCCGAGGGCTGACTGCGATTCTTGACTTGGCTTGGCAGGCTGCTCGGATTATCTCCACGATTCTTAGAGTGGCTTCTAAGACAGACTATGATTCTGAAACAACTTCTTCGATACTCCACGATTCTGCCTTGGCTTCTACAAACTTTTGGTTGGCTCGATAGACTACGAATCTGTTGAGGCCTAACAATTACATATCAAAATAGGTCAACTGAACAGCTTTGATCTTTCTTCTATACATTCATTTACAGAATGATAAACTTTAAAGCCCAAATCAACCTAACAATTTTGATCTATCATCTAAGTCTTTGTACATTAATTCTCTGAAGGACTTTACACATAAGCATATATATTTACTTTCAACATCAAATTTGAATATGCAATTCCCAACATATTCCTAACCCTTCAAATGGAAGATTGGCGTGTTGTCATGGGAATTCAACTCGGCTCTAAAAGATTCAAAAAATCAGACAAGAAGTTCAGGGACATTCTAGATCTCCTAAAGAATGCTGGGTTTTCCGAATGCCTAGAATCCAACACCCTGATTTTTGCTGACTTGGTGAAGGAATTCTATTCAAATGCAACGATAGATTCTGGGCTTCTATTTACAAAAGTCAAAGGAATAAATTTGAAGATACGAGCATCAGACATCAATCAATATCTAGGGTTTCCTGACCAAGGTCTGAAAAATCTCGAAGATGTCGACATTGAAGAAGGAAAAATGTTGATGTGCTACAAGAGAAATCTAAATCTAAAAGACATAAAGAAGAAGGAGTTTCCTGAGGAGTTTGAATTTCTTACTGAGATTACAGGGAAGTGTATCTTGAGCAAAGACACTACACATGATACTGTAAGCGATCAGCAACTGAGAGTCATGTCTGCAATTGTCTTGAAGCAGCAAATCAACTTTGAAGGGGTACTGTTCGATCTAATGTCCAAGTGGCTAGAAAAGGCAGAGAAGAAGAAGTCAACAGATAAACCTGTCACAAAGGTTTTCCATGGAAGATTCTTGAGCATCATGTTGAAGAAGAAACTGAAGAACAAGATAAGGGATGATGAGGGAGAACCCCTTAATATTCACAAAGTGATGTCTCCAAAATTATTTGACAACTGGAAGAAAAATCCCATGGAGAACAAGAAGCTAAAGACATCTGGCAGTAGCATCAAGGGCACCTCAAAGAAGAGGAAAACAAGCAAGATAAAGGATTAGCTTTCTCACTCTGATGATTCCAAAGCTCCGAAGTCCACTTCTGTAAAGCCATGCAAGAAGAAAGCCAAGGTTGTGAAGAAATCACTAGAGATCCTCCCAAGAAGTCCTTCTACTGATAAAGAGGAATCTGAATCAGAAGAAGAAAAAGCATCTGGATCTCCCATTGCTGAACCCCCAAGAAGAAGAAGGAGCAATCGACTACTTCTCAAAATAGGCTATAAGAAGAAAGAAGGATCTTCACTTAAGATTATTGATCTTGGTGATGATGATGAGCCTGAGACTATGAAAGAAGACATAAAGAGCAAAAGGAGGATGAATTTTGCAAGCTCCAACAGTCATAAAAGTGAAAAGACTGAAAATGAATCTAAATCAGAAGAGGAAGATGAAGCTGAAGCTAAAGAGACTGTGAAGTCTAAAGAGCAAGGAATGGCTAGTGAGTCTATGAAAGCTAGTTCATCAGAGGATGATGGAAATGGAGATCATATGCAGGAATCTACTGATGAGTCAGTTGAAATGAGCTTGCACCAGTCTGATTCTAGATTAGGAAATGAACCAGCTCTAAAGATCGAGGATCAGCAGACTATGCTGAATATCAGATGAAGTCATGCATCAACAACAAAGATCAGTTGCACCAAGGAGATGAATCTGACTGCTAAGTACACAAGGATATCAAGCTTAATATACATCTTAGCATTCCATCAGTTGTGATCAAGCCTCAATGCTGAATGCCATACGATCACAAGAAGCTACTAAGTACCAGAAGATGAACAAGCTGAATGTCATCTTAGCAGCTCAACACCAACAAACAAACAAACAACCAGGGCCTGAGTGGTCCTTATCTTCATGACTAAATCAAAGTTAAGTCTGCTGGGCTTGTTGAGTACCGGAGGGTACAAGAGATTCTAAGTCTGCTGGGCTTAGTCTACAGTTTCCAAGTCTGCTGGGCTTGAAGAGTTCTTAGTGAACTAGAGTTCCAAGGTTGCTGGCATTGAAGGAATCTTAGTGATTCAGAGTTGATCTTTTCCTTAGTGGAATCCCTGCTTGTTGAAGCAGAAGAGTGGAGTAGGAGCATTTAGTCTCTGAACCACTTAAAACCCCTGGTGTCATTTACCTTATGTCATTTACATTCTGTACTATAACTGCTATAACTGCTTACAACTAATATAACATTAGAACTATGTTTAACAAGATATTCTTGAAGGGGATCTTAACTTATTCCGCTGTGCATTAATATTATTCTTCTATTTGTCATCTGCTAATTACTTAGCAATACAAAAGAAAAAGCTTTTAAAATTAAAAAGGATCTATTCAACCCCCCTTCTAGATCTCTTGTGTGCCCATGGGAATTAACATGGTTTCTTCTTGTGTCCATATTTTATATCTCTTACAATAATGTGTGTATGTTTATCTATGTGTATTTTATGAGTTTGATTTCACGACAATACAATCAACTATTCCAGCAACTATTAGCGTTGTTTTGGCCTGTTATTTTGGTGATTTCGTCAGGCGTACAAAATTTGGCGTTAACATTGATGTCGTCTGTGGGAAAGGTAAATTCCGTTCGAAAAATTACCAACACAATTAATCCATCTCCGCGTCGGCTTACCAAGATAAGGAGGCAGATCCTACGCATAAAAGATAAGTGGTTCTCTTTTATTAAATTATGAAATCAACATGGTTAACACTACTACTTCACCTGTAATATAAATTTCGTACAGACAAACACTTTCTGACTTGGGGGATATCTTATTAGCAACATCATGTCATTGTTATATATAACAAAATTCACGTAGTCTATGCTTATAATTAAAATTCCACTGTTGCATCACTTACATACTTGATTTCCTTTTATTTAAAGTAATAATTATACTCACCATGGTTATGCGAGTCTGGCTTAAATAAAACCTACATAAAAGACAAGCTGCGGAGATTATTATATAGTAATGCAAACGTGATTGTAATAAAGTATTAATATTAATTTACAAGTTATACTTCTTATATGGTGCCTGTAGTAGTGGTATACATGTGATATATATAGAATCAAAGCATTATTCAGTTTGATTAATGTCTAGTGCAGGATGCGTTTGTAAATGAGGTTGAGAGGATTGATCTGTCTAGTCAATGGTTGCAGTTTCTTCTCGAGGGGTTTGGAAAGATTCGAATATTGGTTGTTCTTAATCTCTCCTCTAATCATTTTGAAGACCATGCCCATGCATGTGGTCGGTAGTCATGGCAGACCAGACCTACGAATCTGAAAAATAAAAGGAGGTTATTTGCATAAGGGAGCCTGGGATGTTATTCATGTAGTTGAGGTGGGACTAGAAGAAGAAGGGTTTGCATATTTTTGTTTGACCAGTGCTGTGATGCAACAAATAATGAGTCAGCAAATATATTTGGTTTGTTAGGAATCAATTAAAAGCATAACTATATGGCTGAGTCTGGTGGATATTGGGGGTATAAGGTCGGATAAACGTCCTTCGGGAAGACTTTGTTCTCCCGAAAGGATAAACATCCTTCGAAAAGACTTAGTTCCTTCCGAAAGGATAAACATCCTTCGAGAAAGCTTTGTTCTTCCGAAAGGATAAACGACAATAGATGTGGTGGGTTCAGTAGTTTTACCAACATGACAGTCAGAGGGTATGGTGGACTTTTTGATTACTCTTTTATTATAATTTTTTTTATAACAAGAGAGTGGTGGAAAATGTTGGGATGTAATTATTTGGGTCTAGCGAAGGTGTAGCCCAATTTATTTAATGGACCGGATTTGGTGTTGGCCTATATACATTTTGACAGCTTGCTTAAATGGCTGGAGAATACTTATTAAAGTAAGATTGTATTTTCTTATTTGGTAGGATAAGGAGATCTAATTTGAGAAGGAATCGATCAATCATTAATTGTAGTTATAAGGTAATTCTAAAAAGGACTTCTACTCCTACTTTAATTCGGGTGGACATGACATCTATAAATATAGTAATAAGCAAGGGTTTGGGGAGATAATGTGACAACCCAAAAAAAATTGGATAGTCTTGTATATAAAGATGTAAGAATTATTATTAAATAAAATAAGTTTTTATTGATAATAATTTCTGTTATGTGTTTAAAGGTCTTATTTTGCCCTAGAATGTGTTTGTATGATATAATTTACGAGTTTTATATTGGTATAAGGAAATAAATTTTTTTGAGAAAAAGACGTAAAAATAATATTCACCCGAAAATAATTTTTTTTCGAATTTGTTAAAGAACGGGCTAACGTTAATATAACGTGGAAAGACGGAATATCCAATAAAATTTGAAGAACGATAAGTGCAGTGTTTGATATGTGTAAAGAATTTTGGTAAGTAAATAAAGTATTATACGAGAATAATACTTGTATAATATGATAAGAACACAAATTATTATACGAGTATAATACGAAGAATAATACGACGTATAATACAAAAAGTATACGAAGTATAATACAAGAATAGTACGTAGTATAATACAAAAATTATACGGTATAAATACGAAAGTCAAAGTCAAAAAGTCAAAGTCCACAATAGTGGCTAGGTTATAAACTTTCCCACCAATTAACCATAAGTGGTTAATTTGTAACCATGGATAGTTAGGTTAAGGTAACTTAAGAGTTAAGTTTGGCATATTCCAAGAATATGCTAGGGTAAAATGGTAAAAAGCCAATATATTTTATGACAAATGACCAAAATGCCCCTAATATGAAAAATAACCAAAATACCCCAAGAGGACAAATGACCAATTTGCCCTAAGTCTTTCTTTCTTTATAAAAGCTAAGACATTTTCTTAATGTGTTAGTTTATTCAACTAACACATTCAAGAGTATAATATTGAGAGAGAGAGAGAGAGAGCTAGAGAATTTCGAAAATTGAAGAAGAAGGAAGAAGAAAAGCTAGCAATTTGCAAGCTTTGTCAAGAAGAAGAAGAATCAAGAAAGAAGGTAATATCAAAAATTAGTTTTAATCCATCTTTTTTTAAGTTTCATATGTTAAAACACATAGCTTATTGATTATGGAAGTATAAGATGTTAAAAATGATGATTTATATGGTTTAACCATATAAATAAGTTAGTAATAAGAATTTGAAGTTTAGTTCATCAATTTCTTTATAAGAGCTTTCATATACATTATGAAGAGTTTGTTGTTGTTGAATGATTCAGATGAATCATATGAAAGATCCGGAGAAATAAGGAAGAGTTAGTAGATTTAAAACACTAATTTGTATGTAAAAGTGAAATTGTAATTAAAATAATGATGTAAAAAGAAGAACGACGAAGAACGAGTTGTCAATGGAAAAATTTAAAACCATCGTATATATGTTGTTGATATATGTTTGGTTATGAATGATAAAAGTGTAAGAAATTTTCCAAAAGGAACGAATTAAGAATAAGCTATAACGAAGTTATGGCAAAAATTTGAGTACAAGACGGTAAGCGTTAAAATTCGAGTTTGGTATGATTTTTAGACAAATTTAGAAAGTGAGTTAATGATCCTGACTAATTAGGGTTTCATAATAATGTTAGAGAACATGAAAATCGTGAGTTGTGGACTCAAGAATGAACTCATTCCGTGTTCCGATGAGTAAGTTACGGTGAAATAAAAATTTAACGTGAAGTTGGAAAACTGACCGTGGAGAGACTTTAGAGCCAAGATTAAGGATTGTTAATGGATTCAAAAAATTATTCTGTTGATGAAGTTATAGTATGTAATGAGAGCAAGAAGTAGGCTCAACAACGGACTCATTCCGATATCGGATGATGAAGTTACGAGGTGCGGAAGTAGGAGTGGAAAGTATTGCTCAACACTTAGAAAAATATAAAAAAAATTCCAGATTTTAGGCACGGCGCCGCAGCGCCGGCCAAGACTTGGGAGACAGCACCGCAGCGTCAGCTCCGGACTGAGCTACTTCTCTCGAGCACCGTAATGTCGGATTAAAAGGAATCCGGGCGCTGGTGCAGTGCAAGACCCAGTGATGAGCTTTTAATTGCTCAGAACTTAGGGACAATGTAGGGAACGATAATGAACGTAAAGTTCAAGTAATTTAACACTTTAAGGAGTGTTTAAAACCTTAAGTAAAGGTTGGATATGAGTTTAAAAAGTAAACAACGTAAGCGGTAAAATACTTAAACCGATGAAGATGTTTAGTGTAAATGTGCTTGTCATACATACGCGTGTATGATTTGAACGTAGAGTATTGAAGGTTGATGAAGGGTGTGTAAACGTCGAGAAACCGAGTTAGTTGTTATAACTTGAAAGGTGTTCCGAATCAAATAAATTGGACATTATAAGATATGAATAGGAGTTAACGTAAAACCATCGTAGAAGATGACTATACGAGTTAAGACATCTTCGAATGTCGTGTAACGCCGAAAGAAGATAAAGAAAGTTTGGTTGTGTGAACTTGGGTTATTAAACGCGAACCATAAGAACTAAAGTTAAGTTAAACCAATGTGTAAGTTAAATATATGACTAATTGGTATGCGTTATCCTTTTGTGATATATAGGGATTACGAAGAGCCGTATTACGTAAACAGTAAGCTATAAGTTGTGCTTAAGGCAAGTTTCCTAATTTCATTCATATTATGAATTGAATGCAAGTTTCTTAAACTGACTCAAATGTTGTACTTGAGAAAGTTTTATCTATGTGCAATTGTTTTATATTTGTACAAGATGTTTTGAGGCCATGTGCCAAATTTTCAACACTTATGTGTTTCTGTAAAATGAACTGTTCTATGTTTGAACTGTTCAATGTGAAAGAGTTCTGTTTATTCATGAATTGCGATAAGATTAAGTATGTGCTAATTGTTTTAGATAAACAGAATGATAAGAAGTAATTTAGTTAATGGGTAGGTACAGTCGTACTTTTTGACTGTTAGCTTGTAGTATCTGAGTTAAACGACTCATTTGTATGGGCAGAGGTTTAAGATGAGCTAGTAACCGATCTAACTCGCTGTGAAAGACAGTGTAGATGAGACAAAAAACTAATTCATTAGTTTTACGTAGGGCGCCACTCAGCTTACTATATTGATACCTGTTGAGAACTCGATGTGTGCTATGTTGTGTTTTATGAATGTATGTCGAAGAGGTGATTCTTTTCACATAGATTGGCGTATGGAATGAGTTAAGTCGTAGAAGTGTTAAAGAATATATTGTTGTTAATATATATGAGAAGATAGATGTTATTAATGTTTTAAAATGATAGGAATCAGAATTATTCCTGTTATTTGAGCTGCTTCATAACTCTTGTTCAATTATTGAGGTTTTTAAAAGAATATTTGATTCTTGATTTTGTTGTTATTCAACTGCTAGAACTTGCTGAGCAATCAAATGCCCACACTTGCTTAAAATAAAAATATTTTCAGCGAAGACAGAAAGAACTGAAGAGTTCGAGAAAGATTGAAGAGAAGATCAAGCCGAGTCTTGTAATGTAGTTGTAAAACTTTTATGTATCTTTTGTGGCAGATGAAAGTCACACTTGTGCAAGGAAAATAATAATATAATTATCATTATTTGTAATGTATTGAAGATTTTAAGGTAATAGAATTTGGAATTTGAGAAAATATATTGTTATATTTTAGAGATTTAAGTATATCTTAAGGATATATGAATGCATGTATTCAATGAGTAGCACCGTATGCACCAGAACTCGGGTTTGAAGATAGATCGAATTTTTGGGGCGTTACCAATAACACAAATAAACAATTTGTACTCCCGTTATTATTTTATAGTAGATTTCTTATCTCTCTCCGTAGTTTTTTTCCAATTGGGTTTTCACGTAAATTCTTGTGTCCATATTTTATATCTCTTACAATAATGTGTGTATATTTATCTGTGTGTATTTCATGAGTTTGATTTCACAACAATACAATCAACTATTCTGGTAACTGTTAGCGTTGTTTTGGCCTGCTGTTTTGGTGATTTCGTGAGACGTACAAAATTTGGAATTAACAAATACTTTTGTGTTATTTAAATGATTCAAATTTTTAAATACGCTCGTCCTTGTAACTATTAGATGTGTAAGTAAAATGAACGACATAAAAACTATTCATATAAAAATATTATTTACATCAAATGAAAATAATAATTATTTATAGCAAATATAAATCTAAAAATTATCTTTCATTTACTTTTCTTCTTAGTATTTTTTGTTTCAAATTTCGCAGGAGTTGTTAATATGGGGAATAGTGGTGCTAATTCTTATGTTGTATCTCAAGGTTGCTTCTTTAAGATTTGATGAAAGTATTTATGTGGTTAAGTAAAATGAATGACATAAAAACTGGTTATATAAAAATATAATTTACAACATATAAAAATAGTAAGTACATATAATATATATAAATCTAAAAAAAAATTATTATAATAATTCTAGACATTACTTTATATATTATTTAAAGAATATATTAATCATATTTTCATGAAAAAATAACTAATAAAATATTTTTACTATCAAAATTAGTTTATTTTAAAAATATAATTTATAATTATTAACAATTCCTTTTTCGAACATATATTCGAAATCATACATGCAATAAATAAATATATATTTATCACATATTCACATATATTATTTTTGATAAAAATAATATAAAAAAAATTATACGAAAAATTTATTATTTAATTATATAAAAATATTGGGTTATTACATTCACCCTCCCTTATAAGGATTATGTCCCCGAAATCACCGTTTCAAAACTCATACACACAAGGGTAAATAACATTCGCATTCATTGCAAGTAGATCTTGATCAAATTCGATCGAACTGATCTTTAACTTATTAAGCATAAAGCTTATCTATCTAATTAAATGGAATCTGATTTCTAAAAGAACTCAAATTCCTCCTTCAAAATTTCTTAATAAAACGATTTACTATATATAAGAAACCATATATAAGAAAATAAAATTGTATTCGAATAATACCTGAAATTCCATCCCCGGCTGCTACCGTATCTTGAACCGTCATATTGAAGGTCCTTGTCGTTGGCTTATTTGTCGAAGTTGGATACGTGATCGCCAGCTTTCCACTACTTTTCCCAACATTCGTATTTCCACCGTCAGCATTTCTTTTTGGGCAATCCTTTGCCATATGAGCAGTTGATCCACAGATCAAACAGCCACTATTCTTTCTTGGATTGGGGCAATTAGGAGAGATGTGTCCCTCCTACCCGCACTTGTAGCACACAAACTTTCCCTTAAGACATTCACCTGAGTGATTCTTCCCGCAATTTTCACATGGTTCCACCTTTTTCCTTATTCCTCCTTGACTATTACCAGTATTTCTAGAATTTGTCCACTTTCTTTTTCCACTTACACTTTCACTGTTTCCTTCCACCTTAACTTTTCCCCTTATTCTTCTTTTCCTTGTTGTAGAGACTCATGGCCTCACTTCCTAGCCTTTTCCAATAACGATCCAAACGAATTAATCAGCAACACTGCAACCTTGTTGTAGATCCATGGTTTCAGCCCATATTCGAACCTTCGTGCCTTCCTTGCTTCAGTGTTCACTTGTTGTGGAGCAAACCTAGCTAATTCGTTAAACTTGGCAGCGTATTCTGAGACGATCATATTTTCTTGTTTCAATTCTAGAAATCTGACCTCCATTCTATCCTGCATACTGGACGAGAAGTAATTCTCGAAGAACAATTCTTTGAACCTTGTCCACGTTACCACTTTTGCTCCGGCACGAGTTTGATTAGCCTCCCACCAGAAGTTCGCTTCCCCTTTCAACATATAGGTAGCAAAAGCTGTCTTTTGCTCCTCCGATACCCTAGCAATAACAAACGCTTTTTCTATTTCCTTTACCCAAGTTTAGGCTTCTATAGGATCAGTCATTCCTTTGAATTCAGGTGGTCGTACTGCTTTGAAATCCTTGAAGTTCGCCAATTGATTATCTGGCCGATTTCTGGCTGCTGGCGCTCCAGTTTGCATGGCTTGTGCCAACATATTTGCAAGGTTCTGCATTGGGTTTGCTTGACCTTCTGCCCTTTGATTTCGGTTTTGTCTTCTTGGCGGCATTTTCTAGTTAAACAAAATCTTAAAATTATTATCTTATCATTCATATATAACTATTAATGGTATCATAAAAGATAGAATATAAAATTCTAAATTTTAAACCAATTCAGCTTGCTGAACTCCCAAATTCAGCTTGCCGAATTAACAAATTGTCATTTAATCAACATACTATCTTGACATATAATAATATCATAACATTTATATTCATATTCAAACAGTACATAGTACTTTTCATTACACAATACAGACTGTTATGGTCACTTACTATCCCTTAGTGACCACAAAAGTCGGGATTCATCATGATACTTTTGCAAAAGTATTACATTTCACACCTATACATACTATATATAATCCTATTTTACTTATCCTATTCATTCCTACGCCTTCCCTAGATACTGGACAAACTTTTGCCTGATGACCTATCAATCCACAGACAAAACATATGCATTGCTTCAGATCAGGGCAATGAGATGAGATATGTCCTTCACGTCCACAATTATAGCATACATTCTGTCCTTTCATACATACGCCTTCATATTTCTGATTACAGTTCGCACACGTTCCTACTTTCTTGAAGTTCCCTTGATTAAAATCAGAATTTCCTAAATCACGGTCATTCATTTTTCTTTTTCCTTTCTGGCTTGGACCTGCACATGATTTGCTGCATTTGGCTCCCATCTGTTCGATTTGAACCTTCAACTTATCTTGTTCTTCCATTGTTTCGATTAACGCCTTTTACAACTGGCTGTTTAGTAGCCTTTCTACTTCCAACAACCTTTCCAAACATAACAGCTTGTTCTTTAGTTTCTGCACTTTGTTTGATGCTTGGCCTGCTCTAACTTCAGTGTCTGAATCACTATCTGTCAATAATACCATTTCTGGTTCTGGTTCTATGTTTTCCAAAATGATGACTTCATCTAGGTTGCTTTCAGGCGGAGTGATTTGCTCCTTCTTTATGATATGAGAGTCTTCTTATCCTTTCCTTCCTGACATCTATACACAAATTGTCTTGATTAGCACATAATATATATACACATAACAAACAATCGTTTATATAAGTTACTTTTATTTCATTTTACGATGAATTTCCTTAATTCATCTCCTTTAAACTCTATTTGAGTTGTTTGCTTTTCAACGCTTCTATCTAGCTTAAGGTTATAGCCTAAGGTATTCCCCCACCTAAGGTTTCTAACCTAAAGCTCTGATACCAACCTGTGACGCCCCCAAATTCAGGTACTTGAAACCCGAACTTGGTGCTACACGATATCATTTCTTTAAGCGGAATAATATAAATAACAAAATTAATATACATATCAGAGTTGTCTAATCCCAGGTACACGACCTTTAAAGTACTTTATTACATGATAGATAATAAATATTATTATCTTAATGAAGTCTAACTATTACATAAGATATCATAAAACTTATTCAGTCAGCTTTCCCTTTCATTTGTCCTTGTCAGAACCTTCAGGTCGATCACGCTTAGCTGAAAATATTTAATTTTAAAGCAAGAATGAGCATTCAATTGCTCAGTAAGTAATAACAATTATTAAACTTTAGCTGAAAGAAGTAAATATTTTCTTTGAGGTATACTTATACAACGAATCAATAGTTGTGAAGTCTATCGAAACATATCTTAATAACATATCCAATCTTTTAAAATTTTGAAACGACGTAGTGACTATAAATGCTGAGCAGTCAATGGACAATGAACTTTTATTTTTTATTTTTGAAAAGGTTTAAACAGAAATTCATCTGCAAACCGCTCTAGTCTTACGGACATGTAGGGTGATCAGCCCCGTTATATCCTATATTGATCAATACTATCTGTTTGAACGATCTGTTCGCCTTGGGCACAAAAACAATTTCCCCATTATGGGTTGTTCATACTCAGTCTGGAGTCCTAACTAAACAATTCAGTTGAACGACTTTATCATAAACCATAACATTTAACAGTGCAATTCAACTATGTCTAGCTGAGTCAAATAGCTTAGATAGTCTTTAAACCATAAATACATACCGAAGTTTAATAGTATGTAATAGGATTCATCATATCAAAGAATTTCAAGTTCAAGAGTTCTTGCATGGATACAACAGTTCATCCAAATGGGGACACTTGTATAATAAAAGACAATAATGTGATATTAATAAATAATAACCGAATTGAATAAAATTTCACAATATAAGAATAATTTCATAAACGAATCATGAATATCATTATAGATATGAATAATTTACAATAATTATTCATGAACATGCCTTGTATTGGATACTTGCTCAATATAAAATTTTGAGTAAGGTTAGAGTACATGCCTTGATAGCTGATTACTGCTACGTAGTATAGCTTAAGCTGTTATCTTTAATACAAAGTCCTATCATCAATAGAATTATTTTTTTAATTAGAATAATATAACTTAACACATAATTCTTCTTAAACACGTTGTCACATATTCATGTCAGTCATTACAACACATAAGAACATATACCTAGTCAAACTATGTCGATATATTTGGTTTGAGTTCGGTATCGTTTTGGTATCCCGATTGCATTATCGGATAATTAACGAATTTCTTTTTAATGAAACTTTGTTCAAGAACTTAAATATTATATTAAATAATTTAATTATCATTTATAATATTTTTTCAAACATTAAAATCATTTATAATGATTTTTGAAACACTTATATCATTTTTAATGATTTAATTGTCAATTAATATCATTATCATTAATATTTAAATAATTTAAAATATTAATGAACTTTATGTCAACACTTTAAGAGTTATTTATTATAACCTGAAAATATTTTTAAAACCTTAATATTACTTTTAGATGATTTTTAAGATACTAAAATTATTTTTAAATAATTACCATTAATATTAAAATATTAAAGTATTTTATTTTCAAATATTCAAAGTTATTTATTATAACTTAAAATATTTTAAAAACATTAATATTACTTTCAAATAATTTTTAAAGTATTAAAATTATTTTTAAATAATTACCACTAATATTAAAATATTAATGTTATTCATATCAAAATATTAAAAGTTATTTATTATAACTTAAAATATTTTTAAAACATTTATTTCATTTTTAAATGATTTATAAAACATTTAAATCATTTTTAAATTAATTATTTAATATAATTATTAAATAAATTCATTATCATTAATATTAAGACATTAATGAAATTCTTATCAAAGTATTATAAGTTATTTATTATAACTTAAAATACTTTAAAAAACTTTAATATCATTTTTAAATGATTTTTAAATATTAAAATTATTTTTAACTAATTTATTTAATATAATTATTAAATAAATTTATTATTATGAATATTAAATTATTAATGAAATTTATCTCAAAATATTAAAAGTCATTTATTATTACTTAAAATATTTTTAAATTATGTATATCCTTTTTAAATGAGTTTTAAATTAATAAAACCATTTTAAAACTATTTATTTAATATAATTATTAAATAAATCTAATATCATTAATATTAAATTATTAATGAAATTTATATTAAAATATTGAAAGTTATGTTTTATAACTTAAAATATTTTTAAATACTTTATTATCATTTTAAAAATAATTTTTAATATAATAAAATAATTTTTAATCAATTTATTTAATACATTTATTAAATAAATTTAATATCATTATTATTCAAATAAATAATAATATTTATGAAAAATATGTCAAATTATTAAAAGTTAATTTTTATAACTTAAAATAATTTTTAAAACTAATTTTGGAAATTCTGTTAATATTTATTTCTATTTATTAATTTAATAAAATTAATTTTATTAAAATCTGTCGTGTATAGCCTATACCGACAGAAACCGTCGCTATAGGTGTTCTTCATTTCCTGAAGAACAACCCGGTCAACGCAAACATGCCCACTTTGACCGACCACTGATTCAATTTGATTCAGTTTCTGGGCTTGTAACTGCTTCATTGGTGTAGTATAAGTACAAGACTAGAGGTTAATTGCAAGTTTTAAGTTCAAACAACAACAGATCAACAAGAAATGGGTGGTCAAACCACCTACCAACCCTGATCTTCATTTCTGGGTTACCCAGAAATGAAGTTAGTGTTGGTCAATGGTTTTGAAAGGCTTAGATCATGGATTATGTGAAGGTTTAGGGTGTTAGAGTGCTTCATTGATGTAGTAGGTATGTAGTAGTCCAAAGTTAAAGCACTTTTAAGGTCCAAAAACATAACACAAGGTAGATCTAAGCTGGTCAAACTGCCTAGTCCAACTTGTTCATAACCGTTTCTGGAATTTCCAGAAACTCAACATCCGTGCTCAGTTAACGCACTTTAACCGTTAATAACTTTCAATCCAATGTTGCTAAATACTATCTATGGCCATAAACATGTAGTTCCTATACCAAATAACAAAGTTTTGCACTTTCATAAACATCTATCAACACACGAAGGAGATTTGGGCCTTGCAAAGTGCCTGTCAGATCATTTAAAGATTTTTGGGTTTTCCAGAAATCAAAATCTGATCGGTCAACGGTTTTTGACCGTGCATATCTTTCAATCCATACATGATATGATCATGCTTTCTTTTGCAGATTACTAACAATATAACATACTACACATACAAATCATTAAACACAACATATCATCAATAGGATGAGATTTATAGGCCTTGACTTTGACTGTCAGAGGACAAAAATTAGTGTTCTTAGCAGTATTGAAAAAATCATGATTTCGAGTCTTTTGATGCTTAGTAAATGTTGTTTCTCAACCCAGATTATCAATACACATATCTTAGAACATATTTAAACAACTTATCATAACATCTATTGCAGATTTAAAGATCTAGCATTAGGGTTTTTATTTTGTACCTTTTTGAAAGATTTTTGATTTCCACCCTCTGATCTTGAGCTTGGATTGCTATGGGGTGTATTTGATTGATATTGGGACAAGGTTTGAAAGAAAATTTCGTGGCTTAGAGAGAGAGGATGTCTTGGCTTGTTTGAGATGAAAATGAAATGTTTTTCTTTTTTTTTTCTTTCTTTTGCAATCCTAATTCATTTGTGCAATGAATCTGAGCTGCTAGCTATCATTATTTTGACTGGTAGAGGAGAGATTGAGCATGTGGGATATCTAGGGTTGGTGAACAACTAATATTTTGTCAAGATTCACAAGCAACATAATAAAACAAATTCAAAATTGGTATTTTTGTAATTAATAAATCCTTGAAGGGTATTTTTGGCCATAACACCTAATTCTAAGGTTCAACCCTTAGGGTTTCCCAAAAAATTCCTAGGGTTTAGAAAATTAAATTTAAAGCTTAATAAAATTTTAATTAAAACACACTAATTAAAATTAGGATTTTTAATAGAAATTAGGGTTTTTCTAAAATTAAGGTTTCTTGCTATAATTAGGGTTTTCAAATTATAAATTAGGGTTCCCTAATTATTACCCTTAATCACATAATATCCACACTTGCATTTAAATACAAACATATCAATTACTATGTTTAATATTTAAACAAAATAAAATAAATAAATTCATAACATATATTCATATAATTATGTTAATTATCATAATTATATATATAATTCATAATCATATCTTGTATTAACATACTTACATATATTCGGAGACAAATATAATTAATACTAATATTTAATATTTAAATTTCTTAAGAAAATAATTTCTTATTATTAATAACATAAATACACTTTCCTTTTAAATACAATTATACAATAATTGTATAATTCATGAAATTTCATAATCTAGATCAAAAATTAGAGTTTTGATCTATAATCACACTTTACCTTATATCTCATTATTAATTAAGTTAAAATAATTAACTTAATTAATCTTGATTAATTCATATAATAAAATAATTATTATAATAATTCTAGACATTGCTTTATATATTATTTAAAGAATATATTAATCACATTTTCATAGAAAAATAACTAATAAAATATTTTTACTATCAAAATTAGTTTATTATAAAAATATAATTTATAATAATTAACAATTCCTTTTTCGAACATATATTCGAAGTCATACATGCAATAAATAAATATATATTTGTCACATATTCACATATATTATTTTTGATAAAAATAATATAAAAAAAAAATTATACACAAAATTTCTTATTTAATTATATAAAAATATTGGGTTATTACATTAACCAGTTTAGCATGAAGGCTCCCACATTGCATTTTTGTTAAAAGGGTTGATGTCTCTATATTGGCCCTTAAGGAGCTCACGCATTGCAGGTAAACTCAGCTGTTGCACGGTTCGGTAACTAAACAAATTTTTCAACTTACACATTTAGACTTTATTGGCTTATATGATAACAACGTCGTCCTCGTCATGGACGAGTGGGAGATGTTGGTTATTGGATCCAAACCGGTGCGCCCATGGAGCGGTTGACCCGGTGGATATAACCACATGGTTCATTGTCTAGATACAATGAACATGTGGGTTATAATCTCTACTTAAATATAGGAGTTACATATATTTATATACGGTGTTAATCCTATATATTTATATGGGGGTTACACATATAAATATGAGTTACATATATATATATATATATATATATATATATATTAATACATGTTTAATATATATATATGAGTTACACTTTCTTCACACATATATATAGAGATTGTGGTGTTGATTTTGATACAACAACAATACACACAAAGAAGATATGATTAGCATATATTCTCAAAGCCATTAGAAGTCATCTTGTTAAGCTAGAAAGTTTGAAGTTACTCAAACTGTGAAAAACATATTTGGTGTTCGTTCTAATGTAGTCCAATTTATCGCTAAGTACATTGTCTGTTGCATTCGTAATTCTAGCCGTTCGTGTTTGTGGGCATACACTTCAAGAGAGAACTAAAAAATGTAAACTTTTTTCGATTATATTCGCTGTGTGTATGCTGTATAATGTTACACATACATAACACAACCACCATTGAAGGCTATGTAGAAGAATGGGTCTTAGGTGATGTATTATGAAGAATGGGTCTTGGGAGATGTATTATGAAGATGGGTATTGACTTTATTTTGAGAAGGATGTGGTTGATTTGGGGATTTGGTTAGGTCTTCTTCATCTCTTTTTCTTATGGGTTTGGAGTTCTAGAGAGAGAATAATGGTAATATTATTGTTTGTTGGTTTTTTCTTCTTTATTTATTCTTTTTGATGAGTTTAATGTTTTTAATTTTGGATTAGTTTAAATTTGAGATTCTAAATATAAATGTATTCGTTAATCTAATTAACCTGATTTTAAATAATTTTTATACAGTCAAATATATATATATATAAATATATTTACGGTCAAACCGTAATTATACTCTCCTTATCGAAACACGTGACAAATTTGGCCACTTTTCTAAAAGAAAACAAGGGTCAATATTGAGAGGATCAAATTACTTTGGGTAGTAGGATGAGAGTTTTTAAACCCCGGGGTATAAAGTGCAAACGGGTGCATACTTCAAGATTCGATGTGTAGTTAACTCTAATTTTTTTTAATTATGCTTATATTGAAATATTTTAAACAACACAACCTTGTAGGAAAAAAGGCATAAATTTTCTTTTTTTTCTATTTATCAAATAAAGGTAAGTAAATTATGAAGTTATCATAATTATCGTAGTCAGGTTTTCCTTCCATTCATATAGGAACATGGCTGCTTAGTCTAACTAAAGTACCATGCAGATACTCGTTTAGGGGTTTTTTGTATCATGTTATGAAAGATACACATCAAAATTCGGATTATTTGGTATTTAAAAATTGATAATAAAAATTGGCCAAATCAAGTGTAGTTTATTGGGTCCAATGGTTTCGGGGAGACCCGTGCCACGTGGCTTGATGAATAACTGGCAATTTGATGATATTCTAGAAAGGTCAAATTAAGTCCAATTTTACTTGTGATTCCTTCTCCTCATTGATTACGGTGATCTTATTCTTTTGACAACTCCTAATTAACTAAGAATCCTATTCCTAGTTGATCTTGGACGTGTTATGGCAGGCAGTGTGTGCATCTATAAATACAATCACATATTAGGTCAAGGTACATATACACACAACTATTACTCTCTAGAGCAATTTTATACATCCATTATTGACGTTTCTTATCTATACTTATTCTCACACCGGAACTATCTTCTGGCAGCCCAGACCATCAAGCTTTTAGTGTGTTCATTATTTGTTTACTGGGCAGGTTTTTTAGCTCGTTGTTTGGTGATTTGACAAGTGATCATATTTTGGCGTTAACACTTATCATTTTTATTTAGGTCAAGTTATTTAATTGATTATCGATAATTGTTTGTGTTTGTTACGAATTCAAGATTATTGTTTTTTTTAATATTCATGTTTTACTAGAATACTCCTTATACTAATTTATATCAAATAATTTCGTTGCTAAATAATAAACAAAGACTAATTAATTAAGTCAACTTATCGAATTAAAAAATTAAATTTATAACAATAAACAACAAAATAAGCATAAGGATATTTATGTCTAAATTATTAAAATAAAGAAGAGCGTATTTGATATATATGGGTATGTATGTGGTAATATTTTGAAATTATATGATAAATAAGGAAGCTTTTCATTTGTTTCTCTTCGATGAAAGTTTGATTTTTTCAGAATGTGTCCTAATTTTTGCATAATCTTTCTTTTAATAATCGATGTTGGATATCAGTCACGTAGACAATAAGCCATGTAGGCATTAGAGATAGAGGACCTATTCTTTGGGATGCCAAAGTAGTGTTCTGTTAGTGCATTAGAGATAGAGGACCTATTCGTTGGGATGCCAAAGTAGTGTTCTGTTAGTTATTTGTTTTGTTAAACCCACTAAGCTGATTATGTGCGAGGTGGTTTCTCTTTCCTGTTTTGTAAGGCTTTAAAAGCCATTTAAGTTATCTAATAAAAGCAATCATTTACACTTCAATTTATTGAGTTCTCTCTGAAACTTAACAAATTAGTATCAAAGCCCCCACTGGGTTTTGTTGAAAAGTTGCAGTCTTTGAGTGATTCAAAACGTGACAATGAGTGAGGATAAAACTCTAACAAAAATTCCACAGTTCGATGGTCACTATGATCATTGGAGTGAGCTGATGGAAAATCTATTAAGGACAAAGGGACTTTGGAATATGGTAGCTGAGGGATTTATTGAGCCATCAGGAACAGAAGCAACAAAGGCTCAAAGGAAGGAACTTGAAGAGATGCGAACCAAGGATCATCAAGTGAAGCATTATCTCTTTCAAGCTATTGATCGGACTGTGTTTGAGCAGATTCTGAATCGGAGGACAACCAAGGATGTTTGGGACTCTCTGAAGAGGAAATTTGGAGGGAATGAGAGAGTCAAGAGATCTCTGTTGAACTCTTTACGAAGAGAATTCGAGGTGCTGGCAATGAAGAGAGAAGAACGATTACAGAATATTTTGCTCGGGTGATGTCTATGTCAAATAAAATGCGAAGCAATGGTGATGAGATGCTAGATTCAAAGATTGTAGAAAAGATTCTTCGGACTCTCACCGAGAGATTCACCTATGTGGTGGTTTCTATTGAAGAATCACAGGACACGGACAACATGTCAATTGATGAGTTGCAGAGTTCGTTGGTGGTGCATGAGCAGAAGTTTCGAAGGCTGGATTCTACAGAGGAAGAACATGCTTTGAAGGTTGAGGATCGCTTTGGGTCCAAAGGCAGAACATTTTTCAGAGGTCGAACACCTTCCAACGGAAGAGGTCGAGGGAGAGACAGGACAAGCTTCAACAAAGCTACTGCTGAATGCTACAAGTGTCATCAATTGGGTCACTTTCAATATGAGTGCCCTATGTAGAAAAGAGAAGCCAATTATGCTGAGTTTGAATAGGAGCAAGAAGAGGATGTACTGTTAATGGCATGTGTGGAAGCACTGAAAGAAAAAGGGAGAGATGCATGGTTTATTGACTCGGGCTGTTCCAACCACATGTGTGGTGACCAAGAGATGTTCACAAATTTAGACAATAGCTTTACACATACTGTTAAACTTGGGAACAATACCAAACTCATTGTTATTGGAAAAGGAACAGTGAGGTTGGTTTTACTGGGAGTTAGCTATATGAATAGAGATGTGTACTTGGTTCCTGAGCTTAGAAATAATCTTCTAAGTGTTGGGCAACTCTAGGAAAAGGGGATTGATGTGTTGTTCAAAGGTGGTGTATGCGGTATGTTTCATCCACAAAAGGGAAAGATAGCAAAGTCAATTATGAATGGAAATAGGATGTTTATTTTGTCACCTGATACCTATAACAACTCAAGAGAAGGGAGCTGTTTCAAGATCAACACTAAAGATCAAGCTGAACTATGGCACCATCGTTTTGGACATCTCAGTTATAAGGGGTTGAATACACTTTCGAGCAAAAATATGGTGACTGGCTTACCCAAGCTGAAGGTCAATGGTGTGATATGTGAGGCATGCATGAAAGGCAAGCAACATCGAAATCCCATGCCAAGGAAGAGCAAATGGAGGGCCACAGAACATTTGCAGCTCATTCACTCAGATCTGTGTGGTCCCATCACACCAGCATCCAATAGCAAGAAGAGGTATTTGTTGACCTTCATTGACGATTTTTCCAGGAAGACCTGGATATATTTTTTGTTAGAAAAATCAGAGACATTCCATTTCTTTAAACATTTTAAGATGTTAGTGGAAAAAGAAGCTGGTATGTTCATAAAATGTTTAAGGACGGATAGAGGATAGGAATACAAGTCAACAGAATTCAAGGAGTTTTGCAGCCAATATGGAATCAAGAGGCAGCACACTATTGCTCACACTCTATAACAAAATGGAGTGGCTGAAAGGAAGAATCGCACCATTATGAATCTGGTGAGATCCATGCTGAATGAGAAAGAGATCCCCCATATCCTTCTGGCCCGAGGCGGTTTAGTGGACCAATCATGTCTTAAACAGGTCACCAACACTAGCTGTTAAGGATATGACACCAGAGGAGGCATGGAATGGAAGGAAGCCAGCAGTAGAATATTTCAGGGTGTTTGGATGTGTTGGCCATGTTCACATACCAGACACCAAGAGGACTAAACTGGACAACAAAAGTATACGATGTGTGATGTTTAGGGTTAGTAAAGAATCAAAAGGGTATAGGATGTTTGATCCTGTCAGCAAGAAAATAATTGTCAGTCGTGATGTTGTATGTGAGGAGGATCGTGTATGGGACTGGGATTCTAGTTACAAAGAAGAGCATTCCATGGATCTGGAATGGGAGGAGAATACTGTTGTACACAGAGACATAGAAGAAGTTGATGTTCCCGAGGAGCCTGCTACTGAAGAATTTATGGAAGGTGATCCAGCTGTGCAAGGAAATGTTCCAGCAGTGGATGAAGAAGATTTGACAGCCAGGGAGGGAAGGATCAGGCGACCCCCAGTATGGTGCAAGGAGAATACTGTTGTACACAGAGACATAGAAGAAGTTGATGTTCCCGAGGAGCCTGCTATTGAAGAATTTATGGAAGGTGATCCAGCTGTGCAAGGAGATGTTCCAGCAGTGGGTGAAGAAGATTTGACAGCCAGGGAGGGAAGGATTAGGCGACCCCCAGTATGGTCTTCTGATTATCTAGTTGGTGATGGTCTGTCAGATGATGAAACAAATTTGGCTCTGGCTCTGATGGTACTGTCAGATCCCATTACCTATGAAGAGGCTATCAAAAATGCGAAGTGGAAGCTAGCTATGGATGAGGAAATAAATTCCATTGAGAAAAATCAGACATGGAATCTAGTGGAATTACCTACAGGAGCAAAGAAGATAGGGGTAAAATGGGTGTACAAGACCAAGCTAAATGAGTTAGGAGAAGTTGACAGATTCAAAGCAAGATTTGTGGTGAAAGGGTATTCTCAACAGCATGTCATTGATTATACATAGGTCTTTGCACCAGTTGCTCGTATGGATACAGTGAGGATGATAATTGCATTTGCAGCTAAAAGAGGATGGGGACTTCATCAGCTAGATATAAAGTCTGCCTTTCTATATGGGAAGCTGCAGGAGGATGTTTTTGTGACACAACCACAGGGTTATGAAAAGAAGGGCTGTGAGCACTTGGTCTATAAACTACAAAAGGCACTTTATGGATTAAAGTAGGCACCAAGAGCCTGGTTTAGTCAAATAGAGACATATTTCATTCTAGATGGTTTCACAAGCAGCAATAGTGAACAAACTCTGTTTATCAAGAAGAAGGAAGGTAAAATTATCATCGTTAGTGTTAATGTGGATGACTTACTATATACAAGTAATAATGATGAGATGATTACTGATTTTAAGAGTTCCATGAGAAAGGAATTTGAAATAACAGACCTAGAAAGGATGAAGTTCTTCCTTGGTATTGAGGTTGTTCAACAGAATGGAGGGATTTTCATTTGCCAAAGGAAGTATGCTGAAAACATTCTGGAGAAGTTTGGAATGATGGGATGCAATGCTGTTCGTAATCCCATAGTCCCTGGGCAGAGAATTGATCGAGATAAGGATGGTTTGGTGGTGGATCCAACTCTGTTCAAGCAAATGATAAGAAGCCTTATGTACCTTACAGCTACAAGGCCAGATCTTATGTTTGCTGTAAGTTTTATTAGTAGGTTTATGGGAAGTCCTACACAGCAACACTTTGCAGCAGTAAAAAGAATCATGAGATATCTGAGAGGCACAATGGATTATGGGGTGATGTACAAACGAGGAGTGTCCAATGATTTACAAGCATACACAGACGGTGATTATGCTGGTGATGTGGAAGACAACAAGAGCACTTCAGGTTATGTATTTCTTATGGGTGGAGGAGCAGTAGCATGGTCTTCGAAGAAGCAACCTATAGTCACTTTATAAACCACGGAGGCAGAGTTCGTGGCAGCAATAGCCTGTGCGTGTCAGGCTATCTGGATGAGACGAGTCTTGGGGGAGATTAGGCATGAGCAGGAAGGAAAAATAGTGCTGAAGTGTGACAACACTTCTACCATCAAGCTGTATAAAAATCCTGTGCTTCATGGCCGTTCCAAACATATCAGGGTGAAGTTTCATTTTCTAAAGGATCTTACCAAGGAGGGAGTTGTGGAACTGGTCCATTGCAGTACACAAGATCAACTTGCAGATTTGATGACCAAACCACTCAAGCTGGACAGTTTCTTGACACTTCGAAGCAAGCTGGGTGTGTGTGCAGGTGCTGTTCTGAACTAATCCTACAGGTGAGGATGAGTTCAAGGGAGGGATTGTTGGATATCAGTCACGTAGACAATAAGCCATGTAGGCATTAGAGATAGAGGACCTATTCTTTGGGATGCCAAAGTAGTGTTCTGTTAGTGCATTAGAGATAGAGGACCTATTCTTTGGGATGCCAAAGTAGTGTTCTGTTAGTTATTTGTTTAACCCACTAAGCTGATTATGTGCGAGGTGGTTTCTCTTTCCTGTTTTGTAAGGCTTTAAAAGCCATTTAAGTTATCTAATAAAGGCAATCATTTACACGTCAATTTATTGAGTTCTCTCTGAAACTTAACAATTGATTCAACTTCTAATCAAAAAAATATACATCGGTTATATTTCATCTTTTCAACAAGTTTAGGTCGATTTGATGGAGGTGCAGCAATCCCTCCCGTGCCAAAAGTTTCGAAGACACCACCACTAGCTCAGGAGAGCCTTTCGTACTCAAATTTCGTATGGCAAAATGATTAAAAGCACTCAAAAATAGTGGATGGGGTTCAATATTCATGAAAAGCCCAAATTGAAATGATCCATCTTACCGATATATTTAAATTGATAAATATATTAGGGGTATTAATGTCTATTGAAAGATATCAAGATAACCAACATTTGATAATCTAATATTACCACGTACCTTCACGTGGATACCCATCTCATTTGGAATTCTCTGCACTTTAGCAGGAATGTGAATTACCGGTAATATTGTAAGATTATCAATGTAACTAACAAACACGATAAGAATGATCAACTCACATTACAGGGTATCGAAGATGATCATTTCAGATGACCTATAACAAACGCTCCCTAATAAATTTTTGAGGGGGCGTTTGTTACAAGGTCATCTAAAGTGATCATCTTAAATACTCGATAATGTGAGTTAGTCATAGTTATAGATCGTATTTGTTATACTGATAATTTTACATTTTCAGTAATCATATACTCAATAAATTGTCAAGATTTCCAATATTCAAATGACTAAAAAATAGGTAGTACAGATTACCATAGTGGTCATCTTGAAAATTTTATTTAGACCAATATATCACTTATATTTAATAATTAGGACATAAATATCCTTATTAGTCACATAATTTACATTTTTTTTATGTTTTTTTGTTGTTTTGTTTTTGTTTGTCAACATGCATGCTTAGTTTAACTAAAATAACTCATTATCCATACAAACTATGTAGTGTTGTTCGTTATTTATTATTATAAGTTTAATTTATTATTAATGACATACTTGAAAATTTTGTACTTGATAATTGAATAAGTTATGAATTGTTATTTTACAAACATATCAAAAAATTTAGTACAATATATTAACTAAGTAATACTGAATTAATTAGTTCGATGGTACTTTGAAGATTATTAATTATATTTGACAATAATCATATGAGTGAATCATTCAACTAAAATTAGTAAAATAATATTTTAGTAAAAGATCAATATTAGAAAAAATATACCCAGTAATCTTGAATTAATAACAAATTAACATTCACAATAGTAATTATCGGTAATCACATATCTTCTACTAAATAGAAATGACACAATATGATTATTTTCTATTACCAGTAACCAGATACATAGTAATTTGTGTTTAGGTTGGTATCTACCATGACCCGTAACAAACTGATTATATATTTTATGATTTTAATGATGACAATATTATTGGGTTTATGAATTTGATTTAAATTGTTTGGGCTGATTTAAATTTATTATATGTTGATTTTTTGGTTGGCCCAATATGGATTTACAGTCCATTAGTAATCTCTTTATTGCATGGATGTATCTCATAACCCACAAGTTTTATAATTCTAGACATGTGTTCTAACAGAAGTTTTATTTTATATTCTATCCAGAATATGTATTAATATACTATCTTAAATTGAAAAGGAGTCTTAAATTTGGCAAACTAATTCTCTCCTTCATTCATGCTATCTTAGTTTGACTTGGATTGGTTATCTGATCATATCCGTTGGTATATATAAGTTGTTGAGATTTTTTCTTTCCTTAAATTAAGCTGTTTTGGACCCGAGAGATATTCTAGCTTAGGGAATAATCATTATGCTTTTGCTATTGTTGATGATTTTTTAAGGTTTAAATGGGTTTTATTTTTGAAAACTAAAGATCAATTTTTTGTAGAATTTCAAAAGCTTATAAAGAATGTTGAAACAAAACACAATCTCAAGCTAATTGGTATAAGGAGTGACCACGGTGGTGAATTTGGAAAGGACTTTATACCATATTGCAGTGAAAAGGGTGTTACGCATGAATTTTCTGCACCAAGATAACCACAACAAAATGGTGTGGTAGAATGCAAAAATTGTACTCTCCAATAAACTGCAAGAACTTTATTTTAAGAAAGTAAACTACCTAAAAGATTTTGGGTAGAGGCTGTAAGTACTGCATGTTACATTTTAAATAGAGTATTGATTAGACCCATATTATTGAAAACATCATATGAGTTACTAAACAAAAGGATTCCTAATATTAATTATTTTAAAGTGTTTGGTGCTAAATTTTTTGTTTTAAATATTCATGGTAATCTTGGTAAATTCAATGCAAAGTCAACCGAAGCTATATCTCTTGGTTATTCAGTGCATAGTAAAGCATATAGAGTCTATAATATTGATAAGCCAAAAGTTGAAGAATCTGTGCATATAATATTTGCTGAATTTAACCATAATCTTTCAAAAGACAAGGATTTTGCATGAAATGACAATCTGAATCGTGGACCCCAAACAACTCAATCCGGACAGCCTAAGTCGTCTGCATTAGAAGGAAAAACAGATGAACCAGGAAAAAAGACAGATGAAATCAGACAGCTAGACTCATCTATTTTAGACGAAAACTCAGACGTGCAGCCACCTAAATCCAGACAGCTCTAACCGTCTGTTTTAGAAGACAAATCAGACGAACGTTCAGAAACAGAAACTAACATTCCAGAAAGCGAACCAGAAGAACAACTAACAAATGTCAGGCTTCCAAGAACTTTTAGAACTGTGGAAAATCATCCTCCAAGTCTGGTCATCGAAAATTTCAACATTAGGATGCCCACAAGAAAAGGTTTTGAAGAAATTTATTTGCTACACTAAGGAGCACATCTATGAAGCTTACTATTGGTAACAACAATGTTGATATATGGGTAACAAATCACAAAGGTATTGTTTACTTGTTATATGTGATTTTATTATAAGCTTGCTAGCTCCAATGTCATTTTTTTATCCTTGCGCTTAGTTCTTTTAATGGGGAGAGATATAACTAAATTGATGATTTTTTTTATATTGACAAAGTGGGAGGAGATATTTTGGGATTTAATTTAGTTATTATCTTGGGATGAGAAAATTTGATATTTGATGATACTTGTTATTACTGATAAGGCTTTCATAACAGGTTGAATGATTCCCTTTATAGGCATAAATTTAAGGAGAGCATGTTAATTAAATGATATAATGTATTGTCATAATCAAAAAGAAAGAGAATTTTGGATATATATTTTATGATTTTAATGATGACAATGTTATTGGGTTTATGAATTTGATTTAAATTGTTTGGGCTAATTTAAATTTATTATATGTTGATTTCTTGGTTGGCCCAATATGGATTTACAGTCCATTAGTAATCTCTTTATTGTATGGATGTATCTTATAACCCACAAGTTTTATAATTCTAGACATATGTTCTAACGGAAGTCTTATTTTATATTATGTCTAGAATATGTATTGTCAGTATTGATATACTATCTTAAATTGAAAAGAAATCTTATATTTGGCAAACTTATTCTCTCCTTTATTCATGCTGTCTCAGTTTGACTTGGATTGATTATCTCATATCCGTTGGTATATATAAGCTAATGAGATTTTTTCTTTCCTTAAATTAAGATATTTTACTTTACTTTGGAAACTATATAGCTGTTGTTAAGAATATTTATTTATTCGTTGGAATTAAACAACTTGCTAGTATTATGTGTTTTACCAATTGGATTAAATCTTTTATTAACAACTCTTTTTATAGCCGTTGGAATTTTTTAGTATATATATACTCATTCTCTTCGGCTGAAAAGGGACAGAGACCTGAAGCTTATACCAGTAATAATCCAGAGATTATTAAGGGCTCATCAGTGTTATTTTCAGCTTCTCATTGTATTGTTAATTAATTCCTTTTGGCTGAAAATTAAAGAGTCCAGTATATTCAAAATCCTTTATATTAAATTCTGAGGTCAAGCATTGTTTGGCTTGATCGATCCAGTAGTAGATAGAATCTGTTCAAAGGGAGCTTTCAAGGTTGCAGAGGTGTAAAGGTCTTAGTGGTGAGAAATGTTACAGAGGTGCAAAGAGACAGTGGTGTCCATCAGTGTGAAGCTACTTTGAACAGGGAGTTATTTTTATTTGTAACTAATTGAATATTAAGTTTAATAAAGAGAGCCTCCAATACTAGTTGGTATTGGACGTGGATGTAGGCCGCTGGACTAGAGGATAGAGGCTGAACCACGTAAAAACTTGATGTGATATACTCTGTTCTTCTCTATTTTGTTTTCTTATTTCTGGATATTTTGCTTTTTTCACGTTTGAAGATATATTAATCCAAACACTAAAGCAGACAGGCGTATCTGTCTGATAGTAATTGACGAAGAACATAAGTTAAAGCAGACACGCATACCTGTCTAATTTAAACCTGTTGCAGAAAAAATTAAAAGGATTTCATTGTTTATCACTATTAGCTTAAACACCTATTCAACCCCCTCTAGATGTGCTTATTTACATAATTACACAAACACACCCTTAAAAATAATCTTATGATCCAAGGAACACTGTAGTGACAATGCCTCTTCATTTTTTTAAAACATCACATATTCTAGTCTATCCGTTTACCAAGTCAGCAACAAAGACACTTCTAGCAAATATAAATTTCTCCTCTATTCTTCCTACTTCCCTCCTTAATTATTGCTCCCTTCAATTAGTTAATTCCAGTTGGCCTAAAGTCCAAAACAAACTTCGCCTGTTAATCAGTCATTAATAAATAATTCCTTGTTTTTCTTCAATTATTACTCAATAAGCGCGTGTGTTTGTATATATATATATCATGTTAAATTAAGAGTCATCCCACAGCTGCAATATAGCAAAATATGGCACCTAGAGCTTCCATTTCTCATATTATGCTCTCTGTCTTCTGTTTGATTTTGATTTTTTTAGTCCCTCCAGGAACAGGTGCAACAACTTTACTCAACATTTCTTACAAAAATTCCAAGTATTAGCTAGTTGTTGGAGATCGATTAACTGATTTTACTCTTTTTTTTTGTTCTTTTTTTTTATATATTTACTTTGTTCGTCTCTTCAAATTTTTTGGCGCAGATGGTGGAAACCTACCGGGAGAAGTATCAGGAAGTACATCACACCATGGTCCAGGGCCTCACGAGGATATCCCAACAGAGACGGAAAATACATTTTATAGTCGGCCATGTGCAAGCAGCAACCGTTGTGAGCCGTAGAGGCATGCAAATCAGCAGCTAAAGATAATTATATTGCTCGAGTTTTATTTAGTATGCACCTGGTTGGATTTTATTTTTTGTGTTTGTATATGTTATTATTATTCAACTAGGATCGTTATGTATTTGTCTTTGAAATTATGCTCAGTTATATTTAAGTTAATGAAAATGTATTGTTTATCATAGAATTTATTTAATATTTATGAGCAGTGCAATGGTGCCGGAGCGGGGTTATGCCCTGGCTATGTTAGTTTATACTCATATATGCAGTTGTATGGGTTAGTTTATACCAAAGTGGTTAAAATGTGGAAATATATGCATGATTTAGAGGATCTTGTGAAAACTCTCCTAAAGAAAGAAAGGATAAGCTAAAAATTGTCGCTTTGAAGAAACAAAGATGATGCACTATTGTTATGGGACAAAGGATTAAGCTTTCAAGAAAATACTCTTATTTCAATATTTTAGGAAGGATTGTTACATAACCCTACCAAATACCCAAACCTTTCTCTTTTTTTCTTACTTTTCATCCAAACAAAATAAAAGCTACAAAAGAGACAGAGAAAGAGAGTATTTCGACAGAGAAGGGAAGGGGAGAAAGTGAGAAAAAAAATTCCAACCAAGGAGGAATCCATGGTTGCTAGGATATAGAAGTAATATTAAGAGATGAAGGTTACGCAGGTCCAGATGTCTGTTTTCTCCAATATTTTATTTGATCTTACTCCTCCGATTGGGATCTCTGAAACTTTCCTCTCTTTTTTTCTTTTCTTTTTTTTGCTAATTTGGGGGGAGTTTGAATCTAGAACCTCTTGCTTAGCAAGAGACCTGGAGTACCACTGAGCCAAAGGCTCTCGGTGATGTATGAAACTTTCTTATGGTGATCAATCACTCTTACCCTCTTGTAAAATCACTACCAACTGCAACTGCAAATAATATATCCCTAGAGTATGACCACAGAAGATTTCAGACGGTAAAATCACTACCAACTGCAATGAAATTCACGAGGACCTGCGAACAAGGTCAGAGCCACCCATGGGCTGTGGTGAGCTCTAGCCCGGGTGAACTTTTTGACAAATATTTAATACTTATATATCTTAATAGCTCAGCCCAATCTTTATAAGTCATGTTTCTTTACATCACATGTCCTATGTTAATTGTTTTCCGACCCATTTCATATATTTTCCTTCTCTCTAAACTACATCAAACCTGTGGGAAAGAAAATCGTACCTTGCAGGATTAGGGTTTGTGTTGGCTGAGGAGGAGAGAAATTCACGAAGAGTACGGAATTGATTGATTGATTGAAGAGGTGAAAAGAACAGGTGAGCGATTACTTCAATGACACGTGGCAGAACTCCTAGAATCCGAAAACCGTGTTAGGGTAGCAGGGATTGCAAGAGCCTTCTTGAGTCCTTCCACCCCTAGAATCCGAAAACCTTGTTAGGGTAATTGGAATTCCAAGAGTCTTCTTGAGTCCTTCTGGTTGAGAGGATGTCCAAGTCTTGAGTTTGAAGAGAGGTCCTTTCCTATTGGAATTGTAGGGGTATTTATAGGATTTTCTGGAAAGTAGTCACGTGTCAGGCACATGCCCTCAGAAAAATTTCAGAAATACCCTTTAATTACCAGAGTAATGCCCAGATCGTCCTATCCTTCTAGACACCAATCAAATCCCTCAATCAATTTCCAAAACGAGCCGCCTCCACGAGCCTTCTTCCTCGGGACACGTGAAGGCTTCTCTCGGATCTAGCATCTTTATTTTCGGCTTTTCTGTCTTCATTTAATTAGGTCATGCGAACCCTAATTTGTAGATTTAATAAGGTCGTGGAACCCTAATTGTGCATTTAATTCAATTAGGGCATGTGAACCCTAATTTGCACTTGGACCCACAAAACCTTTATCAATTGCTCTTTGTTTTTGGGTGAAGCTAATAATGGAATGAAAGCAATTGAAGCTTATTTTCGGCAAGAGGAAACTGATTTGACTAACATCAACGCAAATAACAAGAATTTTCATGAAAAATCACATCATTTTTAAATTTTTTTAAAAAAACTTAAATTGAACTCAAATAATTTATTAATCATATATTTAGAACCGAGGGAATATAAAATGTGGATATACATTTTAGTCTTAGTATGGACTAATTCAATTATTATTTTTTTCTTCAACGACTTTTCGCATAATATCACATTCTCCCTTTTCAACGAAATTCAAATAATACGAATTTCCCTTTGCGTGTGGGGATGTGCAACGGGGGTCTTAATATATATATATATAATAAGGCTCTTAAACGGACTGTTCGTAAACGAACAATCTTTTTGCGTACACTTTTAAATTGAATAAGTGGGCCCAATTATGTACTATCTCAATTATGTAGGATAAGTAGGAAAAGGATGTACGCAAAAGAATTGTTCGTTTACGAACAGTCTGTTTAAGAGCCTTATCATATATATATATATATATATAACGAAAAGCTAATAAGCAAAAATGGCAACTTATTATGCACGTGTCTTATGTTTTATTTGGTTTCTCTTAGTCCTTCCACAAACAAATGCACGAACAATATGTGAGTAATAGTTAAAAGGAGTATAGAATATGTTATGTCGCTTTTCATCTACATGGTTAACTCTTTCCAATTCTGTTGATGCAGAGTATTATCCTCCTCCATCGCCCAATTCATTTGTAGGGGGAAGACCTTCACCGCGTGGCCCTGGCCCTCGAGTCCTCTAAAGGATAGCTAGCAATACCATGATCAGCCACCAAATTCCATTTGATATTCCATTTCATATAGTATTTAACAACGATATGAACGATACAGTTATAGCAATGAATTTTAATGTTATGTTTGGATTGAAGGAACGAAGTAGAGGATAGAACGAAATAATTTTTAGAGTATTTTAAGTGTACGAGCCCATTGCATATTCCATCTTCAAACCAAGCTTGGTGTATCTTGAAAAAATACCTTAAAAAACTGAAACAAGTTTCTTCTTCATACATTACGATTTATGCTTATATCTATCTATCCACATCCTCCTCCCAACTTATTTCTTTATAATGAATGCATAAGCAAAAACACTGTGTGGGCAAGGAAATCGTACCTTGCTAGGGTTAGGATTTCGTGTTGGCTGAGGAAGAGAGAGAACCACGAAGAGCACGGAATTGATTGATGGATTGAAGAGAGAAGAACGACAGGTGGGCGATTACTCCAATGACGCGTGGCAGAACCTCTAGAATCCGAAAACCTTGTTAGAGTTATTGGGATTCCAAGAGCCTTCTCCAGTCCTTCCACTCCTAGAATCCGAAAACCTTATCAGGGTTATTGGGATTCCAAGAGTCTTCTTAAGTGTTGAGAGAGAATGTCTGGTTCCTTTTATCTTCCAAGAGTCCAAGTCCTGCGTCTGAAGAAAGGTCCAGCCAGCGGTCCAGAGTTCCCAGAGAGATCCCCTTCCCAATGGAATGAAAGGGGTATTTATAGGGTTTTCTGGAAAGTGGTTATGTGCCAGGCACATGCCCTCAGAAAAATTCCAGAAATACCCTTTAATCACCAGAGTAATGCCCAGATCGCCCTGTCCTTCTAGCCACCAATCCAATCCCTTAATCAATTCCCAAAACGAGCCGCCTCCACGAACTTTCTGCCTCGGGACACGTGGAGGCTTCTCTCGGGTCTAGCACATTTATTTTCTGCTTTTTCATCTTCATTTAATTAGGTGTGTGAACCCTAATTTTTACATTTAAGGAGGTTGTGGAACCCTAGTTGTGCATTTAATTCAATTAGGGCATGCGAACCCTAATTTGCACTTGGGCCCACATTTGCCCCCCTGTGCAAGAGTCGCGTTTCCAAAGAGACGATCGTACAAGAATACTTCAGGCTTTTGAATGATTTTGCGGGACTCCACTCTATAGGTCTTTGAAGACAAGGGGTCCTAGAAGAGGGAACCTCTAGGGAGTAACACCCTTAGGGTTGAACCCTAGGGAAGCAAAACCTAGCAGGGCTCTTCTTTGGACATATTGAGAAATCTTCTGCAAATCTTCATATATAACTTGCACAATGTTTGTTTCCATATTTTTTTTCCTGAAAATTAAAGGAAGATCATCAAATATTACCAAATAAATTTCAATCTAACAGAATCTTTATTTTTGGTAAATCAAATCTTTTCGTTTTATTTAGGAATCAAATCAAATATTTCCAAATAAAAATCTTATTTTATTTTAAAAATAAAATCTTTTTTCGTTTTATTTTTGGAAACATGGTCAACTCCCTTTTTTTTTATTTGGGAACAAGAATCAAATCTTTCGTTTATATATAAGGCTACTCATTGATGGAAAAAAACTTCAATTATTATATTAAAACTAGAAATTAAGACTACTCATTTATGGATGACAATCAAGAGCAGGCAGTTTTTTCTTGATAAGCCAACTTACAAGAATTCAGTATGTCTCTTGTGTGAGGTGAATTCCATCCCAACTAATATACCGAGTCGAATTCGGACAGACTGAAATATTTGGTGCTCCAAATAATTCCGTCATGTTAAAATTATAATCACCACCAGTCCTGCATCAAGCTTTTTTTTTCTTTCTAGATCCTTAATAAAATCTTTTAATACAAATATATTAATTTGCAAATAATTGAAAATTGTAATGAATCAAAAGAAATGGTGTAGTATACTTCCTTTATATGAGAAGTAGGAATCACGGAGTCCATCTTGACCCCAGTTTTCTTTACTTGAGAAATTGAAAGTAAAGAAAACTTCTTCAAAAATTTCCTCAAATTTTTTCGTTTGCTTTGATCGGTTGACTTTTGCTCTTGTTTTTGATAATTTTTGTCGATGAGACATCTTTAGCTCGAATGACATATTCACAGATGAAATCTTCGTTGGCCTTCTCTGTTGTTGTCGGTGAAACTTTTCCTGTAGTTCTTCCACTTCGAGTTGTGGGCATACCCTTCACGAATTCTATACCTCCCCAACAGAGTCGCCATTTTAATGTGGGCAAGGAAATCGTACCTTGCTAGGGTTAGGGTTTCGTGTTGGCTGAGGAGGAGAGAGATCCACGAAGAGCACAGAATTGATTGATGGATTGAAGAGGGAAGAACGACAGGTGGGCAATTACTCCAATGACGCGTAGCAGAACCCCTAGAATCCAAAAATCTTGTTAGAGTTATTGGGATTCCAAGAGCCTTCTTCTCCTGTCCTTCCACTCCTAGAATCCGGAAACCTTATCAGGGTTATTGGGATTCCAAGAGTCTTCTTGAGTGTTGAGAGAGAATGTCTGGTTCCTTTTATCTTTCAAGAGTCCAAGTCCTACGTCTGAAGAGAGGTCCAACCAGCGGTCCAGAGTTCCCAAAGAGATCCCCTTCCCAATGGAATGAAAGGGGTATTTATAGGGTTTTCTGGAAAGTGGTCATGTGCCAGGCACATGCCCTCAGAAAAATTCCAGAAATACCCTTTAATCACCAGAGTAATGCCCAGATCGCCCTGTCCTTCTAGCCACTGTGACGCCCCCAAATCCAGGTACTTGAAACCCGAACTTGGTGCTACACAATATCATTTCTTTGAGCGAAATAATTATAATATAAATAAACAAACTTAATTTACATATCAGAGTTGTCTAATCCCAGGTACACGACCTTTAAACATTCATTACATGATAGATAATAAATAATATTGTCTTAATAAAGTCTAACTATTTCACACGATACCATAAAACTTATTCTTGCAGCTTTCCTTTCCCTTTGTTTTTGCCAGAGCCTTCTGGTTGATCACGCTTAGCTGAAAACATTAATTTAAAGCAAGAATGAGCATTTAATTGCTCAGCAAGTAATAGCAGTTAATAAACTTTAGCTGGAAGAAATAAATGTTTTCTTTGAGGTATACTTCTACAACGAATCAATAGTTGTGAAGTCTTTCAAAACATATCTTAATAACATATCAAATCGTTTAAAATTTTAAAACGACGTAGTGACTATAAATGCTGAGTGGTCCATAGACCATGAACTTTTATTTTTCATTTTCAAAAAGGTTGAACAGAAATTCATCTGTAAACCGCTCTGGTCTTACGGACATGTAGGGTGATCAGCCCCGTTATGTCCTGTATTGATCAATAGTATCTGTTTGAACGATAAATTCATTCACTTTGTCCGCCTTGGGCACAAAAACATTTTTCCCATTTCGGGTTGTTCATTCTCAGTCTGGAATCCTAACTAAACATTTCAGTTGGATGACCTTATCATAACCAATACTATTTAGCAGTACAATTCAACTCTGTCTAGCCGAGTCAAATAGATTAGACAGTCTTTAAACCCTAAACGTCTACCGAAGTTTAATAGTATGTAACAGAATTTGTCATATCAAAGAAGTTCTAGTTCAAGAGTTCTTGCATGAATACAATAGCTCATACAAGTGGGGACACTTGTATGACAACAAACAATAATGAGATAATAATAAGAAATAATCAAATCATAGATATCAATAATAATTTGAGTAAAGAAACTTGCAATGTAAACTTTTTCAAGTAAGAAAGAAATGATGTACTTGATAGTATCTTAACTATTCTTTTTGAAGCTGATTGGAATAAAAAGGTTATATGACCTTGTATTATTGATAAATAATGAGACAGACAGTACAAAAATTTAAATAGCCTGTCCAAATATGAAAAATTCTAGAATATTTGCTCACTAACGAGTAGGATTTAAAAACTGGTACAATGAAATTAGAATTGTGCAGATACTTGCTCAATATAATTTTGAGTAAGGTTAGGGTACTTGCCTTGATAGCTGATTACTGTTACGTAGTATACCTTAATCTGTTATCTTTAATATCAGGTCCTATCATCAATAGAATTATTCTTTCAATTAGAATAATACAGCTTAACACATAATACTGCTCATTTGCAGTCATTATACAACTTAAACACGTTGTCACATATCCATAACAGTTATTAAAACACATAAGAATGAGTATCTAGTCAAACTATGTTAATTTGGTTTGAGTTCGGTATCGTTTCGGCATCCCGATTGCATTATCAGATAATTAACGACTTTATTTTTAATGAAACTTTGTTCAAGAACTTAAATATTATATTAGATAATTTAATTATCATTTATAATATTTTTCCAAACATTAAAATCATTTATAATGATTTTTCAAACACTTATATCATTTTTAATGATTTAATTGTCAATTAATATCATTATCATTAATATTTAAATAATTTACAATATTAATGAAGTTCATGTCAACACTTTAAAAGTTATTTATTATAACCTGAAAATATTTTTAAAACCTTAATATTACCTTTAAATGATTTTTAAGACATTAAAATCATTTTTAAATAATTACCATTAATATTAAAATATTAATGTATTTCATTTTTAAATATTAAAAGTTATTTATTAAAACTTAAAACATTTTTATTACATTTATTTCACCTTTAAATGATTTATAAAATATTTAAATTATTTTTAAATAATTTATTTAATATAATTATTAAATAACTTTATTATCATTAATATTAAATTATTAATGAAATTCTTATCAAAATATTATAAGTTATTTATTATAACTTAAAATACTTTTTAAAACTTTAATATCATTTTTAAATATTAAAATCATTTTTAAATTTAATATAATTATTAAATAAATTTATTATCATTAATATTAAATTATTAATGATATTCATCTCAAAATATTAAAAGTCATTTATTATAACTTAAAATATTTTTTAATATTATTTAAAATGATTTTTAATATATTAAAATCATTTTTAACTAATTTATTTAATATAATTATTAAATAAATTAAATATCATTAATATTTAATTAAATTAAAATATTAATGAAATTTATGTCAAAATATTAAAAGTTAATTTTTATAACTTAAAATAATTTTATGAATTTTTAATAATTAATTTCTATTTTTTTCTATTTATTTTAATTAATATAATTAATTTTAATTTAAAACCGTCGCTAAAGGGCTATGGCGACGAAAAGTGTCGCCTTAGGTGTTCTTGAGCCTCAAGAACATTCATAGACAGTAATCGAGTTGTTAGGTTTGACCAACAATCATTCACTGATCATGTTGTTTCTGGGCAAGATAAGGCTTTGATCTTGTAGTACTGATGTAGTACTACAAGAATCAACAATAAACAGGGTCATATTGCATCACACTAAGGAGATCTAAGCTTTCAAAGTGACTGTCAGAGCTGTTCTTCATTTTCTGGGTTACCCAGAAAATAAGAACAGTTCGTCTGGCCACTTTTGGGCTTCCACAACTTGCTATCCATGTAACCATTTGGTGTTTTAATGATCTCAGATTGTAATACTCATGTCAAGGAAGAGATCTATTGCACTTAATCAGTCCAACTATATCACAATCATCAGATCCAATATGGTCAAACCATGTCAGAAAATTCGTTCTTGAAGATTCTGGGTTTTCCAGATTTGTTCTTCAAGCAGTTTGGTCAACCCTACTTTGACCACGATTATCTTTGATTCTATACATGATATAGGTGATTTAAAGGCATCTATGTTTAGTACATATGTCAGAATACAAGATCAAAACAACAACATGGCCTAACACCTTAACAACAGTAAGATTCAAGGCTTGCAAAAACGCTGTTAGAAACAGTTCAACACTTGAAAATTTCTGAGTTTTCCATAAATTAAAAATCTGATCGGTCAACCATGTTTGACCACTTATATCTTGAGATTTAGACATAGTATGGACTTGATTCCACTTCCAGTCTACTCTCCTCATGGCATAGAACAAGTCTATAACATCAAACACACAAAGATCTATGAGCTCTGACATATATGGCTGTCAGACCATTTTTTTAAAAAAAAATTCTAGATTTTTGAAAACTTCAAATTCTTGCATCTAGATGTTATAGATCCATGATATAACAACCCAGATCATCAATACACATAATATACAACATATATTAACACTTAAGCATAACATTTAACGAAAAATTTAAATATCTAGCATGGTTAGGGTTTTGTACCTTTCTTGAAAAATTTTATTTTCTCTCTCTATAATCTGATCCTTGAATGTTTATGGGTTGTTTCTGGTTGATATTGGGACAAGGTTTGAGAGAGAATTTCGTGGGTCTTAGAGAGAGAAAGAACTTGGCTTGTGTGAGAGAAATAATTGAATGTTTCTATTCTTTTTCTTTCTTTCTTTTGATTCAATGAACCAAGTTGATGCAAGGTGTCATGCAATGGCTGATAGAGAAGATTTTCAGCACATGTGTGCAATCTAAAAATGGTGAGTCATGAGATTATGTAAATATTTGCAAGCAAGCTATCTTAAATAATTCCAAAAATGCTAAATTAGTAAACTAACAAATATTTTAAGGGTATTCTTGTCCATAGCACTTGAATCTAGGGTTTAACCCTTAGGTTTTAACCCTTAGGGTTTCCTAAATAATTTATAGGGTTTGCAAAATTAATTAGGAATTTAATAAAAATTTAATTAAAACACACTAATTTAAAATTAGGATTTTTAATAGAAAATTTAGGGTTTTTCTTAAAATTAGGATTTCTTGCTATAATTAGGGTTCCCTAATTATTACCCTTAATCACATAATATCCATACTTGCATTTAAATACAAACATATCAATTACTATGTTTAATATTTAAACCAAATAAAATAAATAAATTTATAACATATATTCATATAATTAGTTTAATTATCATAATTTTATATATATAATTCATAATCACATTTTGTATTAACATACTTACATATATACGGAGACAAATATAATTATTAATTATATTTAATATCCAAATTCCTTAAGAAAATAAATTCTCATTATATATAACATAAATACACTTTTCTTTTAAATACAATTATACAATAATTGTATTAATCCATGAAATTTCATAACATAGACCAAAATTAGGGTTTTGATCTATAATGACACTTTACCTTATATCCTATTATTAATTAAGTTAAAATAAATAACTTAATTAATCTTGATTAATTCATATAATAGAATAATTATTATAATAATTCTAGAAATCATTTCGTATATTATTTAAATAATATATTAATCATATTTTCATGGAAAATAAATAATAAAATATTTTGACTATCAAAATTAGTTTATTATAAGAATATAATTTATAGTAATCTAAATTTTCTTTATCGAAAAAATTATTTAAAATTATTCATTCAATAAATAAATATATATGTATCACATAAATACATATTCTTTTCCTTGCACATATACCCACATATTATTTTGATAAAAATAATATAAAAAAAAATTTATACGCAAAATTCCTTATTTAATTATATAAAATATTGGGTTATTACAGCCACCAATCCAATCCCTTAATTGTAAGACCCCAACTTTTATGAATAAAGATTTAGTTTTCTTTATATATTATTTCGAAATAGTAAGGTGTTGATTTGATAAATATGAAAGTTATGAGTAAAATGTGCAAATATTTTTAAAATGAGCAAGTGGTTATAAAATATTCTTGTTGTCGGGGAATATTCGTTTGGTCGTGGAATATTCTTGTTGTCGGGGAATATTCGTACGACGGCGCAGCTATTTGTGGGCCCCCACAACGGAATAACTGTCGGATATAGAAAGCGACAGAAATAACTTTTTTACAAGATAACGGCGTAGTTGTTACCGTTAGTACTGTTGAAATACCCGGTGATTAAAATACAGTACGCGGTGTTGCGTAGTAGCACACGGTATTGCACAGTATTTCGAATTATTGAGTCTTACGTGAGAAGGAACCTACTCAATTATTGTTACAGTATTTACTGTTCAATATTTTATATTATTGACTCAATAATTGCTACGTTGATATTTTATATTATTGACTCAATAATTGCTGCATTGATATTTTATTGACTCAATAATTGCTACGTTGCTATTTTTTATGATTGATTCAATAATGGCTACAGTTGATATTTTGTAGTATTGATTCAATAATTGTCGTTGCACAGTATTTCACGTTATCAACTCAATAATTCATATTATTTGAATAATATTATTAGATAGCATTATTGACAATGTCTAAGGAAGTTCTGTCTAGGAGGTGTTATTTAATTGCGCGCCAGTGAGGAGAAGTCCTTATCGGAAGGCCCCCTCTGTCTTGGGAACGACCTGGTTGTTAATATTGTAGTTCTATAATATTATTTGTGAATAATTAATTATTGATTTATATGATAAGGAAATATTTATTTTGTGGATATTAAAGAAGGAATTGGCGCTGATGAGTTTTTATCAATATTTTGGTGTGAGAAATCATCTGTTTATGGATTTCGGATAATTTATATTTGGAATTTGAAAAAACTTTCTTCTGCAAAGTTGTAGAGAATTAAATTTCCTATGGAAGGACATAGAATTTGTATTTTTCTGACTAAGGGGTTATTTGTTATGAATTATTGAAGTTTCGGAATATATATATATTTTTATGGGCGGGCCCCACTTTTGTTGGAAAACTATTTTAGCCGCCAGGCGGCGGAAATTTTGAAAAAAATAATATATTTTATTCATTTAGTCTCCTTTGGCATCCTAAGCTTTTCCTATAAATAGGGTGCTTAGGTTAGAATTGAAAATCACACCAGAATCAGAAGTTTTCTCTCTCTATAATATCGAGCGTATTTTTGTGAGTATTTCAATACTTTGAGTATTACTATTCAGTACAAGCTTCCGTCGGTATTATATCCGATATTCCAGTCAGAGATACTATCTTTTTGAGGTAAGGGATGTTATTTCTTTCGTAAATGATGTTATTCTTCTCAATATCATTATACAAAAATATTGTCATGGATTTTATGTTGAAATTCTTACTTTTTCCGTCGGGGTTACTATTCACGTATACGACACTATTCACGGGAAAATTTATTTTTTTTCTATTTGTCCAAATTGTCTGTTAAGGTTACTATCTTTGATTGTATCCAGGTTTTGGGCTTTATTCTTGAATTTTGCTCCACAAAGTATTATTATGGATTATTCTTGAATTTGGATAAACTAAATGACGAATCCCTAATCTTTGTCTTTTATCTCACTGGATTCGTTCTTTAAAATATTTTTCATCATCCTCAGTCCTAAAAGGTGATGTAACTGAATATCTTTGGCCTGTAGAGCAAAGATGAATGATTACTTGATGAATATCTTTGGCCTGTAGTGCAAAGATGACAGGTGTTGAGATGAATATGACCACTGATGATACTAATGAATATCTTTGGCCTGTAGTGCAAAGATGAATATTGATTCGAGATGTATATTGATTGATGTTACAGGGATAAAATATTGATGATGGACTTTTAAATCATAGAAGATAGTAGACTTGATTCTCTGCTTAACTCTTCTAATGATTTGTTATTTCCGCTGCGAATATTGATCTAAGATTGGTTGTCCATTATATTTTATCTGATTTATTGAAGGCTAACGATAATTTATTTTCCCTTATCTTAGTCATAATATTCTTTACTGAGCTAGTTGAGCTCACCCTTTTCATCTGTTGTCCTCTTCAGGAAATGAGAATGTTGCGGGGACTAGTCGGGGAACAGAGTGATGGTCCGAGTTAGAGCAGTAGTAGTCCTCACTATTTCTGATAAATAGTGTGATAATAATTGTAATGAGGACTTAGTTTGAATCTTAATATTTTCTACATATTTGTATTGAGACTCACAGTTGTGTGGTCGTATTTTGCACGACCGTATGATATAAAGTTTGTATTTGAATTCTGTACCATGTATTTGGCGACTCAGAATGGGTTGGGTTGAATGAACCTATTCTGGGGGCGTCACATTAATCAATTCCCAAAACGAGCCGCCTCCATGAGCCTTCTGCCTCGGGACACGTGAAGGCTTCTCTCGGGTCTAACACATTTATTTTCTGCTTTTCCGTCTTTATTTAATTAGGTGTGTGAACCCTAATTTTTACATTTAAAGTGGTTGTGGAACCCTAATTGTGCATTTAATTCAATTAGGGCATGCGAACCCTAATTTGCACTTGAGCCCACACCACTGAAATCTAGCCTCTAAACTCTTGAAAATTTTCCATACTTTTCCTTCCCAACAAGCTAACACAGAATGTTAGATGAGAACCTATAATCATGCACTCAAGACTAAAAAAAAAGTGGAACTGAAAAAAATAAATAAAAAGATCAAAACTCACTGCTTTTCTCAAAGGCACTATCATCTACATCCTGCATGCTAACACTCACGGGCAAAGCTACATATAACATTGTGAGGTTCATTGACCACACTAAAAAATAATTACTTTATAATGTAAAGTAAATTTTAAAAATTTTAAGTATTATATATAAATTCACCCCACTAAAATTTTATAACTTTTCTTTTATACAGGGTCAAATTGAAAATTAATAACTTTGTCAATCAAATTTTAACCACATATGACTCATATCCTCTCAATATATATGTATATCTCTCTATAATATTTTAAACTAATAATAATCTATTTTATATTATTTTTAAAAAATAATCAATGGATTAATTTGTAACACTCCCTTTCCGAAATAGAAAGAGAGGTTACTCAAAACACAACAAAACTGAACGAAAGCTCTATACTACAAAAGAATAGTAATTATAACCAAAAAATATCAAAAGGGGTCAAACCAGAATAAATGCAAAACTGGTCCAAATCATACTCTGAAATAATTATTACAACCTCAATAAATTAATGTATCATAGCCTTACAAAATACATCTAAATTATTGAATCGAATGGAGCTCTCATCACACTTGCCCTTGATCCCTCTGATTACCTGCCGGAAGAAAAACACAGCATGATGCCAAATGCCCAGTACGGATATAGAATACAAAAATAATGAAACGAAATAACTAACTCAATAAAATGAACTGAACGGTAACGAACAAACTAATACAACGAAATAATAGGCTGAATCAAATGGCTGGGTGTTATTTCATATCGAGCTCACAGAAATATATCTTGCCACACAGGCAAGTCAAATAATGCCACACAGGCAAGTCACACACATTGGACCGCGAATCCAAATGTATGTAAAATCGGAAGGCGTGTTTGGCACAAACATCACCACTCCGCAGAACAGAACAGAACAAAAAATTAGGGTCGACCCATACGCCTCCCACAACAAAACACCAAATGGACCAACTCCCACTAGAGCACAAAACGGAGATCCTGTGGACTGATCACGCCGCCACGGAAGGTGTCATGCCTCGGTGCCAAGAGGACATGCATGTGGTATCCCCACAGGTGTTTATAGCTCAGGTATACCCTACGGTATACCCTAACAAAAATACTATGTCACAACACAAGCGACACAATATTAACACAAAGGGTTCTAACGTGTACATGTTAAATCGAACGAATCAACACGAGTCTCCAGAAATATTAACATGTACTTTTCTACAAATATCAAAATAAATACTAAAGATGATACACTAGATCAAAGAGTACAAACACGAGTTTTAATTGGATTTTATCTTTTAATTGGGTCAACTAGTCATTGTAATATATATATATATATATATATATATATACACACACACGTGTGTGTGATCCGAAAGTACAAAAGTATTAAAAAAAATTGGCTCAGGACCACTGCCCCTCGAACCCCCGCCAAATTATTTATAATTTGGTAATAATTTTTCCCCAACTGAAAATTATTCCTACACTACTAACACTCTATTTTCTCCTTTGTTGCTGAATCGATTCCTTTGATAAAAACTTTTCCTAATTGCAAGCTCGTTATTAATTATTTATCCAAAACCAAACCCAATTGTTGAGAAAATCTAAAAGCTCTCTCCACTTTCTGAATTTTCCTCAACAACAGCCCCTACATCATGCCTGTCATGTACCTTTTGATTCTTTCTTTATTTTCTTTTTTTGCTACTCTCAACTTATTGCGCCTCCGTTTTTTCTTTTGTTTGCCCTTTCGCTTCTTGTTTATATCTCTGTAAAACTCCATGTCTTGATCTTCGATTGCAATAACATTTTCTCCCTCCTCTCTATCCGTTGCATCAGATTGAACTTGGGCAGATTTTCTCCCTCCTCTCTTTCCGAACATTTGAATTTACTAAAATTTTCAACAACCTTCGAGTTGAAAGCCACCAAATTTACTAAAATTTTCAACAACCTTTGAGTTGAAAGCCTTATTTTCGTCATCATTTAATGAATCATTTGAATTTGTTTCACTCCCACCATATGTGTGGCATTTCTAACTGAAGAATAATATTAAAAACCAGAATATATATATATATATATATATATATATATAAAATAGAATAAAGAAGAAGACCGAAATTAAAACAAGTCTTTTATTACTTTGTGCTTAATAACTTTTCTACAATCTGCAACTCTTTATATAGAGTTACTGGCTAACATAATATTAAAAAATAGGACCACTAAAATTCTATAGTGCATAAACTATAGACTAGGTAAATGACTACTACATTAATAACAAATCCTAATACATTAAGACAACAACTAATACTTGTGAAAACCGGTCAGCAAAACGATTTGGTTATCCCAATAAGACGGAAGTATCCAAAACTCGGTAAAAACAGTTGACTCGGTGGTTGGACCGTCCAATCTGGAGAACCGGTCGGCGTTTTAACCAATTTGCAAAAAGAGAAAAATACTGAACTGACCGTTTGAAAAATCTCAATATTCACTCTTCAAGTTCTCCCCGTATTAGTTTCAAATAGAGAAAAATACTAAACTTTGCTAGTTGCAGGTGGTGAAAGGGGGGATTGGTGTGGAGATGCTGAAATGGAAGAATAGTTGAAATTGAGAACAGGTGCTGGATTTGAGAATAAGTCGGGTGTTTGATGAAGAAGATTAAGCTTAAGAGAGAGAGGGAGAAAGAAATTGTGTGGTGGAGATGAAGTTTTGGTTGTTTTGGGAATTTAAAAGTAGTAGGAATCAGGGGCGGATCTATATTAGGGACAGCATAGGCAGCTGACGCCGCTAGAATTTTTATTTTATAGATATAGGGATAGGGCAGATAAGTAAATTAATAAATTTAAGGGGGCAGATTAATAAAAGAGTTAAACTTGGAGGGGGCAAAATAAATTTTATAAATCAATTCTAAATACAAGTACAAAAATCTTTTTAGTTTTAAGACTTGGTGAAATCTTAGAAATGCAAAACTTGAAATTAATTCATGATTTTGTTTGAATATAGAAAGTAAATTTGGTTTGAGGCTTTGAGCATTTGGGGAATCATTCAAATTGAACTATGGCAAGTAACCGAAATAAGTTTCTAAATTGTATCTAAATATTTTTTATTTGAAATTACTTTTTTTTTTGTTTGGATTAAGAATATTTATTGCAATTTGTAAACATTATTATGATTAGTTAATATTATGATTATTTCAAGTTTTATTTATTTAATTTCAACAAAAAAAATTAGTTTGAATCCGTCCCTGGTGGGAAAAATTCCTGAATCCGCCCCTGGTAGGAATATCCCCCACCAACTTTGCACCAGAATCGATGATAATTTGTTATTCTTTTTTTATTTAGTCCATGTTTTTTTTGTTCATATTGTAATCAAGTAATTCATGAATTATGAATAGTTATAACTTTTAAAAATTGTAAATTCATGAATAAATATTATGGTTTATTATCATTAATACCTTAATTTTATTTTTGTATTTATATCAATTAAAATGTATAATATTATTAATATATATAATTTTATTATTATATTCAATTATTTAATAAATAATTATGATGTCACTTGTTCAATAACTGTTCGATCACTAGTTGAACCAATGACCAATCTATCCTAGTTATTATTTCGGTTCGATAATCGGTCTGAATCTAAAAATATTTCTCTTGAGTTTGTGGAGAGAGAACGAATTAATTTTAATCATTCATTTGTGACGATTGATATCATTTTTGGCTAAGATGATCTAGTATGGGAACTGGTAAATTAGTCAATGTAAAATTTTATTTAGTTAATTTATGTATTTTAGCCATACTTTTAAAGATAAATTTTATTGGGGATAAATCAACTTTTGGTACCTATACTGGGACACGACTTACAAGCTGGTACCCGAAGTGAAAAAAGTTACAAACTGGTGATTGTACTCGAAAAATGTAACACTCCGTTAGACAGTAGGGTTTCATCCTTATTCTGTTTGAAAATTTGACAGGTCAGATGCAAAGGATGACATGGCGATAACTGGGCAACAAAGTTGTATTGATGTGTATTTCCCCATATATAAAGGCCGATCAGTAAAAAGGAACAGATTGATATTTGGGGGGAAAAACTAGGGTTCTCTTCTTCTGTCATTCTTCTTCTGTCATTCTTCTTGTCTCGATTCTCCATTGATTACTGGTTCCCATATATTTATTAAAGGGTTTTCAGTGTTTAATTGAAAGGATGAGCTCATCTTGGAGTGGAATCGTAAATGAAACCAGGGAAGAAGATTGTAGTTCATGGCATAAAAATGAATGGATTACACCAGAGTTCCCAAGTCGGTGCCACTGTGGAGCAATGGTGCGAATGTGGGAGGCAAGGAAAGATAGAACAAAACATCTAGGAAGGCGAATCATTGGGTGTATTAATTATCGGGTAAGATTTTGGAAAGATGTTTTTTTTATTTCTTTCTATATGATTGCTTATGTTAATGGTTGGTGTGTTGCTGTGTCTGTGTAATAGGACAGGAGAGCTTACTGCGGTTTCTTTAAATGGTATGATCCACCATTTCCTGATAGAGCAAAAGATGTTATTGAAGATTTGACATTAAAGTTGAAGATAAGCAGAGAGATGTTGGATAAATTGAAGAATGAAAATAGTGAGAATACCAAGAATTGGAAAGAGTTGGCAGAAATTGATTCAGTGAAAACATTGGAGAAGGAGGTTAAAAAGCTGAAGAAGATTAATGTCAAAGTTCAACAAAAGAAAAATTTCTTATGGTTTCTTTTAATTTGCTCATGGATGTTAGTTGGCTGGTTTTATGTCAAAGTTCAACAAAAGAAAATTTTCTTATGTATTAGTTAGCTTAAAGGTTTGTTTTTGGTGGTGTTTCAATGAATTTTGATGTTTGGTGTTTCAATGAATGAATGATGCTGCTGTTTCAATGAATGAATAATGTTGCTGTTTCAATGAATGAATGATGCTCTGTTTCAATTAATGAATGAATGGCATACTTGACAAATAACAATAACCAGCTTGACAAATGTTGTTCAATCCTCTTTTCAAATGAATAAAACTGTCACCATTCAATCCAACCATTTCAATGAAAATCACTACCATTAACAATATCCAACATAAAGCTGTCATCATTCAATCCAACCATAAAAATGAAAATCATTCAATCCAACCATAAAAATGAAAACTGAGATTGTCAACATTTCATTAATAACCTTGAGAGTAATTAACACACTGTCCAAACTTGATATTAAACAAAGGTCATAAATATTAAATAAAGTTCTTAAAAATTAAGCAAATGTCATAAAATGTTGACATTGGTATCTCATGTTCCTACTGGCTTCCAACTTAATCTCTCATGTTCTCCAACTGACTTGACTTATTAAGTGTTTCAGTTGTGCTTGAAGTTGGTGGATTGCTACTTGATGTAAGTGGGGTTCTATACATTCTTGTAGCAGGTGTGTTTTTTCTGCTTGATCCATCTTGATATATGACTTCTCCTGGAGTTGGCATCTGCATTTGACATAACCAAGCACAAGTATGGTTACGTATGAAAAATGACAAATAAAAGTAACATAAATACTTGGAATTTAAAAAAAGTTGTAACTCACAAAAACTAAGCTAGAGTTGTGTCCATTCATATTATCTATTACAGATCCCTCGGGACTAACATAAACACCAAATCCTGTTGGTACTTTACTGCGGGTCTTTATCCTCTTAACTTGCAACTTTGGTCTAGTATTAGTCTTTAGATCGTCCTATAAAAGTTAACTCAATTTGTCTGAAATATAGCAAGATATGAGAAATTCAAGATAACTGAAATTGATTGATATAACAATACCTTGTTAGAATTACCAGACTGCACCATGTCATTGTTATGTTTCTTTTTTGGATCTGCTGATGCATTACAACTTTTCCTCTTGACCTGCGTACTTGCCTGACACAAAGAAACAATAATGTTTAACTCAGGTAAACAAAACTGTTACATAAAAATAATGTTGGAATGCTATAATACTTACATTGCTTGACTGAAGTTCATCTGTTTGGCCACTGATGGTAGGACAGTTACCCTTATTGTGCCCTGTCTGTCTACATTTTGAGCAATGCATTTTCCTACCCTTCCTTGTTATCCTTGTAGGATTTTTTGGATTCTCCCATCCTTCTTTCCTTCTCATTTTCTTAGGTCTTCCCTTGAATTTCTTGCATATGGTGGAGGTAACATCTTCTGAAAACTTGTTCCACCCCAAAAACTGCTTATAACCTCTAACATGTGTGTGTAGGCTTTTAGGTATGTTTCCTTTTTGTACCAATGAGCAAGATAAGTTTCAGGCTCTTCCTCCCTGAAAAATATTGCTGAAATTGCGTGAGCACATGGAATCCCTGTCAAATCCCACTTTCTGCACGTGCATGTCTTCTGGTCAATGTTAACAACATATGTGTCTCCTCTCATCTTAACCTGAAACTGATTCCCTCCACCCCACATAGGATCACAATAACCAGACTCGTCAATAGCTTTATCAAGCTTTTTTCTGATCCTAGGACATCTATTATCACCTGACTTCTTCATTGCATCCCTTTTAGTGTGGAGCCTAATCATAACCTGGCTCCTTATTTCTTCTAACATATCAATACAATTCATCCATCTTCCTTTCACAATCCAAGCGTTAAAGCATTCTGATATATTATTCTCAACTACATCTGATTTGTATACAGTCTTAAAAAAAGCCTTGATCCATACCTTAGGATTTAGTTCTTGAAGTTTATCATGTGCATCACTGTTGAGTCTATTCACCTCTTTCATGTTTGTCTTGAACTCTGCTTCATATGTTGACATTAATGTTGCCCAAAAAGCCTTCCTTAACACTAAGGATGAGTACATTTTTTTGAAATTTGCATATATGTGTCTTGAACAATTCCTATGCTCAGCAAAAGGAAGAACATCGTAGATAGCCACTTTCAACCCTTTTTGTTGATCACTGACCACTGTCCACCCAGACCCATCACCTCCCTCCAAGTCTTCAACCAACAATTTCAGAAATCATCTCCAACTATCTGTGTTTTTAGTCTCCACAATAGCCCTTGCAATAGGATACATTTGATTGTTCCTATCTCTACCCACGGCTGAGAGCAATTGTCCCCTAACAACAGTTCTTAAGGAAACATCCATCTAGCCCAATTATGGGTCTACATCCCTCAAGCCAACCCCTTTTCAAAGCATAAAGATATACATAGAACCTTTGCAAGTATGGCTGATCAGTAGGATGAAATCTGTGTGGAAGAACATCAATTGTATTGTTCTTGTTGGACTTGATCAATTCAGTGGCATAATCCCAAATTTTTTCATAGTGTTCCACCAGTAAATCCCATACATTGCTTAAAGCCCTGCTTCTAATCCTAGAACATTTGCATATAGTAATGTCCAACTGAAACTTCCTCTTGATCTCATCTTAAATGTCTTTTAACTTCTACTAAGGGTTTTTTCTAATTCTGTTGCCATAAAACTCAGCCATGAATTTGACTGATCCCTTCCTGTTTTTGAAAGCCCTGCTACAAGTATGTTTTTTCTGGTATGTCTTAACCTACAGCGTCTCAGATGAGTCATCCATTCTACTTACAAACAGCTCCCAACGACATTTTGGGTTTTTACACTTTGGCTGAAACTTTTTCCCAGTATTTCTAAGGCACCTGACATCTTTTCCTTTTCCTAAACAATATCCTCTAATAGCCTCTCTGAATTCACGAGGTCCACTAAACATCAATCCAACAGAGAAGTCAATATCTTTCCTCTTGGTCAGGGGGTCAAATATTATCATTACTCTTTCCACATTCTTTTTCCTACTTAGCCTATCTGGTTGATCTACTTCTTCAGTATCTTCACTCTCTTCATCACTGTCTACATCCATAGACCTCAGCTGATCTGAATCTTCATATTCACTAGGTGACCACTCCTTATCAGTGATGTCTGTATCTTTTCCATCTTCATCAGAATTTGCAGTTTGTTGTTGTTGAACATTTTCCTGTGTACCTGAGTATAGATTAGTCTCATCTTCCTGTGTACTTGTCTGTACATTAGTCTCATTTTCAGCCTCCTTTTCTCCCTCCTCTTGCAACTCATGTAGATCAATACCACCAGCATCATCAGGATCTCCAACCTTTCTCATTTGTTTAGTATACTCCTTAAATTTTGTTCTTGCATTTTGGTACTCTTCATCACTGCTTAATTGTTCATCATCACCAGTCAAGTCAGCATCAGAGTCCTCAGAACTTTCATCACTAGTGAAGTCACCATTCACAGCATTGTTCCCCTCAAGATTCACCCCATTGTTCTCCTCATTTTCATTTTCTTCGAGCTTACTAAGTAGATCAAGGTTCTTCAGATAATCAGGGTGATCCTTGTCAAGTTTATGATCCACAAAAACTTCTACAGTCATATCTTTTGCAGAAGCTTTAATTAAATCCCTAATCGAATCATCATCATGAATTAATCTAAACCCTTCACCATATTTAAAGAAAACCTTAGCAGTAGTATGGTACCCTAATATATGAGCCATTTGTTCATTTATACGTGTAGTGCACAAGAAATCAGGATCACTAGGGACAACCTTTTTCAACCCTCCTACATAATGTTCTGTGGGCTCAGTGACAAACTCTCCACCATAGTGCACAATTAATGAAATCATAGCTGTCACTGTAAATAAAACAAAAAAAATAACATTATAAACATTTACAAAGACCAAACATGACGAAGCAAAGGAACCAGAGCACAAATTTTGGGGAAAACGACCAACACAAACATCCAACAACATGGCATTAACCACATAAAGTAAGCATAAACAAAAGATTAGGTTCAAAATCGAGTGCACCAACACTCAAAATCTTTAACACAGAAGAAAAAATAAAGGTTTGGGTGCTTACTTTTTGTTGTTGTCGAACAAATTTGGGGATAAATCTAGTCGAATCCACTGTAAACTTGAATCTCTTCACGTCGACTTCGCTTCTCTCTCGGTATGTTTATCTCTCCCGTTGGATCTTCTTTCTGTCCCTAACCCTTATTTCTTCCTTACTTGGTCACGTGAGAAGTATAATTCCCTCCAAAACTGAGGTCTCATGTACATATCATTATCCACGTCAGATGAGTAAGCCACGTTAGAATTTTCCATCTACTCCGTTAGTCAATTTTAACGATTATTTAAAAATTGGAAAGTACAAGCACCAGATCACAATATTTTTCGAGTACAATCACTAGTTTGTAACTTTTTTCACTTCGAGTACCAACTTGTAAGTCGTGTCCCAGTACAGGTACCAAAAGTTGATTTATCCCAATTTTATTGTCACTTAAGTCATTCTTTTGGGGATGGAGAGAGAATAAGATTTATTACTTAAAAAAGTTGAATAAATCGTATCAATTTTAAATTTTAAATTATCTTAAATTTTTAGTAAGTTAATAGTAATCTTATACTTATAATTCAAAATGGAAGGAATATTATTTACAATATAATATAATTATGAGCAGTGTGCTATGGTGTTCGGTTTTTCTCGGACAATCTTTTAAGTGCTCCCCACATAAATTCTCCTGACACCACGCATAAATTTTCTAAATAATAACTCAATTGTGTGGTTGATAGACACATAATTTATACATTTTATTATTCTTAATTTTGATATTTTAATTATATTAATTTATTAAATTAATATGTTTTATTTTATTTTGTAGGATTTAATATTTTGTTGCAATAAAGTCAAAATCTTGGTGATCAATTAATATTTAATACTCCTAATATTAATGGAAGGAAAGAGACAAAAAGAATCCTACAAAGGAAGGAAGTGAAACAATATTAGATTTATCTTGGTGAATAAGGAAAAAATAATTGATCCAGCTTTTAAAGATAGAAAAATGACTCTTGGAAGATTACCATGTAAGATTGAAGTCAAAAAGGAAAGAAGATGATAAAAAGGAACAAAAGAGACCAAGTTCACTGAATTTAAATTAGGGCACAAATTTATTTTTCTTATAAATAGGTCTCTTGTTTTAGAGAGAGGAATGTATTAGTTTAGATTAGGGGTAGGAGTATGAATAAATTACTTATTCATTGTACGTTCGTTGGATGATTGTTAATTAAAGAGAGTTTTCTTATTTATTTTTAATCTTATTCTCTTCTTTATTTTAGTTAGTTTATTTATTTTCATGTCTAGTTAATTTTTTATATCTAGGATGAAGATGAAATTAAATAATTATTCATGATAATATTTTTCATCTCTTCTATTATTTATACTTTTATATTTAATTGATTTCGCCTTCATGTTTTTTTATTTAAATACCTTCGTTTTATAGTTCTTATGTGATTTAAATTAATTAAGATGGTTTGATAGATTATTGTTAAGATATGAGTTTTTCATAATCCATGCTTGCTCGAAGAAGTTTTTGCTGGGTTATAGTTAATCCGTAAATTTTCATATTTTATGCTTGCACACGTTAAGTGTAAAATTACTAAATTAAAGAGAAGAGAGATCAAAATCATAGTTAAGTTATAAAAGTAAAAGAGATTGGATTATTTGTTATGTTTATTGTTTAATGGATTAGAATTCTTAGATTGAGTCCTTATTATTAGTTAGTTTAATTATAGTTAATCAATTCTCAATCTTTATTTCTAATTCGCCTAAAATAGATATTAAGGATACATTAAAATAATCTAGTATATGTGGGTTCGATCGACATGTACTTGTCAGTTCTTCCATTTGACATTGTGCACTTGCAGTTACATATTTTTATCACATCAAATTTTTGACGTCGTTGTCGGGGACTAGACTTAATTTTATATTCCTTAATTTTTATTTATTTGAATTAGTTTTATTTATTTTTTATTTCTAAGATTATTTTTTTAATTTTTTTAATTTTTAATTTTTTTATTTTTCAAGATTTTTGAAGGGGATCAACGGTGCAGAAAGACAAGATTATTGTTGCGCTTTTCCTGGTATTTTGTATCTTAACTTAAAATTAAAAAAATAGTAGCTTAGTTTTTTTTAGTTTTTCTTGTTAGTTAGAAAACTAATTGTCGTATTCATGCATTCCCTCACGTAAAGCACATCATGTTTAGGTTTTTATCTTCTTTAATTATTTATTGTTAAATATAAACTGAGGTAATTGTTGGAGGATTGAGGTACGTCAAATTTCTCTTTCTTTCGTAATTCACATAGTTTTAGGACACTTCATTTGTTTATAGTTTTTTATTTTATTTGTGCATTCTCATTTCTAATTTAACTTAAGGGCACAACCTGTAACAAGATAAGGTGGGGATTTCATCTCCATTCCTTGGCCCACAAATCACTCATTCATTTTGCATAACATTGACTTAAGAAAATAAAGTAGATGTTGGCCCCTAGGAATTTCGAGCTCAATTAGGGCAATGGACTCCAAAAGAAGGCTAAATTTTAAATTAATTAAACTACTGGTGTCCAGGGAAATGGTTTAAAAGGCAAAAGCCTAAAAAACGTGTGGTTATTCAATTAATCACCGTACCCACAGAGAGACTCCCACCGTTCTTACACTTACCTGGCTAGTGGTGTGATTAATTTTGAATTTTATGGAACTTAAGGTGTAACTTGGAATAGTTAGGAGCTGTCTAGATTTTATTTAGGTTAACCGTAGAGTTATGATTTTTATTTTTTTTTTTATTTTTATTTTTTTGTGTGACTTTCGTGGTTAGTTGTTTATTTGTTTTGTGATTTGTGGAAAGATGAACTCTTATTATAGTTAAAATAATAATTTTTCTTGGAATCAAGAATCCTATGAAAATTTTAATGCACAGCAAGTAAATCAATTTTTTTCAACTTATGAAAATCCTTATCTAAGTTCATATCCATATCCATATTTGTATCCAGAACCTCAATATCCACAAGAATTTTCAAATGAAGAAAAGGAAAGATTCAACACCTTAGAGAAAAAACTATGGAAGCTTTCATGCAAAACACGAATCAAGCTATATCTCGTCTAGAAATTCAAATGAGTCGATTAGCTACCATATTAAACGAACAAGATGTGGGTAAATTTCTAGTGATTCCAAGGTTAATTTTAAAAATCCTAATGGTTGTGAAAATGCTGAAAAAAATAAAAATTATGGGTTTAATTCTACACACTTTGAGTTAAACCAATCTGAGGAGTTAAGCAATTCTGAGTTGATTTATCATGTCACATTTAATGAGTCAGCTGAAAAAGTCAATAAACCTAAAGCTCCATACCCTGAAAGACTTAAAATTCCTATAAAACCACCTAGTAATTTTTTGAACCAACCCATTAAAGTAACCATGATTCAAGAAATGTCAATGACCCAAGAAATAATTGAAAATAGACTATTGATTGAAAAAGATCCAATTGATTTTTTCTTAAATCACCTTGACCAAAATTAGAATAAATCTGAATATTTAGATAAGGTCAATGAGCTGTTGAGATCCACTACAAATAAGTCAACTAAAATAGAACAAGTATTTGAACCAATTCTTCCATCTTTTGAACATGTTAGTGAAAATTTTCTTGAGGTAAATTTTAAGCATAATTGTGATGAAAATTCTGACTATTTTTAATTTTCTAGACCTCTCCTGAAAATACTGAAAGGTTCACACTCACTTACTCATTTGTATCATTTATTTTTAGTCACATACTTTTTAGGATGAAATTCGTAGGTATGTACATTTGTTTTCCTCCTCCCCAAATTTTCTTGCAGAACAAATTAAATGCCCCGCATACAAGGAAAAATTCTTTCATTTCTTTGTTCTCTATTTTTCATTTGTATATATTAAGGACAATACATGATTTAAGTATATATGGGGAAGTTTGTTTGTATTATATATTGTATTAGATTTTTTCTCTCTTTTAGGAAAATATAGTAAAAAAACCAAAAAATTGAAAAAAAAATTGAAACTTTTGTTTGACTTTTTATGAGTTGGATTAAATCTAATTATAAGCGTTTATGGAGCAAAACTCATGAGTTATAAGATTAGAAGATTTAAAACTCTTGAACGTTAGATTAAATACGAAATCTTAGTTTGAAACACCATCTTGAGTAAAATAAAGTTCATAAACATTTTTGCACTTCACATTTGCACTAACTCTTAGTTGTGGATATAAACTATGTGTCAATCAATTTCAAGAAAGAAGAAAAAAAATTGAAAAGATAAATAAATAACTGCTTTAATGTCTATTAAACAAAATATTTTCGTATTCAAGCCTCAGGAAACATTGATATTCACGCTGAAAAGTGTGATGAATAAAAGCAGATTGACTAGTCTAGTTTTGTGGCCTTTGTTACTTAAGTTAGTAAGCCCTTAGGGGTGTCTTTACACCTAGTGTCTTAAAGTCAACTGATTTTGGAGTCATTGGTTCAACGCTCGCTACATGGTTAACTCTGAAAAATCTGAGAAAAAGAGATATTGCACAAGTCAAGAAAAAATATATAGAAAAATAAAATGAAAAAAAAACGAAAAAAAGAAAAAAAATTAGTTTGTTTGATTTTCATGGTAAAAACCCATATACTAAGAGTTGCATCATATACACATGCATGCATCATATGAAATTAATTGAATGAAGGAAGGTGTCTAAAATGAAGATTGAGTATTTTTGATAAGGTGAAAGTGTGATTTTGAATTTAATCTTGCTTATGTATAATGCCTATAAATATTTAGAAGTTTCTTTTAATTTCATAACTTGTTGTACCCAATTTTTTTTTTGAATTTTGTGGGTATATTCACTGCAAACCCTCATGAGACACAACTCGTCCACTTGGGGTAACTTTGGGGTTTAAAGGCTTATTGCACATGTTAAGTGCAATCGTGTTTCCTACGAAAACGAGTTAGTTCTAATTTTCTTTTCTTTTCTTTTATTTTACTCAAGGATAAACAAAAGCTAGGTATGGGGGTATTTGATATACACATAATTCATACATTTTATTATCCCTAATTTTGTCCTTTTAATTATATTATTTTATTAAATTAATATTTTTATTTTATTTTGTAGGATTTAATATTTTGTTGGAATATAATCAAAATCTAGGTTATCAGTATTTAATGCTCATATTCATGGAAGGAAAGAGGCAAGAAGAATGCTACAACGAGAAGGAAGGAGATGGAACAATATTGGATTTATCTTGGTGAATAAGGAAAAGATAATTGTTCGAGCTTTTAAAGATAGAAACGGACTCTTGGGAGATTACCATGTAGAAATTGAAGCCAAGAAGGAAAGAAGGGGATAAAAAGGAACAAAACAGATCAGGTTCAATGAATCTAAATTATTGCGTAAATTTATTTTTTCTATAATATAGGCAATCCAATATTGATAAGTATTAAATGCAATCATTTCGTAATTCACAAATGCATATCGGAACACGTAGCTAATTATTGATTCTTAATAGGAGTATTAAAACATGTAACACCATTACATCCATTACATCAGGTTCGATTATAACAAAAGTCATTTCACGTTTCCACTGTGAAATATTCTATAGTTCATAATGGCTGTGAGTTGGATCCTATCATTCCTTCGAGAGGCTTGCGGCAAGGCTGCCCGCTCTCGCCTTATTTATTTATCCTCTATGCCTAGGGTTTTTCTGCCTTGCTTCGTCGTTATGAGATCCACGACTGTAAAGTCTCTCAAGGTGCTCCGGTTGTGTCTCACCTATTTTTTGCGGACGACAGTTATTTGTTTTTCAGGATGACTACCTCGGAATGTCAGCATATAAAGGAATGCATCCAGTTATATGAATCTGCCTCGGGTCAGCAGATAAATTTTCAGAAATCCTCTATTCTTTTCAGTATTAACACGCCCGTGACTGTTCAAAATGTGGTTAGCGGCATTCTTCATGTTCAGGTTACCTCTGATCATGGAAAGTACATTGGCTTGCCATCTTATGTGGGGAAGAATAAGAAGCAGGCGCTATCTTTTGTTAAGGATCGTATGTGGAGTCGTTTTTCGGCTGGAAGACAAAATTACTCTCCAAAGCTGGTAAGGAGGTTCTTATAAAGAGTGTGGCTCAGGCTCTTCCTACTTTTGTTATGAGTGTCTTCTTATTGCCAAAGGACCTTTGCTCGGAGTTGGAGAGATCAGTGGCTCGATTTTGGTGGGATTCGGGCTCTAATCAGTCTAAAGGGATTCATTAGGTTAGTTGGAAGAAATTATGCCCTCGGAAAGAGCATGGGGGCTTAGGTTTCAAGAGCCTCTATGACTTCAACTTGGCCATGCTTGGTAAAAGTGGGTGGCGTCTGGTGACTCGCCCATCTTCATTGGTTGCGAGGATTTTTAAGGCCAGGTATTACCCTTCTTCTTCTTTCTTCTGTGCTCAGAAAGGAAATAATCCTAGCTTCATCTGGTCTAGTATCATGGCTGCCAATCCTCTCTTAAAGCAAGGTGCCAGATGGCGTGTTGGCAATGGGAAAAGCATTAATATTTGGACAGAGCCATGGCTGCCTGACTATGATAATTCTTGGTTGTCTTCTTCCCTTGTTCCAGGGACGAAGCATATTTCGGTGAACAATCTCATGCTCCCTGATGCGCTTGCTTGGGACACTGATTTAGTAAGGGATTTGTTTGATGCTCGTGTCTCTTTGTTGATTCCTAATATTTCCTTGAGCAGTAGGTGCCAGGAGGATCGCATGTATTGGAAGTTTGAAAGAAGGGGGTTGTATTTGGTGAAGAATGCTTATGATTTCTTGACCTCTGACCTGAGTACTCTTCACTCTCGTCATGCACTACTAAAAAAATAGTCATTTGTGATAGCCAAAAACCATCACAAAAACTAGAAAAACCATCACAAAAGGTTTACGTGATGGCTTTAAGCATCACAATGGCCGTCTTATATATGCCCATCATGAAAGGTTTTACGTGATGGTTTTGGCAATCATGCAAACACTTAGTTCTTTTGTGATGATTAATACAATCACATTAACATGTAATCTATTGTGATTGTCAAAGTCATCACAAAAAAACACGATTTTAGGGATTAAAGCTAAGAACGTGAATCTCTATTTACGGACAATTTATTTAACTATAATAATTGTATCTAATGATACTTGTAGGATTCGAACCCTCTCCCCATTTGCAAACTAAATAACGAGTATTACCACTACACCAAAGCCCCAGATCATGATTAAAATTTTAAAACAAAATATAAAAGGAAACATATGTGAGTTAGCTTACTAAACAAAATTACTTCCACATAAGATTTAGTGATTGCAACGGCAGTCACAAATACATTATAATGATGGTAAAATTAGTCATCACTGAGAGCCATCATATATTTTATTATTTTGTGATGGCTTGAAAAATCCATCACAAAATAGCTTCTTTTTGTAATTGCAAATAAAAGTCGTCACAAAAATCTATCTTTTTTAATGATTGTCATGGCCATCATAAAATATTGTTTTGATTATTTTTTACATTAAAATATTAGTGATAGCTTAAATGCAATCACAAAAAGGGTATATCTATAAGTGATGACTTAGTGCGTCACAAAAAGAAAATTTATTTTGCGTGAAAAATTTGGTGATTGACATGACCATCACAATTATAATACAGTGATGGCAAAATTAGTCATCACTAAGAGCCATCATATATATTATTATTTTGTGATTGCTTAAAAAGTCCATCACAAAATACTATCTTCTGTGATTGTTTTTAAAAACTGTCACAAAGTTCCGTCATGTATTCTTATTTTTCTAGTAGTGATGATGCTCCAATTTGGAAGAAGCTCTGGGCAGTTCGTATCCCTCCGAAAGTGAAACACACTCTCTGGCGTTTGTGTAATGGCAGTCTTCCCACCAAAGATAATCTTCTGAAGAAAAGAGTCACTGTGGATGGTACTTGTCCCGTGTGTAACTCTGGTGCAGAATCCAGTCATCATGTGTTTACCTTTTGCCCCATTGCGAAAGAATGTTGGAGGCTGTCAAGTGTGCGTTTTGTTCCCCCAGGTATCCAAGACTTCTTTGAGTGGTTCTCTAGTTTGTTGGTTAGTGGTTCACAGGAGGAGATCAAGCTAGCTTGTATGATTATTTGGTGTATTTGGCGGAACCGCAATGAGGTGTTATGGAATAATCAGGCCCAAAAGCCAGCTAGCTTGCTAAATCTTGCGAGTTCCTATCTTTTCCAATGGACTGTCGCTCATGGAAAGCTTGTAAATGGCAATACTTCCATAGCTGAAGATGGCAATATTTGTTGGTCTAGGCCAGGAACAGGTTGGATCAAATGTAACGTTGACGGTGCCGTTTTTAATCAGGAGGCAAAGCTTGGTTATGGTTGGGTGGTTAGAGATTGTGCTGGTTCTTTGGTTGCTGCTGGGTGTGGCTCTTTTGCGGGTCATTTGGATCCTGAAATGGCAGAAGCAATTAGCTGTAGAGAGGCCCTTAACTGATTAAAGACTCGTCAGGCAGCGAAAGTGATCCTTGAATCAGATGCTTTCAATCTTGTTCAGGCTATTCGGGGATCTGATTCCTTTTTGAGTCCTTTAGGTTTGGTTATTGATGATTGTAAGCAACTCCTCCTTGATATTGAGGATTGTCGTATTTATTTTGTTAGGCGGTCAGCGAACGGTGTCGCACATTCCTTAGCTCGTGCGTCGGATTCTATGTCTGGTAGCCATGTTTAGAGAGGTTCTCCACCTCCTTTTGTTTGTAATGCTTTGATGTTGGATAATCAATAATACTACTCCATTCTTTGTCAAAAAAAAAAATACATTAATTTTAAAAGACACAAACAACCAAGGCAAACAATTAATTGTCATTGACTAAAAGGATTTGCTACTGCCAATATGACCATCCGAGTTAACTTAAGGACTACCCGATATAGCCTAGTCTCACCCGTGTTCACCCACTATCGATCAAGAATCAAATTAACTATAAGTGTGGTACACAAACAATTATAAGAAGGTTAATCACCCGACTCTTTCAATATAATCACAAATGCAAATTTTTAATGCCAGATCAACTATAGTGACGTGGATGGTATGTGAAAATTTTAATAATCTTTTTAAACTCAAAATTATTTTTAATTAATTATGAGTTGACTCATAAAAGGATTTCTTGTTGACATATTATATAAAGGTATTGATTCTGACTTAGTTACGCAAATACTTAGATCTAATGTCATATAACATGATATGTTTATTTTCGTGACATGTGACATTTTTAATACTTTTGTATTTTTTAAATTATTCAAATTTTCAAATACTTTAATTCTCATACCTATTTGATCTTTGATATCATAGAAAAATCTTTATACTTAATTTATCCAATTTATTAATTTATTAATAATAGAAAATTATAAAGTAAGGTATTATATAAATGTCCTAGATATGAATTAATACCCTGAACTTTTAATTTTTTTTCTACTTTGGAGATTGTTTTCTCAATTTTTTCAATTAGGGAATTAAACTTTTAATTTTTTTTATTACGTCTACTTCATGACATGACAACGACACGTAACTAAAAAAATAATTATGTCTAATATTGAGTCGCATTTTAATATTTATTCAATTAATTTTTTTGTAGCAAAAAGGGTAAATATAATACCATTATTAATTTTTTAAATTAAATTTAATGACAATTTTACCCTTTTTGGTATAAAAAATTAATTATATTGATTATAAAATAAACTTAAAATTTAGGGTATTAATGTAACACCCCTTTTCCCAAAGGAAAAGGGATGTCACACACAAAACAAAATAAATAAAATTCTGAAATAAACCTCAAAGTATTTTTAAATAAATTGAATACCAACAGTCTTAAACGCCAATTCACATAGAAAGACCTCCACGTTAACATAATCTCCACTTCTAAGGATGAATGCCAAAATAGGCCCAAGACATCCAATTACAAAATATTAGGAAAACCAAGTCTAATAATAATCTTAAAAGCTAATCTACTCATTTGGATCAAAGGTAGCTCTCATCCCACAAATCCTGATCACCCCTGATTACCTGCCGAAAAAGAACACAGCGTGAGCCAATTGCCCAGTACGGATATGAAGATGAAGAAATATATCACAATATATATAATGAATAAAAAAAAAGTCGAATGAATGAATACATATGAATTACAAACGAATTACGAATAGACCTAAATTAGTGAGTCCATTTACAAATGATTAACACTGCTAATCGAATAATTAGCCAAAAGAATCCCAAACAAATAAGGTTGAGTCAAATGGTTGTAAGGTGACAATTTCATACTGAGCGCAAATACAAATAGCCAAAGGCTAACAAAATACATCGGTATCATGATGTATACAAATCAAATTGGATAGTACGCACGACACATACGTCACTAATCCGCCAAATCAAATCAAATCAAATACTGGGTCGACCCATTCGATTCCTGAACAAACAAATCAAATGGCCAAAGCTCACACCCAGAGCATACAAAAGGATATGCCGTGGACTAATCACACCGCCACGGAAGGTGTCATGCCCTTGTGTCAAGAGGACATGCATGTGGTACCCCCACAGGTGGTTAGCTCAAGTACACCCTAAGGATCAACTACAAAATGTAAGCCAAAGGGGTTCAAATCACAAAGCTTACATGACCATTTTCAAATGACATCAGATTATCAAATACGAACATTCTTAAATACTGACAAGATATCAATAATCAAAACAACTCCCGAGTGTGAACAAAAATATACAAGGAATTATACAAATGAATAAAATCTCCAAAACATATTGACATGATTCACTAGCTCGAAGAATACAAATACGAGTTCTAATATCAACGCCACCACGAAACTATCATAATAAATTGACAAGGAATAATTATGAAAGGCAATACTAAATTTCGAAACGAATAAATTAAAATTAAAAGAGTCTCGCTGAAAGAGTACGAAATCCGTACCTGGATTAAGCAATGTAATACCCAAATATTTATTTTTCAAATTCGACTCGTTTAGACTCCCTCCGTTCAAACTAATTAAACAAGATAATAAAAGTATTAGTACAGTTACAAAATATAGTACTAATTTTTTTTAATAGTCTTATTGTATGACGATTATATTTATTACAATGTTCTGTAAAGTTTTTAAAACAATATAAATTTGATGAAATTTCCCCATCAAGATCTATGTTACCAAAATGTTTACAAAGGATGTATGCTTGCTGTGTAGTCTTAAAATTAGAATTTGAGTTATAAAATTATAATATATTTATACATATGACTTGCTGACCATTAGAATGTTTCATTCATATGCTATAATAACATATGATATACTAAGTAATATAACCTCCCCTGCCAAACATCAAATTCGTCCACCTGTAAACATATATATATTTTTTATTTTAAAATATTCATTGAGGGTTATAGTTCACTGCCACAAACTTCTGTTTACAGGCTTTTGACTTTCCTCATTATATAGATTTTGAAGTTACTTTTTAGAAGAAACAAAACTTCATTCTTCATATCAAACGGTAGCAGGGAGAGAAGAGAATACTACCTTTTTCCTTTTTGAATGTACAAATAAAATGCTCTTTTGTGCTTCTTTTCTTTCTGTTCTTATGCTGCCGCCTCCTTCTCTCGTTCCCTCTTCCCTAAGTTCGTATCAAATATAATGAAGTAGTTAGGTTTTACATATTTATTATTAATTAATATGTTTTTATTAATTCTCTTAATTTTATTAGGATTTAAAATTACACAAATACAAATTAAACCCAATTGATAGAAAAGCCCAATTAATGTAATCATTTACTTATTATGGTCCAAATAAATTAACTACAGTTTGACCCAAATATAAGAAAAACTCAACTACATATTTTAAAGCTTACTTAATTATTTTATTTTTATTTTGTTGGGTATTACAATTAATATATATTTAGGCCTTAATCTTTTATACCAAAAAGAGTAAAATTATCATTATATTGATTATTGATAATTATGAAATAACAAGATTTTAATTAGTAGTACATTTATACATTTTAAAATATTTATCATTATATTAATTATTGATAATTTTTTAAGCTGAGTTTGTAATGTATTAAATTTACTTTAAAAACTAATTATGGTCTTTTATTTACCCATTTTGGTATAAAAAATTAATGGAATAAATGTTAAAATGAGACTTAATATTACACATAAGCATTTTTTAGCCACATGTTGTTGCCATGTTATCAATTTCTGATGTGGTGCTATCAATTATGCGTAATCAAAAAAAATAAACGTTTAATCCCCTAATTAAAAAAATTGAGAAGACAATCCCCAAAGTGGACAACACTCAACTGATCAAATTCTTCAAGCTTGTTATGAGTGAGAAGGGTGAGAAGATAAATGCTATAGGGAGTGATCATGACAGAGAGTTTGATTATTCTGAGATGGATCAGTTCTATGGAGATAATGGAATTCATCATAACTTCTCAGCTTTAAGAACTGCACAACAAAATGGAGTAGCTGAGAGGAGGAACAAAACATTGATAGAGGCAAGAAGAACTTTACTTGCAGCAGCTTATCTCCCTGAATATTTTTGGGCTGAAGCAGTAAGCATTGCCTGTTATACTTAGAATAGATCTCTAATTCACTCTACGTTTAAGAAAACGCCCTACGAGTTGTGGAAAGGAAGAAAGCCAAACATCAGTTACTTCTATGCATTTGGTTGTTCATGTTACATCATCAACAATGGCAGGAAGTACTTAACAAAGTTCCAACCCAAGTCAGACGAAGGAATATTTATTTGATACTTTATGGAAAACAAAGCATATGGAGTGTTCAACAAGAAATCATTGAGCATTGAAGTTTCCATTCGTATAACCTTCGATGAATCTGACTTAGGAGATCTAAGGAAAACAATATCTTTTGATAAGGTCTTAGAGCCAAACTCAACGATCATGGAGCAGAACAACCCTACAATCGCAGAAGCTGAAGTCGTAGAGCCAGACCAAATGACCGTAGTGCCAGACCAAGATATCGTAGAGCAGTTAGTTCCAGAAATGAACACTCTACGAATTAATGAAGGTGTTGATCTAGAACCTAATCTTGAATATTTCAGACAAGAAAGCACAATGACAAATGTTCCAGTTGGAAGAAGATGGGCAAAAGATCACACCCAAGATCTGATTATTAGGGATCCTAATACAAAAGTAAGAACAAGATCAACCTCTCAAAATGAATGCGCCTACCTAAGCTTTCTCTCTCAGATGGAGCCTAGGAAGATTGAAGAAGCTATAGAAGATTTTAGGAGCTGAATCAGTTCAAAAGAAGCAAAGTATAGAGGCTAGTACCAAGACCAAAAGATCATCCAGTTGTTGGTACCAAATGGGTTTTAAGAAACATGATGGATGAAGATGGCGTGGTCATTAGAAACAAAGCAAAACTAGTGGCGAAAGAATATTCTCAGGAAGAAGGAATTAACTTTGATGAAACCTTTGCTCATGTTACCAGATTGGAAGCCATCAGAATGTTTCTATCCTATGCAGCCTACATGAAGTTCAAAGTCTTTTAAAAGGATGTTAAGAGTGCATTTCTGAAAGGAGAACTTCAAGAGGAAGTTTACGTTTAACTGTTAGGTTCGTATATAGCGCAATTACGTAATTAAATCACATAAAAGGTGTGGACGCGCTATAAAATAGGAATTTAAAATTTTCATACAAACCATCACCATAATCATACTTTGTGCTTAATTATCAATCATATAAAAAGAAGATAGAGATCAGATTCATACCCTTATAGAAACTAGCTTCCTTAGGTATGAGTTTATCTCCAATTCCTTTACACGTTCAACTTGAATTCACCGGGTTTGATTTCTTCCTTTGATCAACTTTAACCACCCAAGTGTTTGGCCTCTAGAGGCGATCCACCAAGGAAGAACAAATAATCAAGAAGATGTGTGTTTGGAAAAATCCTAGATTCTATCTCTATAGAATTATGTGTACTCTCCCAACTCTTGGAATTCTCATTAGCTTGTGTCATTAACTCCAAATCAAAATAAGACTCCTTTTATTTATAGATGTAGGGAACCCTCCTAACCAATTTAGAATTAGGGTTTCATATTAATTAATTAAACTCTTTTAATTAATTAGACTCCTAATCTTATTTGAAATAATTAATTAAACTTTTTTAATTAATTTGTCTCCTAATCTTATTAGAAACATGAAAGAGTAATGTTATTAATTAATTCCCAAACTCCTTTAGGAATTAAACTAATAACAATAATAGTAATAATAATAATAAGACTTCTCTTATTAATTTATATTTAATATTTTTAAAATATTAAATAATAAATATTAAGCTATTTAATTTATTTTATCACCATAGATTAAATTAAATACACTTAACTTATTATTACGATTATGTCATTTGCTTCTTAAATAAATATTATTTCTTTTATGATGTGACCCTTTAGGTTCTCTATATTAATCCGGTTGTGAATAAATCAATTAAAACAGTTCTAATCTTATTTAAATAAATAAATTAACTATTAATTTATTTAAATAAATAATATTTATTCTACAATAAGGGTAATCCCCCTTAGCGCTCAATGACTTTTCAGGTAATATAGATTTCAACATTAATCATAAAAAAACCTTTGAGTAAATAGTTACCGTACAATTCAATCCTTCCACCATACAATGTCCCAATTAAATATAAGACATAAAATTATTATCAAGTCTTATTTTATTTAATTATATGTATTTTGATCCTTAAATGCACTATAACGAATGAGATTTTCACATATTAATTATAAATATTTATTGAATTAAATAAATATTTTATAGAATTTATTTATTGAGCTAAATAAATAAATTATGTGATTGTTGTGGATTAATTTAATTAAGTATAATAGTATTAATTAAATTAATATGTAAGTAATGGTGTAGCATAATTCTAATTTAATTGAGAATAATTAAATTAGAGTAATATTATGTGCTAAGTGTTTATAGTGATTTACTAATTGTTGCATGAATTATGATAATTAAGAAAATTGCAAGTATGTGATAATTTAGTATTATGTGCAATTTTAATTAATTAATTAATGTTAGATTTTATTTAATTGAATTAGAAGGTTGCAATTTAATTAAAAAAAGTGTAGCATTTAAACTATGGGGTAAAAGATTTATTAAAAGAATAAAAAGTGATTTTAAATTGATTTTACCAAACAAGGCCCTTACTTTTGTTTTAAACTGGTTTTACCAAATATGGCCTTAGTTATTATTAATCTGTTTTTAAAAATAATGTTGTTTTACCAAACATGGCCTTAGGGATTTTCAAATTCAAAAGTTTGTAACCTATATATTAATTAGTAGTTAGTATATGTAATTAATATATAGAAGTTATATATTTTATATAATTATATGTATTATATGTATATTAGTATATACAATAGTTACGTTAGTGAAAAGTTAGTCTGTTAAAGAAAGAAAGAAAAAACAGAGAAAAGTTAGAGAGAAAATACTCAGAGAGGAAGAAGAGAAGAAGAAGAAGGCTTTGAGAAAAGCAAAGGAAAGCAAACACACCATCATCATCTTCATCTTTTCTCCTAATCCAAGCTAGAAAGGGTATAATCCTAACTCTATGAATTATAAGTGTGTTCTTCACTGTTTTCATATTTAAAACTTCTCTGTAAAATTTGTTTTCATAAAATTGATGTGAGCATGAAATTTATGTGTGATATGTGTTATAGCATGTTTGTATATGAGTTATATAGTTTTTTTAGCAATTCAATCCATGTAATTTCAATGAACAAGAAGAAATCATGTCCATAATGATTTACTGTAAACTAATTTTGAAAATAGTCTTTTAAACTATCAAATTGGTGTTTGATTATTGATTATTGTTTAAATTGATTATGGGTTATCTTAATATGTTAAGAATTAGAGTTATTATAATTGCAATTTCATGAATTGGTTTAAACACGAATTCGCAATAGCAATTTTCGTCAAGAACGCTTGATATTGTGTTTTTCTTCAAAAATCATGAAAACTGGGTTTTTGATTATGTGTTGTAATGATTTTGTAAGTTATAATCATGCTAAGAGTCTAAAATTTTGTTGTCATTAAGTTTCATATATATCATGTTGAGAAAAATTGAATTTCGGTGTGAAGAAATAAGCCAAATTGGCTTATTTCTCTGCCATTCGCGAGCTGGGGCTTCCCACCAGTAGTGGCCCTGCCCCAGCGGAGCTTTTACCCTTGGCTGGGCACCTTGCAGTCCGGGGATTTTGTTTTCGCTTCGTTGAGTTTTTGTGCCGTGTTTGTTTAGCAAACGCATATTGATGACTTGTTAAGTGTAATAGATAATGAGATAACATACTTTTGATGTGTTTAATATAATTTGAAGCCTTACGTTATGATATTATGTGTGTACTTAGAATTATTATCCTAGAGTACGATATAATAGTTTGAAGTGCTATACGTGTATGATCGTGAGTTAAACTCACATTTGTGACTAGTTAACAACTTATGTTGTGAATAACGTTGTGAGTTGAACTTAAGTAAGAAGTTCAACGGTTTGAACGTTATAGTTAGGTACTAATAGATTTTTTAAACGTAATGTAATGTGTAGGGTAATTGTGGAAGTGATTGTATTTATTAAAGTGTAGCTTGCGCTTGAGGCAGTTTTCTATCTCTAAACTTGTTGTTTATATTGTGCAAGTTTTCTAAACCGTTCTTGTACGCTATGCAAGCTTTATCATTGTATCTTTTCATTGTGCAAGTTTCTAACCTTGCTCATTATATCATGCAAGTTTATTTCCGATTCTTAACTTGTTATGTATTATACAAGTTATATTGTATTCTAATGTTCATAATGCACAAGTATTGAAGTTATTGTCATGATGTCGTGATCTTGACTTAATTGTTCAAGCAAGATCTACCAATCTTTCAAATACTTTTATGTAAGACTCCAACTTTTATGAATAAAGATTTAATTTTCTCTATATATTATTTTAAAATAGTAAGGTGTTGATTTGATATAATGCTTTAGTTATAGGTGAAATGTGCAAGTTTTACAAAATAAGCAAGTGATAATAAAATATTCATTGTTGTCGGAGAATATTCGTTTGGTCGTGGAATATTTTTGTTGTCGGAGAATATTCGTACGACGGCGCAGCCATTTGTGGGCCCCACAACGGAATAACTGTCGAATAAAGAAAACGACAAGAATGAGTTTTCTAAAAATAACGGTGTGGTTGTTACTGTTAAAACTGTTGAAATACCCGGTGGTTAAAATACAGTAATACGCGGTGTTGCACAGTAGCACACGGTATTCCACAATAATTCTAATTATTGATTCTTACGTAAGAAGTCGCTACTCAATAATTATTATAGTAATTACTGTTCAATATTTTATATTATTGATTCAATAATTGCTACATTGATAATTGCATAATATTTTATTGATTCAATAATTGTCATTGCACAGTATTTCAAATTATCAAATTAATAATTCATATTATTTGAATAATATTATTAGATAGGATTATTGGCAATGTCTAAGGAAGTTTTGTCTAGGAGGGGTTATTTAATTGCACGCCAGTAAGAAAAAATCCTTATCGGAAGGCCCCCTCTTTCCTGGGAACGACCTAGTTGTCAATTTCATAGTTCTGTAATATTATTTGTGAATAATTAATTATTGATTTATATGATAAGAAAATATTTATTTTTATGGATATAAAAGAAGGAATTAGTGCTGAGGTATTTTTATCAGCATTTGTTGAAAATTTGACTTATTATATGTACCCCCGCTTACTCATTTTTCAAAACTGTCGGTAGAAGTTATCTCAGTTTTGTTATATATATATATATATATATATATATACGTATTATATATATATATATATATATATATATATATTTAAATGATTTTGAATTGGGGGGGGGGGGGAAGGTTACGTGTAGGGGAGGGAGTATAAGGTAGGTAATTATAATATATATATATATATATATATATATATATAATTTTATTTTATTGCACAGTAATAAATAGTAAAAATTAAAAAATCAGTTTTCCTCCGCCGAATTCATCCGTGAGTTTTCTAAACTTTGCATCCGTAATTATTTTCTAAATAGTATCATTCCATCCTCCTATAAATAGGATGCTTAGTTTAGAAATGAAAATCACACCAGAATCAGAAAATTTTCTCTCTATAATATCGAGCGTATTTCTTGCGAGTATTTAGATACTTTAAGTGTTGATAACAGTGCAAGTTTTTGTCCACATAATATCCAATATTTTAGGTAAAACTACTCTCCTATTAAGGTAAGGAATGTTATTTTCGTTCGTAAATGATGTTATTCTTTTTAATATCATTATACCAAAATATTGGCATAGATTTTATTATAAAATTCTTATTTTTTTTTCGTCGGAGTTACTATTCATGTATACGGCACTATTCATGTATACGGCACTATTCACAGAAAAATTAAGTTTTCTTATATTTGTCCAAGTTGGCTATTATGGGTCCTATCTTTGATTGGATCCAACTTTTAATCTTTATTCTTGAATTTTTCTCACAAAGTATTATTATGGAGTATTCTTAAACTTGGATAAACTAAATTACGAATCTCTAATCTTTGTCCTTTATCTCATTGGATTCGTTATTTATATTATTTTTCATCATCCTCAGTCTTAAATGGTTATATAACTGAATATCTTTGGCCTGTAGAGCAAAGATGAATAATTACCTGATAATATCTTTGGCCCGTAGTGCAAAGATGGACAGGTGTTGAGATGAACATGACTACTGGTGATACAAATTAATATCTTTGGCCCGTAGTGCAAAGATGAATATTTGATTCAAGATATATATTGCTTGATGTTACAGGGATAAAATATTGATTATGGACTTTCAAATCATAGAAGATAGTAGACATTATTTTCTACTTAACTCTTCTGATGCATTGTTACTTCCGTTGCAGTTGTTGATCTAAAACTTGTTGTCCGTAATATTTTATCTGAATTGTTGAAGAGTAACGATAATTTATTTTCCATTATCTTAGTCATAATATTTTTTACTGGCTAGTTGAGCTCACCCTTTTCATCTATTGTCATCTTCAGGGAATGAGAATGTTGCGGGAACTAGTCGGGAAACAGTGTAATGGTCAGAGTAGAGCAGTAGTAGTCCTCACTATTTTTGTAAAATAGTGGGATAATAATTGTAATGAATAAGGAATGAATTTGAGTGTTTATATTTTGTATTATATACGATTTGTATTGAAGCTCATAGTTTGTGTGGTTGTATTTTGCACGACCGTATGTTATAAAAGATTGTATTTGAATTCTGTACCATGTATTTGGTGACTCAGAATGGGTTGGTATTGAACCTATTTTTGGGGCGTCACAATTGGTATCAAAGCTTAGGGATATGATCTTTGGCGGAGATCGGAGAATAGAACTAGGAGGGGAGAGACGAGTAAATCCTTCACTAGTGTGTCCTACTTAAGCTTCTCTAGTATTTATTTGGTCAGTCGGACCATAGGGTTAATATGTGATAATTAACCCTTATTTTGTGGCAGTATTTGAGAATGGCAGCTAAAAATTTATGCAATGGAGTGAATGAGACCGTTGAGACACCTTTAATTACCAACCAGGAGAACGTGCAACAGGAAGGCTATATTCCTCTTGTAAACGACACCACCGATCAGACAATGAATGACGGGATGTTTAGAAGCTTTTTGCAGTTCATGCAAAACCAGACGAGGGAGACTCGTATTCATAATATAGGTGGAAAAAATAACAACTCGCGGCTTGTCACTGCCAAGCAGTTCAAAGAGTTGGGACCACCAGAGTTTCAGGGAAAGCCAGATCCAATCAAGGCAGAGACGTGGGTTAAGTAAATCACCAAGATATTTGATGTCTTGGGATGCACGGAGGAACAGAAGGTTCCATTCGCCATGTTTATGTTCCGCGGAGAGGCAGATTACTGGTGAAAATCTGTGAAGCGTACCCAGCCTGCCCCACTCAAAATGTCTTGGGAGGCGTTCCAAAAATTGTTCAATGATAAATACTTTCCAGAAAGTATTCGTCACATGAAAGAGGTAGAGTTTATCAGACTGGAACAGAACAACATGACGGTGTCCCAGTATGAGGCTAAGTTTGCGGAGTTATCCCGGTTTGCACCTCAGTTGGTGGAGAATGAGGAACGTATGACGCGGATGTTTTTGAGAGGTTTGAAATCAAAAATTCGTCAATACCTCATTTCTCACAAATTTTCTCTATATTCGGATGTGGTGAACAGGGCCCAATTATTAGAACGAGATATTGATTATGTTCAACTAAGGGACAACAACCAAGGTCGTATCGGTGGTAGTAATCATCAGAACAATGATAACCAGCGGGGAGGAAAGTATCATGACAGAAGTGGTAACCACTCCAGTGGTAATCGTAGCCATGATAATAGAAGAAGTGAGTCGGGGGGAGATTTCAAGAAGAGAAGGTACAACAATGAGAACGTGAAAACGTCTACAGCAGCACCAGCATAAACTGTTTCTAGGGGAGGAGAACGACCACCGGTAGTATGCTATAAATGCGGGCAAGAAGGACATATCAGCCCTAACTGCACACAGCAATCCAAGGTATGCTATAACTGTGGAAAGGAAGGTCACATTGCTCGAGTGTGTCCTGTAGCGAAACCAAGTCCAGCGGGGATGGTGACTCCGAAGGCCATCCCAGACAAGTCAAAGTCGGTGGTTCCTGGAAGAGCGTTTGTTGTGACTACCCAAACCGCAAGGAACCCGAATGAGGTGATCACGGGTAAGCTAATCATAAACTCTTGCGAAGTTTACACCTTATTAGACACCGGTGCTACCCATTCTTTTATATCACCTACTTGTGCTCAATATTTGAACATGACACCTGAGAAATTAGAATTTGATTTATCTGTTGAAACTCCATTGGGAGAAACCTTCGTTACATCCACGGTTTACAAATCTTGCTTGATTCAAATTGGTACCCTCACCCTACCTATTGATCTTATATCTTTGAAAATACATACATTTGATGTGATTTTAGGAATTAACTGGTTAACCACTTATCATGCCAAAATTGATTGTTCTCGTAGGGTTGTTAGTTTTCATATTCCTAAACAACATGTTGTGCGAATTCAAACAACTAAACCCTTAAAATCAATCAATGTCATTTCAAGTCATAAAGCTATTCGTTTATTAAAAAATGGATGTCAAGCTTTCTTAGCCCATGTCACTGATCTAAACCAGAATACGTCAGGTTTGAATGATATTTCTGTTGTTAATGAGTTTCCTGATGTATTTCCCAAAGAACTTCTCGGTTTACCCCCAGAACGTGAAGTTAAATTCTTTATTGACCTTGAACCCGGTACATACCCCAATTCTAAAACCCCATATCGAATGGCTCCTATTGAACTTCAGGAGTTAAAGGTCCAACTACAGGAGTTGTTAGACATCGGTTTTATTCATCCTAGTACGTCTCCTTGGGGTGCTCCTATTTTATTCGTAAAGAAGAAAGACGGGAGTATGCGACTTTGTATTGACTATCGGGAGTTGAACCATGTCACCATCAAGAATAGGTATCCACTACCTCGTATTGATGACCTGTTCGACCAGTTGCAAGGTGCACAATTCTTTTCAAAGATCGATCTTCGTTCTGGATATCATCAGCTGAAGATTAAAACTGAGGATATTTCGAAGACTGCTTTCAGAACTCGATATGGGCATTATGAATTCTTAGTTATGTCTTTTGGATTGAGTAATGCTCCTGCTGTTTTCATGGATATGATGAATCATGTATTCAAGGAATATTTGGATCAGTTCGTGGTTGTCTTTATTGATGACATCCTCATATATTCCAAAAGCCGTGAAGATCATGAGCACCACTTGAAGCTAGTACTTCAAAGGCTTCGTGAAAACAAGTTATATGCCAAGCTGAAGAAATGCGAGTTCTGGATTGAGGAGGTAGCATTCCTTAGGCACGTGGTATCAAAACGTGGAGTATCTGTTGACGCAACGAATATTGAAGCAATACAAAGTTGGGAGCAACCGAAGTCGGTGACTAAAGTGCGTAGCTTTCTGGGTTTAGCTGGTTATTATCGGAGATTCATGGAAGGTTTTTCTCGAATCGCTACTCCATTAACTCAGCTGACTTGGAAAGATACAAAATTAGTATGGAACGAGGAATGCGAGAAGAGCTTCCAAGAGCTCAAGAGGAGACTCATTTCAGCACCTGTTCTAACAATACCATCTGGTTCGGATGGATTTGTCATCTACAGCGATGCTTCGGGCAAAGGATTAGGATGTGTTCTCATGCAACATGGGAAAGTCATAGCCAATGCCTCACGACAACTCAAAGAATATGAGAGGAGTTATCCTACTCATGATCTAGAGTTGGCATCAGTCATTTTCGCGTTGAAGATCTGGAGACACTATCTGTATGGAGAGAAAGTGGAGATTTATATGAATCATAAGAGCCTTAAATATTTCTTCACTCAAAAGGAAATCAGCATGCGACAATGACGTTGGCTTGAGCTATTTAAAGATTACGACCATACCATCCAATACCATCATGGAAAAGCGAACGTGGTAGCTGACGCGTTGAGTAGAAGATCATATGCGGGAACGAGTGCAATGATGTCAAGTATACGTGTAGAACCAGCTTTAATTGATAAAGTTAAAGTTGCTCAAGCTACAGACCCGGAGCTGATGAAGATGAAGAAGAAGGTACAAGAAGGTGTTATTCCAGAAGAAAGAATCGATGAAGAAGAATACTTCGAGTTAACTCCAGACTTTGTGTTCCTAACGATCTTGACTTGAAGTATAAAATTATGATGGAGGCACACAACACACCGTTTGCAATCTATCCTGGGAGTACCAAAATGTATCGTGATATTCGACATACATTTTGGTAGAGCAATATGAAGAGAGAGATCGTGGAGTTTATCTCGAGGTGTTTAATGTGTCAACGTGTCAAGGCGGAGCATCAAGTGCCAAAGGGTCCATTGCAACCACTTGAGATTCCAAAATGGAAGTGGGAACACATTACCATGGATTTCTTTATGGGTCTTCCCAAGGTTTCTTAAGGCATAAATGCGATTTGGGTTATTGTCGATAGATTAACCAAGTCTGCTCATTTCTTGCCTATACGAGAGACTTATTCACTAGAACGTCTTGCTCGTATGTACATAAATAAGATTATGAGATTGCATGGCATACCAGTATCCATAGTTTTGGATCGTGAGCTAAGATTCACTTCACGATTTTGGGTCAGTTTGCAGAAAGCTATGGGCACGGATTTATGATTCAGTTCGGCTTATCATCCACAAACGGACGGATAGTCGAAGAGGACTATTCAAACTCTTGAAGATCTAATAAGACTCTGTGTTCTAGACTTCAAAGGGAGTTGGGATAAGTACCTACCATTGGTGGAATTCTCTTACAATAACAGTTATCAAGCAAGTATAGGCATGGCTCCATTCGAGGCGTTGTATGGACGAAACTGTCATTCTCCAGTATGCTGGAACGAGGTGGGTGAAGCAACATTGTTAGGACCGGAGTTAGTAAGTATGACTACGAAAAAGATCCAAATGATCTGGCAACGTATACAAACGGCACAAGATCGACAAAAGAGTTATGCGGATCTTCATCGAAAGGACGTAGAATTTAATGTTGGGGACCATGTGTTATTACATGTTGCTCCATGGAAGGGAGTTACAAGATTCGGGAAGAGAGGAAAGCTCAATCCACGATTCATTGGCCCATTTAAAATCCTCGATCGAGTAGGAAATATGGCCTATAGACTCGCTTTACCTCCAAGTATGTCTCGTATTCATAACGTGTTTCACATATCCGTGCTACATAAATATGCAAAAGACCCAAACCACGTTATTGAATTAGAACCAGATGAGATAGCTGAAGATTTAACGTATGAGGAGGTACCTGTCAAAATCTTGGATAAGAAGGAACATGTCCTACGCTTGAAGATTATACCTCAAGTTAAAGTTTTGTGGAGGAACCATGATATCGAGAAAATGATCTGGGAGTTAGAATCGGAAATGAAAACGAGTTATCCTCACCTTTTCGATATACCAGGTACGTATGTCAATTTCGAGGACGAAATTTCATAAGGAGGGGAGGTTGTAAGACCCCAACTTTTATGAATAAAGATTTAATTTTCTCTATATATTATTTTGAAATAGTAAGGTGTTGATTTGATATAATGCTTTAGTTATGGGTGAAATGTGCAAGTTTTACAAAATAAGCAAGTGGTAATAAAATATTCATTGTTGTCGGAGAATATTCATTTGGTCGTGGAATATTCTTGTTGTCGGGGAATATTCGTATGACGGCGCAGCCATTTGTGGGCCCCACAACGGAATAACTGTCGGATAAAGAAAACGACAAGAATGAGTTTTCTAAAAATAACGTCGTGGTTGTTACCGTTAAAACTGTTGAAATACCCGGTGGTTAAAATATAGTAATATGTGGTGTTGCACAGTAACACATGGTATTGCACAGTAATTCTAATTATTAATTCTTACGTAAGAAGTCACTACTCAATAATTGTTACAGTAATTACTGTTCAATATTTTATATTATTGATTCAATAATTACTACATTGATAATTGCATAATATTTTATTAATTCAATAATTGATATTGCACAGTATTTCAAATTATCAAATTAATAATTCATATTATTTGAATAATATTATTAGAAAGCATTATTGGCAATGTCTAAGGAAGTTCTGTCTAGGAGGGGCTATTTAATTGCGCGCCAGTAAGAAAAAATCCTTATCGGAAGGCCCCCTCTTTCCTGGGAACGACCTAGTTGTCAATTTTTTAGTTCTGTAATATTATTTGTGAATAATTAATTATTGATTTATATGATAAGAAAATATTTATTTTTATGGATATAAAAGAAGGAATTAGTGCTGAGGTATTTTTATCAGTATTTGTTGAAAATTTGGCTTATTATATATACCCTCGCTTTCTCATTTTTCAAAACTGTCGGTAAAAGTTATCTCAATTTTGTTATATATATATATATTTAAATGATTTGGAATTGGGGGGGGGGAATGTTATATGTAGGGGAGGGAGTATTATTATATATATATATATATATATATATATATATATTATAATTACCTACCTTATACGGTAGGTAATATATATATATATATACATTATATTTTATTTAAAGTTTTGTTTTATTAGAATATTTTATTGCACAATAATGAATAGTAAAAATCAGAAAATCAGTTTTCCTCCGTCGAATTCATTCGTGAGATTTTTACCCGTGATTATTTTCTAAATAGTATCCTTCCATCCTCCTATAAATAGGATGCTTAGTTTAAAAATAAAAATCACACCAGAATCAAAAAATTTTCTCTTTGTAATATCGAGCGTATTTCTTGTGAGCATTTAGATACTTTGAGTGTTGATAATAGTGCAAGTTTTCGTCCACATAATATCAATATTCAAGGCAAAACTACTCTCCGGTTAAGGTAAGGGATGTTATTTTCATTTATAAATGATGTTATTCTTTTCAATATCATTATACCAAAATATTGGCATGGATTTTATTATGAAATTCTTATTTTTTTTCCGTCGGGGTTACTATTCACGTATACGGCACTATTCACGAAAAAATTAAATTTTCTTCTATTTGTTCAAGTTGGCTATTATGGGTCCTATCTTTGATTGGATCCAAATTTTGATCTTTATTCTTGAATTTTGCTCCACAAAGTATCATTATGGAGTATTCTTAAACTTGTATAAACTAAATTACGAATCCCTAATATTTGTCCTTTATCTCATTGGATTCGTTATTTATATTATTTTTCATTATCCTCAGTCTTAAATGGTGATATAACTGAATATCTTTGGCCTGTAGAGCAAAGATGAATGATTACCTGATCAATATCTTTGGCCCGTAGTGCAAAAATGGACAGGTGATGAGATAAACATAACTACTGGTGATACAAATGAATATCTTTGGCCCGTAGTGCAAAGATGAATATTTGATTCAAGATATATATTGATTGATGTTACAGGGATAAAATATTGATTATGGACTTTCAAATCATAGAAGATAGTAGACATTATTTTCTACTTAACTCTTCTGATGCATTGTTACTTCCGCTGCAGATGTTGATCTAAAACTTGTTGTCCATAATATTTTATCTGAATTGTTGAAGAGTAACGATAATTTATTTTTCATTATCTTAGTCATAATATTCTTTACTAGGCTAGTTGAGTTCACCCTTTTCATCTATTGTCCTCTTTAGGGAATGAGAATATTGCGGAAACTAGTCAGGGAACAGTGTAATGGTCAGAGTAGAGCAGTAGTAGTCCTCACTATTTTTGTAAAATAGTGGGATAATAATTGTAATGAATAAGAAATGAATTTGAGTGTTTATATTTTGTATTATATACGATTTGTATTGAAGCTCATAGTTTGTGTGGTCGTATTTTGCACGACCGTATGTTATAAAAGATTTTATTTAAATTTTGTACCATGTATTTGGCGACTCAAAATAGGTTGGTACTGAACCTATTTTGGGGGCGTCACATTTTAGTTATTCCAAAGCATGTCTAGTTATTATGAAATCTATTGTTGTATCTTACATTAGTTCATGATTCTTATATTATCGAACTGTTAAAGTATTGTGAGTCGATTCAACTACTCCTTAGTTGATGATAGTTGAAACTCCAAATTTCCTTTTAGTCATCCAAACTAAACTTTCTTTGGTGCAGACTTGTACTCAAATACTGAGATGACAACCCTATTTATTAGGGGAGGTTACTACGCGAAAGCATTGAATGTTTGTGCACAATACATGGTACGAAGGGCTGATCCCCCTAAGTACGAGTTAAAGGTCCACAGTCTCAATGACTGTTAAAGGTTTAAATAGAAATATTTATAACCTAGGACATAGTTCAAGGTCGTATGACCCTCAGATAAATTTTATATTCGAATTCTAAATATGATGAAAGAATTATTATTCAATTCCTTATTTTGACGAAAGAAAAGTTATTCAAGTTCTTTTGAAGTTATTCAATCATGGCATATCATTGTACATTTCAAGTGAGCTTTTGTTTGCTCACTCTTGCGAATTTTATAACCCCTTGCAGTTAAAGCCGAGAATGTTGACATACCGTCAACAAGTAAAGGGAAAGAAAAGATGGGCACGTGAAGACTTGTTATCTTGAATCTTGATTGTAATAAGACCTAGTTTATGATGTTTTATTTCCGCACTTATTTGTTATGTTAAGGTTAGCAAACCAGAGATAATTTTGGATTAAAGTTGTAATCCTTTTTCATAAGGAAGATTTTATTTATTGATGAGGTTGTAATTTATTTTACATTCCTATTTATTGGGTAGATGTATGTTTTATTTAGAAAGTGAGCACCAAATCTTGTGGAAACGAAGTACCCGGATTTGGGGGTGTCACATGCACAACTCTAAATAATGTAAATTAGAAACTCCTTTCTAATTTCATTCCACCTTAGTCAAGGATTCCTGGTTGTCATTTATCGAATCACATAGGACATTCTCTCCTTTTTACCAGAAGCGGTAGATTCTTTATTTATCATTCATTATCTCCATATATAACTTATTACACTCAAGCATACCCTTTGATATACCCTTAGGGTCTTAAGAGACATGTCAAAATATAACTCATCATACACAAGATACTATGATGATCTCAAGTCTAAGGATTACTTGTACTACTATCACTAGAGAAATTCCTATTGACAAGCAAGTAAAACTCCATTAGGTATTCCTCAGCGAGCCACGTTCAGTGAACTTATTCTCCAATAAGCACCTACATACTTGGTTTAGTGTCTTCACACAAATTATCATGGGATCAATCATCCTCATCCAATGAGCAAGTAGTGTATGTACCAATCTATCCGGATTCACTAATCCCTTTTTAGTAATCCAACAATTGGGAACTACTTTAGTTTTAAGCTTTCTACGAATTTAGATCTCATTAGCATGATCATCATCATGATTCTAAAAGCATTGCTTAAAACTATAGGTTTATTACATTTAATATAACAGCACCATGTTGAGAAATTAAATGTCTTTAATTAAATAACTATTTTATTAATAAATAAATAAGATTGTTACAAAATATATACTTTATCATATCATATATGATTGGCTTGTGTGCATACTACTTTCATTAACAACCTCCATGTTTTATCAATCTAACTCATTTAAATTATGTGTACAAATTAGATAAAGCACTATATGGTTTAAAACAAGCACTTAGGGCATGATATGAAACGCTTACTACTTTTCTAATTAAAAATGGATTCACTAGAGGTAGAGTAGACACAACACTATTTCTTAGGAAACACAAAGATAAAATTTTATTAGTACAAATCTATATAGATGATATTATTTTTGGTTCTACTTATAACGCCCCCGAATTCGGGTCTATCTTCAAAACCGAAATCTGGTGTTATTCATTTAATACATCTCATTGCACCCTAAAGATAATTATATTATCCTTACAAAATATTTGCGGAATCTTATACATTCTAATCCCAGGTACGAAGACTTTCACTAATACACCGTCTAATATCCTTTACAATATTACTACAGTAATAAATATATTACCATTAATACATAAATCTTCTAACTTTAAATTCTCCTTTTCTTCTATGCTACCAGATTCTTTGGCCCGCTTTAGCTTAGCTGCAACACTTTTAGAATTTGAAAGATTGAGCATTTAATTACTTAGCAATTCATAATAGTAGATTTAAACAACAAAATAAATAATCATAATACAATTCTCTGGAAACTTTAATAACTGAACAATAGTTACGAAACAGTTTGAATAAATAGGAAATAAATTAGCTTCCTATTATTTCACACCTCTATCATCATTTTAAGAGAAAACATTCCATATCTTTTTTTGGCAAAAAGGTTCATTTAAACTCTTCAACTCTTTCTTCTACTCATAAAGGTTAATCAGTATTAGAAAACTATAAACCTACATAATTCCAAAGTAATTATTTGATCATAACTACTGAAGACCATCTATCTTCTCATAACTATTAAGGAAAATATCTTCTTATAGCATTTCTAGGACTTAGACTATTCTAAAAAAAATACATATGTGAAAAGAATCACATTCTTAACATGTATATAAGAACAACACAACATAATTTTTCAACAGTTAACCATATAGTAAACTAAGTGGATCCCCACCTAAGAAATAATGAATTAGTTCCCCGTCTCTTCAACACTATTATAAATATATCTCAGTTCGTACGCTTTTGTGAGACCTCTACACTGGAACAACTAGTATCCAGTGAGTTAGATCAGTTTCCTAACCCATCTTAAACCTCTGCCCATACGAAGGAGTCGTTCAACTCAATTACTACATGCCAACAGATTGAAACGCACGTGATTGCATATACACCCTAAACTCAGTTAATACCTTAACATTCTTCTTAACATCATTCGCTAACACATGACACTTATAGCCTTGAACAATTCCATTTTTAGAACTTTTCTTTTTAGGTTTGAACGTAAGTGTGGATATTGGTTAGATACGATCCTGTGTATAACCATCAACAACTATATTATTGCATAGAGTGCAATCCTATCCATATTTTCTCACATAGCATACTTAACAAACATTGCAATATTTTGCTCATATAACACATAATCTTTCACGGAGTGCAAGATAACACCAACAAATGCCCTAATTTTTTTGATTGGCACAAACATCTTATCATACTTCCTAGAATTATCACCGATAATATCTTCAACAACAAATATTCTAATTAGAATAGTTCAACAATTGAGTTAAGTCGAATCGAATGTCTGATAACTCTTTTCCACAAATTATACAATGAATTTCATATAACAAATGAAATTCCACAGTCCTTGCACAAAAAAATAATATGTACAAGATCATACAATACTCACATTCAATTTAACAATTTGAATGAAGTTAAGATACTTACTCAAAATAATTTGAGTAAGTTTAGGAAACTTGCCTTAAGCGTTTGTTATAAGTTTATGCTAATTGGCCCTTCAAATGGCCTCTATTGGTTTTTCTTCTTTACTAAAGCTACTTGTTAGCTTTGCTCTCCTTGCTCCTTCTCTGAATTTCGAGCTCCTATCTCCCTTTCACTATTTTTCTAGAGTTTATTCTATTAACTTTGTGAATTTGTAAGTTTTTAAGTGAAAGAGGAAGGGCCTATTTATAGGATTTCCTAAGTTAGGGTATTTAGGACTTTAAGCCACAAAATATCTACCCAAGACTTAGCCCCTAAGTAAACTTAGTCTTGAAGTAATCTTCGCCCCTTCTTAGCTTCTCCCATAAGCTTCTTCTAGCTTCTCCAATAAGCATATTATAGCTTCTCCAATACATTTGCTCACTAGCTTCTCCAATAAGCCACTATGACTTCTAGTTACATTTCTAGTTATCTTTCCTAACTCCTCCGATTAATTTTTTTTTCTAGTTAGCTTTCGTAACTCGTTCGATTAGAAAAAAATCAATTTTGCCCTTTCGTAAATTTTATTAGAAATTATGCCTCTAATCCCCGAATAAACGTTATGACGTAATTCGAAAAAGTTGAAAAGAAGTAAAAGCCTTTTTAGCATGAATAGTATTTTTACGTATTTTCTCGAAAGAATATTTTATTAGAGATTTCATATCCCTTTCCCAAATAAACACTATGACGTAATTTGAAAATTCGAAAAAAAATAAAAAATGTTTTCTGCGTTTTATGAATAGTGTTTTAGCGTTTTTCTTGGAAAATTTTTATTTCGTATACGAAACAACACCACATATACATAATCATATAACACAATATTAGGTCATAATTCGACTTTAATCACATAAAATAACATTTACACATAATAATATATAATTTTATTATATATTTATATCTAAAACCAACAAGGCTATCCCATTTCTCGGGTCGTCACACTACTGACAAAAAATTTTGTGAGAGATTTGCCTAGCTTATGCAGAGTAAATTTGAGATGAGTATGATGGGTGAGCTGAACTTCTTCTTTGGACTACAAGTGAAGTAGACTGATGAAGGGATATTCATCAACCAAGCTAAGTACATTAAAGATGTACTGATGTGATAAAAATATGTAACTGCAAGTGCACGGTGTCAAATTAAAGAACTGACAAGTACAGGTCGAACCCACAGAGACTAGATTAATTTTAATGTATCCTTAATATCTATTTTAGGCGAATTAGAAATAAAGATTGAGAATTAATTAACTAGACTATGAAAACTAATAATGAGGAAACAATCTAGGAATCCGAATCCGAATCCATTAAACAACAAACATAATAAGTAATTCAATCTCTTCTATTTTTATAACTTAATTATGATTTTGATACCCCTTCCCTTTAATTTAGTAATTTTACAATTAACGTTGGACAAGTATAAACTATAAAAATTTAATGATTAACTATAACCCATCAAAACTTCTTCGAGCAAGCATGGATTATGAAAAACTCATATCTTAACAATAATCTATCAAAACCTCTTAATTAATTTAAAATCACATAAGAACTATAAAACGAAGGTATTTCAATAAAGAAACATGAAGGCAGAATCAATTAAACATAAAAGTATAAATAATAGAAGAGATGAAAAATATTATCATGACTAATTATTTAATTTCATCTTCATCCTAGATATGAAAAATTAACTATACATGAAAATAAATAAACTAACTAAAATAAAGAAGAAGAAGATTACAAATAAATAAGAAAACTCCCTTTAATTAACGATCATCCAACGAACGCACAATAAAGAAGTAATTTAATATACTCTTACTCTTAACCTAACCTAATCTAATCCTTAATATCATTCTCTCTAAAACAAAAGACCTATTTAAAGGAAAAATAAATCTGTGACCGAATTTAGATATATTGAATTTGGTCTCTTTTGTTCCCTTTTATCATCTTCTTTCCTTCTTGACTTCAATCTCTATATGACAATCCTTCAAGAGTCCTTTCCATCTTTAAAAGTTGGATATAAATCCTTTATTTGCTCCCCAAGAAAAAAAAATGTTATTTTCTACAAAACAAAATAAAATGTATTAGTTAAATAAAATAAGCATAGTTAAATACAATAAGCATATAAAATAATGAATATGGGAATATTAAAATGTATTAATTACGTTTCTATCATGTACTTAAGAAGTATGTCATGGAATTAACCACTCCTATAAAGACTCCTATGGTCTTTCCAACAAAGCTTGATAAGGATGAATCTAGTAAATGTATTGATATAACTCCATACAGAGGTATGATGTGATCTCTCTTATACTTAACTGCTAGTAAACCAAATATCATATTTTCTACATGTATTTGTGCTAGGTGGTTTCAAGCTAATCTTAAGGAATCTCACCTAGTTGTTGTTAAAAGGATTTTTAGATATCTCAAGGGTACTCTATAGTTGGGACTATGGTATCCCAAGGAATTTTCCTTTGATCTAATAGGGTATTCAGATACTGATTTTGCAGAATGTAGGATTGACAAAAAGAGCACTAGTGGTACTTGTCCACTGCTAGGTAATATGCTTGTTTCATGGTTCAATAAAAAGCCAAATTCAGTATCAACTTCAACTGAAGAAGCTGAGTACATTGTAGCTGGAAGCTGTTGTACTCAAATTTTATGGATGAAGAATTAGTTGGTTGACTATAAGTTTGATTTTAAGTTTATCCCTATATTTTGTGATAATACTAGTGCTATATCAATCACTCATAATCCTGTCATGCATTCTAAGACCAAGCATATAGAAATCAGATATCATTTTATTAGAGATCATATGCAAAATGGGAATATTGTATTACATTGTATTTCAACTAAAAATTTACTTGCTGATGTGTTCACTAAACGAATCTAGTTTAATAAGTTAATCAGTGAGTTAGGAATGTTAAATTTAAATCCTTAGTACCATGTTGTTGGAAGTTTTTAACAATGCAAGCAACAATCGTAGAATGACTATTCATAAGGGCTCGTTGAGTGAATAACCATTATAGAGTTTTTCATAGAGCAAAATGAATCGTAAAGTGAAATATCTCTCAACTTTACTCTACGAAGGAGCTGAAACGGTTACTTTATGGCGAGTGATGTACATATATGAGAAAAGCGAGTGAAGGTCAAAAGTTACAGCTCTATAGTTGTAACAACAGGAATGAAGGGGCAAGCAGTCTTTAATCCTTTTCCACGAGTCCCACTCAACAAAAATAGAGGGAAGTTATATAAATATACATTTCAAATATTTCAAACCTTTAATCTTCACTTTTGCAATCTGAACTCTTAATCTTTCAAACTCTCAAGCTTCCAAAACACTAGCTTTTCAAAGTTCGAATCCTTAAACACTTTCGTTTCAATTTTAGATTCACTTTTTCAAAAGCAATGATAAGCACTCAAGTCGTCTCTAGAAACCAACTCTGTTTCAAAAGCTTTGCCAAATTTGACAAGCAGCTCAGAAAAGTTCTAGCTTTGGTGAAAAGGGCTGGATTCTTCGAAGCCTTGAACACCAGTACCAAAGTCCAGTCCAAACTAGTGGGTGAGTTTTATCAGAATGGAGAATATGAAAATGGTGTTCTTATAACCAAGGTCAAGGGCATGACTCTTCTAATAAGGGCCAAGGATGTGAACAAAGCTCTGGGTTTCACATACGAGGGTATTCCATCGCTCGACATCATCAACGCTTCATATGGGCTAGAGCTGATGAGGTACAACAAAAACCCTGAGATGCAAGGGATGAAGAAGAATGAGTTCCCTCAGAATTTTGAATTCCTTACCGATATTGTAGGCAAATGCATCCTCTGTAAGGAATCTGCTGATAACTTCGTCAACGATCTTCATCTAAGGGTCATAACAACTATCGTTCTAAATATAAAGGTGAACTTTGGTTCCATGCTGCTGGAATGGATAGGCAAGTGGATGGTGGATACTGGTAAGAGGAAGGCATCTAGGAAACTGGCTCCCAAAATGTTCTACGGGAGATTTATAAGTATTTTGTTGAAGAAGCTCCTGATGAAGATGATTAAGGAAAAAGAGGGAGAATCCCTCAATTTCAACAAAAAGATCACCCCCAAATTGTTCAAAAACTGGAATAAATATCTTGCAAGATCCTTCGATAAAGACAAACTGAGGACAGTGAGGCAACATAGAGTGAGGTGCAGAAGCCCTCAAGGAAAAAAAAGTCTGCTGTTTCCGATGAGGAGACAAATGAAGAAGAAAAGTCAAATAGAATCTTGAGGAAGAATAAAGGGAAGAAAAAGGCTGAAATGCCAAGAACACCTTCTCCTAATTCTTCTGAGAGGGAGGAAGAACAATCACAGGATTCTCCTGCCCTGCTTACTCAAGGCAATCTGTCCTACACAACAGACAAACCTCCAGTGGTGAAAAGAAGAAGATGGAGAAGAATAAAGAAAAAGTTGATTAGAGCTCTGCAATCTTTCAACTTGTAAAGAAGAAAGGAATAAGGAGTGAAATTCAGATAAGGCACACTTAGAAGGGGGGTTGAATAAGTGTGGAAACAAACTATGACCAATTTTTGAACTTAAACAAAAACTACTGAATTCAGCCTACTATATTAATGAATGCAGCTTGCTGGATAAATATGGCCTACTGGATTAAGTCTTTAATCTTATTATTTAATGAAAATAACTTGCTGAATTTATAGCTTTAAAAAAATACTTAGTGTTAACAATTTATCTTAAGATAGTAAAAATATTCAAGTTTTAATTTTCAAAACAATTAAATATCTTTTGTGAACAAATAAGATAAATCAAGTAATAAGATGAACACCAAGATTTTTACGTGGTTCAGCTATTACCCTCTATAATAATAGCCTAGTTCACTTCCAATACCAACTAGTATTGGAGACTCAATTTATTTCTTTAAATTGACTTATTTTACAAAATAGATTCTTTCAATACTTGAATTACAATAATTCACTTGAGCACTTTTGCTCCTTGTGCACCAATGCACTCCTTAAGCACCTATGCTTCCTTGAACCTATTTGTAAACAATTATTAATCCACCCAGATTAAATACCTTTAGACAACACTTAGTCTAAATCAAAAAGAATTACAAATATAGAGGTATAATGATCAAAACAAATAATCAATTTAACAATGCAAGGCTCAACTAATGTCTGCAATGATCAAATAGTAAAGAGATATCACAAATTTAGAGCTCACGAAAAATATGCTGGAAAATAATCTAAATATTAATTGCCCAGCAGCTTGTATAATTGCACCAGAATAATAATATAGCTTTTAGGTATGTAATCAGCGCAATATTAATTCGTATGTGTTGTTCTAAACTTAGATTACCCAATTGATTTTATAACCAATCAATTAGTATCGTTGTCAATAGATAAGTTCCGTTCTAATAATTAAAAATTATATTTTCGTTAGGAACAAATCAGACGGATAAATATAATCAGTCAAATGAATTCGTGTATATCTCCAATCAGATTTATTTGTTTGACTTCTTCAATGCTAATCCACTTGAGCAATTCGAGAACAATTATGACTCCTTACCGTCACACGTAATTGCCTTTCCAATATTAGAAGATATGTAATTTCCGTAATAAATGGCAAAGAAGCATATCACACGGTTTTTTTTGAATAAACAACTTAGGAATATCAAAGGAGTGTTAGTTCCGTAATATATGCTAAGTGAACCACTTATAGATATTAATCATTATACTGTCGTCACAAAAATAATTTCCAAGATGCAGAATAACTCTAATTCACCTCATACGTGTAACATACAAACTTAATAGAATTAGAATTTATTTTAGCAACATATGATATGGCAGTAACTCTCAGCTAATTAAAATCAGTTAATATTTTATTTTGAATTTCCTTTAAATTGAGCATGCATAAAATACTTATCATATACAATGCACATAAAATGTCCTAGAGCCTTGAATTGAAAAATCAAATATTTGTAATGACCTTACATAAATCTTAGGACACAAATGTCTTCAAAGTCTTTGATCAAATCATCAATGATCCTTTTATCAATTTCCTAAAATTTTACAGTAAACGATTTAGTACACAAAACCAAATCATCATCAAAACATTAAGGCTAGAATATGAACAAGTCAACATTCTCCTCCTTTTTTATGATGACAACACCAAAAATTATAGCTCCCCCTAAATCCATGCATACTGTATTTTAGGACATTTATAAAATCAAAATACTCATCATGCTTTCTTTTAAGCATTATTCATAACCTGCAAATATGTTAGCATAACATATAATAGACATTAAACAAAAATATTCGATATCAAATTATCCCAACATGTCATCAAAAAGTCTGGTGCAGTGCAATGCAGTGCAGTGCAGTCATGAATCAAAGTCTTAAAACTACAACCAGCCATAACAAAAATTAAATAGTCTTAAAACACAAATGAACTTCAAACACAATCTTTAAATCATCACCAGCAGCATCATGCATCCCAAAACATCCCAAAACATCTCCCCCTTTGTCATTATGCAAAAAGAACGTTCAATCAATATCTTCAACATTCACAAAGATGGGAGGACGATTAGTAAAATACGGAAGATGAAGAATGCGATGAAGTCGTTCTTCCAAAGACAAAGTATCATCAAATCGAGGGGGACGAGGAATAAACGTAGCATTGGGAAGAGGAAGGTCCATAAAATCTCCAACATATTCCACCATCCAATTACAACGAGGCCATTCAGGAATGGTGGAATACATATTTTGAAAATGTAATTTTTGACCAACATCATTAAATCTGACAGCCACAAAATCAGCAAACTCCCCAAGCTGATAACTGACAAACTTCATCTCTTGACTTAACTGGCATGAATTACGATTGATCTTGCGTTGTAAGGCTTCAACCATAGCAGCATTTTGTAATTCAAAACCAGCCTGCAAGTCAATGAATTCATCCTCCATCCGAGTAATACATTGTTGTAAATTATTCGCCCTTATGGGCAACTTGCCTTTTTCCAACACATGAAGTCTATGCTTAATTTCAACAATGTCAATCTGCATAGCTTCTTGATTTTGAAGAATAGTAGTCAGCATACTCAAGATTTCAGGAGAGGAGTTATAATGATTCGGCAGAGTAGAAGAAGAAGAAGGAGTAGGTGACATTGGGATAGGATCAGGAACAATACGAACGAACGTACCATTAACAAGAGACATATGAGATTGTTTTAAATTTGCAGAATCAACAAACTCATTATGAGAGACAACAACTTCATCATCAAGATAAATATTAAAATGTTGGAAAACCTTGGTTAGAAAACAGCTATATAGAAGACACTTTTTAGTTTGACGAATGCAACTTAACATATAAGATAACATCATGAGTGAGAAGTTAAAAAAACTGCCTTCAAGAATCATGGCCACAACCACCAAATCTTGATACGTAAAATCTGAACCACCACCAAGGCGAGGAAACAGATTATAGTAAACCAGTTTATGTATAACGCAAGCAGTTAGACAGATATCAACAGTCTTTGGAGTAAACAGAGTTGTGAGATTAAAATTGTTCATAATAATTTGAAGTTGTTCGAGAGATGGAAAAGGGATGTTAGCAGCACCTTTTAAGGTGAATGGACATCGTCCAGCAGAAGGAATATTAAGAAAACTACCAAAATCCAAAACAGTAAAGAACAACGATTTGCCTTTGACAAAAGAAGTATAACAATCACTATGACATTCAAGATTGGTATAAAATTGTTGGACCAACCGTGGGTAAGCCTTAGTAGGAGGAAAAAGCATAGATAAAATTCCACAAGATTTAAAAAGTTTTTCTAGAGGATACATGCACAGACGATACATACACAGACGCCTACTTTTGCTATCTCTTGGACTTCTTCTTTATTTTAATTGTATATGGAGATCGAGTCTGTGGACCGTCGTTGATGGAAATACCAGACGATCGTTTACTCGCTCTAGTTTTCATTTTGCAGAGATCCAAGAGATTTAGCAATGATGTGAGAAAAAGAGGGTTTTCAACAGATGTGCTCTGGTAGAGGGAGAGAGAATATGGAAGAGTTGGAAACTGAGTAGACGTCTCGAGAAGATAACGCTCTTCAGCTATCACATCTTTTTCAAATTCCAAAGATAATTATGATATCTAAAACACTGTTATGATGTGATAATACCGAGAATCGAGCCACATAATAGCATTTATCAATACATTTCCCAGTAATAAATAGCAGTCAATATGATTAGATTCATGAACAGATAATGGATACCAAACTGATGTATTTTATTTAATATCATGCAGATATACGAAAGGTACAGAATATATTGTATATAAGTACGTGAAAACTAATTATACCATGCACATTTCAAGTTCTCTCCTTAACATACAAAATCTTTCTTCACTTAAGGGTTTAGTAAAAATATCAGTTAACTGATTTTCTGTAGGAATAAAAATTAATTTAATTAATCCTTTTGAAACATTATCCCTTATGCCTTACCTCTATATGTTTTGTACGTGAATGCAAAACAGGATTTTTAGATATGTTAATAGTGCTAGAATTATCACAATAAATAGGCACACTATCACATAAAATATCAAAATCACATAGGATTTGTCTCATCCATAATATTTGAGAGCAACAACTCCCTGCAGCTAGATAGTCACCCTCAGTGGTTGATAAAGTAATTGAAGTTTACTTTTTACTATGCCAAGTCACAAGACTTTGTCCCAAAAATGTGCAAGCACCACTGGTACTTTTTCTATCAATTTGACATCCTGCATAGTCAACATCTGAGTAGCCTATTAGTTCGAAGTGATTACAAATTGGATAAAATAACCCCAAATTAATAGTACCAATTAAATACTTAAAAATTCTTTTAACAGCTTGTAAGTGGGATTCCTTAGATTTTGCTTAAAATCGAGCACAAAGACATACACTATACATTATGTCAGGTCTAGATGCAGTTAAATATAATAAACAACCAATCATACCTCGGTATTTGGTCAATTCTACATCTATTCCTTTTTCATCAGAAGTAAGCTTTATTGATGTACTTATGGGTGTAGCCTTCGAATTGAATCCTTCAAAACCAAATCTTTTGAGTAGCTCTTTTGTGTATTTGGTTTGATGGATATAGATTCCCTCCTTTGTTTTCTTGATTTGGAGTCCCAAAAAGTAATTCAGTTCTCCCATTAAGCTCATATCAAACTCCTTATGCATACACTTTGAAAACCACTCACAAAGAAAATCATTAGTAGCACCAAATACTATATCATCTACATATATTTGAACAATAATAATATCCTTATTTGCATGCTTAATAAATAATGTAGAATCAATTTTACCTCTAGTAAAACCATTTGAAAGAAGATACTTACTCAACCTCTCGTATCAAGCCCTTGGAGCTTGTTTGAGACCATATAGAGCTTTCTTTAGCTTATAAACATGACTTGGATACTTTTCATGTTCGAATCCTGGAGGTTGCTTTACATATACCTCTTCATTGATGTATCTATTGAGGAAGGCACTTTTCACGTCCATTTGATAAAGCTTAAATTTCTTGTAACAAGCAAATGATAGCAAGATTCGGATCTATTCTAGCCTTACAACTAGGGCATAACTTTCCTCGTAGTCGATCCCTTCTTGTTGATTGTATCCTTGAGCTACTAACCTTGATTTGTTGCGAGTGATTGTTCCATGCTCATCAAGCTTATTCTTAAATACCCATTTTGTTCCAATAATGGAGAAAACTTCAAGAGGAGGCATAAGTTCCCAAACTTGGCATTGTTCAAATTGTTGAAGTTCCTCTTGCATTGCCATTAGCCAACTTTCGTCAAGGATAGCTTCCTTAGCATTCCCTGGCTCGACTTTTGATAAGAAAGCAGTGAATGCACAATGATTTTGTAAGCCTCTCCGTGTGGTGATTCCTTTGTTTATATCTCCGATGATGTTTTTCGGCGAATGATTCTTTAGATATCTTGCAGTCTTTGGCATTTGGACATCATGTATGATCTCTTCTTGTTGGAAAAAATCTTCTTCAAGCTCTTGTGTTGTTTCTTGTTTCACTTCATGCGAGTTATCCAATTTAGCTTGCTAAATTCCTTCATTCGGTCTGCTGAATGTACCTTTTCGGTTTGCTGGATTTGCTGAAATCTCCAAATTACCTGCATCCTCATCTCTTTCTTTTGGAAGATCATTGTTAATCTCATGAAATGTAATATGAACTGATTCTTCAACACATAACTTGTTAACATTAAATACACGATATGCCTTGCTATTTTGTGAATAACCAATGAAAATACCTTCATAGGATTTAGCATCAAATTTTTCCAAGTTATCACTAGTATTAAGAATAAAGCATTTAGATCCAAAAACTTTGAAATAGCTTATGTTAGGAATCTTATTATTTAAGAGCTCATAAGGAGTTTTCAAAATAATTGGAAGAATAAGTACTATGTTCAAAACATAACAAGATGTGTTTACAGCTTCGGCCCAAAACTTCTTAGGAAGTTTACTTTCTTGTAGCAAAGTTCTAGGTGTTTCTTGTAACGTTCTATTCTTTCTCTCAACTGCTTTATTTTGTTAAGGAGTTCTTGAGGCTGAAAATTCATTGCTGATTCCTTTTTGATCACAAAATATTATGAATTCCTTTTGAAATTCAGTACCATGATCACTTCTGATTCTAATGAGCTTGTAGTTATACCTTGTTTCAAGATTTCTTATCAATTTTTCAAACTCTTTAAATGCTTCATCTTTTGTTCATAAAAATAATACCCATGTGTATTTAGAAAAATCATCAACTATTACAAATGCATAAAATTTACCATTAATACTAGCATGTATTTCTGGTCCAAACAAATCAAGATGAAGTAATTATAAGGGAGAAGAAGTTGATACCATGTTCTTTTTGGTAAATGAGGTTCTTACTTATTTCCCAAGTTGACAAGGAAAACAGACTCCTTTCTTTTCATACTTTATTTTTGGCAATCCTTTGACGAGGTTCTTAGAGGATAGGTTCTTGATTAAATCCATATGAACATGTCCCATCCTTTTATGCCATAGATTAGCTTCATCTTGTACGGAGGCAAGACATAGTTCTTCTTCCTGTTGCTCAAAATCAAGGGTATATATATTTCTTTCCCTTTGTGCAACTAGAATAGTATTGTTATTACTATGAGAAATTGTACATTTTTCTTTTTCAAATTTTACTTGATGACCATTATCCATTAATTTACTAACACTTATGAGATTAAATTCAAGTCCACTAACAAGATGTACATTATCAATATTGACCTTACCATTACCAATGTAATTTTGCAAGTTCGATTATCTCCAAATGTAACCGTTCCATTTTTCTTCTTGAATTTCAACTCCACAAACTTTGATTTGTCACCAGTCATGTGACGAGAGCATCCACTATCAAGAATCCATTTTTGAGATGGAACCCTTGCCTTGAGACATACTTGTCAAGAAAAGATAATTCATCCTTTTGGTAACCACATCTTTTTGGGTCCTTTAATGTTAGTTGCAAGTAAATCATCCTTTTTAACCCATACCTTTTTAATCTTATTTTTCTTAAAATAATTTATGTCCAAGTGACCTTTAATACCACAATTTCTACATGTTGTGAAAGGAGAACAATAGTTTAATCTAAAATGTCACTTAGATTTTAGCATGTTCACATTTCCCTTTTTATGCATAGGGTTGTAATCGATTCCTTGTCTTTCAAAACTAGGTCTTTGTTTACCCAAAATGACATTTAAGTTTTCTTCTCCTTGAACGAATTTAGCAAGAGATGATTTTAATGAATCTATTTCCATTTGAAGTCCATTAGTAGGAATAGTTTTACAAATAGATTCATCACTAAATGCATCAATACATACATCTCTCATTTTAAGTTCATTAGTCAATTTTTGAACTTCATTATTCAAATAGTTTACCTTATTGAAAAGTATTTTGTTATAATTATCAAGGTAATCATTCTTTGCAATCAAAATCTTTTCTTCTTTACAAGATGATTCTTTTTCGATTTCTTTCTTTTCATCTATCAAACAATCAACTTCACTCATTAATGAATTAACTAAGCCTTTTAAACATGCATTCTTTTCTTTTAATTTTTCATTTTCTTGTTTTAAAGAATTAAACTCATAAATAGATACCTCATTTGATTCACCTTCTATTCCCATGAAGCAAACTTGAGCTAGTTCGTCCTTGGCATCGACCTCAACTTCAGACTCCTCTTCATCACTCCAAGTGACAAGTGCTTTGTTTCTTTTATTGTCCTTGAAACCAATTTTTCCTTTGTTCTTTAGTTGAAAGCAGCCCTTTTTGAAGTGACCGGGATGTCCACATTCGAAGCATGTCTCTTCGATTTGTTTTCCCTTGAACTTGTTTGAGTTGAACGTATTCCTCCTCTTGTTCATCCTTTAGAATAGTCCTTTGAGTCTTCTTGACATCATAGCTATTTCTTCATCTGAGTCATCATCAAGTTCTTCTTCATTTCCTGTATTAAGAGCTACAACTTTTCTTCGAAAGGTTTCCTCCTCATCATCATATCTCTTTAATTGATGTTCATATTCCTCAAGTTCACCGAAAAGAGTTAGAGTATCCATAGTAGAAATAGTAGCAGAATCTTAAAGAGTAGTAATTTTAGAAGCAAACCTTTTGGGCATAGCCTGAAGTAACTTACGATTAATCTCACTTTATGGGATGGATTTGTCAAGTGATTTTAGAGAATTTAGGAGAACTAGGAACCATGCTTGAGCTATCTTTATGGTTTCGTCTTTCTCAAGTTTGAACATTTTATAGTCGTGCATGAGCATGCTTAGTTTTACTTCTCGTACCTTTGATGAACCTTCATGGCTTACTACTAGAGTGTCCCACATTTCCTTAGCTGTATTACATGAGGAAACTTTGTCGATCTCAGATTGTACCATGCCGCTAAGTAACGTGTTCATAGCCCTTGAATCGTAGGAAGCCATGCAAGTTTCAGTTGAGTCCATTTCTAGCAAGGTCTTTGGAGTGTCGTCATCTTTCCTTGGAGTAACTGGTCCATTCTCCACGACCCACCATTCCCAAGGATCTCTTTTAAGATAGATCCTCATTCGGAATTTCTAGAAGTTGTAGTTTTCTGTTCCATGCAGCAGAGGAGGTCTATTGGTTGATTGACCTTCTTGATTGTTGTTCCCGAATTATGCCATGTTAGAATATTTCCCTACAAGTCACCTTTAAGACCAAGATAAGTAGAGCCAAGCTCTGATACCAAATGAAATTCAGATAAGGCACATTTAGAAGGGGGGGTTGAATAAGTGTGGGAACAAACTATGACCAATTTTTGAACTTAAACAAAAACTACTGAATTCAGCCTACTATAATAATGAATGCATCTTGCTGGATAAATATGGCCTACTGGATTAAGTCTTTAATCTTATTATTTAATGAAAATAACTTGCTGAATTTATAGCTTTAAAAAAATACTCAGTGTTAACAATTTATCTTAAGATAGTAAAAATATTCAAGTTTTAATTTTCAAAACAATTAAATATCTTTTGTGAACAAAGAAGATAAATCAAGTAATAAGATGAACACCAAGATTTTTACGTGGTTCAGCTATTATCCTCTATAATAATAGCCTAGTCCACGTCTAATACCAACTAGTATTGGAGACTCAATTTATTTCTTTAAACTGACTTCTTTTACAAAACAGATTCTTTCAATACTTGAATTACAATAATTCACTTGAGCACTTTTGCTCCTTGTGCACCAATGCACTCCTTAAGCACCTATGCTTCCTTGAACCTATTTGTAAATAATTCTTAATCCACCCAGATTAAATTCCTTTAGACAACACTTAGTTTAAATAAAAAAGAATTACAAATGTCGACGTCGGTTTAAAAAATCAGCGGGTCGGGTCACAACCCGGATCTTTTAATCTATTTTCCTAAGTTCTCTCTACCCTCACTCTTTTTATTTAGGAAAAAAGTTTTGAAGGGTTTTTTAGGAAAAAGGCCAACATGTATTATGTCGACGATTTGAACGTTTTACGGAGTCGCCAGTTGGTAGATTTGAAAATAGTTGTACCAACTCAACCGAGTTTTGTTTGAAAGAGGCCCAATTGCTGAACACTGTCGAAACTTGATCTTTGAAAATAAAGTTTTGAGCTCGGGGGCTTGGTTAAGTGTGGGGAAGGTGTTAGGCACCCCACGACTCCCGTGTAAATACGGTACTGCATCTTTTCAATATTTCCCTTTAAAAACTGAAATGCATGATTGAATGCTGTTTGGAAATTGGGCCTATTGATTTGATTGATTGAAAGTAGTGCTTTGCTTCATTGAACCTATATACGAAGGGTTTGATTTGATTTGCAAAAGCATTTAATTTGATTTTTTGAAAAGCTTTTTTTTTGATTGAATTGAAAATAATATTTTGAAAGCTGATTTCTCAAACCCTTACGCTAACATAGGAATTGAAGCCTGTTGATACTTCCAATTTTTATCTTTATAGCCTTAAGGCTGCATGTGAATGGTGATTTGTCGGGCTGCGAAGCATCCTCGACCACAAAAATAGAGAAGTGTCGGTCTCCTCATGGGCATAAAAACCATCGGAGGGACTCTGCACGGCAATCTACATATTTTTTCATTATATTGAGACCTTAAATTCGGATAACCGTTTTAAGGTCTATTTACATGTACATTTCTATAAAAAAAATTGGCAGGGTACATTTGTAAATAAGAGTTTGTCCATCGTAGGAATCAGATTTTGATCTATTTGATCATGAATCCCACGATTCCTAGGCTCACATATGAGTAGCCAGAACCTGCAAAGTTCAATTTTGTATAGAAATAGATAAATATCCCAATATTGCCAGAACTGAGGATTCATTCAGTAAATCCCAGTTCGCATGGCCGAAGCGTCTCGTTCCCACTAGATAGCGATCAAAGGGACGCAAAGTTGCTTTTGAAGCTGAAACTAGAAAGAAAGCTAGATTTAAGGAAATCTCAGCCATTCTAGCTTCCCTGTTCAGTCTGGAGGTTTTGAACAGTTTGAAAACTAGAATTGGCGAGATTTAAATAAATCTAGTCCGCCCGCAGATATGTCAACGCTAATTCATATAAAATAAATATTTAATGCAGCAGTTGAATAGAAAGCGAGTAAAGCAGTATATATATACAGTTATATATAAAGGCTGTAAAGGGCGATGGGTTTTCACGTCAGTGCCCGGACTGAAATTGAAATATATATATATATATATATATATATATATATATATATATATTGACAGAAATGTAGTCAACCAAGATTGGGAAGAGAATCCAGTGGTGGTGAAGGCTGCTTATATATGCATAAATATATATAAAAGCAGTAAAAAGGCCACAGAATAATCCAAGCCGAATTGAAATGTAAATATACAGAAAAGTAGTCAATCAGGGACTAAAAAGATAACCCAGTAATGGTGAAGTGTGCAAAAATAGTATAAAGGCCACGAAATAGTCCAGGCCAGACTGGAATGTTAATTGTAGAAAAGTACTCAACCAGTGACTGGGGAGATCACCCAGTATGGCGAAGAGTGCAAAAATAGTATAAAGGGCGATGGGTTTTCACGCCGGTGCCGGAACTGGAATTGAAATATATATATACATATATATATATATATATATATATATATTGACAGAAATATAGTCAACCAAGACTGGAAAGAGAATCCAGTGATGGTGAAAATTGCTTATATATGCGTAAATATGTATAAAAGCGGTAAACTACCTCAGATTTGACATCTGGGCTTGATAGAATTAAAATGTTAGTATATATACAGTTAAATATATACAAAAAAGGCCAAACCCGGACTGGGAAGATAATCCAGTCTGGCAAAGTTGCCAGAACGAAGAGTTTAGTGCATTGAAGCTGCTGGAGCTGACGGATCCTCAATCCGAGTTGTAAAAATGCCAAAAAATCAGTTTATGTACAAAAATATACAAAATTTTGACGAAAACGGTCACGAAACTAAGTTCTGGGCATTTTTAGAAAACGAAACATAACGTGAAAGTGTATAAAAGTACGATGAAGTAATATTCACTTTCTGATTGTGAAAATACTTACAATGGACTGCTACACTGGCTATTTGCCAAATCGTAGGCTCTATACGTCCAAATCTACTAGTTTATGGATATATCTACATGTTAGAGTGAAAATATTTGGGTTTGGAAGAGGTGAAAAAGTCAAAAAATCAAACGGGCAAAGGTTCGCTGCGTTTTATATTTTTTTGAAATAGGGGGGTGTACATTTATTTATAGGCCAGGGAGCCTCCACTCTACCTGCAGCAGTTATAGGTAGAGGTGTTGCTCCCCTGGTGGGGCCCGCGATGCCGGGTTCTTTTGTCATAAAGTACATGCACTCAGAACAACATGCAATCGAAGTCAAAACTTTCTAACTTGTGATCGGAGCGTCTGTTTGAGGCGTGCGATACCTTTTTGAAAAGCCCTCACCGAGAGTGTCACAATGACTTGGGATAAAATAATTTCAGGGTTCAAGAAGACGGGTTCATAACCAGATCTTCGATTCCCCGCAGTTTGTCCGTTGAGCTGTCTTGCGCTGTTTGCACTCGGGATCGTCGTTATGGTTCGTTCTGACCTTGTTGGCATCAATTTGGATTGAATTTGATCGAATCGGCTGAGAGTTGGTAAAATGATCATTTTTCCCCTTCCGGGGCTGCTTGTAGTGTCGGCACGATATTTGGTCGACTTTCGGGACTTGTTTCTAAGATTTGGATTCCATTCGAGTCTATTCGTCCTCAGTGTTGCATCTGAAGCTGACATGGTCATTCCATATTTTCTTCTGGAGGTGTTGTGATACTTCAGGTTTGTACCTGAGGTTGTCCTGACTTCCCAGGTTGCTACCGGGTATGACCTGCACTTCCCAGGTTGTTGCCGGGACTGATCTGTGCCTCCCGATTGAGACCGAGGTTGAGTTAAAATCCTGATATGATTGATCGGGGCTATGGTTATCCCGATATTGGTGATCGAGTTTGAGCTGATGGCCCGATATTGAGATTGGGGTTGATCTGACGGTCCGATTGGAGATCGAAGTTGATTTGACGGCCCGATATTGAGATCGAGGTTGATCTGACTGTTCGATTGGAGATCAGAGTTTATTTGATGGGTCGATTAGAGATCGTAGTTGATTTAATGGCCCGATAATGAGATCAAGGTTGATCTGATGGTCCGAATTAGAGATCAGAGTTGATTTGATGGCCCGATAATAAGATCGGGGTTGATCTGACGGTCCGATTAGAGATCGGAGTTGATTTGATGGCCCAATATTAAGATCGGGGATGATCTGATGATTCAATTGGAGATCAGAGTTAATTTGATGGCCCGATATTGAGATCGAGGTTGATCTGACGGTCCAATTGGAGATCGAAGTTGATTTGATGGCTCTGTATTGAGATTGGGGATGATCTAACGGTTCGATTGGAGATTGGAGTTGATTTAATGGTCCGATATTTAGATCGGGGATAATCTGACGTTTCAATTGGAGATCGGAGTTGATTTGATGGTCCGATATTGAGATCGGGGATGATCTGACTGTCCGATTGGAGATCGGAGTTAATTTGACTGCCCGATATTGAGATCGGGGTTGATCTGACAGTCCAATTGGAGATCAAAGTTGATTTGATGGTCCGATTGGAGATCGGAGTTGATTTGATGTGAAGGACTGGTATTGGCGACCGGATTTGAGTTGATTGACCAATATTAGGGATCGGATTTGAGTTGATTGACCGATATTGGGGATCGGAGTCGATTTGACATGAAGGACCGGTATTGGCGATCGGATTTAAGTTGATTGACCGATATTAGGGATCGGATTTGAGTTGGCGGTCCGATTGAAGATTGGATTTAGGTTTACCGATATTGGAGATCGAATTTAGGTTTATCGATATTGGGGATCGAATTTAGGTTTACCGATATTCGGGATCGGATTTAGGTTTACCGATATTGGGGATCAGATTTAGGTTTAACAATATTAGGGATCGGATTTATATTTACCGATATTGGGGATCAAATTTAGGTTTATCAATATTGGGGATCGGATTTAGGTTTAAAGACCCTCAGTGGTGGCCGGATTTGAACTGGATGACCGATATTGGGGGCCGGGTTTGGATTGGAAGCCCATTATCGGTACCGGGGTTGATTTGATTGACGGCTTTGCCCTCCTACAGTGTTAGTATTAGGCCAAAGAAAATTTCGAGTGTCTACAGATGCCCCTTTTTATCATGTCCATGCAATGTAGTGGAATGGACAAGATAAAGATTAGTAGACACTGGAAATAAGACAAATGCTAGAGACGCTATGAAGGCTGGGTGTGTTTGAGTGGAAAGGGGCTGCTCTTGACTATTTACGTCATCTATCTGCTGGGGATAACGTTGTCATGGGCAGCCCTTGATACTATTGGTGGGCTATCACTAACTATTCTTGTCACTTTTTGCTGGGAATGACGTGATTCAAGATAGTTTGTTTGACTCTGATGGGAATGCTATTATGTTGAGGCTACTATGGTTTGAAACCCATGGTTTCCTGCATCTGTCAGCATTGTCAGGGGCAGATTTCCTCTCGGCTGACGCTGTTGTATGTTTTTGAAGGATCCTCTGACGGGGTTATCCCTCAGGTATCGAGTCACCTTGCTGGGATCTTCCGATGCTTATCCGGATGATAGGTTTCACTTTGCAGCTTGCAGTAGGGAGCTGAATATCCAATCTTTCACCTCATTCTCTTTTGAGGATGTGTATAACAGATTCCATTATTGGCGATGGATTACTAAAATTACCTCCATCACCGGATGGACTGGACTTCGGTCTGTACCCGAACTTCACTGGAGTGAAACCAACGGATGGACTGGACTTCGGTCTGTACCCGAACTTTACCAATGTTGATTTTTGGCTGTTTGATGTCATTTTTCTTAACAATTTTTTAGCAGTTTTTATTAATGGACCCCGAACATGGCTCTGGGAGGAATATCAAGGGTTTTCAGGATGTTCCCATTTCTGTCAGGATTACGTTGGTTAAACGCAGGATTTTAGGACAAACCGCTCAATCGCGTAGCGATTTTTCTTCAGATTTGACTTGGCAGCACCTATAAGCTCAATTTCGACCCTAACTGAACTGAGCCCGGGGGAGTGGGACCCACCCTGGGGTGCCGCAGGTGGAGGTATGACAGCCGCAGGTGGGCCCGCTTCCACCTGGACTATTTATTGGGCAGCGGGATTTCATTTAAAACAATTTCAGTTTTGAGTTCCAAACTGATTTCGATCTTCTTTTTCAGATCTACGAAGTGTGGACAGCTGTTTTCTGATTCTGTCAGTTCCTACGCGATCAGCGCAGCGCAGGGAATGTTTTACGTCTTTTTTCGTATGTTTTGACCGTTAAAAGCATGCGAACCATGTAGAGGCTATTTAGACGCAATGTATGAAAAATGTATACCTATATGACCCGCTAAAATTTATTTGACTACATATGTATGCATATCTTACTGTAATGCATGTTTGGATGTAAGAACATTCTGATTCTGAGACAGTGTTATTTTGCTCTTTTTGAACAGTTTAGTTATCCTTTTTGAGGCCTAGTGAGCCTGGATTTTCAACTAAAAATGTCCATGGTAATTTGGCTACCATGTGAGGTTGACTTTTGATTTTTTTTCAATAAATATGAGCTGTTTCTGTTTTTGGGTAGGTGTGCTACTGAATGGCCACCTAGACATGCCTATCTGCATGTGGATAGTCCATTTTACAAAGGAGACTGGGGCAAAATTTTTCCAAAATCTTAGGCATTTAAAAGCATGCAGTTTTGACTCTACTGGGAATTTTTGACTAACCCATGCATGTTTTAGGACCTAAAGATATATGATATACTGATCGATAATAATAAGCCACAAGTTTTAGGCTTACCACACCCTTTCTGAGGTGATTTGGAGATTTGTGGCTGCCGATGGACCGTGATAGACCCGACAGTTCTAGCAGGGTATCCTCAGGTGTTAGACGCATGAGGGTTTCTGATGTTCCTTAGCTATGCCTAGCCCGACCACCTCGCAGCTTGGTGGAGTCGGTGATTCGTCCAGCGCAAGACGAGCAGTCGCTTGATATTGATGATGAGGAGGCTCCTTTTATCGCTCCTGCTCTAGCCCAAGCTCCACGCACGAAGGTTCCTAGCATCGTTATGCAGACCCAAGAGTTACTGGGGGACCTGAGTCGCCATCCTTCGAGATATCTTAACGCCAACGAGGTGACTTGAAGTTTTTCTTCTTTCTAGATTCTTTTCTTCCTTTTTGCCATTCTCGGGGCATGGGTTTTTGACATGGGCTAGTTTTTTGATACAGGTTCCTGGCTTTACACAACCTTAAGGGAACTAGTTTAATGTGCACTCCCTTTATTCGACGATGCATCAGGAGTACATGGACATCGTAGACGGCTGGGGGTTTCAGGCATTCTTCTCAATTTTGCCCGGCCATTGCCCATGGGGGTATATGAGGGCTTTGTCTGAGCACTGGTTCCACCAGACCCAGTCCTTTCATCTGTTGGACTGTGAGGTGATGATGACTCCCATGGATTAGAGGTTCATCACCGGCATTGAGTTTAAGGGCGAGCCAGTGCCTGTCGTGGCTGCCATTACGCCCACCATCGTTCGGTCCCTACTGAGAGTTCCTACGACGACGTTCAAGGGTTGGACAATCCAATCTAGTCCCTCGAGTATAGATGCCCAGAGTGGGGCTTTTCTAGAGCCCCCGCCTGATGACTAGAGGGCTAGGGATCGCATTCTGAGGTAATTGTTTTTGATGATCATTAAGGGTTATTTCATGGCGGACAACTCGTCTACTGTGTCCTTTGCCTTGATTAGCGCCACTCGATATATAGAGCGCCTCAGTGACTATAATTGAGGCTCCTATACCTTTGCCTATTTTCTCCATGGCATGTGCATGCTTTCGGAGGGTGTGATGGAGGCTTGGTTAGGATTCTACCCATTTCTGCTGGTGAGTATATCTTTCTGTACCCTTTTGATTTTAGCATTTATTTTTGTCAGTCTTGTTCACTGAGGACTTTTGATATTTGCATGATCAGCTTTGGGTATTTGAGAGGCTTCCTTGCCTACGGCCCGTTACTGCCTTAGGTCTGGAGACCTACCCTCGGGCACGACGATGGCATTACTCCACTTTAACGGAGGTCCCTGTTGCTGAGGGATTCACTCATGCCCCTCTATAGTTGGAGCTTTTGTCAGCTGGCTCGATCACCTAGATGCCATATACCTCTGAGTTTTTGACCGTTGGATTCGAGGGAGGCATCCCTACAGGTCAGAAGTTTATTTTGTCGACCCGTAGAGTCCTGTTGTTAACGGAGGGAGGCTGGGAGCTTTATATTGGAGAGCGTGCCATTAGAAGTATTACGGGGTAAATTCGCATTCCCATTGTTCCTCTTGCTTGGCATCATTGGTCGTTGACCATGCCATTGACAGATATCCCTATGGAGGGCATAGATGGCTTTGCCTTATCATAGGGCCTGTTCAGCCAGGAGGCATTTAGCAGTTGGTGGAGTCCTCGCACTATTTTAGCTCAGACTTGTGCCATCCAGTTCATGGCAGACATAGTGCCAGGGTCCGTGATGTTGACGGACTGGATAGCTTGTCTCAGGGAGCCTACTCATGCAGACCAGATAGCAGATCTGACCAGGGAGTTGGAGAGTGCTCGATTTTTCATCAGGTACCTTGGCTGAGATCCATCAGAGGCATCTTCTTTTTACCCATCTAGCTCAGGATCAGGTCCCTCTTTTGGTCCATTTAGCAACAGCTTTGTAGGGGCAAATCCTCCCTTATTCCTCCCAAACATGCCTGATAGCAGCGGTTTTGTATCCATCGAGGAGATGGAGTAGGTCGATCGTTTTGACATTAATGTCATCGACTTACTTTAATAGCTATTGTAGCTATACTTTTTGTTTAGCCACTGTTTTGGCTATTTGGCAGTTGTGCCATCATTTTGATAGACCATTGTATTAGTCGGGTGATGGTGCCCCATTTCCCTGTATTCTCCTTTCTGCTTTGTATTATCAGACAGGTATGATGCCCGCAGTAGATAGATTGTTATAGATATTCATGATCTTTTCTATCTATCGCATCATGTTTATATTTGTTATTATGCATATATTATGCCATATGTATACATTTAGACAGGTGAGTTTGACCCCTGGATGGTCTTGTGGTGTGGTGATACAGATGACGTCATCTTCCATCAGCCATATTGAGCATGTACCACCGTCTGCTGGTGGCGGTATCGTTGAGGTCCTGGTATGAGAGTTTGCCCTTTTTAGCCAGGGGGATAGTGGACCATATATTGGGGCATTCGCTGGCCCTTGCGGAGTTTAGAGTTCTATACGGGTTTATTAATGGCCTTTTACCCTTATGGATGCATGAGAGGCAGGTGTTCCGCATCGGGCGGCGTGAGCTGTCGCCGACTCTGGAGGAGTACCAGAGATTCATCGGTTTGGACTTAGAGTTGCCGTGCGCTCGGACGACCATTAGCTTCATGCGGAGACCGTTCATCTGGCTGTCCGGTCTTCGTCAGAGTATAGTCATGGATGAGATCGTTTCTGGGCAGGTGATCTCCACTGACTTCTTGATCGAGCGCTTTGGAGAGATTGATAGCTATGATCGCTATGTCGGGGATTTTGTTATTTCAGCAGAGGCATGGCATGCGGCCAGGATAGATATTCTGCTGATGTGTGTTGTGGTATACGTATATATGCCGCTATGCTTGGATCATCTGGATGTGGGATTGATAGTCGTGGTTAGGGCCCTTAGATAGGGTAGTACCCTCATCCCTATAATTCTGGTTAAGACACTGAGGTCAGTCACTCATTGTAGTACCCATCCGAAGGGTTTTTTTTGAGGTAGTTCGGTCTTGCTGTATATATGGCTGATGTCCCATATACGACCGATTAGATTCTTCAGGCCTCGGGGTTTTTACTTCACTCACGAGACATCCATAATTTACTTTTTTTAGCCTGCGGAGTGTATTGATGCAGAGTCATGGTTGGCATTTCTGTCGGATATTGAGCATCCGTTCTTGATCTTGCCATGCTAAGGGCTAGAGTACCATAAAGCTTCATCACCCATGCATCTAGTATGGATTACTTGCCCCTGGCGGGATTGAGGGGAGTGACTACTTATCATCCCTTGGCAGTGATGGAGCAGTTCGACTAGTTCCAGAGTTTGCACCGATTTGAGGGGGCTACTGATTAGAGGATGTCGGCTTCGTTTATGTCATCCGCCGATTTGGTTAGAGTATGTGAGTGTTGGACTCATCAAGAGAGGGCTGGTTTCTCTAGTAGCCATCCGGGCCGTTCTCCGAAGTACTCTGCCTGGTTGGAGGCAGACGCAGAAGCAGCATCAGAGCCTCAGGCAGCTCCTATAGTAGATTCGGATGAGGAGGAGCCCATAGAGGATCTGAATTTTCCTATCGAGGATGAGCTGTTCATGGGTTTGACCACATCATTAGTTAGCGATCCCCCGACCATTCCTGCAGGGAAAGATCCGGCTTTAGAGGACTCACTATTTAGGATGACCTTTGAGCGAGACTCGGCTAGAGCGCAGATGTTGACTGCCTTATTTGGCAGAGATTTAGCTTTGGTGGAGATAGATGTGCTTAGGGCTGCTTTGGATGCTGGATTGATTGAGCGAGAGGAGCTCCGATCTGCCAGAGACACAGTTGTTGTAGAGCGAGATGAGATCCGCTTGGCCAGGGATGCAACATATGTTGAGATCGAGGAGACTTTAGTTGCTCGGGATGCAGCCTTTGCGGAGAGGGATGAGGCTATAACTTCCCTTGATTTCCACATTGCTGATAGTATTGCTCTTCTATCTTACACTCATGGTTTGGTCACCGAGATGAGTGCGTAAATTGATGACCACAACGCTACCTTGCAGATGATCGTGGAGGTATTGAGCGGTATGGAGGCTGAGGGGATTGCAGTTACAGCCACTCCCCCATCTACAGAGAAAGATGCCATGCTGGCATTACTGGCCCGCTTATCCTTGGGTCCATAGACTAGCTTTATTTTTCCTGCACAGACTAGATCAGCCATTTTTGTCATGTACAGGGCATTATGTATATATCAAACAGTGTTATATATATCAGAGAAATATAGTTTTGATTCACTTCCCTGATTGGATATGTACTGTCATTGCTGAGTGATTACCACTTCTTTCATGACTCGCAGTTGTAGATGTATCTTGAGCTTCTCCTTGATGGACTGGCAGTTGAGATGTCAGGGAGTATCTCAGATGGGCCTGTTGATCAGGATAGCTTGATAGGATTTAGCTTTTGAATGTCTTCGGTGTCTTGGGTTTTTTTTTTGAAGGTCAAACCGCGCCGTAAGTGGCTGCCTACGTACTCCCGGGTTGAGGGAGATCAGGTCATTCGTAGTTTAGGTTGTTTGGCTGGAGAGAGGTTTGAAAAGTATTTATCTTGGGTTTTTGAGTTTGGTTTGATGAGTTTTTGAGTTTTTTATTTGGTTTGACCGCACCAGAAATGGTTGCCTACGTACTCTTGGGTGTAGGGAGATCAGGTCATTCGTAGTTCTGACTTTCTAGTGAAAACCGAACTTGATTTGATTTGTAGGACCCGAATGCGGGTATGCATGTGTCTCTGACGTATTATCTTTTCACGATGTCAGAATTGATGAGTTGGGGAAATTCGTTCCCATCCATTTCTTGTAGTCTGATAGCTCCCCTTGTCAACACCTCCTTGACAATGAAAGGGCCTTCCCAATTTGGGGTAAACTTTCCTTTGGCTTCATCTTGATTGGCCAGGACTTTTTTAGCACCGAGTTATTTTTTTTGAATTGCCGGATTTGGACCTTTTTATTGTAGGATCTGGCGATCCTTGCTGGTATAACTGTCCGTGGAAAATGGTTGTAGCCCTCTTTTCATTTATTAGGGACAGTTGATGATACTGGTCTTGCAACCATTGATCTTCGTCTACCTAAGCGTCGATCATAACTCCCAAGGATTCCATCTCTACCTCTATGGGGAGTACTGCTTCCATGCCATAGACCAATGAATAAGGGGTAGCCCCAGTAGAGATGCGCATTGACGTCCTGTATGCTAACAGGGTCAGAGGTAGCAGGTCAGGCCATTCCTTGTGATTGGCGAACATTTTCTACATGATCTTCTTGATGTTTTTATTGCCCGCTTTAACCGCACCGTTCATCTTGGGCCGATAGATGACGGAATTGAGATGTTTGATGTGGAACTTACTGCATAATTCTTTCATCATTTGATTGTTCAGGTTCTGGAATTGTCTGATACGATCACCTCCGGTTGTCCATATCGACATACGACATTGTTTCTAATGAAACTAATGATGACCTCTTTTGTGACTTTGGGAAAGGAGGCTGCTTCAACTCATTTGGTGAAGTAATCAATCATGGCGAAGATGAATCAATGACCATTGCTGGCTTTTGGTTCCATTAGACCTATCACATCCATTCCCCACATGGAGAAAGGCCATGGTAAACTCATGTTGTGCAGCTCATTTGGAGGAGCGTGGATGACATTTCCATGTATTTGGCATTGAAAACATCTCTTAACGTGATCGTCGCAGTCAACTTTAACAGAGATCCAATAATGTCCAATTCTTAATATTTTCTTGGCCAGCAGATGACCGCTCATGTGTGGACCACAGACTCCACTGTGGATTTCATCCATAAGTCTTTGGGCTTGCTCTTTATCAAGGCATCTTAACAGGCCTATTTTAGCATCCCTTTTATAAAGTGCATCTCTGCTCAAATAGAACTTCATGGCCATTTTGTGAATCCGCTTTCGCTCGGATTAACTTTCCCCAGTGGGTGTGGATCCATCACAGATATTCCTTGATGTCTTGATACCAAGGTTGATTGCCAGGAGGTATTTCATCCGATACTTCTCCAAATGTAATTCCCATATGTTGGTGCTTTTTAGATTGTGAACTTGATGTTGGGAAATCCACTCCTATCGGATATGCGGATTAACGAAGCCAACATTGCTAAGGCATCAACGAAGTCATTCCTACCTCGCGGTATATGACTGAAGGTTATGTCTTCAAATTCACGGGATATTTTGACGACCTGCCGATGATAGGGCAGCAAATGCAGTTCTTTGGTAAGGTACGCGCGAGTGGTTTGTCTAATGACCAACTCAGAATCTCCGAAGACTAGTAAGTGCTTGATAGACATGGATTGGGCTAGCTTCAACCCCATTATACAGCCTTCATACTCGGCCGTGTTGTTGGTGTTGCCAAATTAAAGTTTGGTATCCACAGGATACTGCTTTCCTGCACCAAAGATAAGGACTGCCCTAGCTCCAGCACCTTCCATGTTTATCACTCTGTCGAAATACATTTTCCATGGTTGGACTGTATTCTCAGACTGGAGTTATTGAATTGTTATGATCCCATCATCCGGGAAATATGTCTCCAGGGGCTCGAACCTTCCTGAAGGTGCTTCGGCTAATTGGCTTGCAATGCCTTGACCTTTGATTGACTTCTGAGTTATGTAAACAATGTTGAACTGCTGTAGGATCAACTATCATTTGGACAGTCGATAATTCAATATTGGCTTGTTGAATACGTACTTGAGTGGATCCATATGGGATATGAGGTAGGTCATATGCCCATACAAATAGTGTTGTAACCTTATGGCAGCCCATGCTAATGCACAACATGTCTTCTCGATCAGGGTGTACTTTTATTCACCACTGCTGAATCTTTTATTGATGTAGTAGATAGCTCTTTCTTTACTACTATCATCTTTCTGTCCTAACATGCAGCTCATTACGTTGGTATTGACAGATAGGTATATGAACAAGGGAACTCCATCCCTTGGGGGTTTCAATACCGGTGCTTTGATCAGCTACTTCTTGATGGTAAGGAAGGCTTGTTGACAGTTCTCATTCCATTTAGTGGAGGAATTCTTCCTTAATAGCTTGAATATGGGTTCACAGGTTGCTGTGAGTTGGGAAATGAATTGGCTTATGAAGTTGATCCTTCCCAGGAACCTACGTATCTCCTTTTCTGTTCGAGGCACTGACATTTCAGTGATGGATTTGATCTTGGCAGGGTCTAGCTCAATGCCCCGATTGCTTACTAAAAATCCTAGCAGCTTGCCTTTTTTGACCCCAAAAGCACATTTGGCGGGATTCAGCTTGAGGTTATACTTACGTAACCTGTTGAACAGCTTCCTGAGATGGTTGATGTGATCATCCTCCCTCCGGGATTTGATGATGATGTCATCCACATAAACTTCTATCTCTTTGTGCATCATGTTATGAAAGAGGGCCATCATGGCTCGCTGATATGTGGCTCCGACATTGATGAGGCTGAAGGACAATCGTCTGTAGCAGAAGGTTCCCCAGGGAGTGATGAAAGCTATTTTCTCCTGGTCCTCTTTAGAAACTATGATTTGATGATAACCAGCAAAGCAATCCACGAAGGAATACATGCCATACTGCGCAGTATTGTCAATCAGGATGTGGATGAAAGGTACAAGGAAATTGTCCTTGAGGCAAGCTTTGTTCAAATCCCTGTAATCCATGTAGACTCATACCTTCCCTCTGGGCTTAGGCACGGGAACTATATTTGACAGCCACTCTGGGTATGTTGATACCATGATGATTCCGGCTTTGAATTGTTTAACAACTTCTTCTTTGACTTTCAGACTCCACTCAGGTTTCAATCGCCTGAGTTTTTATTTGACTAGTTTGAATCCATCCTTGATGGGCATTCGATGGAGGACAGTATCAGTAGACAAGCCAATCATGTTTTCATGTGACCATGCAAATACATCCTGGTACTGTGTTAGGAGTTTGATCAGGTCGGCTTTTTGATTGGGTGTGAGGTCTAAACCTATCTGGATTTCTTTGATGTTTTTGGAGGTTCCTATGTTGATAGTGGATGTTTGGTCGAGGTTCGGTTTAGGTTTGTCTTCGACCCATTCTTTGATCTCCTTGGGTACCTCATAGTCATCTTCTTCCTCTTGATCAATATCCATCAAGTCGAAGTTCAGTTCTACATTAAAGTCGTAATCATTTTGACAGGTTGGCATCTCATTAGCAGAGACACACACATCCAATGCTTGGGTCCTGAAAACAAAAATGCTTTCATCTTAGATATATACAACTGCTTAAATATACATAGCATTCTGCAAAGCATGACAAAGTTGCTGCTATAGCTATGCAATTAAAAGTAAGCAGTAAATGAAAGCATGATTAAGGGCAGATTGACTCTCTGCCCCTTTACCCTTTTTGACCGAGGCAAGGGACACTGCTCCAGTTATCTAGGGTTAAACCCCCATGAACTAGGAGAATCGAGGAAATGAGCTCGTCTGTCTCCTCTCGGATGATGACGAAAACATCATTTGCAATCGAATCGGGATTTTTCTTTGAATTAACCCCCCTTATCTTGATGCGAGGAATTTGAGTCTTATCCTCGTCGTCACTATTTGGGAGCTCGTCATTCATACCCTCGTAGTTTACGATAATCTGCATGTTAGCAAATGGGTCTCGTTCTTTGTACAGGATCTTTTTTTTCCCTTTTCGCTATCTACCTCAGGCTTGAGGGTTTTTCTTTCGTTGACAGGTATAATTGGAGGAAACAGCATGGCGGATACCACCATAGGAATCTTCCTCATTGGTTTTACCCATCCTACATTAGTGAGGTTTGGCAGTAGGATTGTGGAAGCATGTGCCTTAGGATGCTTATATAGGTTCTGGTGGCTTGACCCGGACGAAAATCCCAAACCTGCTCTCCCTGTCTGACTCGAGATTTATATCAGGCTCTTGATACCTTGTTGATTCTTTCCTAACCCTTCTCCAGGTTGGAAACCTAATGATACCATCTTCTGGCCTACCGTCATTACTTCTGGGGAGATTTTTGGTTTTAGGGCTGGCGCCCCGATAGGTAGATACTGGGTATCGCTCACCTCCAGAGCTTGTAAACTTGCAGGTTCAATCCCCGCATCCAAGATGATTACTGGCATGTCCCCATGTATGTAGGCAGGATATTCTAGTTTGGCATTCACTGTGATGAGGCTGTCGTTGATAATGTACTTGAGTTGTTGATGGAGGGTGGATGGCACTGCCCCTGCCATGTGGATCCAAGGTCTGCCCAACAATAAGTTGTATCCGGTGGTGATGTTGAGCACCTGGAAAGATACGTAGAAAGTGTGTGGGCCAATCTCTAAAGGTAGCTCTATTTCTCCCATAGCTTGGCGCCGCGATCCGTCAAAAGCTTAGATGACCACATGACTGGTTTTGATCCGGTTCGGATTAATCTTCATTCTTTCTAAAGTGTCGTATGGATAAATATTTAGGGATGATCCTCCATCGATTAGCACACCTCCGATCACATATTCGGAGGACATTACAGCTATATGCAGAGACTTGATGTGGCTCGTTCCCTCTGCCGGGATATCATCGTCAGTGAAAGATATTATATTGTTGTTGAAGATGTGTTCGATCACGTGACAGAATTTCTCGATATCCACTGTATGTGGCAAATGAGCTTCTTCTAGTACTTTCACTAGAATGTTGCGATGATCCTCTAAGGATAGGACCAAGTCGAGGATGGACACTTGTTTAGGTGCATCCTTCAAACTTTGCACTACTTTGATTTCATTGTGTCCCATTTTGTTAAGGAACTCTTTAATTTTCTCTTCAGCCACCTTTTCTTTGATTCGAATGACGGGTTTGATCACCCGTTGTGGCAGGTATAATGGATTGTCCTTTGGCACAACGGTAATGTTGTTTGAAGTTGATCCTTTATTGTTCTCGTAGTTCCATGGGACACTCTTCAGACTGATAATTGGATATTGAGGTCTAAAGGGCAAGTTCAAAGGCTCAGGTGCGGCCACCTTTATAGGGTTGTGCATTTCTTGGACCCCTTTCCTGGGTAGTACTAAGGGTTTGAGAGTCGACACCCTATCGCAGGATATGACAGCCACTGTGTTTTGGTTCCATACAGTGGAGATCCAGAGAGTGTCGTTATCTCGAAGATCGAGAATTTGATTTCCCCTTATCAATTCCCCGCTTTCAATCATGTCTTATATCAGGTTACGAAGTGCCCAGCAATCTTCAGTATCATGGCCGGGTGAATTGGAATGGTACTGACATATTTGGTTAGGTTTGAATTTTTTGGCTCGAGGGTTCAATGGAGGTAACAAGTCTGCAACCATTCCCTCGTTGATTAGCATTTGAAGGATTTCTTCCATTGATTGGTTTAGGTTGGTGAAGTTCCTCTGAAATAGGAATTTCCTATCAGTTTGGACACTCGCTTCTTTGACCCTCTTGTCAGTCCAGGGTCCATGCTCGTGATACCGACTATGATCTTACCTGGAATTGATTTTCGGTATGGGAGGACAATCAATGTCAGACCTGTTGGCCCGTTTTATCATTTTTCTAGTGATCTGATGCTGATAGACGACCAGTTCTGCCAATTGTTCGATTTGCCCCTTGATAGATTTGATCTCCTGCTCTATCAGGAACTGCCTTTATGATATTTCCCAACTGTCTGGGGTACTATGGTCGGATGGATTTGATTCTCCCATATAACGGAGGTACTTGGATCCTTCTCCATTTGTGGTGCTGATCATGTTGACATTCTCCTCTTTATACTGTGGCAGAGGGTTATCCTGCACTTGGGGTTGCTCAGGCTTTGTGACCACAATCTCTTCGCTGTCAATTAAGTCTTGTATTTTGTGCTTGAGAGACCAACAGTCTTGGGTATCATGGCCTGGAGATCTAGAGTAGTAAGCATACTTCTTGCTTGGGTCAAAATTCCGACCATTAGTGTTGGTTGGTGGAAGGAGTTGAACAATCTTCTTCTGGGCTGTCAGAAGTTTGAATACATTCTCGAGTGAATCCCCTAGAGGGGTGAAAGTTCTTCGATGCCTGACCTCCATATTTTTCTGAAATGGAGGATTTGAAGGCTGTGTCGTAGCTTATAAAGGGGTATAATTTCTCATTTAAATAGGCATACTGTTTAACTCGCCTCTTTGATTTTGTCCTTGTAAGACTAAGGAGATTTCTTCGTCTTTCTTCTTATGTACCCTACGGGGATTACTCCCATAATTTTCGGACTGGATATGCTCAGTGACAGCCTCGAGGGCGGTTAGATCTTTTATCTTCCAGGATTTGAGCCCCATCTCTGCCATTTCGCCATGTTTGATCATTTCAGAGAATGGTTTCCCTATGCCTGCTAGGACCCTCTCATAGTATGGAGCTTCTTGGATGTCGATGAAGGTCATGACTATTTCAGATTCAGTCATGGCTGGGGTGACTTGTGCTGCGACCCATCTCAATCGCTAGGCATATTCTGTGAATGATTTAGTGTTCTTTTTCTTGATTTTGGTACTTTGATATCTGTCTGGAGCCAGCTGAGACTGGAAACTGTACTGACTAAGGAAAGCATGGGCCAGTTCTTCCCAGCTGTGGATTTTGGAGTTGTCCAGACGGGCATACCAGGCTCATGCCTCTCCGGTTAGACTCTTCTAGAATAGTTACATTCAAAGCTTCTCGTCCTCTGCATAGGATCCAAGCTCTCCAATGAATACTTTCAGGTGTGTGTAAGGATCCCCCAATTCGTCATATTTCTCAAAATCAGGGACTTGAAACTTCTCGGGATAACGAGCCCCGGGGAATATACAGAGGTCAGAGTAATTAACACTGCCAAATGCCCCAGTCCCTTTGATAGATCGGATGGTTTCTTCCATCTATTATACTTTCTTCATAATGTCACCAGTTTCCTGTTCTTTAACGAGGGGGTGATTTCAGAGGTTTTGTTGGTCGTGTCCTGGTTTTGTGGTCCAGGAATCTGAGTTTCGGCCTTTTCAGTCTCTTGACCGCCAGCACTATCACCAGATCCTCCTGGTTCTGTGTGAGCTTGAGATTGTTTCCCTTTAAGGGCCTTGCTTTGTTCTCGTAGGAAACCGCTAACTTGGCTATCTAATTTTTCAATCTTTCAAACTCTTCCCTGGATACCGTGGTGAATTCTGGTTGAGCACTGGAAGCCATGTCCATGGATGGACTGGGTGCTTTAGATTTAGACCTAGTAATAACACCAATTTTTACCTACAACAAAACGTAGGTATGTCAATTTTCTGATGTAGGTAAGGACAGGATGCATGATGTGTTTTTTAGATTTTATCCTGTAAAACCGAGGTTAGTTGTTTTGATGACAGGATGACATGGTATTTTGACAGGGAAAGTAAATATTTCATTATGATATTTACATTGTGCTCCTCAATAATTGGAGACTTAACATGGAATTGAAAGAGGAAGGCATGAAGAAGCTTCCCTTCGGATTTGGTTAATCAGAGGCTGACCTATCCTAGGTTACTCTCGCGGCTTTGTTTTTGGCATGAAGGTTCCCAGATCATCGCAATCTACTAGAGGGGAAATTAATCCGTCTTTCAACTGGAGCGAATATGGGTGGTGTATTTTCATGAGCCCCAAAGACTTAGTTGTCCCCAGAGACATTACTTATCACCGACTGGGTTTTCCTCCTTGTGAGAGGGACACACAACATACATTCATATACATCGTGTCTCACCGTTGTGCATATGATGACATGGGTGCGAAGCACTAAATATGGGTGCGAAGCACTAAATATGGGTGTGAAGCACTAAAAATCAGGAAAACATTCATTCACATTCATTCAATGTAAAGACGCAGCATTCATACATTCAATAAAGACGCAACATTCACTCATTCATTGACTGTGGAGACGCAGAATGTCACGCATTCAATAGTTTTGAAAGAGAAATGTTTGAAAAGATTTGAAAGCAGCCTAAGCCCTCTACTTTCCCCAATAGAGTCGCTACTTGTTGACGTCGGTTTAAAAAATCCGCAGGTCGGGTCACAGCCCGAATCTTTTAATCTCTTTTCCTAAGTTCTCTCTACCCTCACTCTTTTTATTTAGGAAAAAGGTTTTGAAGGGTTTTTTAGGAAAAAGGCCAACATGTATTATGTCGACGATTTGAATGTTTTACAGAGTCGCCAGTTGATAGATTTGAAAATGGTTGTACCAACTCAACCGAGTTTTGTTTGAAAGAGGCCCATTGCTGGACACTGTCGAAACTTGATCTTTGAAAATAAAGTTTTGAGCTCGGGGGCTTGGTTAAGTGTGGGGAAGGTGTTAGGCACCCCACGACTCCCGTGTAAACACGATACCGCATCTTTTCAATATTTCCCTTTTAAAACTGGAATGCGTGATTGAATGCTGTTTGGAAATTGGGCCTATTGATGTAATTGATTTAAAGTAGTGCTTTGCTTCGTTGAACTTATATACGAAGGGTTTGATTTGATTTGAAAATCAGTCTTTGATTTGATTTGCAAAAGCATTTAATTTGATTTTTTGAAAAGCTTTTCTTTTGATTGAATTGAAAATGATGTTTTGAAAGCTGGTTTATCAAACCCTTACGCTAACACAGGAATTAAAGCCTGTTGATACTTCTAATTTTTATCTTTATAGCCTTAAGGCTGCATGTGAATGGTGATTTGTCGGGCAGCGAAGCATCCCCGACCACAAAAATAGACAAGTGTCGGTCTCTTCATGGGCATAAAAATCATCGGATGGACTCTGACACGGCTATCCACACATTTTTTTCATTATATTGAGACCTTAAATTCGGATAACCATTTTAAGGTCTATTTACATGTACATTTCTACAGAAAAACTGGCAGGGTACATTTGTAAATCGGAGTTTGTCCATCGTGGGAATCAGGTTCTGATCAGTTTGATCATGAATCCCACGATTCCTAGGCTCACATATGAGTAGCCAAAATCTGCACAGTTCAAATTTGTATAGAAACAGATAAATATCCCAATATTGCCAGAACCGAGGATTCATTCAGTAAATCCCGGTCCGCACCGTCGAAACGTCTTGTTCCCACTAGATAGTGATCTAAGGGACGCGAGATTGCTTTTGAAGCTGAAAGTAGAAAGAAAGCTAGATTTAAGGAAATCTCAGCCATTCTAGCTTCCCGGTTCAGTCTGGAGGTTTTGAATAGTTTAAAAACTAGAATATGCGAGATTTAAATAAATCTAGTCCGCCCGCAGATATGTCAGTGCCAATTCATATAAAATGAATATTTAAAACAGCAGTTGAATAGAAAGCGAGTAAAGCAGTATATATATATATATATATATATATATATATATATATATATATATATATATGCAGTTATATATAAAGGCTGTAAAGGGCGATGGGTTTTCACACCGGTGCCCGGACTGGAATTGAAATATATATATATATATATATATATATATATTGACAGAAACGTAGTCAACCAAGACTAGGAAGAGAACCCAGTGGTGGTGAAGGCTGCTTATATATGCATAAATATATATAAAAACAGTAAAAAGGCCACAGAATGATCCAGGCCGAACTGAAATGTAAATGTATAGAAAAGTAGTCAACCAGGGACTGTGAAGATAACCCAGTAATGGTGAAGTGTGCAAAAACAATATAAAGGCCACGAAATAGTCCAGGCCAGACTGGAATGTAAATTGTAGAAAAGTAGTAAACCAGTGACTAGGGAGATCACCCAGTATGGCGAAGAATGCAAAAATAGTATAAAGGGCGATGAGTTTTCACGCCGGTGCCTGGACTGGACTGGAATTGAAATATATATATATATATATATGTATATATATATATATTAATAGAAATGTAGTCAACCAAGACTGGGAAGAGAACCAGTGATGGTGAAAATCACTTATATATGCGTAAATATATATAAAAGCGGTAAACTACCTCGGATTTGACATCCGGGCTTGACAGAATTAAAATGTTAGTACATATACAGTTAATATATACAAAAAAGGCCAAACCCGGACTGAGAAGATAACCCAGTCCGGCGAAGTTGCCAGAACGAAGAGTTTAGTGCATTGAAGCTGCTGGAGCTGACGGATCATCAATCTGAGTTGTAAAAATACCAGAAAATCAGTTTATGTACAAAAATATACCAAATTTTGACGAAAACGGCTACGGAACTAAGTTTTGGGCATTTTTAGAAAACGAAACTTAACGTGCAAGTGTATAAAAGTACGTAGAAGTAATATTCACTTTCTGATCGTGAAAATACTTACAATGGACTGCTACACGGGCTTTTTGCTAAATCGTAGGCTCTATACTTCCAAATCTACTGGTTATTTTCTGATATGTGGAAGTATATGGATATATCTACGTGTTAGAGTGAAAATATTTGGGTTTGGAAGAGGTGAAAAAGTCAAAAAATCAAACAGGCAAAGGTTTGTTGCATTTTGGATTTTTTTGAAATAGGGGGGGTGTACAATTATTTATAGACCAGGGAGCCTCCACTCTACCTACGACAGCCGCAGGTTGAGGTGCGGCTCCATTGGTGGGGCCTGCAATGCTGGGTTCTGTCGTCTCAAAGTACGTGCACTCTGAACAACGCGTAGTCGAAGTAAAAACTTTCTAACTTGTGATCGGAGTGTTCGTTTGAGGTGTGCGATACCTTTTCAAAAAACCCTAGCTGAGAATGTCACAATGACATGGGATAAAACATTTTTTGGGTCCAAAGAGATGGGTTCATAACCAGGTCTTCGATTCCCCGCAGTTTGTTCGTTGCTGTCTTGCATTGTTTGCACTCGGGATCGTCGTTATGGTTCGTTCTGACCTTGTTGGCATCAATTCGGCTTGAATTTGATCGAATCGGCTGAGAGTTAGTAAAATGACCATTTTACCCCTCCCTGGGCTGCCTATAGTGTCGACACGGCCTTTGGTCGACTTCTGGGACCTGGTTCCAAGATTTGGATCCCATTCGAGTTTGTTCGTCCTCAGTGTTGCATCTGAAGTTGACGTGGTCGTTCCAAGTTTTCTTCTGGAGGTGTTGTGATGCTTCAGGTTTGTGCCTGAGGTTGTCCTGACTTTCTGGATTGCTGCCGGGGCTGATCTGTACCTTCCGGGTTGAGACCGGGACTGAGTTGTTATCCCGATATGATTGATCGGGGCTATGGTTATCCTGATATTAGTGACCGAGTTTGAGCTGACGGCCCAATATTGAGATCGGGGTTGATCTGAAGGTCCGATTGGAGATCGGAGTTGATTTGACTGCCCGATATTGAGATCGGGATTGATCTAACAGTTCAATTGGAGATCGGAGTTGATTTGATGGCCCGATATTGAGATCGGGGTTGATTTGACGGTCCGATTGGAGATCAGAGTTGATTTGATGGCCCGATATTGAGGTTGGGGATGATCTGACGGCCCGATTGGAATCAGAGTTGATTTGATGGCCTGATATTGAGATTTGAGTTAATCTGACGGTCTGATTGGAGATCAGAGTTAATTTGATGGCCCGATATTGAGATCGGGGATGATCTGACGGTCCGATTGGAGATCGAAGTTGATTTGATGGTCCGATATTGAGATCGGGGTTGATCTAACTGTCCGATTAGAGATCAGAGTTGATTTGATGGCCCAATATTGAGGTCGAGGATGATCTGACTGTTCGATTGGAGATCGGAGTTGATTTGACTGCTCGATATTGAGATCGGGGTTGATCTGACGGTCCGATTAGACATCGGAGTTGATTTGATGGTCCGATTGGAGATCGGAGTTGATTTGATGTGAAGGTCCGGTATTGGCGATCGAATTTGAATTGATTGACCGATATTAGGGATCGAATTTGAGTTGATTGACCGATATTGGGGATCAGAGTTGATTTAACGTGAAGGACTGGTATTGGCAACCAGATTTGAGTTGATTGACCGATATTAGGGATCAAATTTGAGTTGACGGTCCGATTGGAGATCTAATTTAGGTTTACCGATATTGGGGATCGGATTTAGGTTTACCGATATTGGGGATCAGATTTAGGTTTATCGATATTAGGGATCGAATTTAGGTTTACCGATATTGGGGATCGGATTTAGGTGTACTGATATTGGGGATCGGATTTATATTTATCGATATTGGGGATCAGATTTAGGTTTATCGATATTGGGGATTGGATTTAGGTTTAAAGACTGTCATTGGTGGCTGGATTTGAACTGGATGACCGGCATTGGGGGCCGGGTTTGGATTGAAAGCACAGTATTGGTACCGGGGTTGATTTGATTGATGTCTTTGCCGTCCTACAGTGTTAGTATTGGGTCAAGGAAAATTTAGAGTGTCTACAACAAATATAGAGGTCTAATGATCAAAACAAATAATCAATTTAACAATGCAAGGCTCAACTAATATATGCAATGATCAAATAGTAAAGAGATATCACCAATTTAGAGCTCACGAAAATCAGCTGGAAAGTAATATGAATATTAATTGCCCAGCAGCTTGTATAATTGCACCAGAATAATAATATAGCTTTTAAGTATATAATCAGCGCAATATTAATTCGTACTTGTTGTTCCAAACTTAGATTACCCAATGGATTTTATAACCAAACAATTATTACCGTTGTCAACAGATAAGTTTCCGTTCTAATAATTAAAAATTATATTTTCGTTATGAACAAATCAGACGGATAAAATATAATCAGTCAAATGAATCCGTGTATATCTCCAATCAGATTTATTTGTTTGACTTCTACAATGCTAATCCACTTAAGCAATTCGAGAACAATTATGACTCTTTACCGTGCAATTGCCTTTCCTAATATTAGAAGATATGTAATTTTCGTAATAAATGGCAAAGAAGCATATAACACGGTTTTTTTGGAATAAACAACTTAGGAATATCAAAGGAGTGTTATTTCCATAATGTATGCTAAGTGAACCACTCATAGATAGTAATCATTATACTGCCGTCACAAAAATAATTTCCAAGATGCACAATAACTCTAATTCACCTCATACGTGTAGCATACAAACTTAATAGAATTAGGATTTATTTTAGCAACATATGATATGGCAGTAACTCTAAACTAATTAAAATTAGTTAATATTTCATTTCGAATTTCCTTTAAATTGAGCATGCATAAAATACTTATCATATACAATGCACATAAAATGTCCTAGAGCCTTGAATTAAAAAATCAAAAATTTGTAATGATCTTATATAAATCTTAGGACACAAATGTCTTGAAAGTCTTTGATCAAATCATCAATGATCCTTTTATCAATTTCTTGAAATTTCACAGTAAACGATTTAGTACACAAAACCAAATCATCATCAAAACATTAAGGTTATAATATGAATAAGTCAACAAGGAGTAAGTGCTCCAAGAAGACTTTACTGTCTTTGATCGTAGAGCAAGCAAATTCTTCGAACGTAGAGTCAGTAATGAATGCAGAGATTGATGAAATGGCTGGGACAACTGAGAAGCTCGAGCCAAATGTTGAAGAATTTGAGATGGCTGGGATGGTTGTTGTGCCAGAGCCTCAAGAAGAAATTGAAGAAATGGTTGTGAAGGAACCATCTCTTAAGCCAAAGAAAAAGAGAAAAGGTTCATCCACATGGTGGAGAACCAGAAGAAGAAAAGGTCTTTGGACCTTCTAAAAGAAAAAGAAACTAGTTCTAAGGGGGAGAAATCTGTGACTACTCCAAACTCAAACAATTATTCTAAGGTCCTAACAAAGATCACTAAATCAATCATTGCAGACATTGGGATTGAGCACAACCATTCTGCTTCTAAATAATTCAATGCACAAATTGAGGGGGAGAAACCTGAGATTTATCTTCAGCTCCTCTATTATCTCAAGAGCTAGAAGCAAAAGAACCAGAAGTGGAAGTTATTGGAGAATGGTGACATGAGTTAGAGAACACTTTTTAGAGCAGTATAACTTTTTTTTTCAATGAACAAAGTGATCAACTATAATCCTTTCTCCCACTCAAGCCTCTATTTCAAGTCATTCTTCAAAATAATCTGAGCTTCATCTTTTGGACTTTCAAATCTTATCCTAATATGAAATTGTTGGCTCAGAACTATTCACGAATCTTCAAGTATTCCAAGAAGACTATTTGTTATGAACCATTTTATTCTTCATATAAAAGTCGTAGAGTCTCTTGGTACCAATCATTCTTTGTTTGCAATGACGAAGTCATAGAGTCTTCCTCTACGATCTCCGAACAACCCTTTACTACTATTTGTTGTAGTGAATCATTATTCTCTATTTGTAGAGTTCGAACACTCTACAGATGATGTAAATAAAACTAGTTCTCCAGTTATAGAGTCTCAAAACTCTACTGACCATGAAAATTCATCTCATTCTCCAAACGTAGAGTCTCAACACTCTACATACTATTAACTCTCCGATCAAAGAGTCCCAAAACCTACGACTGATGTACAAAACACTAAATCTCCTACACACATACCAACCCAAATACATCCAAACTTTCCCTCATTAATCAACATATCAAACATTCTTTTAACCCCTGTTAATTCACCTATCAATCCTTCATCACCCATAAAACCTGTACAACCTATACAATCAATTATAACAGAAAATATTCCTCTAACTCGTGCTGACATACCCTCTTCCTCAAAGAACGAATTCTTTGATATAACCTTAGCCTTAACTAATATTACTCAAAGTGATAAGGATGACTCAAATGATATCTTATACAAAATCTTAGAAAGAGTCTCATCTCTTCCTACGAAAGACAGAGTCGCTGATCTAATGACTCATGTCACTGATGAAATTCTTAAAGAGCTAGAAGCCAATTTAGTTGAGCTTTATCAAAAGGTCAAAAAGAATATCTAAAGCCGATGAATTCTTAGAGACATTGTCGTTAATCTTCAAAGAAAGGATGCTCTCTACTTTCAGCGTCTTCAAGATCAGAAAGAGGTTATCCTTTCACTTCAAGAGAGCAACAATCACACAATCTCTACTCTATCTAGGAAAGTATTTGACCTCAGTAACTCCCTAAATGACTTCAAGAGCATGATAATGAATCAGGTGAAGTAGAATGATAATGATCTAGAACGAACAGACTCTGCCTTAGCACTTGACCACCTGCAAAGCGAGAAATTAGATAAACGGCTGCAAGAAATTCATGAAGATAGTGTTTTCTCTCATAGCCAAACTCAAGATCTGGCCCTCAGTGTCAAAGAACTATCAGCAAAAGTCTATGGTTTAAACGCTGACAAAAAGGGGAAGAAGCGGTTATAATCTCAAGGGGGATGAGATCAAGATCAAGGCAAATTTAAACTTCAATCAACCCTCTAGTCTTTAGCTCTCCTCAAGCAACTTTATATACTGATCGTCATGCAAAGTCTTCTTCTTCATGACATGATCCAAGTTCGGTGACTCTTACTTGCACTAGGATCATGTCAGGCGATCCCATGTATGAAAATATAAATCTTTAGGGGAATCGCATCGTGGGAGAAGAAAGAATTAATACGCCAGATCTTGGTCCAAGATATTCAGTGGAAGAGATTCATAGAAAGCAAGCTGAAGACAGAGCCAAAACTGAGCAAAAGATTGCATCTGAGAAGTATTGGCTGGCTAAAGAAAAAAAAGGGAGGAGATAACAAGTTAATAGGTATATAAATTTTTTATTTTTGTATCTGTTGTAAAATTTTCAAATTGTATAAAATTCCTATGCATTAATAAAATTCATTATTTTGATGTAGAAAATGCAGTTTTTTACTGTATGATAATGTATGTTTACTATTTATATTCTTTTCATCGTAGAGTTGATGTTTATTTTGAAACTACTGGTTTTTTTCATAATCAAATAGGGGAAAATTGTTAGGAATTGTTAAGATATGCATATTTAATTTTGATGATGTGATTAGAATTTATAATTGTTCAGTATTTTTGTAAGGTCTTTATCTGAGATATATTTGTACAAGGACATATAAATAGAACGATTAAACTTGTTAGGTTGATCCTTTGAGTTGATTCAATGTATATGTAATAGGACTAAATCGATTGTATAGTATTGTTAAACGATCGTAGAGCTACTCGTAGAGCAGCAGTTGAGTAATCGTAAAGCTTCAAAGAGACAACAAAGTTCGTAGAGCTATCTTCGGAATCGTAGTGCTGCTGAAGTATTCGAAAAATGTAGAGAAGTCCGCAGAGTCTGCTCAAGCATCGTAGAGTGATCCTCTTAGAAAGCCTTTTGTAGAGCAGATCTTAAAACAGATGTTCATTGATCAAATTCGTAAAGCAGAACATAGAGCTCAGACTCTATGTTCCTCACAACTCTACTATTGATCAAGTTCGTAGAGCATGTCAAAACTGTCATCAGAATGACAAATTCAGAGAGTCTCAGAGTGAAGATTTCAAGAGGTTACTCACCATCTTCAAATTTAGATAAGAAGATCAAAGAGGGGTTTGTCTAAACTGCTATATTGAAGATGTGACACCACTAACATGTGGTAGGTGAGATTGTAGTCTGATGTGACTTGCCATAGCCAAAAGTAACTCTAATATCTACCCTATAAGTCAACATCAGAGAACATCCTAGGGTAGAGCATTAACTGCATCAACGAAAACTCTCCAACGGGCTGATTTTTAAAAGTCTATAAAAGAGTACGAGGATTCAAATCCAAGTACGAATCATAATGAAAAAAAGCTAAAAATCTACAAAATCAAATCAAGCTCTACTCTACGAAACTAAATATCCTATTCAAGATGTTATGTACCAGAAAAGATCAAGCTTATTGCAAAGCTTAGCATCACTCAACACTATCATCATTTTAATGTGATTCTATTATCTTAGGGACTTTCTGTTGGGTTTGTACGAAATTTTGGCGCAATTAAATTGCAAAAATTAGCGGAAGCATGGTATATCAGAGTTTTAAAAATTTCTACAAAACCATTACCCGGATAATCCTTTATGCAAATTATTAATTTAAAACGATAAACAAGAAGTTATGGAATCATACCCTTGTAGAACGAAGCTTCCACATGTACGAGTTCAACTCCTTGTTCTTCGTGATCTCCTTGCATTTTTGGGTTAGATTCCTTCCTTTGATAAACGTTAGCCACCCAAGTGTTTGGCCTCTAGAGGTGATCCACCAAGGAAGAGGAATTATCAAGAAGGAGGGTGGTTGGCTAAACCCTAGTTTTCTATTCTCTATAAAAAGGGAGTACTCTCCAACCATTGGAATTGCATCAACCTGATATCTATTATAAGACTCTTCTTATATAGATATTGGTCAACCCTTCTAATCCTATTAGACATAGGGTTTCATTTAATTAATTAAACTCCTTTAATTAATTTAGGCTTCCCGCCACATTGGGAATAATTAATTAAATTTCTTTAATTAATTTGCCTCTTAATCTTATTAGGAATAAATGAGAGTACTAATATTAAATTAATTCGTAAACTCCTTTAGAAATTAAAATAATAATATTAATAAGACTCCTCTTATTAATTAATATTTAATATTTCTAATAATAAACATTAAGCTATTTAATTTATTCTATCACCATAGATTAAATTAATTACACTTAATGCATTATTACGATTATGCTATTACATTCTTAAATAATTATTCTTCCTTTTATGGTGTGACCATTTAGGTTCTCCATATTAAACCGGTTGTGAATAAATCAATTAGAAAAATTCTAATCTTATTTAAATAAATAAATTAAACTAATAATCTATTTAAATAAATAATATTTATTCTACAATAGGGATAAACCTCCTTAGCGATAACGACTTTTCAGATAATATAGATTTCAACATTAATCATAAAAGAACCTGTGCGTAAATAGTTACCGTACAATTCAATCCTTCCACCATACAATGTCCCAGTTAAATATAAGACATGAAATTATTGTTAAGTCTTATTTTATTTAATTATATGTATTTCGATTAGAAAATGCACAACTCTAAATAATGCAAATTAGAAACACTTTCTAATTTCATTCTGCATTGGCCAAGGACTACTGAGTTGTCATTTAACGAATCACATAGGACATATCTCTTCTTTTACTAGAAGTGGTAAATTCTTTATTGATCATTCATTATCTCCATATGTAAATCATTATACCCAAGCATACCCTTTGATATACCCTAAAGGTCTTAAGGAATAAGTCAAAGTATAATTCATTACATACAAGATACTATGATGATCTCAAGTCCAAGGATCACTTGTACTACTATCACATTAGGAATTTTTATTGACAGGCAAGTAAAACTCTATTAGGTATTCCATAGCGAGTCACGTTCAGTGAACTTATTCTCCAATAAGCACCTACATACTTGCATTAGTGTCTCCACAAAAATTATCATGAGATCAATCATCCTCATCCAATGAGCAAGCAACATATGTACCAATCTATCCGGATTTATTAATTCCCTATTTAGTAATCCAACGATTGAAAACCATTTTAGTTTTAAGCTTTCTAAGAATTTAGATCTCATTAGCATGATCAACATCATGATTCTAAAAGCATTGCTTAAAACTATGGTGTTAGGAATATGCATGAGAATGTTTTTTTTATTTATATAAGATTTGATTATGATCTTAATGAATGAAAATAAAAATATGTCTGCATTGATGAAAGCTGTAAAGTTCTTAATAGATAATAGGCATATGTGCAAGGACTTAGACTAAAATGATCAAATATGTTAGGTTGATCCTACATGAACAAAAAGCCTTATAAAGTCCTTCAAAAGATTATGATGTACAAGGACTATGAATAGAAAGATCAAACTTGTTAGGATGATCTTATATATTGTAATAGATAGGTTTGTCTGATCGTCGAGCACTGCGTCAGCCTTCATAGTCTGCCAGGAGAGACAAGGAAGAATCGAAGTATATCAAGGCAGAATCGTAGTCTGTAAGGATAGTCACTCTCGAAGGTCGTAGTCTGCCAGGATAGACAAGGCAGGATTGTGGTGTGTCGAGGAGTACTTTCTCAAAGCCATAGTCTGTCGAGGAAGTCAAGTTCAGAATCGTGGAGACAGCCTGTCGAAGCGCCTATCGAGCGTTTGCTGAGCCAAGTCAATAATCGTAGGCCTCACTCGAAGTCGTGGAGCCTGCAGATTATATAAGGGGCAAAAATAGTAGTTGGGCAGATCAGTCAAGGGACATCAATGGTTAAGGCAGAAATCGTAGTTTGTCATATGATCTGCTCTCGGAGTCGTGGTGTCTGCAGAACCAAAACAAGATCGCAGTCTGCAAAACAAAGGCTTAGTCAAAGTTAGTCAAGTGCTCACAACGCCAAGGAAGAATCGTAGAGACTACACGATTCTGAACAAATGAGCACTCTCGAAGTATCCAAAGATCGAAGCCTCTGGAAAGAGTAGTCAAGATTCAATCAACCTAAAAAAAGCCAGAGAGTACTCACCGAATGGCATGCAAGTAAACAGAAGATCGAAACACCAACTCTAATCGGCATACTGATTGAGAAGTGAAGCCATTCAAAAGAAGTCTTCCATAAGCAAACATTAGAAGACAATAAATGAAGTGACTGACCAAAGGAAAACAACGAGTGCAGTGTCTGTCAAGCCAACAGAAGACAACGATCGTAGTGATGACTATGATCGTTGTGTTTGCCTAACGAGCAGCAAGAACTGATGAAACACATACAGTGACATTGTCTAACCTATAGAGAACAAACGAAAAGGATTGCCTATAGCTCACCCTCATCTTGAAGAGTGAATGGGAGATCATAGGGTAGAATGTAGAGAAAGCTGAGCATGACTAATCAAGAAAAGTCTTACAAACCAAAAGGGCCAAAGCATTCAGACAAGTTATCAGTTACTGATGCAAGTCAAGGCAAGTAAAAGCATTGAAGTACTGCACGAGTGAAGAAGGAGAGGTTCTACATTGTCAATCCAGAAAACACTCTCAGAATCTAGTGCTGTCTAAACCAGTCAACGGACAACATTCAACAGACAAACTACTATCAAGTTCATGGTCATCTGCATCATAATCGTGGAGTTCGGTCATCTGATTATTGAAGCCTTGGCAATGTCTCAATATAAAGATTGACATTCGAACGTTGCTGATTGAGAGCATTGATGCAGAAGGATAACTCATGTGGTTCTAATCAAGGAATCAGAAAGGAGAGATAAAGGTGACTACCAGCCTGACACATGAAAGTGATATCTCTGTAGTGGTAAGTGAAATAGTAGACTGCTATCTCAGAAAAGTCAAAAGGTGTTGTCACGTCAAGTCAGCAGTCTGCACCAAATAACTCAGAATCTTTGAGGTAATTCAAATAACTTCCAACGACTAGTTTCCAACGGGAAGTTAATGGAGGAGTATATATCAGCCAAAGCTTCAAAGATGAAGAGTTGTTGACTCTACGAGAGTTCTACAGAGCTTAAGAGAATATGTCTTAGTGGCAGTAAGACTACCAAAAACAAGTGAATCAAATATGATGAAGAGCCTCAACTGCTAAATGCTTCACTCAATAACACATGAGAATGCCAACCCAATGGCATCTGAGCTAAGAGTCGAGAAGGCCAAGAGGACAAGAAGAAGAGTGGAAGAACATGAAGCATATCCATAGGGCCACTCAAAGATTCACCATGAACAACTGAAGCTGAAAAGAAGTAGATGCAGAACCAGATCTGCACATAAGTCAATCAGTGTTCAAAGGATGCTAAATACCAGACAGAGTTTACAAGAAGTGAAAAGACTTAGCAGATCCTAACTGGTGAACAATGTCCAATGCTGAAGTCAGATGAAGTCAAGCATCAACAATGAAGGTTTGTTGCACAAAGGAAGAATGATAGATTGCTAAGTACTCAAGGTCGTTAAGCTTAGTGAACATCTTAGCAGTCCATCAAAGGAGATCTAGTCTCGATGCAGAATACCAGAAGATCACACCAAGATGCTAAGCACCAGAGGATGATCAAGCTTCAAGTCATCTTAGCAGCTCAGCACCACCACCACCACCACCACCACCAACAACAACAACAACAAGAAGCAACCAGGGCCTGAGGGGTCCTTGTCCAAGGGACTAGATCAAAGTCAAGCCTACTGGGCTTGCTGAGTACCGGAGGGTACAAGAGATTCTAAGTCAGCTGGGCTTAGTCTACAGTTTCAAGTCTACTGGGCTTGAAGAGTTCTTAGTGAACTTGAGTTCCAAGGCTGCTGGCTTTGAAGGAATTATTGTGATTCAAGAGTTACCCATTTCCTTAGTGGAATCCCTGCTTGTTGTAGCAGAAGAGCCGATTAGGAGCTTATGTCTCTGAACCACTTAAAATCCCTTGTGTTATTTACTTTCAGTCATTTACCTTATGTTCCTTAAACTGCTATAACTGCTATAATTGCAATAACCACTTATAACTAAACTAACTCTAGAACAATGCTTATTAAGATATCTATGAAGGGGATCTTTAACTTATTCCACTGTTCTTGAAATGATTCTTATGTTTGTCATATGCTAATTACTTAGCAATACAAAATAAAATGGAAAAGATTTGAAATTAAAAAGGATCTATTCAACCCCCCCTTCTAGATCTATTGTGTACCCTCTGGGAACTAACAATTGGTCTCAGAGCAGGTTCTCATGCTATTTGCTAAAGCTAACGCTTTGAGTGTGGTCCTAGGCACAAACAATGTTCTAAACTTAGTTTTTGTAGTAAGTCACTTGTGAATGTAGATGAGCTTACATATAAAAAATTATGCATACATGTAAATGTGCATATATACCTGAAGCTGCTCAGACTGGCCCTTATGATCAAATGCTATTGAAATCAAACCAATCCGTGTCCACAGTTAATCAGCAGTCTGCAGTCCAATGATGGAAAGTCAAGAAGCATCTAGAGCAAAGAATCTGACATCCACTGTTTTGAAGGAAGAATTGCCCATACATGCAATGAAATGCTTATCCAAAGAAGAATAGAGAATTCTTTATACATGAATTTGGCTGAATCACCTGAATCTGAACCCTGAGGTTCGAGGGTGTCAAACAATATATGCTACCAAGACTTTCCTCTGGTTACAACTCCAAGATTGTGCTTGATTGATCTAAGGACATAAGGAGCAACAAGCTATCAGCACCAAATGCATGCACATCAATGCCTAACACCATTATAGCAAGATAAATGACTGTTAAAAAACTGACAGTGTAAAGGTATGGTTCCTCATTAACATTCTCATACATCATAATGCATCACCTTATGTCTATAACAATACTCTATCAAAAGACCATATTCTTCCTAAAAAGGGAAAGAGAGAAAGTACATTAAGGTTGGAAACTTATTCCTTACAAACGTTCTCTCCACCCATGTTTTAGGTTGAATATAACATTTTGAAAGAAGTCTAGAATATGCCATAAGTTAATCATAATCAAATTAAGCCTAAGTGGATTAATCCTTGCTAAAGGGTTGGTATGTATGTAAATATATACAAACCAATGTTCTGTGTTTCTGATAAAATGTAGAGTACGATCAACTCTAGAGGTGTATCTTGAAGGTTCTTAGAAACTGATCATCTCCACGAATAGACCAGATACAAATAAGTAATAGAATTGATCATTACTCTGTGAACATTCAAAATCTGTGAACATAACAAAGCAAAGGGTGAAACAACCAAAGAAAAAGAGTGTCATATCAAAATGCTCAATCATACACACACTCAACCTTATGCATTATAACTATCATATTTAAATTTGATATATGCATGAATATGATTGTTGATGCTTATATGATAAAAAATCAAGAATATGAGGAATTGGGATTTTAAGAAAACTAACCTAGCAGGGCCCAAGTAACTATGGGTACCAAGATAGAAATTTGTTTAACCTGCAGGTACATGGTCTGTTTGACCTCACTAAGGAATACTGAAGCAGATAGCTTCGGTCACAAAGATTCAACCAGCTGCAAGTTCAAGACTTTTCATCAATGATCTTTTTCAAGATTATCAAATGCCAAATCTTGCTCCTGAAGACTTGCTGAGTCCCCATGAAAGAAGTTCACATGAACCTAAAGGAATTCCAAAATTCCTTGTTGGTCATCATAAGGAAGCTGACTATTCATGACAAGATGAAAGAGATCTTCTATGCCTATCCATGCAAAGCATGTCATCCCAAGAGAAACATTAAGGAAGTTCATATCAAGGGGTCATCAAACAATGGTTATTAAGTATGTCTCACAGAAGCATAACTCCACGAATACTGAACACGCGTATGCCTGAATGAGAAAAACTACGTTCGTAGTCCGGTCAACAATCGTGGAGTGACCAGTTATGAAGTTATCACTCTATGACCTAATGAAACTTATTCAACCATGATGATTCTAGCCTGAAGGAGATATGCAAGGCTACCTTACTGATGCATGTAAAGAAGAATAGTCCATCTTTCTCTGGGAAGATAGTATCAACTATAGAGGAGCAGTGATCGGCTAAGAGAAGAAGCACCAGTGATATCAAAGGAGCAAATCCGTCTGTTCTTCCAAATATTGAACACATCTACTTAATGGAAAGAGAAGAACAACTAAAGGTATAGAGATGGTGAAGTTCAATGAGTAAATGAAGAAGTGGGATCCTCGCCAAAAGTCCTGAGATAAGCTCAGAGGACAGGTCAACCTATTGTGCATATCTATTGACCATTCCACGAATATCAAGTCCACTTCGATCAAGTTTATAAAAACAAGAACTAACCCAAAATAGAAACATCCCAGTTACAGAGTCCCAAAACCCTGTGACTGATGAACCAAGTGAATATCCATCCCCAGTAGTATCGTCCCAAAACGTGCTACTGATAATCATATCATCCATCCACTCAAATCATGAAGTACTTAAGATCAATCACCTGATCGTAGTGTAAGAGCATGCTGACACCACGATTGCAACCTATATAAATGCCAACATCAGAGAATATCCATAGTTGGTAAGAGATCTCCCCAGTAGAGAAGCCCAATATGATGACATTGTTGCCACCATGTCAATAAAGCTCTTCATCTGATAACCGCCTCAGGGACAAACCTGGCCCTTAGTTTTGGACTAAGAGGTTGGCCCTTCCTGAGCAACCTTAACCTAGAAGAAGTGCAGTTATTGAATGCATCACAAGAATCTCTGCAAAAGCAAGCATTAACTTCTCAGAAGAATACAAGCTGCAATTGAATCTTGCCACTCTCTTGAAGACTAATGAAGAGTTATTTGTTGAAGCATGGCTACAGACTACGATCATCGAAGTAGACACAGAGTTTGTAGATCAGTCAAAAAAATCGTGGAGTACTAAACTAAGTCATGAGGCTACTCCACAAACTGAAGAAGTCAATAGTTAACTGAAGGAAAGTCAAATCTGATAAACTGACATGTTAGAGGAAGTTACAGATTGTGACCTATCAGACTTTTACAACTGTCCCACTAAAACATGGAGGGAACAATTACATAAAGGAAAATTCAAATCAGTGGCAGTTATGCTTTCAAGTTTCCACCAAAAAGCTGTAAGTTTTTGATATATCTTCTCTCTCTCTCTCAAATCGAAACCCTAAACACTCTCCAAAAAGCCTAAAACTCTCAAGCAGATAACCATTCTCAAATTGCTCTCAGAAACCTTCTGCATTACTCTCAAAGGAAATACCCAGGTACTCAAAAACACATAACACTTAAATGGAAGATTTGTGTGTCATCACTGGTATTCAACTCGGCACTAAGAAGTTCGAGAAATCAGACAAGAAGTTTAGAGATATTCTTGAACTAGTAAAGAAGGCTGGGTTCTCTGAATTCCTTGAATCAAACACCCGTATCTATTCAAACCTGGTGAGAGAGTTTTACTTAAATGCAACTACAAGTTTTGGGACTCTATCAACAAAGGTCAAAGGACTCATTCTGAAGATAAAGCCCACAGACATCAACCAATGTCTAGGATTCTCTGATCAGGGTTTGAAGAATCTTGAAGAAGTCGACATCAAAGAAGGAAAGAGGGTTATACGATATAAGAGGAACCCTAGTCTGAAGAATATGAAGAAAAAGCTCTTTTTAGAAGAGTACGAGTTCCTTGCTGAGATAGTAGGGAAGTGTATACTGAGCAAGGATACTGCTCATGATGCAGTAAGCGATCATCAGTTGAGGATCATGTTTGCCATTGCTCTAAAGAAGCAAATCAACTTTGGAGCTATACTGTTTGACTTAATGTCCGAGTGGCTGGACAAGGCAGTGAAGAAGAAGTCAACAGACAAACCGCTCACAAAGGTTTATATGGGAGATTCCTGAGCATTATTTTGAAGAAGAAGTTAAAGAACAAGATAAAGGATGATGAGGGTGAAACCCTAAATAGTCAAAAAGTGTTGTCTCCAAAGCTGTTTGACAACTAGAAGAAGAGTCCAATTAAAAACAAAAGACTGATAACACAGGGCAGCAGCAAGAGCACTTCAAAGAAGAGGAAGGCGAGTAGTATGGAGGATGAGCTATCACACTCTGAAGATTCCAAAATTTTAGAGTCCAAGTCTGAAAAGCCATCCAAGAAGAAAGCAAAGATAGTGAAGAAGTCACAAGAAGTCTCTCAAAGAAGTCTCTCTGCTGAAAAAGAGGAAGAAGAATCAGAAGAAGAGAAAGCTATTGAAAATCCTATGGCTGACTCCTCAAGTAGCCAATCTGCTGATAAGGAGGAATCAGAAGCAAAAAGGGATGAAGCATCTGGATCCCTTATTGCTTAACCACCAAGGAGTTTGTCTGATGATTTAGAAGCTTCAGAATCTGAAGAAGAAGAAAAATCTGAACCTCCTGTTGCTGTACCTCCAAGTAGAAGAAAAAGCAACAGACTGATTGCCAAATCAAACCCAAAAGAAGAAAGGAGAATCTTATTCAAAGATCATTGAACTCAGTGATGATGATGATGTTGAGCCTGAGACTAAGGGAGAAGATGTCAAGGGAAAAAGAAGGAAGATGTCTGACAATTCATGTAAGACCCCAAATTTTATGAATAAGATTTAATTTTTTTTATATATTATTTTGAAATAGTAAGGTGTTGATTTGATAAATGTGATAAGTTATGGGTGAGATATGCAAAGTTTACAAAGTAAGCAAGTGGTTATAAAATATTCGTTGCGTCGGAGAATATTCGTTTGGTCGAGGAATATTCTTTTTGTCGGAGAATATTCGTACGACGGAGCAGTCATTAGTGGACCCCACAACGGAATGAATGTCGGATATAGAAAGCGACAGAAATAACTTTTTTATAAAATAATGGCGTAGTTGTTACTGTTAGTACTGTTGAAATACCGGGTGGTTAAAATACAGTAATACGCGGTGTTGCACAGTATCACACGGTATTGCACAGTATTTCAAATTATTGATTCTTACGTAGGAAGGCACATACTCAATTATTGTTACAGTAATTACTGTTCAATATTTTATATTATTGATTCAATAATTGCATAATATTTTATTGGTTCAATATTTGCTGCGTTGATATTTTATATAATTAAGTGCTACTTTGCTATTTTATATTAGTGATTCAATAATTGTCATTGCACAGTATTTCAAATTATCAAATCAATAATTCATATTATTTGAATAATATTATTAGATAGCATTATTGGTAATGTCTAACGAAGTTCTGTCTAGGAAAGGGGTTGATTAATTGCGCGCCAGTAAGGAGAAATCCTTATCGAAAGGCCCCCTTATTCCTGGCAACGACCTGGTTGTCAATATTGTAGTTCTGTAATATTATTTGTGAATAATTAATTTTTGATATATATGATAAGGAAATATTTATTCAATGTGGATTTAACGAAGGAATTTTTAGCATGTGACATTGGTTGAAAGTTGGTATTTTATCTTTTTTGATAAAATAATTCATTCAAATATGTTATTATACTATTACATTATAGTAGCATAATGTGATTATATAATAGTATCATTTTTATAATTAGAATGATAACATTATTATAGTAAATTCATGGTATAAAAGTTAAACGAGGTGGAAGAGTGCAAATTGAATTTGAACTCTTATGATGCAAATAATAATGTCATCGGAGCGATGAGGTAAGCAAGGATGTCATCGGAGCGATGAGGTAAGCAAGGATGTGATCGGAGCGATGATGTAAGCGATGATGTCATAAATTATGGTGAAAAGACTATTTTACCCTTACTCTGTCGAGCCTATAAATAGAGGCTCATTTCTTCATTATTTCTTACCAATTCACTAAAGCTATAGAGAGAGAGAGAAAGTATAGAGAGAATAAGAGAGAAAGAAGAAGAGTATTCTGCTATTACACTAGTGCAGTCTCCAAATTTTTAAGGTAAGGGGTATTATTTCTTTTATATTCATGAAGAGAGTTATTTTCTTTCAATACTCGTAAGGGTTGTTATTCCATTCTTTATTATTCTGTTGAAATAACCTGTCTACGCGGACTACCGCATGCATGGTGAAATCCTGTTAGTATTTCATTCTTTATTATTCTGTGGGAATAACCTGTCTACGCGGACTACCGCATGCCTGGTGAATAACCCTTCGTATTCAGTTGTTATTAAATTGTGAAAATAATCTGTCTGAGCAAACTACCGCCTGACGGGTAAAAATTCAATTGCAGTTTCGTATATTGTTTCATTTCAGATTCCTAACTCTAAACTTACTATGGTAAGTATTGCTTCTATAATTCCTGAAATGATCAGAAATTTCTTGAGTTTTGCGCTTCATCTAATATCATTTCACTGAAATATTGGTCTGAACTTTCTTGTGAAATTTTTATCTTTTTATGTCGAGTTACTATTCACGATAAAAAAAAAAATTTCTTCCAAATTATTTTTGATTGAATCCAGGTTTTGATCTTCATTCTTGAACTATGGATAAATTCTCTAATATTTGTCCTTTATCTCACTGGATTCGTTATTCGTAATGTTTTTCATCATCCTCAGTTCTAAATTGTGATATAACTGAATATCTTTGGCCTGTAGTGTAAAGATGACTGATTACTTGATGAATATCTTTGGCCTATAGTGCAAAGATGAATGATTACCTGATGAATATCTTTGGCCCGTAGTGTAAAGATGGACAGGTGTTGAGATGAACATGACTAACTGGTGATACAAATGAATATCTTTGGCCCGTAGTGAAAAAGATGAATATTTGATTTGAGATGTATATTGATTGATGTTACAGGGATAAAATATTGATGATGAACTTTTAAATCAAAAAAGATAGTAGACATCATTCTCTACTTAACTCTTCTAATGAATTTTTATTTTCACTGCGAATATTGATTTAAAACTTGTTGTCTATAATATTTTATCTGATTTATTGAAGGCTAATGATAATTTGTTTTTCATTATCTTAATCATAATATTCTTTACTGGGTTAGTTGAGCTCACCCTTTTCTTCTATTGTTCTCTTCAAGAAATGAGAATATCGCGGGTACTAGTCGGGGAATGGAGTGATGGTCCGAGTTAGAGCTGTAGAAGTCCTCACTATTTTTTTAAAATAGTGTGATAATAAATATAATGAGGACTTAGTTTGAATGTTTATATTTTTTACATGTCCGTATTGACACTCACAGTTGTGTGGTCGTATTTTGCACGACCGTTTGATATGAAAGATTGTATTTGGATTCTGTACCATGTATTTGGCGACTCAGAATGGGTTGAGTATTGAAACTATTTTGGGGGCGTCACAGTTGGTATCAGAGCTTAGGAATATCACTACAAGAAATTACACAAAAAATGACGCTAAAATTTGTCGTATAAAATTCATTTTTTGTCACTAAAACATTTGGTGACGAGTGCTAATCGTCACAAAGACCGTCACCGTATGAGCATGGTAAAAGGTTTATTTGACAATTTTTGATGTCGTCACTAAATGTTTTAACTTATAGTGACGATCTACACCATTGTCACTATAATTAATTACTTGTAATTACGTTAATAGCGTCACTATTTGAATGAAACTTTCATCACTCAATATTATGTTTCGTCATCAAAACGTAGTACATCAAATGACGCCAAACTTTTTTTGTCATTAAATGATATTGTTTTAGTGACGAAGATATGTTATTCTATTTAAATCATCTAATTTTAATGACGACAATATTGTCATATTTATGATTATTCTTTTGTCATGTTATTGTGTTTATCGTTACCAAAAATAAGAAAATAAATAACGACAGGACAATTCGTCACCTAATAATATATTTAACATAACAATTATGTCATTGTCATTTCATATTTTAAATAATATTATAAAATAATTTGTCACCAAAGAGTTACTTTCTGGGACACATTTTTCGATGTCACTAATTGAATACTTATGATGACCATTAAATTCCAACCCTTTAAATAAAATCGTGTTATGACAACAACACTAGCAGAACTAAGCAACAAACTCAGCCTTGCCACCAGGAGTAGAAAGGCAAGCCTAGAAATAGTACAAAGATGACAATAATAAACTACTTTAAATAGAAATAAGAAGGGTTGGTGAAGCAATAATCTTCCTCCCATTTTGATAATAAGGAGAATGAAAAAACTATAAATTAAAAGATCAACGGTGAGGAGATCAGAACAATGCATTCTGCTACTGAACATATAGTTTCTGAAGGAGATGTCCTATTTGCTCCGGCAGGCACCGAGATTAGTGTAACTGCTGCATCTCAGTTGCATCTGTATAGAGCGGGAGTAAACAACAGGATTTTTTAACCTCTTGATTTGGAATGCACCAATATCTTTCTCCTGTTACCAAGCTTGCGTTTATTGTTGTATGTTTTTTAATACCAAGCATGTATATCCACGTATCAATGTAATGTCAGCCTTTGAATGTACATTTCTTATAATAATAATAATAAATAGCAAAGATGATAGATATAGAAGATACCCACTAAATCATTCTCTAAATCAATTTAAAGCCCAATGTGCAAATCAAGATCAATTTGAAGCCCGCTGATGGTCGAGTTGATAAGATTACAACTTATGTGAACTGAAACTAAAAGGATATACCACATAATAACATAAGATTCAAGGAAAATCTGATGTCCTAATAATAATGTGTTATAAAAAGCTAAAGATTGCTGCAAGATTCCAGAACAAAAGGTTACTGTTTTTCCAGTTCCAGATTTTGCCTGATGAATAACATAAAGGCCCTTGTAGAAAGAGACAATTCCCTTTTACTGGATTGTAGAGGGATTTTCAAAACCTATAACAATAATATGGAAACTTACATCAGCCAGCAACACAGAAATTAGAGAAGGATATCGTATACCAATTATCTAAAACTAAGAATGCAAGTCTTTAAAAAATGGTAGAAAAATATGCATAGCAGGACTACTATTAAATTAGAAGTACAAAAACTAGTTAAGTGATTCATAGCCCTGAGAAGGCTACTCAAAGACACCTTATGAGGTATATGTCCCATGTTCTACATACAAAACAAGAAAGATTCAAACTCATTACAGTAGAGGAAATAACATAAGAATACAAACCGTAAGCATAGATGCCCCTAAGGAGATTCTCTTGCAAATGCCATAGAATCAAAATTGTCATAAACTTCATCATATGATGTGAAGAAATCTTGCCCATCAGACGAGAGTCTGCACCAATCAATTCATTATAATAGGCATAAATGTTAATATCTACCATGCTCAGGTAAATAACAGTGGGAAAAAATATTATATACAAGTAAGGAGCTTACATATCACTCATTTTGGCATCATACTTACGAGCATCAAATTGTGTTCCTTCTGGTACCAACCCTGCCATGACTGCAACAAATTAGCCATAAATATCATTAGGAACTTAATAAATAAACAAAACGTCATATTAAACTATTAAAAGACATCACCCTGCATCAAAAGTTACTTTTTAGAAGTTATAACAAATACCATCAAAAGCCAAAAATGATATTCAAAAGATAACAACTGATATACATAACTGGGCAAAACTTATCCATTAAAAAATACAAAAAAGAGGTATCACATGTAATGTGATAACTGTGTCCAATTAAAATGTCGCAGAACAGCCAAACTTGCCAACCATATAATGTGAATTGCAAGCATTAAAGTTCTGGATCAGTATTTAGGGAAGATTTTCTGAAGAAGCATGTGTTTATCTAATAACAAGGGTGGAAAGCCCTATTGCAGCAGAAACCCTTTTAACTCTAGAACAATATAAACAGTTCTCCATTCCAAAATTAAAGATACTTTCGTTTCAATCGGTTTCCAAAATTAGAGAATATAACAATAACAAGAGCTAGATTCTCAAAAAAAACACTACTCTTGTTTACCTCATACCCTATTTACAATTATATATAGAAAATAATCTGGAATGACTTGGAAGTTGAAACCATCTATCAACTGAAATCCATACCAACAAGCGATTATCAGATTACTCTGCCTTGTCATTACTTGTATTTACTACTCTCTTTCTTCCTCAGAAGAAGTGTCAGTTGTTCGTTGTCATCAGAGAAAACAATAAGAACAAAAAGCACTAAGACAACAAAGCACTAAGCACTAAGGCAAAATCTAAATCCAGCAAAAAACATTTATCAAGAGATTGTATAAACCATGTAAAACTGTAAACTTAAAAACAATAATTGAAGGAACGTCAAAGGGAGAACTCCTTGCGAGCTTCATTGGAGACGAGCATCTTTGCCATTCCGAAGGAGAAAAGGAGCAACAACTGATTTTCCCAAGGGCTTGATGAACTCCGAATTTGATCTTCACAATTGAGATATTGATACCTAGCCGTATGATTTGGTGTTCTTCAGGCTCGATTGGCTTAGAGAAGAGGGAAATTAGGGTGTTAACCTATAATATTATGAAGATTTCCCAAATTCAATTAGAAAGAGAGAATTTTTGATTGATAGAAAGAGGGAAGAAGTAAAGATCGAACCGAACCAACCTCAAGGCTATCCTAGATCGACTCCGCCTCTTCTGATAACCCAATCCTCGCTATCTGCTATCCGGCGAACTAGAGAGAGAGAGAGCCCTATTAAATCAGAGAAAGAGAGAGTGAGCGAGAGCCCTATTGGAGAGTGAGAACCAGAGAGAGAGCGAGAGGCCTGTTAAAGTAGCGCAATTAAACACCTACACCTTAGTGTTTTTTGGAATAGATAACGTTTTCTTAAAGTAAACGTTATAACATTAAAACGAAAAATTGTCCCTTTTAAATATGCAACCTTTTTGCATATCTAACTAACATTTTTTGAAAAAAACCACAACGTTTTTTTATAAAAACATTGTTGTTTAAGTGTTGCTTGGATAAAAGTTTGTTTGGGAAATATTCTGCCTCCATATAAAAATGTGACGTCATTGCATATTTGTCATTAAATATAAGAATTTATGATGAACCAGTGTTGTCACTTATTCACTCATCTAATTAGTGATGAACAAGTATCTCGTCATATAAAATTGGTATTTGTGACATAAATTATTAATTTTTCGTCTTTACAAAATTTGCCTCCAAAATTTCTTAAAATTTTTTCTCGTCATATAAAATTGGTATTTATGACAATACAAATTGTCATAAATTATTGTTTTTTCGTCTTTAAAAAATTTTCCTCCAAAATTTTTTGCCTGCAAATAAAATTGGGATGAATTTGTATTTGGCGTCACTAAATGTGAACATTTGTGATGAAATCACATTGTCACTAAATTTTACAAATAATTAATGACAAACTATTATGTTGTCATCGAAAGAAATATTGTGTGACAATAAATACTGTCATCAATTATTACAAACATGTCACTAAAAGGTTTTCCTCTAAAATTTTGGTACGAAATTCTACCTCAAAAATAAATTGTGAGGAAATTTTGTTAATCGTCATCAAATGTGTAAATTAGTGACGATATAAATGATTAATAGTTACAAAATTAAAGGTCGTCACTAAAGCAAAAGTGTTAGTGACGATTATGAATTTCATAATTATTAATTAACAAATTGTGACAAATTTTTGTGCGTGGCAAAAAAAATCATCACAAAATGTGTGATTTCTTGTAGTGTATGATCTCTAGCGGAGATCTGGTAATAGAACTAGGAGGGGAGAGACGAGTAAATCCTTCGCTAGTGTGTGTCCTACCTAAGCTTATTTGGTATTTAATTGGTCATTTGGAACACAGGGTTAATATGTGATATGTTAATTTGTTTGATTAACCCTTGTTTTATGGCAGTATTTGAGAATGGCAGCTGAAAATCTAAACAATGGAGTGAATGAGACCGTTGAGACACCTCTAATCACCAACCAGGAGAACATGTAACAGGAAGGCTATATTCCTCCTGTAAACAACCCTACCGAAGAAATGATAAATACCGAAATGTTTAGAAGCTTTTTGCAGTTCATGCAAAATCAGACGAGGGAGACTCGTGTTCATAATACAGGTGGAAATAATAACGCGCGGCTTGTCACTGCCAAGCAGTTTAAAGAGTTGGGACCACCAGAGTTTTAGGAAAAACCAGATCCAATCAAGGCAACAATTGGATTAAGCAAATTACCAAGATATTTGATGTCTTGGGATGCACGGAGGAATAGAAGGTTCCATTTGCCACCTTTATGTTCCGTGGAGAGGCAGATTACTGGTGGAAATTTGTGAAGCGTACCCAGTCTGTTGCACTCAAGATGTCTTGGGGGGCGTTCCAGAAACTTTTCAATGACAAGTACTTTTCAAAAAGTATTCGTCACATGAAAGAGGTAGAGTTTATTAGACTAGAACTGAACAACATGACTGTGTCCGAATACGAGGCTAAGTTCGCGGAGTTATCCTTATTTGCACCTCATTTGGCGGAGAATGAGGAACGTATGACGCGGATGTTTCTGAGAGGTTTGAAACCCGAGATTCGTCAATACCTCATTTCTCATAAATGTTTTCTATATTCGGATGTAGTGAACTGGGCCCAGTTATTAGAATGAGATAATGATTATGTTCAACCATGGGACAACAATCAAGGTCGTACCGGTGGCAGCAGTCATCGAAACAATGACAACTAATATGGAGGAAAGTATTATGCCAGAAGCGGTAACCACTCCGGTGGTAATCGTGGCCAGGATAATAGAAGGAGTGAGTTGGGGGGAGATTTCAAGAAGAGAAGGTACAACAATGAGAACGTGAAAGCATCGACAGCAGCACCAACACCAACTGTTTCTAGGGGAGGAGAACGACCGCCGGTCGTATGCTATAAATGCGGGCAAGAGGGACACATCAGCCCCAACTGCACACAACAATCCAAGGTGTGTTATAACTGTGGAAAGGAAGGGCACATAGCTCGAGTATGTCCTGTAGCGAAACCAAGTCCAGCAGGGATGGTGACTCCAAAGGCTATCCCTGACAAGTCAAAGTCAGTGGTTCCTGGAAGAGCTTTTGTCGTGACTTCCCAACAAGCAAGGAACCCGAACAAGGTTATTACGGGTAAGCTGATAATAAACTCTTGCGAAGTTTACACTTTATTAGATACCGGTGCTACCTATTCTTTTATTTCACCTGCTTGTGCTCAACGTTTAAACTTGACACCTGAGAAATTAGACTTTGACTTATCTGTTGAAACTCCGTTGGGAGAAACCTTCGTTACATCTACAGTTTACAAATCTTGCTCGATTCAAATTGGTACCCTCACCCTACCTGTTGATCTTATATCTTTGAAAATACTTGCATTTGATGTGATTTTAGGAATTGACCAGTTGACCACTTATCATGCCAAAATTGATTGTTTTTGTAAGGTTGTTAGTTTTCATATTCCTAACCAACCTATTGTACTAATTCAAACAACCAAACCACTAAAATCAATCAATGTTATTTCAAGTCATAAAGCTATTCGTTTATTGAAAAATGGATGTCAAGCTTTCTTAGCCTATATCACTGATCTAAACCAGAATACGTCAGGTTTGAATGATATTTCTGTTGTTAATGAGTTTCCTGATGTATTTCCCGAAGAACATCCCGGCTTACCCTCGTAACGTGAAGTTGAATACTTTATTGACCTTGAACCCGGTACAACACCCATTTCTAAAACCCTATATCGAATGGCTCCTATTGAACTTCAGGAGTTAAAGGTCCAACTACAGGAGTTGTTAGACATCGGTTTTATACATCCTAGTACATCTCCTTGGGGTGGCCCTGTTTTATTCGTAAAGAAGAAAGACGGGAGTATGTGACTTTGTATTGACTATCGGGAGTTGAACCATGTCACCATCAAGAATAGGTATTCGTTACGTTGTATTAATGACCTGTTCGACCAGTTGTAAGGTGCACAATTCTTTTCAAAGATCGATCTTCATTCTGGATATCATCAGCTGAAGATTAAAACTGAGGATATTCTGAAGACTACTTTCAGAACTCGATACCGGCATTATGAATTCTTAGTCATGTCTTTTGGATTGACTAATGCTCCTGCTGCTTTTATGGATATGATGAACCGTGTATTCAAAGAATATTTGGATCAGTTCGTGGTTGTCTTTATTGATGACATCCTCATTTATTCCAAAAGTCGTGAAGATCATGAGCACCACTTGAAGCTGGTACTTCAAAGGCTTCGTGAAAACAAGCTATATGCCAAGCTAAAGAAATGCGAGTTCTCGCTTGAGGAGGTAGCATTCCTTGGGCATATGGTATCAAAACGTGGAGTATCTGTTGACCCAAAAAAGATTGAAGCAATACAAAGTTGGGAGCAATCGAAGTCGGTGATCGAAGTACGTAGCTTTCTAAGCTTAGCTGGTTATTATCAGAGATTCGTGGAAGGATTTTCTCGAATTGCTACTCCATTAACTCAGCTGACTCGAAAAGATACAAAATTCATATGGAACTAGGAACGCGAGAAGTGCTTTCAAGAGCTCAAGAGGAGACTCATTTCGGCACCTGTTCTGATGATACCATCTGGTTCAGATGGATTTATCATTTACAGCGATGCTTCAGGCAAAGGGTTAGGATGTGTTCTCATGCAACATGGGAAAGTCATAGCCTATGCCTCGCGACAACTCAAGGAATATGAGAGGAATTATCCTACTCATGATCTAGAGTTGGCAGCAGTCGTTTTCGCGTTGAAGATCTGGAGACATTACCTGTATGGGGAGAAAGTGGAGATCTATACGGATCATAAGAGCTTCAAGTATTTCTTCACCCAGAAGGAACTCAACATGCGATAACGATGTTGGGTTGAGCTGTTGAAAGATTACGATCATACCATCCAATACCATCCTGGAAAAACGAACGTGGTAGCTGACGCGTTGAGTAGAAGATCATATGCGGGAACGAATGCGATGCTTTCAAGGCCTATTTTGTGTGATTTACAAAAGATGGAGATAGAGTTCAAGACTCCGGGGACCCATGCGATAATGTCAAGTGTACGCGTAGAACCAGCTTTGATTGATAAAGTTAAAGCTGCTCAAACTACAGACCCGGAGCTGATGAATATGAGGAAGAAGGTGCAAGAAGGTGCTATTCCAGAAGCAAGGATTGATGAAGAAGGAATACTTCGAGTCAGCTCCAGACTTTGTGTTCCTGACGATTCTGATTTGAAGTATAGAATCATGATGGAGGCACACAACACACCATTTGCAATCCATCCTGGAAGTACCAAAATGTATCGTGATCTTCGACATACATTTTGGTGGAGCAATAAGAAGAGAGAGATCGCGGAGTTCATCTCGAGGTGTTTAACGTGTCAACGTGTCAAGGCAGAGCATCAAGTGCCAAAGGGTCCATTGTAACCACTTGAGATTCCAAAGTGGAAGTGGGAACACATTACCATGGATTTCGTTATGGGTCTTCCCAAGGTTTCTCAAGGCATAGTTGCGATTTGGGTTATTGTTGATAGATTAACCAAGTCTGCTCATTTCTTGCCGATACGGGAGACTTATTCCCTTGAACATCTTGCTCGTATGTAAGTGAATGAGATTATGAGATTGTATGGCATGCCAGTATCCATAGTTTCGGATCGTGACCTAAGATTCACTTCACGATTTTGGGTCAGCTTGCAGAAAGCTATGGGCACGGATTTACGATTCAGTTCGGCATATCATCGACAAACGGACGGACAATCGAAAAGGACTATCCAAACTCTTGAAGATCTATTGAGACTCTGTGTTCTAGACTTCAAAGGGAGTTGGGATAAGTACCTACCATTGGTGGAATTCTCCCATAACAACAGTTATCAGGCAAGTATAGACATGGCTCCATTCGAGGCGTTTGTATAGACGAAAATGTCGTTCTCCAGTATGCTAGGATGAGGTGGGGGAAGCAACATTATTGGGATTGGAGTTAGTACGTATGACTACGGAAAAGATTCAAATAATCCAGCAACGTATACAAACAGCACAAGATCGACAAAAGAGTTATGCGGATCTTCATCTAAAGGACGTGGAATTTAATGTTGGGGACCATGTGTTGTTAAGTGTTGCTCCATGAAAAGGAGTTACAAGATTGGGAAAAAAAGGAAAGCTCAACCCACGAATTCATTGGTCCATTTGAGATCCTTGACCGAGTAGGAAATGTGGCCTATAGACTCGCTTTACCGCCTAGCATATCTCGTGTTCATAATATTTTTCACATATCAATGCTACGTAAATATGTGAAAGACCCAAACCACATTATTGAGTTAGAACCAGACGAGATAGCAGAAGATTTAACATACGAGGAGGTACCTGTCAAGATCTTGGATAGGAAGGAACAAGTTCTACGCTCAATGGTTATACCTCAAGTCAAAGTTTTATGGAGAAACCATGAAATTGAGGAAATGACCTGGGAGTTGGAATCGGAAATGAAAGCGAGGTATCCTCACCTTTTTGACATACCAGGTACATACGTCAATTTCGAGGACGAAATTTCATAAGAAGGGGAGGTTATAATACTCCAAATTTTATGAATAAGATTTAATTTTCTTTATATATTATTTTGAAATAGTAAGGTGTTGATTTGATAAATGTGATAAGTTATGGGTGAGATATGCAAAGTTTACAAAGTAAGCAAGTGGTTATAAAATATTCGTTGTGTCGGAGAATATTCGTTTAGGTCGAGGAATATTCTTTTTGTCGGAGAATATTCGTACGACGGCGCAGTCATTGGTGGACCCCACAACAGAATGAATGTAGGATATAGAAAGCGACAGAAATAACCTTTTTATAAAATAACGGCGTAGTTGTTATCGTTAGTACTGTTGAAATACCCGGTGATTAAAATACAGTAATATGCGGTGTTGTATAGTAGCACAAGGTATTGCACAATATTTCGAATTATTAATTCTTACGTAAGAAGGCACTTACTCAATTATTGTTACAGTAATTACTATTCAATATTTTATATTATTGATTCAATAATTGCATAATATTTTATTGGTTCAATATTTGCTACGTTGATATTTTATATCAATAAGTGCTGCTTTGCTATTTTATATTAGTGATTCAATAATTGTCATTGCACAGTATTTCAAATTATCAAATCAATAATTCATATTATTTGAATAATATTATTAGATAGCATTATTGGCAATGTCTAAGGAAGTTCTGTCTAGGAAAGGGGTTGATTAATTGTGCGCCAGTAAGGAGAAATCCTTATCGGAAGGCCCCCTTTTTCCTAGGAACGACCTAGTGCAGTTTCCAAATTTTTAAGGTAAGGGGTATTATTTCTTTTGTATTCATGAAGAAAGTTATTTTCTTTCAATACTCGTAAGGGTTGTTATTCCATTCTTTATTATTCTGTTGGAATAACCTGTCTATGCGGACTACCGCATGCATGGTGAAATCCTATTGTTATTCCATTTTTTATTATTTTGTGGGAATAACCTGTCTATGCGGTCTATCGTATGCCTGGTGAATAACCCTTCGTATTCAGTTGTTATTAAATTATGAAAATAATCTGTCTGAGCGGACTACCGCCTAACGGGTAAAAATCCAATTGCAGTTTCGTATGTTGTTTCATTTCAGATTCCTAACTCTAAACTTACTACGGTAAATATTACTTCTATAATTCCTGAAATGATCAGAAATTTCTTGAGTTTTGCGTTTCATCTAATATCATTTCACTGGAATATTGGTCTGAACTTTCTTGTGAAATTTTTATCTTTTCATGTCGAGTTACTATTCATGAGTTACTATTCACGAGTTACTATTCACTAGTTACTATTCAAGGGGTACTATTCACGATAAAAAAAATTTCCTTCCAAATCATCTTTAATTGGATCCAGGTTTTGATCTTCATTCTTGAACTCTAGATAAATTCTCTAATATTTGTCATTTATCTCACTGGATTCGTTATTCGTATTGTTTTTCATCATCCTCAGTTCTAAATGGTGATATAACTGAATATCTTTGGCCTGTAGTGCAAAAATGAATGATTACTTGATGAATATCTTTGGCTTGCAGTGCAAAGATGAATGATTACCTGATGAATATCTTTGGCCCGTAGTGCAAAGATGGACAGGTGTTGAGATGAACATGACCAACTGGTGATACAAATGAATATCTTTGGCCCGTAGTGCAAAAGATGAATATTTGATTCGAGATGTATATTGATTGATGTTATAGGGATAAAATATTGATGATGGACTTTTAAATCAAAGAAGATAGTAGACATCATTCTCTACTTAACTCTTCTAATGAATTGTTATTTCCGCTGCGAATATTGATCTAAAACTTGTTGTCCATAATATTTTATCTGATTTATTGAAGGCTAACGATAATTTGTTTTTCATTATCTTAGTCATAATATTCTTTACTGGGCTAGTTGAGCTCACCCTTTTCTTCCATTATTCTCTTCAGGAAATGAGAATATCGCGGGTACTAGTCGGGAAATGAAGTGATGGTCCGAGTTAGAGCTGTAGAAGTCCTCACTATTTTTTTTGAAATAGTGTGATAATAAATGTAATGAGGACTTAGTTTGAATGTTTATATTTTCTACATGTCCGTATTGACACTCATAGTTGTGTGGTCGTATTTTGCACAACCGTTTGATATGAAAGATTGTATTTGGATTCTGTTCCATGTATTTGGCGACTCAGAATGGGTTGAGTATTGAACCTATTTTGGGGGCGTCACAATTCAAGCAGTGATGGAAGCAGTGAAAGTCTAAGACTGCAGAGCAGGAAATCGCCAGTGAGTCTACAAAGGCTAGCTCTGCTAAAGATGATGGGAATGATGATCAAATGCATGAAACTACTGATGATTCGGTTGAAGGAAGTTTACACCAGTCTGAGTCCAGGTCAGGACATGAAGAAAAAGGAGAAGACTCCAGTTCTGAGGATGAGGAGCCAGAAGATTATCATGTTCCATTCCCTGCATGGTATAAAACAAGAATAGTGGTAGAAGTGTATGATGAAACACGAGAGGTGCTTCCTGGCATATGGGTTTACCATGGAAATGAGAGGATAAATGTGGTGAGAATGTACATAGCAGATCTGCTCAACAATCTCAATGATATGGAGCTAGATATTTCAACTATGCTGTATGATTCAGAGACTAAGAATCATCTAATAAGGTGGTTCTATCCTTCAATGCCATGGGTGAAGGCATCCATTACTGGAGATAGAAGCTACTTCAAATGGTGTTTCTCGCACTTTCCCAACTTGGAGCTGGTGGCACAAAACTTTCCAAGGATAAAGTCATATGCAACTAAGCTGATCAACGACCAACCTCACTTCAAGGTCTATAGGCAAGCAGGCAATATCTACATTCCCTATGATCATTGAGTAGGCTTAGATGGTAGGAGGATTATATCAAAGCCCACAATCGTGGAGCCTCTGAACTCTACCATTGAAGGTGATCGAGCTCAGCATTAGAAGTCTCTACCTGCCACAACAATGCTATCTGACATACCTTCATCCTCCAACAATGACTGGTACTCAACCATCTATAAGATTCTCACTAGTTTTGAAAGTCTCTCCAAGAATGAGAATCGTGGAGTCCAACCAGTTGTTCAGCAGGAGGCTGTCCAACTAAATTTCTAAACTCTCCAAGAGCAAGAGTTACTAAAGAACTCTGAAGAATTGGTTAAAAAATTTTCTCTTATTGCTACAAAAGCTAAGATTCTATCAGGAGGAGAAGACAGTGAGCATCACAACAGGCTTCAGGCCACAATATCAGATATATCTCTTAAGCTTTAATAGAGAGATCAAATTTATCTGAAGGCTATAAGCGATCAGAAGGAAGAAGCCCTGCAAGCTTAGAAGCAAAGTGCAGAACGTATACAATATCTCTCTGACAAGATCGACTCTCTAAATCAATCTCTCTCCTTCTAGCTAGAGCTCAGCCAACAGGAACTCAAGATTGAGGTTGGCAACTCATCTCACCTGGTGGAACAACTTATGTCAAATGTCCAGCAGCTCTCTCAAATGATTAATGACAAAAAGGGGGAGAAAAAGAGGCATTCAAGGAGGCACCCAAAGAAGAGAATGAAGTCTGAAGAGAATAGCAATAGCAGAAGTAGAAGCAGCAAGAAGAAGAAGAAGAACAAAGAAGCAGCAGCAACAGAGTCATCATCTGAGGGGAAGCCGAGAGAAAATGACCCCATGGAGACAAAGACTGAGGGGGAGCCAGTGCAAAATGCAGATGAAGAAATGGACCATGCATCTGAGGGGGAGCAGAATGAAGAAGAAAAGAAAGAAGAGTAGCTGAACAGAAAGCATCCTGGAAACATACAAGGAGCAGCCATTAAAGAAGAGAAGGTACATTTCAAACTTTAATAGGTATGTTCTGGATCCAAGATGTAAAGTGTCATATCATGTGTAAGTTAAATTTTTCATCAATGACATTTATGATTATCTATTTTAGTAATACATCTGCTCACTGTATATTAAGATTCATTCATCTTATATATATGCACTTAATGTTTTTGTCATAATCAAATAGGGGGAGATTGTTAGGAATATGCATGAGAATGTTATTCCTATTTATATAAGATTTGATTATGATCTTAATGAATGAATATGCAAATATGTCTGCATTGATGAAAGCTGTAAAGTCCTTAATAGATGATAGGAATATGTACAAGGACTTAGACTGAAATGATCAAATATGTTAGGTTGATCCTACATGAACAAACAGCCTTGTAAAGTCCTTCAAAAGATTATGATGTACAAGGACTATGAATAGAAAGATCAAACTTGTTAGGTTGATCTTATATATTATAATAGATAGGTTGTCTGATCGTCGAGCACTGCACCAGCCTTCGTAGTCTGCCAGGAGATACAAGGAAGAATCGGAGTCTATCAAGGCAGAATCGTAGTCTGTAAGGATAGTCACTCTCGAAGGTCGTAGTCTGCCAGGAGAGACAAGGCAGAATCATGGTGTGTCAAGGAGGACTTTCTCAAAGCCGTAGCCTATCGAGGAAGTCAAGTTCAGAATCGTGGAGACAGCCTATCGAAGCGCCTGTCGAACCAAGTCAAGAATTGTAGACCTCACTCGAAGTCGTGGAGCCTGCAGATTATATCAGGGGCAGAAATCGTAGTTGGGCAGATCAGTCAAGGGACATCAATTGTTAAGGCAGAAATCGTAGTCTGTCATATGATCTGCTCTCGGAGTCGTGGTGTCTGCAGAACTAAAGCAAGATCGCAGTCTGCAGAACAAAGGCTTAGTCAAAGTCAGTCAAGTGCTCACAACGCCAAGGAAGAATCGTAGAGACTACACGATTCTCAACAAATGAGCACTCTTAAAGTATCCAAAGATTGAAGCCTCTGGAAAGAGTAGTCAAGATTCAATCAACCTAAAAAAAGCCAGAGAGCACTCACCGAATGGCATGCAAGCAAACAAAAGATCGAAGCACCAACTCTAATCAGCATACTAATTGAGAAGTGAAGCCATTCAGGAGAAGTCTTCCACAACCAAACATTAGAAGATAATAAATGAAGTGACTGACCAAAGGAAGACAACGAGTGCAATGTTTGTCAAGCCAACAGAAGACAACGATCGAAGTGATGACTATGATTGTGGTGTTTACCTAATGAGAAGCAAGAACTGATGAAACACATACAATGACATTGGCCAACCTATAGAGAACAGATGAAAAGGATTGCCTATGGCTCAGCCTCATCTTGAAGAGTGAACAGGAGATCACATGGAAGAATGTAGTGAGATGTGAGCATGACTAATCAAGAAAAGTCTTGCAAACCAGAATGGCCAAATCATTTAGACAAGTTGTCAGTTCCTGGTGCAAGTCAAGGAAAACAGAAGCATTGAAGTACTGCATGAGTGAAGAAGGAGAGGTTCTACATTGTTAATCCAGAAAACACTCTTAGAATCGTAGTGTTGTCTAAACCAGTTAACGGACAACATTCAATAGACAAACTAAGATCAAGCTCATGGTCATCAGCATCAGAATAGTGGAGTTCGGTCATCTGATTATTAAAGCCTTGGCAACGTCTCAATATAAAGACTGACATTCGAACGTTATTGATTGAGAGCATCAATGCAGAAGGACAACTCTTGTGGTTCTAATTGAGGAATCAGAAAGGAGAGATAAAGGTGACTACCAGCCTGACACATGAAAGTGATATCTCTGCAGTGGTAGGTGAAATAGTAGACTGTTGTGTTGGAAAAGTCAAAAGGTGCTGTCACGTTAAGTCAGCAGTCTGCACCAAAAAACTCAAAATCTTTGAGGCAATTCAAATAACTTCCAACGGCTAGTTTCCAACAGGAAGTTGATAGAGGAGTATATATCAGCCAAAGCTTCAAAGATGAAGAGTTGTTAACTCTACGAGAGTTTTACAGAGCTTAAGAGAATATGTCTTAGTGGAAGTAAGACTACCAGAAAGAAGTAAAGCAAATATGATGAAAAGCCTCAACTGCTAAAAGCTTCACTCAACAACACATGAGAATGCCAACCTAATGGCATCTAAGCTGAGAGCCAAGAAGGCCAAGAAGACAAGAAGAAGAGTGGCAGATCATGAAGCAGATCCATAGGGCCACTCAACGATTCACTATGAACAACTGAAGTTGAAAAGAAGTAGATGCAGAACTATATCTGTACATAAGTCATTCAGTGTTTAAAGGATGCTAAGTACCAGACAGAGTCTACAAGAAGTGAAAAGACTTAGCAAATCCCAACTGGTGAACAATGTGTAATACTGAAGTCAGATGAAGTCAAGCATCAACAATGAAGGTCAAATGCCTAAAGGAAGAATGATAGACTGCTAAGTACTCAAGGTCGTCGAGCTTAGTGAACATCTTAGCAGCCCATCAAAGGAGATCTAGTCTCAATGCAGAATATTAGAAGATCACACCAAGATGCTAAGCACTAGAGGATGATCAAGCTTTAAGTCATCTTAGTAGCTCAGCACCAACAACAACAAGCAACCAGGGCCTGAGGGGTCCTTGTCCAAGGGGCTAAATCAAAGTCAAGCCTGCTGGGCTTGCTAAGTACTGGAGGGTACAAGAGATTCTAAGTCTACTGGGCTTAGTCTACAGTTCCAAGTCTGCTGGGCTTGAAGAGTTCTTAGTGAACTGGAGTTCCAAGGCTGCTGGCTTTGAAGGAATCTTTGTGATTAAAGAGTTACCCATTTCCTTAGTGGAATGCCTTGCTTGTTATAGCAGCAGAGTGGATTAGGAGCTTGAGTCTCTGATCCACTTAAAATCCCTTGTGTTATTTACTTTCAGTCATTTACCTTATGTACCTTAAACTGCTATAACTGCTATAATTGCAATAACCATTTATAACTAAACAAACTCTAGAACAATGCTTATTAAGATATCTATGAAGGGGATCTTAAACTTATTCTGTTGTGCTTGAAATGATTCTTATGTTTGTCATATGCTAATTACTTAGAAATACAAAATAAAATGGAAAAGATTAAAAAATAAAAAGGATCTATTCAACCCCCCTTCTAGATCTATTGTTTGCCCTCTAGGAACTAACATATGGGTTATTTACATATTATAAAAACAACATCATGTAGATAATTAAATGCTTTTAATAAATGAATACTTTTATTAATAAATAAATAAGATTATTTACAAAGTATGTGCTTTATCATCATACATGATTGACTTGTATGTACACTACTATCACTTTCATCCAAGTCTAACTAACTTGAAGGGGTCTAAGTGACCTGGTCTTAATGACCTTACGGAGACTAAGTGACTCGAAGGAACCTAAGTGGTTCAGTTGTAATAGATCTTAGTGATATGATCTTAGTGACCCCATCCTTAGTGAATTTCCTACTTGTTGAAGTAGAAGTGTGGACTAGAAGTTGTTTGTACTCCGAACCATTTAAAAAATATCTTGTGTCATTTAATTTCATTCAAATATCTTTTATATCTGTTATATTTGTGAAGTGACTAACATATATAGAACTAAATTTAGAACTGTGATTTCATTAAATCTTTAAGAGGAGTTTTCAAACTAATATTCCGCTTTGCTAAGATTAATTGAACAAATTCATTATTTGGTAACTAATTTTTAAATAATTAAAAGTTTTTAAAGATCTATTCAACCCTCTCCCCCATCTAGATCTCTATTGTGCCTCCGAAAAATAACACAATAGCTATGTTTTTTGAGTAGTCATCACTTTCTTTGAACTTGAAATATAGTGAAGCACAAAAGGTCGGTCAGGCTTGGTCCGACCTATGTCTACCAGGCCTTGGCTGTTGATAAGGCCAGGCCAGACCTTGACTTTTGGATTAGTAGGCCAGGCTTGGCGCATTAATAATATGTTGTATGTTGAGGTATGCAGCCTAGATCCAGGCATGTCTGGTCTAGGAAGTTTTTTTAAATATTATATAAATACTAATGCATTTTTTGGACTGTTGGAGCTCTAGAGGCATGTGTTTTGTGGCCCAAACAGAGGTCTTAGGGCCTTTTTTTTCTTTTGGTCCGGGTTCCATTTCATTAACTAACATATATAGATGTAGGCATGTAGCTATGTAAGACACATGGCCTCACTCCTGAGGCTCTTTTTTCCCCTTTTTTTCTAATGCCACACTACTAGAAAATTAACCTATAGCGACGCTCATCGACCTTCGCTATAGGCTAAAAGGCCGTCGCTAAAGGCTACATGCCTCATACTCATCAGCTCATGCCCACAAATGCTCATCAACTCATGCACACAAATGGACAATGACACAGCCACACAGGCCACAGGCCCACAGCCCATAGGCAACAACACATTGACACTTTCAACTTTGGCAATATTATAGTCATATAGTGTATAATATTGTGCCTATCAATTATCATTATATTCAATTATTTATGTAACTATGTTTATAAATATTAAATATTAATAAAGTTTTAATCAGCTAACTTAATAATATTAAATAAGCTAATTAGTATATTAATATTAAATGTTAATCAACTAACTTATTAATATTAAATAAACCAACTAGTATATTAATATTAATATTAAAATTTAATTAACTAACTTATTAATATTAATAAACTAACTAATATATTAATATTAAAATTTAATAAACTAACTTACTAATATTAAATAAACTAACTAGTATATTAATTAAATGTACTTATAAGAAATCAAGAATGAATAATTAAAACTTTAAACCTATTTGATGTATTAATTAAAAGTAATGTATTACAACTTACAAATTGTAATAATGAATAAGTAAAAAAAAATTAATTTATTGAATCAATAATTTGATGAATAATTATAAGTTTAAAATTTTAAAGTATAACTTAAACAATAATCAAGAATGAGTTGGTTACAAATATTTGTCTTCAAAATTTTAAAAAATATGTCTTCATTCAAAAAAAATTTGTCTTTGAATCTTCCAAAAATATATCTTCAAATCTTTAAAAAAATATATCTTCAATCTTCATGGATTTGCACTTTCGGCAGTTTCTGCTCCAACTTCGACATATTCCAAGCTATTTTGATCATCTATTACGTCTTGTACTCTTTTTTGCGCGGCAAGATAATCTTTATAGCAAATGCATATTTTCAACGATTCCGTATTAAATCTACTTTTTTTTTCATCCAATGCCCTGTTAGATAAAGAAAAACAAGATTTCGAAGCTAAGACACTAGATTGGATTGTTATTAGATCATAGACCATCGTCGCCAAAGTAGAAAATTATCATTTATGTTTTTCCTAGAAAACGAGTATATTAAAATTTTCAAATTCTTGGTCGGTCATAAAACTCCTAAAATCAGTACTACAATATAAACTAAGTTCGTTTAAACTACTTGTGTGTTGAAGTTTTTTGTTTCTTAGATAGTGATTTTAATAATGATGCATATTTAAAAGATGAAGGGGCAGGGGGCGGTGCACGTATAGATGTAAAATATACAGATTTATATTATTTATAAAATTTAGTAAATGTATTATTAAATTTTCTTTTAATGTAATCAATATTAGTACTACATATATTTTCTACTATATATTCTAAAACACTTTCTACACGTAATTTTATAACTGAGTTTAATGCAGCTGCACAAGTAATACCAGTTGGCATGTCTTCAACGTATTTTTAAAATTTTTCTTCCATTGACGAAATAAAGTTAGCCCAAAAAGGATCATATTTAAAATCTTGAAACATATTTGTTATTTCTAAACATGCAAACAGAACATGATGAATTGTATGATAATAAACACATTTAATTTTTTTGTGTATTTTTTAAAAACTTTAAGAATATTTAAAAGTTGACCAAGTAGATCCCAATCTTCGTTTATTAATTCATGATCAACTTGTGTATTATAAAACTCCACAAATATATTTTTATGTTTATAGATATCTCTAAATAAATCATATGTACAATTCCACCTAGTGTTATTATCAAATTTTACTCTTTAATTTTTTTCTCCTCTTGCATGGATTTTTTTTTAAAAATCTTGAATTCTTCTATTTGGACCATAAATATAACTAATCATAGCACACATTTTATATATTGTCACTTCTAAGTAACTGAATCCGGATTGAACAATTAAATTTATTATATGACATACACATCTAATATGAAAAAATACACCATTTACTATAGGCATTAAATCATCTTTAACATGTTAACAAAACTAGTGTTATTTCTTACATTATCTAAACTAATACTCATTATTTTATCTTTACTTTTAGAAGTACGAATAATAGACATAATTTGAGCATTTATTGTTTGACTAGTATGAGGTAATTCAAAAAATTCAAATCCTATAATTCTTTTTTGCATAAGCATTTCAGAATCTATCCAATTAGTAATACAAATATAGCTAACTCCAAGTTAATGATCAACAGACCAAATATCATTAGTTAAACAATTTTTGCAGTTAAAATTGTCAAAATATTCAATTAGTTCCTTTTTGGCTTTATTATATAATTTAATTAAATCGCGGTGAGTAGTCATTCTACTTGTTTATATTTCGGTTACAATGCGCCTAGAATGTAATCGGTACATCGCACATCATCAAAAAAATTGAACGGGAGTTCTCGATCACTAACTTAGCTTGCTACTCTTTCTGTAATATTTGATCAGAACTCCAATTGTGAGAACTTTCATCGGTTATTTTATGCTTTTGCTAACATGAACGGTAGTACCGCTTGAAAGTAGTATGCCCTCAAGTTAATCACATTAGATGTGAGAAGAATTTACTTTGTAATTTTGTTCATTTATTAATACAAGAATACATTTAATAAAATACATTCTTTATCCATGTTTAATTGTTGAATTAAATAAATGTGATAAACCCATAGTTTTCGAGCAATATTTTAGAATCATGATGACGATCATGTTAATGACATCTAAATTTTAGATAGCTCAAAAACTAAAATTTTCCTAATCTTTGGATTACTAATGTGGGGTTACTGATTCCGGATAGATTAGTACATATTATGCTTGCCCAGTTGAAGAAGATGATTGATTTTATAATCATTTATGTGGAGACAATAAAACAAGTATGTTATTAGAGAATAATTTCACTGAACGTGGTTTGCTTAAAGGAATACCTAATAAAGTTTTACTTGCCTGACAGTAGGAGTTCCTAAAGTGATAGTAGTACAAGTGATCCTTGGACTTAAGATCATCATAGTACCTTGTGTATTCTGAATTATACTTTGCCATATTCCTTAATACTTTAGAGTATGTTATAGGGTATGTTCGGGTAATAAAGTGTACATGGAGGTAGGTGAATGATCAACAAAGGATCTACCACTTCTAGTGTAACCCCACGATATCTGGTTCTATCTTCAGAACTGGAGTCTGGTGTTACTCATTCAATACATCTTATTACATCAAAAGAATAAACATGATATCCTTACAAAACAATTTGAAATATTACATTCTACTCCGAAGGTTTGAAGACCTTAACTAATACATCACTTAATAACCCTTTACAATATTACAACAATATTAATTATTACAATTAATACAGCAATCTTCTAACTTTAACTTCTTCTTCTTTTCAACGATGCCAGATTCTTCGGTCTACTCTATTTTAGCTGCAATTATATTAGAATTTTTGCAAGAGTGATCATTTAATTGCCCAACAAGTCATAATAGTTGAATAAACAACAAAATCAAGAAGTAATTCAGCATTCTTTGAAAACTTCAATAACCGAACAATAGTTATGAAGCAATTTGAATAAATAGGAATTAAATTATATTCCTATACTTTAACATCTTCATCACCATTTTAAGAGAAAACCTTATCTAATCCTTCTACTAAAAGGTTCATCTGGACTTTTGGCTCTTCTTCTACTCATGAAGGTTGAACAATATTTTCTAATTGTAAACCTACATACCACTAACATCATATATATTTAGTCACAATCACCTAAGACTATCTATCTTCTCATATTTATTAAGAACTACGTTCTCTTATAACACTTCTAGGACTCAACTCATCCTAAACAAGTACATACGAGAAAAGAATCACCTTCTAACATATGTATAAGAACAGTACAACACAAGTGTTTAACAGTTATCAATGTAATGAATTGAGTGGCTCCCCACCGAAGAACTAATTAATTAGTTTCTCGTCTCATCTACACTGTCTCAATAGTGAGCTAGATCGGTTCCTAACTCATCTTAAACCTCTGCCTATACAACTGCACTCGTAACTTAAACTTAGTTAACACTATAACATTTGACTAGTCGAAATTACTAATATCAACTCACTTCTTCACATCATTCGCTATTCCACAAAATTTACCATCTTGAACAGTTCCATTTCTTAGAACTTATCTTCTTAAGTTTGCACATAGGTGCTGATACTAGTTAGATTCGATCTTATATATAACCATCAACAACCATCCTATTGCACAGAATGCAATCTATGACACTCCCATATCCGGGTACCTCAACCCTCGGATCTGGTGCCACGATTCAACACATACAACATCTATCTACCCATTAAATAGAATAATAAACATTGTTTAATAATAACCCTTATTAAAAGGTTACATTCTTAAACATATCCCATGTCAACTAACCTTTATTATTACATCATCATTGTCGACGTCGGGAAAAAAAATCTTGTCTCTTTGGACAGATCTTTCTCTCTTCCTAATTTTTTTTGTTTTCTACCCTTATTTGTCTTATCTATTTTATGAAGGGTGAAATTTTTAGGAAAAGGCCAACATGTATCATGTCGACGATTTGAAAGGTTTACAGCGTCGCCAGTTGGTATATTTTGAAATAGTTGTACCAACTCAACCGAGTTTTATTTGTTTTTGCTAGTAGGTCCAATTACTGGACACTATTGAAACTTAGCCTTGAAACCGAGATTCTTAAAGGTCGGGGCTAGGTTAAGCGGGGGAAAGGTGTTAGGCACCCCCCGACTCCCGTGAAACACGGTACCGCATCTTTTCAATATTTTCCTTTTTATTTGAAAGTTAGATAGGACTAGATTTAGATAAATCTAATTTGCCAAATTTACATTAAAATAAATGCATATCAAATGAACATTTAAACTAGATATGTAATCACAATGAGCAAAGAATATATATTTATATATATAAAAGCTGTAAAGGGCCACAGATTTCCAATCTAGGCCCGATTGAAATGTGTGTGTGTATATATATATATAAAAGCTATAAAGAGCCACGAATTAATCCAGGCTCAACTGAAATGGATATATATATATATATAATCTGTAAAGAGCCACGAATTGATCCAAGCTCGACTGAAATGTAAATATATATATTTATAAAAGCGGTAAAGAGCCACGAATTACTCCAGGCTCGACAGAAATGTGTGTTTATATATATATATAAAAGCAGTAAAGAGCCATAAATTACTCCAGGCTCAACAGAAATGTAAATATATATATATACACATAAAAGCGATAAAGAGCCACGAATTACTCCAGGCTCGACAGAAATGTAAATATATATATATATATATATATATATATATACATATATATATATAAAAGCTGTAAAAAGCCACGAATTATTCCAGGCTCGAAAGAAATGTAAATATATATATATATATATATATATAAAATTAATAAAAGGCCACGGATTTCCAATCCAGGCTAAACGAAGTAAGAAAAATTATATATCTATAGTTATATATATATATATATATATATATATATATATATATATATATATATATATATAAGCAGTAAATGCCATAGATTTGCAATCCAGTCTTGATAGAATTGAAATTTAGTATATATATAGCCAGTTATATAAATATTAAAGATGAAAAGGCCACGAATCAGCGATCTAGGCCGAACAAGTCAGTATATATATATATATATATATATATATATATATATATATATATATATATATATATATAAAAGCTAGTAAAAGCTACGGATCAACGATCCACGCTGTGCAAACAAAGAAAAACCTATATATATATACTAAAAAGTAAGCTAAAAATGCCACGGAGCTATGTTCTGGGCAAAACCAAAAGCTGAAACTTTACGTGCACGTTCACATATACGTAATAAAGTAGGAAATGACTTTTGATAGTAAAAAAACATACAATAGACTGCTCCACGGGCTCTTTGCCACTCGGAGGGCTTCAAATGGACGTTTCCACCGATTAATTGTTGATATGTTGTAGAATATACGTATGCAAACGTATTGGAAGAATAAAATTGAAGTTTGGAGTACTAGAAGTAGGGCTAAGGGTTGAAATGGGTAGAGTTTCAAAGCGTTTTTCTATTTTTCTTCTCTTTTTTTGCAAGGGTAGGGGGCCTCATTTATAGACCAAAATGGTAGCAGGTCTACCCGCGGCTGCCGCGAGTAGAGCTGCAGCTCCTTGTAGTGGGCCTCACCTGGTGGGTCCCGTTATCTCGAAGTACGTGCAGTCCGAGCAACGTGATGTTAGGTTTGAACCTTCATAACTTTTGATCCGGGCATCCGTTTGAGGCGTGCTATACCTTTGTGAAAAGCCCTTTTCAAAAGCTACACAATGACATGGGATTTAACCATTTCCAAATCTAAGACGATGGGTTTATGACCAGATCTTCATTTTTTCGCAGTCCGTCCGTTAAGCTGTCTTATGCTGTTTTCACTCTGGATCGATGTTATGGCTCTTTCTGACCTTTATTGCATCAATTTGGCTTTTTTTGACTTATTTGGCTTCAAGTTGGTAAAATGACCATTTTTTCCTTCTATGGGTTATCTCTTGTATTAGCAAGGTTTTCGACTATTTTCCCGAGGTTATTTTCTAGGTTTGATCCCAGCCGACTCTGTTCTTCCTCAGGGTTATCTCCGAGGTTGATTTGGTCTCCCAAGTTTGTCTATGGGGATAATTGGATGCTTCAGGGTTATCTCCGAAGGTTGATTTGATCTCTCGGTGTTGTCGCCAGGGTTCCGGTACCTCCCGGGGTTGTCGCCGGGGCTTGGCTTGACTTGACTTGACATTCTAGTATTGTGATCGGGGTTGAGTTTGATCTCTCGTGGTTGTCGCCGGGGCTGCTGTACCTCCTAGGATTATGGTCGGGGTTTGACTTAACATCCCGATTCTACCGGGGTTTGACTTGACATCCCGGTATTTTCGGGGTCGAGTTCGCTTTCCCGGTTAGTAATAGGAATGCAAAATTTCGAGTGTCTACAGATGCCCCTCTTTATCATGCTTATTCAATGCAATGGAATGAACAGGATAAAGACTACTAGACACTGGAAATATGACATATGCAAATGTAATGCAATGCATGATGTGTAATGTTACGAATGATGTATACCCTCGTGGTGTAGTTTATCACTGACTGTTCACGTCATTTTTTGCTGGGATAACCTCATCCATGATAGCCTTCACTGAATTCTCTTGCCGCCTACTTAAACGGTAGTTTGCAGTGGTCAATTGAATCATCGAACTTTCTCGATATCCCAGCTGGGGATTTGTATAACAGATTCCATCATCTATCCTCTGTGGGGAGAATTTTCTCTCTGATCCTCATCACTGGCTCATTCCCGATGCCTCGCTGGAGTTGTTGCCAACGGCTTGAATGTCAGGCAATCTGACCTTTCCTGAAATAGTTTTCAACGGCTATTATCATCGGATTGTTCCCGATGCTTCGTTGGAGTTGTTGCCAACGGCTGTTATCACCTGATCATTCCCGATGCTTCGTTGGAGTTATCGCCAATGGCTATAATGTCAGACAATCTGACCTTTATTGAAGCAGTTATCAACGACTTTCATCACCAGATCATTCCCAATGCTTCGTTGGAGTTGTCACCGACGACTGTTATCACCGGATCATTCCCAATGCTTCGTTGGGGTTGTCACTAACGGCTGGAATGTCAGATAATCTGACCCTCGCTGAAGTTGTTTTTAAACGGCTGTCATCACCAGATCGTTCCCGATGCTTCATTGGAGTTATCGCCAATGGATGTCATCACCGGATCGTTCTTGATGCTTCGTTGGGGTTTTTGCCAACGGCTGGAATGTCAGACAATCTAACCCTTGCTAAAGTAGTTTTCAACGGCTGTTATCACCGGATCGTTCCTGATGCTTCGTTGGAGTTGTCGCCAACTGATGTCATCACCGGATCGTTCCCGATGCTTTGTTGGGGTTGTCGCCAAAGGCTATAATGTCAATCATGATCGATCTCGATGTGGGGTTATTCTTTCTGATAAATCACATCAAACTAATCTGGACACCTTGGCGTGTTCAAAACCTGCTGTTCACAATGTCAGACCTTCCTGATGCTTAGACAGAGGCAGTTTTTAGCAGTTTTTTGACATCAGCACTCAGAATACCACACCAGGGCTTCTACCAATGGTTTACATGAAGTTCCTTCTTTTGTCAGGAACTTGCCGCTTGGACGCAGGGTTTTAGGCCAATCCGCTCAATCGCGTAGCAGTTTTTTCCCTGATTTGACTTTTCAGCTTCTGTAAACTCTATTTTAACTCTAACTGGACCGAACCAGAGGGTGTGGGCCCCACCCTAGGGAGGCACAGGTAGAGGTGCGGCTGCCGCAGATGGGGCTGCTACTCCCTGCGATTATAACTTGGGCTCCTGTGGATTTTTAAATTCATTTTCAAGTTTGAACTATAAAGAGAATCCGAGATTTCTTCTTCAGATCTACTGAGTTCGGGCTACTTTTTTTGAATTTCATCACCGTACATACGTTCTGCACATCTCTGGTAACATTTACATCTTTTCTGTTCCAGTTTTGACCGTTATAATGTTTGATATCATATAGTATGCTTCTAAACACAATATAGCGAATAGGCATGCCTATATGACTTGATAAAAATTTTCAGACTTAGTAAATATGCATATTTTACTATGCTAAACGTTTTGATGTAAAAAAAATTAACTTCTGAGACAGTCATTTGGCGCCCTTTTTGGCCAGTTTACTCGTGCTATTTGAGGGCAAATGAGCCTGGATTTTCAACTAAAAATACACATGGTAATTTAGATGTCATGGGGAGTTTGATTTTTGATTTTTTTTCATAATATGAACTGTTCATATTTTTGGGTAGGTGTGCTACTGAATGGTCACCTAATCATATCTATGTGCATGCGGACAGTCTATTTTACAAAGGAGACTTGGCGAATTTTTTTTAAAGCCTGAGCATTCAATTAACATGTAATTTTAATTCTACTAGGGATTTTTGTTAACTAATGCATGCTTTAGGACTTAAAAATGCATAATGATTTAATTCAATAAGCAACAAGTTTAAGGCTTACCTCATCCTTTCTGAGGTGATTTGGAGATTTTGTGTCCATATTATAGAGCCAGATAGACCCAGCAGTGCTAGCAGAGTTACTTCAGGTGTGAAATGGAGGAAAGCTTCTGATGTTCCCCAGCCTCGTCTAGCCCGACCGCAGCGCAGGTTGGCAGAGTCTGTGATTCGTCCGATCAGGGCTGAGATGCCGGATAATGTGGACAACGACGATATTCCATTTGTGGATACTGCCCCAGCTGATTCTCCACATTGGGAGATTCCAGCCATCACTATGTCGATTTTAGAGCTGCTGGGCGATTTGAGCTGCCATCCATCGATATATCTTCACGCCAATGAGGTGACTGAAGATTTCATTCTGGATTTTCTTTCTTTTGCCATTTCAGGGCACATGCTTAATCTGGACTTGCTATTTGATGCAGGTTCCCAGCTTCACACAGCCCAGGGGGAACTGGTTCAGCGTCCACTCTTTATACCATACTCTGCATCCGGAGTATCAGGTCATCGTCAACACCTGGGGGTTTGAGGCCTTCTTTTCTATTCCTCCCCACCGTTGTCCCTGGGTTATCTGAGGGCTTTGTCTGAGCGCTGGTTCCACCAGACCCGGTCTCTTCATCTTTTGGACCGTGAGGTGATGATGACACCTATAGACCGGAGATTCATCACCAGGATAGAGTTTGCAGGCGAGCCAGTGCCGTTGGGGGCTGATATTTCACCTGCTGTCGTTCGGTCCCTCTTGGGAGTTCCTATTACGGCCATCAAGGGTCGTACTGTCCGTTCTGGTCCCTTGAATGTAGATGCACAGAGCGGGGCTTTGACTGAGCCTCTTCCTGATGATCAGAGGGTCATAGATCTCATTTTTTGGTGACTATTTTTGGTGATCATCAGAGGTTGTTTCATTGCAGATAACTCCTCGATGTTATCTTTCGCTCTAGTCAACGCTACTCGTTACGTGGAGCGCCTTAGTGATTTTGATTGGGGCATCTATACCTTCGCCTACTTTCTTCGAGGGATGCACCTATGCTCTGAGGGCGTGACAGAGGCTTGGCTAGGTTTTTATCCCTTCCTGCTGGTGAGTATTTTCTCTTTCACCTTTCAATTCTCCTCACTTGTGTTTAACAATTTTACCACTGAGTTCATTTATTCTTTGCATTTCCAGTTCTAGGCATATGAGAGGCTTTTTTGCCTACGTCCTGTCACTACTCTGGGCCTGTAGACCTATCCGAGGGGATGACGTTGGCATCACTCCACTTTAATGGAGGTCCGTGTAGCTAAGGGATTTACCCACTCCCGCCTGCAGCTAGAGTTGTTGACTGCTAATTCCATAGCGTGGGTCCCTTACACCCCGTACTTTCTGACAGTCGGGTTCGAGGATGGCTTTTCGATTGGTCGGGAGTTTGTATTATCCACCGTCGGGTTCCCTTTTTGACCAAGGGAGGTTGGGAGGTTTATTTAGGAGAGCACACTATCCAGAGCGTCACAGGAGATATCCGCATTTCTTTTATTCCTCTTACTTGGCATCATTGGCCATTAGCTCAGCCACTCATAAACATTCCCATGGTGGGCATAAATGACTTCACTCTGTCGAGGGTCCTTATAGCAAGGAGGCATTTCATAGTTGGTGGAGTTCCCGCACTATTGGGGCTCAGACTCGTGCTACCCAGTTTATGGAAGACATGGTGCCGGGGTCTGTGATGATGACAGACTGGATAGCTTGCCTCAGAGTGCTTACTCATCTAGAGCAGATTTTAGGATTGACCCAGCAGTTGGAAAGGGCTCACTTTTTCATCAGGCACCTTGGCCAGGATCCATCAGAGGCAGATTCATTTGATCCTTCCAGCTCCGAAGCTAGCCCCTCAGTAGATCTATTTTTTGGCAGCTATGCAGGTGCTGATCCTCCCTTATATTGACCGAACATTCCCACTGGCCGAGATTCTGTTACTCAGGAGGAGCTGCAGCAGGTCAATCGCCTGGATGTAGAAGTTATAGATTTCTTCTAATAGCTTTTTTCGCTATATCTTTTGATAGGCCTCTGTTAGATATTGGGCGTTTGTGCCTCATTTCTCATTATATCTTTTGATAGGCCTCTGTTTAGTTGTTGGGCAGTTGTGCCCCATTTCCATTTCCATGTACTTTTTATTTTTTTATTTTACGATCAGACAGAGATGATGCTTTCAGTAGATAGTATATTTAGAAATGCATGATGTTTCCTATCTATTGCATTATATTGTCATTTTATCATTGTCATTATGCATGTATTATGTTATGTATATGCATTTAGACAGGTGAGTTTAGATTTAACCCCTGCATGGTCTCATGATACGGTTATACAGATGTCGTCATCCACAGTTAGCCGTATCGAGCACTTGCTACATTCTTTGGTAGCATCTTCGCTGAGATCTTGGTATGACAATCTGCCCCCCACAGCTAGAGGGACAATTGACCAGATGCTAGGGCATTCTTTGGCCCTTTTAGCTTTTTAGGTTCCACAGGGGTTTATGGATGACATGTGTGCCAGGTTTTCTGATTCAGCCTTCACGAGCTGACTCCTTTATTAGAGGAGTATGAACGCCTGACGGGTTTGGCATTAGATCTGCTATGTGCCAGGATAGCCATTAGTTACATGAGATGTCCATTTATGACCATGACTGGTCTGAGACGCAGAGTAGTCACTGAGGAGATCACTGCAGGACATGTGGTGTCCATAGACTTTTTGATTGATCTCTTTGGCTGGCTAGAAAGCTATGAGCGATATTCAAGAGACTTCATCATCCCTGCAAATGAGTGGCAGCTTGCCCGTGTAGACATTCTGCTGATGTGTGTCACGTCTTACTTATACATGCCACTATATATGGATCACTTGGATACTGGCTTGATGGTAGTGGTTCGTGCCCTCAGACAGGGTTGTACTATCCTGTCGATGATATTAGCCGAGACTTTGAAGTTGGCGACATTCTGCAGTACTGATAAGTGGGATTTATACCCACAAATCAAGCACTTTTAACTTTATGATTTAGCTTGTTTTCCAATTCTTTTAATGCTTTTATATATGGATATTATATTTCTGTGGCTTAAAGATGTGTTGCAGGATTTATTAGGTTTTCAAAGGCAAAGTGATCATTTTTCTAAGCTCGGCGCCGCAATGCCAGTTGCCCTTCAAAAGCTGGTGCCGCAGCGCCAGAGGCCCTTCAAATTCCTGGAAACCAAGCGTCGCAGTGCCCAAGCTAGTACAAAGTTGGTACCGTAGCGCCAAAGGCCTCCTAAATTTCCTGCATAGGTAACGTCGCAGAGCCTCTGCCAAGCACTATTTTAGCACAGCAGTGCCAGAAGCCAAGCACCGACTTTGAAGATATTAGCCAGCGCCGCTATAAAGCTTAAAGCTGGCACCGCAGCGCCAGCTCCGGTGTTTTGGCAGAAAAGGTTATTAAATGACCTAAAGGAAGGAGGATTGAATATAATTAATTTCTCTTAGCCTCCTTTACTTCCTAAAATAGTTTTAGCTAGCTTTTAATGTTTTCTAGCTTTTAGGAGAGATATAGTGGTGCATAAAGTGTTCAGAATTCATTGCATCCTTCACAACTCAGACTCTACACAGCGAAGGGAAGAGTTAGAGCCAAAAAACTTCACGAGATGAGTTTTCTTTAGCCAAATCTTTTAGTCTTTTGTGTAATTTTGAGCATGTTGAACTCTTTGATGTTGATAATTAGTTCAGTAGTTATGAACTAATTCATTTCTAGGATTGCAATGTAACCTAATGATTAGTTTAATCAAATATCTCTCCTTTTTACTCTAGTGACTCATGTGTGAATGGATTGTTGTACTTCATGCTTATTTTATTGATTGCTTGAGATAGGAATTGATATGGCTTTTAATTAATATTGGAAGATTGATATTATTGCCTAACCTAAGTGCAACAACACTTGTATTGTTCATGGCCTTGAGTGTGTGAGCATTTCTTGCATAATAGAATAGGAATATCTCTATTTTCCTTGTATAATCAGTGAGAACAGTGCTTAATGACCCTTAGACTATTTATTTTCACCATAAGAATATGATGATTTATATAGCTAAGGGATTACATTTGACCATCGGAAGAGGCTTATGTATGCTGTTAGTTCTCGATTAACCATTCTTGTGGGTTATTGCTTATATTTGGAGAGTTAGGAGATTAAACAACGCATTAGGGGAGTTGTAATTCTAGTTTGCCTTCTTTGAAGCTACTCTTTCTCTCGCTTGCTATTTTAATTAGTTCTAGTTTAACAAATAACCAATTATTAACTGTTTGAACCAGATTGTAATGACAGGTTTGGTGCTTGAATAGTATTTAGTACTAGTCCTTGTGGGATCGACACTCTACTTCTATCACTATATTACTTGTTAGACCGCGTATACTTGCGCGTGTTCTTCAATTGGTTATCCGAGCAACAAGTTTTTGGCGCCGTTGTCGGGGACTTAGTATTACTTATCGTTCAATTCTAGGACTAATTCATATCGATCTTGATTTAAACTGATTCATCTATTTAATCTTTCTCTTAGGTACTTCTTAACTGTGTATGCCACCTCGTAGGGATCGGAATAATAAATCTCCTGTTCCTGAAGGTTCAAGAACCGGCATAAGACTTAAGAGAGATATAGTAAGGGAGAAACTAATCCCTATGTTAATGGCTGAAGAAATGAGGAAAACTCTTGGGGATTATGCTATACCTCATGTTGGGGATATTCAAGCAAGTGTACTCCGGCCTGCAATTCAAGCACATAACTTTGAGATTAAGCCGGGTACCATTCAAATGATCCAAAACAATGTCCAGTTTAGTGGGATGCCAAATGATGATCCCAACGATCATTTGATGAATTTCTTGGAAGTCTATGACACTTTTAAAATTAATGGAGTTACCGATGAGGCTATCCTACTCAGACTATTCTCATTTACTCTTCGGGATAAGGCCAAGAGTTGGTTACATTCGTTTCCTCCAGGTTTTATCACCACCTGGGCCGATATGGCTGATAAATTCATGGCGAAGTTCTTTCTGCCAGCAAAGACTGCAAGGCTCAGAAGTGATATCACCTCTTTCAAGCAACTGATTCGAAAACTCTCTATGAGGCATGGGAGCGATTTAAAGATCTGTTAAGGAAATGTCCACATCACGGGGTGCCCGAATGGCTTCCCGTGCAGACTTTCTATAATGGGGTGTCAGGAGCTATTCATTCAAGCATTGATGCGGCTTCTGGAGGAGCTTTTATGACAAAATTCCATACTGATGCCTATAATCTTGTGGAGACAATGGCAGCAAATAATTATCAATGGCCTAATGATATGTTAGCGCCAGCAAAGGTCCCAGGGGTGTATGAGTTAGACACTGTGACTGCATTGTCTGCACAAATGGCTGCATTAACAAAACGTCTAGATGGAATGGGGGCACAAACAGTGCAAAGTGTCACTCCATTGTGTGAATTATGTGCGGGGAGCCACTCAACTGACCAATGTGCTATTAGCCCCGAAACGGTCCAGTTTGTATCCAATTATGGGCGACCTCAGAATGCTAATCTTCTTACACATTATCACCTAGGGTTGAGAAATCACCCAAACTTCTCACGGAGCAACAACAACCAAGCACAAACTTCTACCCCCAGACCTCCATTTACAAATCCTCCAGGATTTCAACAACAACAACCCCAATAACAACAATTTCAACAACAACAATTTTAACAACAACAACCTCATTTACTACAAGCGCAGCAAAATCATCCACAACCACCACCACAACAACAAGGATTCTACAGACCCCCACCGCCTCAAGAGAGAAATTTAAGTTTGGAAGAGTTTCTTTCCAAATATATTGCTCAGAGTGAATCAAGGAGCAATACTCAAGAGGCTTCTATAAGGAATCAAGAGGCTTCTATCCGAAATCTAGAGGTACAGATGGGACAGATGGCTACTGCTCTGAATAGTCGCTCCTCATGCACATTGCCTAGCGACACAGATGTTAATCCAAAAAGGGATGGTAAAGAATATTGCAAGGCAGTTACTCTGAGGAGTGGTAAACCATTGGTGGACACAAGAGGTGAGCCTTCAACTGTGCCTCCAACAGTTATTGAAGAAGAAAGGAGTGAAGAGCCACCTTCTGAACAATCTAAGGAAGAGGAGAAGGTGCACTAAGAAAGCCTAGCACCAACTTTTATTGCTGTTAATAAACCAAGCCCAGTGCTTTCACAAGTGCCTTTTCCCCAACGTTTACAAAAACAAAAGCAGGATAAGCAATTCTCCAAGTTCTTGGAGATCTTCAAGAAACTTCACATTAATATTCCATTTGCGGAGGCCTTGGAGCAAATGCCCAGTTATGTTAAGTTTATGAAAGACATCTTGTCAAAGAAGAGGAAGATGGGAGATTATGAAACGGTGGCACTGACTGAGGAGTGTAGTGCTATCCTTCAGAACAAAATCCCTCCGAAGTTAAAGGATTCCGGGCAGCTTCACTATTCTGTGCACCATTGGAGAACAATTTATCGGTAAAGCTCTTTGTGATCTAGGGGCGAGCATTAACCTTATGCCTCTTTCTATCTACAAAAAGTTGGGACTAAATGACGCCAAGAAGTCACTTTTAATGTCTTCCGGTCAATGAAGTACCCCGCTGCTTCTGAAGATTATTTCACAGTCAGTATAATGGATGAAGTGGTGGACAAGGTGTTTTCTAAAAATTATTGTGTTGACCCTCTTGAAGCTAGTGTGACCGGTGTCTGTAATGAGAATGAGGCCACCCATATTGAGTGTGCTAAATGGTTAGATGCTAACCCGACACCTAGTCAGTTCAAGCATTATTTCTAATCTTTGGATGCGTAAGAAGCATCAACTTCTGGATCGAAGCCATCTATTGTTGAACCTCTTGTTCTTGATTTAAAGTCGTTGCCAAGTCATCTTAGGTATGCTTATCTTGGCGAGTCCTTGACTTTGCCGGTTATTATTTCTGCATCTTTAGAGGAAGCAAAGGTGGAGAAGCTTATACAAGTTCTGAAGACTTATAAAACAGCTTTGGGGTGGTCGATTGCGGACATTAAGGGCATCAGTCCCTCTTTTACTATGCACAAGATCCTCCTTGAGGAAGGAGCGAAGCCATCCATTGAGCACCAGAGACGCTTAAATCCAATCATGAAGGAGGTCGTCCAGAAAGAAATTATTTAGTTGCTAGATGCGGGAATTATCTACCCCATCTCGGACAGTTCTTAGGTGAGCCCAATTCAATGCGTACCCAAAAAGGGTGTCATGACGGTGGTTACTAATGAGAACAATGAACTAATTCCAACCCGAACAGTGACTGGGTGGAGAGTTTGTATGGACTACTGCAAATTTAATAGAGCCACATGCAAGGACCACTTTCCACTACCCTTCATCGACCAAATGTTGGACAGACTTACAGGACATGAATTTTATTGCCTACTGTACGGATATTCGGACTATATAACCAGATAGCTATTTTGCCTGAAGATCAGGAGAGAACCACATTCACGTGCCCTTACGGGACATTTGCTTTTCGTAAAATATCTTTTGGGTTGTGTAATGCTTTTACTACATTCCAGAGGTGCATAATGCCTATATTTTCTGATATGGTGGAAAGAACTGTTGAGGTGTTTATGGATGACTTCTCAGTCTTCGGGAAATCTTTCGAAATTTGTCTGACCAATCTGCGGCGGGTTTGAAAAGATGCGTGGAAACAAATTTGGTGCTTAACTGGGAAAATGCCATTTTATGGTGAATGAAGGAATTATTCTGGGTCATCAAGCATCAGCCAGCGGTATTGAGGTTGATAAGGCCAAGATAGATGTGATAGAAAAGCTTCCTCCTCCAACCAATGTTAAAGGAGTTCGAAGTTTCTTGGGCCACGCCGGATCTTATAGGCGATTCATTAAAGATTTTTCTAAAATCACCAAACCGTTGTGTAGCCTGTTAGAGAAAGATGTCCAGTTTACTTTTAATGAGGCTTGCCATTTTGTATTCAATGATTTGAAACAAAGACTTATTTCTGCTCCTATTGTGATAACTCCGAATTGGGAATTACCATTTGAGCTTATATGCGATGCGAGTGATTATGCTATTGGGGCAGTATTGGGGAAAAGAAAAGATAAGGTGTTTCATACCATCTTCTACGCCAGCAAAACCTTAATTGATGCCGAACTTAACTATACGACAACTAAGAAGGAGTTACTAGCAGTAGTTTATGCATTTGACAAATTCCAATCATATCTAATAGGAACCAAGGTGATTGTTTAAACAGATCACTCGGCAATTAAGTACTTGATCTCTAAAAAAGATGCAAAGCCGAGACTGATTAGATGGGTTTTTCTACTCCATGAATTTGATCTGGAGATTCATGATAGGAAGGGAATAGAGAATCCGGTAGCAGATCACCTGTCCAGAATTGAGAATCCAAATCACTCTGGGGATCATGAGACGGAGATTAATGATTTCTTTCCCGATGAGAATCTTTATGTTGTACACACAATGGTGCCTTGGTATGCGGACTTTGCCAATTATGTCTCTTGCAATGTACTTCCTCCGAATTTAAATTATCAACAGTGGAAGAAATTTCTTTATGATGCTAGACAGTATTTTTGGGATGAGCCATTCTTGTTTAAGCAATGTGTCGATCAACTCCTCAGAAAATGTATTCCATAAGGTGAAATAGAAGGTGTTCTTCATCATTGTCACTCATCCACTTATGGAGGACATTTTGGTGGACAACATACAGCTGCGAAGGTGTTGCAGTCTGGTTTCTACTGGCCTTCCTTGTTCAAGGATGCTTATGTATATGTATCGCGATGCGATAATTGCCAATGAGTAAGAACCATATCAAGGAGGCAAGAAATGCCTTTGCAGAATATTTTGGAAGTCGAATTATTTGATGTATGGGGGATTGATTTTATGGGTCCATTTTCGTCTTCTTTTAATAATCTCTACAACTTGGTCGCGATAGATTATGTATCCAAATGGGTTGAAGCCATTGCCTTACCCACAAATGACGCCAAGGTCGTCCTCAATTTCTTGCGAAAGAACATTTTTACCCGGTTTGGAACACCAAGGGCGATCATAAGCGATGAGGGATCGCATTTTTGTAACAAATATTTTGCTGCCCTCCTTGCCAAGTATAGGGTTTCCCATAAGATTGCTATAGCCTACCATCCCCAGACTAGTGGGCAGGCTGAGATGTCCAACAGAGAAGTAAAATGGATTCTTGAAAAAGTTGTTAATCTGAACTGTGACGCCCCCAAAATAGGTTCAATACCAACCCATTATGAGTCGCCAAATACATGGTACAGAATTTAAATACAATCTTTTATAACATACGGTCGTTCAAAATACGACCACACAAACTATAAGCTTCAATACAAATCGTATATAATACGAAATATAAACACTCAAATTCATTCTTTATTCATTACAATTATTATCCCACTATTTTACAAAAATAGTGAGGACTACTACTGCTCTACTCTGATCATTACTCTGTTCTCCGACTAGTTCCCGCAATATTCTCATTCCCTGAAGAAGGCAATAGATGAAAAGGGTGAGCTCAACTAGCCCAGTAAAGAATATTATGACTAAGATAATGGAAAATAAATTATCGTTAGTCTTCAACAATTCAGATAAAATATTATGGACAACAAGTTTTAGATCAACAACTGCAGCGGAAGTAACAATGCATCAAAAGAGTTAAGTCAAAAATAATGCCTACTATCTTCTATGATTTAAAAGTCCATAATCAGTATTTTAACCCTGTAACATCAATCAATATATATCTTGAATCAAATATTCATCTTTACACTACGGGCCAAAGATATTCATTTGTATCACCAGTAGTCATGTTCATCTCAACACTTGTCCATCTTTGCACTACGGGCCAAAGATATTCATCAGGTAATCATTCACCTTTGCTCTACAGGCCAAAGATATTTTGTTATATCACCATTTAAGACTTAGGATGATGAAAAATAATATAAATAACGAATCCAATGAGATAAAGGACAAAGATTAGGGATTCGTAATTTAGTTTATCCAAGTTTAAGAATACTCTATAATGATACTTTGTGGAGCAAAATTCAAGAATAAAGATTAAAATTTCCCATAATAGCCAACTTGAACAAATAGAAGAAAATTTAATTTTTTTCGTGAATAGTGTCGTATACATGAATAGTGCCCGTATACATGAATAGTAACTCTAACGAAAAAAAAATAAGAATTTTATAATAAAATCCATGCCAATATTTTGGTATAATGATATTGAAAAGAATAACATCATTTACAAACAAAAATAACATCCCTTACCTTAACAAGAGAGTAGTTTTGGCTAGAATATCGGGTATTATGTGGACGAAAACTTGCACTGTTATCAACACTCAAAGTATCTAAATACTCACAAGAAATAAGCTCGATATTATAGAGAGAAACTTTTCTGATTCTGGTGTAATTTTCATTTCTAAACTAAACATCCTATTTATAGGAGGATGGAATGACACTATTTAGAAAATAATCACGGGTGCACAGTTTAGAAAACTCACGGATGAATTCAGCGGAGAAAAACTGATTTTCTGATTTTTACTATTCATTACTGTGCAATAAAATATTCTAATAAAACAAAACTTTAAATAAAATATAATATATATATATATATATATATATATATATATATATATATTACCTACCGTATAAGGTAGGTAATTATAATATATATAATAATAATACTCCCTCCCCTACACGTAACCTTCCCCCACCCCCAATTCTAAATCATTTAAATATATATATATATATATATATATATATATATATATATATAATACGTATATATATATAAAATAAAACTGAGATAACTTCTACCGACAGTTTTGAAAAATGAGTAAGCGAGGATACATATAATAAGCCAAATTTTCAACAAATACTGATAAAAACACCTCAGCACTAATTTCTTCTTTTATATCCATAAAAATAAATATTTCTTTATCATATAAATCAATAATTAATTATTCACAAATAATATTACAGAACTATAAAATTCACAACCAGGTCGTTCCCAGGAAAGAGGGGGCCTTCCGATAAAGATTTTTCCTTATTGGCGCGCAATTAAATAACCCCTCCTAGACAGAACTTCCTTAGACATTGCCAATAATGCTATCTAATAATATTATTCAAATAATATGAATTATTGATTTGATAATTTGAAATACTATGCAATGACAATTATTGAATTAATAAAATATTATGCAATTATCAATGTAGCAATTATTGAATCAATAATATAAAATATTGAACAGTAATTACTGTAACAATTATTGAGTAGTGACTTCTTACGTAAGAATCAATAATTAGAATTATTGTGCAATACCGTGTGCTACTGTGCAATACTGCGTATTACTGTATTTTAACCACCGGATATTTCAACAGTTTTAACGGTAACAACCACATCGTTATTTTTAGAAAACTCATTCTTGTTGTTTTCTTCATCCGACAGTTATTTCGTTGTGGGGCCCAAAAATGGCTGTGCCATCGTACGAATATTCCCCGACAAAAAGAATATTCCACGACCAAACGAATATTCCCCATAACAATAAATATTTTATTACCACATGTTTATTTTGTAAAACTTGCACATTTCACCCATAACTAAAGCATTATATCAAATCAACACCTTACTATTTCAAAATAATATATAGAAAAAATTAAATCATTATTCATAAAAGTTGGGGTCTTACAACCTCCCCTCCTTATGAAATTTCATCCTCGAAATTGACATACGTACCTGGTATATCGAAAAGGTGAGGATACCTCGTTTTCATTTCCGATTCTAACTCCCAGGTCATTTCCTCGATATCATGGTTCCTCCACAAAACATTAACTTGAGGTATAATCTTCGAGCGTAGGACATGTTCCTTCTTATCCAAGATTTTGACAGGTACCTCCTCATATGTTAAATCTTCAGCTATCTCGTCTGGTTCTAATTCAATAATGTGGTTTGGGTCTTTCACATATTTACGTAGCACAGATATGTGAAACACGTTATGAACACGAGACATACTTGGAGGTAAAGCGAGTCTATAGGCCACATTTCCTACTCAATCGAGGATTTTAAATGGGCCAATGAATCGTGGATTGAGCTTTTCTCTCTTCCCGAATCTTGTAACTCGCTTCCATGGAGCAACACGTAATAACACATGGTCCCCAACAATAAATTCCACGTCCTTTCGATGAAGATCCGCATAACTCTTTTGTCGATCTTGTGCCTTTTGTATACGTTGCCGGATCATTTGGATCTTTTTCGTAGTCATACGTACTAACTCCAGTCCTAACAATGTTGCTTCACCGACCTCATTCCAGCATACTTGAGAACGACATTTTCGTCCATACAACACCTCGAATGGAGCCATGCCTATACTTGCTTAATAACTGTTGTTGTAAGAGAATTCCACCAATGGTAGGTACTTATCCCAACTCCCTTTGAAGTTTAGAACACAGAGTCTTAATAGATCTTCAAGCATTTGAATAGTCCTCTCCGACTGTCCGTCCGTTTGAGGATGATAAGCCGAACTGAATCGTAAATCCGTGCTCATAGCTTTCTGCAAACTGATCCAAAATCGTGAAGTGAATCTTGGGTCACGATCCGAAACTATGGATACTAGCATGCCATGCAATCTCACAATCTCATTTATGTATATACGAACAAGACGTTCCAGTAAATAAGTCTCTCGTATAGGCAAGAAATGAGCAGACTTGGTTAATCTATCGACAATAACCCAAATCGCATCTATGCTTTGAGAAACCTTGGGAAGACTCGTAACGAAATCCATGGTAATGTGTTCCCACTTCTATTTTGGAATCTCAAGTGGTTGCAATGGACCCTTTGGTACTTGATGCTCCGCCTTGACACGTTGACACATTAAACACCTCGAGATAAACTCCGCGATATCTCTCTTCATATTGCTCCAGCAAAATGTATGTCGAATATCACGATACATTTTGGTACTCCCAAGATGGATTGCAAATGGTGTGTTATGTGCCTCCATCATGATTTTATACTTCAAGTCAGGATCGTTAGGAACATAGAGTCTGGAGTTAACTCAAATATTCCTTCTTCATCGATTCTTGCTTCTGGAATAGCACCTTCTTATACCTTCTTCTTCATCTTCATCAGCTCCGGGTCTGTAGCTTGAGCAACTTTAACTTTATCAATTAAAGCTAGTTCTACACGTATACTTGACATCATTGCACTCGTTCCCGCATATGATCTTCTACTCAACGCGTCAGCTACCACGTTCGCTTTTCCAGGATGGTATTGGATGGTATGGTCGTAATCATTCAATAGCTCAAGCTAACGTCGTTGTCGCATGTTGAGTTCCTTTTGAGTGAAGAAATATTTAAGGCTCTTATGATTCATTTAAATCTCCACTTTCTCTCCATACTGGTAGTGTCTCCAGGTCTTCAATGCGAAAACGACTGCTGCCAACTCTAGATCATGAGTAGGATAATTCCTCTTATATTCTTTGAGTTATCGTGAGGCATAGGCTATAACTTTCCCATGTTGCATGAGAACACATCCTAACCCTTTTTCCGAAGCATCGCTGTAGATGATAAATCCATCCAAACCAGATGGTATTGTCAGAATAGGTGCTGAAATGAGTCTCCTCTTGAGCTCTTGGAAGCTCTTCTCGCATTCCTCGTCCCATACGAATTTTGTATCTTTCCAAGTCAACTGAGTTAATGGAGTAGCGATTCAAGAAAAGCCTTCTACGAATCTCCGATAATAACCAGCTAAACCCAGAAAGCTACGCACTTCAGTTACCGACTTCAATTGCTCCCAACTTTGTATTGCTTCAATCTTCGTCGGGTCAACAAATACTCCACGTTTTGATACCACGTGCCCAAGGAATGCTACCTCCTCAATCCAGAACTCGCATTTTTTCATCTTGGCATATAACTTGTTTTCACGAAGCCTTTGAAGTACTAGCTTCAAGTGGTGCGCATGATCTTCACAGTTTTTGGAATATATGAGGATGTCATCAATAAAGACAACCACGAACTGATCCAAATATTTCTTGAATACACGATTCATCATATCCATGAAAGCAGCAGGAGCATTAGTCAATCCAAAAGACATAACTAAGAATTCATAATGCCCGTATCGAGTTCTGAAAGCAGTCTTCGAAATATCCTCAGTTTTAATCTTCAGCTGATGATATCCAGAATGAAGATCGATCTTTGAAAAGAATTGTGCACCTTGCAATTGGTCGAACAGGTCATCAATACGAGGTAGCGGATACCTATTCTTGATGGTGATATGGTTCAACTCCCGATAGTCAATACAAAGTCGCATACTCTTGTCTTTCTTCTTTACGAATAAAACAGGAGCACCCCAAGGAGACGTACTAGGACGAATAAAACCGATGTCTAACAACTCATGTAGTTGGACCTTTAACTCCTGAAGTTCAATAGGAGCCATTCGATATGGTTTTTTAGAAATGGGTTTTGTACCGAGTTCAAGGTCAATAAAGAATTCAACTTCACGTTCTGGGGGTAAACTGGGAAGTTCTTCGGGAAATACATCAAGAAACTCATTAACAACATAAATATCATTCAAACCTGACGTATTCTGGTTTAGATCAGTGACATGGGCTAAGAAAGCTCGACATCCGTTTTTCAATAAACGAATAGCTTTATGACTTGAAATGACATTGATTGATTTTAAGGGTTTGGTTGTTTGAATTCGCACAACAGGTTGTTTAGGAATATGAAAACTAACAACCCTACGAGAACAATCAATTTTGGCATGATAAGTGGTTAACTAATCAATTCCTAAAATCACATCAAATGCAAGTATTTGCAAAGATATAAGATCAACAGGTAGGGTAAGGGTACCAATTTGAATCAAGAAAGATTTATAAACCGTGGATGTAACAAAGGTTTCTCCCAACGGAGTTTTAACAAATAAGTCAAAGTCTAATTTCTCAGGTGTCAAGTTCAAACGTTGAGCACAAGTAGGTGATATAAAAGAATGGGTAGCACCGGTGTCTAATAAGGTGTAAACTTCGCAATAATTTATGATTAGCTTACCCGTGATCACCTCGTTCGGGTTCCTTATGGTTTGGGCAGTCACAACAAACATTCTTCCAGAAACCACCGACTTTGACTTGTCCGGGACGGCCTTTGGAGTCACCATCCCCGCTGGACTTGGTTTCGCTACAGGACACACTGGAGCAATGTGACCTTCCTTTCCACAGTTATAGCATACCTTGGATTGTTGTGTGCAGTTAGGGCTGATATGTCCTTCTTGCCCGCATTTATAGCATACGACCGGTGGTCGTTCTCTTCCCCCAGAAATAGTTGATGCTGGTGCTGCTGTCGACGTTTTCACGTACTCATTATTGTACCTTCTCTTCTTGAAATCTCCCTCTGACTCACTTCTTCTATTATCATGGCTACGATTACCACCGGAGTAGTTATCGCTTCTGTCATGATACTTTCCTCCCCACTGGTTGTCATTGTTCTGATGACTACTGCCACCGGTACGACCTTGGTTGTTGTCCTTTGGTTGAACATAATCATTATCTCGTTCTAACAATTGGGCCCTGTTCACCACATCCGAATATAGAGAAAATTTGTGAGAAATGAGGTATTGACGAATTTTTGGTTTCAAACCTCTCAGAAACATCCGCGTCATACGTTCCTCATTCTCCACCAAATGAGGTGCAAACCGGGATAATTCCGCGAACTTAGCCTTGTACTGGGATACCGTCATGTTGTTCTGTTCCAGTCTGATAAACTCTACCTCTTTCATGTGACGAATACTTTTTGGAAAGTATTTGTTATTGAACAGTTTCTGAAACGCCTCCCAAGACATCTTGAGTGCGGCAGGCTGGGTACGCTTCACAGATTTCCACCAGTAATCTGCCTCTCCGCATAACATAAATGTGGCGAATGGAACCTTCTGTTCCTCCGTGCATCCCAAGACATCAAATATCTTGGTAATTTGCTTAACCCACGTCTCTGCCTTGATTGGATCTGGCTTTCCCTGAAACTCTGGTGGTCCCAACTCTTTGAACTGCTTGGCAGTGACAAGCCGCAAGTTATTATTTTCACCTGTATTATGAACACTAGTCTCCCTCGTCTGGTTTTGCATGAACTGCAAAAAGCTTCTAAACATCCCATCATTCATTGTCTGATCGGTGTTGTCGTTTACAGGAGGAATATAGCTTTCCTGTTGCACGTTCTCCTGGTTGGTAATTAAAGGTGTCTCAACGGTCTCATTCACTCCATTGCATAAATTTTCAGCTGTCATTCTCAAATACTGCCACAAATTAAGGGTTAATTAAACAAATTAACATATCACATATTAACCCTATAGTCCGATTGACCAAATAAATACCAGATAAGCTTAGGTAGGACACACTAGTGAAGGATTTACTCGTCTCTCCCCTCCTAGTTCTATTCTCCGATCTCCGCCAAAGATCATATCCCTAAGCTTTGATACCAACTGTGACGCCCCCAAAATAGGTTCAATACCAACCCATTCTGAGTCGCCAAATACATGGTACAGAATTCAAATACAATCTTTTATAACATACGATCTTGCAAAATACGACCACACAAACTATGAGCTTCAATGCAAATCGTATATAATACGAAATATAAACACCCAAATTCATTCCATATTCATTACAATTATTATCCCACTATTTTACAAAAATAGTGAGGACTACTACTGCTCTACTCTGACCATTACACTATTCTCCGACTAGTTCCCGCAACATTCTCATTCCCTGAAGAGGACAATAGATGAAAATGGTGAGCTCAACTAGCCCAGTAAAGAATATTATGACTAAGATAATGGAAAATAAATTATCGTTAGTCTTCAACAATTCAGATAAAATATTATGGACAATAAGTTTTAGATCAACAATTGCAGCGGAAGTAACAATGCATCAGAAGAGTTAAGTAGAAAATAATGTTTACTATCTTCTATGATTTGAAAGTCCATAATCAATAGTTTATCCCTATAACATCAATCAATATATATCTTGAATCAAATATTCATCTTTGCACTACGGGCCAAAGATATTCATTTGTATCACCAGTAGTCATGTTCATCTCAACACCTGTCCATCTTTGCACTACGGGCCAAAGATATTCATCAGAAAATCATTCATCTTTGCTCTACAGGCCAAAGATATTCTGTTATATCACCATTTAAAACTTAGGATGATGAAAAATAATATAAATAACGAATCCAATGAGATAAAGGACAAAGATTAGATATTCGTAATTTAGTTTATCCAAGTTTAAGAATACTCCCAAATGATACTTTGTGGAGCAAAATTCAAGAATAAAGATCAAAATTTAGATCCAATCAAAAGATAGGACCCATAATAGCCAACTTGGACAAATAAAAGAAAATTTAATTTTTTTGTGAATAGTGCTGTATACGTGAATAGTGCCGTATACATGAATAGTAATCCCGACAGAAAAAAAATAAGAATTTCATAATAAAATCCATGCCAATATTTTGGTATAATGATATTAAAAAGAATAACATCATTTACGAATGAAAATAACATCCCTTACTTTAACAGAAGAGTAGTTTTGCCTGGAATATCGGATATTATGTGGACAAAAACTTGCACTGTTATCAACACTCAAAGTATCTAAATACTCACAAGTAATACGCTAGATATTATAGAGAGAAAATTTTCTGATTCTGGTGTGATTTTTATTTCTAAATTAAGCATCCTATTTATAGGAGGATGGAAGGATACTATTTAGAAAATAATCACGGGTGCACAGTTTAGAAAACTCACAGATGAATTCGACGGAGGAAAACTGATTTTCTAATTTTTACTATTCATTACTATGCAATAAAATATTCTAATAAAACAAAATTTTAAATAATATATATATATATATATATATATATATATAATAATACTCCCTCCCCTACACGTAACCTTCCCCCCCCCCCCCAATTCCAAATCATTTAAATATATATATATATATATATATATATATATATATATATATATATATATATATAAAACAAAACTGAGATAATTTCTACCGACAGTTTTGAAAAATGAGTAAGCGGGGGTACATATAATAAGCCAAATTTTAAATAAATATTGATAAAAATACCTCAGCACTAATTCCTTCTTTTATATCTATAAAAATAAATATTTTCCTATCATATAAATCAATAATGAATTATTCACAAATAATATTGCAGAACTATAAAATTGACAATCAGGTCGTTCCCAAGAAAGAAGGGGCCTTCCAATAAGAATTTTTCCTTACTGGCGCGCAATTAAATAACCCCTCCTAGACAGAACTTCCTTAGACATTGCCAATAATGCTATCTAATAATAATATTCAAATAATATGAATTATTAATTTGATAATTTGAAATACTGTGCAATTACAATTATTGAATCAATAAAATATTATGCAATTATCAATGTAGCAATTATGGAATCAATAATATAAAATATTGAACAGTAATTACTGTAACAATTATTGAGTAGTGACTTCTTACGTAAGAATCAATAATTTGAATTACTGTGAAATACCGTGTGCTACTATGCAACACCGCGTATTACTGTATTTTAACCACCGGGTATTTCAACAGTTTTAACGGTAACAACCACGCCATTATTTTTAGAAAACTTATTCTTGTCGTTTTCTTTATCCGACAGTTATTTAGTTGTGGGGCCCACAAATGGCTGCGTCGTCGTACGAATATTCCCCGACAACAAGAATATTCCACTACCAAACGAATATTCCCCAACAATAATGAATATTTTATTACCACTTGCTTATTTTGTAAAACTTGCACATTTCACCCATAACTAAAGCATTATATCAAATCAACACCTTACTATTTCAAAATAATATATAGAGAAAATTAAATCTTTATTCATAAAAGTTGGGGTCTTACACGAACCGCAAGGATTGGTCGAAAAAGTTAGATGATGCATTATGGGCTTATAGAACGGCCTATAAAACGCCTATCGGGATGTCTCCTTACCGGTTAGTTTATGGTAAGGCATGTCATCTTCCGGTGGAATTGGAACATAATGCTTACTGGGCCATTCAGAAGCTCAACTTCGACTTGGATGCAGCAGGTGAAAAGAGATTATTACAACTGAATGAGTCAGATGAATTTCGCCTACAAGCATATAAAAATGCTAAGTTGTATAAGGAGAAGACTAAAAAATGGCATGACAAGAAAATTATCGAGAGAGCATTTGAAGAAGGGCAAAATATCCTATTGTTTAATTCTCGATTGAGATTGTTTCCCGGGAAGTTGAAATCCCGTTGGTCGAGCCTATTCAAAATTGTGAAGGTGTTCCCACATGGTGCTATTGAAGTTGCTGACCCAAATTCAGAAAGGACGTTCAAAGTAAATGGACAGTGGCTCAAACATTATTGGGGCGGAGACGTCGATCGTCAAATGACGTCAGTCACCCTTGTTGACCCCGTCTGATACGGGGAAAAATAGTCAAGCTAACGACTCTAAATATAGCGCTTGGTGGGGAGGCACCCCCATCTTAGTATCAATTTCTATCCCTTTTCGGTTTTGTAAAATATTGTATTGTGCATAAGTTAGTCTATGGTAGAAGTTATTAGTTGTTAGTAGTGCCGTACGTAGAAGTTATGCGGCTGTACAGTTAATGTTGTCTTAGTTTCTTTTGTTGTGGGTGTTAAGCTTATATTGTTGTGCTTTGTAAATGGCTATGCTGATAAACTGAATTTTTTTTGCCTGATGCAGGGTTGGCGCTGCAGCGCCACTCCAGGTATAGAAGCTGGCGTCGCAGCGCCAGGAATCTGGAAATTCCCTGCATGGCCAGTGCTGCAGTGCCAGTTACAAACTAAAAGTCAGTGCCACAGCGCCAACAACCCATTGGAAACCCTGTATACCAAGCGTCGCAGCACCTGATTTCGAGCAATGTCAGTGCGTCAGCGCCGCAGCGCCAGAGCCAGATCAAATTCCCTGTATAGGTAGCGCTGCAGCCCCGCTTCAAGAACAAAACTTGGCGTCGCAACGCCAGGTGTGATTTTTTTGTTTTTAAAATAGCCGTTTTTGGCAATTTTTGGTATAACTGCCGAAGTTGAACAGACCTTCCCTTATTTCTCTATATAACAGGCAGCCTTCCTCATTCTTTTCTTCTCTGAAAATCATAAGTCTTTCATAACTCCATATGAAAATTAGAAAGTGTTTTCTGTAATTGCTAACCACAATCATTCCAAGTTCATCTAAAGTAAAGGTAAGAAATTTGCATTATCATTTTTACAACAATTTTGATTATGACAGAGTTCTTCTTTCTTCTTAATTTTGTTTTGGATTAGCATAAGTATGAATTACTTTGATGATTTCCACTGATGGAAATTGGCTAGATTTCTAATGCAAACAATACTATTTCTAAAGGAATTTTAATTGTGCACGCCACATGTTTGATAAAATGCCTAAGAAAATGGTTGTTTATTGTTGGCCTAACTTTAACATAATTATGGTTGATTGTTGTTGTGACTTTCAGAAACACTGTGCAAATGGCCTCCAAGAGACAAAGGACTGAGGGAAGCTCTTCGTCATCTGCACAAAAGTGGACAAAAACAAATTCGCCACAGAGGAGGCATGGACAAAGTATAATTCCTCCATAGTAGGGAAGGCGTTAGTGCCAGAAAGAGGATTTCGTCCCGAGCCTAACGTCAATGGTGAGCTTTGGGCTATGATCGTTCAAAAATAATAGGTCCATTTCACGGAACCGCTGAAGCCAGCCATCATTGCTTTAGTTCGGGAATTTTACGCCAACGCGAAGTCGGAGGGACCTCCGGAGGTTTTTGTCCGAGGAAAGAGAGTGTCTTATCACCTGGACACCATCCAGACATACTTCCAAATGCCAGATATTGGACGGGACTACCTCGCTCAAGGGATGCAAGAATATAACCTCAACAATGTGGTCACAAGGCTATGCAAGCCAGGGACAACCTGGAGGACAAACCAGAACACAGGGGAAAAGATAAATTTTCCCCAAAGTGCAGTTAGCCTGTATGGAAAAGCTTGGTACAATTTCCTCTGTGCCAATCTCATGCCCACCCGTCATATAAGTGATGTTACCAAAGACCGAGCAGTGCTCCTATTTGCCTTGTCAGAGGTTTAGAGGTGGACGCTACTGTAGTCATTCAGGAGTCCATTCTCCATGCCGTTAAAGGCTGCACCACTGGAGGCCTTCCACATCCATCCCTGATCATGGAATTGTGCATACAAGCCCAGGTTCCATGGCGTACCGAAGAAATGGTCCAATACCCAATGCATACCATTGACCATACTCAAATTCAGAGGTTTGGAATTTGGGCAGGAGCTGTGGTACATCCTCGTGGTGAAGGATTTTTGCCACCCGTGAACCCTTCTCCTGTTGAGCAGGTGCCGCCCGAGCAGCAGCCGAATTTTGAGGCACAACCAAGCACCCTGGCATTGATCATTGAGTCTCTCAACCTTCTACGTGAAGAAACCCAGCGGATCACCTGAAGGATTGATACGGTGGCGGTGCGTCAGGATTTGTTCCATCAATATTAGGCAGAGTTTGCCTCCACAGTGTCCAATGTCTATAACCAATTCAGTGGAGACGACCTAGAGTTTGTGCCCCACCAATTCCTGCAGATGCCATTATTTCCTCCATATCCACCACCATCACCAGATGGCCACGGCGAAGAGCATGGAGATGGAGAAGGCGGAGGCGAGTGATTGGATGTTGACGGCAAGCCCTTGCTTTCAGAATTCTGTACTTAACTCCAATGAGGGCATTATCGTACTCAAGTTTAGGGGGAAGATCTCTCTGTTTTATGATCTATTATCTATTATCTGTTATATATATGAACTGTCTGTTAGTATCTACGTTTGTGATTTTGGGCTTTGGTAGCCCAGACTATGTTAATAAGGTTTTGTGGGCATTTATTGCCTTGGATGTTGGTTTTTGGGCTTCGGTAGCCTCGCACTCTTATATTATTATTAATGCATATGTACATATTATCTATTATCTATGTTGATTTTATTTTCTGTTGATGAATGCGTTTATTTTTAGTATAATTATTGGTTATAGCCATTTTGGCGCTTTCATAGTTAGTATACTCGGCCATAATTGGCATCATAGTTTAACCTTTTGGTTTATCCCTATTGGTTAGCTGTTGACATGTTAGGGGGATATGATATGTTAGGGTATTTTTAGTAAATTTTTGATTGAGGCCAATGATATACATGTGTATGGTTTTGTCAAATTGGTTAAGCAGTATTGAAGGAAATTCTTGGATTAATTTTATGTTTGACTGCTGTGGTCCTATCTATTTTATTGTGCACATACCAACTGATTTTTTCTAATTATTGTTCCAATAGACTTAATTGGTAATTTTGAGGGAATTTTTTTTGCTTTTGCTCTTGTGAACTTAAGTGAATCGATGAAGTAGGATATAGATTTTTATGCAAGTTCGGATTCATCCTTGGTCTGTAAGCTTATAAAAAAAATGTGTAAGAACTTTAGTTAACCAAGTTTAATTACGTGGCCTTTGTTACTCGAGTTATAGATCCTTAGGGGTGTTTTACACCTAATGTCCTAAAGTCATCTGACTTGGGAGTCATTGATTGAACGCTCGTTATATGGGTAACTCTGAATAGCCTAATGTGATTAGGCATTGCACTGTCGTATTTAAGGTTAAATTTCTTATTGATAACGGTTAAAAGTTCAAGATTGACTTAAATTCAGTTATGTGGCTTGTGTTGCTTGAGTTATTAGATTCTCAAGGGTGTTCTACACTTAGTGCCCTAAAGTCGTCTGACTTGGGAGTCACTGATCAAAACCTCGCTACATGAGTAACTCAGCCTAAGGTAGCCAAGTTTTCCACAAGTCAACTCTTACCGTTCGCATGCTATTACCGGGTGATTGGTCCTTGCATTTTCATCTTACTCTGAATTCTTGATATAACTTGAGCATTTTGAGTTAGCACTTCCCTTATTGCAATGGTCTTAGTTTTGAATGATATTTAGTCAGTCTAGTTGGTACTCACACACTCACAGGTGGGGATAATAAGCAGTCGAGTCATGAGATTAATTTGAGGCCTTATTTTTTATTTTTGCTTCCATTTTGAAATTGTTATTCTCTATCTTTAGGCCACAAGGCGGGTATATAGTAGTAGTTTAACGTTTAATTAGTTTGTTTATTTTTAGTTATGTTTGTGCAGTTATTTTTACTTAGGGACAAGCAAAAGTTTAAGTTTGGGGGTACGTGATAAGTGGGATTTATACCCACAAATCAAGCTCTTTTAACTTTGTGATTTAGCTTATTTTCCTATTCTGTTAATGCTTTTATATATGGATATTGTATTTTTGTGGCTTAAAGATGTGTTGCATGATTTATTAGGTATTTAGAGGCAAAGTGGTCATTTTTCTAAGCCCGACGCCGCAACGCCGGTTGCCCTTCAAAAGCTGGCGCTGCAGCACCAGAGGCCCTTCAAATCCCTGGAGACCAAGAGCTGTAGCGCCCAAGCCAGTACAAAGTTGGCGCCGTAGCGCCATAGGACTCCTAACTTCCCTGCATAGGTAGCACCGCAGCGCCTCTGCCAAGCACTATTCTGGTGCCGCAGCGCCAGAAGCCAAGCACCAACTCTGAAGATATTAGCCAGCACCGCTGTAAAGCTTAAAGCTGGCGCCGCAGCGCCAGCTCCGGTGTTTTGGCAGAAAAGGTCATTAAATGACCTAAAAGAAGGAGGATTGAATATAATTAATTTCTCTTCACCTCCTTTACTTCCTAGAACAGTTTTAGCAAGCTTTTAATGTTTTCTAGCCTTTAGGAGAGATCTAGCGGTGCATAAAGTGTTCAGAATTCATTGCGTCCTTCACAACTCGGACTTTACACAGCGAAGGGAAGAGTTGGAGCCGGAAAACTTCACGAGAGGAGTTTTCTTTAGCCAAATCTTTTAGTCTTTTGTGTAATTTTGAGCATGTTGAACTCTTTGATGTTGATAATTAGTTCAGTAGTTATGAACTAATTCATTTCTAGGATTGCAATGTAACCTAATGATTAGTTTAATCAAATATCTCTCCTTTTTACTCTAGTGACTCATGTGTGAATGGATTGTTGTACTTCATGCTTATTTTATTGATTGCTTGAGATAGGAATTGATATGGCTTTTAATTAATATTGGAAGATTGATATTATTGCCTAACCTAAGTGCAACAACACTTGTATTGTTCATGGCCTTGAGTGTGTGAGCATTTCTTGCATAATAGAATAGGAATATCTCTATTTTCCTTGTATAATCAGTGAGAACAGTGCTTAATGACCCTTAGACTATTTATTTTCACCATAAGAATGTGATGATTTATATAGCTAAGGGATTACATTTGACCATCGGAAGAGGCTTATGTACGCTGTTAGTTCTCGATTAACCATTCTTGTGGGTTATTGTTTATATTTGGAGAGTTAGGAGATTAAACAACGCATTAGAGGAGTTGTAATTCTAGTTTGCCTTCTTTGAAGCTACTCTTTCTCTCGCTTGCTATTTTAATTAGTTCTAGTTTAACAAATAACCAATTATTAACTGTTTGAACCAGATTGTAATGATAGGTTTGGTGCTTGAATAGTATTTAGTACTAGTCCTTGTGGGATCGACACTCTACTTCTATCACTATATTACTTGTTAGACCGCGTATACTTGCGTGTGTTCTTCGATCGGTTATCCGAGCAACAAGTACCCATCCAGAGGGGTTTTTTAGGGGTAGCGTTGTTCTGCTGTATGTGTGGTTCATGACACATTTGAGTCCTATTGGCACCTTCAGACATCATAGGTACTGCATTACCCATGAGATAGGCATGTATTACTTCTTTCGGCCTGCAGAGTGTTCAGATGCGGCGTCATGGTTGGTCTTTCTATCGGCGATTGAGCACCCTTTTTCAATATTGCCCTGCTCAGGGCTCAGCTCCCCTTGTAGCTTTATCACTAACGCAGTTGGCATAGACTATCTGCCCCTGGCAGGTCTGAGAGGGGTGACCACTTATCATCCGCTGGCAGTCATGGGCCAGTTTGATTAGTTTGAAAGCCTTCACCATTTTGAGGGGGCTATGGATCTTTGTCGCCAACTGACCTGATCAGGACTTACGAGTGTTTAACTTATAGGGAGATAGCAGATTTCTCTACTAGCCATCCGGATTGTTCTCCATGGTATTCGGCATGGTTGGAGGCCGATATTGCATTAGCTGCGACCATCTCGTCAGCTCTGAGCATTGATTCTGACCAGGAGGAGCCTATGAAGGATCCTGATTCTCCCACGGAGGATGATTTGTTTACTGGTTTCACAACAGATTTAGTTAGTGACCATTCGAGCATTCTGACTGGGACAGATCCAGCTCTTATTGATTCACTAGCTCGGATGACCTTTGAGAGGGATCAGTCTAGAGCGCTGATGTTGACAGCCCTTTCTAGTAGGGATGTCGCTTTTGCTGATAGAGACGAGGCTCGAGCTACTAGGGATGCAACATTTATTAAGAGAGATGAGGCTCGATCTACCCGAGATGCAGCTTTCACAGAGATTGAGGAGGCTTTGGTCACTCGGGATGCTGCTTATATTGAGAGGGACGAGGCCGTAGCTACCCGGGATGTTTATGTTGCGAACAGCACTGCACTCAAATCATATACACACATCCTAGTTGCAGATATGAGTGCTTTCATAGATGGCCATAGCAGCACTATGCAGATGGCTGTGGATATTCTTGCTCGTATGGAGACCGTGGGACATGAACTTACAGCTATTCTCCATCTTCTGAGAGAGATGTCATGTTGGCACTGCTATCCCGTTTGTCCATGGGTTAATAGACTAACTTTTATTTTCTTGCACATAATAGATCAGCCATTTTTGTCATGTACAGGACACAGTGTATATCAGACAGTATTATATATCAGAGAAATATATTTTGATTCACTTCCCTGTTGGATATGTATTGTCATTGTTGAGTGATTACCACTTCTTTTATGACTTGTTGTCTTGATGTATTATGAGCTTTTCATTGATGGATTGACATTGATATGTCGGAGAGTACCTCAGAAGGGCCTGTTGACCAGGAAGACTTGATAAGATTTGGGTTTTATAAGGTTTCGGTGTCTTAAGACTGGTTTTTATCGATTTTTATTTTTTCTGTAAGGTCAAACCGCACCATGAATGGCTGCCTACGTACTCCCGGGCTGAGGGAGATCAGGTCATTCATAGTTTAAGTTAATGGTTTGAAAAATGTTTACTTTTGGGTTTAAGTTTGGTTTGATGGATTTTTTATTTGGTTTGACTGCACCGTGAATGGCTGCCTACGTACTCCCGAGTGGAGGGAGATCAGGTCATTCGTAGTTCGGTCTTTTGTGAAAACCCAAAATGATTTGATTGATTCGTAGGACCAGGATGATGGCTTGCAAGTATTTCAGACATAGTACCTTTTTATGGTGTCTGAAATGATGAGCTGGGGAAATTCATTCCCATCCATTTCTTGTAATCTGATTGCTCCTCCTGTCAACACTTCTTTGACAATGAAAGGGCCTTCCCAATTCGGGGTAAACTTTCCTTTGGCTTCATCTTGATTGGCCAGAACTTTCTTCAGTACCAAGTTATTTTCTTTGAATTGTCGGAGTCGAAATTTCTTGTTATATGACTGAGCAATCCTTTGCTGGTATAACTTCCCATGGAAAATGGTTGTAGCCCTCCTCTTATCTACCAGGGACAACTGGTGGTACCGCTCTTGCAACCACTGATCTTCTTCCATCTGAGCGTCTATTAACACTCTCAAAGACTCCATTTCTACTTATATGGGAAGTACTGCTTCCATGCCATAGACCAATGAGTAGGGGTTAGCCCCAGTAGAAGTACGCATTGACACCCTGTATGCTAACAGAGTTAGAGGCAATAGGTCAAGCCATCCTTTGTGATTGGTGGACATTTTCTGCATGATCTTCTTGATATTTTTGTTCGCCCTTCGACAACACCATTCATCTTGGGCCGATAGATAATGGAATTGAGATGCTTGATATGGAACTTGCTGCATAACTCCCTCATCATCCGATTGTTTAGATTCTTGGCATTGTCCGACACGATCACCTCCGGTTGTCCATAACAGTAGACGATATTTTTTCTGATGAAACCAATGATTACCTCTTTGGTGACTTTGGGAAAAAAGGCGGCCTCAACCCACTTGGTGAAGTAATCGATCATGGTGAAGATGAATCGATGACCATTGCTGGCTTTGGGTTTTATGGGCCCAATCACATCCATTCCCCACATGGAAAAAGACCATGGCGAACTCATATTGTGCAACTCGTTTGGAGGAGCATGGATGGAATTTCTATGGACTTGGCATTGGTAGCATCTCCTGACATGAGCATCACAATCAGCTTTGAGAGAGATCCAATAATGCCATGTTCATGATATCTTCTTGGCCAGTAAATGACCACTCACGTGTGGACCACAAATTCCACCATGTACTTCATCCATCAGTCTCTAGGCTTGATCTTTATCGAGGCATCTTAAAAGGCCTATTCCAGTATCCCTTTTATAGAATGCGTCCTCGTTTAGATAGAACTTCATAGCCATCTTGTGAATCCACTTTCGTTTGGCTTGGCTTGCCCTAGCGGGTGTAGATCCATCTCGAAGATGTTCTTTGATGTCTTGATACCAAGGCTATTTGATAGGAGGTATTTCATCTGATAATTCTCCAATGTAATTCCCATATATCGGGGCCCTTTGGTTTGCAATTTTGATGTCAGGAATTCCCATCCTATCAGATACGTGGATCAAGGAAGCTAACATTGTCAATGCATCAGCAAAATTATTCCTACCTCGAGGGATGTGGAGGAAGGTTATCTCTTCAAACTCCATGGACATCTTGATAACTTGTCGATGATACGGCAGCAGATGCAATTCTTTGGTGTGATATGCCCCGGTGGTTTGTCTAATGACCAACTCATAATCTCTAAAGACTAGTAACCGTCTGATACCCATGGACTGGGCTAGTTTTAGTCTCACTATGCAGCCTTCATACTCAGCTGTTTTATTGGTGTTGTCAAACTATAGCTTGGTAGCCACAGGATACTGTGCTCCTGTACAAGAAATAAGGACTGCCCCAGCTCCAGCACCATCCATGTTCACGGCTCCGTTGAAATACATTTTCCAAGGATGGATTGTATTTTCTTGAAGGATTTGCTGAATTGTCATGATCCCATCATCCAGGAAATAAGTTTCCAATGGTTTGAAATCCCCTGACGGTGCTTTGACCAGTTGATCTGCAATTCTCTGATCTTTAATAGACTTCTGAGTCACATAGATAATGTCGAACTATTGTAGAATTAATGTCATTTGGACAACCGGCAATTTAATATGGGTTTACTGAATACGTACTTTAGAGGATCCATGCGGGATATGAGGTAGGTCGTATGCCCATGCAAATAATGTTGTAATCTCGTGGAGGCCCATGCTAATGCACAACAGGTCCTTTCAATCTGGGTGTACCTCTACTCGCCGCTGCTGAATCTTTTACTGAGGTAATAGATAGCTCTTTCCTTGCTTCTATCATCGTTATATCCCAACATACAGCCCATTGCATTGGCATTGACGGATAGATACATAAACAAGGGAACATCATCCCTTGGGGGTACTAAGACGGGTGCTTCGATCAACTGCTTCTTGATGGAAAGGAAGGCCTTTTTACACTCTTCATTCCATTTGGTGGAGGAATTCTTCCTTTGTAGCTTGAAGTTGGGTTCACACGTTGCCGTAAGTTGAGATATGAACCTGCTTATGAAATTAATTCTCCCCAGGAACCCTCGTATTTCTATTTATGTTCGGGACATGGGCATCACAGTGATATCTTTAATCTTGGCGGGATCCAGCTCAATGCCTCTGTTGCTTACCAGAAATCCCAACAACTTGCCTGATTTGACACCAAAAGCACATTTAGCTGGATTCAGCTTTAGGTTATACTTACACAATATGTTGAAAAGCTTTTTGAGATGGCTGATGTGGTCATCCTTCTTCCTGGATTTGATGATAATGTCATCCACGTAGACCTCTATCTCCTAATGCATCATGTCACAAAAAAGGGTCACCATGCCTTGCTGATATGTAGCGCCGACATTGATAAGGCCGAAAGACAATCGTCTATAACAAAAGGTTCCCTAGGGAGTGATGAAAGTTATTTTCTCCCTATCCTCTTCAGCGACCATGATTTGATGGTATCCAGCAAAGCAATCCATAAAATAATACATGTCATACTGCGCCGTATTGTCTATCAGGATGTGGATAAAAGGTAATGGGAAGTTGTCCTTGAGATAAACTTTGTTCAAATCTCGATAATCCATGCATTCTCGTATCTTCCCACCGGGCTTAGGCACGGGAACTATATTTGACAGCCACTCCGGGTATGTTGATACCATGATGATACCGGCTTTGAATTACTTGACAACCTCTTCTTTGACTTTCAGACTCCATTCGGGTTTCAATCGTCTGAGCTTTTACATAACTGGCTTGAATCCATCTTTAATGGGCAGTCGATGGATGACAATGCCAGTAAACAAGCCAATCATGTCTTCGTGCGACCATGCAAACACATCCTGGAATTGAGTTAAGAGTTCAATTAGGTCAGCTTTTTGGTCTTGGGTAAGGTCTATGCCTATCTGGATTTCTTTAAGGTTTTTTGAGGTTCCAATATTGACAGTGGCGGTTTGATCTAGGTTTGGTTTAGGTTTGTCTTTGACCCATTCTTTGATCTCCTCAGGCACCTCATAGTCATCTATCTCCTCTTAATCAACCTCCATCAAGTCAAAGTCCATTTCTAAATCAAAGTTGTAGTCACTGTAAAAATTTGGCATCTTATCAGCAGGGATAAACAAATCCACTTCTGGAGTCCTGAAAACAAAATGCTTTCACTTTAATATATAAGACTGTTTAAATATACAAAGCATTTAGCAAAAGCATAAAAAAGGTAACTGTCTCCTCTTTGATGATAACTGAGACATCCTTCATATCAGGGCCGAGGTTCTTCTCTGAACTGCTACCCCTATCCTTTTTGATGCGAGGGATTTGGAACTAACCTTCTTCATCACTGTCTAGGATATCATTGTTCATACCCTCATAGTGCATCAGAAAAACATGTTAGCAAATGGGTCTCGTCCTTCATGCAGGAACTTTTCTTTTCCTTTTTTTGCTTTCCCCCTCTAACTCTGGGGCTTTTCTATCACTTATTGGTTTGACTGGAGGAAACAGCATGGCTGACACAACAGCAGGAATCTTCCTCATTGATCTCACAAACCAAACATCAGTGAGGTTTGGCAGCAGTATAGTGGAAGCAGGATCCTTTGGATGATTGTGTGGGTTCCGATGGTTTGATCCGGATGAGTAGCCCAACCCGACTTTCCCTGACTGGCTCGGGATTTGCACCGGACTCTTGATTCCTTGCTGATTTTTCCTTAACCCTTCTCCAAGGCAGAATCCCAAGGATATCATTTCCCGACCGACTGTCATTACTTCGGGGGAAACTTTTGGTTTTAAAGTTGGTCCCCCAACAGGTAGGTACTGAGTATTGCTCACCTCCAAAGCTTGAAAACTAGCAGGTTTCAGCCCTTCATCTAAACTGATCACTGGCATATCGCTCTGTGTATAGACCGGATACTCTGGCTCGGCATTTATGGTGATCAGACTACCATTGATGATGTACTTGAGTTGCTGATGAAGGGTGGATGAAACTGCTCCTGCCATGTGGATCCACGGTCTTCCTAACAACAAATTGTATCCAGTGGAAATGTTGAGTCCCTGAAAGGATATATAGAAAGTATGGGGACCAATCTCTAGTGGAAGCTCAATCTCTCCCACGGCCTCTCGGCGGAATCCATCGAAAGACTGGATAACTACATGACTAGTCCGGATCTGATTTGGGTTTATCTTCATTCTTTCCAAGGTGTCGTAGGGACAGATGTTTAGAGATGATCCTCCATCTATCAGTACACCACCGATCACATACCCTGATAACATCACTGCTATATGCACTGACTTGCAATGGCATGTCCCTTCTGCGGGTATATCATAGTCAGTGAAAGATATCACATTATTGTTGAAAATGTGCTTTATCATATGACGAAACTTCTCGTTATCCACCGTCTTTGGCAGATGGGCTTCCTTCAGTACTTTCACCCGAATGTTGTGATGATCCACCGAGGATAAGACCAGGTCTAGGATGGATATCTGTTTAGGTGCCTCTTCCAAGCTTTGCACCACCTAAATCTCATTATGCCCCATTTTGCTGAGGAATTCTTCAATTTTCTCTTTAGCCACTTTCCCCTTAGCTTTAATGACTAGGTTGATAACCCGCTGAGGTAGGTACAACGAATTTTCCATTGATAAAATGGCAATATTGTTTAAGGTTGAACCTTCATCCTTCCCATAGTTCCATGGGACTCTTTTCAGGCTGACGACAAGATATTGTGGCTGAAGGGCAATATTTGAGGCTCGGGCGCAGCCACCTTTACGGGATTCTGTACTTCTTGGACTCTTTTCCCCTGTTGTATCAGGAGTGTGATGGCTATATCCTTTTTATAGGAAATTATAGCTACTACTTCCTGATTCTATGCTATAGGAATAAAGAATGCTTCCTCATCGGGATAGCCATAATCTTGATTTGCCTTTATCAGCTCACCACTTTCAATCAGATTCTGAATCAGGTGACGAAGCCCCCAACAATACTCGGTGTCATGTCCAGGCGCATTGGAATGATACTGATAGATCCGGTCATGTTTGAACTTCCTGGATCGAGGGTTCACCGGGGGTAACAAATCTGTAACCATCCCCTCATTGATCAGCATTTGGAGGATTTCTTTCATGGGCTGATTCAAGTTAGTGAAATTCCTCTAGAAGGCGAATTCCCTATCAACTTGGAACTTCTCCTCCTTCGCCACCTTGTCGGTTCAGGGTTTGCGTTCATTAAACCGGTAATGATCCCTCATAGCAATAGGTCTAATCTCAGGGGTAGGAGGACTTGCTTCATGCTGGTTGGTCTGATTTATCAGCTGTCTGGTTATCTAATGTTAATACATAACCAACTCTGCCATCTGTCCAATCTATTCCTTAATGGACTTTATTTCCTGTTGCATTAGGAGTTGCCTTTCTGAGAACTCCCAACTGTCTGGGCTATTGGTACTTGATTGAGTTGACTCTCCAACATACCAGAGGTATTTGGATCCTTCTCCGCTCTTTGTGCTAATCATATTGACATTCTCCTCATTATGTTGAGGGATGGGATTATCTTGCACATGCGGTTGCTCTGGCTTTGTGACCACAATCTCTCCATTATTGACCAAGTCTTGGATTTTGTGTTTGAGATCCCAACAGTCTTGTGTATCGTGGCCCGGTGCTCCGGAATGGCATGCACACATCTTACTTGGGTCAAAATTTTGTCCGCTCGAACTGGCGGGTGGAAGGAGCTGGACAATCTTTTTTTGTGCTATCAGCAGTTTCAACACATTTTCCAGTGAATCTCCCAAGGGGGTGAACGTTCTTCAACGTCTAATCTCTCCCTCTTTTTCAAATGGAGGATTAGAAGGTTGTGCAGGAGCTTGGAAAGGGGGATAGTTTCTCCTTTGAATAGGTAGGATGCTTGAACTGCCTCCCTGATTTTGTCCTTGCAGTACCAAGGACACTTCTTCTTCCTTCTTCTTGTGTACTTTCTGGGGATTACTCCTATAACTCCCAGATTTGATGTGTTCGGCCATGGCTTCCAAGGCGGTAAGATCTTTTATCTTCCCAGACTTTAAACCCATTTCGGCCATCTCTCCGTATTTGATCATCTCCGAGAATGGTTTTCCTATACCTGCTAGGACCCTTTCGTAATATGAAGCTTCTTGAATATCGATGAAGGTCAGGACTATCTCAGTCTCTGTCAGGGGGGGGTGACTTGTGCCGCCATCCGTCTCCATCATTGAGCATATTCTCGGAATGACTCAGTGTTTTACTTCTTAACTTTAGTGATTTGATATCTGTTTGGAGCCATCTGAGACTGGAAGCTGTAATGATTGAGGAAGGCATGTGCTAACTCTTCCCAGTTGTGAATTTTTGAATTGTCTAGTCGGGCATACCAGGCTCTAGCCTCTCTGGTCAGACTTTTCTGGAATAATTGCATTCTGAGCTTCTCGTCCTCTGCATAGGATCCGAGTTCTCCGATGAATACCTTCAAATGGGTGTAGGGATCTCCTAATCCATCATATTTCTCAAAATCAGGGACTTGAAACTTGTTGGGATATCGAGCCCCTGGAAATATACATAAATCTGAGTAATTGACACTCCCAAATGCCCCAGCCCTTTTGATGGGCCAAATTGTTTCTTCCATTTGTTAGACTTTTTTCAGAATATCATCAGCCTCTTGCTTTTTGTCAAGGTTGAAGATTTCAGGAGTTTTGTTGGTTGGATCCTTGTTTCGGGACTCATGGGTCTGAGGATATTTCTTGTTGGTATCCTGACTGCCATCGAGTGTAGATGGTTCTGTATGATCAGGTGTTTGTTTACCCTGAAGACCTTTGCTTTGTTCTTTGAGGAAAATAGCTAATTCCTCTATCTGGTTCTTTAATCCTTCAAACTCCTCCATAGAGACAAGGGTGGACTCAGGTTGAGCACTTGAAGCCATGCTTGAGAATGGGCTTAGTGCTTTCTTAGATTTGGATCTAGTAACGGGACCAATTTTTACCTACATAAAAATAAGTGTGTTAATTTTCGATGTAGGTATCGGCTGGATGCATGCTATGCAATGCTTTTATTTTTGAGGGTTTTTTAATCTTATCCTGTAAAACAAAGGTTAGTTATTTTGATGACAGGATAGTATGACAGGATTCACAATGAAATATATATTTACATTGAATCTTTACATTTACATTGGAAATTTTGAATTGAAAGTGGAAGGCATGAAGAGGCTTCCCTTCGAATTTGGTTTATCAGAGGCTGACCTATCTTAGGCTACTCTCGCAATTTTTCGGCATGAAGGTCCCCAAATCATCGCAATCTACTAGAGGGGAAATTAATCCAATTTTTCAATTGAAGCGGATCTGAGTGGTGCCTTTCCTGAGCCTCACAGGATTAGTCTCCTTTGAGTCCAGTAATCAAACACCGACGAGTTCACCTCCTGGTGGAGGAATCACACAGCATACATTCACATACATCGTGTCTCACCGTATAAAATGATAACATTTGTGCGAAGCACTAACATAAAGCAGTAAAGCATTCATTCACATCCATTCAATGTAAAACACAGCATCCACACATGCAAATAGAAAAGAGAAATTTTGAAAAGATTTGAGCGCGGTCTAAGCCCTCTATTGTCCCCAGCGAAGTCGCCACCTGTCGATGTCGGGAAAAAATCTTGTCTCTTTGGGCAAATCTTTCTCTCTTCTTAAATTCTGTTGTTTTCTTCCCTTATTTATCTTATCTGTTTTATGAAGGGTGAAATTTTTAGGAAAAGGCCAACATGTATCATGTCAAAGATTTGAAAGGTTTACAGAGTCGATAGTTAGTATATTTTGAAATGGTTTTACCAACTCAATTGAGTTTTATTTATTTTTGCAAGTAGGCCCAATTACTGGACACTGTCAAAACTTAGCCTTGAAACCGAGATTCTTAAAGTTTGGGGGCTTGGTTAAGAGGGGAGAAGGTGTTAGGCACCCCTAGACTCCCGTGAAACACGGTACCGCATCTTTTCAATATTTCCCTTTTTTATTTGCAATGTGTGTGTGAATGCTGAAAGTAATTGAGCCTACGTTTGATTGATTTGAAAGTAGTGTCATGCTTCGTTGGACTTATATATAAAGGGTTTGATTTGTTTTGAAAAGTCCGTTTGTTTAGACAAGATATGAAAATGATGTTTTGAAAGGTGGTTTTCAAACCTTTTCGCTCGCATAGGAATTGAAACACATTATACTTCCATTTTTATTCTATCTAGCCTTTGTCTTGATTTGGATGTTGATTATTGGAATGCGAAGCATCCTCGACCACGGAATTTATATACAAGTGTCAGTCTTCTTAAGATCATAACAGCCATCAAAGTGACTCTAGCATTACAAACTATATTTCACTATGTTCGAGACCTTAAATCCGAATAACCATTTTAAGGTCCCTCGGATGTACATTTTACAGAAAAACTAGCATGAGATGTTTATAATGTGGAGTTTGTCCATCGTGGGAATCAGATTTAGATCAGTTTGATCATCAATCCCATGATTCCTAGGCTCACAGAAAATGGCCAAGAAAACCTGCACAACACAGATATTCACAGAAGATATAATTTATACTCTAGACGTCGCAAAAACAAAGGATTTATAAGTCAAATCCTTGTATGCTCGTAGCCAAAGCTTCTCGTTTTCATTAGATATGGATCTAGGGTCGCGAGGTCGCTTTAATATCTACAAAACTAGAAAAACCTAGATTTAAACAAATATTAGCCATTCTAGCTTCCCGGTTCTGGTTGGACCAATTTTGAACCGTTTGAAAGTTAGAAAGGGCTAGATTTAGATAAATCTAATTTGCCAAATTTATATTAAAATAAATGCATATCAAATGAACATTTTGAAAGTAGTATGCATACAAGCCAATCATGTATGATGATAAAGCATATACTTTGTAAACGATCTTATTTATTTATTAATAAAAGTATTCATTTATTAAAGGCATTTAATTATCTACATAATGCTGTTTTTATAATATGTAAATAACCCATAGTTTTAAGCAATACTTTTAGAATCATGATGTTGATCATGCTAATGAGATCTAAATTCTAAAAAGCTTAAAAATTAAAATAGTTCCCAATCGTTGGATTACTAAAAAGGGGATTAGTATATCCGGATAGATTGGTACATATGTTGCTTGCTCATTGGATGAGAATGATTGATATCATGATTATTTGTGTGGAGACACTAAAGCAAGTATGTACGTGTTTATTGGAGAATAAGTTCACTGAACGTGACTCGCTATAGAATACCTAATGGAGTTTTACTCGCCTGTCAATAGGAATTCCTAATGTGATAGTAGTACAAGTGATCCTTGGACTTGAGATCATCATAGTATCTTGTGTGTAATGAATTATACTTTGACTTATTCCTTAAGACCCTCAGGTATATCAAAGGGTATGCTTGGGTATAATGAGTTACATGTGAAGATGATGAATAATCAATAAAGAATCTACCACTTCTAGTAAAAGAAGAGATATGTCCTATGTGATTCGTTCAATGACAACCCAGTAGTCATTGGCCAAGGCAGAATGAAATTAGAAAGGAGTTTCTAATTTGCATTATTTGGAGTTGTGCATTTTCTAATTGAAATACATATAATTAAATAAAATAAGACTTGATAGTAAATCCATGTCTTATATTTAATTGAGACATTGTATGGTGGAAGGATTGAATTGTACGGTAACTATTAACTCACAGGTTCTTTTATGATTAATGTTAAAATCTATATTATCTGAAAAGTCATTGATCGCTAGGGAGACTTATCCCTATTGTAGAATAAATATTATTTATTTAAATAGATTATTTGTTTAATTTATTTATTTAAATAAGATTAGAATTGTTCTCATTGATTTATTCACAACCGGTTTAATATGGAGAACCTAAAGGGTCACACCATAAAAGGAAGAAGAATTATTTAGGAAGGTAATGATATAATCGTAATAATGCATTAAGTGTAATTAATTTAATCTATGGTGATAGAATAAATTAAATAGCTTAATGTTTATTATTTAATATTTTGGAAATATTAAATATAAATTAATAAGAGGAGTCTTATTAATATTATTACAATTATTATTATTTTAATTTCTAAAGGAGTTTAGGAATTAATTTAATATTAGTACTCTCACTTATTCCTAATGAGATTAGGAGGCAAATTAATTAAAGGAGTTTAATTAATTAATCCCAATATGTTGGGAAGCTTAATTAATTAAAAGAGTTTAATTAATTAATTAAATGAAACCCAATTCTAATTAGATTAGTAAGGTTGACCAATATCTTATATAAGACAATATCTATATAAGAAGAGTCTTATATCAGATATAATATATACATTATTCCAAGAGTTGGAGAGTACTAGTTTTTCTACAGAGAATAAAAAAACAAGAGTTTAGCCAACCACCCATCTTCTTGAGCAATTCATCTTCCATGGTGGATCACCTCTAGAGGCCAAACTCTTGGGTGGCTAACGTTGATCAAAGGAAAGAGTCAATACAGGAGATTCAAGGAGCGCAAGGAGTTGAACTCGTACATGTGGAAGCTAGATTCTACAAGGGTATGCTTCTGATTTATCCTTACTTTTCTGTTATTGATAATTGAGCAAAAAGCATGATCATGGTGGGGGTTTGTTTAAAAATTTAAAACCTTATTTATCGCGCTTCCGCCCTTAATTGTGTAATTTGATTGCATGCATGCGTAACATACAAACCCAACACATTTAAAACAGATATTTAATCACAATGAGAAAAGAATATATATATATATATATATATATATATATATATATATTTAAAAAATGTAAAGGCCCACAGATTTCCAATCCAGGCCCGACTGAAATGTAAATATATATATATATATATATATATATATATATATATATATATATATATATTTATAAAAGATGTAAAGAGCCACGAATTAATTCAGGCTCGACTGAAATGGAAATATATATATATATATATATATAAGCTGTAAAGAGTCACGAATTACTCCAGGCTCGACAGAAATGTAAATATATATATATTTATAAAAGCAGTAAATAGCCACGAATTACTCCAGGCACGACAGAAGTTTATATATATATATATAAATATATATATTTATAAAAGCAGTAAAGAGCCACGAATTACTCCAGGCTCGACAGAAAATGTAAATATATATATAAAAGCGGTAAAGAGCAACGAATTACTCCAGGCTCGACAGAAATGTAAATATATATATATTTATAAAAGCAGTAAAGAGCCACGAAATACTCCAAGCTCGATAGAGATGTAAATATATATATATATATATATATTTATATATTTATAAAAACGGTAAAGAGCCACGAATTACTCCAAGTTCGACAGAAATATATATATATATATATATATATATATATATATATATATATATATATATATAAAAGCAATAAAAGGCCACGAATTTCCAATCCAGTCTAATTGAAGTCAGAAAAATTATATATATATAGTTATATATATATATATATAGTTATATATATATATATAAGCAGTAAATGCTACGGATTTGCAATCCAGGCTTGACAGAATTGAAAGTTAGTATATATATAGTCAATTATATATATAGTAAAGCTGAAAAGGCCACGAATCAGCGATCCAGGCCGAACAAGTTAGTATATATATATATAAGCGAGTAAAAGCCATGGATCAACGATCCAGGCTGTATAAACGAAGAAAAACGTATATATATACTTATACATACTAAAAAGTAAGCTAAAAAGGCTACGGAACTGAGTTTCGGGAAAAATCAGAAGATGAAACTTTACGTGCACGTTCACATATACGTAATAAAGTAGGAAATGACTTCTGATCGTAAAAAAAACTTACAATGGACTGCTCCACGGGCTCTTTGCCACTCGGAGGGCTTCCAATGGACGTTTTTACCGGTTAATTTTTGATATGTTATAGAATATACGTATGCAAATGTATTGGAAGAATAAAATTAAAGTTTGGAGTACTAGAAGTAGGGCTAAGGGTTGAAATAGGCGGAGTTTCAGAGCGTTTTTCTATTTTTCTTCTCTTTTTTTGCAAGGGTGGGGGGTCTCATTTATAGACCAAAATAGTAGCGGGTCTATCAGCGGCTGTCGCGAGTAGAGCTGCGGCTCCTTGTGGTGGGCCTCACCTGGTGGGTCCCGTCATCTCGAAGTACATGCAGTCCGAGCAACGCGATGTCAGGTTCGAACCTTCATAACTTTTGATCCGGGCATCCGTTTGAGGCGTGCTATACCTTTCCGAAAAGCCCTTTCCGAAAGCTACACAATGAAATGGGATTTGACTATTTTTGAATCCAAGAAGATGGGTTTATGACTAGATATTCATTTTTTCACGGTCCGTCCGTTGAGCTGTCTTGTGCTGTTTTTACTCGGGATCGATGTTATGGCTCTTTCTGACCTTCAATGCATCAATTTGGCTTATTTTTTTACTAATTTGGCTTCAAGTTGGTAAAATGACCATTTTTCCCTTCCAGGGGTTGTCTCCTGTATTAGCAAGGTTTTCGACTGTTTCCCGGGGTTGTCTCCGAGGTTTGATCCCAGCCGACTCTGTTCTTCCTCAAGATTATCTCCAAGGTTGATTTGGTCTCACAGGGTTGTCTCTAGGGATGATTGGATGCTTCGGGGTTGTCTCCGAAGGTTGATTCGATCTCCCAGTGTTGTCATCGGGATTCCTGTACCTCCCGAGGTTTTCGTCGAGGCTTGACTTGACATCTCGGTTCTATCAAGGCTTGACTTGACATTCCAGCATTGTTACCGGGGCTGAGTTTGATCTCTTGGGGTTGTCATCGGGGATGCTGTACCTTCCGGAGTTATCGTCGGGGATTGACTTGATAAATTGATTCTACCGGGGATTAACTTCTCATCCCGGTATTGTGACAAGGGCTGAGTTTGATCTCCCGGGGTTGTCGTCGGGGCTGCTGTACCTCCCGGGGTTGCTGTACCTTCTGGGATTATCGTCGGGGTTTGACTTAACATCCCGATTCTTTCGGGGTGAAAAAGACAGTTCTGCCCTCCTGCGTGGTTAGTAATAGGAATGCAAAATTTTGAGTGTCTACAATCATAGCAGAAAAGATAAATAAATCCATTACATAATGCATCTCAAATAGAAGATAATCTAGATGACATCTATATATGCATCTTGCCCTTGCCTTTGCTTGAAGATGGCTCCTCAGGTTTCTTGACCTTAGCTGAAATGTTTTATACAAGAATGAGCAATTAAATTACCCACAAGTAGAACAGTATACAATAGATAGTATATAAATGAGCAAATGTATAAACTTCAGCTGAATAATATATTCTTTACTGGAAACAATCAACTGCTAATCAAGAATTTGTAAATTCAATGGAACAATCGATCTTTAGTTCAACCATAGATATTGAGTTTAGATGTATATACTGAGGGTCACAAAACCATGAACTATGTCTTAGGTTTACAAATATTTCTACTGTAACCTTTAACAATCAAAAGACTGTGGACCATCCATCCTCATACTCCAGATGATCAACCTTTTGTATTATGTATTGTGCACAAACATATTATTGCTATAGCGTAGCTCAAAATTAGAGTTTCTAATAACATATACCCCTAATATAGGGTTGTTCATCTCAGCTTTATCATGGAAATCTGCACCAAAGACAATTCGGTTTGGAATAACTTTAGAAAGAGTTCTAAACTTTTAGAACGCTCATCAACTAAGGACTAGTCTAATCAAATGATGTTAATGATCAAACAAGGATTTGATAAAAATATCATCCCGAATAATTATATATAAATCAGTTACGATTCAATAACTTTGTTTAGAAATAGAGTCACAATGATTCATAATTGAACTACTTATCAAAGTAATGCTTTCGGAGAATAATTAGAAAATTTGCATAAGCATAGGAAATTCATACGAGTACGCAGAAATTGCACGGATTAGGAACATTTGCTGAATATTAAAGTATAAGCAAAAGTTAGGAAACTTGCCTTGCGTATTCTCTACAAAATTTACAGTACACTTCCTTTAAATCTCCTACACATTTAAATCACATAGATATAACAATTAGTCACATATCGACACTTGCTAAATGCCTTCATTAACTCCATACCACGATCAATCATTCTTTGTCTTTTAATCGACATTTAATGTTTAAATAAGTGTTTAAGGTTTATTGGAACATTATACTATGCTCATAATGCTTATTAAGTAATTACGCGACGACCATATCTAATTAGGTAGTTAAGGTTTGATGTTACACCACATTACTTGCTTAATGTTAAATTATGTTCATTAAAATAGGTTAGATTAACATCACATGGACCGTACATTTAAAGTCCTCATTTCTGAGCCTGATCTGCTACCGGCGTGACCGTACCCAAATTGCTCGTGACACCAACGTCGCCGCGTTGGCGGCGCCGGACTGCATATTCAGTTTTTTTCCAATTCGCGATTTTGAACTGTTTTCATCCAAACTTTCTCTTTCTTCATCTAAGGTCCAAATTAAATGATTTTTGACTTAATAAATTCGTTAAACACAGAAGTATACTTCTATAGAGTAATTATAACATTCCAAAAACTTTAACAAACCATTTTAATGAATCAAATTCAGTGTTTATGTCAGATTTTCATATTTTAACATGTTTTACGAAATCTTCCACTACAAAATCGTTTTAAGTCTGATTAAATTCATTCAAACTGGGTTAATTTCGTATTTCAGGTGAGTATAACTTACAACCTTCAAAGAAAATCTGTAAGCATACCCATATCACTATAAAAATCCTTAAAACAGACCAAAATGTCTAAAATCAGTCCAAATGACCATTTTTTCTCTTTTATGCATAAATTGAGATTTGTTTGCTTTGATTTTCACTTGTGAATCACACTAACATATTATTTAACACCCAACATCACATAATTAAGCTTTTCATCATCTCATACAACCCAAAATAATTCTCAACAGTATAACACTTACGAAAATGGAAATCAAGAGTTTTAGAGTTGATTCTTACCCCTTAGATCTTCCTTAGCCTAGTTGGATGGTGATGAATTATTGCTTCTCCTTGATTTCCAGAGCTTCCTTTCAATTTCACTGTAAACCCACTCTCTCCCTCTCTCTATACGAACACTGCCTTATGCAAAATGAAATGAATGTATGAAGAATAAAGGTGTGTATTAATATTTCATTTGGTTTTCTATACGTTACTAGGAGAAGAAAGGTCTAATCAGTTTTGCTTTCTCTGGAGCTTTATTTGCATGTACGTTGCATTCTCCTTCTCCCTAATTGGCCCAAAAATGCTTTGCTTAATTCCTATTGGCCAAGGCATATATAATTTCCTACTATGTTATTTAGCCAGATACTCTTCTCCAAATGCTGATAATTAAATCCCCCATTTATCTAATTTCACTACTAAAAAAATGGTCATTTGTGATAGCCAAAAACCATCACAAAAACTAGAAAAACCATCACAAAAGGTTTAAGTGATGGCTTTAAGCATCACAATGGTCGTCTTGTATACGCCCATCATGAAAAGTTTTACGTGATGGTTTTGGCAATCACGCAAACGCTTAGTGCTTTTGTGATGATTAATACAATCACATTAACACGTAATCTATTGTGATTGTCAAAGTCATTACAAAAAAATACTGTTTTAGAGATCAAAGGTAAGAACGTGAATCTCTATTTACAGACAATTTATTTCACTATAATAATTGAATCAAATGATACTTGTAGGTTTCGAACCCTCCCCCCATTTGCAAACTAAATAACGAGTATTACCACTACACCAAAGCCCCAGATCATGATTATAATTTTAAAACAAAATATAAAAGGAAACATATGTGAGTTGACTTACTAAACAAAATTACTTCTACATAAGATTTGGTGATTGCAATGACAGTCACAAATGCTTTATGATGATGGTAAAATTAGTCATCACTGAGAGCCATCATATATTTTATTATTTTGTGATGGCTTGAAAAATCCATCACAAAATAGCTTCTTTTTGTAATTGCAAATAAAAGTCGTCACAAAATTCTATCTTTTTTAATGATTGTCATGGCCATCATAAAATATTATTTTGATTATTTCTTACATTAAAATATTAGTGATAACTTAAATACAATCACAAAAAGGGTATATCTATAAGTGATGACTTAATGCGTCACAAAAAAAAAATTTATTTTGCTTGAAAAAATTGGTGATTGACAGGATCGCAATTATAATACAGTGATGACAAAATTAGTCATCACTAAGAGCCATTATATATATTATTATTTTGTGATTGCTTAAAAAGTCCATCACAAAATACTATCTTTTGTGATTGTTTTTAAAATCTATCACAAAGTTCCGTCACGTATTCTTATTTTTCTAGTAGTGTTTTGGCTTTTACAAATTGGACTTATCATGAAATTAAATTGAACATTTTAATTCCCACGTATTCGAAATATTTAATTCCTTACACTAGGACTTTTAATCAAATAATTAAAATTTTATTTAGCCATTTACTAGCCCACTAATTTAATTATTTAATGGGTTCATTTAATTGAATTAGAATATTCCTAACATATTAGCGTACTACAATACGCACTGAAATATATATATAACCCGCATATATTTGATCAACATAATTACACCAAATAAATTAGTCACAAAAACAATTCCCATCAAAATATTTATTTTATTTGATAAATATTTATAATTATTTTTACAAAATTTACAATCGTTACACAATCTTATCTCTTATTGCTCATCTAACATACTTAACACATACACCAAATATTTTGCTCATAACACACATTATTGCACGTAGTGCAAGATAATATAAATTCATGCCCAAATTATTTGATTGACACAAACAACTTATCTTACTAGAATTATCAACTATAATTTCTCCAACAATATATATTCTATTCAGAATAGTTCAACAATTGAGTTAAACCGAATCAAATGGCTAATAACTCTTTTCCACAAATCATATAATGAATTTCATATAACAAATGAAATTCGACCATTTAAACACATGTCTTGCACACAAAAATACTATGTACAAGAATCATACAACATTTGCATAACAAAGAAGTTATACATCATACTGAAAACTTGCATTCAGTTCAACAAAGTGAATGAAGTCAGAAAACTTTCTTAATATTAACAATTAAACAAGAGTTAGAAACTTGATACAAGTAAAACTTGTACAAGATTAGAAACTTGCCTTAAGCACTCTTTACAGCTTACGCTATATTTCTCTTCAAACGACCTACATATATCCATAAGGTCGAACATACCGATTAGTCACATAAAGATGTTGATTATTGGCTTACGTTAACTTTATTTCATGTCTTATAATGTTCCTTTCATTAGGATTAGAACATTTTTTAACTTCATTATCAATTGACTCGACTTTTAGACGTTCGTACGTCGCACGCCCGACTTGCCTAACCTAAACGCCCAACTGACACAACATTGTGTATGATTGATACGTTCAATTCAACTAAAATTCCTTGGTTTACATTCCTCTATACCATATTTCTAAATTTTAATGTTTAGAACTCGAAAATACTAGCCCAACACGGCTTGGCCTCATGGCGTTCCAAAAAAAACCACCATGCCTTGCCCCCGATTACACATCAGTCCTAAAAACACCCATTTTCAACCTTGATCCCGACCTCAAATCTCAACTATTATTGAATCAAAGTTGTAGGTCTACTTCTTATCTTTCTGTATCATCTTGAATCACCTCAATCAGAGTTTATACAAAAGAGTTATGCTCAATTTAGTAAAGCGCGTCGGAGCTGATTTTAGCCTAACACTTGACCAGGGTATATATGCCCAAGAGAAGAACCCCTGCGTATACCCAACATATATACGCCCAACCCTTGATGCCCAAACTATTTTTTTGCAACTTTTGTTGCACCTACTTCAACGCTTCATAACTTCGTCATCCGATAACGGAATGAGTCCATTTTGGAGCCATTTTCTTCCTTGTAACATCCTCTACACATCCCCCAGACAAAATAAGTTTTAAGGTTCTTTAATTGGTCGAAAAATTGGCCTAAAAGTCCCCTAGAAGTCATTTTTCGCTGAAAGATGTTTCAACGTCAAAATTTATATACATCATAACTTACGCATTCCGAAGTCGAATTAAGCTCATTCTTGAGCCTACGTATTACGTTTCTACCAACTACAAATCCCCCTAAAATAAAGAATTTTTCGGAAGCGTTAACTACCAGTAAACTTGGTCCAAAAATCGTTCCAAGCTAGAGTTTTTTCACGCTTAACACCTTTTACGGAAAATTTCGCCATAACTTCGTTATGGCGTATTTTTCCTCCGTTCTACTTGGAAATTTTCCATAACTTCCTTATCACTCCAAGATCCTTCAAAGATCTCCCATCAAACAACAACATCCACCAACAAATCACTCTTTAGCATACTAGAAAGCATTTAAAAGAAATAAAATAAAATAGATAGGTTTCTAAGGTTTCTTAACTTTGATATTCTTCTTTTTCTTGATCTTGCTTATCTTAATCGATGATAAAAGCTTGTTTGAAACTCTTATTCATTCTTGTTCCTTTCCAAATTCGAGCTCCCCCTCGATCTCTCAAGATTTCTCCATAGTTTCTCTTCTTAGTGTTTAGGAATTGGTAGGATTTGTGAAGGAAATGGGCTCCTATTTATAGGATTGGCAAAAGTTAGAGTATTTTAGTCATTTGAACACACAAAACTTTGGCTCCAAGGCAAGCCATTCTTTGGCTCCAATAAACTAGGGTTTAACCTTGGGTTCGACCCTAGCCAAGCCACTCCAAACCCTAAGCTCAACCCTAACCAAGTCATTCCAAACCCTACGCGTGGTTAGTCCAAAATTAATTTGGTTATTCATTTTCTTTTTAGTTAAATTTTCTAACTTTTTCAGTTATATTTTCGTAACATGCTTGGTTAGCCGAAAAATTGACTTTCGATTTTTAAAATTTCGATTTCACCACTGATCCCCATTTTCCGAACAAATGCTATGTCGTTCTTTGAAAAGTCAAAAAAACAAAAAAAGTGTGTTTATTGTGCATAGTGTTTTTACGGTTTTTTCTTGAAAAACTTTTATTAGAGATTTCATCTCTCTTTGTAACTGCTATGACATAATTCGAAATTTATTTTCTCCCAAAAACTTCCAACACTTATACATAATCACGTAACACGTAAACTAGGTCATATCATCCTAAATCACATAACACATAATAATATCAATAAAATTTTATTTATTAGATATTCTCATCGAAAAACCTAATTTTATGGCTATCCGAATTCTTGGGTCGTCACATCCAGTAAAGGGAGAGAATGTCATATGCGATTCGATAAGTGACAACTCAGAAATCCTTGGCCAAGGTGAATGGAAATTAGAAAAGGAGTTTCTAATTTGCATTAATCAGAGTTGTGCATTTTGTGAATTAAAATGCATATGATTAAATAAATAAGAATTGTCAGTAAATCCATGTCTTATGTTTAATCAAAACTTTGTGTGGTAGAAGGATTGAATTGTATAGTAACTATTCACGGAATAGGTTCTTTGTGTTCTTTGGGATTAAACGTTGAATTCAAATTATCCGGATAGTCATGATACATTATCGTAAGCTGTCCCTCATGATGTAGAATAAATATTATTTATTTATATTTGAATTAAAGGAGTTTAATTCATTACAAATAATATTAGAATGATTCTAATTTATTTATTTTAGTTACCGGCTTAATATTGAACCTAGAGGGTCACACCGCAAAAAGAGAATTATAATTGAATAAGTGATTAGCTTAATAATAATAAATTAAGTGTATTTAGTTTATTAGTTTAATAAATTAAATAGTCAAATATTTATAATTAAGTATTTAGAGAAATACTAAATTATAAATTAATAAGAGAAGTCTTATTATTATTATTATTATCATAAATAAATTGGCTAAATAATAATAATATAGTATTTGGAGAAATACTAATATTTATAATTAATTATTTGGAGAAATACTTAATTATAAATAAGTAAGAGGAGTCTTATTATTATTATTATTATTATTAATTTAGTTCCTAATTAGATTGGGAATTAAATTAAAACCCTAACTCCTAAAAGGTTTAGGATAGAAGGTTAGTCTATAAATAAGAGGAGTCTTATTGTGGGATAGACTAATGTCAAGACTAATGTAATGCAACTTTTGCACGTATTCTCAAAACCCTAAAGAGTTAGGAGAGAGAAAAGTAGGGCTAGCCACCCTAGATTTAGTAGAATCTAAATTTACTTCTTCAATTAATATTCACTTGGTGGATCACCTTTTGGGCGTTGCACACTTTGAATAGCGAACGTTTAATCTGAGGAATTGGAGAAGCGCGAAGAAGGAAATGATTGGAGCTTGAAGATTAGATAAATGAGTTTATCATTTTCAAAGGTATATCTTTTATCCTTCCTCAATTAATAATATTGCATAAGGTGATTCTTTGAATTGCAAAAAAAAAAAATGTTTTATGTCATGTTTTCGCTCTTTTTACAATATGATTGTATGTATGTATTGTTTTTACAAACCAACAGTGGCATCAGAGTCATCCTTAAGCGGATTATTAATTATTTTTTGATTTATATAAACGTTGATATATTAGAACAATTTAATTGGGTATAATTATTGTCATAGAATCAAGTTTTTTGGAAAGAAAAAACAAAAATTCACAATCTGGAAAAACTAATTCTGCCTAGCATCGCGACCGCGCCGGACTGCAGTTTAATCAGGGAAGGTGGCGGTGGAGCATCTTTGTCAAACATCAATACCAGCACAGCAACACAGCAGGCAACAGTTAGCAAGTTGCGATGAGGCAAGATAACTCAACTTTTTGCTTCAAATTTGACCGTTGCTTTTTGATTTCAACTTAACTTTCTATAGTAAAACATGGCATAAATAGACCCTATCTACCAATCTATATATAGCTATTATGTACATGACCTTCATCAAAATGGAATAAAGGAGAGAAAAGTGAATAAAAGATAAAATAACCCACTAAAAATATTGATTGTTTTTTTTTTGAAATCTTGGTAGCTTAACTGGGCTCTGTCTTTATGCCATTAATATGGAGCTAGACTTCTGTCTATGGGTTATGCAGTAGGCCATTAACAACCCTACAGTAAATGAGCCAGACCAGAACTCAGGCCAGACCAGGCCAAAGGCAAGGCCAGTCCGGCTCTTTGGAAGCATGGCTATGTCGGATATGAGCCAATAAACAATGTTTGTTCTCAGCCTTGCAGACCGTGCCTGACCGGTCCAGGTCGGACCAAGGCCAGGCCGCAGGCTATTTGGGCACCACTATTGACATATAAGCAATAAATTCCCTAAACAATTAAGACAAATTTATTCTTCACATCCAACTTTTAAGGCAAATTTTAAATTATGTGTGTTTAAGTCTTTGAGTATACAAGAGTTTAAGGATCATTGGGAATTGTTAATGGAGGACTACGATTTGCATGATCACGAATGGTTGACTAATCTTTATAAAATTAGGGCAAAATGGGTTTGGGCATATATGAAAAGATTTTTTGTAGCTAGAATGACCACGAGCTCGAGGAGTACGGGTATGAATAGTTTTTTTTATGAATGCTGCAATAGTTCAACGGGTCTTAAAGATTTTGTTGTCAATCCCCAAGAAGCACTTGATAAATAGTACATCAGAGAGAAGGACTGTGATTATATCACATTCAAAAGGAGGAGAAAATTGGTGTTTGAACAACCGTTAGAGCTTTTTGCGATAAAAATTTACACAAAAGAATTGTTTAGGTGTTTTCAAGTTGAACTGAAATATCTTTGAAGATAACAACACAAAAAATTCCTGGGTTGTCAAAACGTTGAGTGTAAGGCTTACCACATTTACAAATCCGCAATCCCTGAAGATTGTAGGAGATATTTCACCATCAACCACATTATGGAATCATAGTTCATTAAGTGCAATTGTAAAATGTGGAACACTCGGGCATGATTTGTCGTCACATTTTGCGGTTAATGATTACAAAAAAAATCATGGAAATTCCAGTTGGAATGATAGTGAAAAGGTAGACCATAGATGCGGGTTAAATGCTTTATAAGTCACTATACTTTATGTCAACTTACAAATGGGTCACTAAACTTTTTTTTCTTACAGTCAACTCATTGAACTACATTTTACTAACAAAAATTTGAATTTTTGTAACAGACGTTAATTGACTGACGGGAAAGTGACGTGTAATCCTAGCTGGAGCCTACCTGTAAATGAATTTAACACCTAAGCTATAACCCACCCATGGAAAACTAACCTACCCAAGGAAGATCCGACCCACCCAATAAAGATCCGATTAAAAAAATTACATACTTATGTGTAATTAAAAAAATTATTTCAAATATTTTTTTAAAACAATTATTAATCATTTGAGGGTAAATATATCAAGAACATACACTAACACACCAAGAACACACACTAACACACCAAGAACACATACATGCCTATAATAAATTATCAAACTTCATGCAGAAAATAAGATGGAAAAAGAAAATCAGCAAACATAAAAATAGGCATCAAGTAAAAATACAGAATGCCGCTGAGAGCGGGATTTTTTTCTTCAACTGACCTCGTCGTTTCTATAAGAAATAGGGTGAGTTAATGATCGCACGATGCAAGCTGATGATTCACCCATCTCGAATCCCACTTCCAGTCTCCTTTCTTTCTCTTCCAATTTTCGACTACCTTACTACTACTACTATTCCTTATAAACCCAACCTACCCTGTGAAAAGCTTAAGTTTTTTTCATTTCTACTATTTCTTTTTCAATTTTGAATCTCAGGACCTAATGGATTCAAGAGAAGGAGAAGGTGAAGATTTTTTACATTAATAAATTATCAGTGATAGCAACAATGACGACTGAACAAATAGTATGATTGGTTACAACACCCAATTCAGCTTTGAAACTTCCCCAATTTCCTCAAATTCCACTGATATGGCATCCCAATTTCTACTTAGCCTAGCACTTTATCAAAAATCAAATCAAAGAGCAAGAAGAAATCCAGGGTTGTCTTACCAAACTTGGGGTTTATTGAACTTGATGATGTGATGATGATGGTTGAACGGAGATGCTAGTTCTTACTGATAAGTAGGTTTTATACCTGCTTATTGGATATCATCTTGCAAGGATTATGGCTTAAACTCAAGCGTTTTATTGTCTTTTAATGCGTTTTATCTTTGTTTTGCATATTGTAGGCAGGAAACTTTCTTGGCATGAATTGGCACAACAATGGCATATTTTGGCAAGATTTGGCGAGGAATTGGATAAAGGCTATGTGGAAAGCTGGAAGCCAAAAGCATAAAGATGGCATGAGGCACAGGCATAGGAGGATGGTCTTCAGGCAACAATCGTGAAGGAGCAAGAAACAGCAAAAAAAAAGAAATAGCAAAGGATTACACATGAGAGCCAGCACCGGAATTGCATCAGAGCAGGAAACTGGCTCGCGCGGCTGCGCCAAGAATACAAGGCTAGGCCGCACGGCCGCGCCAATCCTAAAAAAATTAACTTTTGCTTTGTTTTCTCGGCTGGATGTAATTTATTTAAGGTTAATGTTTGCAAGGGACGAGAGATATTCAGACTTATTAGACTTCATTTTAATTTGTCTTGTCTTACATTTTCTAGGGTTTGTAGAGAGCTAGAGAGTTAGAGAGCTTCACTTTTCTTCTCTTCTAGTTCTAAGTAGGTTTCATTTTCTAGGGCTCATCTTGGAGCTTATTTGAGGTCTGAACTCAAGCTTGATATCTTCTATTGAAAGGGGAAACCACAAGATTTGCACGCTCTATCTCTCTTTTCTTTACTTTCATAGTTGTTCAATGCTTGGCTTAAATCCCATAATGGTTGGTGGTTCAGTGATGAAATAACTTCCATTATGGGATTCTAATGGATTCTATTTGCTTAATCTAGGGTTTATGTCTCTTTGAAATGTATGTATGAGAATGTATGGGTTGCTTAGCATGGTTGTGTTTTATGCTTAGATGCTTGATCAACATCTACTGTAATAGTTTATATGGAATCGAAAGAGGAAATGTAAACTTAGATTTTGCCAATGCTATCATGTGTTTTTGAAACTTGCATTTGATGAGTTTTTTATGATTTGTAATCCTGATAGGAATATACCGTATTGCCATGTGTAGTCAACAAGGAGCTTGCACTTAAATCGGTTTAGCTTGTAAATCGCATAGAAATATAGTGATTTAGGCTTTATCGATGTTCATGTGATTTCTATCTCTTTTGTGGATATTATATGATATGAACTTGGTTTATTGACAAATAACCTTGTCTCACATTCGTGCTCCCGGCTAGCATTCCTATGTGATTATTCATACATGACATGAGGTGTTGTTAACCTAGATGACGCAATAGATGAAGTTAGGATACCATATTTCTCTAATTTGAACCCCTTGCTTGTTAATTAGTTAAGTTTATTTTAAAACCAGTCTAGTTAATTAAAGAACACTTTGACACACATTTGAGCAAACAAAAATAACCATAGGATTGTTGCTTGATTGTTTAAGCCTGACTCCTTTCTCCGTGGGAACGATCTCGACTTATCGAATTATTACTTGTCGACCGTGTATACTTGCACGTGTTTTGTGCCCGTTTTTGTTAACTCCAAAAAGACGCAACATGTTTTTGGCGCCGTTTCCAGGGAATAGTGTTAGTTTAGTACTATTGACATCAGTTTTCGTTAGATTTGGTTGACTTGAATAAATCTCTTCTTATCTCATTTCTAACTTTACTTTTTATTTGTGTTTCAGGTACTTGTGGATAGTTTATGCACACGCGAGCTTCAAATCCTGAGTTAGTGCCTCGACAAGAGCACATTAACGGTGGAGCATAGAGAGCAAACATCAGAAACACCAATCCGCAAGTAGAACCTGAACAACCTCATCAAATTGCTGAAGAGCAAAGGGCCAATAATAGAGCTTTACAGGATTACTCTATGCCAAAAATCACCGATCTGCAGTCTAGCATAGTACGGCCAGCAATCGCTACAAACACTTTCGAGATAAAGCCAGGGACACTGCAGATGATTCAGAACAATCTCCAGTTTGGGGGTACACCTTCCGAAGATCCAAATGAGCATATCCTGAGTTTCATAGAGATATGAGACACGTTTAAGTTCAACAACATTTCTGATGAGGCGGTAAAACTTAGATTATTCCCTTTCACCTTGAGGGATAAGGTAAAAAGTTGGTTGCACTCATTACCCTTAGGATCAATTACCACGTGGGAAGACTGCGCTCAGAAGTTTCTAACCAAATTCTTCCCTATGGCTAAGACTGCTTCCATGAGGAGTGCTTTGAGTCAGTTTGCACAGCTCCAAGGGGAAACGTTGTATGAAGCTTGGGAACGCTACAAGGAAATGCTAAGGAAGTGCCCGCACCATGGAATGCCTGAATGGATGGTGATAAACTCATTTTATAATGGATTAGGGTGGCAGTCTAGGCCAATTATTGATGCCACATCGGGAGAAGCTCTATGGACCAAAGACTTCTCGACAGCTTATGAACTTATTGAAACAATGGCGGCTAATGAGTATCAGAATCCAACAGAGAGAATGGTTCAACCTAAGGTGGTAGGAGTATTGGATGTTGATGCAATCACATCATTGTCAGCACAATTGGCAGCAATGAACAAGAAGATAGATTCTATGGCTGAGAATAGAGTTCAGTAAGTTGCATTCGTTTGTGAGTTGTGTGCCGGAGCACACCCGGCAGAGCAGTGTGCCATCACTACCGAGTCGGTACAGTTTATCAGCAACTACCAAAAGCCGCAGAATCAATTCCTAAACTCCTACCATCCCAACAATAGGAACCATTCGAACTTTAGTTGGAGCAATAACCGGAATGCTCAACAACCCCAACCCTACCAAAATACTCAATCATCCCAACCTCAAACGTCACAAAATCAATACCAATCGGCTCAACCACAACCACCATACCAAAATGCCCAACAACAACAACATTCCCAATACCAACCCTATCAACCAAAGCCTCAACCACAACAGTCCCAACATCAATATGCCCCAAGACGATCACACCCTCCAAGATTTCATCAACACCAACAACAACAGCAATATCACTCAGATCCCACACCTCAACAAGAAAAGAAACCTGACATGAAAGAATTATTGCTGAAATATATTGCTGCCACTAAGTTGATGATGAAGAGCCAAGTAGTGGCAATCAAAAATTTGGAAAATCAGATGGGCCAAATGGCAAATTCAATCAATAACAGACCACAAGGAACTTTGCCAAGTACTACTGAAGCCAATCCAAGGAGGGAAGGAAAAGAGCAATATCAAGCCATTACACTAAGGTCAGGAAAGCAGACTACAGAATTACAGGTTGGCGCGCCCGCACCTAATAATGAAGAAGATGACGAGCGGCCGTGCCAAGAGTCAGTGGGTTCAGAGAAGAGCTTAGCTAATGGGGGTTCTGAACAGAGGGTAATCAAGAAGGATCATGAAGAGTTGCCTGAGAAAACCATAACCAAACCACCACTTGTTTACCCTCCTGTTCCTTACCCACGGAGATTGCAAAAGCACAGAGATGATAGACAGTTTGCCAAGTTTTTGGAGGTCTTCAAGAAACTACAGATAAATATACCATTTGCAGAGGAATTAGAACAAATGCCAAGTTACGCGAAGTTCATGAAGGGTATTCTATCAAGGAAGAAATGATTAGAGGACTTTGAGACAGTGGCCTTGACAGAAGAGTGCAGTGCAGTATTACAGTGTAAGCTACCTCCAAAGCTTAAGGACCTGGGCAGTTCACAATACCTTGCTCCATTGGAAAGTTGTCTTTCAACAAATGATTGTGTGAATTAGGGGCGAGCATAAATTTGATGCCTCTGTCAGTATTCAATCAATTGGGATTGCCGGGTCCAAAGCCGACAAATATTTCACTACAGCTTGCTGGCAGATCCATCACTTATCCACGGGGTATTGTGGAAGATGTTTTGGTCAAAGTAGATAAATTTATCTTCCCAGCTGACTTCATCATCTTAGACTATGAAGAGGATAGAAATATACCAATCATCCTTGGGAGACCTTTTTTGGCCACGGGGCGAACTCTTATAGACGTCCAGAAAGGTGAGTTGACAATGAGAGTGCATGATCAAGAAGTTACCTTCAATGTGTTTAAGGCTATGAAGTTTCCTACCGACAGGGAAGAATGCTTTCGGATTGATATGGTAGACAGGATGTTGAATGAAGAAGTTGGAAATCTAGTTGATAATGAGCCTTTGAAGAGTGCTATATTGGGAGATTCTGAGATGGAAGATAATGAGATTGTTGAATATGTGCAGATTCTTGACACAGCACCACAGTTTTGAATATTTAAGATTCCTGTCGAGCCACTCAAGCTTTCTGAGGAGATATCAGTACGACTCAAGCCTTCTCTTGAGATGCCTCCAGATTTTGAACTTAAACCTCTTCCTGATCATTTAACGTATGCATTTTTAAGTGAATCTTCAAAGTTGCCTGTTATTATTTCTGCTGCATTAACATCTTGCCAGGAAGAAAAACTGCTACGAGTACTAAGAGAGTTTAAATCGGTAATTGGATGGACCATAGCAGACATAAAGGGGATCAGCCCAGCATTCTGCATGCATAAAATCCTGCTGGAAGATGATAGTAAGCCATCAGTGGAGCAACAGCGAAGACTGAATCCTATTATAAAGGAAGTGGTTAAGAAGGAGATATTAAAGTGGTTAGATGCAGGGATTATCTATCCAATATCAGACAGCTCATGGGTGAGCCCGGTGCAGTGCGTGCCGAAGAAAGGGGGTATGACTGTGGTATCCAACGAAAATAACGAGCTAATACCTACCAGGACAGTGATGGGGTGGAGAGTCTACATGGACTACCGCGGACTAAATAAGGCTACAAGGAAAGATCATTTTCCCCTCCCGTTCATTGATCAGATGCTAGATAGGCTGGCAGGTCAAGAATACTACTGCCTTCTGGATGGGTACTCAGGATACAACCAAATAGTGATAGCCCCAGAAGACCAAGGAAAGACTACCTTTACTTATCCGTATGGCACATTTGCATTTAGAAGGATGTCTTTCGGGTTGTACATTGCCCCGGCTACATTTCAGAGGTGTATGATGGGTATTTTCTTCGATATGGTTGAGCATAATGTTGAAGTCTTCATGGACGATTTTTCAATTTTTGGAGACTCCTTTGACCTGTGTTTGGAGAATTTGGTAATGGTGTTAAAAAGGTGTGTTGAGACGAATCTCGTGCTAAATTGGGAGAAGTGCCATTTTATGGTACAAGAAGGTATCATTTTGGGACATAAGGTTTCGAAGAAATGATTAGAGGTGGACAGGGCTAAATTGGAAACTATTGAGAACTTACCTCCACCTATTTTTGTAAAAGGTGTTCGTAGCTTCTTGGGGCATGCAGGCTTCTACCGTCGATTTATAAAGGACTTCTTGAAGATTACAAAGCCACTTTGCAATTTGTTAGAGAAAGATGTCCATTTTAAATTTGATGAGGAATGCCTGGCTGCATTTGAGCATTTGAAAAAGAGTTGACAACGGCACCAGTGATTACAGCTCCGGATTGGGACCTTCCTTTTGAACTGATGTGTGACGTAAGCAATTTTGCTGTGGGAGCTGTATTGGGTCAGCGTAGGGACAAGGTCTTTCATGTTATTTATTATACTAGCAAGACCCTTACTGATGCCCAATTGAACTACACTACTACAGAAAAAAGCTTTTAGCGGTGGTGTACGCATTTGACAAATTTCATGCTTATTTGATTGGGACTAGAGTGATTGTGTACACCGATCATGCAGCGATTCGATATTTGATAGCATAGAAAGATGCCAAGCCCCGTCTGATCAGGTGGACACTTCTTTTACAAGAATTTGACTTAGAAATCAAGGATAGAAAAGGAACTAAGAACCAAGTGGCTGACAACTTGTCGCGATTGGAGAATCCGGGAAGGGATGCAAATGACAAAGTTATAATCAATGAGTCCTTCCCAGATGAGCAATTGTTTGTGGTGAAAGGCAAAGTGCCATGGTTCGCAGATTATGCAAACTTCCTAGTAAGCATTATCGTCCCTTCTAACTTGACTAGGCATCAAAAGAAGAAGTTTCTACACGATGTGAAATGGTTTATTTGGATGAACCGTACTTGTTCAAGCAGTGTGCTGATCAAATGATTAGAAGGTGCATTCCATATAGCGAGACGGAGAGTATACTGCAGGATTGTCACGCATCAGTATATGGAAGCCATTATCGGGGTGAAAGGTTAGCGGCCAGCGTTTTGCAAGCAGGTTTTTATTGGCCGACTATCTTCAAGGATGCTTACAGCTTTGTTCAAAGATGTGATAGATGTCAGAGGGTAGAAAATATATCAAAGAGAAATGAAATGCCCTTGAATACAATCCTCGAGGTGGAGATCTTCTATGTCTGGGTGATAGACTTTATGGGGCCTTTTGTTTCATCATGTGGGAACTTGTACATCCTTCTGGCAGTCGATTACGTGTCTAAATGGGTGGAAGTGGCAGCTCTACCGACGAATGATGCTAAGGTGGTTCTGAGATTTCTCCAAGAGAGCATTTCCATGAGGTTCGAGACTCCCAGTTAGCGATGAAGGTACCCACTTTTGCAATCGCCAGTTTACAGCTTTGTTGGCTAAATATGGGGTAACTAATCGAATAGCTACAGCTTATCACCCCCAAACCAATGGCCAAGCAGAAGTGTCAAATCGTGAGGTGAAGAGAATACTGGAAAAGATTGTGAACCCCACGAGGAAAGATTGGTCTCTGAAACTGGATGATGCAGTATGGGCTTACAGGACTGCCTATAAAACACCGCTGGGTATGTCGCCATTTCAGCTTGTGTATGGAAAGGCTTGTCACCTTCCCATGGGGCTTGAACATAAAGCCTATTGAGCAATCCATAAGCTGAATTTTGATTTAAAGGCTGCAGGGGAGAAACGCCTCTCCAACTCAATGAGTTGGACGAATTTCAATTGCAGGCCTATGAAAATTCCAAATTGTACAAAGAAAAAGTGAAAAGGTGGCATGATCGTAAGATTATATAAAGGACATTCGAGCCAGGGTAAGCAGTGCTGTTATTCAATTCTAGACTTAGACCCTTCCCAGGAAAGCTCAAGTCAAGGTGGTCAGGACCTTTCACTGTGAAGACTGTATATCCACACAGTGCAATAGAAATTTTTGATAAGGACTCAGATAAGCCCTTCAAGGTTAATGGACAGCGGCTGAAGCATTACTATGGTGGTGAGGTTCACAAATAGAAGATCGCCTCAATCCTTTCTACAACTTGATCAAAGCAGAGAAAGTCGAGCTAGTGGACTATAAACAAGTGCTCGATGGGAGGCACCCCATCATCTCTATCTCTCCCTCAAGTTTAATTCTTGCATCACATTTCTCTACATCTCTCTCTTGTTTAATTCTGGTTACTAATCTCTGCATTTTCCTTCCCCGTTTAATTCTAATCATTTGGTAAAGGATTGCCTATTTTTGAGCATTGTGGTGATAGGACGCTCATTGCCTACATTTTTGAACATTAGGCACATAGCGTGCATTCTTGGAGGTTAGAAGCTCTTTGTATATATTCATGGGATTTAATCGATTATTGCCTACATTTTTGCAATTAGGCATAGTTGCACAGATTTTTGGAGCTTGAAGCTCATTGAACATATATTTGGCATGGTTGCGTATTGCATATAAGCATATGGACATTTTTTGGGAATTCACATAGAATTGATTCACATACATAGCATTGTGAGGGATTTGACAATACATACATCTTACTTATGCATTTTTTTGGTTATGGAATCAAGCTATATAATATTTTTTAATTGATAAGTGTGCAGGAAAGGCAGGTGTTTCAGTTTGCTTCTTTTGCCATCACTTTATTGCTGGAAGCAGAAAAAGAAGGATTTCTGGCCAGATTCCCAGCCCGCGTAGCCACGCATTCAATAAGGGTTAAGCTGGCGCGCCCGCGCCAAGCCTCAGACACACGCAGACTGGAATTTTTTTTTAAAAACGGCTCTCACCCTTATTTCCTATATCTATTGTAACTGGCCCCCTCCCCTCTCATCATACACGATTTCTTACGAACTTCTACTCCTATCTCCCTAAATCCACAACCCTAATTCTCCTTCCCTTCACAATTACTATCCAACCACTCCAAGTCCTAGCCCTAATCCTCATTCACTATCCTCATCCTTCTCGCATACAAGCACACTCGTCCCGTTTCCATTCCACAACTCATCATAGTGACTTTGTTTGAATTGGAGATTCACGGTTGCAGAGAGTTTCAGACCGTAAGTTTGGGGGAAATTTTGATAAATTGAGGGTTTGTTCATCCTACTTGGTAGAAAATCAATTAGAGGTTTGTTCTTTAATTTGGCAATTAGGGTTTATGAAATCAGTGGCAGCCACACAAGTTTGGGGGTTGTTCTTCATCAGAATTCGTTATCTAGGGTTTAAAAAGGTAATTTTTAGAAACTCTCATAGGTCCAAAACGCTCTCGATCCGCCGCTTCCTCTTCCGCAACCGGTTCGCCTGTTCACAGTGCCTCGAACGACGACATCACAGTCGACTTGACAAAATTCATCAGTATCGAGGCCCAAATTGAGTACTATAGGATTGCAGCCAAATCAATTTTTAAGGAGAGGGGCTTGAAGCCCACAAAGGAGGATGGGGACATGCGAGCCATGATCCGAGGGATGGGGTGGCAAGGTATTTGTGCAATGCCGCCGCCAGTGTCGTTGGCTTTAGTCCAAGAATTCTACGCCAGCGTAAAAATCACGCAGAGCGACAAGTCTTTTGTGCGGGGCCAAACCATTGATTATCGCCCGGCTGCGATTCGTGAGGTTCTAAATTTGCCTTCAATGCCGGCCGAACAGGTGAATTGGGTGGAGGCCAAGAGGTTTGGGACTGACTTGGATCAAGTGCTTCGTGACTTGTGTGCACCAGGAGGCACATCATGGAAAATCAAGAAAGATACCGTTAACAAGTACACCACGTTCCTTGCCTCCGGGATGAATAGATACGCTAAGGCATGGAATCTGTTCCTCTATGGCAGCCTTATGCCATCCCAGCACCAGCACGAGGTGACAGTAGAGAAAACCATCATCCTTTAGGGAATTATTACAGGAAAGTTCATTGATGTCGGCCATCTGATTCACCAGAGCATGTTGAGGTTTATGAGAGGTAGTACCACAGGCTCCATTTCGCATGCATCCATAATAGCCCATCTCTGTGTTGAGGCAGGCCTCGAATGGCCCGATGAGCAGATCCAAATGTCAAGTGGGGATGTCACTCACACCACTATCAAGAATTTTGTGGATTGGGCTGGAGGCAAAGCTGACCCGAGGGGAAAAGGTTTTATTGTGACAGTTCCTCCACCAGTTCCACCACAGCAGCCGCAGCCAGCAGAGGGCGCAGCTCCTACTCTAGTCGGTGACATCCAGCAGGGTCGCCAAATTCATCATATAGAGAGGAGGATCGATGCGCTGCATGAGAGTTTTGTCGTGTTTACCGATGGGCTAACTCGTGCCCTAGCTGAGGCCTTTGCACAGTAGGGGACAATGCTGGAGTGGCCTGTGTTTGCATCCGACTTGCCATATCCACCGCCAGATACACCACCCGAGGAGGGTGGCCATGCCGATCAGTAGGGGAGTTTCCTAACCCTTTACCTTCAATGGGGACATTGAATATGTTAAGTTTGGGGGTAGTGGGTGTAGTTTGTAGTTATTGCATTTAGTTTTAATTTTTATATGTTTGCATTTAGTTTTAATTGCATAGTAGTTGCATTTAGTTAATAGCATATTGCATGTTAGGTTGTGTATAGTAGTTGCATTTTAATTGGTGTTAGCATTCTAGTTTGTGTTGGTTTAAAATTTTGCATAAAAAAATTTCAGTTTTATTTCATCTTGTCGATTTAGTATGTATTTAATTGCATTGCATAGTCCCGTTTGTTTAGCCTGTTGAATTCCGATCTGGCCGATGATGACACTGAGATATGATAGATGTGTGAACTCTGTTAGTGGCTTAAGCTCAGTTATAGTTTTATACATAATGTAATCTAGACCTGTTACTTTGATGTCACCGGATAGCACAATGTGTCTTTAGTTGCTTGTTGGCTAAATTAGTGCATGCTTGTCTTCTAAGAGGAAAAATTTTGTTTTTATTTCATTGAATTGTGTAATAAAAGAAATAATGCCCTTAGCAACACTGGAATACAAGTTTGAGAAAAATTCTGGGTATGCATGTTGTGGGAGAGATGCAGCGTAAGACGCACTCTCTTATTAAAAAAAAGAAAAAGAAAAAACAAAAGAATAGAAAATAAGCTTTGAAAAAGATAAAAATAGAATAAACACATTGGCTAGCGAAGTCTTGTGGCCTTTGATACTCTAGCAAGTACACCCTAGGGGATTGTCTTTACACCCAGCGCCCTAAGGCCTTTATGGTTTGGGAGTCGTTGGTCGAAAGCTCGTTAAATGGGTATCATTGAAAAGCCTAAGAGGGCCTAGCATTGCACAGTCAGGGTGTAGCCGTGGGAAGAGTGCGAATATCGCCCCCGTGAGAGAATAAAAGCATTTTAAGCCCTTGTTACACTTCAGCTTGTATCTATGTGTTGGTTTGGTCATTGTTTGGTCTTAATAAAAAATTCTTGACTTAAAGCCTCAATTTTCCTTCCTTAGAAGTATGGCATGTGGAATCTTCACCTCATTCAAGCTTGTTTATGACATTGCACACACACACACACGGCATCTTAGTAGCAGGTTGTGATCTATAGATTATCTGTCTATATAACTGTAGCCTGAGCCGATACAATGTTCATTGTTCTTGTTATCTCTCTGAGGAGCTTCTTATTGGAGTTCGCATCAAGGCTGTTACTGTGGGATTCATTTTCATGTAGTTAGTTGCATGTCATGTAGTTGCATTTATATTTTTGCTTGAGGGCAAGCAATAGTTCAAGTTTGGGGGTTTTTGATAAGTAGGTTTTATACCTGCTTATTGGATATCATCTTGCAAGGATTATGGCTTAAACTCAAGCGTTTTATTGTCTTTTAATGCGTTTTATCTTTGTTTTGCATATTGTAGGCAAGAAACTCTCTTGGCATGAATTGGCACAACAAGGCATGTTTTGGCATAATTTGGCGAGGAATTGGATAAAGGATATGTGGAAAGCTGGAAGCCAAAAGCATAAAGATGGCATGAGGCACAGGCATAAGAGGATGGTCTTAAGGCAGCAATCGTGAAAGAGCAAGAAACAGCAAAAAAAAAAAGAAATAGCAAAGGATTGCACATGAGAGCCAACACCAGAATTGCATCAGAGCAGGAAACTGGCTCGCGCGGCCGCTCCAAGAATACAAGGCTAGGCCGCGCGGCCGCGCCGGTCCTAAAAAAATTGAATTTTGCTTTGTTTTCTCGGCTGGATGTAATTTATTTAAGGCTAATGTTTGCATAGGATGAGAGATATTCAGACTTATCAGACTTTATTTTAATTTATCTTGTCTTACATTTTTTAGGGTTTGTAGAGAGCTAGAGAGTTGGAGAGCTTCACTTTTCTTCTCATCTAGTTCTTAGTAGATTTCATTTTCTGGGACTCATCTTGGAGCTTATTTGTGGTCTGAACTCAAGCTTGATATCTTCTATTAAAAGGGGAAACCACAAGATTTGCACTCTCTATCTCTCTTTTCTTTACTTTCATAGTTGTTCAATGTTTGGCTTAAATCCCATAATGGTTGGTGGTTCATTGATGAACTAACTTCCATTATGGGATTCTAATGGATTCTATTTGCTTAATCTAGGGTTTATATCTCTTTGAAATGTATGTATGAGAATGTATGGGTTGCTTAGCATGGTTATGTTTTATGCTTAGATGCTTGATCAACATCTACTGTAATAGTTTATATGGAATCAAAAGAGGAAGTGTAAACTTAGATTTTGCCATGCTATCATGTGTTTTTGAAACTTGCATTTGATGAGTTTTTTATGATTTGTAATCCGGATAGGAATATACTGTATTGCCATGTGTAGTCAACAGGGAGCTTGCACTTAAATCGGTTTAGCTTGTAAATCGCATAGAAATATAGTGATTCAGGCTTTATCGATGTTCATGTGATTTCTATCTCTTTTGTGGATATTATATGATATGGACTTGGTTTATTGACAAATAACCTTGTCTCACATTCGTGCTCCCGGCTAACATTCCTATGTGATTATTCATATATAACATGAGGTGTTGTTAACCTAGATGACACAATAGATGAAGTTAGGATCCCATATTTCTCTAATTTGAACCCCTTGCTTGTTAATTAGTTAAGTTTATTTTAAAACCAGTCTAGTTAATTAAAGAACACTTTGACACACGTTTGAGCAAACAAAAATAACCATAGGATTGTTGCTTGATAGTTTAAGCCTGACTCCTTTCTCCGTGAGAACGATCTCGACTTATCAAATTATTACTTGTCGACCGTGTATACTTGCACGTGTTTTGTGCCCGTTTTTGTTAACACCGAAACGGCGCAACACTTACTATTAGCCTCGAACCAGACGGAATTGTGTTCTTCGAAATTGGATTAATGCTCTATGAAGCGAAGAGAGAGTGGGTATCACTGTTAGGCTTTTAAATTTAGGGCTTGATTTGGGGATTTTGATGTGGATGTGGAAAGGGGATGTTGCCGCTTTACACCACCACCTATTTCACCGTCTTCTGCTCGACCATCGGCAGAACTCTTATGACATCCCAAAATCTATAAACCACCGAAAAATGAGCAGAGCCAGTCCCAGATTTCGGCATGCTCCATTCGAGATCTGAAAAAGGAAACTCAAATCAAGAAAAAAAACCTTCTTCCAAACTAACACAGACTATAACGAATCTCCCCAAATTAGTGATGATGAAAGAGACCCTAGAAGCAACCTGATTGAGAATGACGATAGAAGCTTTGTATTCTCTGCTCCATTGCCTGTGAAGATGGATCCAAGATCTGATATGAATGAGGAGCAAGAAAAAATCTGTAAAAATATTAAAAATTCATTTGATATTAATTACAAAATAATTAAATATATATTTTATTTATTTTCTTATTTTTGGCTAACTTTTTAAATTTATATTATTATATTTGTAAAGAATTAAATAAAAATTCATTTGATATTAATTACAAAATAATTGAGTATATATTTCATTTATTTTCTTGTTTTTTTGGCTAACTTTTCTAATTTTATATTATTATATTTGTAAAGAATTAAATAAAAATTCATTTGATATTAATTACAAAATAATTGAATATATATTTCATTTATTTTCTTATATGTTGACAAACTTTTCTAATTTATATTATTATATTTGTAAAGAATTAAATAAAAATTCATTTGATATTAATTACAAAATAATTGAATATATTTTTCATTTATTTTCTTATTTTTTTTAACTAACTTTTCTAATTTATATTATTACATTTGTAAATTTTCCTCCATTTCCACATAATGAAAGCCACATGGGACTGATCCGTGCCACATCAGAAATTTTTTACTCGTCTGCAGCTTATGTGGCAAATTCGTCTAAAGCCAACAGACTTAACGGAATTGTAAACGTTTTGTTAGTAAATATAAGTTCAGTGAGTTGACTATAAAAAAACAAGATTTAGTGACCCATTTGTAAATCGACCTAAAGTAGAGTGACCTAAGAAGCATTTAACCCCATAGATGCTAACAAATCAAAGGTCGGAGCTCCGTATTCTATCATAACAGCGGTTACTATCGAGACACTCAACCAAGTCATTATGCTTGATTGGTTAAGCTTCTTCTTGGGTTTGATGTGAATGCGTCATGTTCTCGAGATACTTTAGATTATGTTGAAGAAATGATAGAAAAGGAGAGGTCTGTAATTGCTAAGTACAAACCAGATGGAATCAACCAATCAAGGTTCGATAACAAAATACCTGCTAAAGTGTATAAGGGGACCATCGTGGAGGCTGATGTTGATGATAACGCCTTATTTGAACGAACACGTTCGAATACAAAAGGACGTAAAAATTTCACACGGATCAAAAGCGAAATCAAGCAATTGAGGTAGTGTGCCATATGTGGAAAATTAACAAATCATGACAAGAGAAATCATTACAAAGCGTTGGGCCTTGATGAGCCATGACATTTTGTAATAGTTTGTATTATTTGCAACATACCTTTATTTTATTATTTGTAATTGTTGAAATGATTTTAAACTAAGTTGCATTTTATTTTAGTTATGATGTATATGTTATGTTATTTGCGCTTCGTTAAATTAAGTTGTATTGTATTTCAGTTATGATATTTTTTATATTTGAAATAAGGAAAACAAAATTTAATTAAATCATTAATTTCCTTAATTTCAGTTAGGATAATGGATATTTTATATAATTAAATTACATTAAATACGTAATGTAAGTGTTTTTACAAAAAAAAAAAATTAAATTACATAAACATAAAATAATTTAATTTAATTTAATTAGCCAATTTAATTAACTATTAGAATAAAATAAAATCGAATTTAAGTTTACTTGAAAATAAAATAAAATTGAATATAAATTCCTTAAATCACAAAAGGTAAAAAGTAAATAAGGATTTTCTTTAATGAAATTAAATAAGTAATTTAAATGTTCTTTTAATACATAAACACTTAGATTACAAAAACACTTAGAACCATATTGAATTTCATTTTCATCTTCCGCGTGATTATCCTGTGGACGGGGACAAAACAAACCAGTAAGGAAGGCTGACTCACTGCTTTTAATTTTGACATTCCGCAGGATTATCCTGCGGACGGGGACAAAACAAACCAATAAGAAAGGCCCATTCACTACTTATTATTTTGACCTTTCGCAAGATTATCATGTGGATTGAACAAAATTTTGGGCAGAATATACCCCCTGTAACAGAGTAATTCACACAACACTAAGTGTTATGTGCGTCAATTTTTTCAGCTTCCAAGTACATGTTAAAACCTTCAGCAGCGCAATAATATAATAAATCTCAACCACATCGACAATGACAACTACATTGCAACTACTAATACACTTTCATAATGCGAGACAACAAAAAATAAAGCACAAATGCCCATAACGATAAGCCCGGGCAGAAGTACGTAGTAAGAAAATCATCCGGCTATTGAGATTAATCGGGCGCCCAATAGTCAGACGTTCATATGCCCATACTTGAAAAATAAAAAATAAAATACAAATGTTATAGTATCCTTTTAATAAACAGACATATATGTCGAACAAAAAAAATATGTAAATGCAAATATTTAAATTACCTACAACAAAGTAATACAACCACCAACTGCAGTTGCACCAATCCTTGTCGCTTTGAGCAAACTGCGATATAAGCATGCCAACACAGCTGCACCCCATGCGTAGTCGACAATTGTTGTGACATCTTCTAAAAAAGTAAATACCGAGCGTGGCACACGTTCCAACTTGGAGTTGAAAACAAAATTCTACCGACGACTACAACACATATGCCTTGGTGTATATCCTAACAAGTCGGGGAGTCGCACAACGGGGTAACTCCCCAAATCCATAAGCTAACCAAGATGTACTTATACCACCTCGGTCATAAGCTTTATCCTACTTCTGAGCAAATGGAAACAATTCAAATGTTTCCCACAACTCCTTTTTTGGTTGTCCATAAAGTCCACATGTAATGGGCTTTCCTAGTACAGGTAAACCTAGTATATAAAACACGTCTTCTAATATGATGGTCATCTCTCCAATAGGAAAATGAAAGGAGTTCGTCTCACTCCGCCATCGACATCGTTCTATTAATGCAGAAACTAAAGATGCATCCATCTTATTGGATATCCTATGATCAGTAAATACATCCAAAACCCCATTCTTCTAATACATTTTTTTGCCCTTTGGTTAACTTAAATACATCAAGTTTTGTGCCACCCTCATCTATATGCAACTTATCAGTACTATCCTTCAGATTGTTCCAAACTTCCTCAGACCGGTGTTGTCTTTGATCCCAAAGTACGGTAGGATTATTTGGTCAATGATAGAAGTCCATTTAATAATAAAATAAACAATATAAAAATTATCCAACAATGAATATTCTCAAATTTTATAACAACCATTATCTATCCAACAATACCTTGTATTAATAAATTTAACATAAAATTTCAATACATTATTAATCAACATGCATAATATGTATCCCACTAAAATACTATAAATTATCAAAAAATAACACATATCTAACCAATCCCAAAATTACCTAATATTATTAATTTATCCACCCTTATCAATCAATTAAATAACATACTTTACTAACAACCACCAACATTGAGCCCAATAAATTACTAAATAGACATCAACAGACAACATTGAATAAATTTTCAATAACACTAGTATTCTCAAAAATAAATTTCCCATACAAATGATAATTTATCAACTTTCATTGCCATATATATCTAAAATCAATATCCATTATATCTACAATCTACACATTTTTTTAATTCTTAAAAATATCTAAAATCAAAGTAAGAAATCTCAAAACAATGGATCCACCATTGGATCCATCTCTAAATACTAAAACATATATATGCCTACATATAATATATATATATATATATATATATATATATATATATATATATATATATATAATGCACCCAATATATGACAAAAAAAAACCCAAATACTTGTTACTGCGATGTACTTGTAATTTTTTGATGGATCTTGAAGAAGTTGAAGAGAAAAATCCATTTAGATGTGAGAGATTATCAAAGACCAATCCGAATGGAGTTGAATAGAAGAATTCATATCAGAGACTTGTATGGTTTTTTTCAGGTCTGCTGTTCAAGATTTACAATCTACAAATCTAAAGTAGATGGAGCAGTCACGATCTAGGGGGAATGTAGACACTGCATAATAATCATGCGAACGGTAAAGCTACCGCATGATTATTATATAGACGGGGTAGCTTCCGCATAATTATAATGCGGATGCCATGATAATGAAAATAGGGCTTTTTGTCCTTTCTTTTGTGGGCCCAGGTTTCACATGATTATTATGGTTTTTTCCAGGTCGATTGTTCAAGATTTACAATCTACAAATGTGAAGTAGATGGAGCAAGTTGCGATCTAGGGGGAGAATGTAGACACTGCATAATAATCATGCGGATGGTAAAGCTATCGCATGATTATTATATAGACGGGGTAGCTTCCGCATAATTATCATGTGGATCCATAATAATGAAAATAGGGCTTTTTTGTCATTTCTTTTGTGGGACCAGGCTTCGTATAATTATTGTTTGTCTTCCTAATAACCATCTTGCGGATAGACTATCTATTACACTATTGGATCATCTAATCAACAGTCACGATTGGGTTGAAAGGATAGGGGTTCCCATCCTCTTTGGTTGCAGATCATTGCCCATATATATATATATATATATATATATATATATATATTGTAACGACCCCAAAATTAGGACTATTTCTCTCCCCGATCTTGTGCGTTAATACAATCTTTTTCTAGCTTTAAAACAATATTTAATGTTAAAATAGCTAAAAATACAGAATAAATTTTTTTTCTTTTATTCCATTCATTCGTTTCCTGAATCTCAACCTCTACGATTCTCTTTTAAAATGAAATCATATTCATTTAACGATTTCTTTTATCAAAGTTATATTAATATGTATAACTCAATATTAATTCTTTCTTATATAGTAATGTCACTATATCACTTTATTTAAATAAAATATTCATTGCAATACATCTAACACGAATATTCTTTATTGAATATTCTTTAGTTTGGGTTTTATAGTTGTTGATCTACTCATGAGTCAATTCGGATCATTACCTCATACGCAAATATTCTATTTCGTTAGTAAATTAGCCTCGTATTTAATCTCACGAATAATTCGTATTCTCACTTTATATATATTATATATATATATATATATATATATATATACTCCGTTCGACAATTCTTTGTTCAAAATCTTCATTTTGAATTCCGAAAACCTTCGTTTCATTACTCTTAGGACCATTATATTATTTTTAACGATTTACGCTTTTCGTTTCGCAATTATTCACATATATATACCGCTATATAAATCTTAGCTCAAAAATTTTATTTTGAACTCCGGAAATCTCAAAATATCATTTTATGATTAATACAAAATTTTAAAGGTTTCTTGCTCTTCATTGCACCACAAAATAATTTATAAGCAACTTTGGTTTTTATTTCGCTTAAATATATAAATTTATATTTATTACATATTTTTATTGCTTTATTTATGCCCGAAAGGAAGTTTCTCGACATAAAATATCATTTATAGTCAAATTTTGCCCCGTAGGACATTATTAGATTTATTATGACTTATTATTTTGTCGAAATGCGATTCAGAACGTCGAACGTCAAATTGCTCGACGCGTCGACGCTCGGCATCGCCCAAATTTTAGTTCTGACATGCATGTTGGCCTATTTTTAATTCTCAAACCATGAGTCCAATAACAGTGAAATTTTTGGCATGTTATAGACCTCATGTCATAGTATTTTCAAAAAATTTCAAACTACGAAAACGAATCATGGAAGCCCATCAAAACAACGCTTGAAATGAACGTTAAACGAACTGCCAAACGCAGCAATTGTACCTAGCAGCGCGCGCAGGCTGTGCCCTGGCGCGCCAGCAGCAGCTGTTGTGCTGTCTGCTGGTGCGTTACCAAATCAGCTACTTTGCGATTTTCGTACGCATTGCTCATAACTCCGATTAATCTGATTTTTGGATATGTTATACTTGGCATATCAAAGTATTTTTAAAAAAATCTCACCATTGAAATTTGGGGATTTTAAGCTGCCAAAACAGTGTGCCCAAATTGACAGTTCACACTAGTTTTCCAATGTTGCGATTTTAGTTCAAAACTCGCCTTGCTCCGTTCCAACCCCACTTTCTTCACAAATATGTCTTATTATATATATTAAGACTCGTTCAAGGTCTTGGCTCAATTAAATTCTAATTTTTTATCCGTGTTTGTTCTTTAAGGATATTTAACGAACATTATACATATAATTTTCATTCGACTTGGTTTCTTATCGATTCGTTAGCGGTTTTGCCACAAATTCATCCTTATAACATTCCACAACCCAAACCTAACCACCAAGTCTCTATATTCATAATCTCATACCCAATTCAAGCATAAAACCCAAACTAAAATAATTTTTAGTAAACTAAAGCTTACTAATAAAACTCAATTTGGATCCTTTTGATTAAAAATCAATTCAACTCCATATTATATATACATAATTCAAAAATTGATATATAGCAAAGAAATTCCATGAAAAATTATAGCATAACTTACTAAACTTCCAAAAATCTTAAGTTTAGCATTAAAATTATATATTCTATAATTTCAATTTAACCAAAAGTTAAATAAAGAATTTATACCTTAAGCTTCATAACTTCACTATTCCAAGCTTGAAATCTTCTAACTAATCTTAATCTTTGATTCCAAATTTGTTAAGGCTCCCTCAAGCACATACTTCTTCACTTTACCATTTTTAAAAAATTACAAAATTTCAAGAAATTTGGGAGAGGGAGAGGGAGAGGCTCGGCCATTAGGGAGGAAGAAGGAGACTTTTCTCAATTATTTCCCAAGTCTAAACTTGGTGCCCAAGATGAAAATTTGAGTAGGCTACATACCTCTTCTCTTCCTTTGTTACACGGCAACAAGGAAATGGAATTGGCTTGGAAACTAATATTTGAATAGTAGCTAGGATAAATTAGGAATTAACCCATTTGGCTTAATTAATTAAAACACCCAATTATTCTAATAACACTTTTATTGAATAAATAAGTTACTCAATAATTAGTAACTAGATTATTAAGTTACTAACTCACCCACCTAAAATATTTTTTCCTCTTGAAAGCATATAAAAGGTATCTTCCCAAGATAAAACATAACATAATATGCTTTAATTACATATTTATTTTACAATTGCAAAATAAATATGCTACACATAATTTCTCATGCATATACCATTATTTCCCTACTTTAGATATTATAATTAATATAATATCCTTCCTCATTGACATAAATTCATTTAAGAATTTATTTACTTTCTTAAGATATTATAATAAATATAATATCCTTCCTTTATTAAAATAATTCCATATAAGAATTCACTATAATACACTTGAATAAAGTATATATAAATATTACACACTTAAACCCCCTATTTTAATTCATTACACAAATTGTTCACAACAATTTCATTCTTTCGCGTAGTAAATACATATATATAATATATATCTATTACCTTGCAAATAATTCACGTAACACACATGTACCCACATCACATATAGAAATTAAATAATAATTTTATTCTCTCACATTATAAATTTTTTATATCAATTTATTTACATATATAATTAAAATAATATTCTCTCTTTATTAAAATAATTCAATGATAGAATTTATTTTAATATCCTTTATTTAAAGTATACCATAATATTTGTATACTTAAACTAATTATTTCTTTTTCCCATTCTCTAAATTGTTTTCAACAATTTAACTGTAATAAATATAATAATATATTCATTACATTAAAGCATGCTTACATTACACTCATTAATGTAATATATAATTTTTTTAATAAAACTGTGATTATACATTAAGTATTTTTAATGCCACCAATTACCACATTAAAATAATATAAATTATTTTAATTTACTCATCTCATTTTTTTTAATAAATTACTCCTACAATTTATTTACATATAATAAATATATAATACTAATATATTTATTATACACAAAATTACATATTACATAACACATATTCACTTATGCAATACAATATCACACAACATATAATTAATAAGAATTTTTTTTTATTAAATTCTTATTTTAATAATTCAAAAAACTGGGTTATATTATATATATATATATATATAGATAGATAGATAGATAGATATAAGGTCTCCATCCATAGCAATCAGTTGTTATGAACACTATTTCAGCAACCATGATCATATCCGCTGATTTAGATAATAAATGCGCAAAAATAAACTCATTTTTCCTTCTGCGGCAGCAAAACAACTTGTTGTGGCAGGACTAAAGTCAATTAAGCCCTCAAAATCTGTTCAAGGTATAACAATTAAACCCTCTGCCGACACAAGTTGTTGCGGCAGGGTGGTCCTATATAATTAAACACATGCCAATGAAAGATATATATGTGTTATATGCCCTCTTGCAATTATATATACTGTGACGCCCCCAAAATAGGTCCACACAATCCATTCTGAGTCGCCAAATACATGGTACATAATCCAAATACAAACTTCATTATTACAACTATTAACTGTCGTGCAAAATACGACAACACATAAGCTGTGAGTTTTAATACAAATATTATCTTGTAGACAATATCCAAACTCAAATAAAGTCCTCATTACAGTTATTGTCACACTATTTTATAGAATAGTGAGGACTACTATAACAACCATCTTGGACCATTACTCCACTCCCCGACTAGTCCCAGCTATATTGTCATTTCCTGAAGAGAACAATGAAAGATAAGGGTGAGCTCAACTAGCCCAGTAAAGAATATTATGACTAAGATAATGTAGAACAAACCACCCTTAGTCCTCAACATAGAAAAATCTGATAGAATACAATAGACAACAAGTTTTAGATCAACAACTGTTGCGGAATTAGCAATCCATTAGAAGAGTTAAGTAGAGAATGATGTCTACTATCTTCTATGATTTATAAGTCCATCATCAATATTTTACCCCTGTAACACCAATCAATAAATATTTCAAATCAACGAATTATCTATGCACTACGGGCCAAAAATAATCCTTTGTATCACCAGTGGTCAAAATCATGCCAAACACCTGTCCATTTTTGCACTACGAGTCAAAGATATTCATCAATCAACTGTTCATCTTTGCACTACGGGCTAAAGATATTCATCAATCAACAGTTCATCTTTGCACTATAGGCCAAAGATAACTTTCACCACAATTTAAGACTGAGGATGATGAAAAATAATATAAATAACGAATCAAGTGAGATTAAGGATAAATATTAGAGATTTGTAATTTAATTTATCCAAGTTCAAGAATATTCAAATTGTCAACATGATAATCAATAGTGGAGCAAAATTCAAAAATGATATTCATATATCAAAAATAATTTGAACGTAAAAAGAAACCAATTTTGTCGTGAATAGTACCCCGTTAATAGTACCCAGTGAATAGTACCTGAAAGAATAGTACTCGAATGAATAGTACCCTAACATGAAAAGATTAAAATTTCAATGAGAAGTTCAGATCAATATTTCAATAAAATATTATTAGATGAAGTGAAAACCTTAAACAATTTCTAATCATTTCAGGAATTATAGAAACAATACTTACCATAGTTAGTTTAGATTTAAGAATCTGAAATTATTTAATATATGAAACTGCAAATGAATTTTCACCAGCCATGCGATAGTCCGCGTAGACAGGTTATTCCCACAGATTAATAAAGAATGAATACGAAGGGTTATTCACCATGCATGCGGTGGTCCGCGTAGACAGGTTATTCCCACAACTTAATAAAGAATGAATACGAAGGGTTATTCACCATGTATGTGGTAGTCCGCGTAGACAGGTTATTTCCACAGCTTAATAAGGAATAGCTTACGAGTATTGAAAGAAAATAACATCCTTTACCTTAGTAGGAGATTGAATACTGAAATAGAGTAGTAGCAGAATACTCTTCTTCTTTCTCTCTTATTCTCTCTGTATAGTTTCTCTCACTATAGCTTGTGATTATAACTTTGCTCTTTAAAAATGGTAGGAAATAATGAATGGATGAAGGAGTATTTATAGGCCAGAAAAAAGGTGGCAAATTACAAGGTTAATTACACTTTAGTACCTTCATCTTTACCTCTATTTTTAATTTAGTCCCGCAAGTATTATCAATCTTACACCACCTCCCATAATAGTACCAGAATGTGAACCAATAGTTCTTGCATGTGAACTAATAGTTCCTTACATGTGAACCAATAGCAATTAATTGCTCATATATCCGATTAATTGTCCGTTTGGTCAATTTCATATCTAGAAATCAACTATTATCGAAATAAATGTCGATTTTCACTAACATTAATATTCACAATACAATGGAAATATTTATATCAAAAACTCATCATTAATACTATAACTCACAATATTGACAACCAGATCGTTCCCAGGAAAGAGGAGGCTTTCCGATAAGGATTTCTCCTTACTGGCGCGCAATTAAATAACCTAACCCCTTTCCTTGACAGAACTTTCTATACATTGTCAATAATGCTAATAATAATAATATGAGTAACTGTGTCGTGTCAATTATTGATTTAATAATATAAAGTATTGTGCAGATGATACTGTGACAATAATTGAATCAATAATATGAGATACTATGCAGTAACTACTGTGGCAATTATTGAATGAAATACTGAGTGACTTCTTGCGTAAGAATCAATAATCAGAGATACTATGCAATACCGTGTGCTACTGTGCAACAACGCGCATTACTGTACCTTTATCACTTGGTATTTCAACAGTTTAACAGTAAAAGTTTTGCTGTTATTTTTATAAAAAGGTTATTTTTTTCGCTTTCTATATTTGACGGTTATTCCGTTGTGGGGGTCCCCCAATGATTGCGTCGTCGTACGAATATCACTACAAGCAAACAGGTTAATTTCGACGGAACTAACCTCGACGGACTACAATCCATCGAACTTATGCCTAATTAGGACGGAATAATCTGTCGGTCTTACGTCCGTCGAAAATACATTATAACCGACGAAATTCGGTCGAACATACTATTGCCCCCATGGCGCGAGCTTTCCCGCCAGCGCGAAAAGTATTTTCAAGGGAATTATGTTATTTTCGAGGGATATTTCCGTTGGCATTACCTTAAAGTCGAGGGACCATAATTTCGACGGATATTCCGTCGAAAATAACTAAAAACCCTTAAATCGGCCCACTACTTCTCCAGCCCCTCATTTCTTTCTCAAACTTCTCTCTCTCTCTCTCTCTCTCTCTCTCTCTCTCACTCTCACTCTCCACTCGGCCAACCATCTCTCCCCGGTTCCCTTCCCACCAGTCACCCCTCCCCACCCGGCACAGCCCCCACGCACCCCTCTCCCTTCCCGACCTCTCCCTTGCGTTTCTGCTGCTGTTGTCCCTCACGCCGGCCGCTGCTTCTGTCCCTCTCCTTCGGCCGCCGCTCACTCCCTCCTCACATGGCCGCCTCCTCCCTGCCGGTAGTCTCCTCCCACTACGTCCTCCCTTCCTGCTGTCGGTACAGTACATTGATATTTTGCATATTTAGTTATTGATAATCTGTATGTTGATAATTGATAATTTGGGATTATTGATAATTTGGGATAATTTGGGATTATTGCATATTGATAATTGATAATTTGGGATTATTGTATATTGTACGAAGTTCTGCACAAATATTTTGGCTGAAATTGGCATTGGCATATATGTTTGAATTGGGATTATTGTATATTGATGAATGTGATGAATTGGGATTATTGTATATATATGAATTTGGTATTGATTTCAAATAATGGTTTGAAATGGTATGAAATGGTATAATATTTGCTATTTCTGACAGAATTTCTGTCAGAATTCTTCATATGCAAAATTTGGTGGACCCTCCAAATTTTGTAGGAATTCCTAAATTGGCTAATATTAAATTTACAAAATATATAATTAAATAGAATAAAAATAAAAATAAAAATAAATTAAATTAAATTATACTATACTATACTATAATATAATATAATATAATATAAAAATAAATTAAATTAAATTACTTAAATTAAATTAAATTAAATAGAATTAAACATAATTAAATTAAATAGAATTAAATTATACTATACTATTATATAATATAATATAATATAATATAAAAATAAATAAAATAAAATAAAATACTATGTAGTATAATATAATATAATATAAAAATAAAATACTAAGTAGTACTTGCTTAGTATTCTACAACCAAAGTAATATACTATACTATAATATAATATAATATAATATAAAAATACTATGTAGTACTTGCTTAGTATACTATACTATAATATAATATAATATAAAAATAAATAAAATAAAATACTAAGTATATAGTACTTGCTTAGTCTTCTACAATTAAAGTAAATTAATTTAAAATTAAAATAAAATACTAAGTAGTACTTGCTTAGTTTTCTACAACTAAAGTAAATTAAATAAAAATAAAAAATAATTAATAAATTAAATTAAATTTAAAACTAAGTAGTACTTGCTTAGTTTTCATAACTAAAGAAAATTAAATGAAAAGAAAATTAATTTAATAAACTACGTAGCATTTGCTTAGTTTGCCGCAATATTCAATACACGATAAACATATGGACACCAATAGACATCAGCTCATGTTTGAACGATATGATTTGGTTCTCATATTATTCTTCATCTATAAAGGATAAAATCTTGAGAGTCTTTCCGACCTCCGGAAGTGTATACATTTCAGTTCTATCACAAAGAAAGCATCTATGTGGAGCTTTGAATCCAAAGCATGTCTTCATCCATTTTCCTTTACGTAGGCTATCAATGAATTTTACAGAAAAATCATACTTATTTGCCTGTAAAATTCATTGATAACCTATATATCTGTAACTTGATGAAGACATGCTTTGGAGGTGTCAACTTAGAAACCCGTTTGACATTCACTCAGTAGGAGTGAATGTCGAATAGTCCCCAGTTTGGGACTGTTACTGGATGTTATGTCTTTCACTTAGGCCGGATGCCAATACGAAACAGTACGTTTTTGTTGTTTTGAGGATTTTCGGTTGTTATCTCTACATGTTCTTCGAGTACATACTTAGATTAAGTTATCTTAATCTATTTCGTGTACTTGGAGACCATAGGGAGGTGCTGCTGAATTTTTTTTAAAACAGTAGAAATGTGCTTAACGTGTTGGCATTAGTGAAGAGACACATCCAGGAACGGGATAGAAGCCTGAATTACCCCTGTCTTATAGAGGAGATGCTGCCGAAAAATATAATTCATGCATGGACCACAGTTACAGTATCCAAAGAAACTGTACTAAATGCTTCTTATGTGCAGCATCAATATGTCAGCGGATCAGAGCTGGATGTACCGAAGGATACCCATTGATGGGAGGGGATTATTTCCAGCTTTTTGTGATGGGGTGTCTAACTTTTTGAACAAAGCAATAGAACATGCTGAGGATCCGAACGGAAAAATGCGATGTTCGTGTGTTAAATATAAAAATCTTATCTGGAAGAAAGCCGACGAGATTAGATTTGACTTATTTTCCCGTGGATTTGTGGATGGGTACACCCTATAGATTCATTACGGGGAATCAGCTGAGTTGGGGGAACTTTCAAACAGTGTAGACCAACCAGCTGAGGTGAGGGATTCAATTGTGGATAACTATGATGCCGTGGAGATGTTGGTCGATGCGTATGGGCCTAACACTATAAACTGGGCCGATAACGAGCATGTGTCAGGCAATGCTCAACAAGAACCAAATGATTCAGCTGCTTCCTTTTACAAGATGCTACATGAATCGGGGGTCGCATTGTATCCTGGAAATGACAAGCACACCAGGCTATCTGCAGTGACTAAGCTCTTACACTTTAAGAATGATGGAAACTGCAATGAGAGAGGTTTCAACAATTTGCTTGCTCTTATCTGCGATTTTTTACCCACGGATAATACCTTGCCTGCAAATTATTACGAAGTGAAGAAGATGGTCAAGGGTTTGAATATGGGGTATCAAAAGATCGATGCTTGTGAGCAGGATTGCATGTTATATTATGGGGCGGACAGAGATAAGGGACAGTGTGATATATGCAGCTTTAAGTTATTATTAATAATAGAATGTTAATTAAATAATATAATTAACTCGCGTATATAAATAACATTTCAGGATCGATTTCGGTCGCTTCGGGACGCCCGTCTAGCTAAGTTGTGGGCTGCTAGGGGGGATTCTGAGCCGTTAGATTCCACCACTCCTCTGCCTGAGATTGAGTTATCTCGGGACGAGGAGCTGAGACTATAGGTTGCGTCTCAAGATCCCCCTACTTCGAGTACCAGCAGGTATCGCGTGTTGGGCCTGCTGAGGATACCCGTGTATACCTTACCTGGAGGTAATATATAATATATCTTAAGTTTTTAAATTAAATAAAATTTATATATACTACGTAATAAATTGGTTTATTATCGCAGGCTCTAGCCAGCGCCATCGCCTGAGAGCACACGTTGGATCATCTGATTCGGGCGCTGGCTTAGATGATGCGCTCTTCCAGAGGGTTATAGCGGCGGTATCGGAGAGGTTTCGAACGGATCCGGCTTTTTGACGTCTACACTTACCTACCCATATGCGCCTTCACCAGCTGGCTAAGAATATTACAGCAGGGGCCACAGCAGAGAGCACAGGATTACCGCCCGAGCAGTTCACCGCGTTAAGCGGTGAGGTGCTTCGGATGGTGGTTACTCTACTAGTGGAGGCTTTTGGTGAGCAGTCCGAGAGTCTTCAGGTATTCTGCATGTTATTTTATTTTCATTTAGCAGTCTTTTAATTCTAACATATTATATAGACTAATGACTTGTATTTTTAAATCCTATCTGCAGGGTGGAGATGGTGATCGGAGGGTCGTTGTCACTGATTCTCATCCACCAGAGCGGCCCGAGAGTCAGGTATTCTGCATGTTATTTTATTTTCATTTAGCAGTCTTTTCATTCTCACATATTATATAAACTAATGATTTATATCTTTAATCTTATCTGCAGGGTGGCGGTGGCGATGGCGATGAGCATCAGCGTCGCCCACCCTCGTCTGATGATCCTCCTCCTACTAGCTAGCTTGTTTTACGTTTACTTTGTAGTTGTACATTTAGTTGTTTTCATTATATTATAGAACATTTGTACATGTTACAAATTAAGTTTGTTTTGTACGAGTTTTGTAAATCAAACAGGTTTGTGATCTGAATGTCGTTAGCGTATTATTTGTTATAATTCTTTACGGGATAGTTGATATTTATACTTGTTATCTTAGTAATTAACATTAGTGTATATTTGTAATCGTTATGGGAATACTAAAGCGTGTATTTGTAATCGTTATAGAACGTTATAGCGTATGTGATTGGATATAACAGGTATTAGCGTGTATACGTTGTTTGTATTAGTGTTGTAAACGTTGTTGGTATAGCTAGCGTCATGTATACGGTGTTGGTATATATTAGTGAACGTAGTTGATACGTATGTGATTTGGAATTGGGAATATATTATTGTATGTACGATTGAGCTGGAACAGGTTACAGGTACAATATTGGGGTTTAAAACCCTAGAAATTATAATTACGAAAAGCTGGTTAAAAAAAATCTGGCTATTCTCGACAGAATACTCTAATACCGAGGGAATTTTTGTCGGAATTAACAGCATTAATTTAATTGATTATTTTATATTTTATATGTTCGACGCAACCTTCCGTCGACTATTAAGTATTTTTCGTCGACTTTAGATATTTAAATTAAATCTGGCTAAATTTATAATATTTATATTCGACGCAATATTCCGTCGGTTATATAACCATTCCGTCAAGTATAGAATAATTTTGACTGATTAGTCCGTCGGAATAATTCCGTTGAGTATAATTATTTCCGACTGAACTCTCGACATTCTTAATGCCGAGGAGGTTACTGACGACGGAATTGCCGACTGAATTATCCGTCGGAATTAAGCCTAAGATCGACGGAAAGGACTTATGACCGACGGAAAATTCCGTCAGAATTAGCCTCTTTTCTTGTAGTATATTCTCTGACAAAAAGAATATTCCCCGACTAAACGAATATTTCCCGACACAACGAATATTTTATGACCATTTGCTTACTTTGTAAAATTTGCACAAATCATCCATAACTATAACATTATAACAAATTAACACTTTACTATTTAGAATAATATGTAGAGAAAATTAAATCTTTATTCATAAAAGTTGGGATCTTACAACCTCCCCTCCTTATAAAATTTTATCCTCGAAATTGATGTATGTACCTGGTATTTCGAAGAGGTGAGGGTACTTGCTTTTATTTCAGATTCTAACTCCCAGGTCATTTTCTCAATATCATGGTTTCTCCATAACACTTTGACTTGAGGTGTAACCTTTAAGCATAGAATATGTTCCTTCTTATCCAAGATCTTGACAGGTACTTCCTCATACGTTAAATCTTTGGCTATCTCGTCTGGTTCTAATTCAATAATATGTTTGGGTCTTTCACATATTTATGTAGCATGAAAATGTGAAAAATGTAATGAACACGAGACATGCTTGGCGGTAAAGCGAGTCTATAGGCCACCGTTCCTACTCGGTCGAGGATTTCAAATGGACCAATAAATCGTGGGTTGACCTTTCCTCTCTTTCTGAATCTCGTAACTCCTTTCCATGGAGCAACACGTAACATTATATGGTCTCCGACATTAAATTCTACGTCTCTTCGATGAATATCATCATAACTCTTTTGTCGATCTTGTGCTGTTTGTATACGTTACCGGATCATTTGAATCTTTTCCGTAGTTATGCGCATCAACTCGGATCCTAACAATGTTGCTTCACCCACCTCGTCCCAACATATTGGAGAATGACACTTTCGTCTATACAACGCCTCGAATGGAGCCATGTCTATACTTTCTTGATAACTGTTGTTGTAAAAGAATTCCACCAATGGCAAGTACTTGTCCCAACTTTCTTTGAAGTCTAGAATGCAGAGTCTCAATAGATCTTTAAGAGTTTGAATAGTCCTTTCTGATTGCCCGTCCGTTTGAGGATGACATGTAGAACTGAATCGTAAATCATTGCCCATATCTTTCTGCAAGCTGACCAAAATCGTAAAGTGAATCTTGGGTCTCGATCAGAAACTATGGATACCGGCATACCATGCAGCCTTACAATCTCATTTATGTACATATGACCAAGACATTCAAGTGAATAAGTTTCTCGTATAGGCAAGAAATGAGCAGACTTAGTTAATCTATCGACAATGACCCAAATTGCATCTATGCCTTGAGAAGCCTTGGGAAGACCCATAACGAAATCCATGTTGATATGTTCCCACTTCCATTTTGGAACTTAAGTGGTTGCAATGGACCCTTTGGCACTTGATGCTCATCCTTGACACGTTGACACGTTAAACACCTTGAGATAAACTCCGCGATCTCTCTCTTCATGTTGCTCTACCAAAATGTATGTCGAAGATCACGATACATTTTGGTACTTCCAAGATGGATTACAAATGGTGTGTTGTGTGCTTCCATTATGATTTTATACTTTAAATAAGAGTCATTAGGAACACAAAGTCTAGAGTTGACTCGAAGTATTCCCTCTTCATCGATTCTTGCTTTTGGACTAGCACCTTCTTGCACCTTCTTCTTCACATTCATCAGCTTTGGGTCTGTAGCTTGAGCAACATTAACTTTATCAATTAAAGTTGGTTCTATGCATATATTTACCATCTTCACGTGGGACCCTGGAGTGTTTAACTCTATCTCCATCCTTTGTAAGTCATACAAAATGGGCCTTTGTGTTGACAGCATCGCACTCGTTCTTGCATATGATCTTCTACTCAACGCGTTAGCTACCACATTCACTTTTCCAAGATGGTATTGGATGGTATGGTCGTAATCTTTCAATAGCTCAAGCCAACGTCGTTGCCGCATGTTGAGTTCCTTTTGAGTGAAGAAATATTTAAGGCTCTTATGATCCGTATAGATCTCCACTTTCTCCCCATACAGGTAGTGTCTCCAGATCTTTAGCGAATGACTGCTGCCAACTCTAGATCATGAGTAGGATAATTCCTCTCATATTCTTTGAGTTGTCATGAGGCATAGGCTATGACTTTCCCATGTTGTATGAGAACAGATCCTAACCCTTTGCCTGACGTATCGCTGTAGATGACAAATCCCTCCGAACCAAATGGCATTGTCAGAACAGGTGCTGAAATGAGTCTCCTCTTGAGCTCTTGGAAGATCTTCTCATATTCATCGCTCCATCTGAATTTTGTATCTTTTCTAGTCAGCTGAGTTAATGGAGTGGTGATTCAAGAAAATTCTTCCACGAATCTCCGATAATAACCAGCTAAGCCCAAAAAGCTACGTATTTCGATTACTAACTTAGGTTGCTCCCAACTTTATATTGCTTCAATCTCGCCGAGTCAACTGATATTCTATATTTCGATACCACGTGCCCAAGGAATGTTACTTCCTCAAGCCAGAACTCGCACTTCTTCAACTTGGTATATAGTTTGTTTTCACGAAGCTTTTGGAGTATTAGCTTCGAGTGGTGCTCGTGATCTTTACGGCTTTTGGAGTAAATGGGGATTTCATCAATAAAGACAACCACAAAATGATCTAAATATTTCTTGAATATCCGGTTCATCATATCCATGAAGGCAGCAGGAGCATTAGTCAATCCAAAAGACATGACTAAGAATTCATAAAGCCCGTAACGAGTTTTGAAGGCAGTCTTTGGAATGTCATCAGTTTTAATCTTTAATTGATGATATCCAGAACGAAGATCGATCTTTGAGAAGAATTTAGCACCTTACAACTGGTCAAACAAGTCATCAATGCGAGGTAACGGATACTTATTTTTGATGGTGACATGGTTCAACTCCCGATAGTCAATACAAAGTCGCATACTCCTGATTTTCTTCTTTACGAATAAAACAGGAGCACCCCAAGGCGATGTACTAGGACGTATAAAGTCGATGTCTAACAACTCCTGTAGTTGGACCTTTAACACCTGAAGTTCAATAGGAGTCATTCGATATGGGGTTCTGGAAATGGGTTTTGTACCGGGTTCAAGTTCAATAAAAAATTCAACTTCACGTTCTGGGGGTAGGCCAGGAAGTTCTTCGGGAAATACATCAGAAAATTTATTAACAACAGAAATTTCATTCAAATCTGACGTATTCTTGTTTAAATCGTTGACATAGGCTAAGAAAGCTTGACATCAGTTTTTCAATAAACGAATAGCTTTATGACTTGAAATGACAGTGATTGATTTTAGTGGTTTGGTTGTTTGAATTCGCATAACAGGTTGGTTAGGAATATGAAAGCTAACAATCTTACGAAAATAATCAATTTTAGCATGATAAGTGGTTAACTAGTTGATTCCTAAAATCACATCAAATGCAAGTATTTTCAAAGAGATGAGATCAGCAGGTAATGTGAGGGTGCCAATTTGAATCAAACAAGATTTATAAACTGTGAATGTAACGAAGGTTTCTCCCAATGGAGTTTCAACAGATAAGTTAAAGTCTAATTTCTCAGGGGTCAAGTTCAAACGTTGAGCACAAGTAGGTGAAATAAAAGATTGGGTAGAACCGGTATCTAATAAGGTATAGAATTCGCAAGAGTTTATGATTAGCTTACTCGTGATAACTTTGTTCGAGTTCCTCGCTTTTTGGGCAGTCACAACAAAATCTCTTCCCTGAACCATCGACTTTGACTTGTCTGGGACAGCCTTTGGTGCCACCGTCCCAGCTGGACTTGACTTCACTATAGGGCACACTCGAGCTATGTGACCTTTCTTTCCGCAATTGTAACATACTTTGGATTGATGTGTATAATTTGGACTGATGTTTCCCTCTTTTTGTATTTGTAACATATGACCGGTGGTCATTCCCCTCTCCTAGAAACGGTTGTTGGTGCTGGTGTTGATGTCTTTCCGTCGTCATTGTTGAATCTTCTCCTTTTAAAATTTCCACCTGACTCACTTCTTCTATTATCTTGGTCATGATTACCACCGAAGTGGTTACCATTTTTGGCATGATAATTTCCTCCACGCTGGTTATGATGACTGTTGCCACTGGTACGATTATGATTGTTGTCCTTTGATTGAACAGTCTCATTATCTCGCTCCAATAATTGAGCCCTATTCACAATATCTGAATACAAACAAAGTTTATGAGAAACGAGGTATTGACGAATTTCAGGTTTCAAACCTCTCAGAAACATTCGTGTTATTCGTTCCTCATTATCCACCAAATGGGATGCAAATCGGGATAATTTAGCAAATTTGACCTCGTATTGTGATACAGTCATATTGTTTTGTTCTTGTTTGATGAATTCCACCTCCTTCATATGACGAATACTTTCTGGAAAGTACTTGTCATTGAACAATTCCTGAAACTTCTTCCAAGACATCTTAAGTGCGGAAAGCTGAGTACGTTTCACAGATTCCTACCAGTAATCTGCCTCTCCACGCAACATAAAGGTGGAGAAGGGGACCTTTTGTTCCTATGTACATCCCAGGACATCAAATATCTTGGTGATCTGCTTAATCCAAGCTTCTGCCATGAGTGGGTCTGGCTTTCCCAAAAACTCTGGCGGTCCCAACTCTTTGAATTGCTTAACAGTGACTTGCCATGAGTTACCATTGTTTCCACCTGCATTTTGAACAGAAGTCTCTTTCGTCTGATTTTGCATGAATTGTAGAAAGCTCCTAAACACCCCATCGTTCATCGTTTGGTCGGTGGTGTTGTTTACAGGAGGATTATTGACTTCCTGATGCACATCATCCTGGTTATTGATTGGCGGTGTCTCAATGGTCTCATATGCTCCATTACTTAGATTTTCAAATGTCATTCTCAAATACTGCCATAAAATCAGGGTTAATTAATGAAATTGACATGTTACATATTATCCCTATATTTCGACTGACCAATTAAATAACAAATAAGTTTAGGTAGGACACACTAGCGAAGGTTTTACTCGTCTCTCCCCTCCTAGTTCTATTCCCAGATCTCCGCCAGAGATCATATCCCTAAGCTCTGATACCAACTGTGACGCCCCCAAAATAGGTCCACACAACCCATTCTGAGTCGCCAAATACATGGTACAGAATCCAAATACAAACTTCATTATTACAACTATTAACTTTCGTGCAAAATACGACAACACATAAGTTGTGAGTTTTAATACAAATATTATCTTGTAGACAATATCCAAACTCAAATAAAGTCTTCATTATAATTATTGTCACACTATTTTATAGAATAGTGAGGACTACTATAGCAACCATCTTGGACCATTACTCCACTTCCCGACTAGTCCCAGCTATATTCTCATTTTCTGAAGATAATAATGAAAAAAAAGAGCGAGCTCAACTAGCCAAGTAAATAATATTATGACTAAGATAATGTAGAACAAATTATCCTTAGTCCTCAACAGGAAAAAATCTGATAGAATACAATAGACAACAAGTTTTAGATCAACAACTGCAGCGAAATTAGCAATCCATTAGAAGAGTCAAGTAGAGAATGATGTCTACTATATTCTATGATTTAAAAGTCCATCATCAATATTTTATCCCTGTAACACCAATCAATAAATATTTCAAATCAACGAATTATCTATGCATTATGGGCCAAAGATAATCATTTGTATCACCAGTGGTCATGATCATGCCAAACACCTGTCCATCTTTGCACTACGGGCTAAAGATATTCATCAATCAACTGTTCATCTTTGCACTACGGGCCAAAGATATTCATCAATCAACAGTTCATCTTTGCACTACGGGCCAAAGATAACTTTCACCATAATTTAAGAATGAGGATGATGAAAAATGATATAAAGAACGAATCAAGTGAGATCAATGATAAATATTAGAGATTTGTAATTTAATTTATCCAGGTTCAAGAATGTTCAAATTGTCAACAAGATAATCAATTATGGAGTAAAATTCAAAAATGATATTCATATATCAAAAATAATTTGAACAGGAAAAAACCAATTTTATCCTGAATAGTACCCCCATGAATAGTACCCAAATGAATAGTACCCCGACATGAAAAGATTAAATTTCAATAAGAAGTTTAGATCAATATTCCAGTGAAATAATATTAGATGAAGTGAAAATCTTAAGCAATTTCTAATCATTTCAGGAATTATAGAAACAATACTTACTATAGTAAGTTTAGATTTAGGAATCTAAAATTAAATAATATAAGAAACTGTAAATAGATTTTCACCAGTCATGCGGTAGTCCGCGTTGACAGGTTATTCCCACAGATTAATAAATATAATAATATATTCATTACATTAAAGCCTGCTTACATTACACTCAATAATGTAATATATGATTTCATTAATAAAATTGTGGTTATACATTAAGTATTTTTAATGCCACCAATTACCACATTAAAGTAATATAAATTATTTTAATTTACTCATCTCATTTTCTTTAATAAATTACTCCTACAATTTATTTACATATAATAAATATATAATACTAATATATTTATTATACACAAAATCACATATTGCATAACATATATTCACTTATGCAATACAATATCGCACAACATATAATTAATAAGAATTTTCTTTTATTAAATTCTTATTTTAATAATTCAAAATTTTGGGTTATTACATATATATATATATATATATATATATATATATAAGGTCCCCATCCATAGCAATCGGTTGCTATGGACACTATTTCAGCAACCATAATCATATCCGTTGATCTAGATAATAAATGGGCAAAAATAAACTCATCTTCCCTTCTGCGACAGCAAAACAACTTGTTGTGGCAGGACTAAAGTCAATTAAGCCCTCAAAATCTGTTCAAGGTATAACAATTAAACCCTCTGCCGGCACAAATTGTTGCGGCAGGGTGGTCTTATTTAATTAAACACATGCCAATGAAAGATATATATGTGTTATGTGCCCTCTTGCAATTATATATACTGTGACGCCCCCAAAATAGGTCCACACAACCCATTCTAATTCGCCAAATACATGGTACAAAATCTAAATACAAACTTCATTATTATAACTATTAACTGTCGTGCAAAATACGACAACACATAAGCTGTGAGTTTTAATACAAATATTATCTTGTAGACAATATCCAAACTCAAATAAAGTCCTCATTACAGTTATTGTCACACGATTTTATAGAATAGTGAGGACTACTATAACAACCATCTTGGACCATTACTCCACTCCCCGACTAGTCCCAGCTATATTGTCATTTCCTGAAGAGAACAATGAAAGATAAGGGTGAGCTCAACTAGCCCAGTAAAGAATATTATGACTAAGATAATGTAGAACAAACCACCCTTAGTCCTCAACAGAGAAAAATCTGATAGAATACAATAGACAACAAGTTTTAGATCAACAACTGTAGCGGAATTAGCAATCCATTAGAAGAGTTAAGTAGAGAATGATGTCTACTATCTTCTATGATTTATAAGTCCATCATCAATATTTTACCCCTGTAACACCAATCAATAAATATTTCAAATCAACGAATTATCTATGCACTACGGGCCAAAGATAATCCTTTGTATCACCAGTGGTCAAAATCATGCCAAACACCTGTCCATTTTTGCACTACGAGTCAAAGATATTCATCAATCAACTGTTCATCTTTGCACTACGGGCTAAAGATATTCATCAATCAACAGTTCATCTTTGCACTACAGGCCAAAGATAACTTTCACCATAATTTAAGACTGAGGATGATGAAAAATAAAATAAATAACGAATCAAGTGAGATTAAGGATAAATATTAGAGATTTATAATTTAATTTATCCAAGTTCAAGAATGTTCAAATTGTCAACATGATAATCAATTGTGGAGCAAAATTCAAGAATGATATTCATATATCAAAAATAATTTGAACGTAAAAAGAAACCAATTTTGTCGTGAATAGTACCCCGTTAATAGTACCCAGTGAATAGTACCTGAATGAATAGTACTCGAATGAATAGTACCCTAACATGAAAAGATTAAAATTTCAATAAGAAGTTCAGATCAATATTTCAATAAAATATTATTAGATGAAGTGAAAACCTTAAGTAATTTCTAATCATTTCAGGAATTATAAAAACAATACTTACCATAGTTAGTTTAGATTTAAGAATCTGAAATTATTTAATATATGAAACTACAAATGGATTTTCACCAGCCATGCGATAGTCTGCGTAGACAGGTTATTCCCACAGATTAATAAAGAATGAATACGAAGGGTTATTCACCATGCATGCGGTAGTCCGCGTAGACAGGTTATTCCCACAACTTAATAAAGAATGAATACGAAGGGTTATTCACCATGTATGTGGTAGTCCGCGTAGACAGGTTATTTCCACAGCTTAATAAGGAATAGCTTACGAGTATTGAAAGAAAATAACATCCTTTACCTTAGTAGGAGATTGAATACTGAAATAGAGTAGTAGCAGAATACTCTTCTTCTTTCTCTCTTATTCTCTCTTTATAGTTTCTCTCACTATAGCTTGTGATTATAACTTTGCTATTCAAAAATGGTAGGAAATAATGAATGTATGAAGGAGTATTTATAGGCCATGAAAAAGGTGACAAATTACAAGGTTAATTACACTTTAGTACCTTCATCTTTACCTCTATTTTTAATTTAGTCCCGCAAGTATTATCAATCTTGCACCACCTCCCATAATAGTACCAAAATGTGAACCAATAGTTCTTGCATGTGAACCAATAGTTCCTTGCATGTGAACCAATAGCAATTAATTGCTCATATATCCAATTAATTGCCCGTTTGGTCAATTTAATATCTAGAAATCAACTATTATCGAAATAAATGTCGATTTTCACTAACATTAATATTCACAATACAATGGAAATATTTATATCAAAAACTCATCATTAATACTATAACTCACAATATTGACAACCAGATCGTTCCTAGGAAAGAGGGGGCTTTCCGATAAGGATTTCTCCTTACTGGCGCGCAATTAAATAACCTAACTCCTTTCCTTGACAGAACTTTCTATACCTTGTCAATAATGCTAATAATAATAATATGAGTAATTGTGTCGTGTCAATTGTTGATTTAATAATATAAAGTATTATGCACATAATATTGTGACAATAATTGAATTAATAATATGTGATACTATGCAGCAACTACTGTGGCAATTATTGAATAAAATACTGAGTGACTTCTTACGTAAGAATCAATAATCAGAGATATTGTGTAATACCGTGTGCTACTGTGCAACAAAGCGTATTACTTTACCTTTATCACTTGGTATTTCACAAGTTTAACGGTAAAAGTCTTGTCGTTATTTTTATAAAAATGTTATTTCTGTTGCTTTCTATATTCGACGGTTATTCCGTTGTGGGGGTCTCCCAATGATTGCGTCGTCGTACGAATATTCTCTGACAAAAAGAATATTTTTCGACCAAACGAATATTTCCCAGCACAACAAATATTTTGTGACCACTTGCTTACTTTGTAAAATTTGCACAAATCATCCATAACTATTACATTATAACAAATCAGCACCTTACTATTTAGAATAATATGTACAGAAAATTAAATCTTTATTCATAAAAGTTGGGGTCTTACATATACACTCAATATACCCCACTACCAAAGCAAGCTATTTTTTATTAATTGAACAAGCACGAGTCAACTAACATGCAAACACTTTTTTTCTTCAGTCCCATTATGTGGGTCTCATTTGAAAAAATTACTACTCTCTCATTTTTGAAATACAAGTCATTTTAACTTTTAAAATCAATATAAAATATTTTAAAATTTAAAATTTAATTTTAAATAAAATAATTTGGAATACTATCATAAGTTGTCTACAAAATCATTCAAATTTATTTTAAAAGTTAAAATAATTTTTTAGACAGCATTTGATAGTATTCCAAATTATTTTATTTAAAATTTAAAAATAGTTCAAATTGATTTTAAAAGTTAAAATAACTTGCATTTCAAAAGTGAGAGAGTAGTAATTTTTTAAATGAGACCCACATCATGGGACAAAAGAAAAAAAAGTGGTTGTATGATAGTTGACTCATGCTTGTTCAATTAATGCAAAATAGCTTGCATTGGTAGTGAGGAAAACTGAGTGTATATATATAATTGCAATAGGGCACATAGCACATAGCTTGCATTAGCAAGTGTTCAATTAAATAGGAGCACCTTACCGCAACAGCTTGTGCTGACAGAGAGTTTAATTATTATACCTTTAGCAAATTTTGAGGGCTTAATGGTATTTAACCCTGCCACAACAAGTTATTTTGTTGTCGCAAAAACATTTTGCGACAGGGGGAAGATGAGTTTATTCTTCGCCAGTCATTATCCAGATCAACGGATAGGATCATGGTTGTTGGAATAGTGTTCATAGCATTCGGTTGGTATGGATGGTGACCCATATATATATATATATAACTCCTCTGCCGCTAAAGGCTGTAGCGGTAACACCATCATTTGTAATGGCAAGCCAATTGAATCATTTGCCCCTCAAGCCCACATGTTACATTGTCCCGCGTCCTATAGTACTCCTCTCTATCATGCAGTAATAGCATATACGCGTCCAGGACATGCTCGAAATTCCATTGCCTAGAGCGTAAGGACTTAAATTTGTTGTGGTGTAAAATATACCACTTCTGCAGATGTGATATAGGAAATATTTCTGAATCCACCACCACTTCCCCAAAAAATTGTTCATTTATAAAAGCCGCATTGTGCTCCCTTAATTTTTTGGTTAGGTACCCTTTCTTCCATAAGAAATGTGTCCTCCCACTTCTTGTACCTTAAAGATATATTGATAATATTATTATTAATATTAATAATAGTGATAAAATAAATATTAATATTAATAATAGTGATAACATTATTATTAATATTAAAAGTAATATTAATATTACTACTTCTAATATTAATATTCATATTATTTCTGTCCATAAGAGATGTGCCCTCCCACTTCAAATACCTGAAGTTCCTCGTCCCCTATCAAGTCAGAAACACCCTCAAATTCATCGAAAGGAACATAGGGTGAGGATGCAGCTCTCTTGTACTGTATAATCAGTTTTCTTCCCTAGCACTTCGTTAAATTGGAAGAATTAGAATTAGGATCCAGATTCATTGGGACCCCCTGATGAGTTACCTTTTTCCCTCTTATGTCAACGTTGTATATACCGTAATGATGGTCCCATCCCTATTTCTGCAGAACATACTCGGGAGGCATCTGAGTAAATCAAAACACTTATCAAGTAAGAACTTTGCACTCTCAACCTGTCATGTAAGATGGCCACAAATATTAACAACAATAAATAAGATCAATAAATGCAATATGTAGATACTAGAATGCCAAAAAGTTAAACTACATGATATTTGTGTACCATGTTAATAAGGTGATTTTAGATGTAAACGGCTCGAGGCTCATAAGTAGGGTCTGGGTACACTTCCCGTCGAGGTCGATGCAGTTTCCGACATGCTACTCTCCCGTAACAGTCCATGTATTCATCTAGTGTCACGTAGTTAGAAATTTCATACTGTTGTCTGTCGAGATGGATGTATGCCTCCCAATTCACAATCTCGTCTCAAGACCATACAATCATCGACGTCAAATCTATTTTCTTTGACTTTTCAGAGGTCATCGTGATGATTTTTTGGCCAGAGAGGGTATACCTTACAGGAACCCAAACTGTCTCATCACCCGGTCCTGCATTTGATATTTCACAATATCAAAGTGGATCAAGGGTACATTACCTGATCCCAACAACCTTCCTTCAAAATTAAATCCAGACAAATTATCGTCAACATCTAACTCTCCTCAATAAAATGTCAAATGGTGATGGGGATTGTGTCGTCTACCAGGGTAACTGTTGTGACGAACGAGAATTTTGTTAATTCATTTAAATATTTATTGAATTAAATAAATATTTTTGATGATTTATTTAATTATATGTGTTACATTGATTAAATTAATGTAGAGAATTTTTATAGTTCAAAGTAAGTATTTAATTGAGCTTATTTGATTAAATGAATTATTTAATAAGCATAATGTTATTCTAATTAATTTAATAATTAATTAGAGAGTTAATGATTTGACATAATTAATAATTGAGAATTTTAATTATGTGATAATGTGATTTAATGTGGATTATCATATTTTATTTAATTGAATTTAAATAAGATTATTTGATTAATTAAAAGTGTGACATTAAAATATATAGTAAATACTTTAATTAAAATAAGGAGAAAGGAAGAATAAGAGGACAAGCCAAACAGGTCCTTAAGGAGAGTTGGTGCAGTTAATCCATTATAGGATTAACTGACACCCATTAACTTACCAGTTATGTTAGATACATATTTTATATGTATAACTTATATAATATATATCAGTTAAGTTCATATACATATATCATCAGAGAAATATTCAGAGAGAGTTGAGAGAGAAATTGTGAGGGAATTGGTGAACTGAAAAAGAAATTGTGAGGAATTATATCATCTACTCTCAACAAGTAGCAAGGGTAATTCCTCATCTTCAGTTTTGATTTCGTGTTCTTAAGTTTTCCATTAATGTATGTTTTAAAAGTTCTCTGTAAATAGAAATCGTTGATGATGGTTATGTATGTTAATATACAATCATAACACGTTTTCTATCATATATTCATGTTTTAAAACAATCAATTTTATGTAATTATGCCTTAATCAAAGTTTTATGATTTATAGAGTATGAAAAGTATGAAGAACACGTATATGGCCTATATGTACAAAATAGCATGCTCTAATTATTTAGTTAACTTTAAATTGATGATTGAATATGATTATACACGTTTAAATAAACAAAACGAACTTTAAACGAACAGATTCGGAGTTCTAACGAATCAGTAACGTTGAATTTCATGTTTTTCCTTAAAACTTTACAAAATATCAAAAACAGTAAATTATATATTTTAAGTTGAGTAATTACGTGATCTAAAGTGTTAAAAGTATGTTAGAATCATTATGTGATATTCTGGTGAAGTTTATATTTCATGGGAATCACTGTACTAGTTTAATTTGGATTTATTTGGCCTTTTCTGAAAATTTTCGCTATCAATCACTGAACTTGCTGAGGCCACCCGCCCCAGCGGGCTCTAGAGCCGCCCTAACGGGCCCCCTATCGAACACCAACCCGCCCCAACGGGCCTAACACCCGCCCCAGCAGGGGGGTGCAGAGAAAAATATTATTTTTAACTTTTTGTGTACTTTTAAACCATAGCATGATGAGTTAACCTAACCTAATGAACCTGATAACATGATGAACATGTAATACAATACTATTACATGTTGACATGTATAATATAATTTGAAGTTTCATGTTAATAAACTATGTGTGAACTTGGATATTAATGTCGTAAGACTTGATTATGATTGCATAAGAGTTAATATTAGGAGGAATGCATGTTGTGATTCAAATTCCTATTATGTGGTGAGGCGACAAGTTAATATTATAAACCAAGTTGTTAAGTTGAACTTAAGTAGGAAGTTCAATAGTTAAACGTAGTGGTTATAAAACTAATCGATGTCATATACATAATGTAATGTGTAGGACGTTGAAGAAGTGAATTGTAATTATATTTGTAGCTTGTGCACGAGGCAAGTTTTCTTATCTAAACTCTTTAAATTGAGCAAGTGTTTTATTCCTAATTTACTATTGTTGAACAAGTTTCCTAAACTTTACTTTCATTGAGCAAGCTTTCTAAATTCAAAGTTATTCATTATGCAAGTTCTATACTTATGATTCTATATAAATCAAGTTCTTGTTTATTCAAGTTAAGATTTCGTATGAGATATTATAAGCATTGTAAAGTATTACTTCAGTATACAATCCTTATTCAATTGTATACCCTCGAGATTTATATTCCAATTTGATTATCAATTATTGTTAAACCTTGTAAGGCTAGCGAACCCTTATTGATTCGACTGGTCCATAGTTGATGAACGTTCTAAATTCTAGAACTATTATTGAGCTTATCCAAGCCAAACTTTCTTTGGTGCGGACTCTAATGTCAAACTGAGATGAACAGCCCTGTTATAGGGGATTATTTACACTTTAGCGTTGAAATATTGTGCACAGTATGTGTAATACCCGAGATTTTCCTAATATTATTAAATAAATATATTAATGAGAATGAATATTTATTTAAATATAAATGAATTGTGACTTAACTCAATTATATTAAATTGAATGATTATAATAATTGAGAATATATAGAGTTGTGATAAACTCGTTGAAAGCCTTGTGTGACACAGTGATGAGATATATTAATTGACGAAGGATTTATTAAGTGAACAATTAATTAATTGCAAATTGTTGTTAAATTGTTATCGTAGAATTTTAATTAATTGTTATAAAATATTAATGATAATTAATTGATGATATGGGGATGATTATTATTGCAAATAATATAATAATAATAAGCAACGTGTTCATAAATATAATAAGATCTATATTCATGTGATAATTAATCCTATGATTATTAATTAAGTGTTATTAATAATTACGAGGAAAGGATTAAGTAATATTATTGTTAATTTATAAGATAATGAATTTATTAATTCATATGTGCAAGCATGCAATATTAAAAGTGTAACGTATAATAACCAACTATATTATATAGTGTAATACAACATTTATGTGACTATATTATATATAGAAATCATATAATAAGATTCATATTTATTGAAGCCATATGAATGCATTATGAAATGCTTATGTGACAATGTGTATATGAATATACATTAAAATAATGTACATGGGTTGTATGTGTATAATTTTTCCTTACTATATTAACATATTACTTATTCATTGGGAATACATTGTGGCATTTCATTATAGCCTAACCATACATTATACAACCTAAGTGGATATATACATGTTGAGCCTTAGTGTTGTATATATGCATGAATGCTAAGTTTATTTTTGGTTGTCCCTTATTATTAGTCTCATTTCCCTTTTCACGTGCATAGCATCATGAAGCTAAAACCTATTTCCTCAAACTCACAAACTCAGCTTGCTAGCTATCATCATGAAGGAGAATGGTTGATTGTTACAGCTTCACTATTTCACCAACTAATCTATCTACTACTCCTTAACCCCCATGCAATTCACAAATCCCGTTGGTTCAATTTGATGGATAATTGTATTGTCTGGGCCTCTATAAATTGAACTCTCTCCCTCACAAATTCACTTGCTGAGATTTTGGTTAAGATAAATTGAGAGCATTTATATATCAGTGTTAGTAGTCTGAAGAGTAGAGAATTCCTTAGCAGCAAGTTCTTAATTCGTATTACAGAGGTATAATCCCTCTTCTTGTTCTTTATTTTCGTTTTTTGTAAAAATCTCAGTTCTTGATTATACCAAATTAGATTGTATTTGGATTGTAGAACCTTTATATTGTTGTTATATGAACATACATACATGATGGAACCACTATATAGCTTTCTTGTCTTTCATTTCCATTTTCCTCTACAATTTCTGTAAAAACATCAAATTCTTGAATTTAGTTGGAGTTCATAAATGGCGATTGACTATTATATAAGCATATGTATATATATATATATATATATATGTGTGTGTGTGTGTGTGTTAGTAATTTAAAGAGGTCTAATAGCATATAGGTATGTTGAAATCGATGAAATGGAAAGTTTTAGGTCGGTTTTGGCTGCAGCATGAACTGCAGGAACTGAGTCTGCATCGCGGCACCGCAGCGCCGATGCGCAGCGTTATCTGCGCGCTGCAACACCACAGTGCCTCAGGTCCAGTGTCCCCACACTGCAACGCCGATTCCAGGTATTGTATCCGCACCACAACGCCTCCAGCGCCACAGTGCCTCCAGCGCCTCCAGCGTCGCAGCGCCTCCAGCGCCGCAGCGCCAGCTTGTTGCTGTTGTTGCCGCGCCGCAGCGCCGCTGTGCAGACAGGCCCAGAAATGACTATCTGTTTGTCCAGTCCGAGAGCAGTGAAATTATAATTCATACTAAATAAATGTAACATAATTTATGGAGTTCCTCTTGTGCAATACATGTTTCCATAATTTACTTAACATAAAAAGAGAACTCATGATTTTGAAAACAACCCTTTGACGAAGCATGTGTTATTTAAGTCCGAACTTGCTAGCATATGCTCGTAACTTAACTAGGTGTGAGATATGATTTAAAATTGCCTATATGAACTAGATTGCTTTGGCTTGGTTTAAAATGATTGTTAAAGACTAACTCGGATATGTTTGCAAACTAAATTTCATACACGTTGCATGGTTGTATTCTGAACTGATAGGGTTGCATGCTAGTATTCTTTATGTCGCTACGCATGATATATATGAACACTCACATAGTTGGACACGACGTAAACTATTCAAGTATGATTTTCTAAGGCAATTACAAGTAAGGACTATAGTTGATTATTAAACTATGTGGTTTGTTAATATATAGTTATACGATTTGATTGTGTAGCTAAGATAGAACTTGATGTATGTGCTCAATTTACATGTCAAGTATGTGAATCCGATGTGTATAACTAATGTGTGTGTGTGTGTATATATATATATATATATATATATATATATATATACGTTAATAGGATAGCATAATTCTTTGAAGCAATATTAGGTTTTACGTGGATAAACTACGCTTAAGGCAAGTATCCTAACCGACGCATTAACTTTATGCAAGGAAATCTATAATTGTGCAAGTTTCATGACTTACACTCATTTATAGTGCAAGTATCTGAACCCTACTTTAATTGTGCAAGTTTCCTGACTTACACTCATTTATAGTGCAAGTATCCTAACCCTTGTATTACTTTAGTCAACGAATATTGTAAGCGAGAATCTAAACTTTATCTCTTTGAATGCAAGTTGTCTTACTCGTTCATTTGAGCTAGTATGTTTAAACTCTTGTGAAAGCTATTATTCATGTTGAACTTGGTATTGTTCTTGTATATTGTGAAAGTGTCTATGCCACTTGATTCGGCTAGACTATATGCATGTTTATAAAACTGTCCAAACCTTTTTATCAGTGCGAAAATCTTGAAAACTGAGTTGAACAACCCTTATGGTAAGGGGAGTGTTTATTGTTGGAAGCCCCAACACACGCGTGAATATTACTGTGGTTATGTATAACATAGAGTATTGTAGACTGATCATCTATTATACTTGTTTCTTTTGGGTTATCAGTTTAATATTGGTAATTCTAGTAGATGTTCAATAGTCCTTAGTGACTGCTCAGTATAAATTGTTTTATCCAGTTGGATACGCTGATAGCCTTTGAATTCATATATATATCTATTGATCTATATTGAATTATCATTTCATATTCCAAAGATGTGATTCGAGAATTGTTGATATTTGTTGTTCCTGATATTATTCTGAAACTCTGAACTATCTTAGAGATTATACTTTGATCATTCAAACTCGTGATATAATACTCATCACCCTTGTTGTATATTACTTGCTGGGCAATTTGTGCTCATTCTTGCTTATTTTAAAACCTTTCAGTTAAGGCGGAACATGGAAGTGTCTCTAGGAAAGACAAGGGCAAGGGCAAGGCTACCGACTAGCTTATTCCTTTATGTTTCAAATTGTTATGTTGTATTAAGACTATCTTCAGACTATGTTTAAGCTTAAGTAGGATTATGTAATAAGTCTTTATTCGATATCATTATGTAATCTATTAAGTACTGTAGGTTGCGAGACTTGGGAGAATAATTATAATAAATCATTATATATTATTCTAAATTAGATCTTCTGCTGTGAATGTGTGATTTTAGTTATTATTGTATTACCATGAGCACGTGACGAACTGAATTCGAGTGACCAAGTGGCGGTCCCGAATTGGGGGCGTCACAGTATGGTACTAAGGGCTGATCCCTCTAAGTACGAGTAGTAGAGTCCATATAGTCTTATGACTGTTAAAGGATTAAAGTAGAAATACTTAACAAACTGTGACATAGTTCGTGGTCTTATGACCCTCAGACATACTTTTGATTCTTGTTATTCATTCTTGATTCAAAAGTCGAGCTTTCTTTTATTCAGGCTTCTTTGACTTATTCGCATGTTATTATATTGTTATATTTGTATACTTGTGGGCAATCGTGCTCACTCTTGCATAATAACATTGCAGTTAAGAACGAAAGATCTGACGAGCCTTCTACTAGCAAAGGCAAAGGAAAAGTTAACAAGTGTTGAAGACTTGTTATTTAATTTGAGAATGTTTATATTTAAGACTTGATGTTGATTAAGACTTATTATTTGTTTATGTTTCCGCACAGATGTTTAAGGTTAGTATGACCTGGGATTGTATTTATTATTCAGATGTTGTAACCCCATAAGGGGAGATGATGGAGTTATTTCTATCTATTTCATGGTTTACATTTATTATGGGTAGATAGACATATGATATTTGTACAGTGAACACCAAATCACGTGAAAATTAAAGTACCTGGATTTGGAGGTGTCACAAGTTGGTATCAGAACCAGGTTATGAACCTTAGGTGGGGGAAAACCTTAGGGTAGTAGCCTTCGATAACATAATAATGATAAACTCTTATCAAGTTCTAAGAAAGATAATAACTTACCTTGTGTGCTATGTGTTTATATTTATATACTTGCGCGAGTATCGAATAGCATCACATAATAACTAAGACTTAAAATTTGATTTGTCAGGATGTCGGATGTTGGAGGATCCAGTCAGCCTAGGGAGGTTGTACCCCGAGTGGCTATTGAGGAGGATCTCCTAGACATCTCCTTTGATCACAGTTATTGGTCCGGAGTATGAACCATTGTTTGACTCTGAGGAGGACTCTGAGGAGATTGAGCTTGAGGCTGATGCAGCTGAGGAGGAGGATGAAGACCCTGAAGAGTTCCCACCGAACTCTATCTGTGCTGAGATGTACGACGAGCTGTATGACCGTAACATAGAGTTACAGGATACTGTTCGAGAGCTGAAGGAGCAGACAGTTACTCAGCATACTACCATCGAGCAGAAGGAATGGTGAGGTTGAGACTATATACACAAGTCTTGGAGACGTAGAGTCGGAGTTGGTCCATGAGAAGGGCCAAGGGGAAGAAAAGTCAGCTATGATAGAGAAGCTGAAGAATGATTTGAAAAAGGAATCATCGAAGCTTTCCATAGCAGAGGATGCTTGGATGAGGGCTTCACGACAGTGCAGAGATTGCCGAGGATAACGATCATGCAAAGAAGGCTAAGATTGAGGCGACGGACTACACGTTTCATAATGCAATTGACAAGGCCCAGGATTGAGTTATGAGCTATCCAGTTCAGTTCAAAGATCTACCTTGTTACATGTTGGATCGCAGGACGATGTTCCGTATTATGGAGGAAGAGCGCAGTAAAGCTGTTCGACGCCTTAATAGGCAGTTATAGGAACAGTTTGATTATGTGAATATTTATCTGATAGTTAATAATGTAAATTCTGATGTGATTATAGACAAAGGAATATTTTGATGATTTAAATCTTGAAGATTCTTTATCTCGGGATAGTTGATGTAAATAACAGTGATGCTATCTTTCGTTGTTTAAAAACTTTTGATTAAATAAAATATCAAAGTTTATTTGAGATGATATGTGTTAAGTGATTATGTTAAAGTATTTAAGTTAAACCTTAAATATTTAAAGAATTGAATAAAGATCTAATAAGCCGTATATCTTAACAGAAATATGCCGCCGAGAAGACGACCAAACCGTCGACCAGCCCAAGAAGGGTCAACAAATAACAACGACGCAAATGCCAATGCGAACCCCGTTCAGCAGTTGGTTAATCTGTTGACCGGAGCTATGACCAATCAGCTGCAAGCTCCACCGAACACGACGTTCAAAGATTTCAAGGCAGTGAGACCATCAGAATTTAAAGGATCCATGAACCAGATAGAAGCACAGACTTGGGTCATGGAGATGGATAAAGTTTTTGACGTCGCCAGAGTCAGTGAGGACCAGAAGACCACCTACGCAACATTTATGTTGAAGTCAGAAGCCAGCTATTTGTGGCAGGTAAACAAAGTCAGGGGAGGAGAAAGTGTAATCACCTGGGAGAGGTTCAAAGAAATGTTTTTCGAAATGTACTTTTCGACGAGCTCACAAAACCAGATGGAGGTGCAGTTTCTAGAATTGAAGTAAGGCAATATGTCTGTACCAGCTAGGTTTGCCACATACCAAGTGCACACCGACAAGAGGAAGACAAGAAGGTTTGAACAGGGCCTGAAGCCCTGGTTGTATAGCAAGGTGTCGATGTTTCAGCTGAACACCTTTGTTGGGGTATTGGAGAAGGCCATCCTCGCTGAAGGTGGAAGCTGTGTGGTGACAAAATACAACTAGGATCAGAATAAGAAGAAGAGTGAAGGAAAAAGTGTTAAGGCTAGTGGTAGCAACGCGGGAGGAAATAATAATCAGAAGAGGGGGTGGAATGACAGCACACGGACAGGAAATCAACAAGGAAGCCAGAAGAAGAGAATTAAAGCATGTCCGACCTGCAGGAAAGCTCACCTGGGAGTCTGTATGAAGGGTAAAAGAGTATGCTACAATTGTGGTCAAGAAGGCCACATAGCACCTAACTTCCCTAACCCTAAGAAGGGCACCTGCTTCACATATGGGTTGAAGGACCATCTGGCAAAGGACTATCCTAAGAAAGTATCTGGAGGGGGGGGAGTAGGAGGAAACAGGGGTAGCAGCGGTGGAAACACATTGACCATTACAGGACCAATCGCAACAAACCGACCTACTGCCAGGACATTCAACATGACAGTGCAGGATGCTGTGCAGTGTCGCGATGTAGTGTCAGGTATCATTCCAATCAATAAAGTTAATGCATATATATTATTTGATTCAGGTGCTACTTTTTTATTTATATCCGATGACTTTGCTAAGAACTTAGAATTGCCTAAGGATGAGTTAGAATACCCTCTGAACATTGAGATTGTGAATAGGGAAGTGATTCATGTTAAGTACGTACACAAGAACTGTAGGGTGGATATTAAGGGTAATGTGATGAACGTAGATCTTATTCTGATTAGACTTGGGGAATTCGACGTTATATTGGGAATAGGATTGGCAATTCAATTATGGGGCGATAATTAATTGCCAGAGGAAGTGTATTAACTTTATGACTCCGTCAAAGGTTGTGTTTTATGGCAGCAAGTCGCCTAGACAAGCGAGTTGTCTGACGATGATGCAGGCCAGGAAGTTATTGAGACAAGGCTGTGTAAGATATTTAGCCTACATAGTCGATAGTCGTAAAGAAAACCCGAAGTTAGAGGAAATATCAGTTGTGAGAGACTTCATGGATGTATTTCCGAATAATTTGCCAGGAATACCGCCTAATAAGGAGGTAGAATTCGTGATCGATTTGGCGCCAGGAACGACTCCAATATCAAAGGCACCGTATCGTATGGCTCTGGTAGAAATGAAGAAATTGATGGTGCAGCTGCAATAGCTATTGGACAAGAAGTATATACAGCCGAGTGTATCGCCATGGGGAGCGCCGATGTTATTTGTTAAGAAGAAGGATGGAACGATGCGGCTCTGCATCGATTACAAAGAGTTTAATAAAGTCACAATCAAGAATAAGTAGCCACTGCTGAGGATTGACGACCTGTTTGATCAGTTGAAGGGAGCGAGGTACTTCTCAAAGATAGACCTGAGAAGTGGTTACCATCAGTTGAAGGTGAGGACAGAGGATGTTTCGAAAATAACGTTCAGGACTCGATATGGTCACTAGGAATTTTTGGTGATGTCATTTGGCCTGACGAATGCTCCTGCAACATTTATGGGCTTAATGAATGGAGTGTTCAAGCCATTTTTGGACAAACTCGTGGTGGTGTTTATCGACGACATTCTAGTATATTTAAAGACCAAGGAGGAACACGTAAAGCATCTGAAGGTGACACTGGAGGCGTTAAGGATTGAATTTCGGTAGATTCCTCCAAGGTTGAAGCTGTGATGAATTGGGATCAGCCAAAGACACCATCGGAAGTGAGAAGTTTCCTTGGATTGGCAGGATACTATAGAAGATTTATTCAAGACTTTTCCAAGATCGCAACTCCGCTGATGAATTTGACTAGGAAAGCGATAAAATTTGTTTGGACGAAGAAGTGTGAGGAAAGCTTCTAAGAGCTTAAGAAGAGGTTGAGTACGGCACCTGTGTTATCTCTCCCGGATAGCACAGGAAATTTTGTGGTTTATAGTGATGTGTCGCATAAAGGACTTGGCTGTGTGCTTATGAAAAATGGCAAGGTTATTGTGTATACGTCACGACAGTTGAAGGATTACGAGAAGGGGCATCTAACCCATGATTTGGATTTGGCTGCAGTAGTATTCTCTTTGAAGATCTGAAGACACTATCTCTATGGGGAGAAGTGTGAAATATATACAGACCACAAAAGTCTGAAATATATTTTTACATAGAAGGATTTGAATATGCGTTAGAGAAGATGGTTGGAATTAATAAAGGATTACGACTATGAGATCGTATACCATCCGGGTAAGGCGAATATGGTCGCCGACGCCTTAAGCAGGAAGGGTCGGGAGAAATTGATGATGTTGACCGTCCAGTAGAAGCTAATTTCAGCGATGAAGAAGCTGGAATTGGAGGTGAAGTTGTTAGTTCCCAAAGGCACGTTAGTTATCTAGAAGGGGGGTTGAATAGATATTTTAAAAAAAATTAAGTCTAAAATACTTAGTCAGTATTGATGATACTGACTGCAGCGGAATATATGTTTTGTTCCCCTTCAAGATAATGCAGTTAAGGTTAGATAAGCAGTTATAACAGATATAGAAGTTATAGGAGTTAATGAGAGAAAATGAGATATGGTTTTAAGTGGTTCAGAGCCAACGCGACTCCTAATCCACTCTTCTACTCCACGAGTAGGAAATCCACTAAGGATGTTTTCTTACAACTGGATCACTTAGATCCCTTCAAGGCCAGTAGCCCTGGAACTTCACTTAGTTCACTTTTGAACTATTCAAGTCCTTTGACTTGGATCTACTCTCAGTTCACTTTTAAACTCTTCAAGTCCTTTGACTTGGATCTGCACTTAGTTCACTTCTGAACTCTTCAAGTCCTTTTACTTGGATCTTCACTTAGTTCACTTCTGAACTCTTTAAGTCCTCTGACTTGGTACCTCACTTGGATAGACAGTTGATAGTTGAGGTGTGCTACTCAGTTGCAGTTTAGCTTCTATCTTTCAAAAGACTGTGTAGCGAAGCAAGCTTTTCTTCTGGATCGTAGTGTTGCTCGTAGTGTGTTCTTGAGCTTTTTTCAATATGTTCTTTCTTTTTGCTTCTCACTTGCTTGCTTAGTCTGAATCCTTGTCTCATTTCCTTATAAAAGAGCCATCCAAAAATAGCCGTTTGAATGATCTCGTTGCTTCATTTAATGCTCCAGACGTTTTCTGTGCAGTGATGTTGACGTCCTACTTTTCTGCAGCTCTGCCGCCTGGCCCACTGACACAGCAGACTGTATCTTTCACCTAACACCTGAAAAGGTGTTTTCTGCAGGCTGCTTTAGTTCTTTTCGTAGCTTCTTCAATACGTTTCTTCGATTTGGACTAAGGATGAATATGGAAGTATTGGAACTATCACTTTGTCAACGGCTATAAGCCTTTCTTCATTTGTTGCTCTTCCTCCCTTCATCAGATCTTCAATCTTTGATGTTGACTGGAGGAACACTACGATTATGATCATTGTGACATAATCGTTGTGTGTTGGCTTTGCACACCTTGATTCAGACTTGATCGTAGAGAACACTATAATTTCTCTTTAGCTCTCGGTAGACTACGATTCCTTGCTTTCTTGTCTTGCAGACTTCACACTTTCGATAGCACTCTGCGATTCCCAACTTGGCTCGACAGATGCTTTTCAACTTTATGACTCTTAGTGTGGCTTCCAAGGCAAACTACGATTCTTTGATGCTTTCACTTGAGCACGACGGTTCTTGCCTTGGCCTCTGCAGACTTGATTCTTTGGCAGACTTCTAGTTTGTATAACTTCACTTAAGCTCCATGTTTTCTGCCTTAACTTCTGTAGGCTTGAATCTCTTGGCAGACTACGATTCTGATATCTTCGCTTAAGCTCCACGATTCTGCCCTGTCTTCCGAATGCTGTCTTTGACAGACTACGATTCTGTCAAGACTTTAACTTTTACAGCTCAAATAGATCAACCTAACAACTTTGATCTTTTCTTCTATACATTCATTTACATAAATGATAAACATTAAGGCTCAGATCAACCTAACATTTTGATCTATCATCTAAGTCCTTTTACAATGATTCTCTTAAGGACTGTACACTTTAGCATTTATATTTACTTTCAATATCAAATCTGAATATGCAATTCCCAACAATCTCCCCCTATTTGATGTTGACATAATCAAGGAGATTTAGATCATAGCATCATTTTCTAAATGCAAAATGCTAGAAAGTAAATATGGCTTAGTGTTTCAGTGAGAAACTGAAATTTCTAGAGAATAAGCATGAATTTATTGATGTTTGAAGAGATATTATATTCAAGCATAAAAACATCAATACAGAATTAAGTTTAGGCTTATCTCTATTTTCGTTGTCTCTTGCTCCTCAAAGACTCAGCAGCTCTCATCCTTCTGGTTTGCTCATCTCTCCATTCAATGTCTTCTAGCTCATATCTGGATTATGCAAAAGTCATGCTTTGTGAGCCAGAAGCTTGACCTTGATGTCTTTGAAGAGGTATTCCCACTGGAGGCTGCTGCAGATACTGATCAGATTGTGGAGTTTGAACATTTGGACTCCTGGAGTTGCCACCCGACGATTGACCAGTACGAGTTTGCCTTTGCCTTTCCTGCTGCAGAGGTGGTGGTTGAATGTGCGTCCCTGCCTTTATCTCCTTGCCCAATCTTCTCCCCCTTTATGTCATCATCAAGGGTTCAAATATGGTCTGAGAGCAGTCTGACTCTGTCTACTAGGGCATGCATTTGAGTTCTTTGTTGAGAAATGTCACTGGTTTGTTCAGCAACTAAAGCCTCAATGACCCTTCTGTGTTGCTGAAGCATTTTTATGGCATCGTTGTTCTTGGAGATTTGAGCAGAACTGCATTCTTGGAATTGGTTCAAAGCGATACGCAGTGCTGAAATCTGTTCTGCCATCAGCTCATTTTGAGTTTGCTGATTCTTCTGCATCAGTAACATGGCTTCTTTCTGCTTCTTTTCTTTGGCAAAATGAATAGCATCCCTTGCCTTGAGACTTGCAACCATTTCTCTGAAAATCTCCCTTAATAATTTGGACAGTTCAGTTCCCAATTGTCCTGGCAGAGTTTGGACCGAGTCGAGGATGTTGTCGAATCTGTAGTGAAGTGTAAGGGAGTGTTCTTCAAGGATCTTTTCAGACTCTGACCCTATTTGATTCAATGTTGCAGACAGCTCCTCCTTGGTTGGCATGAGAGCCAATTGATCTAGAATTTGTTGTATTTCTGGAGGAGGAGGAGTAGATGTAGTGTGTTCATCTCTCCTTGACAAACTTGCGAGAGAAAGAGTCATACCAAAGTATTCATTGTTGGAGGATGATGGAATGTCAGCTTGGGTTAGAGGGTTAGAAGTTTGCTGGATAGGCGTAGTGTTTGGCTCAGATGTATGTGTTTGTGTCTCTTTGAGCTGTTCTGGACACTCTACGATTTCTTCTTCGGATTGATCAGCATGCCCGAATTGCAGTGTGTTATCTATTTCACCGATTGAGTTTGCAAGCATTTCTTTGACAACTCGTGTGATGTGCTTAATCATCATTGGATCATTAATAGGTCGCTCTACAAGAATGAGTTGGTTATTTGCTTCATCAGACATAGAGTTTTGGGACTCTGTGACTGGAAGTTGATTGAGTGGATTTAGAATCGCTTCATCAAGACTTTCCACTATATCTTCCAACACATCACCTTCAACATCCACCATCACAGTATCAGCATACACTACAATTTCTTCATTGCCTGAGGAGACTGGTTGCTCCCCCTCAACTTGTGCATTCTCTGACTCTTTTGCTCTTAGCAACTCCCCCTCAACTGCAGCATTCTCTTGATCAGAGGCTTTCAGAGTCTTTTCCCTAGCATTAGCCATTTCTTCTCCACTCAGAACCTTTTCAGAGAGAACAACCATCTCAGTTTGTAGCTTTTCAATAACAGCACTTGGTTCTGGCACTTTTTCTTCCTGAGGCTCAGTAATTTGTTCAGCTTTTTCTTCAGCCCTTCTTCCATCTTCTTTTCTTAATATTTCCTCATTGGTAAGAATGTGTTTCTTAACCAATGTTCTCTTCTTCTTGGACTTGATTACACCTTCAGAACCTTCTTCAGCTTCAGCCCTGATTGTCTGTTCAGGCTGAGAGGCTGTTGCAGCATCTTCTTCCATACTAGCAGCCCGCCTGGACTCTACGATTGGTGAAGACTCCTCAATCGTAGTAAGTGTAGGCTTCCTTGGTCTGTGACTGCGTTTCTTCTTCTTTTGAGCCTCAGCACTTCTTTCAGCTATGCCCTCACTTGTTTCCCTCTTCTTCTTCTTCTCCTTCTCTTTCAGAGTCTCCTCTTATGCTTGAGCTGCCTCAAGAGTAATAGCTCTTTCAGTCATTATGCCACTAAACTCCATTTCAGCATCAGGGCATGCTTGAAGTGCATTAGTGGTTGGGTCTTGGGGTTCCTCAGCCATTGATACATCTTCATTCATCTTCTTCTTTCCTTTCCTCCTTCTGATCAAGGATTCAGCATTTTCTTCAGTTACTCCTTCTTCTTCTACCTCTCAAGCTTCCTCCCTTATAGTAGATAGAATTGCAGATTTTATCTTTACATTTTTTGCCGGGTTTTTCTTCCAATTTTGAAATAATTGCTGGGTTCTATTCTAGGTTGGGGACAATGGAGACACCTTCTTCATCTTTAATCTTGTCGCCCAGTGTAGCTTCTAGTATCATGCTGATAAATCTCCCATAAGGCATTTTTGCAGTACTCTTGGTCTTCTTGGAGCTTTCCATCCATTTTCCAAACCATTCTATTAGTAGAGCTCCATAGTTGAGTTGAACTCTATACCTGATCGCTGTCCTAAGCTTCAGTTGTTTTTTATTGACAGTATCGTGGCCAGAGCCCTTGCAGCATATGCATTTTTCAACAATTTCAGCAAGAAACTCATATTCTTGGGGAAACTCTTTCTTCCTGTAGCCACACTTTCCTTCAGTTTTGTTGTGTTTCATCTTCTTTAGGCCTTCATGAAAATTGATTCGGTCCAGTGATGGAAGACCTTCATTGATGAACCAGGGCAAGGTTTATGCTTTCTAAGTTGAGTAGAATCTGCTCGCCCTTGACTTTGGTGAGGATGGAGTTTCCTTCAACAATTCCATTTGTGTAGAACTCTTTCACCAGCTTTGTGAAGACAAGTGTGTCGGTACTTAGGGCATCCTTGAATCCAACTTTATTTAGCAGGGAAAGAACTTTGTGCATTTCTGGACCAGCATCTTCAAATTCGTCAAAGCATAGCTGAAAACCCGAGACAATTCTGGAAGCAGCCATTGATTTAGATTGATTTTCCTGAAATGAATGAACTTGGCTTAGCTTTCTGAAACTTAGGGTTTCGTTTGAGAGAGAGAGAGAAAGATAGTCTTTTGAAATTCAAAGATGAACTGACATATGACAGTTTAAAATAGTTTTAAACACTTCCCTCCATATGTTCAGCTTTGTGGGGCACATGTCGAATTCTGTAGAACTCCACGATTTTAATCCATGTGGAAATCTCTGTTCTGCCCTTAGCTCCCCCTGAGCTAGTGTGCCCTTATGAGAAGACTACGAATGTCCAAATCCACTCCACGATTGTTGAGTTTGATCCTTTGCTCGCTTTTTGATCATTGACTCTATGGCTTTCTATGATGCCTTCTGAAATGGCAAGCCTTCTAGATTAAGGTTACTCAGGAAGGGCCAACCTCTTAGCTTGACACTAAGAATCAGGTTTGTCCCTGAGATGCTTATCAAAAGGGTTGCTTGGCTTGTTGTTGCTATCACAGTGAGCCTTTATGTCTTAACTGGATCACTCCACGATCGTGGTTCCTCTTAGTCATCTCTATAATTTTGACTTAGCCTTTACATCTGCAAGGTTAGCACCATTTAGAGCATAGAATTTATGGTTGCAAATTTAACATACCTAACTCACTTATTAGTTTATTAAATCTGGATTCATCTAAGGGTTTTGTAAACACATCAGCAAGTTGATTTTCAGTAGGGATGTATTGCAAGGATATTGTTCCATTTTGAACATGATCCCTAATAAAATGATATCTTATTTCTATATGCTTGGTCCTAGAATGCATGACAGGATTATTTGTTATTGCTATAGCACTTGTGTTATCACAGTGTATGGGTATAGATTTGAAATCAAACCCATAATCTGTGACACCCCCGAATCCGGGTACTCTGACCCCGGTCCGGTCACCACGAAACAATACTAACATCCACCTTTAAGTAACATACGATAACTAAAATGCGGAATATAATAAACGTACGTCGTTCATTTAAAAGGTGTTACTAGTCCCAAGATTCGATAACCTTAATACATCAATACAAACATACCCTAGAATAAACATTAGGATTCATATTACATTAACAGTAATTAAATAAATCATAAAGACAAAGTCTGCTCCTTGTAAACCATCCTATATCTTTCCTTTACCCTTGTCCTTCCCTGAGGGCTCGGGCTCAACTGCAATATAAGTCATGATATAGCAAGAATGAGCAACAAGTTTGCTCAGCAAGTTTAAATACAACAATAAAGGATATATCATGATGAATGGAAAAATATCTGACAATGATTTCAACAAAATGAATATCTTAAAGATTCAACAATATGAATGTTAGAATGATTCAACAATCTGTATGATTCAATACTATGAATATCTGTATAATTTAGCGATATGAATATCTGTAAGGTTCAACAACCTGCATGATTCAACACTATGAATATCTGAAAGATTCAATAATATGACTATTAAAAGCAAAGATAATAATTGCCTTTAGAATGACTGATAGTCGAGTAGACTTTGAACTATAACTTTCCAATGGGTTCAATAGCTAATTGACTCTTTTGGGATTACTGGCTTCTGGCTACAGAAACTAAGTTCCTCGAGGAGATCAGCCTTGGGCTACAACGTGAATATGCATAACACTTATATCTGCTTACTCGTATCATATATATTAGATACCTGGGCACACTCCTACATATGAGGGGTGTTCTGTTTCGCCTAAGAATCCTTACCATCAATTGGTTTGGATAGCTTCAAAGAAAACTTCATACACTAGTCTGACCAAGCAAAGGTTCAGACTCATACTGACATAGTTCAAGAAATTTAGAACCTTGAATAATGTACAAGTCCAAGACTGTACGAGCTCAAATGCACTAGGTACGGACATCAATAATATCAATGTGGAATAATTGATAAGTAATTAAACCACTAAATAACATGCTTGGAAATAAAGTTCAAGCAATTAAGTAAACAACTTTTGATTCAACAATAACCTACTCAATACAATATGAGAAGGATAGAGAACTTGCACAAAGTGAAGTTTAGAATTTGCACAATATATGAATTTGTGTAAGTTTGGGGAACTTGCACAATACTCAACGTGTGAAGTTCAGGGAACTTGCACGATAATAGATTCCTTGCATAAAATAAATGTATAGGCTTAGACTACTTACAACATCAAAGAGTGAAATTCGGGGAATTTCACCATAATAGATCCCTTACATAAAGTAAATGCATAGGTTAGGATATTTGCTTACAACGTTCTTTGAGTAAAGTAAACACAAAGATAAAAAACTTGCACAATATACGAGTTTGTATAAGTTTAGAGAACTTGCATAATAAAGAAATGAAGTTCGGGAATTTGCAAAATAACCAAAGTGTGAAGTTCGGGGAACTTTCACAATACTCAAAATGTGAAGTTCGGGGAACTTTCACAATACTCAAAATGTGAAGTTCGGGGAACTTTCACAATACTCAAAATGTGAAGTTCAGGGAACTTTCATAATAACCAAAATGTGAAGTTCGGGAAACTTTCACAATATAATAATAACCTGCTCAATACAATATGAGAAGGATAGGAAACTTTCACTAAAAATAAGTGAAGTTTAGAAACTCGCTTACACGGTTCATTGAATAAGGTAGTACAAGAATTTAGAATACTTGCACAATCCGGATACTTGTACAATAAATAAGTATAAGTCAAGAAAAACTTGCTCAAATAAAAGAGTAGTTTAGGAAAACTTGCAATATGATAATACCCTGCTCAATATAAATTTGAGTAAAGTTAGGGAGACTTGAAAATAATACAAGAATGGTTTCAAAGGAACTTGCCACAATCAAAGAGTGAAGTTCGGGAAACTTGCTTACAATATCCGTTGAATAAAGTAATGCAAGGATCTAGGAAACTTGCCTGTTTTCTCAGCTACAAATAATTCTATCTTTAATTAAAACGGCGTTGGAATGACCTAATATTAACAAGTCGATCTCTCCAATTAGTATAAGTTCACACATACAAGAATCTAATCATTATATAATTCTATCACATAAGATCACGTTCAATATCAAACATACCATTTATAGCATCATAATATGTTAACTGTTAAAATCTGACTTAAGCAAATTATTCGGGTCTAAAAGTGTCCCGACGTAACTCTAGCATGTAACTATTGCCATTAAACCAATACACATGCTTATCAAGTTATAATCTCCCATTCGAAACTAGCATGCTCGTCCTAATCCAATTTCGAAGTCATAAGTTTTCATGTCGATAATTCACATACCTTAAGCTGATCAATTCCATGTTACAAGGGTTAGCTATATAGTCATATTACCACATCACGAACTAACCATACCTTAGTAAGCATGGTTGTGCGTATATTACTCATATATACTTAAATTACATAAGTTATGCCTTAGATATTATTTTTATGAATATACGTGCACATGCGAAACTCATGTATAAACAAATGGGGTCCATGTTAATATGTCTATAGGCATAATGAACTCTAATATATATGCTTGCATGATCAATACGCAATCCACATAGTGATAGATGATATAATCTTTCACGTTCTTAGCTTTTCGTTGAAAAATCACACTAAGTCAATAAAGGCATCATAGTACATGTTAAGTGTCTTGTGATCATAACTCACATGTCTTTGAACACATAACTAAGTCACATAAACGTTCTCATACGGTCAGAAATCTCAAGACAAAATTCTTGGTCAAGTTCACTTTGAAAGTCTTAAGTTTTTCTTTTGAAAATGTCTTAACTTACAATCAAGTATGCTAGTGCATGATTAACACTTTAAACATACTCTTCATGTCAATATAAACCATACTATCATGTTTAAAATATCATAATATGCACATGCTACGTATGTGTCTAAGTTCACAATCGAAACTATAAGTTTCATTTCAAAACCATAAGTGTTGCGTCAATCATGTGTACTAACGCTGTTATACTTGTTCATACTACATGCATGTACTCAAATATACATATTAACCATATCCACATGCTTGCCAAAAGAGGTAACATATGTTAGTACATAACAGCAGCTTAATAGAAGCAAGGAAACTCTGATCCAAGGCCCGGCGTAGCTGCGCCGCTGGCCAGTACAAAACTGGCACAGCTGCGTAGGTGCCGGCCAGAGACAGACACTGCACTGCTTCGGCAGAAACTTAGCCCAACTTAGAAATTTTCATACGAAAATCAATCTAAACATATACATTGCAATTCTAAGCTAACATATCAACTTATATAATGCATAGCATGCATTCTCTACTCAAATGATCATCCAATTTAGCATAATCAAGAATTAGAAAATTTGCATAAAATAAAGAACATGATTATACCTCTACAATTGTTTTGCTTGAATTAACAAATTCTCCCTCACTGATAATTCTCACAGAACTTACTCACTATAAATACTATCAATTCTATACTTGTATGAAAGTCTCAGCAATTCAAATTGAGAAGAAGAGAAGCCAATTTATAGGCAAATGTTTACCCAGACATTTCCATTCCACTTCAAATTAAACCAAGGGAAGAAGCAATGGTATGATAGATAAGAGAGGGTGGTTGAGAGTGGGTGGATTCATCATGAATCCCACTCCCCTTATAATGATTATGGCTAGAAGTGTTGAATTTGAGAAGGAAAATAGAGTATAGCTAGCTTCTTGTATTCACGTGAAGAGCAATTGAGGGATAACTCTATGTGAGACAATGTAATATAGAACTCAGCAACTTGCATTTCATCAGACTAATGTTATATATGTACATATATATAGTATATACTTAAATGATGCAATTAAATGGGTGTTACAATGTTATTTCAATTAACAATTAACAATATAATGTCTCAAATAGAGGTACATATATATACCAACATATAATCCATGTACATTTTCTATTAACACCAGATATAATTCAAGTAGGCATTATTATTATTTACCATCATAACTGTTATTATAATTATTATAACAACTTATTGAAATCATTTATCAATTAATAATTATTCATTGATATTACTATATGTTGATGAGGCATACATAAATGTTTACTTACACACTTCAAGCCACATAAGCAACCTTATTGTGTAACTCTACTAATGCAAATAAATCTTACTATATAGTCTATATATAATATACATAGCCACATTAATGTGCACATTGCACTTTATATAATATGAAGATAACGACCACATATTACAAGGTTTAATATATTGCATACTTGTATAAAATAATTAATCAAGTAAATATAATATTATTATATTAATTAATCTCTTACTCATTAATTATTATTTATTCATAATAATAATTAATCATCACATAATCAACTAATTACTCCCAATTCCTTAATTATTATTTATTCATAATAATTATAAATCAACAACAATAATAATTTCATACGTTATCAATTAATTACTTAAATATCAATTAATCAATCACGATTAAATCTCTACATTATATTTAAAAATTTGAATATATAATTACTAACACTTTTATCAATATTCTGATATAAAAGTCTCAGGGTTAATCTACTAAGTTAAATAACCATTAGTGATTCCCTTTAATAAAAATCCTAACATTTATTCGCATAGGATAAATTCACATAAGCACATAACCACATAAGGTTTAAATAAGTTTGAAAAATTAACTCCTAAAAATTTTAAATCACATATAAAATTAATAAGGAGCTTAAAATTCCTGGTCGTTACATAATCTGCTAGCTGATTCTTCATCCATAGAATTTTAGCACAACAGCTACCAACAGCAATATATTCAGCTTCTGCTGTTGAAGTTGATACTGAGTTTTGCTTTTTGCTGAACCAAGACGCTAGTCTATTGCCTAGTAGTTGACAAGTGTCATTGGTACATTTTCTATCTATTTTGCATCCTACAAAGTCAGCATCTGAATATCCTGTCAGTTCAAATGAGGACTCTTTGTGATACCATAGACCCAAATAGGGTGTACCTTTAAGATACCTGAAAATCTTTTTTACAGCAGTTCAGTGTGATTCCTTAGGATTAGCTTGAAATCTAGCACATATGCATGTTGCAAACATTATATCTAGTCTACTGGCAGTTAAGTAGAGAAGGGAGCCTATCATACCTCTGTATTGAGTAATATCAATACCTTTACCTTTCTCATCTTTGTCAAGCTTAGTTGCTGGAGCAATTGGTGTTTTCATGGGAGTAGCTAATTCCATGCCATATTTCTTGAGTAAGTCTTTAATGTACTTGGCTTGTCTTATGAAAATTCCTTCATCAGTTTGTTTTACTTGTAGTCCAAGGAAGAAGTTCAGCTCACCCATCATGCTCATTTCAAACTTGCTCTGCATAAGCTTTGCAAATCTCTTGCACAGATTTTCATCAGTAGAACCAAAGATAATATCATCTACATATATTTGAACTAGTAAGACTTTATCTTTGTGTTTCCTATGGAATAGTGTAGTGTCTACTCTACCTCTAGTGAATCTTTTTTCAATAAAAAAGTTTGTTAATGTTTCATACCATGTTCTAGGTGCTTGTTTAAGTCCATATAAGGCTTTATCTAATCTATAGACATAATCAGAGAGGGTTGGATTGACAAAACCTTGGGGTTGCTCCACGTAGACTTCTACTTGAAGTTCACCATTTATAAATGCACTCTTGACATTCATCTGGAATACTTTAAACTTCATGTGAGCAGCAAATGCAAGGAACATTCTGATAGCTTCAAGTCTGGCCACTGGTGTAAAGGTCTCATCGTAGTCTATGCCTTCTTCTTGAGAATAACCTTTGGCCACTAGTCTTACTTTGTTTCTAGTGATCACCCCATCTTCATCCATTTTATTTTTGAAGACCCATTTGGTGCCGATGACTGGGTAACTCTTTGGTCTTTGAACTAATCTCCAGACTTTTCTTCTTTCAAATTGATTAAGTTCCTCTTGCATGGCTTCAATCCAGCTTGCGTCTAGCATGGCATCTTTAATCTTCTTGGGTTCTATTTGAGATAGAAAACTCAAATAGAAGCATTCATTCTGACTTGCAGATCTTGTTCTTATTCTGGCAGTTGGATCACCAATAATTAAATCTTGAGTGTGATCTCTTGCCCACCTGTTCCCTGTTGGAACATCAGTTCTGGTGCTTTCTTGTCTGAACTCCTCAAGATTGACTTCTGGTTCTTGTTGTTCAGAATCGTCATTTGGTTCAGCTCTCTCTACGATTTCTTCTTCGGACACTACGATTCTTTCTTCAGGAACTACTGTCGTAGTGTTGGGCTCGACCACTTCATTCGTAGTGTCAGTATCGTCAATCGTAGTGTCTGGTGGTGCAGACTTATCCGAGTCTGTTTCATCGAAGATGATGTGGATTGAGACTTCAACACTTAATGTCTTCTTGTTGAACACTCTATAGGCTTTGCTGTCTGTGGCATAACCAAGGAAGATTCCTTCATCTGACTTAGGTTAGAACTTAGTCAGATATTGCTTTCCATTATTGAGAATGTAGCATGAATAGCCGACCACATGGAAGTAATTGACATTTGGCTTTCTTCCTTTCCACAGCTCATAGGGAGTCTTCTTTAGCGTAGAGTGTACAAGAGATCTGTTCTGTGTGTAGCACGCAGTGTTGATGGCTTCTGCCCAAAAGTATTCAGGCAGATGAGCTGCTGCAAGTAGAGTTCTTCCGGCTTCTATAAGTGTTCTGTTCTTCCTTTCAGCTACTCCATTTTGCTGAGGAGTTCGTGGTGCTGAGAAGTTGTGACTGATGCCATTGTCTACACAGAACTGGTCCATTTCTGAGAAGTCAAACTCTCTGCCATGATCACTCCTTATTGCCTTGATAGTCTCTCCTTTTTCATTCATCACCAGCTTGAACATCTTTATCAGTTTAGGAGCTTGTCTCATCTTTTGAGTTAAGAAAGAACACCCATGTGTATCTGGTGTAGTCATCCACCACGACTAGTGAGTATCTCTTCCCTCCTAAGCTCATAGTCGAAATTGGCCCAAAGAGATCCATGTGAAGTAACTGTAGGGGCCTGTCAATTGAGTTGACTGCTTTTCCTTTGAATGAGCTCCTTGTTTGCTTTCCAAGCTGACATGTATTGCATGGTCTTTCTTTGATGAAGTTAAACTTGGGTAATCCTGCTACCAGATCTTTGGAGGCCAGTTTAGACATACTCTTGAAGTTGAGATGAGATAATCTTCCATGCCAAAGCCAACTTATTTCTTTAGTGGCTTTAGCAAGGAAGCATACTGTCTTATCAGAACTGAGCTGAGCAAGATTGACAATGTATACATTTCCTTCTCTTGTTCCTGTCAGCTTGATAGAGGATGTCTCCAGATCTCTGACTTGACATTGATTGTTGAGGAAGGTAACTAGATGGCCTTTATCGCAGAGTTGGTTGATGCTAAGAAGATTGTACTTTAGACCATTAACATAAGCCACTTTGCTGAAGGACACTGCACCATTTCCAACTGAACCATAGCCTCTTGTCTTGCCAGAGCTGTTATCTCCAAAGATAACTGTTGGTCCTTCCTTCTCTGTGTAATTTGACAAGAGGGCTTTATTTCCAGTCATTTGCCTTGAGCAGCCACTGTCCAGATACCATGTGGTAGTCGTGGTGCTCATTTCCTGCAAACATATTCAGCTTTCATTTTGGTACCCAGACTAGCATGGGTCCTGCAATGTTAGTACCCTTAGGAACCCAAATCTGCTTGACTTTGGGTCTTCCATGCACAGTATTATAAAAGCATGATGCAATTTTATGACCAAATCTTCCACATGCAAAACATCCAACATAATTTATATTTATGTGTGTGTGTGGATGCTTTCTCCAATTGGATTTGTGTGGATATTTGTTGGCTTTACCCTTAAATTGCATCTTTCTTTTCCATGCAGCCCTGGAGTTCATGTTCTGTGCTGAGTGAGTCTCAACACCACGATTCCTTCCAAGTTGATCGGTGGAGTCAGTTTTACTTGACTCTACGATTCGTCGAGGTCGGACAGTGGTGACTGAATTACTCTTCACTTATTTGAACCCTAAGCCAGCAGGAGATCCGTAGTGTTTAGGAACACGTCTTGGTTCAGAAGAGCAAGGTTGCACTGGTTCATCCTTTTGTATGGACTTAACGAATGTAATACTTCTATTTAAGTTAGAAGCATTACTTACATTAATCTCTTTAGTCTTTTCCGCACAGGGTTCTGAGGTTGATTCCCCAAACCCTAAGCCTGTTCTATCAGAGACACTTCTCTGATTGGATATTAGGGAGTCCATGGATGAAGAAGATCTATTTCATGTAGAGATAGTCTTTTCTAGCTCCTCAATCTTAAAGTTTAGATCTGACTCTCTCTGTATGGTCAGTTCATTTGTCTCTCTTAAGATTTTATTCTCATCTTCAAGTTTAGAGAGAGAGTTAGAATTTAGTAGAGCTACTTCCAGCTCTTTCTGAACCTTTTCTTTCTCCTTTTGAAGATCAGTATAATCTTTAGATAGAACTTTGAGCCACTTCATATGTTGATATAGATCAGTTGACATATCACGAATGCCAGTTCTTAAATCATCCATGTCTATATCAGGAGAGTTAAAGTCAAATACCTTGTCTATGACTGCTTCAGCATCTTTCCTGCTTAGTGCATTTTTGGCCATCAGACATAGGTTGGCTTTCTGAGGTGTTTCATCATCTTCAGACTCAGTGTTAGTGTCAGTGTCTGAATCACTCCATGAACTTCCAGCTACAAGCCCTTTTTCTTTCTTCTTATTCTTTCTATAGCCTTTGAGCTCTTTCTTTTGATTTGACTTTCTCTTCAGCTCTTCCCTGATAGGCTTGTTGCAGTTGGCAATGAAATGCCCAGGCTTTTTGCAGTTATAGCATAGGTCATTGATCTGCTCCTGACTACTGCTGTTGTTAAACTTCTTAGGTTTGCTGCTTCTACCTTTGAGCATAAGTCTTTTGAATCTTCTGGCCAGCATTGCAGCTTCATCATCATCAATGTCATCCTCTTCATCAGAGTCAGACTCATCTTCCACCTGTGCCCTGGAGATCTCTTCCTTTGCTTTGAGAGCAACTCCTTTGTCCTTCCTTCTTTCTTCTAATAGAGTTTCTGCTCGTTGAGTCAGTTCAAGCTCGTATGTGAGAAGTTTTTCGTAGAGCTGTTGAACTGTCATTTCATGCAGATTCTTTGACTCTCTGATTGTAGTGGTCTTAGCATCCCATCTGCTTGGCAAAGACCTCATGAACTTGATGACTAGATCTTTGTTTGGATAGGTCTTTCCATAGGCTCTGAGAGAGTTGAGCAGCGTAGTGAATCTTTCATAAGTGGAAGTGACATTCTCTCCTGAGACATGAGCAAACATCTCATACTGTTGAGTCAGTAGAGATTGCTTGTTTTCTCTGACTTCTTCAGTTCCTTCATGCATGATGAGTAATGCTTCCCAGACTTCCTTTGTAGTTTTGCAGTTAACCACGTTCTCGAACAGACTGTCTTCTAAGGACTGGAACAAGATGTTCTTAGCCTTCTTATCAAGCTAAACATCTTTCTTCTCATTTTCAGTCCATTCAGATTTGACCTTGACCACCATGTTGTCTGGATTTTCTGGAGTTGGTGCAAGCCTTCTTGGAATATAGGGCCCGTTCAGAACAGTTTCAAATAGATCATCATCTATTGAATCCATGTACACCTGCATCCAAACTTTCCAGTTTACGAATTTATCTTTGTTACACATGGGTGGTTTGCTTCCTCCACCTTTCTTGGTTTTGCTTATCAGTTGTGCCATAGGATCTTCTCAAGCTTCTATGCTTAGATATGAGAACCTGCTCTGATACCAATTGTTAGTTCCCAAAGGCACGTTAGTTATCTAGAAGGGGGGTTGAATAGATATTTTAAAATTTCTTAGGTCTAAAATACTTAGTCAGTATTGATGATACTAACTGCAGCGGAATATATGTTTTGTTTCCCTTCAAGATAATGCAGTTAAGGTTAGATAAGCAGTTATAACAGATATAGCAGTATTAGCAGTTAATGAGAGACAATGAGACACAGGGTTTTAAGTTGTTCAGAGCCAACACGACTCCTAATCCACTCTTCTACTCCACGAGTAGGAAATCCACTAAGGATGTCTTCTTACAACTGAATCACTTATATCCCTTCAAAGCCAGCAGCCCTGGAACTTCCCTTAGTTCACTTTTGAACTCTTCAAGTCCTTTGACTTGGATCTACTCTCAGTTCACTTTTGAACTCTTCAAGTCCTTTGACTTGGATCTGCACTTAGTTCACTTCTGAACTCTTCAAGTCCTTTTACTTGGATCTTCACTTAGTTCACTTCTGAACTCTTCAAGTCCTCTGACTTGGTACCTCACTTGGATAGGCAGTTGATAGTTGAGGTGTGCTACTCAGTTGCAGTTCAGCTTCTGTCTTTCAAAAGACTGAGTAGCGACGCAAGCTTTTCTTCTGGATCGTAGTCTTGCTCGTAGTGTGTTCTTGAGCTTTTTTCAATATGTTCTTTCTTTTTGCTTCTCACTTGCTTGCTTAGTCTGAATCCTTGTCTCATTTCCTTATAAAAGAGCCATTCAAAAATAGCCGTTTGAATGCTCTCGTTGCTTCATTTAATGCTCCAGACGTTTTCTGTGCAGTGATGTTGACGTCCTGCTTTTCTGCAGCTCTGCCGCCTGGCCCACTGACACAGCAGACTGTATCTTTCACCTAACACCTGAAAAGGTGTTTTCTGAAGGCTGCTTTAGTACTTTCCTTAGCTTCTTCAATACGCTTCTTCGATTTGGACTAAGGATGAATATGGAAGTATTGGGACTATCACTTTGTCAACGGCTATAAGCCTTTATTCATTTGTTGCTCTTCCTCCCTTCATCAGATCTTCAATCTTTGATGTTGACTGGAGGAACACTACGATTATGATCATTATGACATAATCGTTGTGCGTTGGCTTTGCACACCTTGATTCAGACTTGATCGTAGAGAACACTACGATTTCTCTTAAGCTCTCGGTAGACTACGATTCCTTGCTTGCTTGTCTTGTAGACTTCACACTTCCGATAGCACTCTGCGATTCCCAACTTGGCTTGGCAGATGCTTTTCAAATTTATGACTCTTAGTGTGGCTTCCAAGGCAAACTACGATTCTTTGATGCTTTCACTTGAGCTCGACGGTTCTTGCCTTGGCCTCTGCAGACTTAATTCTTCGGCAGACTTCTAGTTTGTATAACTTCACTTAAGCTCCACGTTTTCTGCCCTAACTTCTGTAGGCTTGAATCTCTTGGCAGACTACGATTCCGATATCTTCGCTTAAGCTCCACGATTCTGCCCTGTCTTCCGAATGCTGTTTTTAATAGACTACGATTCTGTCAAGACTTTAACTTTTACAGCTCTAATAGATCAACCTAACAACTTTGATCCTTTTTTCTATACATTCATTTACATAAATGATAAACATTAAGGCTCAGATCAACCTAACATGTTTGATCTATCATCTAAGTTCCTGTACAATGATTCTCTTAAGGACTGTACACTTAAGCATTTATATTTACTTTCAATATCAAATCTGAATATGCAATTCCTAACAGAAGTATCCTATGGATTCTGAAGAAAAGATGTTCCAGATATAAGCTGGTACAACTCTATTGGATAAAGTTAAAGAAGCTCAACTTCAGGACGAAGAATGTGAGAAGGTAAAGAAGAAGATATTCGAAGGGGGAGAATTGAAATTCAAGATGGACAATACAGATGGACAATACAGGGCTGTTAAGATTTGAGAGCAGAGTTTGGGTACCGCCAGTGCCAGAGATTAAGGAGGATATTTTGAGCGAGGCTCACAGTTCGCGGTATTCCATACACCCCGGTAGTACCAAGATGTACCAGGATCTCCGACAGCATTTCTGGTGGCCGAATATGAAACGAGATGTTGCCGATTGTGTTACCAAGTGCCTGAAGTGTCAGAAAATGAAGGCAGAACATCAGAGGCCAAGTGGTTTGCTACAACCTCTAGAGATCCCAGAATGGAAATGGGAACATATTACGATAGATTTCATGGTTGGCCTTCCGACAACTCAGAAAGGCTACGACGTAGTATGGGTTATCGTTGACCGACTGATGAAATCAGCACACTTCCTACCGATCAAGATCAGATTCAACCTAGATCAGTTGGCGAAGCTGTATATGAGAGAGATTATTTCGAGGCATGGAGTTCCAGTATCGATTGTTTTCGACCGAGATCCGCTCTTCACATCAAATTTCTGGAAGCGACTACAAGAATGCATGGGGACACAGTTGAGAATGAGTACGGCATATCACCCTCAGACCGACTGGCAGAGTGAAAGAACGATCCAGACATTGGAGGATATGTTGAGAGCGTGCATCATGGATTTCAAAGGAAATTGGGATAATCACCTACCGCACGTAGAATTCGGTTACAACAATAGTTACAACGCAAGTATTGGCATGCCGCCTTATGAAGCGTTGTATGGCAGAAAGTGTAGAACTCCACTATACTGGGATGAAGTTGGCGAGAAACAATTGCTAGGTCCAAAACTGGTACAACAAACAGCAGAGATAGTCAAGGTGATCCGGACAAGGTTGGTAGCGGCTCAGGATAGGCAAAAGAAATACGCCGATCCACATTGCAAGAATGTAAAATTTGAATCGGGTAGCTTTGTATTCTTGAAAGTCTCTCCCTGAAAGGAAAAAATCAGATTTGGCAAGAAGGAAAAATTAAGCCCGAGGTTTATTGGACCCTTTGAAGTGCTGCGAAGAATCGGAGAAGTTGCATATGAGGTAGCTTTACCTCCGGCGCTAGAGCATTTCCACAACGTCTTCCATGTGTCAGTGTTACGACTATACAAACCCGATTACAAACATGTGATAGAATATGAACCCCTACAATTTGAGAAAGACTTATCCTATGAAGAAGTTCCTGTTCAGATTATTGACAGGAAAGAGTACGTTCTCAGAAATAAAATAATACCTTCTGTTAAAGTAATATGGAGGAACCACAACGCTGAAGAAGTTACGTGGGAACTAGAAGAACATATGATGAAGACTTACCCACACTTATTTGCTTAATTTATGTGTAAGTGATTCTGAGGACAGAATCTTTGTAAGGGGGGAGAATGTAACGGGACGAACTGAATTGAACCATGATTCTGGGGAAAGAATCCTATTAAGGGGGGAAAGATGTGACGAACGAGAATTTTATAAATTAATTTAAATATTTATTGAATTAAATAAATATTTTTGATGATTTATTTATTGAGTTAAATAATTATTTAATGAAATTGTGGTAGATTAATTTAATTACATGTGTTACATTGATTAAATTAATGTAGAGAATTTTTATAGTTCAAAGTAAGTATTTAATTGAACTTATTTGATTAAATGAATTATTTAATAAGTATAATGTTATTCTAATTAATTTAATAATTAATTAGAGAGTTAATGATTTGACATAATTAATAATTGAGAATTTTAATTATGTAACAATGTGATTTAATGTGAATTATCATATTTTATTTAATTGAATTTAAATAAGATTATTTGATTAATTAAAAATGTGACATTAAACTATATAGTAAATACTTTAATTAAAATAAGGAGAAAGGAAGAATAAGAGGACAAGCCAAACAGGTCCTTGAGGGGAGTTGGTGCAGTTAATCCATTATGGGATTAACTAACACTCATTAACTTACCAGTTATGTTAGATATGTATTTTATATGTATAACTTATATAATATATATCCGTTAAGTTCATATACATATATCATCAGATAAATATTCAGAGAGAGTTGAGAGAGAAATTGTGAGGGAATTTATGAATTGAAGAAGAAATTGTGAGGAATTATATCATCTATTCTCAACAAGTAGCAAGGGTAATCCCTCATCGTCAGTTTTAATTTCGTGTTCTTAAGTTTTCCATTAATGTATGTTTTAAAAGTTCTCTGTAAATAGAAATCGTTGATGATGGTTGATTATATGATTATATGTATGTTAGTATATAATCATAACACGTTTTTTATCATGTATTCATGTTTTAAAACAATTAATATCATGTAATTATGCCTTAATCAAAGTTTTATGATTTACAGAGTTTGAAAAGTGTGAAAAACACGTATATGGCCCTTATGTACAAAATAGCATGCTCTAATTGTTTAGTTAACTTTAAATTGACGATTGAATATGATTATACATGTTTAAATAATCAAAACGAACTTTAAACGAACAGATTCAGAGTTATAACGAATCCGTAACGTTGAATTTCATATTTTTCCTCAAAACTTTACAAAATATCAAAAACAGTAAATTATATGTTTTAAGTTGAGTAATTATGTGATCTAAAGTGTTAAAAGTATGTTAGAATCATTATGTGATGTTCCGATGAAGTTTATACTTCATGGGAATCACTGTACTAGTTTAATTTGGATTTATTTGGCCTTTTCTGAAAATTTTCGCTATCAGTCACTGAACTTGCTGAGGCCACCCGCCCCAGCGGGCTAACACCTGCCCCAGCAGGGGGGTGCAGAGAAAAATATTATTTTTAACTTTTTGTGTACTTTTAAACCATAGCATGATGAGTTAACCTAACCTAATGAACCTGATAACATGATGAACATGTAATACAATACTATTACATGTTGACATGTATAATATAATTTGAAGTTTCATGTTAATAAACTATGTGTGAACTTGGATATTAATGTCGTAAGACTTGATTATGATTGTATAAGAGTTAATATTAGGAGGAATGCATGTTGTGATTCAAATTCCTATTATGTGGTGAGGCGACAAGTTAATATTATAAACCAAGTTGTTAAGTTGAACTTAAGTAGGAAGTTCAACAGTTAAACGTAGTGGTTATGAAACTAATCGATGTCATATACATAATGTAATGTGTAGGACGTTGAGGAAGTGAATTGTAATTATATTTGTAGCTTGTGCACGAGGCAAGTTTTCTTATCTAAACTCTTTAAATTGAGCAAGTGTTTTATTCCTAATTTACTATTGTTGAACAAGTTTCCTAAACTTTACTTTCATTGAGCAAGCTTTCTAAATTCAAAGTTATTCATTATGCAAGTTCTATACTTATGATTCTATATAAATCAAGTTCTTGTTTATTCAAGTTAAGTTTTCGTATGAGATATTATAAGCATTGTAAAGTATTACTTCAGTATACAATCCTTATTCAATTGTATACCCTCGAGATTTATATTCCAATTTGATTATCAATTATTGTTAAACCTTGTAAGGCTAGCGAACCCTTATTGATTCGGCTGGTCCATAGTTGATGAACGTTCTAAATTCTAGAACTGTTATTGAGCTTATACAAGACAAACTTTCTTTGGTGCGGACTCTGATGTCAAACTGAGATGAACAACCCTGTTATAGGGGATTATTTAGGCTTTAGCGTTGAGATATTGTGCACAGTATGGTACTAAAGGCTGATCCCCCTAAGTATGAGTAGTAGAGTCCATATAGTCTTATGACTGTTAAAGGTTTAAAGTATAAATACTTAACAACATGGGACATAGTTCGAGGTCTTATGACCCTCAGACATACTTTTGATTCTTGTTATTCATTCTTGATTCAAAAGCCGAGCTTTCTGTTATTTAAACTTCTTTGACTTATTCACATGTTATTATATTGTTATATTTGTATACTTGTGGGCAATCGTGCTCACTCTTGCATAATAACATTACAGTTAAGAACGAAAGATCTGATGAGCCTTTTACTAGCAAAGGCAAAGGAAAAGTTAACAGGTGTTGAAGACTTGTTATTTAATTTGAGAATGTTTATGTTTAAGACTTGATGTTGATTAAGACTTATTATTTGTTTATGTTTCCGCACAGATGTTTAAGGTTAGTATGACATGAGATTGTATTTATTATTCAGATGTTGTAACCTCATAAGGGGAGATGATAGAGTTATTTCTATCTATTTCATAGTTTGCATTTATTATGGGTAGATAGATATATGATATTTGTATAGTGAACACCAAATTCCGTAAAAAATGAATTACCCATATTTGGGGGTGTCACAACTGTGGGTTGCAGAGTATGCCCACGTAATGGCCCTAGGTAACCATAACTCTGATTGTGTCCAAGGGTTTCGCCTTCCAATATTTAGACGCTCATAGACCCAAATTTGTAATAGTGTAACACAACCATTAATATATTTTACTCTTTTCCTACTTGCAGTATATAAAGCCCTATACAAATACCCTAACACAGCCGCCTCTCAAGAATACGTCACATAATCTTCATCATCGTCAATAAAATACATATACTTTGGGTGAACAATATTCTTATACCTAGTAGGGAACAATATTGCCCCCACACAACCAAAGAATGTAGGCCTTTGTGTATCGACCTACAATTTCCTTACTCGCTCTAGCAGGACAATTATTAAAATATTCATGCAGTCACACTAATAAAATAGAACCTCATTTTTTTTGATTAATTATATTCAACAGCTAGTTCATGCCCGTAAAAAATCCCTAAAATAAGCCAATGGGGTAGTTAAAGGTTTACCCACCACTGGTAATCCAAAAATAAAGTGGATATCCTCTAAGGTTATTGTTATTTTCCCACAGTTTAGATGAAAGATATTGGTCTTCGATCTCCATCTCTTCCACTAGGCCGGACATGAGACCAATGTCAGCTTGGTGTACAACTGATGGGTGTTTAAAAACTCCAAAACCACATTTAACTAGATGACATTTTTTGCACTTTTGTTATGCTCCATTGATTGTATTTTTGTTCAGTTAATTGACTCGAGACTAGTTTTCCCTTATCTTTTCCCTGATATATATCATCTGACACATGATTTTGTTGGTCATAAAGAACACTTAATTTCAGTTGTCCATTTTTTACCTAAAAAATAACATAAAATCATTTTGTACCAATTTAACAACTATGTAACATAATTATATCTCAATCTATCAAGAAAAAATCATTTAAAAGTAATTTAAAATTGTTATTTTACAATGTTTTTATTGTCATTATTAGTTCCAGTAAATCATCAAATGCATATATTGTTCTAAAATATAACTCAGTAAATTAACAACAATAAAATACTACTCCTTCCAATTATTGTGCACAACCATTTAATAATAAATTAAGTAAAAATAATTTGCAACATTAATATAATCACTAGTTCACCACATAATAACATGTATATATTTTTCCAAACACATAACTCACTAATTTTACCAAATTCACATGCATATATGTATGCATATACATAGTTGTTATTTTTCTCTAAACGTTCACATGAATACATTTGTATAAAATAAAATTTTCAAAAACAATCACAATATTTATTTATTTTTAAAAAGAAAAGCGGTAGAAGAAATCTTACAAATGTTTTTCTTGGATCTGAAACATTGTTGCTGAAATTGGTAAGAAAATGGTAGCGGCAAGGTCTTTCCTCTTCTTTCTCTCTTATGTTGATTGTTGGCAAATTCTTAGGATGAGGTAGCCGAACTGTTGAGGGTTCTTAGGCTAAGGTAGGCGAGCAAAAGGCAGCAAAAGAGGGGCAGCTTAGTAAGTTCACTTGCATAAAGGAGGGGGGGGGGAGAGGTAAAAAAGCTACACTGCCCCTAGAGCTTGTAGCGGCAAGCAATGTAGCACGTGGGCTTGAGGGGCAAATGAGTCAATTGGTTTGTCACTACAACTGATAGTGTTGTCGTTACATCCTATAGCGTCAGGGGAGTTATTTTTTTCAATTCATGTCATCCAATCTCGAGAGCAACGACGTTGATGATGGTTGCTAAAATAGTACACGTGGCAATCGATTGTTAGGAATGGAAACCTATATATATATATATATATATATATATATATATATATATATATATATATATATATATATATATAGGAGTGTGGGTTTAATTTGTAGAGCATAGATGTGCTTGTGCATGTGTACCATAGTATAAAAAATAGTGTGGGTTTAATTTGTAGAGGAGCACAGTATAAAAAATAGTATTCCTTCCGTCTTTTAAAGAATGTACAAAATATATTTTTACATAAATTAAGAGAAAAAAAGTAAACGATAGCGAGTAAAAAATATTTAAAACTATTTTTAATTGCTCCTCAAAATTACATAAAATAATATTTCTTTTTTAATATATTAATGGACATCATTAAATGACATATTTACTTTTTACTCTTCATACTTATCATTTTTGTAAGGACAAAAAAAATTGTGTCTTAAATCATGCTTTAAAGTACGAAGGAAATATATTATTATAAAATTGCATAAAAGCAGTACACGCCGGTATGAAATTGTATTTATATAAAAAATACATTCCGCGTGGTCCCATGGACCTTGTAGGTGAAAATTTCAAAATAACCTTTAAATATTACTTTAGGTTCCCAACCTGTAACACCACTGTCCTAAAAATTGCATAGAATAATGAGCGAGTGGTTAATTCATTTCATGTTTAATATTGTTTAATATAGTATTGATACACAGACGGAGAGATTATTCTTTCGTTTGTGTATCAGCATTGTATTAGTCATGAAATAAACTTATCATGAAGTGAACTTACCATAAAGTAAACTTCATGCAGGGGCGGAGCCACTCATGGGCTGGGGTGGGCTCCAGCCCGGGTGAAATTTTTTTAATTATAGTATTAGTACTTATAAGTTATATACCTTCAATAGTCCAACGGCCCAATCCAATATTGAATACTGAATACATATTGAATAGTTTGCTGCTAAAGTACATGTAAAGGCATTTACGGGATCCCTTAATTCCTAAATGAATGAAGAAAAAGAGAGTTGCAGCAAATAAGGGAGTCAATGAGAAGATATCAGATGAAGATAACAAGTAAAGGCACATACTTTTTTTGGAAGCTATCCAGTTAAAAAGATAACATTGGGCCTTATAATTTGGAAATGTTATGTATTTGTAGGTGGGTTTTTTGATGGTTCATTTCATTTCTATTTTCTTGTAATTTCCAATTTCCCATATTCAATTTCGGTTTGGCATTTCTGGGCTTTTTTTAAAATTTTATTTATTTAATTTTTTTTTATAGTATTAGTTGATAAGAGGGTTTATCTAAATTGGATTTTTTTTTATTCTGTTTTGTTGATTAATAGTTGTGGCTTTTTCTTTGCTATGTGACTTTGGCGGCTAAGTTGAGAGGGACTCCGTGAAATTTCTGTCTGAGGTCAGTATGTAGTGCCTTTTGTTTTAATAATAAATATTAGTTGTATAGTAGTTTATGAGTATTTTATTTTCTTTTAGCAAGTTGATGAGCATCATTCTTTTATTCAATTTGTTCTTTGTTTTTTGAATGTTAAGGCTATCATTGTTTCTTATTTAGAGCAGAACACTTTTGAGTTTTGAAATTCAGAATTTATTTTATTTTCTTATTCAATTAATTGGTACATTAAAATAAGTATTCTGCTTATTTAAGTATGCATTATTTAATTATGTTTTGTGTTCCAATTTCAAGCATGTTAGGCTAGATTATTTTCTACGGTTCAGGATGAGTATAATTAATTGGTACTTGATAGCCCAGTACAAAATAAATTCCTGACTCAGCCCTCGGAATCCAAATAATGAAACTTGCAAAACCTGACAACTTAATCCTTACTATATTTACATGTACTTGTGCAAAAATCAAATAAATTTGTTTCAATTACCAATACAATAATTTTACAAATCGACAGAATTAAAATGTATCTTTAATATTAAAAGGACGTAATATAACATTTGTAGTAAGGACTTTTATATTTGGAACCATAGTTTATATAGGAAATTGATATTTTTCATATATTAAAATAATATTTTCACATGAGTCTCTCTCATATGAAGGTGAAACTCATTCACTATTCATGTGAGAAAGATTATATAAAAATATCAATTTTTTATATGAAAATATCAGTCCCTTTATATATCCTGTCATTATCTTCATTTGTTTTGTGAATTTTTTGTCAGCATAAAAAATTGAAGATACTTGTGTTCAGAAATTTAAAGTAGATGATTTAATGTGTTAATATAGATAGGATACTAAATTTATTTTGAAATTAAAAATTATATAATTGCACTCTGCTTTTTGTTATTAGATCTCCTCTCACACATTTACATCATTTATATGATATACATCTGTTCCAAAATTAAATATACATTTTGATTTTTTAAAGTTAATTCACGATATTCTAAAACTCAAATTGATAGAATTTCATTCAAGTTTTGGAAACAACAAAGATGATAATTAGTAGTACTTTATAATTTATTTACAATTGTTATATTTGTTTGTATTAAAATCAAATAACTTCATATCAATTTTAAATTTTAAGATTTCACAAATTAACTTTAAAAAGTCAAAATATATCTCTAATTTTGGAACAGATATAGTACTATTATACTCACCCCTAGTTACTTCAAATAAAAACATATTATAATGTATTATGTAATTTTTTATTTATTCTATACAAATATGTAATGCATATAAGCATATTGGAACATATAAAAACTAAAATTTGAATCACTTCCTTTGATTTTATTATTACAAGTTTAAATGGCACACATTACCTGGGTGTTAAAAGATGGAAAATGGAATGTTAAAAAATAGAAGATGAGAGTTAATGAGAGAAAGAAAAGGGCAAAAATGAATAAATAAAATTTCTAGGGTAAAATAGAAAGGTAAAAAATGCTTCACTTTTTTATTTACACCAAAAAGCTGTCATTTTTTAATCCCACTTTATAAATAGAAGATATACCACTTTTTTGTCTTTTAAATTTTTTTCCCTGTTTATATTTTGGAGATGGGAAGCATCCTTTTTGAAGATTATCTGAAAGATTCTGCAACTTTACTTTGATTATTAACAGAAATTATATTGGTCCTTATATAAGTTGAGAAAGTAAAAAGATGAGAGCAGTGCCAACAATAAAAAATTGGAACCTCGATATCAATTTTTAGAACAAATAATTAGCAATAATTGCCTCCATAAAGCATTGATTTGCAATATTTAAAACATGTGCGGGTTAATATTCTTTATGATAAGGTTAGAAAAAATAACACTTTATGATATTGTCAAATTTACCCTAATATAATAATAATACATTATTTTAGACAAAGTTCGAGACAATGTCTAACATTACCTCTATAATAATATTTAAATTTTCATTGGCTATACACTCCCCTCATCAAGTAATTAGTGTTTCATTGGACTAATTTTTTCCTTTTCACATGAAATTAACTTTTTAAATATTTTTTTGATAATAATTTTAATACGAGAAAATACTCGTAACAAGTTGCATCTAATATTCTAAAATTTTAAGATTTCACAAATTTATTTCAAAAATATCTAATCTAATTTTTTTAAAAAATATAAGTTATATAATACGAAAAATACTTTAAAATAATGATACTCCCTCCGTTTCTTAATATAAGAGCATCTCCAAGAGTAGTAGTAAAAAACAATTCTTTAAATTGAAGTTTGTTTGACCTACGTGGCAATTTGAAGGGCATTATTTACTACTTTCATATTTTGTGTCTCATCAGTCTCTTCAAATTAATGAGTTGTACATCAAACCCATCAAGCGTAATAAATATTTTTAGCCTTTAATTATAGATTTGAAAAGTGAGAAGGAGGTTGCAGATTTGAAGAGTGAGAAGGAGATTGCAGATTTGATGACTAAGGTTGAAAAGACTGTTGGAGATTATTTTTCTGATATGACTCACCTATTTGAGTATCCAAAAGTGGTTGAAGAGGCTGTTAGAGATGCTCTAAGTCGTTTTAGAGTTGTGCACAAGTATTAAGTAAATGATTGTAAAACATTAAATATAATATCAATTGTCTATATTGCCCTTGTATTGAAAAAAGAGAGTACTCACTCCGTCCCTTAATATAAGATGTTTTAGAGAAGTTTTTTTGTCTCTTAATATATGACGTTTTAGATTTTCAAGTAAGCTATTAATTGCTTAGTTTTCAATATTACCCCAAGTATTAAATATAACTTTGGTTCTCTCACTATTTTTTGTCCAATAAATAACAATATCTTTTTTCCAAAACAAGGACAATATAGACATTTGATATTATATTTAATGCTATACAGTCATTTTTTTAATACTTATGCACAACTCTAAAAAGTCTTATATTAAGGGACGGAGGGAGTATTATTTATTGGACATATAATAATGAGAGAATCAAAATTATATTTAATACTTGAGTTAATATTAGAAATTAAGCAATTAATGATTACTTGAAATTCTCAAACGACTTCTATTAAAGAACAAAAATATTTATCTAAAACGACCTTATATTAAAGAACGGAAGGAGTATCAAAGAGCGTGATGCACAAATTAATATATAAAAGAAATGTCAAATGAGACTCTCGTTTTCAGACTTAAGAATTTATTAGCCCAAAGTCACGTTTGTCATTTAGGCGAGAACCCACCTTCAGAATTGACTTTAATGGTTTTAGCTCCTCTTCCTCATTCTCCATGCGTTTGTCATTTAGGCGAGAACCCACCTTCAGAATTGACTTTAATGGTTTTAGCTCCTCCTCCTCTTTCTCCATGGATGACATTTTCTTCATTCTCTTTCTCTTCTTACTTGGGATTATTTCTTCTACATTTTCATTAATACTTACACTTTTCTTTGGAGCTCTTGCTTGAATTGCAGCTGCACGGATCAATGTTTCCGATTCATTTTCATTTGTACCATCAGAAGAATTAACAATACCACAATTTTCTTGAACATGAGACGGCTCCTCCCTGACTAAATTCCCAGTGGTTTCGACTTGTCCTAACTCGCCCCTAGAACGAGGAAAATCGCCTCCAGAAGGCGTTGTCCCTTCGACTGTCACTGGCGATGCAAGGTTTTGCGTGACGAACACAAAAAGCCTGAGACAAATTAGCACGCCAAAACATCCGAGAGCAGTAGCCTTTAGGGCAAATATTGGTGTAATTTGGAAGGAATTAAAGATTCTATGGCAAATGCCAAGGGATGGGAGATGGTCTTCATTTTCATTCATGACTTGGAGTTCTTTTACAAGGACTAGAAGATCATAGTTTTGTTTGTTTTAAATGAGTAAATTTTTCTTGGGGAGTAAATTATGGTTATGGTATAAGGTGGAGTAAAGAAAGAGGCGGGCATTGCTTGTGAGATGTTCATTTTCTTTAGCAAGAAGAAAACTAATTAGCACAGGCTTTTCAGAATATTGAAAGCTCTAGCACAAGTAAAACTTTAAACCAAAATATTTTAGAATTTAAATCCAGCTTATTATCCACTAAAAGCATATAAAAAACACACAAATGCAGAATATTAATCACAAATATTGTGATAAAACATCGACCAAAATGTAATATCATGTATATGCTATAATTTTGGGCTTGTCAGTTTACAAACTTATAGAGTGCTTAGTTTCGTTTGTTAAAAACGCAGATAAAAATCTTATTCGTTTACAAGCAACTTATTTACAACACAACTAATTTACCTCAAAAACGCAACAATTGGGATCAAACACACCCACCAAAATTGGTGTGGTGCTTTTAGACTTCCAAACATACTAAATGCTACCGCTGTAAACGCGAGATGACCAAATAATGCCTGTATTATACTTTCCAGGATAAAAACAATGACGTAATACAACTATTTCTTTTGGGGCGAAGAAAGTACATTTTATGTGAAAATAAAACCTTAAAACCAAAGTAGTCTAATGTTAGATGGATTATGTTCTCCTCTGCTTCACCTGATTAATTTCCACTCTTTTCTGCATCAAGGAGTTGTTTTCTTAATCACGAAATGCATATGGATCAATCAAAGAGATTCATACACCTTAAAAGATTGACAAAGTTATGCTTGGGGTAACTGAAAGATTTGCATCATTCTAAAGTCTCAACATCACGGTAAAAGGGAATAATTTTATGCATCAAAATTAACAATGCCAAGAATGATCTTTAGATTAAAACTATGTTCACCAGTTTCCCATTTTATTACTCGAAAAAGGTTAACAAAAATGGATACGTCATGAATGGGATTGTCAACTGAATTTTAAGCTATTCATCTTACTAAACTTCAGTACTGCATGTATTTGTCGTCAACAACAGCAGAACTGAGTGACGAGGATAACCTGGTTATAGTGTAATTCGTCCACAGAGACGCCAGTATGCTCCAGTGTGAAAAAAGGATTTCTCAAAAACCCATATGTCTCGGACAAGGACCTAGCGAAACATGGGAAGAAACTGTAAATATTGCAAGGGAGGAAAAGAAATATAAACTCAGCCAAATTAAAGCAGGCGTTATAACTGCCATGCTAAACACGGCAAAGAAATCAAGAAATTTATACTAGTAAAGGAGCACATGCAATACCCACGCCTGATCACTTGCACAAGGAAAAAATTTGAAGTTCAGAATAACCCTGTGATGTCTTTATATCATGAGAGGCTCTCTATGCTTTTGGTTCATACATTTTATCACCACATTCAACGTAGCTATCTTGCTATTACTGAACAATTTTTTATCTTACACAAACAGCATACCCTGACCTGATGCCTGTGGGGCCTGCTTATCACCCTCTTAGAAAAATACTGACCCATTTTGCATGATAAAGCCAGATTTCTCAAGTGATATTCCACAACTTCTGGTATTGCAATATCTCACACACGACACAATACAATGTTATATTGTAGTTGCAAATTTATTGTAAATCAGTAACATGAATTGCAAGTACATATTGCAAATGAATATATGCCACAGAAGCTATAAAAAGAAGAAAATGAAGGAAAGGAAATGATAAAAATCCATTTTGTTATGTTGAAGGACCTCATTGTTGACATTATCACATAGCTTATTCATCTCTCGTTCCTTTTCTTTTCTTTAAGGATTGAATTTAAATCAATCAGTTTAATTGTCTCACTACCTTGAGACTTAATTTTTTTCTTAAGTAAACAAATAATCAATTACATCCTCCTTGTGGTGGTCTTCTATTTCATGTTATTAATAGAACTACAGACGTTTGACCTAATCCTCTAAAATCAATGTTTTGAAAGATAAAGCCTCAATTACATCCCCATTATGATATAGTGTCGAGATTATGGTGGCCTTCCATTTCATGTCACTAAAACAAGTTCGACCTCATCCTATAAAATCAATGCTTTGAAAGCAATAAAGGGTTCAAACTTGTATTTGATTTTCTTGGAGTAACAAAGTGCAAGTAGAACCATATGTGCATGAAATAAATCAATAACACAGTAAAGACCATACAACTGTCTATTAAAAGTTTTGGGCAGTGTACTTGACTGAGATCCAAACTCCTTCCTTTTTACTTAATCATAACTTCACATGGCATATACGAGTGATGCTAGTGGATACAAATGAATAAGGAGCACAAGGTGACATTGTTGATTTAACTGGAAATGTTATCCTTAAATTGGTCATCATGCGACACACATGTTTATCAGTTTATGCTTTGACCCTTACTTGATGTTAGTTTTAATAAAGTTTACAAAGTTTGATGTGATATTTAATTTAGAAGAAGAGCATCTTTTATACCTCACAGTATTATTTATATGATTTTAAATCAATATAATACACAGTAGCATATGTATTAACATTTCAATAAATCTCACTAAAATTATTATATACAACTATAGGTCTATCATTTTGGAATATTATTCCATTCGTTCCGAAATTAGATATACATTTCTAATTTTAGACTATAAAGTGACATGAACTTCCTAAAACGCCATTACTTGCACTCTAGGTAGATTGAATACAATCATGCCACCGCTATTACATTTCTAGTAAATGTGAGAGACTAATCAGTATATCTATGCATGTATGAATGTGTAACAGTCCAAACATTCCATACCTCCTTATCCTTATCTCCAGCAACAACAGCACCATTTGAATCATATGCCTCAAACTTCTGCACAAACAAGGCACAACAAAATTAATATTTTTAAATAAGTAATGATCCTATAAGAAAAGCAAATAGAAGTACATGGACTTTAACATAGGATCAAGTTTTCTACCAACCAAAATTTGGAAAAAAAGTGAAGGGAACTATGAAACAAATGAATGAGAGGAAAATGACTACAAATCATGGGCTATTCATCATAAATCACAATTGATATCAAATTCTCACAATGAATTACATATAAAGTTCTGTTCATGTGTTACGATCACTGTTTGTGACATAAGTTTTAAAACTGAAATTAGATGGAATCAGGAGAGAAGAGACGAATCCATTCAGATAAAGAGATAGAGTCCTAGACATGGATATAGAGATAAATTGGCTGAATATAGGGAGAAGGAAAATATAAAATAGAGACAAATTTCGTTTCATTTCATATTCAACGTAACAGCTTACAACGCAACTAACTCTATTTCTAAGTAACTTACATCATTTGAAAAGAACAAACAATTATAATATTGCCCTGCCTTGTAACTACCACAGTGCCTCTACAAACTTAATAACTAATGATGCTTCATGGTACTCAATAAACAACCCTTCCCCTTGAAGAATCCATTGATTACTATCAAAGGCTGGAAAATAGGGGTCCATACTGTGCTCATCTTTCCAACCACGGTCATAACAAAAGCTGAAGAACTTGTTCAGATGTCCAATCTCATTCTTAGGTCACAGAAACGGTAGCTCCAATATACCAATTGTCATGATTTCAGCTAGGGTTTGGTACCATAACAGGATTTTGGAAGAAATAAAATAGTTGTGAGAAGAACAGAGAAAAATCAAGGGGATTTAAAGATAGGCTGATTGGCACTTCTGTCCCTCCAAGTTGCCACCCACTTTCAAAGTCGTCCCTAAAGTACCATTTTCGTTAGTTAGGTCCTTAAAGTGGTATTTTATTGACGTTTCTGTTCCTTCAACCCATTTTAACCTAAACCCGACCCATTTTGACAAAGTTTAACCCAATCCGACCCAGTTTGACCCAACCCAAATTTTTAATATTTTAAAATATAATAGTATTTTTAAAATAAGTTTAAAATAATAATTATATTTAACATTTTAAAAAAATAATATTTAATATAATAGTATTTTTAAAATAAGTTTAAAATAATAATTATATTTAACATTTTAAAAAAAAAATATTTAATTATTTAAAATAAAATAATTATTTTAAAAATAGTTATCTTTAATATTTAAAAATAAAATATTAGTTTTTTTTTATAAAAAAAGTAATAATTATATTTAATATTCTAAAATAAATATTTTTTAATTAATTTTTATTTTTAATATTTTAATAGTAAAAAATATTTTTGTAAATATTATTTTTAAAAATAATATTTATTTTAGAATATTAAAAATAATAATTATTTTAGAATATTAAAAATAATAATTATTTTAGTTTTTTTATAAAAAAAATTTGAATAATTATTATATTTATATTTATATTTATTTTAATTTTTTAATATTCCAAAATAATTATTATTTTTAATATTCTAAAATAAATATTTTTACTAATTATTGTTTTTTAAGGAAAAATAATATTTAATATTCTGAAATAATTATTAAAAAAAATATTATTTAATAATTATTAAAAAAAATTAAAATAATCTTAATAAATATTATTTTAAAAATTATTATTTAAAAAAATAAAATAAACTTAATAATTATTATTTTAAAAATTAAAATAATCTTAAGAATTATTATTATAAAATAATAAGTTTTTTAAATTTTTTTAATAAGTATTTCAAAATATTAAATATTATTTTCCTTCAAAAACAATAATTATTAAAAATATTTATTTTAGAATATTAAAAATAATAATTATTTTATAATATTAAAAAAATATAATAAATATAAATATAATAATTATTCAAAAAAAAATTTAAAAAATTATTATTTTTAATATTCTAAAATAAATATTATTTTTAATATTCTAAAATAAATATTATATTTAATATTCTAAAATAATTATTATTTTTAATATTCTAAAATAAATATTATTTTTAATATTTTAAAAGTAAATATTATTTTTAAAAATAATATTTACAAAATTATTTTTTACTTTAAAAATATTAAAAATACAAATTATTTAAAAAATATTTTAAAAAATATTTATTTTAGAATATTAAATATAATTTTTATTTTTATTTTTTTAAAAAACTAATATTTTATTTTATTTTAAAATATTAAAATAATTATTATTTTAATAATAATTATTTATTTTAAATAATTAAATATTATTTTTTTAAAATGTTAAATATAATTATTTTTTTAAACTTATTTTAAAAATATTATTATATTTTAAAATATTAAAAAATTGGGTTGGGTCAAACTGGGTTGGGTTGGGTTAAACTTGGTCAAAATGGGTCGGATTTAAGTTAAAATGGGTTGAAGGAACAGAAACGCCAATAAAATGCCACTTTAAGGACCTAACTGACAAAAATGGTACTTTAGGAACGACTTTGAAAGTGGATGACAACTTGGAGGGACAGAAGTGTCAATCAGCCTTTAAAGATAGCTGAGGAAGAACAAGAGAGAGAAAGTAATATGGGAGGATATAGAGGGAGAAAGCGAGGGAAAACAGAATTTGCATTGAGAGAGAAGTTTCAATTACAATCAACATATTGAACAAAATATTACTGTATTTATAGACTACTATTATAGCAATAAACACTAACAATTACAGAAGTACCCTCCATTACTACCACTAACCAGTAACCACTACTTATTCCCTAGCAAGATTCATCGTAACCCCACGCCATCCCTTCAGATAATTAGTTTGGGAAAAAAATTAGTTTCAAGAAACAGGAAGGAGCCGATCACACATTAAAACTAAATAGTTTTCTATAGTGCTGAGAATACCCCACAACAATTGTGAAGATTATAATGGGAATATTCCTATATTGTTGTCTAACTGGGTGAACTCAACATAATTTAGACTAGTCCTAACTACAGCAGTACAGACATAAATATATAAAAATATATGGAAATTGCAATGCCACATGGTAATCTAAAGGAGCAAATGGAAACTAAATTATGTGGAATCATATCGTCTAGTTACTTATTAAATAACGTGGAAACGAAATGAGGAAGGATCAGACAACCAAATTAAAGGTATATAACATCAACAAAAGGACCAGTAATTAGGAAAAATATTTAAATAATTGACAAGGAAGGAGAAGATGAGAACCTCATAAATGAAACACTTACTAACTAAAGTAAAGAGACAAGATGCTAAATTCAGCCATCCAAAAATTTATCGATCTAGTCATAGTGCTCTACGAAGAATGCATGAGGTTAGCAAGTATAAAATGTTGCCACTTTAAGAATTAAAATGGACATGATTTGTATAACCTTAATTACCCTTCTACAAATATGAAGTTTGTAGATGCCACCATTTGATTTGCAAACTGAAAGGAATATAAATGGAAACAAGGTGATTTTCTCATTCTCTCCTTAAACTCTATGCCAGGTTAACTCTGACATTTATTCTGGGACAGAGGGAGTATGCATCACTAATTAGTAAAAGGGTTGATCTAAAAGATCTTCGAAAGATTTACTTGAATTTAAAGCTTGGACAAGTCAATAATTTTCTGCTGCGATGGTCATATCAGACATACAACCAAGAAAAAGAAAAGAATTACAAAGTAGGTCATTTTACCTGCTTAGTCAGAAACTCAAGAGTAAGCTGTATGAACACTTTACTGAGGTCATCCCGATCAACACCAATCTATATAAGTTTAGTGTCACAAAAAAAAATAAGAAGAGAAAGGAACAGTATTAGCTGGATGATGATTGTACATTTTATCTGTAAACTCTAATTTCTGATAATTTATCTAAACTAAATCTAAACAGAATGAGTATGCTGGCAGAAATCTTCCTTTTTTTTTGGTAGCAGCAGAAATCTAAATTTGACAGTCCTATGGTGGATATCTCATACGTGCAAAACCAAACGTCAATCTCCCTCATGTTGCCCAGCCAAAATGAGAAATGCAATGATTCCGAAAATGATAAATTGAAGTAACTGGAAAAACCTCTCATTGAGGGGTAATTCAATGTTGTGGATAGAATAGACAGTCAAAATTAAACGCATACTAGGGTGTGAAAGCTACATCTACAATTGATCCCCGCACATTCTATTTTAAAAGTACAAATAAACTTTATAAAGAGAGCTGCCCTTCAGGGGCCAAAACCCTGTACACACGATGTATACAAAACTGACATAAGATAGACGTACACACAAAAAAAGAACAAGCTCTTACAAATAACACGTGGACATTGATGGTACTGATACATAGGGCAAATAATTAACAACAGTATGGCTGCTGGAGCTTGTCCTATCTCTTGTTCCGTACAGAATAATTGACGGAATTAAAGAAGGAAGCAGAACACATACAAAATTTTATGCATGTAGGTAAACAGTTTTACTAGTTCTTATTGGTTGGTATCAAGCATTAAAGTTCGCGTTTCTTTGAAAAAGAAGACCACAAAACACTAGCCCCACTCCTAGTTGTCATCCCTCACCACTAGGAAAAGCAAATATAGTAAAAAAACATCAAAAGGGAAAAGGGTACAAATTAATAAAGTTCAGTAAATTAAACTACAATTAGAGTGATTACTAATCAAACATATGACAGGACACCCACCAGTGCACACTAGAAAATATAGGAAGCTCTTTTCTAGCACCAATACTACTATCATTCTCTTAGAAAAAACGATTAACTTTTCTGAAACAATGATACTTGCCAGACGAGCTCGCAGAGTTCGTATTTTAACAACTGGTTCCACTAGTTCCCAGTAAACTTTACTCCACATTGATTCTCGTTGCTTAATTTCATTCTTGAGTGTCTGTCCCAAAAGAAAACACAGAGAAATGAAAATCTACAAGAATTTAGGCTCGACGTTGAGAATTTAATAAAACCTAGAGGAAAACAGCAAGACTGAGCTGACAAACACAAAGTATAAATCAATGTGTAGCAGCATGAAAGCAAGTGAAAGGAACAAGAGCACACCAACGTACAGAGTACATCTTATCTGTAACTGCTTTCCTCAATGATGCTTTATCACCATTCGCCATGTAAGAGTTTATCTGAAGAAAAGAAAATTTATCAAAAAAATGAGCTTTTACTGATATTTATTCTGTTGTACGAATCCACATGTTATAAACCACCAATAAATTTATATCTAGCAATTAGTTAGGGCAGGATTACGATGACGAGGGGACAAAGACAATATAAATAAACATCTTGAAAGCCATGTTCAGTCCACTCTAAAAACTGTCCAGCCAAATATATGAACATACACTCCCTGGTAGGCATTAAAACCTAGCATCTCAATTAGAATAAAAGTAAATTATGCTCCCTCATCTTTTCAATGTTGTTCATTCTTGTTTCATATGCATTTTGATTTGGTGGATGGAACCCATATTTATAATTGTGAGATACCTGCGGCTTCAGTTATCCTCCCTTCATGAGGTTCCTATACACAGATTCTTCAATCGTGATGCGGAGTAAATCTCTTGGATATTCAAGTCTTCCAAAATTTTAGTGCTCCAGAAACCAAGACAAGTCCTTGTTAGTGATGCTTAGTCACTGTCAGTTTTTGTCGTCTCCTTATAGGAAAATTGCAAAAACCGTCCGCTCAAGTATACATTCACTTGCACTGAAGTCGTTTGCATTTTTATTCTGTAAGTCTCTTCCTCAATGTTTCTCAACTGGCCAATTGTGCAATGTTAACTTTAATGGAAGAAAAATGACCCAAGGACCATCAGATATCCACCTTTGTTCGAGGTTAAAATGGGAGATCAATAATTAAAAACTCTTCCCTCTAAATAAAAGGTCTTGAAACAAAGTAACGTGGATGAGATATGGATCATTGACATCGCAAGATGAGGGGAGAATTTTTCAGATGCTTTGGGATAGGGAAAATTTTACAGCTTCCCGATGGGTGTTGGAGATGGGCGCCTTCCAAAATGTAGCTACTTCAGATATTCATAGGGGTTGGGAGGTTGTCCCTGGATAAAGACTTGAATTTTTGTTCATTCCAATTTTGTTTGCAGGATGGATTTCTTGTCTTTGCTATTCTTTATGATAAATATTCTTATTCTATTTAAAAAGATAAAATCATCGTCCTTCTCTAATTGGGGGAAAGAAAACTCTTCTAGTAGCCAATCTACATGAACTAAGTTAAAATGGTCAGATATATCATTCCAATTTAGGATTATGAAGAAGATTTAAAAGATAGATTCTTATCCGGCAGAAATATTCTTCAACTAGAACTAAATCATTAATTCTCTTATCCTACTATCAAGTAGAATCCATATAGTAAACAACAACCAAAACTCCTTTCCCTATTTCTTTGGTTGAAATTGTCTAATTTCTTTTGAAACCAAGGGTTATGCATCAAACTTTTCAAGAAAAAGTTAAGCTAAACAACAGTAATTGCATAATCAAATTCAATACGACAAAAATGCACCTCTTTGTATAAACCTATTGCTTCCAAATAAAACTTCTGCTTTGAATATCCGGTCTTCCGTAATTTATTAATGGCATAGGCACTTTTGAGCTGCAGATAAGCATGTAGAAGTGTTATCATATCAAGGAGCACTGAGAGTTGTATATCTGCCTACATGAGGCCTTCTGACAGAAATACATCATATTCGAATGAAAATACTTTATTAAGATATGCATTCCAGTAAGCTTTGGTGATAGTTAAATAATTACTTATTAAATATAGTGGGTAAGTTCATACGAGCGTTAGCCAAGTAGTAAACAAATATTAAGAACAAGGCAAGGCCAAGATGAATGTTGTCGGAGATGTGTTTATTTCAAAATATTGGAATTCTATATTTTATAGATTTGTCATTTGAGGCTTAGGAAGCTTTAGGGTGTGATTTAATATTAATTGTAGCACTTTAACGTAAGTGATTCTTCTCGGTCATGTTTTCAAAATTATATTTTAGATTATGATTTTATTGAAAACTGTGGACTGATTTTATCGACTTAAATGTTTTATGTAAATGTAATAGTTTTTGCAAAAAATGATGATTTTTAATAATGCAAGTTGTTTTGAACTGTTGGACAGGATATGTACCTTGTGTTTGGAGACAAAATGATTTCTTGCAGGTTTGCCCAGTAACACGGCTATATGTGGTGGTTTACCGGTCCTATAGATGGTTTACCAGACACATAGGGGGATGGTTTATCCAGTCAGGGGTATATGTGATGGTTCCCAATTAGTGCAATGATTTTCCCAGTCACATATTACGTGTGATGGTTTGCGCAGTCATAGGATTGTATGTGATTATTATTGTTTATTTAAATGATTTTGAGCTGCCAAGCATATGTAATAAATGTAATTGATCCAAGTGAGTGAGAATGGTTTCGTCCTGGGCCCTCGGCACATCCCAAATCCTAATCCTTTTAAATTTTCAGATGATTAGACGGAGTGCCTGCTAGAAGGGACTAGCAGACAGCATGCAGGACAGTGGGAGTGATGCTTAGTTTGCAGTATTATCATAGTTGGTTTTGGCAAAAAAATGTCTGATGACTTCTCGATTGTGGGTGTAAACTTGAGAATTTGATGTTGAATTTTATTTGAAATTTATTTAGTGGCTCTGAACAAATTCAGGATTATTAAGATTTAGATGATTTATTGCTTCAGCTTAGCAGCATTTTTTTATGATTATGTTATGGAAGGACTTACCTCATGTTTGAAGATAAGTGAGGTTGAGACAGTGCCACTCTCCTTGATTTATGTTTGGGTATGAGGCCTGACATGTTTTGGTACCCCAAAGACGAGGCATTGTTGAATGTCAAAACAAACAAAAATTACTCTGCAGGCACTTTTTTTTCCACTAAATTTTTTAGCACATAACTCTAATGACAATCAATCAAAAGGACTCGTGATTATGGCAAAAGAAACATTACCTCTAGGATGACATCATCTTTTGTTCTTCTCCAACCACTTCTCGTAAACCATCTGAGCACCACAAACATAAGAAGGTGAAGAACATTAGAAAAAGGTCTATCCAAGATATGCAGCTTATATGTCATATCTATAAAAAAACTATACAGAAAATGAAGGTTTAGATGTCGAGCATAGCAAAGAGCTAGCAAATACAATTTGAAACAGAAAGAGCTATGATGAATCACTATCAAGAATTTACATGTCTTAAAACAGTTTGTATGTTTCAAATGAAACTAGTGAAATGGTGATTAGAAGAAAGTAAATCAAATACTAACCTCCGCCAAAAAGACATTGGTTCACGAGGTGCATATGGCTCATATATGATTCCAGGACTCAACATCAAAACTTTTAGGGCTCCCTGTATGCATTAAGTAGTAACGAATAAGTTTATGATGATAAAAAATAATAATAACTTTGCTTTTCGTGAAAGAAAAGAAGAAGATTATTTCAAAATTGAAAATGCCAAAATATTAGTGCAAGGAAGAGAAATTATTAGTACATAAGAAGTACAATCCGATTCAAAATAAAGAAAAGGAATTTTACATAAGGCCGCTCTGTCATTACTTATTAGTCAATTTAGAGGTCTCTTTGACCTCCACTATACTCTAGTGCACAAGGTGGGCACAACGCAAAGACAGAATCCGGGGGGGTTTCATCCAACCCACTGTTGCGTCAGACTTGACCTTAATGATTGTTGTGCATATTCAGTAAGATAATGAAATTTAATGGATGATTTCAATTATGTATACCACATGAGAAATTATTGGTATAAAAAAATGCCATTACTAGTAACGTTTTGATTAGCAATATTCAGATTCACCTCCAAGTTAAAAAAAAATTAATTCAGATTCAACTCTAATCATAATGTTTATACTGAAGATGTATGTCTAATTGTAGGCAAGAAGAAGCTCCACTGTATATAGACTTGTTCAATCAGGTAACCCCTTGATTGCATCATGATTTACCAGTAATATACCACATTCATCCCCATCCTTTAGAGACTTGGACTACCTATAGATTGAAGTGGTCGTATATTTGCTTCTGATGTATTTGAATCCATCTGTCTATGTGGTTCATAATCATGGAATACAAAGACACCATTGAAACGTCTGAATCATCGCTATTCCTACATGTTGCATATATCTCGCACCTACCTATAGCTTCAGAATAGTTTTAAGTAAGGAACTTCTAACCATAATGGAAAGCGTTTCTAGCAGATTTGTTGGACAGACTATTCTTTTAAGTGGTAGGGGCACTATCAGCCGATTCTATGTAACTCGAGTGCACGTGATCATGTGTGCATGAGTAATTCAAGTGCAGCAAAATGGGAGTAAAAAATATAAAACAATTACAAACATCTTTGCAACCTATCTAGGTACAAAGTCAAAGGCCATTTTCAAGAGAAAAGTACCACACCATTTGCCGAGCTTGGGCAGGAGCTTTTGCTTGTGTTGTGGCCATTCTCTTGTGACTCCAGAAGATTGGCAATTCAGCAAACTAAACAACAACAACATAAAGTGCTCAATGAATCGAGTGAAAAACAAATAAATTTTAGGAGGTTATAAGAGAATAAGTAAATGAGCACCCCCTTGTAAATGGAGATTAATATAAACAGGGTTCAGCGGAGAATTCTAGTGAGTTATAGGGGTGTGCATGCAAAATATTTTTTATCTATTCATAGATTTTTTTGGGAGGTCAAGGGAGGGTGGAACTGAATCAAGAATTTTACTAGACCAAAGAGACAGTACAACGAAGTCGGACAAGAAGTCCTCCAAAAAAATACAAGTGGCAACTGAACCAAGAATGAAGCTTACAAAAAAATAAATCTGTTCGGTAAAAGATGAGGCTGACAAATTGATATTTACAACCTATTGCTTTAAATTATATGTTCTACAAAGTTACCACTGAGGAACGAAAAGTATTTGAATCTCCATAAGTCCAGGGTAGACCACAGGCGCCCTTGTATAAGCTCGAAATATTTCTTCCGATATTTATTTCTGCAAACAATCAGATAGAAAACTATATGAATGACGAAATCACCAAGCTGCGATTAATATGTACTAGAAGAAAGAAGGTGACACCAAAGCAATTATGTAGAAGAGATTGTTTCAACTTGTAGTTCACAGGGGTAAGCATTGCAGCCTTAAAAGAGTATGGGGAAATGCTCCAGCACTCGGATCTTAGCTTATGTACCTCTTTTTTGGGTATTTTGCAAGTAATTTTACTTTGGGTATATAGTGAATAAACAATGTAGCTGCATTCTCTGTAACATAATTAGAGATTTAGGCTAGATTTAGAAGACCCTTAGGTATGCCAAAAAAAATTTATTTAATTTTTGATATGTAATCTCATAAGAAACCAAAAAAAATTATTTAATTTTTGATAAGTAATCTCATAAGAAATTATTACTGATTTGTTTACATAATCTTATTCTCAAGCGGGTGCTTATTCAAGCTAATTATAAAAATTTAACTTCACAATTGATAGTAGATAATCTAGAGGATTCTGCGATATTATTCTAATAGCATGATTTGGGGGATTGCATGATTTAAAGGGAGATTGCATGATTAACGGATAATTGATTTACTTTCCAAATGTACTGCAGTTCTAAGCCTATATAAAGACTCTATTGTACATTGTAAAATATATAATAGAAAACATATTCCCTACTTTATTTCTCCACATGGTATCAGAGCTTGGTTGATCTTGGCAATCAAATCAAAAGATTTTGCTTCCGCATAGTTGGTGGCTGGTATCGTTTCTTTTTATTGTTTAACTTCATCTTAAAGAAAAAATTTGGTGGTTAGGGTTCAGTTCTGGTTCTTTTGTTAGAGTTAAGAAAAAAAAATTAACTTTATTTTCTCATTTTCAAAAAGGAAACATGTCCAGAGTAGTTAATTTCTCAGGTTGAAATAGTTGTCATGGCGTCGTCTAGGCGACGACTAGGCGTCCTGGTACTAGAGAAGACCAAGGCAACGCCTCAAGGCGCCGAGCCGCCAAGGCTTATGCCTTGGTAGTTGGCCCAAATTAAGTGATTAAATTATTTTATGGATTAGCTATATCATGTAATTTTTATTATTTATTAGACTTGTAATATATGATGATTGTTGACTTGGTTGATCCTTTATTCTCTACGTAGTGTTTGTTAGCATGTTCTACTAGTTTTCAATGTCAAGTGTTTTATTTTTGAATTTTAATTGTGAAGTATTCATATAATTTTGTTTTTAATTGTATTACATAGTGTTAATTATTATGTTTTGAGTTTTAATGCATATAATTTTTTTTTGTCGAATATGTTTTTTAAGTAAAACAAATAATATATAAATTGTACATTGTTAACGACTTTTCGCCATATGAACGTCATGGCGGGCGCCTTATCGCCTAGGCGTCCTGGCGGTCAACTACCGCCGCGTGGCGCCGTGGCGCCGTGACAACTATGATGGGTTCATGGGGCAGAGATTTGAGGAAAACGAGTGTCCTTCAATTTGTTGGGAGGCTTAAGAGTCATCTGTTATTGAGGAAGGCAACGAGTCCTTCATCGTTTTTGTTGAAGACAAGTGTTCTCCGTTATTGTCTGCACATAATATCCTTAGAAAGTAGATGTGAAGTTATATATTGATGGTGAGAATCAACTTTGGACAAACATATCATTTTTTCTTTTTTTTCGTGCAAATTGAAGAGGGCATCAATTTGAGAGGGAGTGTTGGAGATAAAATATTTTCCTTTTAAGTTTAGTTTGAATCTTTTTAGTTTTGGGATTATGTTTTGCAACAAGCTATAAGTCATAATATAAGTCATATATGCCCAATACCCTCGCCATCAAAAATTTCTAAATTCAAAATTTCAGAATCCTGTGCAGGTTAGAATAGGTTACTAACCTTGTTAATTGAAATATTGAATCCTGGAAACATGAACCATGCAGTGATCAACTATATCATTTTCTAAGGTTTATATAACAGTCACTCTTAGGCGTTTGTAATGTCCATGTAAGAGTGCATTCTTGCTAATTGGTTTTTCTTCTTGTAGTCATTTTTAGCTTTATAGAAAATGCATTTCAGTTCAATCTCTAGTTGTCTACCTTTTTTTTTCTCTTCAAGCAAGCTCCACCAAATTCCGCTTAAAAATTAGAGATGATTTGGCAAACAAATATTGAACCATGGACCTACTGCCTCCCATTCTTTAAAAGACTATATTTTTCCAACTACTTTATATGATAATGCAACTTCTTAAAATTATGAGTCCTATATTCAAACAAGGCCTTACTCAAACAAAAAATAATAATAATAATAAAAACAAATCTATTTCACCCAATTTACGTTTTCCTTTCCAATCGAATTAGCATACGACCCGTCTGGCAATGAATAATAACAATCAAACACACAAGTACATACATATGTTTGAGTTTGGTAATTTACCAGTATTTGAATAGCTTCTTGAGCTTCCAAGCCTGAAATTCAAACAAAATTTGAGTTAAAACTACAAACATAACACCATTATTGACTTCCAAATGAAATCATTTTATAGAACAAAGATCAGAACTATAAATTTTCACAGTAACCAAATAGAGTGTTAAGAGAAATATAATTATGAAATTACACGTAAGAAAATTCCCGAATTTCAGCAACTCGATTTAGATTTCGAATCGTCTGTAATCTTCTGAAGGTCATCATTTGATTTCAAATCTACAGAGAGAGAGAGAGAGAGAGAGAGGGAGAGAGAGGGGTTTGGTGCTTAAAGGGTTTAAGGAAGAAATATACTGCAGCTTCTGTGTCCTTTGATTGAATTTCGACTGATACGACCATATGGTTTTTGCGTTTTGAATTTATTTTTTCGCATGCTGCAATACTATTCTTTACGATAAACTTAAAAACGACTAATGAGCTATTTTTTTCCCCGTAAAATGTTACATATAATTTTAATATTTATTATATGTATATATAAGATAAAATATTAGTAGTTTGTTATATTTATTTGGTGGGGTTTTTTTTTTGACGAATTATAGGTCAATGTAAACAGGAAATGATAGTGTTGTTCAAAATTGGTATCGACAATTACACGTAAGTATACGTGGTCAATAATTAATAAAGTAATAAGAAGAGTATTGTTCCCACAAGAATTTATTAATAAAAATTATCAAGTACTAACTCTTAACCAAATTAATTTTATTTAAACAAATAATTTAAGATTTTAAATTAAAATAATTAATTAAACTAATACTAACTACCACAAGTTTAAATTCAAATACTAAAGGCTCAAGATTACAATTTCTCTTAATGTCTCACTTAATTAATACACTTCTTGTTAAGTTACGTAATAATTCCAAATTGTTAATCAAGAACTCATAAATATTTATAATCATCTTTTGATGCATCATAAACAAATCAACTTAAATCCACAAAAGATAAAATTAAGATGAACACCCTAATTAACTAATTTACTATATTCCTATGTGAATTACAATTCAAAAGAGTTTAAAGCACAGGTTCCCTTATCAGATTACACGCGGCATATATGTATATCCATATCTTATACACAAATCATGAATTCCATCTTATGCAGAAATCACAATCACATATTATTATGATCAGGTCTAAATCTATACTTCATTTCACGAATTCATATAGATTACCGCGGTAATTGTTGATCAAGGAATTAAATAATTAATCACAAATCATAATAGACAATCCGAAAATAATAAACAATAACTAACAAAGAAGTATATCAATAAAAGCTACGCATTAAGTTCTATTGTAATCTTGATAAGAAATTAGTTCATAATTGAATTAAAATTCATAATCCACAATTGAAACAACATTCAAGAATACAAAATAAAAGGGAGAAGAGAATAAAAACTATTGTAGCAATCCTTGAATCTCTCCTTCAACTCCTAAGTTGAATCCTTCGTGCTCTCTCAATTGCTTCAAGCCTCGCTCTCCTCTTTAAACTAGGGTTTTGAATCCTAAATCTAATGTGTAAATCTCCTCTATTCTATGTATCTCTTTTTATCAAAAGTCTCCTCCCTTTTATAGCCACAAGTCCCCCTTCAAGTCCACTTTACTTTGAATCCAAATTGAAATAGAAATTGGCTTCTTTCTCCCAGCTATGCAACAAACTCGACCAACTCTGCTTGATGCCTAGCGCCCCGGCGCTGGGTTTGTACTATGATGTAGCGCCCCGACACTGTAGGATTTTCAATAATTACAAAATTGTCATTAATGATGTCAAAAGCCCTATTCTGCCCTTGCGTTGCCCTAACCTGCAAAATAACAACTAAACAAGTACAAATATCTTATAATATTCAAAAACTAACAATATATCAAGTCTAAAAATACTTAATTCATAGGTATATTACCTACTCATCAGATAACTTAGTCCAATACATTTAATTTATAATATGAAAAGTCATTATAAATGAATCTATATAATGAATGTATATTAAATTTCAATTAAGACCGCATTAATATATTAATCTAATATAATAAAAGTTGTGCACTTAAACTTTAAAAGGTTAATTAAAATTTTATTGTACGAAGTAGCTTTTGAGGTTCAATGTTTAATGGATAGATGAAAAAACCAATGTTTGTATATGACTCTTGACTTTTCAAATCAATTGTTTTCTTTCTATCATAAACATGACAAAGACGAAAGGACGAAAGGAAGAAAGTGATTCATATGAAAGTTCTTTACCTTATATGTGAAGTTTGAAATGCATTGGAATACCAAAAAAAAATTTGTGGTGTTAAAACTTTTTGGAAATGTCAAATTTGACCATGAAGAGTTAGCAAATTATTATTATTATTATTAAACTTTTGGGCTACCGAGTTATCAAAATTAGATTACTGAGTTGACTCATAACCAATCAAAATAACTTAATATTTACTTTGTTATATTTTGGTATAGATAGATAGACTAGTCTTCTAGTCCTACATGCTACACATTATGGTGGTGGTGTTAATAGTTCCATAAGACTAAAATGTAATAGGTTATTACATTAATTTAACATATTTTTTGTTTAGTTTACTTATTACATATATTAGCCTATTATTGACATAATACGATTATGTCAATTTAAATATTTTCATCACACCCATTAATAAATAAGGATATTCAAAAAAAATTGTTACACAGCCTCATCAAAAATAATTAAAATATTTGCTCACCTTTTATAATAAGAGATATTTTTTGTTAAATTGTTTCGTCTAGATTTTATGGTTGTCTACTTTGCAAGACATTTTTAGTTATAACTAGTAATTTAAATTTTCAAAAAATATAGGGTGAGAAAAAACAAGAGAGGGAAGATAATAATATTTGTATTATATAAAAGGCTTAAATATAAATTATTATCCTAAATTTTTGGTCTTTTTTCACTTTAGTGATTTACTTCTCAATTTTTGCAAACAGGTGATTAAAATTTCAATGTTTTTCAATTAGTTCAATTGAGATGTCACATCATAAATTAATGAAATGAATTGTACATATGGCATGCTAATGCTTATGTGTTATGTGTTAAATTTGAGTCATTTTTCAAATTTTCTTGTATCATTTTATGTAAGTAATAAGGGCAAAATAATAATACAACATGCTAAATTTTACTAGAAGTAAAATAATAATTAAACAAAATAATAAACAAAACAAACCCCTCCCCATACCTGCCCCGTTAATATGGAGTTATCTCTAGAACCCGCCTCGCCCCCGAAAACAAACCCCCATGGCAGAGGTTCAACTTTTTTGTTATTGATTCATACTTGGATTTGAATCCTCGTATTCTTTTATAGACCTCCTTGAAATCTTCCCGTTGGAGCGTTATCAATGTGCATTTTGTTAGGTTTGTATGTAGTGCAATCATGTAATCAAATCACATAAAAGGTGCGAAAGCTCGATAAAACGGAATTTAAATTTTTTTATACAAACCATCACCATGATCATACTTTGTGCTTGTGCTTAATTATCAATCAATAGAAAAGAGATGGAGATCAAATTCATACCCTTGTAGAAACTAGCTTCCTTAGGTACAAGTTCACCTCCAATTCCTTTTTATATTCAACTTGAATCCACCGGGTTTGGTTCTTTTCTTTGATCAACGTTAGCCACCCAAATGTTTGGCCTCTAGAGATGATCCACCAAGGAAGAACAAATATTCAATAAGATGAGTGTTTGACAAAGCCCTAGTTTCTATCTCTATAGAAAAAATGTACTCTCCCAACTCTTGGAATAAAGTGTGTAATGTTAATCTATAATAAGATTTTCTTATTTATAGATGTAGGCAACCCTTTTAAACCATTTAGGAATAGAGTTTCATTTTAATTAATTAAACTTTTTTAATTAATTAGGCTTCCTAATCTTATTAGGAATAATTAATTAAACTTTTTTTAATTAATTAGTCTCCCAATCTTATTGGGAATATGAGAGAGAGTATTTTTATTAATTAATTCTCAAACTCCTTTAGGAATTAAATTAATAATAATAGTAATAATAATAATAAGACTTTTTATTAATTTATATTTAATATTTCTAAAATATTAAATAATAAATATTAAGTTATTTAATTTATTCTATCAACATAGATTAAATTAAATACACTTAACTTATTATTACGATTATGCCATTTGGTTCTTAAATAAATATTATTTCTTTTATGGTGTGACCCCTTAGGTTCTCCATATTAAACCGGTTGTGAATAAATCAATTACAACAACAACAACTAAGACTCCTCTTATTAATTTATATTTAATATTTTTAAAATATTAAATAATAAATTTTAAGCTATTTAATTTATTATATCACCATAGATTAAATTAAATATACGTAACTTATTATTACAATTATGCCATTTACTTCTTAAATAAATATTCTTCCTTTTATGGTGTAACCCTTTAGGTTCTCCATATTAAACCGATTGTGAATAAATGAATTAGAACAATTCAAATTTTATTTAAATAAATAAATTAAACTATTTAATTCATTTATATAAATAACATTTATTCTACAATAAGGGTAAGCCCCCTTAGCGATCAACGACTTTACAGATAATATAGATTTCAACATTAATCATAAAAGAACATTTGAGTTAATAGTTACCGTACAATTCAATCCTTCCACCATACAATGTCCCAATTAAATATAAGACATTGAATTACTGTCCACTCTTATTTTATTTAATTATATGTATTTCGATTCTTAAATGCACAACTCCAAATAATGCAAATTAGAAACTCCTTTCTAATTTCATTTCACATTGGCCAAGGAATCTTGGGATGTCATTTCTCGAATCACATAAGACATATCTCTTCTTTTACTAGGAGCATTAGATTCTTTATTGATCATTCATTATCTCCATATATAACTTATTACACCCAAGCATACCCTTTGATATACCCTAAGGGTCATAAGGGACATGTCAAAGTATAATTTATCATAAACAAGATACTATGATGATCTCAAATCTAAAGATCACTTGTACTACTATCACTACAAAAATTCCTATTGACAGACAAGTAAAACTCCATTAGGTATTCCTTAGCGAGCCAAGTTTAGTGAACTTATTCTCCAATAAGCACCTACATATTTGCTTTAGTGTCTCTGTAGACACTTGGAATTTTCTTCAGTTCTGTTGTAAACATTCGAGATTTTGTGTTCCTGTTACTAACCCTGCACGAGGTCAAAACAGTCAACTCAGCCCCCGGTCTCAACCCGGGAGGTACAGGTCAGCCCCGGTCTCAACCTGGGAGGTACTGGTCAGCCCCGGTCTCAACCCGAAAGGTACAAGTCAGCCCCGGTCTCAACCTGAAAGGTACCGATCAGCCTCGGTCTCAACCCGGGAGGTACGGGTCAGCCCCGGTCTCAACCGGGAGGTACGGGTCAGCCCCGGTCTTAACCCGGGAGGAGGTACTAGTCAACCCTGGTCTCAACTCGGGAGGTACAGGTCAGCCCCAATCTCAACCTCGAAGCCTTACATCATATCCAGAGACAAACCTGGAAGAACCAAGTCAGCCTCAGAGACAACCCTGAGAACAAACAGAATCGGCTGGGATCCAAACCTCGGAGATACCCCAGGAAATCAGTCGAAGGCCATGCCAGCACTGAAGGCAACCCCGGAAGGGACAAAATGGTCATTTTATAAACTTAAATTCGATTCGGTCAAACTTGAGCCGAATTGATGCCACCAAGTTCAGAACGAACCATAACAATGATCCCGAGTGGAAACAGCGCAAGACAGCTCAACGGACAAACTGCGAGGAATCGAAGACCTGTTTATGAACCCGTCTTTTTGGACTCGAAAAAGGTTACTCCCATGTCATTGTGAAACTCTCGGCGAGGGCTTTCCGGAAAGGTATCGCACGACTCCAACTGACGCTCCGATCAAAAGTTAGAAAGTTTCGAATCTGACATCGCATTGCTCGGAGTGCACGTACTTCAATGCAACGAGACCAGCCATGTGGCCCCTGCTACGTGGATCAGCACCTCTACCTGTGGCTGCCGTAGGTAGAGCCGCTTCCATCGGGTCTATATATATGAGTGCACCCCTAGCTCATTTTATATAGAAAAATGCTCTGAACCTCTGCCTGTTTGGTTTCTCAGCCCCAATCTTGTACTCCAAACCCAAATTTTATTACTCTAACACGTAGATATACTCATATACTACCACATATCAAAAATTAACTGATAGAAACAGACGTTTAAAGCCTACGATTTGATAAAATGCATGTGACACCCCTAAATCCGGGTACTTCGTTTTCACATGATTTGGTGTTCACTTTCTAATTAAGACGTACTTCTACCCAATAATAAAGAATTGCAAAGTAAACTCACAACCTTCATAAATGCTTTAAATAAAAACTTTCTTGAAAAAGAATTACAACTTGTCCAATATAAAATCCCAGGTTTATCTAAACCTTAACATCAAACAATTGAATGCGAAAATAAAACAACGTCAACTAATCTTATTACAATAGAAATTTGAAACAACAAGCAACTTGCTCATCTTTCCTTTTCCTTTACTACATTCTTGGTTTCAACTGCAAGGGGCGGTAAAACATGTAAGAGTTAGTAAACAAAAGCTCACTTGAAATACAACAGTGTTATGACATAAGTGAATAGTTTCAAAAGAGTTTGAATAACTTTACTTTCATCAAAATAAAGAATTGAATTATAATTCTTTCATCAATACGTAGAATTCGAATATAGAATCATCTGAGGGTCATAAGACCTTGAACTATGTCCTAGGTTATAAATATTTCTATTTAAACCTTTAACAGTCATTAAGACTATAAACCTTTAACTCATACTCAGGGGGATCAACCCTTTGTACCATGAATTGTGCACAACCATCTTAACGCTTTCGCATAAATGTCCCCTAGTAAATAGGGTTGTTCATTCTCAGTATTTGAATACAAGTCCGCACCAAAGAAAGTTTGGTTTAGATAGGTAAAGGAACTTTAGAGTTTCAACTATCATCAACTACGGAGTAGTTGAATCGACTCACAATGCTTTAACAGTTCAATGACATAAGAATCATGAACTAATTGTAAGATATGACAATAAACTACATAATAAGTAGGCATGCTTTAGAAATAACTTAAAGCAACTGAAAGAATAAGTAGATCTTGCTTGAACAACTAAGTCAAGATCACAATACTTCAATAATACTTCAATACTTGTGCATTAGCAATATTAGAGTACAACAAAGCTTGTACAAAGTAAATAACAAATTTCAAAATGGGAACTTGCTTAACATAAGAGAATAAGGATAAGAGAACTTGCACAATATAAATAACAAGTTCAGAGATAGGAAACTTGCCTCAAGCACAAGCTACACTTTAATAACTATAACCACTTTCACAATTACCCTACACATTGCATTACGTTTAAAGCGTCTATTAGTATTCAACTACAACGTTTAAACCGTCGAACTTCATACTCAAGTCCAACTCACAACGTTGTTTACAATATAGGTTGCTAACTAATCAAATACGTGAGTCTATACTCACGACATACATTCATAAGCTTATAACGCTTTGAACCGTGTTGTGTGCCTTAGGAAAATAACACACTCAAACACATGTAACACATTTACATAACACTTCAATCCATCTTAAACACATCAAAAACATGTTATCTTATTACCTATTACACTTCTCAAGTCATAGAAATAAGTTAACTAAACAAACGGGGCATGAAAACTCAAAAACCAACATTCCCGGACAGCAGGAACACCCGCTGGGGCGGGTCCCCCAAGGGCAATAGCCCCGCTGGGGCGGGTCCCTGGTCTGGTGAAGGGGCTGGTTCACGAACTAGAAGAGAAATAAGCCAATTTGGCTTATTTCTTCACACCGAATTCGATTTTTCCCAACATGATTAACATGAAACTTGATACAAACAATATTTTAAACTCTTTAACATGATTATAACATATGAAATCCATACATCACATAATCAAAAACCAAGATTTCATGATTTTCGAAGAAAACTATAATATTAAGCATTCTTGACGAAAATTGCTACTACGAATTCGTTTTTCAATCAACTCAAGTAATTCCAATTGTAATAACTCCCATTCTTAACATACTAACATAATACATGATCAATTTAAATAATAACCCATAATCAAACATCAATTTGATAGTTTCAAAAGCCATTTTTCAGAAATTAATTTATAGAAAATCACTATGAACACAATTCTTCTTGTTTATCAAAATTTCATGAATTGAATTGTTAAAACAACCATATAACTCATATATAATCATGCTATATCATATATTACTCATGACTTCATGCTTACAACAATCTCTTTGATGATTTAAGAACTATTTTCAAAATAACTTTATAATAAAACACTATGAACATGATTTCTCCATGTTCATCATATCTTTGTGAATTAAAACACTTAAACGACTATAAAAATCATATGTAAACATATATATATATATATATATATATAAATATATATATACACATCCCATACATATATCAAAATCAAGAACTTTCACAAAGAGATTTTCACAGAGAAGTTTTAAACTAAGAAAATATAAAAGAACATAACTTTTAAAGCTTGTTTTACAACAATTAAATTCTGAAAATCCTTTCATGGCATACAATTACATATGAATACCATATATACACATAAAGTTCATGATTATGAAAAACCTAATTTGACAAAGAATAAACACAAAACATATGAATTGATTCTACAACTATAAGGGTTAAGATGATACCCTTTCTAATTTGAATTGGGAGAAGAGATGGAGATGATGATGATGATGATGATGATGATGGGGCTTGCTTTGCCTTCTCAAAGCTTCTTCTTCTTTCTCTTATTCCTCTTATTCTTCTCTGAGTATTCTCTCTAACTCTCTTCTCTGTTTTTCTTTGTTTTGTTTCTAACTCTACACTAACGTACTTACTCTTTTAACTTAACGTATATTGTATATACATATGATATATAACTTATACAATATAATTACTCTATAATAATTATCATAAATACAATTAATCACATAAGTTACAAGTTTTGAATTTGAAAAGCCCTAAGGCTTGTTTGGCCAAAACAATATTATATTTAAAAATGAATTAATAGTAAATAAGGCCATGTTTGGTAAAATAAGTTTTAAACAAGTACAAGGGCCTCGTTTGATAAAACTAATTTAAAATCTTTTTTATTATTTTAATAAATCCTTAATCCATAGATTAAATACTACACTTATTTAATTAAATTACAACATTCTAATTCAATTAAATAAAAGCTAACATTCATTAATTAATTAAAATTGCACATAATACCAAATTGTTACACAATTGTAATTCCTTTATTAAGCATAATTCATGTAACAAATTATTATCAACACTTAGCATATAACATTAAATCTAATTGAATTATTCTCAACTAAATTAGAATTATGCTACACCATTATTAACACATCAATTTAATTAAATATATAACACTTAATTAAATTATCCACAACAATCACACAATTTATTTAACTCAATAAATAAATTTAATAAAATATTTATTTAATCTAATAAATATTTACAATTAATATATAAAATTCTCAATCGTTACAATCTTCCCTCCTTAAATGGATTCTGTCCCCAGAATCACAATATAAAAAAAATTCTCATAAAAATTTTAAAATTCCCATCTGTTACATTCTTTACCCCTTAAAAGGATTCTGTCCCCAGAATCGATATATAAGGGGTTACATATATCAATTAAGCAAATAATTAAGGATACGATTTCCTCATTACATCCTTGAGCTCCCACGTGGCTTCTTCAGCACTGTGGTTTCTTCAGATTACCTTTAACAGAAGGTATCACTTTATTTCTAAGTACTTGTTCCTTTCTATCAACTACTTGAACAGGAACCTCTTCATAAGTTAAGTCTTTATCAAATTGTAAAGGCTCGTATTTTATTACATGCTTATAGTCGTGTTTGTAAGGTCGTAACACGAAAATATGAAATACGTTGTGTATATTCTCAAGTTCCAGAGGTAATGCTACTTCGTAAGCAACCTCGCCCACCTTTCGTAGTACCTCAAAAGGTCCAATAAATCGGGAACTCAGCTTCCCCTTCTTGCCAAATCGAATCTTCCCCTTCCAGAGAGATACTTTCAGGAAAACGAAGCTCCCTGGTAAGAATTCTCGGTTCTGACGATGTTGATCAGCATATTTCTTTTGTCTATATTGAGCAGCAACCAATCTTATTCTGATCAGCGTCACAATTTCAGCAGTTTATTGTACCAATTCCGGTCCCAACAGCTGACGTTCACCGACTTCATCCCAACACAAGGGAGTTCTGCATTTCCTGCCATATAACGTTTCGTAAGGCGGCATGCCGATACGCGCGTGGTAACTATTATTGTAGGCGAACTCCACCAACGGTAGATGATCATCCCAGCTTCCCTTGAAATCCATCACGCAAGCTCTCAGCATATCCTCAAGCGTCTGAATTGTTCTCTCGCTCTGACCATCGGTTTGAGGATGGTATGCTGTACTCATTCGCAATTGCGTTCCTAGACACTCTTACAATTGCTTCTAGAAATTTGACGTAAATCGCGAATCTCTGTTAGACACAATCGACACCAGAAAACCGTGTCGAGAAACAATCTCCTTAACGTATAATTTAGCCAATTGTTCCAAGTTGTACTTAATCCTGATTGGTAGAAAGTGGACTGACTTTGTCAGTCGATCCACAATCACCCAAATTACATCTAAACCCTTCTGAGTCGCTGGAAGACCAACCACGAAATCTATCGTGATATGCTCCCACTTCCACTCTGGAATTTCCAACGGTTGTAGCAATCCGCTAGGTCTCTAGTGTTCTGCCTTAACTTTATGGCAAGTTAGACATTTCGCAACGCATTCAGCAACATGCCTCTTCATATTCGGCCACCAGAAATGATGCCTAAGATCCTGGTAAATCTTCGTACTTCCAGGGTGAATTGAATATTTTAAACTGTGAGCTTCGCTCAAAATCTCCTCCTTAACTTTTGGTACTGGCGGTGCCCAGATTCTACCTTCAAATCGTAGCAGTCCCTCACTGTCAATTTTGAATTTGAACTCTTCACCATCCGCTATTCTTTTCTGAATCTTTTTGCATTCTTCATCGTGAAGTTGTGCTTCTTTCACCTTGTCTACCAGAGTAGAACCAGTAGTTACTTGAAATAACTTCTCATCCGATTCCTTCGGAAACTTCACTTTCAGCTCTAATCTAGCCATCTGTTATATCAACTGATCCTGATCAGTTAACATGTTCAGCTTCTCCCAACCTTTTCTACTCAAAGCGTCGGCGACGACGTTAGCTTTACCCGGATGGTAGAGTATCTCGCAGTCGTAGTCCTTGATCAGTTCTAACCATCTTCTTTAGCGCATGTTCAAATCCTTCTGGATAAAGATATACTTCAGACTCTTGTGATCTGTGTATATTTCACACTTCTCTTCATATAAGTAGTGTCTCCAAATCTTTAGAGCAAACACTACTGCCACCAATTCTAAGTTATGGGTCGGATACCCCTTCTCGTAATCCTTCAGCTGACGTGATGCATAAGCAATGACCTTGACGCTCTGCATCAACACACAGCCTAAACCCTTATGTGAGGCATCACTATATACCACGAAATTCCCTGTACTATCCGGTAAAGACAACACCGGCGCAGTACTCAACCTCTTCTTCAATTCCTGGAAACTTTCCTCACACTTTTCCGTCCAAACAAACTTAACTGTTTTACGAGTCAAATTCGTTAACGGAGTTACGATCTTGGAAAAATCTTGGATAATAACCTGCCAATCCCAAGAAACTCCTCACTTCAGATGGCGTTTTCGGCTGATCCCAATTCATTACCTCTTCAACCTTTGACGGATCCACCTAAATACCATCCTTATCGATCACGTGGCCAAGAAATTGCACACGACCCAACCAGAATTCGCACTTCGAGAATTTCGCATAGAGCTTCTCTCGTCTCAGCGATTCTAAGGTTAGCCTTAAGTGTTCAGCGTGTTCCTCCTCGGTCTTGGAATAAACCAGGATATCATCTATGAACACCACTATAAACTTATCTAGGAATGGCTTAAACACCCTGTTCATTAGGTCCATAAATGCAGTTGGGGCATTCGTTAAACCAAATGACATCACCAAGAACTCGTAATGACCATACCGAGTCCTAAAAGCAGTTTTCGGTATATCCTCCTTTCTCACCTTCAATTCATGATACCTGCTTCTCAAATCAATTTTTGAGAAGCATTTAGCACCCTTCAATTGATCAAACAAGTCATCGATCCTAGGTAAGGGATACCTATTCTTGATTGTAACCTTGTTCAATTCCTTATAATCAATGCAAAGACGCATTAATCCATCCTTCTTCTTCACGAATAACACTGGCGCTCCCCACGGCGAAACGCTCGGTTGAATATACTTCTTTTCTAATAATTCTTGTAATTGAACCATCAGTTCCTTCATCTCGACTGGACCCATTCGGTACGAAGCCTTTGAAATTGGAGCAGTTCCCGGCGCTAAGTCGATCACAAACTCTATCTCCCTAACTGGCGGAAGTCCTGGCAAGTTGCTCAGAAACACGTCCACAAACTCCTTAACCACCGATATCTCCTCCACCTTCAGGCTTTCCTTACGCGTATCTACTATGTAGGCTAGATATCCTACACAGCCTTGAGTCAAAAGTTTCTTGGCTTGCATCACTGTTAGATAACTCGCTTGTCTAGGAAATTTACTACCATAGAACACTACCTTTGACGGAGTCGTAAGGTATACTGACTTCTTCTGACAGTCGATTATTGCGCCATGGTTGAACAACCAGTCCATCCCCAATATGACATCGAATTCCCCAAGTTTTATCGGAATTAAATCTACCCTCAGCTCCTGACCCTTAATATCCAATCTACAGTTCTTGTATACAAACCTAACAGGAATGACTTCCCTATTCATAATTTCTATGTTCAAGGGGTAACCTAACTCCTCTATAGGTAAGTCTAGGGTTTTAGCAAAATCATCAGATATGAATGAATAAGTAGCACCCGAATCAAATAATACATATGCATTTATACTATTGATCGGAATAATACCTACCACCACAACTTTTGATTGCACCGCGTTTTGCACCGTCATGTTGAATGTGCGAGCAGTGGGTCGAATGGCCCGACAATAGTCAGAGTGCTGCCGCTGCCATTTCCTCCATTCCCTGTGCCGCTGACTTCTTAGGGTAGTTACGTGCCATATGATCCTTGGATCCACATGTATAGCAAGCTCCCTTCTTCGGGTTTGGGCAATTCAGCACGATGTGGCTTCCTGACCACAGTTGTAGCACACCCGTTTCCCTTTCATGCACACTCCATTGTGAGTCTTCCCGCATGTAGCACATGCTTCGAGTTTCTTCTTCTTCTGGCCTCCCTGCTGACTCCTAGTAGAGGTATTGTCGTTCCACTTCCTTTTCTGATGGATAGCCCCGCTACCACTAGCCTTGGTTTCCGTCTCAATCTTTTTTTTCTTGTCTTGGTTGAATTTAGTTACGGCTTCGCTCCGTCCTTCAGCTAGTATGGCCTTCTCCAGTATAGCTACAAACGTGTTCAGCTGGAACATAGAGACCTTGTTGTATAGCCAGGGTTTCAGTCCTCGTTCAAACCTCCTCGCCTTTCTAGCGTCTGTGCTGACCTGGTAAGTAGCGAACCTGGCCAACTCTCGTTGAACTTTGCGGCGTATTCCGACACTGTCATCCCTCCCTGCTTCAGCTCTAGGAATCGGACCTCTATCTGGTCTTGCGAACTCACAGGGAAGTACATTTCAAAGAACATCTCTTTGAAACGTTCTCACGTTATGACTCCTTCACCCTCTCTGGTCTTATTCGCCTGCCACCAGAAGCTAGCATCTAACTTCAACATGAAAGTCATAAATGCCATTTTCTGGTCTTCACTGACCCTAGCCACGTCAAAGACCTTCTCCATTTCCATAACCCACGTCTGTGCATCTATAGGGTTTGTCGATCCCTTGAACTCCGGCATTCCTACTGCCTTAAACTCTTTGAACTTCATGGCCTGCACTTGCGGCTGATTTGCCATCGCTCCTGTCAGCAGGTTCACTAACTGCTGAACCGAGTTAGGGTTTGCTCCATCGTTATTGTTGTTGTTATTCGTCGAACCCTCGAGGTTTTGACGTGTAGGTCTTCTTCTAGGAGGCATTTTCTGTTAAGAAAATATATTATTAGCTCCTTTATTCAATTCTTAAGTATTCAAGTTTAGCTTAAACATTTAAATAACTCAGTTCATATATGAACACATAGCACATCAATAAACTTCTTTTATTCATTAATCGTAGTTTTAAAAAACATAGGATATATAGCATTTCTGCTATTTACATTATCTTTCTTGAACTGGAACAAGTTACATGACTACATCATCACTTTATCTCCTTATTATCTCAAATCATGGGATTTACACTTATTTAAATACAAAAAGAAACACATAATTTAAAAGCTCTAATGTCTAGGCATATTAAGACGTTGCACAGCCTCTCTACGTTCTTCCTTCATCACCAGAAACGCTGTCCTTCGGTCCACCACATACCAGGGTAAACCTTGGAACTGAGCTGGGTAATAAAAGATACGGTCCTGGGCCCTATCTATGGCCGTATGGAAAGTATAATCTGTTTCCCTTAGCTTGGCTCTCTTGGTTTCAGCCTCGTTTTAAGCTTGATCGGCTCATTGGGTAGCCCTCAAGCTTGTTTCCTTAGCTCTGGCATGCTTCGTCGACTCCTCCTGGATGTTCCATCTTTGAATGTTCCATCTTTGAGAAGTTTGCTTCAATCCATAAATGGTTTGTTGTAGCTCATATACATGATTTGCTTTAACTATTGAAACAAATTCATCTGGTTGTATCATACATACATTCTCCTATAATAATTTATATTCGAGGAAGGACTTCTCCACGTCCATTTGTCAAATTTAGTAATAATAAGCTGCAATCGCAAGTAAAATCCAAATGAACTTGAGCATTACTACCGGTAATAAGGTTTTATCACAGTCAACTCCTTGACTTTATTTGAAAACCTTTTCAAATCGGTTTGGCCTTATAGGTCTCCACCTTGCCATTTACTCCAAAGATCCATTTCGAATTTTATGGCCATTTTCTATTTTTCTAAGTGTCTACAACTCTTAGCCTCATCATGTATTACTGGATCATCATCCTCTATGATGCGTACCTCATCATGATCAGCATCTATGATGAATCCATACCTCCCAGTTATCTTCAGTACTATTCCAGATTCATGATTCGGTTGTGGTACAATAGGTCATATCTACAGGTTCCTCCTTTTGACTAATAGTGATTTGTGGTTCTTTAACTCCTTCAAGATCTATTATCCTCCCACTATCCCTTTAATGATAAACACCTTTATCTTAAAAGGCAGCGTGTTTCGTAACTAAATACCTTTTTCTAAGTAGGATTATAGAATATATACCATAAACTTACTTTAGGATGTCCCACAAATTCGTACTTGTCAAATTTTATCCCAAGCTTATCCTTTTGAAACCTCTTCACATAAGTTGGACAACCTTTTATCTTAACATACTTAAGATTAAGAATCCTCCTTGTCCATAACTCTTATGAAGTCTTGGGGACGGATTTTGAGGTTACCTTATTTAGTAAATATGCAGCCGTTTCCAGGGCATTATCCTAGAAGGATACTAGAGTGTTAGTAAAATTATTATGGACCGCACCATGTCCAACAAGGTATGATTTCTCCTTTTAGATACTCTAATCAATTATTGTGTATCAGGAAGCGTCCATTGTGAGAAAACCATTTAAGATGATCTTAAAACTTATTGCACAAGTATTTATTCCTCGATCCAATCGAAGAATAATAATACCTTACCAATTAGTTTTACTTCTGAATTCTTTGAACCTTTCAAATGATTCAGACTTGTATTTCACCAAATACAAATATTCAACTATTTGAATGATCATCTCCTTTTCTTTTACTAGTTTGTTCAATTTGCAAAATTATTTTTTATGTAAGTTAAGTATGTATAGTCCATTTAGTAAATTGCCAACACCATATGAAACATTTTATTATAAATAGAACAAATGTTGTTCTTTATTATAATATCAAAACCATCCATATCCAATACAAAATTAAAATAATGTTTCTTATAAGTGTTGGAAGATAATATCAATTATTTAAACTATTGGACTTGCCCGTAGGCAGTGCTAAACAATAAGTTCTTGCAGTTAATGGACCAACCTTTGCTCCATTCCCCACACGCAGGATGACTTCCCTTTGTTTAGCTTTCTACTTCTGCTTAGTCCCTTCATAAATTTGTATTTATGAGAACCACAGCCAGTATCCAATACCCAAGTAAAAACGTTACTTACTGAAAGATTTATTTCAATCATGAACAAACATGTATATGTAACCAAAGCTTCACTAAGCTCCTTTTGGTTAGCCTCTGCAAGACACTTCTCGCAGTTCCTATTTTAGTGTCTAGGCTTATTGCAATGGAAGCAAACTCTTTTGTTATCCGTATCAATTTTGTTCTTATTATCCTTTATATTTGTCTTTCTATTTACCTTTTTTGAATGCTCTTCTTTTCAGAAGATCATTTGGCCCCTACCAGTAAGACTTGGTCTTTCTTGGTTGGAAAGTGACTCTCAACAGTTTTCTACATGTTAAGCAAATCAGCAAGACCGACTTCTAGCTTGTACATGTGGAAAATTCATAACCATTGTGAGAAAGAGTCTGGAAGTGAGTGTAAGATCAAATCTTGGCTCAACTCTCCATCAATGACAAAACCTATTTTCCTAACTGTTCAATCAAATTGATCATTTTAGGACATGTGTCTGTACTTTAGTGTCATCTTTTATTCTAGATCGGAAGAACTCCTTAGATATCTAGTATCTATTGGTCCTACTTTACTCACAATTCAACTACTTGAAGTGCAGGAGTATAGTAGGAGCATCCATAGTTTCATGCTGATGCTGAAGCTTGTTACTCATGGATGCGAGCATGATGCATTGAGCCAACTGTACATCATCTTGCTACTTTCTAAAAGTAGCAATCTCTTTCTCAGAGGCATTGTCTCCAACCATTGCAGGGATAGACGTATTAAGGACATAAGACAACTTTTCAGCTAGTCTTGAGAACTATTCTCAAATTCCTTAACCAATCCAGTTAATTTGTTCCGGTTAATTAGCATCTAATTATGATATGCAGTGATAGTAATTTAGACATAGTAAAATTCTGTAAATGAATATGTAATTAACAACATTTAGCATACATTCTTTTATTAATTACCAAAATAAATTAGGTTGTTTTAAATTGGTATCTCCCACTATTTTCTTCAAACTATATTATTATCATAATATATAGTTCGACAAATCTAATTAAAGATTTGCTAGTGAGAATAAGAATCTCATTTCAAATGTATATAGCCTTGTGGTGACACAACAAACGATATATAAATAAATAGGTAGACAACTATTGTCAATTACATCACCATGTTATATATGTCCTTATTTTGCCTTTTAGATTATTTTGATCAAGTGGTGACACACCTGAATCAAAATTATCCAAGTTAAGTCCAACCTATCACTTTCATATATTCAAATAGAAAAATATCGTCCCTGTGGTGACACAACAAAATATAATTGTTCAATTTCTTTATAAGCATCAAATATGATAAATCAATATCTTAAATATTTAATACTTGCCTTGTAGTGACACAACAAATTCATATTAAATATTTAATACTCTATTAAATTTATCATGCTAGGAGGTGAAGTTCGATATTTCAAATATCTTTGAATGCTTAGGACTTAATATAAATTATTTGAAGGGTTTGTTATTATTTGTCTCATCTTGTTTAGCACGCATGCACATATATATATAAAATACGCGTCGTATTAATTAACATGCGAAGCATGTTTTATAATATATATATATATATATATATATATATATAATAAGCATGCACATATAGAATACTATATTCTACCCGGATTGAACAGAAATTAAATATAAATATTACATTTAAACTCGGATTCCATTACAAATGGGTCTTCAAACGCTCCTTGCTCCTTGGTCTCCAATTCTTCAAGTTAATTCTAACTAATCTTATTACATAAACTATTTAATTTAAATAGAAACCTTGATCATCAGTCAAGGGAAAATACACAGGAGGGAGATAGAATTTTACATCAAGAAAAATTAGAGAAGACGAGGTATACAGATCCCATTTAATAAAACCCATACATTCAAGCATCCAACTAAAATAAAATTCAATCACATTGGTTAATAGTCCATAATCAATCTTATTTATTATCATACACATCAGCATATGTATCAATAAATAACATTCATTTCATGAATTATAAATCCATTCCATAGCGTCAATATTAATTTAATGGGCAATTAGAAATTTACTAGAAATACAATTTTGAAACAAAATAAGCTCTTTTATTTTAATCAAAATTTAAATCATAATAAACTTCTTTATTTTATTTTATCCATTTTTGAATAAAAATAAACTACTTTATTTTTAATCAAATTCTAAATCAAAATAAACTCCTTTATTTTAATTAACAAGGAATCCAAATTCAAGTACAAAATAAACTCCTTTATTTTAACTTAAAATTGCTGGAAAAATAAAATATGTTGAATCATATTCTTTATCAAAATTAAACATCTTTAATTTTTAGAAAACATGAAATCATATTCCATATGAATAAACTCCATTACTCTAAGAAACATGGAATCCTATTCCATATATGAATAAACTCTTTTATTCAAGTTAACGTGGAATCCTATTCCAAGTTAAAGTAAAACTTTTATTTTAATCATATTCTAATTCAAAATAAACCTTTTATCTTAATTGAAATAAATAAAGTAAAATAAAAAAAATTTCAAAATCTGGTGTCGGGCTCGCCCGCGCCCAGAATGAAGTAAAACTTGGCGCGACCGCGTCGCAGACAAACCAAGAAGAAAATTTTGCCCAGAAAATTCGATCCAATCGCATACGAATTCGTACATGGAATCATCAAGAACGATAATTAGCACAAAGTTAGGCTTTGATACCACTGTTAGGTTTGTATGTAGCGCAATCATGTAATCAAATCACATAAAAGGTGCGGAAGCGAGATAAAACGGAATTTAAAATTTTTCATTCAAGCCATCACCATGATCATACTTTTTGCTTAATTATCAATCAATAGAAAAGAGATGGAGATCAAATTCATACCATTGTAGAAACTAGCTTCCTCAGGTACAAGTTCACCTCCAATTCTTTTTCACGTTCAACTTGAATCCATCGGGTTTGGTTCCTTCCTTTGATCAACGTTAGCCACCCAAGTGTTTGGCCTCTAGAGGTAATTCACTAAGGAAGAACAAATATTCAAGAAGATGAATGTTTGGCAAAACCCTAATTTATATCTCTATAAAAAAATGTACTCTCCCAACTCTTGGAATAAAGTGTGTAACGTCAATCCATAATAAGACTTTCTTATTTATAGATGTAGGCAACCCTTCTAAACCATTTAGAAATAGAGTTTCATTTTAATTAATTAAAATCTTTTAATCAATTAGGCTTCATAATCTTATTAGGAACAATTAATTAAACTTCTTTAATTAATTAGCCTCCCAATATTATTGGGAATATGAAAGTGAGTACTTTTATTAATTAATTCTCAAACTCCTTTAGGAATTAAATTAATAATAATAGTAATAATAATAATAAGTCTTTCTTATTAATTTATATTTAATATTTCTAAAATATTAAATAATAATTATTAAGTTATTTAATTTATTTTATCAACATAGATTAAATTAAATACACTTAACTTATTATTGCGATTATGCCATTTGCTTCTTAAATAAATATTATTCCTTTTATGGTATGACCCTTTAGGTTCTCCATATTAAATCGGTTGTAAATAAATCAATTAGAATAATTTTAATCTTATTTAAATACATAAATTAAACTATTTAATTTATTTAAATAAATAATATTTATTCTACAATAAGGGTAAGCCTTTTTAGCGATCAACGACTTTTCAGATAATATAGATTTCAACATTAATCATAAAAGAACCTTTGAGTTAATAGTTACTGTACAATTCAATCCTTCCACCTTACAATTGATCAATCCTTCCACCATACAATGTCCCAATTAAATATAAGACATAGAATTACTATCAAGTCTTATATTATTTATTTATATGTATTTCATTCCACATTGGCGCTTAGGATTCCTGGTTGTCATTTATCGAATCATATAGAATATATCTCTTCTTTTACTAGAAGCGGTAGATTCTTTATTAATCATTCATTATTTCCATATATAACTTATTACACTCAAGCATACCCTTTGACATACCCTAAGGGTCTTAAGAGACATGTTAAAGTATAACTTATCATAAACAAGATACTATGACAATCTCAAGTCTAAGGATAACTTGTACTACTATCACTATAGAAATTTCTATTAATAGGTAAATAAAAATCCATTAGGTATTCCTTAGCTAGCGATGTTCAGTGAACTTATTCTCCAATAAGCACCTACATAAATACTTACTTTAGTATCTCCACACAAATGATCATGAAATGAATCATCCTCATCCAATAAGCAAGCAACATATATACCAATCTATCCGAATTCATTAATCCCTTTTTTAGTAATCCAACGATTGGGAACTATTTTAGTTTTAAACTGTCTAAGAATTAGATCTCATTAGCATGATCATCATCATGATTCTAAAAGCATTGCTTGAAACTATGAGTTTATCACATATTATAAAAATAACACCATGTAGATAAATAAATGCATTTAATTATATAACTCTTTTATTAATAAATGAATAAGATTATTATAAAGTATATGATTTATCATCAAACATGATTGGCTTGTGTGCATACTACTTTCAAATTTAATGAACTGATCCTAGAAGTTCTTTTAAGTTGACTTTTAAGATGTGTCAGCTTGCTTCCGGCTTTAACTGAAAGTGGTATGTACACAAACTAATCATATTTGATATGATAAAACATATACTTTGTAGTAATATTATTTATTTATTAATAAAAGAATTATTTATTTAAAGGTTTTTAATTTATCTACATGATGTTGTTATATTAAATGTGATAAAATCATAGTTTTGAGCAATACTTTTAGAATAATGATGAAGATCATGCCAATGATATCTAAATTTTAGATAGCTCTACAAACTAAAATTATTCCCAATCGTTGGATTACTAAAAAGGGGGTTAGTGAATCCGGATAGATTGGTACATACGTTGTTTGCTCATTGGATGAGGATGATTGATCTCATGATCATTTGTGTGGAGGCACTAAAGCAAGTATGTAGGTACTTATTGGAGAATAAGTTCACTGAACATGGCTCGCTAAGGAATAACTAATGGAGTTTTACTTGCCTATCAATAAGAATTCTTGTAGTGATAGTAGTACAAGTGATCCTTAGACTTGAGATCATCAAAGTATCTTGTGTGTAACGACCGAGAAAATTGGATTATGATGTGAATTAATTTTTATTTGATTATATTAAATAAATGAGATTATATGTTTATTAAACTGAGTAAGCTGTTTAAGGGTCGTTCTATGACCTAGAATGATTGAATGTGGTTAGGATTCTGGATGTGAGCTAGAATTAAATGGAATAAATTTTCAAGATGAAAATAAAAATTTTCCAAGAAATTTCTATAAAATCACTATTCATCTATTTCTGCTTGAGAATTATTTTTGAATTTTTGAGAAACTCTTAATGTTAGAATTTTGAGACAAGATGAATTATCCAATAATAATTCAGTTATGGCAAACGAAGTTTTCGCCTGAGGACTTAAAACCTAAAGGTTATGAAAAATGAATTTCTAAGAAATGATTAAGTATAATAAGAAAGATTATTATACGGGAAGAATACGAGTATAATATTAGGTACTATACGAGTATATACGAAGAGAATACGAGAATTATACGATAAGAATATGTAAAGTCAAAGTCTTGGTCAACGAAAGTCAAGATTGACTATTTAACCATTGGACTTAGACTTTTCCACGCCCAATTGAATTAGGAGGATGACCCAATGATAAATTATATCAAGGCACAAGTAATATTTAATTCAAGCCAAAATTTAGGCCTGAAATTGAATAAAACCTAAGCCCGAACCAAGAACCGAACCCGTGGGTTGAACTTTTTATCGAACAGGTGGGTAAAACCCATGGGGCAACCCATGGGGTGACATAGCCGGCCACTTGGTGGCCACATTAGTGGTTAGCTTCCTTTGGAAGCTTTGCAAATGAGGTGGGAATAGTGTGGAGGTTTTCCATAATGACCAAAATGCCCCACTTTGAAATTCCTATAAAAGCAAGCCTTTTGCTTCATTATTTTTTTTACAAACTTCACCAATACACATATTGAGAGAGAAAGGAGAGCTTAGTAAGTAATCAAGAAGAAGAGGAAGGAAAACTTAGCTAATCAAGCACTTAAGTCAAGAACGCGAAGAACGCGAAGAGCGCAAAGGTAAAACACGTAAACCCTAATCTTCAATTCTTTTCTATTTGAATTTTTAATAGAGAAGTGATTATTGGTGGAGTATGTCTCATTCAGAGTAATAAGGATGTCTATTAGTGGATTAAAACGTTAATAAGCCAAAAACAAGCGAAATCATAATCGAATGATTAAGCACTAAATGAAGAATGCATAAAATTTAGAGCTTGTTGTTGATGGACAAATTAAAAACCATCGTGTATAAGTTAGGTGCAAATTGCTTGGTTAGGACACAGAGGAATAACCAATGAATTGATTCCATTTGGAACGGAGTAAAAATCTCGTATAATTAACGAAGTTATGTCAAAATTTACAATAAAAGACGTTAATCGTAGAAATCGTAGTTAACTAGGATTTTTGGACGAATAGTGAAATATTGATAACGAACCTAGAAACCTAGGGTTTTATTAGTATATCGAAGAACTATGAATTTAAGAGTCGTAGACTCAAGAACAGACGAATTCGGACGTAAAACGAAAAAGAAACGAATGAATGAGCGAAGAACGCTCAAGAACGAATAACGAACGAGTAATGAAATTTGAACCAATGAAATGGTCATTAACGGATTTAGAAACTTATTTTATCTAGGGGAAATCAAAGTACATAAGATAAGTAAGAACATAGCTTTTGAATGAGCCTATTCCGAGTTATAACGATCAAGTTATGAGTTCGGGAAGTAAGCGGTTTGAAAATGTTCAAAAATTGATTTTTTTTCAAAGGCTTAGGGGAGGCGCCGCAGCGCCACCCAAGCCTTAGGAAGCAGCGCTGCAGCGCCTGCTCGGAGGGCTTTCCACTGCCAACCCGCGCAGCGTCTGTTTTTTGCCTTAGAGTGGCGCCGCAACTCCTTTATGTAGAAAATTTTCGACGTGAACTTTTGTTAATCCAAATTTCTGTATGGTAATTGAGGGGCAAGTATATAATTAATATACATGAAGAGAAATATCTTAAATGATGCGTATAACTATGAGTTTAGGAATTAAAAGTGAATTAAAAGTAATTAAACGGAGAACGTAAAATGCGTAAACGTTAATCGTGTATCGTATTCGGGTTTGACACACATAGTGATGTTATATGGTATGTAATGGATAGATGTGGTACGAAGATGATGAAATATGGAGATAAAACTTATGTAATCGCTATACGGGGTCCTATATCTGTAATATGGGGAAACTGTATCCGAACTAACCAACCGATTAAGGTTATGATTATTGTTGTACTTAAACGATGAACAACGAATGATGGTTTATGATGTTAGATGTTATTAAGACGTAATGAATGTTAAATAACTTAACGAATGTTATTAATAAAATAAATTTGATTAAGCTATAGAAGAGAAAGAAGTTGGTATAAACAATGTGTGTTGATTGTTTGGTAGCTAATTGATGTGCTATGTGAATATATCATGTAGAACCTATAAAGACCAAGAAAAGTGAGTTTAAGCTTGAAGACGCTTGAAGGCATGTTCTTCTAACTCTTGTCTAACCCTTTCGTGTTAGCCAAGTTTTGTGATTCATGTGATGTTATGAATGAATTGTTTACGAAAGATTCGATGCCAATCTTAACTCGGCTAGACGAAGTTTATAATATTTTGTTGGGTTATTTTCAAATCTTTCAATATATTATTGTTGTTAATGCTATCCTATGTCAATTGCTTTGGTACAGATTCAAAGGTAAGCCTGAGTATGAATAAACAACGGTATTTTACGTCGTACATCAACGGGCACGTGAGGTTGCCAAAACTTGAGCGTAAACACGTTTAATGGAGTAGTGTCGATCAATATAGAGTACTATAGGCTGATCACCTATAAGTGCTCGTTAGTTATATTGGACATACGGTTTTAGTGCTAGGATGTCCTTTTTATGAATGAAAATGAATGATAATGTTCATGGTCCTTGACCAACTCAGAGTTCTTAAGTGACTATATGTTCTTCGGAATTATTTTAAAGAAATGAAAAGTGCTATTTTGATTATTCATAATGCTTCATAACTATTTATTTAGTTATAGAAGATCAATTATATGATTCTTGATTTTGTGGTTGTATTATATATTGTTAGACTTGCTGAGCTAGTTATACTCACTTCTTGCTTGAATTATATGATTGCAGCTAAGAGCGAACGGACCGAAGGATCCGGTAAAGATAAAGGCAAAGCCAAATTGGATAAATAGTTATCCTGTAATAGAATAGTATAATTTTGTATGAATTATATTATGACAATGAATGATGTAATGGTTATCAGAACATGGGAAGGATTTACTATTATTGTAATAAGAATTTAGTAAACATGTTCATATTGATGTAGTTTTCAATGGAATGAATGTGTAGTTAATAGCACAGTGTAGCACCATATCCGTGGGTTAAAAGTACCCAAATTTAGGAGCGTCGCATTGTGTATAATGAGTTATACTTTGACATGTCCCTTAAGACCCGTAGGGTATATTAAAGGGTATGCTTGGGTATAATAATTTGTCCATAGAGATAATGAATGATCAATAAAGAATCTACCGCTTCTAGTAAAATGAGAGAATTTCCTATATGATTCGATAAATGACAACTCAGGAATCATTGGCCAAGGTAGAATGAAATTAAAAGGGAGTTTCTAATTTGCATTATTTAGAGTTGTGCATTTGAGAAATAAAATACATATAATTAAATAAAATAAGACTTGACAGTAATCCATATCTTATATTTAATTGGGACATTGTATGATGGAAGGATTGAATTTTACGATAACTATTTACTCAAATGTTCTTTTATGATTAATGTTGAAATCTATATTATCTGAAAAGTCGTTGATTGCTAAGGGGGCTTACCCTTATTGTAGAATAAATGTTATTTATTTAAATAAATTAAATAATTTAATTTATTTATTTAAATAAGAATATAATTGTTCTAATTGATTTATTCACAATCGGTTTAATATGGAGAACCTAAAGGGTCACACCATAAAAGAAAAATATTTATTCAAGAAGTAAATGACATAATTGTAATAATAAGTTAAGTGTATTTAATTTTGTGATGTCCCTAAATTCAAGTACTTATACCTCGAATTCGGTGTTTCACGTTCTAATTCTAATAACATACCAAAATCTCACACAACGGAATAATAGAATAATTTACATCGATTTAATATAAATATTCTTGCCCAAGTCTCGTAACCGTTACTAAGACATTACATATTAAGATCCATAATATAGCTTAATACATAAACCATAATTAAGTCTTGATACATAACCTAAGATAGGTTTAACACAACATCATAATAAATTTCTTCTTATAGAAGAACAAAGCTAGGCCGTAGACTTGCCTTTCCCTTATCCTTTCTCGAAGGTCCACACTGCTCTTCCTTAACTGAAATATTTAAAGGAAGCAAGAATGAGCAACAAATTTTTCCAACAAGTAATATAAAGATAAGGGTAAATTGACATAATATAAGGTTCATAATATTAAGGATATGATGATAAATAATAGTTCAAGAATTAATGAATAATGTGGTAAGCAAGGAAATACCAATAGCTCCAAATCTGTCCTTTAAATTTTAAACAAGGAGTCATTATAGACCGAAGAGTTTTAAAAGAATTCAAAGGTTTCAATACTGAGTAGTCACTTATGGACCGAGAACTCCTGCTAGAATTAACAGTATTACACCGCTAATTTAATATAAATAAGTATAATAGATGATCAGCCTTAAATACCCTACGTTATGCATAACATTTAAACATGCTGTTCACGCGTGTGTTGGTTTCCCAACAATATAAAATTTTCCCTTTTATGAGGGTTGTTCATCTCAGTAGATTTGTAAGATTCCACAACAAATCAAAAGGTGTAGATAACTCTTTAAATTCATAGATACTAGTCTAGCCGAATCAAATGGGTTAGACACCTTCCTCAATACGTTTAAGAACAATTTATAAGTTCATGATTCAAAAATATAATAGCGAATTCAAACTAAGCTTTTGAGTATGAATGATGAATTTTTAAGAGTCTAGATATCACAAGAATGATTCGCTCAAACATATAGTTGATGTAATAATAATCATAAACTTGCACAATATTCAAGGTTGTGAAAGTTAGGGAACTTGCATTCAATATGAAAATCAAATGAAGTTAGAAAACTTGTCTTTAGCGTTGATTACCAACTTATAGCTTAATATCACCACAAGGTCCTATTTTATCATAGTTATGTATATATATATTCATTAGTTATTCAAGCTCTATACATAATCCAACAATCTCATACATATTCAACCACGTAAGCTAAAGATACGTATCAAGTTCTATCTTAGTTCCACAATCAAACCATACATTAGCATACTATCAAACCACGTAGCAATGCAATCATAATTGATTTTGCTTTTAAAAGATTATTTAAGAAGACTTGTAAAAAATTTTAGGTTCTTGGTTCTATATATTCATTACATGCTTGTACACTTAAAACATTGCTTAAGTCATGTATTATAGTTTAAGGCATTCACGCATACATGTTAAGGGACCTTTAAACTAGGATTGGTCTCTTTTATTTACTTTCAAACAATTGATAGTTTTATTCGTAAAATTTCTATTTTACAAAGCTAAGAGAGTTCATTACGTCAAAGACTAACCATAGAACTCATTAAACCACATAATAACGCTAAATAACTTTTTCTACGCATGCTTGCATGTATTTGACTCATGTATTCCAAGTTAACTTAGCTTTACTCTTGAAAACTCGTTTTAGACCAAATTGAATAGTTTACATAATTGCATTTGCCTTAGAAAAGCTCATTTAGAACATTGTATAATTTAGTTATAAACACAACTAACACTAATGGTTTAAGTTCTTGTTTTATTAAATCTTTACAATCTTTGGATCTAGACTTGAATACACTAACCACATAGCACCAACTATAATTTATATAATCTAAGTTTAAGTTTAAGTCTAGGTTTAAGGTTCTTATAAATTATCAATTTACAACTTGCATTTCAAATACGTGATTACAACTCATGGTACATATTTATACATGTTTAAGGCCCCTTCAAGTTTATTAGGTTAAGTGAGGCTAGGTTCCATGGATTGAACAAAATCAGAAAACTCCAGGCTTCTCTTTCTATTTACGTCGGGGCAAAAATTTCAACTGCAAGAAGCTCGCCGAGGGGAGAAACCCAGACTCGGCCCCTACTATCTGTTTCTTTATAACAGTTACGACTCAATACTCCCAAAACCACAAACAAATAGCAATTTAAGCATACCCATTATATATAAACTCCACAAACTCACTACCAAGCATACCTAGCATGATTCTAACAACTTAATTCAATTAAACAACAAATTTCAAGACTCAAATTCAAAGTTTATGCTATTTTTCTATAGTTTAACATGTTTAACGATTTCTCTCATTACAGAATCGTTTCTGGTCCAAATTGAATCATTTAACTTTCGTTGTTTTAGTATTTAACCACATTAACAATGTTTAACATCAATTTACAAATAGCAACAAGCTTTAACCCTCAATTTTTGACTCAAATAACAAGTATTCATAAATATTTCTAAGAATTTGTAAAACTTAAAATCAAGAAAATGTAAATGAACATTACCTCCTTTGAAGCTTGTGAAGTTAACTCTTATTTCAAATTCTTAGATTGTTCACTCAATTCAACCACACTTACACTCTAATTTAGACTCATAGAAATTTTCTAGCAACTTGTCTGAGAATGGAAAGCCTCCATTTATAGAGGAACCATGGACCAATTTTTGATTTTTGCTCATTGAATTAAACCCAAGGAAGAAAAAGAAACCAATGGGAAAGCAAGATTTGGTAGAATAGTTCTCTTGTCACTATTTGATTCACTCCCTTCTCCATCATCACCATCATTTGAATCCTCTGAGTTTAGTATGTAAGAATAGCATGGGCCAATGGCCTATTTATGTGAATGAAGAAATAAGACTCGCAAAATGGGATAACTCTTTCCTAGACTCAGCATTAGCAAAGTGGTTATTAATAATACTAAGGTCAAGTCCCTTTTATGCTTATAAAGTGCAATTTAAATGATTTAAGGCTATTACCTTGTGATAAGTTAGGGACACATGTACATATAATCATATAGTCCATGTACATTGGGTTGGTCCAAATAGTGTTAGAATATAATTTAGTTGGGTATCAACAATCCATTAATTTTCTAAAACTTTATTATTTCAATTACACCTAAATATGAAAATAAATATTTAATAGAAAATATTTACTTACTTTAATTTATCGTCTCCCATATATTTAAAATACACATTTAATTATCCCTCCACACATCATAATGTCACATAAGCTCCTTTATATAACTTAGTAGAATTATATGATTCAACTCACTTTTATTATATAGTTTTATATAATATTTATTCACCTTCTAATGTCACACCCTATTTTATATTAAATGAATGAAGCAACTTTATGGCACTACCACTTACATGTTCCTATATCACATACCAACAATTACTTAAACAACAATGATAACACAAATAATAATGATAGTAAAAATGATAATTAGTCCACCGCATTATTTAGTCATTCTTTTATTATATTCAATATTTATATAACCACACAACACATATAATTGCACAATCATAAACTAGATAATAATGTCAAATAATCTATCATATCATTTAATTATTTCATTAATTAATTTAATCAAATAATCACTTAATTATCCATTATGCCACACTAGGCATATTACATAAACGTAAATTAGGCTTTTCATCATTTCCATCATATTTCTCACTTAACCCAATTTAATTGAATTATCATATTCCATGCCACAACCATATATATTTATATATTCCATAAATATTCAAACCTTTATTATTCTCAATGTTAATATTATTTATAAAATTCACGGGTATTACAAATTTAATCTATGGTGATAGAATAAATTAAATAGTTTAATATTTATTATTTAATATTTTAGAAATATTAAATATAAATTAATCAGAGAAGTCTTATTATTATTATTAGTTTAATTCCTAAAGGAGTTTGGGAATTAATTAATAAAAGTCCTCTCATATATTCCTAATTGGATTAGGAGCATAATTAATTAAAGGAGTTTAATTAATTAATACAAAATTATATTCCTAAAGAGTTTAGGAGGGTTGCCCACATCTATAAATAAGAAGAATCTTATTATGATTTAGGGTTACACTAATAACTCCAAGAGTATTAAATATTTAATATGAGTTTGTTGTGCACACACAAGACAAATATTAAATATTTAAGATGTTATTTTATTACATTGAATGTTTATAAGTAATTGAACATTACCGCTTTGTTATGCACACAAGGGTTGTAGTTTTCTCTTCACTTGTATGAAAATGTTGGGTCTGACTTAACTTAAATTATTTTAGTTCGGATGTGCACACACTTGACCATTATGATCTAAGAAGCAAAATACAAGTAGTTACATGATAATGTAATGGACAAGAGTTGTCTACCTATTTATTTATATATAGTTTGTTGTGCACACACAATGCTATATATATTTGAAATGAGATCCTTATTCTCACTAGCAAATCTTTAATTAGATTTGTCAAACTATATATTATGAGGGTAATATAGTTTGATGAAAATAGTGGGAGATACCAATTTAAAACAAGACCTAATTTATTTTGGTAATTAATAAAATGAATGTATGTTAAAATGTTATCTTTTTTCACATGCAAAATTTGAAAATGTTAAACTCACTAATATCACTGCGTAGCATAAGTGATGCTAACAAACTAACCGCAATGAATTACACGGACTGGTTAAGGAATCTGTGAATTATTCTCATTTATGTCCTAAATTCGTCCGTCCCTGCAATTGTTACAGAAACAGCCTCTGAGGAGGAGATTGCTACTTTTAGAAAGTGGAAATATTATGCATCTATGGCTCAATGCATCATGCTCGTATCCATGAGTAACGAGCTTCAGCGTCAGCATGAAACTATGGATGCTGTTACTATATTTCTGCATCTCAATGAGTTGTATAGTGAGCAAAATAGGACTGCTAGATATCAGATATCTAAAGAGCTCTTCCGATCTCGGATGACCGAGGGAACTACTGTTGAGACTCATGTCCTAAAGATGATCAATCTAATTGAATAGCTTGGACAGTTAAGGTTCATAATGGATGGGGAGTTAAGTCAAGATTTGATCTTGCAGTCATTCCCAAACACCTTCTCACAATTTGTTGTGAATTTTCACATGAAAAAGTTGGATGTTAGCTTACCTGAATTACTTAACATGTTGAAAACTGCTGAAGGTCACTTCTCATCCAAGAAGGACCAAGTCTTACTTGTGGATGATTCTTCCAAGAAAAGGAAGAGGCTCAAGGTATCTTCTGAAAATAAGAAATCCAAGAAGGCTAAGGAAACGGCGAAAGGAAAGGATAATAAGAAACCTGATCCAAATAGTGACGAAATATGCTTCCATTGCAATAAGTCTGGTCACTGGAAAAGGAACTGCGAGAAGTTTCTTGTGGAACAAAAGAGAAGAAGCTTGGAGAAGTTTCGACTTCCGATAAAGGCTTGGAGAAGAAGCTTGGAGAAGTTTCGACTTCGGACAAAGATCTATAGAGATAGATCTAAAAGGATGCTTGACTTGTCCCAAGGAACGTACATTGACTCGATACTAAAGAAATTTAGCATGGACGATTCCAAGAGAGGTCTCATGCCGATGAGGCATGGAATACATCTCTCCAAGAAACAGGCCCCAAAGATACCTGAGGAGAGAGACCGTATAAGTAAGATTCCCTATGCTACAGCAATAAGATCTATCATGTTCGGTATGATATGTACTAGACCGGATGTAGCTCATGCACTTAGTGTAACAAATAGATATCAATCGAATCTAGGAGAAGAACACTGGAAGGCATTGAAAAACATCCTAAAGTACTTAATAAGAACTAAGGATATATTTCTTGCCTACGGTAGGTCTGAATTGAAACTAGAGGGCTACACAGGACCAAGCTTTCAAACTGACCAAGATGACAGTAAATCCATTTCGGGGAATGTGTTTACCTTAAACGTTGGTGCAGTGAGTTGGAAGAGTTTCAAGCAGCAAACAATTGTTGATTCAGTGACAGACAGAGTAAGTAGCTGCAAGCTAAGTGAAGCTGCAAAGGAGGCTGTTTGGATGAAAAAGTTCATATATGAACTTGGTGTGGTTCCTAACATTAGAGGAACAGTGCCTTTATTTTGTGACAACACCGGAGCTTTTGCGCAGGCCAAGGAACCCAGGTTTCATCAAAAATACAAACACGTGTTGCAGCGGTTTTATTTGAATAGAGAGATCATTAAAAGAGAAGATGTCACCTTGGAGCGTATGGACTCTCAAGAATGAAAGTAGTATGCACACAAGCCAATCATATTTGATATGATGAAGTATTTATTTTATATCAATCTTATTCATTTATTAATAAAAGAATTATTTATTTAAAGGCGTTTATATTATCTACATAATGCTGTTATATTTAAATGTGATAAACCCATAGTTTTAAGTAATGCTTTTAGAATCATGATGATGATCATGTTAATGAGATCTAAATTTTTAGATAGGTTAAAACTAAAACAATTCCCAATCGATGAATTACTAATTAGGGGATTAGTGAATCCGGATAGATTGGTACATACATTGCTTGCTCTTTGAAAGAGAATGATCGATCTCATAATCATTTGTGTGTAGACATTAAAGCAAGTATGTAGATACTTATTGGAGAATAAGTACACTGAACATGGCTCGCTAAGGAATACCTAATGGAGTTTTACTCGCCTATTAATAGGAATTCCTTTAGTGATAGTAGTACGAGTAATCATTAGACTTGAGATCATCATAGTACCTTATGTATGATAAGTTATACTTTGACATGTTCCTTAAGCCCTAAGGGTATATCAAAAGGTATGCTTAGGTATAATTCATTATATATAAAGATAATGAATAATCAATAAAGGATCTACCACTTCTAGTAAAAGAAGTGAATGTCCTATGTGATTCGATAAATGATAACTCAGTAGTCTTTGGTCAAGGTAGAATGAAATTAGAAAGTAGTTTCTAATTTACATTATCGGAGTTTGTGCATTTAGGATCGGAATACATATAATTAAATAAAATAAGACTTGATAGTAAATCCATATCTTATATTTAATTGGGACATTGTATGGTAGAAGGAATGAATTGTACGGTAACTATTTACTCAAAGGTTCTTTTATGATTAATGTTGAAATCTATATTATCTGAAAAGTCGTTGAGCGCTAATGGGTTTTTTCATTATTGTAGAATAAATATTATTTATTTAAATAAATTAATAGTTATTTTATTTATTTAAATATAATTAGAATTGTTCTAATTAATTTATTCACAGCCGGTTTAATATGGAGAACCTAAAGGGTCACACCATAAAAGGATGAATATTTATTTAAGAAGCAAATGACATAATCGTAATAATAACTTAAGTGTATTTAATTTAATCTATAGTGATAGAATAAATTAATTATCTTAATATTTATTATTTAATATTCTAAAAATATTAAATATAAATTAATAAGAGGAGTCTTATTATTATTACTATTATTATTAATTCCTAAAGGAGTTTGTGAATTAATTAATAAAAGTACTCTCCCATATTCCTAATAAGATTAAGAGGTAAATTAATTAAAGGAGTTTAATTAATTTCTCCTAATAAGAATAGGAAGCCTAATTAATTAAAAGAGTTTAATTAATTAATATGAAACCCTAATCCTAAAATGTTTAGATGGTTGCCTACATCTATAAATAAGAGGAGTTTTATTTTGATTAAGGACTAATGTTTTTTCAAAGAGTTAGGAGAGCACACCTTTTCTAGAGAGAGAAAACTTAGGGTTTTGCCAATAACCCATCTTCTTAATATTTGTTCATCCTTAGTGGATCACCTCTAGAGGCCAAACACTTGGATGGCTGACGTTGATCAAAGGAAGGAATCACACCCGGTAGATTCAAGTCGAACAGGAAAGGATTGTAGTTGAACTCGTACCTGAGGAAGCTCATATCTTCAAGGGTATGAATCTCATTTTTTTTTTGGTTAATTAATAATTGCGCATAAAGGATGATCCGGGTATACAGTTTGTAAAATTTTAAAACTCTAATTTTTACGCTTCCGTTGCTATGTATGTAATTGTTGCATACTTATGAATCTTACAAACCTAACAGTGGCATCAGAGTCAAACCTTTATGCGAGTTATTAATTATTTTTATTTGATATGTGTTTGGAACAATTTAATTGGACATAATTATTAGTAAGGAATTATGTTTTTGGAGAAAAACTGCACAATTCGCAAATTGGAAAACACTTCCTGGCGACTGGCGCCGCAGCTCCGGTCCGGGTCATGAAACGGGCGACCCGGCACTGTAGCGCCTATTTAAAGTGTAAACGGAGCGCCGCAGCGTCAGGTCCAGTTTTTTGACAATACGGGTTACCTAGCGCCCGAATCCAGTTCATTCGAGGCGCCGCAGCGCCGGTACCCAGAATTAAATAAATAAATATTAATTTATTATTTATTTATCTGATTTCTAATTAAAATAAAAGGTTTATTTAAATTAAAAATTATATTCAATGTTTTTTCAGTAATTCTAAATTAAAATAAAGTTGTTTATTTTGTATTTAGAATTGAATTCCAAGTTGATTAAATAAAGGAGCTTATTTTAAATCATAATTGGGATTAATGCTAGTTAATTTGCCCATTAAATCGATATCAATATATATATATATATATATATATATATATATATATATATTGAATGTTTTATTTATTGATTCATATATATGATGATATGTATGATAATAAATGGGGTTGATTATGGACTATTGACTAATTAGATTAGATTTTATTTTTAGTTGGATGCTTGAATGTATGAGTTTTATTAAATAGGGTTCGCGTACCTCGTCTTCTCTAATTTTTCTTGATGTAAATTATCTCCCTCCTATGTACTTCCTCTGACTGCTGATCAAGGTTTTTATTTAATGTAAATAGTTTATGAATATGATTAGTTATAATTATATAATGGAGCCCGAGATTTAAATGTAATAGTTATATTTAAATATAATTCTTGTACCCCTAGGTTTGACCTTTTATTTCACATGGTGGCACTAGTGAACCAAACTATAATAAAAGTCCATAATCAATCCGGATAGAATATTGTATTCTATATGCATGCTTATACTATATATATTATGCAACATGCTTCGCATGTCAATTAATATGACGTATATTTTATATATATATATATGCATGCGCGCTAAACAAGATGAGACAATTAATAACAAACCCCTAAAAGAATTTATATTAAGTCCTAAGTGTTCAAAGATATTTAGGAATATCGAACGTCGCCTTCTAGTATGATAAATTTAATAGAGTATTGAATATTTAATATGAGTTTGTTGTGTCACCACAAGGCAAGTATTAAATATTTAAGATGTTGATTTATCACATTTGATGCTTATAACGAAATTGAACAATACTGTTTTGTTGTGTCACCACAAGGACGATATTTTTTCTATTTGAATATATGATAGTGCTAGGTTGGACTTAACTTGGATAATTTTGGTTCGGATGTGTCACCACTTGATCAAAATAATCTAAGAGGCATAAAAAGGAGTTACATGATGATGTAATTGACTATAGTTGTCTACCTATTTATTTATATATCGTTTGTTGTGTCACCACAAGGCTATATATATTTGAAATGAGATCCTTTTTCTCACTAGCAAATCTTTAAATAGATTTGCCGAACTATATCTTGTGAGGGTAATATAGTCTGATGAAAATAGTGGGAGATTCCAATTTAAAATAAGACCTAATTTATTTTGATATTAATTAAATGAATGTATGCTAAAATGTTATTTTATTTCACATGCAGAATTTGAAAAATGTTACACTCACTATCACTGCGTAGCATACTTGATGCTAACAAGTTGACCAAACCGAATTACACGGACTGATTAAGAAATTTGAGAATTGTTCTCACTGCTGAAAAGCTTTCTTATATCCAAGATTCACCTGTCCCTACAAAAGTTGCAGAAACAGCCTCCGAGAAAGAGATTGCTACTTTTAGAAAGTGGCAAGATTATGCATCCATAGCACAATGCATCATGCTCCCATCCATGAGTAACGAGCTACAACGTCATCATAAGAAAATGGATGCTTATTTTATTTTGCTGCACCTAAAAGAATTATATAGTGAGTAAAGCAGGACTGCTAGGTATCAGATATCTAGGGAGCTCTTCCGATCTCGTATGTTCGAGGTGTAAGACCCCAACTTTTATGAATAAAGATTTAATTTTCTTTATATTATTTCGAAATAGTAAGGTGTTGATTTGATAAATATGAAAGTTATGGGTGAAATGTGCAAACATTTTTAAAATGAGCAAGTGGTTATAAAATATTCTTGTTGTCGGGGAATATTCGTTTGGTCGTGGAATATTCTTGTTGTCGGGGGAATATTCGTACGACGGCGCAGCTATTTGTGGGCCCCCACAACGGAATAACTGTCGGATATAGAAAGCGACAGAAATAACTTTTTTACAAGATAACGGCGTAGTTGTTACCGTTAGTACTGTTGAAATACCCGGTGGTTAAAATACAGTACGCGGTGGTGCGCAGTAGCACACGGTATTGCACAGTATTTCGAATTATTGAGTCTTACGTGAGAAGGAACCTACTCAATTATTGTTACAGTATCTACTGTTCAATATTTTATATTATTGACTCAATAATTGCTACGTTGATATTTTATATTATTGACTCAATAATTGTTGCATTGATATTTTATTGACTCAATAATTGCTACGTTGCTATTTTTTTATGATTGATTCAATAATGACTACAGTTGATATTTTGTAGTATTGATTCAATAATTGTCGTTGCACAGTATTTCACGTTATCAACTCAATAATTCATATTATTTGAATAATATTATTAGATAGCATTATTGACAATGTCTAAGGAAGTTCTGTCTAGGAGGGGTTATTTAATTGCGCGCCAGTAAGGAGAAGTCCTTATCGGAAGGCCCCCTCTTTCCTGGGAACGACCTGGTTGTCAATATTGTAGTTCTATAATATTATTTGTGAATAATTAATTATTGATTTATAGGATAAGGAAATATTTATTTTGTGGATATTAAAGAAGGAATTAGTGCTGATGTATTTTTATCAGTATTTTGGTGTGAAAAATCATCTGTTTATGGGTTTCGGATAATTTATGTTTGGAATTTGAAAAAACTTTCTTCTGCAAAGTTGTAGAGAATTAAATTTCCTATAGAAGGACATCGAATTTGTATTTTTCTGACAAAGGGGCTATTTATTATGAATTATTGAAGTTTCGGAAAATAAATATTTTTTTAATGGGAGGTGGGTCCCACTTATGGTGGCTGATGGCTTTTGAATTTTTGGCAGGCGGCTGGAGGATTTTTTAAAAATAATATTATTTTATTATTTTAGTCTCCTTTGGCATCCTAAATTTTTCCTATAAATAGGGTGCTTAGGTTAGAATTGAAAATCACACCAGAATCAGAAGTTTTCTCTCTCTATAATATCGAGCGTATTTTTGTGAGTATTTCAATACTTTACGTATTAGTATTCAGCGCAAGTTTTCTTCGGTATTATATCCGATATTCCAGTCAGAGATACTGTTCTTTTGAGGTAAGGGATGTTATTTCTTTCGTAAATGATGTTATTCTTCTCAATATCATTATACAAAAATATTGTCATGGATTTTATGTTGAAATTCTTATTTTTTTTTCCGTCGGGGTTACTATTCACGTATACGGCACTATTCACGCACTATTCACGTATACGGCACTATTCACGGGAAAATTTATTTTTCTTCTATTTGTCCAAATTGTCTGTTAAGGTTACTATCTTTGATGGTATCCAAGTTTTGAGCTCTATTCTTGAAATTTTGCTCCATAATTGATTATTACGAGGTATTTTTGATTTGGATAAACTAAATGACGAATCCCTAATCTTTGTCTTTTATCTCACTGGATTCGTTCTTTAAAATATTTTTCATCATCCTCAGTCCTAAAAGATGAATGATTACTTGATGAATATCTTTGGCCTGTAGAGCAAAGATGAATGATTACCTGATGAATATCTTTGGCCTGTAGTGCAAAGATGACAGGTGTTGAGATGAATATGACCACTGATGATACAAATGAATATCTTTGGCCTGTAGTGCAAAGATGAATATTGATTCGAGATGTATATTGATTGATGTTACAGGGATAAAATATTGATGATGGACTTTTAAATCATAGAAGATAGTAGACTTGATTCTCTGCTTAACTCTTCTAATGATTTGTTATTTCCGCTGCGAATATTGATCTAAGATTGGTTGTCCATTATATTTTATCTGATTTATTGAATGCTAACGATAATTTATTTTCCATTATCTTAGTCATAATATTCTTTACTGAGCTAGTTGAGCTCACCCTTTTCATCTGTTGTCCTCTTCAGGAAATGAGAATGTTGCGGGGACTAGTCGGGGGACAGAGTGATGGTCCGAGTTAGAGCAGTAGTAGTCCTCACTATTTCTGATAAATAGTGTGATAATAATTGTAATGAGGACTTAGTTTGAATCTTAATATTTTCTACATATTTGTATTGAGACTCACAGTTGTGTGGTCGTATTTTGCACGACCGTATGATATAAAGTTTGTATTTGAATTCTGTACCATGTATTTGGCGACTCAGAATGGGTTGGGTTGAATGGACCTATTCTGGGGGCGTCACACGAGGGCACTACTGTTGAGACTCATTGTCTAAATTTGATTAATTTGATTGAATAGAACAATTGGGGTTCAGCATGGATGAGGAGTTAAGTCAAGATTTGATTTTCCAGTCACTCCCGGACACCTTCTCATAATTTGTTGTGAATTTCCACATAAATAAGTTGGACGTTAGCTTGCCTGAGTTACTTAATATGTTGAAAACTGCTGAAGGTCACTTCCCATCCAAGCGGGACCATGTCTTAATGATAGATGATTCTTCCAAGAAAAAGAAGAGGGCCAAGGTATCTTCTGAAAAGAAGAAAAACAAGAAGGCTAAGGGCAAGGCGAAGAAAAAGGAGAATAAGAAACCTGATCCAGACAGCAAAGGAATATGCTTCTATTGCAACAAGCCGGATCACTGGAAGAGGAACTGTGATAAGTACCTTGCGGAACAAAAGTAGAAGAAGCCTAGAGAGCTTCAGGTTTGTTTATGATTGAAATTAATTTTTCTCAAAGTTAAAATTCTACTTGGGTATTGGATACCGGATGTAGTTCTCACATATGTAATACTATGTAGGGACTGGTCAAAACTAGAAAGCTGAACAAGGATGAAGTCGTCCTACGAGTGGGAAATGGAGCAAAGGTCGCTGCATTAGCTATAGGGACTTATTGTTTAGCACTGCCTTCGGACAAGTATATTTATTTAAATAATTGTTATTATGTTCTAACACTTATTAGAAATATTATTTCAATTTCTGTATTGGATATGGAAGGTTTTAACATTATAATAAAGAACAATAGTTGTTCCATTTATAATAAGAATGTTTTATATTGTGTTGGTAATTTATTGAATGGATTTTACGTGATTGACTTGAATGAAAATATACTTCAAATTGAACAAACTAATAAAAGGAAAAGAGACGATGTTAATTATACCTTTATGTGGCACTGTATACTCAGTCATATCAATAAAACAAGATTATCCAAGTTACACAAATATGGGCTCTTAGAGCTATCTGATTATGAATCATATTCTACTTGTGAATCTTGTCTCATGGATAAAATGACTAAATTTCTTTTTAGTGGAAAAGGAGAAATAGTTGCAGAGTTGTTAGTATTGGTACATACAGACGTATGTGGACCTATGACAATGAATGCATGAGGAGGGTATTCTTACTTTATTACTTTCACGGATGATCATTCAAGATTTAGATATGTGTGTTACAAATCTGAATCATTTGAAAAGTTTAAAGAATTCAGAAGCGAAGTAGAGAAACAAACCGATAAGAGTATTAAGATTCTTCGATTGGATCGAGGAGGTGAATACTTAAGCGGTGAGTTTCTCAATTGTCTCAAAGAAAATGGTATAATCTCACAATGGACTCCACCAGGAACACCACAGTTGAATGGTGTATCTGAAAGGAGAAATCGAATATTGTTGGACATCGTTCATTCCATGATGAGTTTTACCGATCTTCCAGTATCATTCTGGGGCTATGCCCTAGAAGCAGCTGCATACCTACTTAACAAGGTACCTACCAAATCCATCCCAAAGACTCCATATGAGTTATGGAGAGGGAGGAAACCAAATCTTAAGCATGTTAAGACTTGGGGTTGTCCAGCTTATATCAAAATTTTTGAAAATGATAAGCTGCAGACTAGATCTGAAAAATATAGATTTGTGGGATACCCTAAAGAAACTTCAGGGTATTACTTTTATCATCCTACTGATCAAAAGATATTTGTTGCGAAACATTCTGCCTTCTTAGAAAATGAATTTATCCTTGAAGGGGTCAGAGGGAGTAAGATATATCTTGAAGAAGTTAAAGACCCACAAATTATAACAGATCAAAGTCAGGTACCTGACCAAGTAGAGGAACCTATTGTACAACACCCTATTCGTAAATCTGGAAGAGTAGCAAAGATACTTGATAGATATGGATTCGTCATAGAGGATGACGATGAGGTACACATCATGAATGATGATGATCCATTAAGTTACAAACAGGCTATGAGCAGTAAAGACTCAGAAAAATGACAAGAAGCCATGAAATCCGAGATGGACTACATGTATGAAAACTAAAAAATGGCCAGTACTATAATCAGTAAAGATAAAGTTGTCTAAACATTCCTCCATGAATGATTTGGTTAGAACATCCTAAATTGGGGATATAAATATTTATAGATAGATTTAAAAGGATGCTCGACTTGACTCAAGGAACGTATATTCATTCGATGCTAAAGGCATTTAGCATGGCAAACTCCAAGAGATATCCCATGTAGATGAGCCATGGAGTGAATCTCTCTAAACTTGTCCTCAATAAAAGAGAGATCGCATGAGTTACTATCATGTATGCAATGAAATGTACGAGACTTGATGCTGATCAGTTATATTCTGGAGAAGATCAATGTAAGACAGTAAAAACATCTTAAAGTACTTAACCGACACTAAGGATGTAATCATGATTTATGATGGGTCTGAATTAAAACTAGAGGACTAAACAGACTCAAGTTTTTCAGACTGACCAAGACGACAACAAATCCACTTTAGGGTAAGTCGTTACCTTGAAAGGTGGTGCAGTGAATTGAAAAGCTTCCAAACAGCAAAAAGTTGCAGGTTTAGTGAAAAAGACAAAGTATATAGCTGTAAATGAAGCTGCAAGCTGATGTTTCGGATAAAAAATTTATTACAGAACTAGAAATAGTTCCTAAATCTCATCTTGGATCCAAACATGTGTTGTGACACTTTCATTTGATTAAAGGAATCATTGAAATAGGAGAAGTCACTATAGAGATAGTGAACTCTCAAGAAAAATATTACATATCCATTTACTGAAGCTTATCCAGCAGCAGGATAATCGTCACTTAGAGAAGAAGAGTATTAGATACAATGGCGATTGACTTTAGTGCAAGTGGGAGATTAAAGTAGCACGCTCATAAGCCAATCATGTTTGATGATAAAGCATATACTTTGTAACAATCTTATTCATTTATTAATAAAAGAGTTATTTAATTAAAGACATTTAATTATCTACATGATGTTGTTATAATAAAATGTGATAAGCCCATAGTTTTAAGCAATGATTTTTGAACCATGATGATGATCATGCTAATGAGATCTAAATTCTTAGATAGCTTAAAACTAAAATAGTTCCCAATCGTTGGATTACTAAAAACGGGATTAGTGAATCTAGATAGATTGGTACATACGTTGCTCGCTCATTGGATGATGATGATCGATCTTATGATCATTTGTGTGGAGACACTAAAGCAAGTATATAGATCCTTATTGGAGAATAAGTTCACTGAACGTGGCTCGCTAAGGAATACCTAATGGAGTTTTACTTGCCTATCAATAGGAATTCCTCAAGTGATAGTAGTACAAGTGATCCTTAAACTTGAGATCATCATAGTATCTTGTATATGATAAGTTATACTTTGACATGTCCTTTAAAACCTTTAGGATATATCAAAGGGTATGTTTAGGTGTAATAAGTTATATATGAAGATAATAAATGATAAATAAAGAATCTACCGCTCCTAGTAAAAGAAGAGAATGTCTATGTGATTCGATAAATGACAACCCAGAAATCCTTGGCCAATGTGGAATAAAATTAGAAAGGAGTTTCTAATTTGCATTATTTGGTGTTGTGCATTTAGGATCGAAATACATATAATTAAATAAAATAAGACTTGATAGTAATTCCACGTCTTATATTTAATTGGGACATTGTATGGTGGAAGGATTGAATTGTACGGTAATTATTAACTCAAAAGTTCTTTTATGATTAATGTTGAAATCTATATTATCTGGAAAGTCGTTGATCACTAAGGGGGTTTACCCTTATTGTAGAATAAATATTATTTATATAAATGAATTAAATAGTTTAATTTATTTATTTAAATAAGATTAGAATTGTTCTAATTTATTTATTCACAACCGATTTAATATGGAGAACCTAAAGGGTCACACCATAAAAGGAAGAATATTTATTTAAGAAGTAAATGACATAATCGTAATAATAATTTACGTGTATTTAATTTAATCTATGGTGATAGAATAAATTAAATAGCTTAAAATTTATTATTTAATATTTTGAAAATATTAAATATAAATTAATAAGGAGTCTTATTATTATTATTATTATTATTATTATTATTATTATTATTATTATTTAATTTCCAAAATTCCTAAAGGAGTTTGAGAATTAATTAATAAGATATTCTCTCATATATATATATATATATATATATATATATTCCTAATAAGATTAGGAGGTTAATTCATTAAAAGAGTTTAATTAATTATTTCTAATAAGATTGAGAAGCCTAATTAATTAAAAGGGTTTAATTAATTAATATGAAACCCTAATCCTAAATTGTTTAGGGGGGTTGCCAACATCTATAAATAAGAAAGTCTTATTATGGAACAAGGTTACACACTTAATTTCAAGAGTTGTGAGAGTACACCTTTTCTATAGAGATAGAAATTAGGGTTTTGTCAAACACCATTCTTCTAGAATTCTTGTTCTTTCTTTGTTGATCGCCTCTAGAGGCCAAACACTTGGGTGGCTAACGTTAATCAAAGTAAGGAATCAACCCAATGGATTCAAGTAGAACGCGGAAAGGATTGGAGTTGAACTCGTAACTGAGAAAGCTAGAATCTTCAAGAGTATGAATCTTATTCTTAATCTTTTTGTTTAATTAATAATTGTGCATAAAAGATGATCCGGGTATATGATTTGTAAAATTTTAAAACTCTGATTTTCATGCTTCCGCTTATTTTATACAATTTGATTACGTTCATGAATCTTTCAAACCTAACATTTATTTTATAACAATCTTATTCATTTATTAATAAAAGAATTGTTTATTTAAAGACGTTTATATTATTTATATAAAGTTGTTATATTTAAATGTGATAAACCCATAGTTTTAAGCAATGCTTTTAGAATCATGATGATGATCATGCTAATGAAATCTAAATTCTTAGATAGCTTAAAACTAAAGTTGTTCTCAATCGATGGATTACTAAATAGGGGAGGGGATTAGTGAATCCGGATAGATTGGTACATACGTTGCTTACTCTTTGGAAGAGAATGATCGATCTCATAATCATTTGTGTGGAGATACTAAAGTAAGTATGTAGGAGCTTATTGGAGAATAAGTACACTGAACGTGGCTCGCTAAGGATTACCTAATGGAGTTTTAATTACTCGCCTATTAATAGGAATTCCTTTAGTGATAGTAGTATAAGTAATCCTTACATTTGAGATTATCATAGTATCTTATGTATGATGAGTTATACTTTGACATGTTCCTTAAGACCCTAAGGGTATATCAAATGGCATGCTTGGGTATAATTAATTATACATGAAGATAATTAATGATCAATAAAAGATCTACCACTTCTAGTAAATAAAGTGAATGTCCTATGTGATTCGATAAATGACAATTCAATAGTTCTTGGCCAAGGCATAATGAAATTAGAAAGTAGTTTTTAATTTGCATTATCAGAGTTTGTGCATTTAGGATCGGAATACATATAATTAAATAAAATAAGACTTGATAGTAAATTTATTTCTTATATTTAATTGGGACATTGTATGGTAGAAGGAATGAATTGTACGGTAACTATTTACTCAAAGGTTTTTTTTATAATTAATGTTAAAATCTATATTATCTGAAAAATCGTTGAGCGTTAAGGGGGCTTACACTTATTGTAGAATAAATATTATTTATTTAAATGAATTAATAGTTAATTTATTTATTTAAATATAATTAGAATTGTTCTAATTAATTTATTCACAACCGATTTAATATGGAGAACCTAAAGGGTCACACCATAAAAGGATGAATATTTATTTAAGAAGCAAATGACATAATCGTAATAATAACTTAAGTGTATTTAATTTAATCTATGGTGATAGAATAAATTAAATAGCTTAATATTTATTATTTAATATTTTAGAAATATTAAATATAAATTAACACTACAACAAAACAGGTTATATGCGAACGCGTGCAATTCGCAGATGTCTATCAGCGACCGCGTGCGGTCGTTGATACTGGTCCCATATATTCTGGTTGCTAAAAGTACATTAGCGACCACCTTCAGCGACCGAAGTATCAGCGACAGACAATAGCGACCGAAGCGGTCGCCAGCTTGTGTTAGGCTGAGTCAGCCTGTATCGTGACGTGGAGCCACGTGTCAGCGACCAGTATTAGCGACCGCGTGCAGTCGCTCGTGTCAGCGACCAGTATTAGCGACCGCATGTGGTCGCTGACAGGGAAAAATAATATTTCGGTCGGTTATAAGTACTAGCGACCGTCCGCGGTCGCTGATACTACAATTAAAAAAAATATTTATTTTGTACATGCTTATATCTCAGAAAAAATTGACCTGTTTTGTACCTGTCCCAACTCACAACAATTTATATACAATCCAAATCCATAGGTCCATCCATACAATAATTAAGACCAACACAATAATACAATAAAACCAACACAATAAATATAAACATCCGTGAATATAAAACATCTGTAAATTAATTCATTCAGTAAACAAATAAATAATACAAATGTAGAACAACAGCTGAGAAAATCATGAGAATACAAATGTCTAGGCAGCATCAAATATCGTCCGAATGAGGCTGTAACAAATTAAAGAAGAAAACACGTTAAACATATATGAAAAATAAAAAACGACCCTAGCCTTTCTAATGTATTACAATAACATGAAACCTAAACAATGACAGGATTACCTCATATATCCTGATACTCTGCTGCTCTAGCCACTGCCTTTGCTATATCGTCAGGACTCAGGGAGTGCAGATGTCTGCCTAGTGTAAGGAGAAGATTTCGATCTTGACATATTGCTCTCACACAGTCAGCAGGAGTGTGCGGCGTCGGATGGCATGAGGACTGAGTAGACTGACTGGCAAAGCTGCCCGTGCCACTGATAGACGGTCGTTGTCGTTGTCCTTGGCCTTTGACGTAGTTTTTCTTTACAACTGATGCCCTCTCACACAATTCTTGATCAATCGACGGTCGCGGGGTGCCTTCAGAATAACGCTCGTTCATTAGGCTCTTATAAGTGTCCTGTCAGCATTTAAAAATTAAAATTGTTAAAAATAAATATAAAATGCTTAAGAATTAATTAATGACAAAAATATAAAGTTATAAAAAACAAATTACCACTATCTGGACAGCCTCAGGCAAACCATCGCGGGTGGCCCACGTACACATCCAGCCAATTAATAGGCTGACCCTGAGACTGAGTCTCCTATAAAACATGCTCGTATATTAATATGTAAACATGTGATATAATGTATACATAATGATTGACATTTGCAAAATACGTACCCGTGTAGCAATATGCTGCAGCTGTGATATACTGCCGCCCCTATATATGCCTTTTGTCTTGGTGGCTTCAGGTAACCAGAGGCTCTATTAGTGGCGGTAGTCTTGCGTCTTTTCACCCAGCTTTCACCCCGCCACAGCTCACACATCTCAACCCATATGGCCGGCGCGCACCACCATAGGCTATAAGCGTGCATGTGCTGATCACCCTCCCCTGGATGGTCGATCGATGCATTATTCAGGGCTTTTTGTCGTTCCTTATTTAGATTATCTTTTGTTCGGACGGCTCACTTTTGCCAGAACAATGTCTATATTATTGATGCATGTGCATCGTCCCATCTATATCTCTTCTGCAAATAAAACAACAATAATAATATTAAGACGGTGATGATATAATCCAAAACAATATATACACATTAATTATATTATCTGTCAAAATTAAATAAAATATACCTGGAATTCAGCCCAAACTGCATCCTTATGGGCGAGAGGTGTGCTCGCCCACGTAATTACTGGCGTAGGCCAGTTCTGTAAGCATATTTGTGAAATGTACTTCACAATCTTGCTATTTTGAAAATTCCTACAATATACAACAATTAATATACAAACCCAGATAACATTAGTATATAACAACAACATTAATGATCATATTATAAAATGGTTATATGTAGTAGATAGATAACGTACGTGATGTCTGGAGGAGGTCTGATATGTATAAGAACTCTGTCATCCGGATTACTCAGGGCCTTCGGGACATGATTAGGGCCCCGACCCAAGCCGTGCTTTTTTAGCGGGGCTTCAGAAGACATCTATACATACAAAATTAGCGGATGTTAGTAGGAGTTATATGATATTACATATACCGTGACGCCCCCAAAATAGGTTCAATACCAACCCATTCTGAGTCGCCAAATACATGGTACAGAACTCCAAATATAAATCTTTTATCTCAAACAGTCGTGCAAAATACGACCACACAACTAGTGAGTGTCAATACAAATAAAATATTAACACTCAAATTCAGTCCTCACTAATTACAATTATTATCACACTATATTACAAAAATAGTGAGGACTACTACTGCTCAATTCTGACCATCACACTGATCCCCGACTAGTTCCCGCAATATTCTCATTCCCTGAAGAGGACAATAGATGAAAAGGGTGAGCTCAACTAGCCCAGTAAAGAATATTATGACTAAGATAATAAAGAACAATTTATCGTTAGTCTTCAACAAATCAGATAAAATATTATAGACCACAAGATTTTGATCAACAACTGCAGCGAAAATAACAATTCATCAGAAGAATTAAGTAGGAAATAATGTATACTATCTTCTATGATTTGAAAGTCCATAATCAATATTTTATCCCTGTAACATCAATCAATATATATCTTGAATCAAATATTCATCTTTGCACTACGGGCCAAAGGTATTCACTTATATCACCAGTGGTCAGGTTCATCTCAACACATGTTCATCTTTGCACTACATGCCAAAGATATTTATCAAATAATCATTCATCTTTGCACTACAAGCCAAAGATATTTAATTATACCACCATTTAGGACTAAAGATGATGAAAAATATTTTAAAGAACGAATCCAGTGAGATAAAGGACAAAGATTAAGGATACTATTTTAGTTTATTCAAATTCAAAAATACTCCATAATAATACTTTGTAGAGCAAAATTCAAGAATAAAGCTCAAAACTTGGATCCAATCAAATATAGAAACCTTAACATGCAACTTGGACAAATAGAAGAAAAATAAATTTTTCTATGAATAGTACCGTATTTGTGAATAGTGCCGTATACATGAATAGTAACCCCGACATAAAAAAGATAGAATTTTCATAAGAAAAATCATACTTCGTGAATAGTACTCGTGAATAGTATCGTATTCGTGAATAGTGCCGTATACGTGAATAGTAACTCTAACAAGTAAAAATTTCATAATAAAATTTATACTAATATTTCGATGAAATGATATTGAAAGCAATAACATCATTTACGAAAGAAAATAACATCCCTTACGAAAAAAAATAATATCCTTTACCTCAAAAGAACAGTACTTCTGACTGGAATTTCAGGTATAATGCTGAAGGAAACTTGCACTGAATAGCAACACTCAAAGTATCTAAATACTCACAAAAATACGCTCGATATTATAGAGAGAGAAAACTTCTGATTCTGGTGTGATTTTCAATTCTAAACTAAGCATCCTATTATATTATAGGAGAATGGAAGGGTACTATTTGAATAAAAATCACGGACTGCATAGTGAAAAATTTCGGACGAATTCACGGGGCGCACCGGCGAAAAAATTTGATTTTACTATTCATTACTGTGCAATAAAATATTCTAATAAAATAAAATTTTAAATATAATATATATATATATATATATATATATATATATTACCTACCGTATAAGGTAGGTAATTATAATATATATAATAATACTCCCTCCCCCATACGTTTCCTCCCTCCCCCCCACCCCACCCCACCCCACCCCACCCCACCCCATTTTCATTTTCATCCCACATATGAGCCCCACCCCACATGCATAATATATATATATATATACTGAATAATTTTATACCGATTATTTTGAAAAATGAATAAGTGGGGTTATATATAATAAGCCAAATTTACAACAAATACTTCAATAAAAATCCTTCTATTTATCTCAATTCACTTGGCTTCACAAAACACATTTTTAATATCATTTTTTTTTCATCATTAATATTATAATTCACAATATTAACATCCAATACTGATAAAAATACCTCAGCCCTAATTTCTTCTTTTATATCCACAAAAATAATTATTTTCTTATCATATAAATCAATAATTAATCATTCACAAATAATATTACAGAACTACAATATTGACAACCAGGTCGTTCCTAGGAAAGAGGGGGCCTTCCGATAAAAATTTCTCCTTACTGGCGCGCAATTAAATAACCCCTTCTAGACAGAACTTCCTTAGACATTGTCAATAATGCTATCTAATAATATTATTCAAATAATACGATTTATTGATTTGATAATTTAAAATACTGTGCAATGATAATTATTGAATCAATAAAATATTATGCAATTATCAATGTAGCAATTATTGAATCAATAATATAAAATATTGAACAGTAATTACTGTAACAATTATTGAGTAATGACTTCTTACGTAAGAATCAATAATTAGAATTACTGTGCAATACCGTGTGCTACTGTGCAACACTGCATATTACTGTATTTTAACCACCGGGTATTTCAACAGTTTTAACGGTAACAACCCCGCCGTTATTTTTTAGAAAAACTTATTCTTGTCGTTTTCTTCATCCGACAGTTATTCTGTTGTGGGGCCCACAAATGATTGCGCCGTCGTACGAATATTTCCCGACAACAAGAACATTCCACGACCAAACGAATATTTTCCAACAACAAGAATATTCCCCGACAACAAGAATATTCCACGACCAAACGAATATTTCCCGACAACAATGAGTATTTTATTACCACTTGCTAACTTTGAAAAATTTGCAAATATTTCCCATAACTCACCACATTTATCAAAACAACACCTTACTGTTTAAAAATAATATATAAAAAAAATTAAATTTTTATTCATAAAATCTGGGGTCTTACAACCTCCCCTCCTTATGAATTTTTATCCTCGAAATTGACGTACGTACCTGGTATGTCAAAAAGTTGAGGATACCTCGTTTTTATTTCTGATTTTAACTCCCAGGTCATTTCTTCAATTCCAACTATGACTCTCATGGTGCTTCAACCATAGTACCTCACAATGATACCTATCAGTTTGCCACCGCCCAAAAATGTAATCCCCTACTGAGACTCTGGCTTTGATGCACCCCACGCATGAAGTCACCAGCGAGAGGCTCGGGACTCTTCACACCTTATGGCTCTTGATGCTTCGCCTCGACACGTTGACACATTTAACACCTCGAGATAAACTCCGCGATCTCTCTCTTCATATTGCTCCACCAAAATGTATGTCAAAGATCACGATACATTTTGGGACTATTGCGAACGGTGTGTTGTGTGCTTCCATCATGATTTTATACTTTAAATCAGTATCGTTAGGAACACATAGTCTGGAGTTGACTCAAAGTATTGATTATTCATCGATTCTTGTTTCTGGAATAACATCTTCTTCTTCATGTCTGTAGCTTGAGTAGCTTTAACTTTTTCAATTAAAGATGGTTCCACTCGCATATTTGACATCATCATGTGGGTCCCCGGAGTCTTGAACTCTATCTCCATCCTTTGTAAGTCACACAAAATGGGTCTTTGTGTTGACAGCATCGCATACGATCTTCCAACGCGTCAGCTACCACATGCGCTTTTCCAGGATGGTATTGAATGGTATGATCGTAATCTTTCAACAGCTCCAACCAACGTCGTTGTCCCATGTTGAGTTCGTTCTAAGTAAAGAAATATTAGGATGTCATCAATAATGACAATAATGAAATGATCCAAATATTTCTCAAATATTTGGTTCATCATGTCCATGAACGTAGCATGGACATTGGTCAATCCGAAAGATATAACTAGAAATTCTTAATGCGCGTATCGATTTCTAAAGATAATCTTTGGAATGTCATCTGTTCTAATCTTTAACTGATGATATCCAGAACGAAGATCGATCTTTGAGAAGAATTGTGCACCTTGCAACTGGTCGAACAGGTCATCAATGCGAGGTAGCGAATACCTATTCTTGATGGTGACATGGTTTAACTCCCGATAGTCAATATAAAGTCGCATACTACCGTCTTTCTTCCTTATGAATAAAATAGGAGCATCCCAAGGAGACGTACTAGGACGTATAAAACCGATGTCTAGCAACTCCTGTAGTTGGACCTTTAACTCCTGAAGTTCAATAAGAGCCATTTGATATGGGGTTTTAGAAATGGGTTTTGTACCGAGTTCAAGGTCAATAAAGAATTAAACTTCACGTTCTGGGGGTAGACCGGAAAGTTCTTCGGGAAATACATCAGGAAACTCATTAACAACAGAAATATTATTCAAATCTGACATATTTTGGTTTAAATCAGTGACATGGGCTAAGAAAACTTGACATCCGTTATTCAATAAACGAATAGCTTTATGACTTGAAATGACATTGATTGATTTGAATTCGCACAACGGGTTGTTTAGGAATATGAAAATAACAACTTTATGAAAACAATCAATTTTAGCAAGATGAGTGGTTAACCAGTCGATTCCAAAAATCACATCAAATTCAAGTATTTTCAAAGATATAAGATCAACAGGTAGGGTGAGGGTACCAATTTGAATCAACTAAGATTTATAAACTGTGAATGTAACGAAGGTTTCACCCAACGGAGTTTCAACAGATAAGTCAAAGTCTAATTTCTCAGGAGTCAAGTTCAAATGTTGAGCACAAGTAGGTGAAATAACAGAATGAGTAGAACCGGTATCTAATAAGGTATAGACTTCACAAAAATTTATGATTAACTAACCTGTGATAAATTCATTCGGGTTACTCGAGTTTTGAGCAGTCTCGACAAACGCTCTTCCAGGAACCACCGACTTTGATTTGTCTGGGACAGTCTTTGGTGTCACTATCTCAGCTGGTCTTGACTTTGCTATAAAGCTCATTCCACCCTCAACTGTTTCGTCGCATTCCTGATCTATGATTTGAATCATTACTCTTCGATCCATATCGAATTGGGGTTGACCTCTATGCACAGGGTAATTTCAAATTCGATGTTGGATTCTTCCAATTGCTGTCCAAAAAGTGAAATCCATATCGTCTATTTTGGCCTTCTTAGATCGGACGTCTCTTTCTAAAATATCAACGCGTCGTGCGACTTTTACCCATGCATCTTCAATTCTCACTCGTTCCGTTGCTTCTTCTTTCAGCTGATCGTTGACATTTGCATTTTCAGATTCCAGCTCTAATATCATATGCTCTGCCAGAGAGAGCTTCTGTTCAAGCCTCGCATATCGAGTAGCAAAATCTTGAATTTCTGTATCCCTTTCTTGAATTGTTGTATCCCTTTGTTCCACGGCTGTTTGTCATTCTTCAAGCTGCTCTTCTAACTCATGAATACGATCTTGCAGTTCTACATTTCGATCATAAAATTCTCCTAACAAATCCTCCTCCTCAGGTTCATCTTCTTCCTCACTCTCAGCTGCTACCTCTGCGACTAGCCTGGGTGAAACTATTAATTCTTCACTCACCACATGGATATTTCTAATTTCTTCTTCTCCCGACATCACATTATCCTGATTGGTGATTAGAGGTGCCTCAACGGTCTCATTCACTCCATTGTTTAGATTTTCAGTTGCCATTCTTAAATACTGCCACAAAACAAGGGTTAATCAAACAAATTAACATATCACATATTAACTCTATATTCCAAACGACCAATTAAATAACAAATAAGCTTAGGTAGGACACACTAGCGAAGGATTTATTCGTCTCTCCCCTCCTAGTTTTATTCCCCGATCTCCGCCAGAGATCATATCCCTAAGCTCTGATACCAACTGTGACGCCCCCAAAATAGGTTCAATACCAACCCATTCTGAGTCGCCAAATACATGGTACAGAACTCCAAATACAAATATTTTATCTCAAACAGTCGTGCAAAATACGACTACACAACTGTGAGTGTCAATACAAACGAAATATTAACACTCAAATTCAGTCCTCACTAATTACATATATTATCACACTATATTACAAAAATAGTGAGGACTACTACTGCTCTATTCTGACCATCACACTGATCCCCGACTAGTTCCCGCAACATTCTCATTCCCTGAAAAGGACAATAGATGAAAAGGGTGAGCTCAACTAGCCCAGTAAAAAATATTATGACTAAGATAATAAAGAACAATTTATCGTTAGTCTTCAACAAATTAGATAAAATATTATGGACCACAAGATTTTGATAAACAACTGCAGCGAAAATAATAATGCATCAGAAGAATTAAGTAGGAAATAATGTCTACTATCTTCTATGATTTGAAAGTCCATAATCAATATTTTATCCCTATAACATCAATCAATATATATCTTGAATCAAATATTCATCTTTGCACTACGGGCCAAAGGTATTCATTTATATCACCAGTGGTCAAGTTCATCTCAACACCTGTTCATCTTTGCAATACATGCCAACGATATTTATAAAATAATCATTCATCTCTGCACTACAGGCCAAAGATATTTAATTATATCACCATTTAGGACTAAAGATGATGAAAAATATTTTAAAGAACGAATCCAGTGAGATAAAGGACAAAGATTAAGGATTCGTATTTTAGTTTATTCAAGTTCAAAAATACTCCATAATAATACTTTGTAAAGCAAAATTCAAGAATAGAGCTCAAAACTTGGATCCAATCAAATATAAGAACCTTAACATGCAACTTGGACAAATAGAAGAAAAATAAATTTTTATGTGAATAGTACCGTATTTGTGAATAGTGCCGTATACATGAATAGTGTCGTATACGTGAATAGTAACCCCGACATAAAAAAGATAGAATTTTCATAAGAAAAATCATACTTCGTGAATAGTACTCGTGAATAGTGCCGTATACGTGAATAATGCCGTATACGTGAATAGTAACTCTGACAAGTAAAAATTTCATAATAAAATTTATACTAATATTTCGATGAAATGATATTGAAAGCAATAACATCATTTACGAAAGAAAATAACATCCCTTACGAAAAAAAATAATATCCTTTACCTCAAAAGAACAGTACTTCTGACTGGAATTTCAGGTATAATGCTGAAGGAAACTTGCACTGAATAGCAACACTCAAAGTATCTAAATACTCACAAAAATACGCTCGATATTATAGAGAGAGAAAACTTCTGATTCTGGTGTGATTTTTAATTCTAAACTAAGCATCCTATTTATAGGAGAATGGAAGGGTACTATTTGAATAAAAATCACGGACTGCACAGTGAAAAATTTCGGACGAATTCACGGGCGCGCACCGGTGAAAAAATTTAATTTTACTATTCATTACTGTGCAATAAAATATTCTAATAAAAAAATTTAGATATAATTTATATATATATATATATATATATATATATATATTACATACCGTATAAGGTAGGTAATTATAATATATATATAATAATACTCCCTCCCCCATACGTTTCCTCCCCCCCACCCCATTTTCATTTTCATCCCACATGTGGGCCCCACCCCACATGTCACTTTCACACACATATATAATATATATATATATATACTGAATAATTTTATACCGATTATTTTGAAAAATGAATAAGTGGGGTTATATATAATAAGCCAAATTTACAACAAATACTTCAATAAAAATCCCTCTATTTATCTCAATTCACTTGGCTTCACAAAACACATTTTTAATAACATTTTTTTTTCATCATTAATATTATAATTCACAATATTAACATCCAATACTGATAAAAATACCTCAGCCCTAATTCCTTTTTTTATATCCACAAAAATAATTATTTTCTTATCATATAAATCAATAATTAATCATTCACAAATAATATTACAGAACTACAATATTGACAACCAGGTCGTTCCAAGAAAGAGGGGGCCTTTCGATAAGGATTTCTCCTTACTGGCGCGCAATTAAATAACCCCTCCTAAACAGAACTTCCTTAGACATTGCCAATAATGCTATCTAATAATATTATTCAAATAATATGAGTTATTGATTTGATAATTTAAAATACTGTGCAATGACAATTATTGAATCAATAAAATATTATGCAATTATCAATGTAGCAATTATTGAATCAATAATATAAAATATTGAACAGTAATTACTGTAACAATTATTGAGTAATGACTTCTTACGTAAGAATCAATAATTAGAATTACTGTGCAATATCGTGTGCTACTGTGCAACACTGCATATTACTGTATTTTAACCACCGGGTATTTCAACAGTTTTAACGGTAACAACCCCGCCGTTATTTTTTAGAAAAATTTATTCTTGTTGTTTTCTTCATCCGACAGTTATTCTGTTGTGGGGCCCACAAATGATTGCGACCTCGTACGAATATTCCCTGACAACAAGAATATTCCACAACCAAACAAATATTTCCCGACAACAATGAGTATTTTATTATCACTTGCTAACTTTGAAAAATTTGCACATATTTCCCATAACTCACCACATTTATCAAAACAACACCTTATTGTTTAAAAACAATATATAAAAAAATTAAATTTTTATTCATAAAATCTGGGATCTTACATATACCTTGAATAAAAGGACAATAATGACAAATAATTGTATGAAATAATTAACTACGACAACTATGAATGAAAGGTACAGCTGTGGTTAGTGAATATATGTAATTGTATGTAATACCTTGCATAAAAGTACAATAATGATAGATAATTATATGAATGAAAGGTACAAGTATGAATGAATGTACAACTGTGGGTTTTGGACTCTTTTTCGACTATTTTTCTACGAATGAATGTTAGGCAGGGGGGCTGATGTGTATTTAATGTATATATATGTAATTGTATGTAATACAAGTAAAACAAAACATACATTTCTCACCCTAATCGCTGTCTGAGGCAGAATCATTTTGTATATATATTGGAGATTCATAACCATCATTATCTTCATATTCAGTGTCAGTGTCAGTCAATAACTCTTCCACCTCAGTATTAATGTCATCTGGCACATGTACTGACTCGGGATCCAATTCATCAGTTTCATCTCTAACCGCTGACTGGATTACTTCATTGTTGTCCTCCACATTTATTATAGGAGGTCTATGAAGCATCTCCTCTTGGTAGAACTCTCCGTCTACTAATTGGACACGATTTTGCGCGGGAATATGAATTACAACTTGCCAATCTGTAGGTGGTCTATCCCTTTTTCTAACAGCACTAGGAGTGTAGTATACTTGTACTATTTGAGTTGGCAACACAAACGGTTCGTGGGCGTATGCAGACCTATGGAGGTCAATATCAACGATTTCATGTCTGTTAACACGTATCCCTTTTTCTGAATCAAATCAACGACACTTGATTAAGTTAATCTGACCCCCATAAGTGCCCTTGTACGACAACTCTATGATTTCCTCCAACTCTCCATAAAAGGCACGACCAAGCTCATTGTAACAATCTCCTTGGACACAAACTCCAGTGTTCGTTGTTCTTTTATCGCGAGCATATATCTTTGTATGAAATTCACAGCCATTTATTTTGTAACCATTTCGGCTGACTTGGTCCCTGTCTGGGCCCATAGCTAGGACTTGTATATTTAGAGGAATGGTTCCCACATTAAGAGCCTACAAAAATTCGTTTAAATTAAATGAATTCATAAATTAATACTATATATGTCGTGCTTAATTAACTTCACTTACTTTGTCCTTTAGCCAAAGTTCAAATTTTTTATCTCGACTGAGTTGAATATCTTTATTAGTGATGCCGGGCTGATTTGCTTTTAACTCGTCATCGTATGATTTATACAATTTTATAAACATTAACATATTGGAATGTATGAGATTAATTACAGGTTAAGATATATGTCCAGTAAATATGAATTTTACATATATACCTCACAAATTCGTCAATCTCCTCGCAATTGAGAAGAATGTAAGTATGTGTAGCATCTAATTCTGGCTTAGAGAGGAATATGCGCTTTCCTTTTCCGTAAGCGCGTCCCGGTAGACCAAATACAGAAAGCCGACCATTTAGTTCAACATTGCCCCCATCATCATGTCTCGGGACTCGATTGGCCTGTGTCAAGACTTCGTCGGGAAAATAGTCTAAGACAAACGTAGATATCTCATCGAAATTATATGCCTCACATATCGACCCCTCGACGTAAGCTCTATTTTTCACCTTCCTCTTAAGGTTTTCCATCATCCTCTCGAAAGGGTACATCCATCTAAATTGAACTGGACCACTAACACGAGCTTCATAGGGTAGATGGATTTGCAAATGCTCCATGGAGTCAAAAAAACCAGGTGAGAATATCTTTTCAAGCTTACACGTGATCTCAGTGACGTTCTTCTCAAGTACAAACATGTCCTTCTCATTTAACGTTTTTGAACATATGTTTCTGAAGAAATGACTAAGTTCAGTCAAAGCATCCCATATTGGTTTATCAAGCAAATCCCGAAATGTTATAGGCAGGAGTCTCTCCATAAACACATGACAGTCATGACTCTTCATCCCTTGCAATTTCCCACCTGTGACACACCTTGCAATGTTTGAGGCATATCCATCCGGTAGTTTCAGAGTCTTAATCCATGTGCACACATCTTCAACTTGCTTTTTGGACAATGTATATCTTGCATGCAGTTTGACCATCCGACCATTAGGAGATTCATAAAGTTCTAATCCAGGACGCTTACAAATATCTTTCATGTCCAATCGTGCCTTATCATTATCTTTTGTCTTGCCCGGAACACTCATCACGATGTTAAACACATTGTTGAACACATTTTTCTCAATATGCATCACATCTAGAATATGACAAATCAAATTGGTAGACCAATAAGGCAGCTCCCAAAAGATGCTTCTCCGAACCTAATTATGAGACTCGCCAAACCCATTGATTATGTTTGAGGCAACAATCTTATCGAATGGGATGACCGGCAATCTCATCACACGGTCACGCATCTCCGTCTTCGATAATTACGGTGCAGGCATATCATTTGCTACTTTATCTTTCCTGAAGTGTTCTCTATTTCTTCGAAACGGGTGGTCTACCGACAAGAAACGACGATGACAGTCAAACCAGCAAGGCTTTCGACCTTTTGATAGATTGAAAGACTTTTTATGCTCCATACAATACGGACAAGCCAACTTCCCGTGTGTACTCCATCCAGCTAACATACCATAGGCAGGGAAATCACTTATAGTCCACATAACCGCTGCCCGAACGTTGAAATTTGTTTTTGTGGAAACATCCCAAGTATGTACTCCATCCTTCCACAATACCTTCAACTCGTCTATAAGAAGTCTCAAGTAAACATCTAGGTTCTTTCTAGGACTCTTAGGACCAGGAATCATGAGTGAAAGAAACAAGTATGGTTGTTTCATGCACATCTAGGGAGGCAAGTTGTACGGAGTAATAATCACAGGCCAGCAGGAGTACGGAACAGCTGAGTGGCCGAACGGGTTGAATCCATCAGTGGAAAAGCCAAGCCTCACATTTCTATGTTCCAATGCAAACCAAGGATATGCTAAGTTAAAATCTTTCCAAGCCTGCCCATCTGCGGGATGGTTAAGTTCTCCATCTTTAGCTAGAGATTTCGCATGCCAAGTCATATGTTCAGCTGTTCTTGAAGACATGTACAACCTTTTTAACCGATGCGTAATTGAAAAATACCTTAAAATCTTAAAAGGTATACTTGTCTTTTTTGTAGTCACACCCTCTTTATTAGGCCTGAACAGATCATGACTGCAAAACGTGCACCTTGTCTTTTGTTCATTTTCCTTATAAAACAACATGCAATCGTTCGGACATGCATCGATCTTTTGGTATCCAAGACCCAACTTTTTCACCATTTTTCTTACAGTAGTAGTTATCGGGCAATTTTTCATCGTCAGGCAACATACTCTTAATGGCCTTCAAGAGCGACTCAAAACACTCATGGTTCATGTTGTGATCAGCCTTGATGTTAAGTAATGTCGCCACTGCAGACAATGTAGTGTTCTTGGTGCAACCATGCCACAACGGCTCGCTGCCCTTGTTTAACAACTTAAAGAACGCTTTAGCATCAGAATTCATAGGTTGCTCTCTGTCTTGTTCCCAATCAAAATTCGACCCTGCAATATCATGAACCATGTCATTCATATGATGGGTACTGCTGTCCGGAGTGTGTACTTGTGCATAGCCACTATCTCTTTTCTGCCCATGTGCACACCATCATTCTTCATAGTTTTTCATGAACCCAGAAACAAGTAAATGATAGTTTACTATGTCTCTGTCCATATAATTTACATTTTTACACTTCAAACAAGGGCATCTTATCTTGTTCTGACCATTCACACATTTCGGGTGACTATATGTATAATCCAAAAACACTTGACAACCAGTTCTAAATTCAGTTGTAGCACCTATCTGGGCATCTGACTTTCGTTTTCTCATCCAACTACGGTCTGAATAGAGGTCCATGATACCACGGTACCTACTGCAGACAAGGATTATTGTATCCCCTTGTTAGATATTTACAATTGAGCCCAATGTCATTTATGATGCATATAAATACATGTAAGCATATGACTTGAGCATACTTATAAGCATATGATTAACATTTAAGCATACTTGTAAACATATGACTTGAGCATATACACGTTTATGATTAAAATTTCAACATACATGTAAGCTGTTGTTGTTTGAGGGTGTTCAAACAACAACACAGCCCCAACCATACATGTTTAAACCATACAAGCCATACATGTTCAAACCAACATAATGTATAGCATGGTCAGGCTCTCTAAGCATACTTATAATCATACAACTTGAGCATACTTGTAAGCATATGATTAACATTTAAGTATACTTTGTAAGCATATGACTTGAGCATACTTATTAGAATCTGATTAAGATTTAAGCATACTTGTAAGCATATGACTTTAGCATACTTGTAAGCATATGACTTAGTCTCTTTCTTATAGTTATGGGTAACATGTAAGTATGAAACCATAGTGGTTCAACTCGCTTGCTTTTGGATGAGTTAACTCACGAGTCAAGCTTTTGAAACTATGCCCAAGAAGCCAAAATGGCTGGCATCTGCTGCATGCTGCTGCCATTAGGCAGCAGCTCCCATTTTCTGCCCACTGCTGTTGCCGATAGGCAGCAGCTGCACCTTCTCTCCTTGCTTTTCATAGCTCAATTATCCACATTCTTGATTTATTTAGGTTGTACTTTAAACATTATATGGGTGATACACTCAACTATCATAGAGAAGATAGTTGGGCACTCCAAAAAATTTAAAGGTGTTGACTGAGAGCCTAAGGGAAGCCCCCAACCAACGCCTACCACAACCATGCTGCCCACCCGTGGGCAGCAGTCTTATTTCCAACCCATAACATGCAGTAAACCCATAATTAGTGTGTGTGTATATATATATATATTGTATTTGACGTCATTTTGTATTTTCTTATGTTTGGTTTTGTTTACATTAGCTGAAAGGTTGTATAGTTATGTGCTTGATGACAAGATTGAGATTCACCTGAAGTAGTATTAGGGTTTGATAGTGAACAATTTTGAGTATCCAGCTGTCTTGTCTCGTTAAGTATTCTATTTATAAATGACAACCAAGGCTCATATGAGTTGGAGTTGTTCTTGTGATTTTGGTTTATGAATTTGAAGAACAATTTGTTCTCAAACTGTCTTAAAATTTAGCTGTAGTTGAATATATTTTTTTTTTCAAAATGTCAATCTTGATCTTTATTATGTTTTCTTTGCTCATCATAGTGATCTTGAGGTTTGTGGTTATCAATGAGGTTACCTGGCGACCATCTTATAGGTGCTGAGTTTGGTTTTTAAAAATAGTTTTGCCTATGTAACATTATTGCGGTACGATATTGTTTGAAGACATATTTAATACATTGTTTAAATGATTTATTCTGGCGAGTGAATTTTTAGATATTCTCTGTGTTGCAGGAAATTTGTAAGATATACTTTCAAGAATTCGATGCAATTACATGTTAATTTGTCATCACCATGATTAGCTAGGATGGTTGAAATTGCATATGATCTATCATTCCCAAAGTGAATAAACTATGAACTATCTCCCCACCCCAACCCCTATCCTCAAGTGTATAATTGGAACATTTATACTTTGTGGTATGAGACCCTGAAAAGTAAAGAAAGGCAGGAAAGCCAATGAGTTCTAATTGCAAAGTCAGCATGGTTGAACGTTCTAATTGCAAAGTCAGCATGGTTGAACAAAAGATAATTCTCTGGTCCTCTTTCCTAATCACACTATGTACTAGAATGGTGGACAAACCAAGACTGTTGTTGGATGTTAACTATCTTTCATTGAACATCTCCAATGCTGGAATCAACCTATTTCCCCCCTCTCATATCAGTTTATCAGCCTGGGTATTCTGATGCAATTCATATTTTCTAGACATAATCACACAATTTGAGATAAAAGAACTTGAATGATTATGGGTGATGGAACAGAAAATTTAGTAGAAATGTGAATGGAAATTGATATCATTCTTCCTTTTTCTAATTAATTTGTACTTTTTTCAGGTTGCTATATTATCAGAAATGATGTGGTCTGGAAAAGCATTAGAGAATCTCATAATGGTGTACTCTCCTTCCATTTAACCTCCCTTATGCCTCCACACAACCAACTTAATCTCATATATTCAAGTATCCAGCCATAACAGTTCCATATAAGCAATCATAATCAATCACAGTTAACCTAGTCACTCAATTCAATTGATTAATTGGGTTTACTTTAACTAACTACGTAAACAAAAGGTACATAAGCTAGGTTACCTTATGGCGGTGGGCGGTGGGGCGGTGGGGCTGTAGCGGCGGGCGGTGGCGGTGGCAGTGGGGCAGTAGCGGCGGGCGGCTCTCCCTTTTCTGGTCTCCCTATTCTCTTCTCCCCCTTCTCCCTCTTCTGGTCTCCCTCTCTTTTCTTTCTGTCTGGTCTGTCAAGGTGCCTGATGCTGTTTACATTAAAATTGATCAGCAACCGCTATCAGCGACCGCATGCGGTTGCTGATTTTTAATGATGATAGTAGCGACTGCATGCGGTCGTTGATACTAAGTAGTAGCAAAAGAATAGCCCGCGAGCATTTCACGCTAATTTTTAGGCGGCAAAAATATACCTGCGATGAACAACAACCGCAGGCGGTCACTGAGATCATCTAGCGACCAGATTCCCAAACGGTCGCCAAAGGCGGTCGCTGATGTCCACAATAGCGACCGGAGGGTGCGGTCGCTGAAACCGTTGGTCGCTGTTAGGCCAATTTCTTGTAGTGTAATAAGAGGAGTCTAATTATTATTATTATTAATTCCTAAAGGAGTTTGGGAATTAATTAATAAAAGTACTCTTACATATTCCTAATAAGATTAGGGGGTAAATTAATTAAAGGAGTTTAATTAATTGCTCCTAATAAGAATAGGAAGTCTAATTAATTATTATGAAACCCTAATCCTAAAATATTTAGGAGGGTTGTCTACATCTATAAATAAGAGGTGTCTTATTTTGATTAAGGACTAATAATTTCTCAAAGAGTTGGGAGAGCACACCTTTTCTAGAGAGAGAGAGAAAACTAGGGTTTTGTCAATAACCCATCTTCTTAATACTTGTTCATCCTTGGTGGATCACCTCTAGAGGCCAAACACTTAGGTGACTGACGTTGATCAAAGGAAGGAATCACACCCGGTAGATTCAAGTCGAACAGGAAAATGATTGGAGTTGAATTCGTACCTGAGGAAGCTCATATTTTCAAGGGTATGAATCTCATCATCTTCTTTTCGGTTAATTAATAATTGCTCATAAAGGATGATCCGGGTATATGGTTTGTAAAATTTTAAAACTCTAATTTTTAGGCTTCCGTTACTATGTATGTAATTGTTGCATGCTTATGAATCTTACAAACCTAACAAAGACAACATTGTAGATCCATTTACTAAAGCTTTAACAAAACAATAGTTTGATCGTCACTTAGAGAAGATGGGTATAAGATACCGATGGCGATCGGCTTTAGTGCAAGTGGGAGATTGAAAGTAGTATGCACACAAGCCAATCATATTTGATATGATAAAGCATATACTTTGTAACAATCTTATTCATTTATTATTGTAAGAATTGTTTATTTAAAGGCTTTTAGTTTATTTACTGTTATATTAAATGTGATAAACTCATAGTTTTGAGTAATACTTTTAGAATCATGATGAAGATCATGCTAATGAGATTTAAATTCTAGATAGCTCACAAACTAATTAAAATTGTTCCCAATCGTTGAATTACTAAAAAGGGGATTAGCGAATCTAGATAGATTTGTATATACGTTGCTTGCTCATTGGATGAGGATAATTGATCTCATGATCATTTGTGTGGAGACACTAAAGTAAGTATGTAAGTGCTTATTGGAGAATAAGTTCACTGAACGTGGCTTGCTAAGGAATACCTAATGGAGTTTTATTTGCTTGTCAATAGGAATTCCTGTAGTGATAGTAATACAAGTGATCCTTAAACTTGAGATCATCATAATATCTTGTGTATAATGAGTTATACTTTGACATATCCCTTAAGACCCTTAGAGTATATTAAAGGGTATGCTTGGGTATAATAAGTTGTGCATGGAGATAATGAATGATCAATAAAGAATCTGCCGCTTCTAATAAAAAGGAGAGAATGTCCTATGTGATTCGATAAATGACAACTCAGGAATCCTTGGCCAAGGTAGAATGAAATTAGAAAAGAGTTTCTAATTTGCAATATTTAGAGTTGTGCATTTGAGAATCGAAATACATATAATTAAATAAAATATGACTCGACAGTAATTTCATATCTTATATTTAATTGGGACATTGTATGGTGGAAGGATTGAATTGCACGGTAACTATTTACTCAAAGGTTCTTTTATGATTAATGTTGAAATCTATATTATCTGGAAAGTCAGTTGATCGCTAAGGGGGCTTACCCTTATTGTAGACTAAATGTTATTTATTTAAATAAATTAAATAGTTTAATTTATTTATTTAAATAAGATTAGAATTGTTAACTAATTGATTTATTTACAACCGATTTAATATGGAGAAACCTAAAGGGTCACACCATAAAAAGAAAATATTTATTTAAGAAGTAAATGGCATAATCGTAATAATAATTTAAGTGTATTTAATTTAATCTATGGTGATAGTATAAATTCAATAGCTTAATATTTATTATTTAATATTTTAAAAATATTAAATATAAATTAATAAGAGGAGTCTTATTATTATTATTACTATTATTATTAGTTTAATTTCTAAAGGAGTTTGTGAATTAATTAATAAAAGTCCTCTCATATATTCCTAATTAGATTAGGAGCATATAATTAATTAAAGGAGTTTAATTAATTAAAACAAAACCCTATTCTTAAAAATTTTAGAAGAGTTTCTTACATCTATAAATAAGAGGAGTCTTATTATAATTTAGGGTTACACTAATAATTCCAAGAGTTAGGAGAGTACGTATATTATAGAAAACTAGAGTTTTGCCAAATACTCATCTTCTTGAATACTTGTTCTTCCTTGGTAGATCACCTCTAGAGGTCAAACACTTGGGTGGCTAACGTTGATCAAAGTAAGGAATCCAACCCAGTGAATTCAAGGAGAACGTGAAAAGGAATTGAAGTTGAACTCGTACCTGAGGAAACTAATTTTTACAAGGGTATGAATCTAATCTCCATCTCTTTTCTATTGATTGATAATTAAGCACAAAGTATGATCATGGTGATGGTTTGTATGAAAATTTTAAATTCCTATTTCATCACGCTTCCGCTACTCTTATGTGATTTTATTGCATGATTACGCTATATACAAACTTAAAATTAACTGGTCACATTCGACTGCAGCTTCATCTAATACTTTTGAGTGGTGTCACATCTCCAAGATAGATGTTAGACACAAATATATGATCTTCTATTTGAATTAAGACTGATTGACAAACATCTTGAGATCTTCACTCTACAAGACTCCTCATTGTCAGTTCTATGACAAGTCTGACATGCTCTACGACTTGGACATATTATTCATAATGGTCGTAGAGCTTGAGGCTTGAATTAATCAATGATCTTGTACCCTACGTTTGCTTGCTCTACGAGTAGAGAGACACTCTAATGTGATCTCTATGATCTATTCTACGAATGGCTCTCTACGATGAGCACTCTATGATCTTTGAGCAGACTATGCGATCTTAATTTTGCTTTACGATATTCTCTTTACTTTACGATTCTTGAGAGGTTTCTTAATCTTCCAGCAAACTCTGCGAAGCATAGCTAACTCTGTTATCTTTAATAAACACTACGAAACAACATAACAATATTATAATCGCTTAACATTACTATATGAATAGATCAATTCAGATCTATTCGCTCAATAGATCAACCTAACAAATTTGATCTTTCTATTCTAAGTCTTTGTACATCATTATCATATTAAGGACTTTACAAAAACTATTGAACAATTAAAAATTAGAAATATTATATCATCAAATTTAAACATGAAAATCCTAGCACACATTAAAAAAGTGACAATTTATATCCATATATAACAAGAGGGCCAACAATCTTTAATTTGGTGAGTAGTGATTTTGAGCTTAATAACTGAGTTACGACCAAGCTTGTCTTAAAAAATACAAAAATAAACCGAAACGATAGTATAGCATGCTCCTTACAAAAGTTTGTGATTTTCCAACTCAATAAATTGATATTAACTTTGTTGATTCATTTTGGTTGGTCATGAGTTCCAATCAAATTAACAAAGAAAAAGAATACCAAATTCCTAACACTTAATCCTGTCTTTGAGTTTTAATTTGGAGATAAAAGAAAAAAAAAGTGAAAAAAAAACAAACATAAGTGGTGTCTTTGAGTTTTTAAATAGAAGAGAAAAGAAAAGAAAGTAAGGAAATTGATGTTTTTGAGTTTTAGTTAAAGAAGAAAATAAAAGAAAGCTAAGGAAAATGAGTGTATTTTGAGTCGAAAAATTTCTTATCACTTTTGAGAAGAAAACTAGAGAAGAGAAAGTAAAACTCCCAAACAGCGTACTGGGTTGGAGTATTAATCCTAAATTTCTTATTTGTTTTAAAAATTGAACTTGCTGCTATTAGTCTAATGATAACAAAATGACTTGAAATTAATGGGGACTATTTGATATCATGTTCAATTAAGTATTATGATCCTTACCATTTGAGATTAAAAATTTGTTAACAAAATTAACCTTTATTTTTTTTAAAAAAAAGACCGGTGTATCATATTCTATTAATCTATACTCACAGATAATACGATCTATTTGTTATTATTGATAAGAGTAATTGGCCAAACAATAAATTTTTATCAAATTCTTTAAATAATATTGAATAAACCAAACATAACATGAAATTATTTTTAGTTACCCCATAAATAATCTAGCTCATTCTAAATAAACATGTGACTGAAACTATTTAATCATAGAATAAATAGTATTGAGATTATAATTTATAAAAATATAGTCCCAGAACCATAATCCTTCTAAACAAATATCACCCAAGAGTTTTGTAGGTTCGTAATCCAAAGCGGATGCAGTCACTTGAGCTCATACATGTATCAGACAACGTTAAAGGTAGGGGTGTAAATAGGTTAAATTGAACTGAACAGACAGTTGCTCGGATTTGATTCGAAAAGTTAAATTCATACTCGAATTCGAATTGTATTTGAAAAAATTCTACTCAGATTCGACTCGAATCAAATATTTATTATTCGAATTCAATCCAGCTCGAATCAAATTATATTCAAATTACTTGCGAGTTTCGAATTCAAGTTCAAATTCAAGTATCCACATAGTGACTAGCTTTATATTACATATAATTATAAATTGAAATTATTATTTTACATAGAAATGAGAAAATAAATTTACAATTACACTTTATAAATATAAAATCATAATAAAAATTAAAAACAAACTAATTAAAGAAAATAATAAGTAATTATCCTAATTTTATTTAACTTTATACATATTATAAGAGACTGTATTTAGTATCTACTTGAATGTGTATCAACCGAGTATATATCGAGTTACAATCAAGAATTCAAGTAGTTTGAATCCTAGACGAGTTGAGTATAACTTTGTTCAAATTTTACTCTTATTTCTATTCGAACTATTTTTTGTGCTCAAATTTGAATCATATTATTCATGAATTCGAGTCTTCCTCGCATTTTTTCAAGTTGAATCCAAATCGAACCCGAACTGTTTGATTCAATTTATTGTCTTATTTTAAGGTGGGTGTATCAGTACATTGTTATTATTTTCAGGATGTAGTTTACTATACCCACATTATCATAAATAAATTAAAATTCATTGAACTTGAATTTCAAAATTGTTATTTAAAATCAAATTTTAATTTAATCACCAATACAATTAAATCTTAGTATATAATTACATTATTCACCTAAAAAAAATTTAATAACATAATAATCATTTTCTGATAGTCCTAATAACCCTACACTACATTAAATTGATTCTCTTACTATTTGATTGAATAAACCTACACTATATAGTTCAATTAATTACTTTAATAAAACTTTAATAATTGTCTTCTTAAAATTTTAACTAAATAAATCTACATTGCGTTTAATTGAATGTCTTATTAATTAACTGAAAGAATCACGTAACATACACGGTTTACAGGTGCGGATTCAACTTGATAGTTCAGTGGGGTCAAACTCGAAAATAAATCTCTTACGAATAAAAATTTGATAAAATGAATCACAAAACTAAACAATCCTCAAATATTATTTACAATAACATTTTTCAAGGTTTCATTGCTTGAAATTGTTGCATGATAGCCTCAATTTTAATAGTTACGAAAATCTAACGTTCATCAATGTATGTTACAAAAATATCACATTTAGTTGTTGTAACTCAATTACGTATGTCCATACCTAACAATTATTAAATGTTTAAAAACTAATTCAACATTAAAACAAGATCAATATACAATATGAATAGTCAAGTGTAATTAGCACCAATAATAAATAATCTCAATTAAACCACTAATAAGTAACATTACAAAATTAATTACAAAATTTAAAAAAAGTAAAAATAGAATAGAACACATACTTGAATTTGAAGAACTTTTATTTGATGGAATTCTCTTCATTATTGAAGTGTTGCTTTAAAAATTAAAAAGCCCTAATTTTATAAAAGTACAAAAACAAAGAATCTATAAACAATTACAAAAATTTCTAAAGCAATTGTTAAATTTGTGAAATTAAAAAACTAAAATTAAAATTAAAATTAAAATATACCTGAATCTAAATTTGGAGTTACGTTGCTCTGTTGTGATTGTGATTTGCAAATATGGAGTTATGTTGCTTTGTTGCTCCCGTCTGTTGCGATCAGATCTTTTGCTGAAAAGTGAAAAATGGAGTATTAAAGTCTAATATGGAGATAAAAGTGAAGCATTAAAGTCTAATATGGAGATAAAAGTGAAGTATTAAAAGTCTAATGGAGTATTGTAGTGGGATTGGTCCACCTCAAATTGATTTAGAGTAATACTGTAGTAGTGTTGTAGCCTTTAGAGGTAATAGCTTTTGAAGTATAAAAACCTTCTCAATTTTTTTTAAGTTGACCGGATGACCCCATAACCCATGAAATTTCAGTGGGGGGCGGTGCCCCCCTCCCCCTAACGTGTGTCCGTCCATGACGGTTTAAGTATATTTATATTATCTTTGAATTTCTTAATAAATTAACGTTCTAACTAAATTAAATTTATTAAAACTTGAAATTTAATCAAATTACACGTGTAATAAAACATCCATCACATAACACACAACACATCAGTCAGTCACCACCAAGCTCCAAACATGGGTCAAAAAAATCTGATTATGGTGAGAATAGTTTCTGCTTTGCATATTATGCTCCAAATCAACGAGTGTCGTGATCTTTTTGGTGAAAAGAGAATAGAAAAAAGGGGATCCAGTTAGCATGAAGTTTATTTTTTGATAAGTTGGTGAATTGACCAATAGAATGCTGACACACATAGAGCTTCGCCTGCGTGTCAGCACTCTACTGGTCAATTGACCAACTTACCCAAAAATGAACTTCATTCTAACCACTTCCGAAAAAAGGGGAGTACTATTTTCGCATAAATATTTAATATTTTTATATGATCACCTCTCATATGCATGTGGAAATGTCATTTTTTTAAAATTCTATAAGAAGAGTATGTTCAATTGAGAAAAGCAATCAACTATACTTTGAAGCTATTCTCCTTCTGTCAATCGACCAGCGATGAAGGGTACCACTAGAATCAGAGCTCATTGGTAATAAATGTTTACTGATCTTTTCACATAGATTTAGAACCTAAACATAAATTACACTTAGTTTTGATCTTCAAAGAAATCAAACCATCTTTAGATTAAATAAATTGTTAGCAACATTGCGTAAGGCATGTTCAAAGCACCAACAGCTAAACACGAACCTACTAGGAACCACATCTTTGCCCAACTTAGGTGATATTGTAATTGACAAACATTAGTGTTAGTGTAATAGCAAATATTACCTTTTACTTATGTTATGTTGCTTTGTTGCTTTGTTATGTTGCTTTGTTATGTTGCTTTGTTGCTCCCGTCTGTTGCAATCAGATCTTTTGCTGAAAAGTGAAAATTGGAGTACTAAAAGCCTAATATGGAGATAAAAGTGAAGTATTAAAAATCTAATGGAGTATTGTAGTGGGATTGGTCCACGTCAAATTGATTTAAAGTAGTACTGTAATAGTGTTGTAGCCTTTAGAGGTAATAGCTTTTGAAATATAAAAACCTTCTCAATTTTTTTTAAGTTGACCGGATGACTCCCTGACCCATGAAATTTCAATGGGGGTAGGTGCCCCCTCCCCCTAACGTGTGTCCGCCCCTGACGGTTTAAGTATATTTATATTATCTGCGAATTTCTTAATAAATTAACGTTCTAACTAAATTAAATTTATCAAAACTTTCAATTGAGAAAAGCAATCAACTATGCTTTGAAGCTATTCTTCATCTGTCAATCGACCAGCGATGAAGGGTACCACTAGAATCAGAGCTCATTGGTAATAAATGACTCTCTTACTTATAGATGTTTATATAATAACTTGTCTTTAACAGAAAGAGCTTATGCGAACTTAGCTTTTCATGCAAACTTATTAACGGAATTGAAACTTTTAAAGCTAGCTAAACCTTCAATTCAACATGAAACTTATTTCCCAAAATAATCACGAGGTTGAATCCAGAAACCAAGATGACCTCCATCAAGTTCATTGGCATCCCATCCAGCAAGACCTGAACCCTCCTTAAACCAATAGAATTTGCCATCCTTGAAAGAAAAAACCTTACAAGAACCAAACCCAAGGAAATAGATCTTGTTGGCTAATATATTCCTCGTCTCGTCAGCTGCTGCAGAAACCGAAAAAGAGTTGAGACCAAGAAACAATGCTCGATCCGTTAAGCTCGTTTTGGGAACCCATTTCTTCTCACAAAAATCAAACATTAATAAACAACAATAATATTTGATCTCGATCTCGCTTTTCTCCAAGTATACCAGAAGTAAATCTCCATTCGATTCGAGCATTTTGCACGGGCCCGGTCTGTCCGAGTTAACAAGCAAGTTCCAGCCCGTTATGTCCGTGTTAAAAAGCAAGTTCCATTCGCCAGTAGCTAGCTCGTAGGACTCCAAATTCCCCTTGCCAGAAAGGCAATACAAAATTCCCCGAATGAACACAATAAACCCGATATTACTTTCTATTTCTCGAGTAAATTCTTTGGTAATCCATCTCCGCTCCTTAACCTTCAGGCTGCTTATGGTAATTTTGCGAGACGAGTATTCGCGCAAAACAAAGAAAACACAATTTGGGGATTTGGGGTGGGAGGTAAATGTGGTTATAGTGTAATGGATATCACAACCAATATGATCCAAGTCTCTCAAATCAGGCACTGTCGGGATTTTCTCAGTGGAAGGGATTGAATATAGGAAAAATTGTGTAACTTTTATCTCATCTATTTCCCTTTCTCCATAAAAAAGAACACAATCATAGTTTATAACTATCCTACATAGTGAAATTAGGGCCCGGGTTCCATTCATCTGATTTCTGAATATTATCAGTAACAAATTCCGACAAAATTGGGGTAGGGTTAAAAGGGTCATAGAGTTGGCATGAGATTTCTTTCTGGGAATTGACCCTGGATCTATAAGTAAACCTGAAAAACCATGGGAACATATGGGTTTGTTTATTTGGGTGTTTATTGGACTGGAGGTACCAATTCTTGCAAACGGCACAGGCTCGAACTTGATCAGGGAAAAAAGAGTTTTCCCATGATTTCCCCCAATACATCCACTAGAATCTCAGACCATGAAGATTTTATTTTTTTTGCTTCCATTTGTTCTTCACAAACTTCTCCTCCCTTCCTTCTGATCTAATCTGCCAGATTCTTTGTAGTTCGAGGGTTTTGCATGAAAGAGTTTCTATAGTGTTTGACTAAAACTAGGTCTGGTACGGTAATACTCTATTATTATATAATAAATTATATTTGGAAGACCGGTAAACTAGTATTTTGTTATTTACATCGTCTATCAACATATGGTTAAATGTTTTTTTTGATCACTGTATTATATGTTAATTTATAAGTGAGTCATTCAATTGTTTTTTCTTACAGTCAACTCATTATATTTTTGTTTATTTATAAAACGTTAGAAAATTCGTTAAATCATATTGACTTTTAACAGAAATACACATAAGCTGCCGAGTTATAAAAAAAAAATTATGTGTCAAATATTATCATACGTGGCCTTCATTATGTGAATTTGAAGGAAAAAATTTATGAAGAAAATGAAAAAATATTTTAAAATATAATGTAAATCAGAAAAGTTAGCCAAAAAAATAAAAAAAAATGAAAAAATGTATTTAATTTTTTTTGTAATTAATATCAAATAATTTTTTAGTTAATCAAGTGACAGATAAATATAATTAAGGAAATAATAAAACGTAAAATTAAAAATATGTTAATTAAAATTAAGGAGAATATAAAAGAATTTTTTTTAAATAAAATAAAATAAAAAATTTAAGAAAAAAAACATGAAAACAATATTTTTTTTACTTATTTTTGTAATTAATAGAAAATAATTTTTTAGATAAGGCATAAATATTATTTCAAATGATTTTTTTACATTTGTTAAATGTCATACACTTTTCTCTCTCTCATTTCATCAAGCAAAGAACAAAATATACAACGCTGTTCATCATCTTCTTCAATCAAGCCTCCATAGTTTGGTCAAATACACAACACGATATGCCCAAAGTCTAGGGCTTAATTACAATGGTTATAATTTGAGCAATATATCATCATCTTCAATCAAGCCTCCATAATTTTCATCTTCTTCGTCTGAGTTTCCAACCAAAACAACTCCCCACTGTTCATCATCTTCTTCTCTCCAAACTAAATCATCTATATACATTAAATTTTTAAAAACAAAATTATCCATAAACCCAAAATCATATATCTTTGCTACTCTTTAGACCCAAAGAACGATGATGTTTCAGATCACCAAGATCCGAACCCCAAAGTCTTTAGCCCCAAAACTCAACCATTCCAGATCATAACTACAAAATCCACACTCGATTCAATCCCCCTACTAATCTTCTATAGAGAATCCCCCATGATCTAAAAGCCCTCGGATCTTCTTCTTCTTCATTCAGGTCTTCTTCTTCTTGTGTCATTTCTTCATCTGGGTTTTGGGTTTCCTAATGATATTTTGGATTTAAAAAAGAGAGAAAGAAATCAGAGAAAAAAATAAGAAGAAATTGAACGAAAATCTTTCCCTTCCCTTTGTTATAACTCTGTTTGTGTTGTTGGTAGAACATAGTATATGGTTTGTGTATGCATATATCTTTTTTTTAATATATTTTTTTATAATTTTTAAATAATTATACTTGTTACTAATTATCTAAAAACTAATTTTCTAATAATCACAAAAATAAGTAAATTATTATTTTTATTTTTTCCATTTTTTTGCTAATTTTTTTGATTTTATTTTATTTTTTAAAAAAATTATTTCATTTTCAATCAAGAGTGGCCACATCATAATGTCAACTTTCTCTCTCTTGCCATGTCAACTTTCTCTCTCTTATGTGGCATCAGACGTGGCAAACCGTTAAAAGTCAATATGATTTAACGGATTTTCTAACGGTTTGTAAGTAAATAAAAGTATAATGAATTGACCGTAAGAAAAAACGGTTGGTGATTCACTTGTAAGTTGACATAAAATACAGTGATCAAAAAACCATTTAACCCTATCAACATGTAAGATAAGTAATTTAATAGATAAATAAGGATTTCAAATTCAATGTGATTAAGTCAATTTTAACATGATATTATAATTAAAAATTAAACAATAGAGGGAAGACCCGGTCGGGCTCTACCTGGGTCCGGACCCTTATTTGTGACTTGTGAGTTTTTTTGAGGAGTGTAAAAAAGAAAAAAAATTAAAGAAAGTTTCTCCAAAACTTGGGATGATTTTGGAGAAAATTTATAAGATATTAAAATATCTTTATAATGGTTCTCCAATCTACTAAGGATAAAACTATGTGCACTATTTTACTATTGTTAGCACTATTGAATATACAAAGTTATATGTACTTAAATATTATTATTAAATTATGTGCTTCAACCAGGGGTCATCATCTATATATATATAATTAAAATTACAAACTTGGTTTTACAAATTTTGGGTTCTATTTTTTTTCTATTCAAATTAGTATAAGTAATATATAAATTTGTATCAATTAAATACTCTATTTAAATTTATAAAGTATTCGAAAAGAACCCCAATCTTTTAGAAAAAAAGGAACCTATCTTTCGTTTTTATCTCTCTTATAGGAAAAGAAACTTCTAAAAGAATTTTTATTTTTGGTTCTATCAACTTTTTTTATTGCAAGATTTTTTTTTCACAATTTTATCTAACATAATATACATCTTAACAAATTTTATGTAAGATACTTTTATTATTATAATTTTATTAAGATATCAAGATATCGAAAAAACTCTTAACAAATCTCATCATTTATTTATATTAATATTAGTCGTGAATTCCAATTTTAAATTAGTATCCTAACTAAATTAAATTTATTAAAACTTAAAATTTTATCAAATCACATGATTATTTGTATTAATAATATATGAGAATTTTTTGAAACATTATAATTATAAATTAGTCGAAAAATTATAGTAAATTTATTACTAACTAATTGTCATAAGCTAAATTAAACTTATAGAAAAAAATTTGAGTTTGATTAGCATTTTAAACAAATTTGTCAATATAAACACTAACATAGATTCCCATCACAAACTTTAAATAAAATTATAATAATAATTTTTTCATAATCATAATTAAATAAATTTACATTTGTACCAATAATATAAAATTCAAAATTTTATTATTTAAATAAATATTTAATAACTACAACTATTTTTTTAAAATTTTAATTAAATATTTATTCTACATTTATTTGATTATCTTAATAATTGACATAATAAGCCATTAGGCTAATGATATATTTTGCGACTTTATATGTCGATTTTTTAGTTGCGAGTTACTTAAATAATTATAGTTGATAATATTTTAACGATTTATTTGATATAATGGACCAATTTTATAATCATATCAAATTTAATGTATTGATATACGTTGCAATCCTAATTCGGTAAAAAACTCTGGCATAGCATGATTTAAACCATTATTCATGCCGACGGTGGGTTTGGTGAGCTTGTTTGATTTAATAGCATGGATGCGAGTGCTTGGAGTGTTTCGGACACCATAGCCCTCATATGAAAATCTGATATGGGGCAACATTAACTATTTTTTTAACCTAAATTGGATATTCAGACCACAAAATCGAATCTTCAAAACCATAGCATACAAATCTAATATACAAGCATACACAGAAGCATGGTTTCACAACAAAATGAGTTACTAATGACATAGCTAGTCAATTTCTTCACATCTACAATAAAGGTTACACTTTTTGCCTCGCATATAAGTTATAAAAATAAATTATTTGGCAGAATCAAGAAAGAATAAATTTCATCTTCGCGACGCAATTAAATACTAAAAATTCTCTTCTGGACCTTCTTTTTTATATATATTCAACTAATATACAAATTATATCATTTTCGCATGTCTAATATTTGCATGATTTAAGTAAATTGTTATTTACTTAAATCCACAACACTTTAACGGAAATTGTTAAATTCACAACACTTTTTGTTATTTTTACAATAAAAGTGTCGCTGTAGATGTATAGCGATGATAAAAACCGTAGCTATAAAATCTATAACGACACTTTTGTTATGGAATATTTTTTATTGTGAATTTAAGAGAATTATGACAGTTGCTTGTGGTTATTGAGGACCGCCCGTCCGCCACTGAACTATGACAGTTGCAACACTTGTGGTGAAATAATAATTTATAGTGGAAACTCTATCCGGTGATAATATAGAATGAATTAAAATTTGAGGCTGACAATTTGTATCTAAAACACTATTAAGATTATGATACATCATTAAAATCATTAAAATAACGGTAATTTCGTTTAACATTCCTATTTCATTAACGATGTATCATAATCTTAATATTGCTTGTGTATTAATAGACACATAATTAATACATTTTAATATTCTCATATTTATTATTTTATGTTTATTTTATTTAACTAATACATTTTATTTTGTTTTGTAGAAAATAACACTTATTTTTTTGGGGAGCAAATAAAAGATTTATATCCAACTTTTAAAGATGAAAAGGTTGGTGGATTACCATATAGAGATTGAAGTCAAGAAGGAAAGGAAATAAAAAAAAGAAACAAAGGTGTCCAATTTCAAGGAACCTAAATTACAGTACAAATTTATTTTTCCTATAAATATGTCTCTTGTTTTAGAGAGGATGAGGTATTGTATTAGTTTCGATTAGGAGTATGAGTAGATTAAATTATTTCTTCATTGTACGTTCGTTGAATGATTGTTAATTTAAGATAGTTTTTATTTTATTTTTAATCTTCTTCTCTTCTTTATTTTAGTTAGTTTATTTATTTTCATGTCTAGTTAATTTTTTATATCTAGGATGAAAATAAAATTAGATAATTATTTATGATAATATTTTTCATTTTTTCTATTATTTATGTTTTTATGTTTAATTGATTTCGCCTTCATGTTTCGCTATTGAAATACCTTCGCTTTATAGTTCTTATGTGATTTAAACTTAATTAAGAAGTTTTGATATATTATTGTTAAAATATGAGTTTTTCATAATCCATGCTTATTCGAAGAAGTTTTGATGGGTTATAATTAATCCTTAAATTTTCATAGTCTATTTTTGCTCACGTTAATTGTAAAATTACTAAATTAAAGGGGAGTGTGATCAAAATCATAATTAAATTATAAAAATAGAAGAGATTGAATTACTTATTATGTTTATTGTTTAATGGATTCGGATTCCTAGATTGCTTGCTCATTAGTAGTTTTAATATTTTTGTTAATCAATTCTCAATCTTTATTTCTAATTCACCTAAAATAGATATTAAGGATACATTAAAATTAATCTAGTCTATGTCTATGTGGGTTCGACCTCTACCTGCCAGTTATTCAATTTGACATTGTGCACTTGCAGTTACATATTTTTATCACATCAAGTTTTTGGCGTCGTTGCCGGGGACTAGAATTAATTTTATTTATTCCTTAATTTTTATTTATTCGAATAATTTTTTTTATTTCTAATTTTTTTTTTAAAAAAAATCAGGACTATCAAAGCGGATCAACAATGCGGAAAGACAAGATTATTGTTGCGCTTTTCCTGGTATTTTGTATCTTAACTAAAAAAAACAATAGCTTAGTTTTTTTCTGCTTTTTTTAGTTTTTATTGTTAGTTAGAAAATTAATTATCGCATTCATGCATTCACTCACGTAGAGCACAATCCTATTTAGGTTTTTATTTTATTTATTTATTTATTTTCAAATATAATATGACGCCCCCAAAATAGGTCCACACAACTCATTCTGAGTTGCCAAAATACATGGTATAGAATTCAAATACAAACTTCCTATTTACAACTATTAAACTGTCGTGCAAATACGACAAAACATAAGCTTTGAGTTTCAATACAAATATTGTCTTCTAGACAATATCCAAATTCAAATAAAATTCTCAGTACAATTATTGTCATACTATTTTATAGAATAGTGAGGACTACTAGAATAACCATCTTGGACCATTACTCCACTCCCGACTAGTCCCAGCTACGCTCTCGCTTCCTAAGAAGAACAATATGGAACCAAAAGAAAAAAGGTGAGCACAAATAGTCCAGTAAATAATATTCTAACTAAGATAATTAAATTATCAATAGCCTTCATCATAAATAATTCAGATATTTAGAACATATGATAGATGATATAAGTTTTCAACCATAATTACAGTGGAACAAACAATCCATTAGAAGAGGTAGAATATAAATTAAAGTATACTATCTTCTCCAAATTAAATGTCAACCATCAATATTTTATTCCTGTAACACCAATCAATAATTCTTCGTTGTACCCAAGACAAAGAGAATTTTCACCACCTGTATTTACCTGTAACACCAAAGCTTATAGTTAAATTCATAATTTATGTTCATAATCATATAAATCAATAATTTCTCTTTGCTACAAAGATTTAATAGAACTTTCACTCAATGTCCTTGCCACAAAGGCTAAAGACACTCAATAATCATATCATCTTTATATCATACTCCAAAGGCATTCAAATGTAATAACAATAGTCATGATCATACCAATCAATTGTCTATGTTTGCGCTACAGGCCAAAGATATTTAACTTTATCATTAGTGGTCATGATCATATCATACATCTGTCCATCTTTGCATCACGAGTCAAAGATATCAATCAATAATTCTTCTTTGCACTACAGGCCAAAGATATCAATCAACAGTTCATCTTTGTACTACGGGCCAAAGATATCAATCAACAGTTCATCTTTGCACTACGGGCCAAATATAACTTTCACCACAATTTAAGTCTGAGGATGATGACAATGATATAAAGAATGAATCAAGTGAGATTAAGGACAAATATTAAAGATTTATAATTTAATTCATCCAAGTTCAAGAATGTTCAAATTGTCAACATGATAACCAATTGTGGAGTAAAATATTCAAGAATTAGATTCATAAAAGATAACTTGGACAAAAAAAAGAAACAAAATTTCGTTGTGAATAGTACCGTATGAATAATGAATAGTATCCCGACATGAAAATATTAAAATTTAATAAGAAATTTCAGACCAATATTCCAATGAAATGATATTAGATAAAGCGCAAATCTTAAGAAATTTCTAATCATTTTAGGAATTATAGAAGAATATTTATCATAGTAAGTATAGATTTAGGAATATGAAACGAAATAATATCACTTACATACTATAGAATATGGAAGAAAATAATATTCCTTGTGAATATTGAACGAAAATAATTTCTCTTACCTTAGTAAGAAACTAAATCTGATTAATATAGTGGAGATTATTTTGAGAAAATCTTGCACTATTAGCTACACCCAAAGTACTCTTATACTAGAAAAAAATACACACAACATTATAGAAGAAGAATTCTCTGATTCTGGGGTGATTTTTATTTCTTAACTAAGCAACCTATGTATAGGAGAATGGCGGAGCACTATTTAAAAAATGCACAGTAAAAATTTTCACGGACGAATTCAGCGAAAAATTTGATTTTACTATACAGCACTATGCAATAAAATATTCTAATAAAATAAAAACTTTATATATAATATAATAAATTCTATTTATATTATAATAAAACAAACAACTTTATATATATTATAAAAAAAATCTATTTTATATAAAAAGTTTTCTATTTTATTACTATTATAATAATAATAAAACAAAATTGATATCAATTTCTACCGACGATTTGACAAATTGTCACATGGGGGGTCCATGAGATAATAAGTCAAACTTACAACAAACGCCTCATGACAAACTCCTCTATTTATATCAAAAATTGCATAAATATCCACCACAAATCACTTATCTTTAATCAACACATTTTTAATCTTTCAACAATTATTCATCATTAATATTATAACTCACAATATTAACAACCAGATCGTTCTCAGGAAAGAGGGGGCTTTCCGATAAGGATTTCTCTTTATTGGCGAGCAATTAAATAATGTAACCCCTTTCCTCGATAAAACTTTTTAAATATTGTCAATAATGCAAATAATAATATGAATAATTGTGTCGTGTCAATTATTGATTTAATAATATAAAATATTGTGCAAATGTTACTGTAACAATTATTGAATCAATAATATGAGATACTATGCAGAAACTATTGTGGCAATTATTGAATATTGAGTGACTTCTTACGTAAGCATCAATAATCATAGATACTATGCAATACCGCGTACCACTGTGGAACAACGCGTATTACTATATTTTTATCACCGGGTATTTCAATAGTTTAATAATAAAAGTCTTGTCGTTATTTTTATAAAAAAGTTATTTTTGTCGCTTTCTATATCCGGTAGTTATTTCGTTGTGAGGTCCACCAATGATTGCGCCGTCGTACGAATATTTTCCGACCTAAACGAATATTCTCCGACACAACGAATATTTTATGACAACTTACTTACTTTGTAAAATTTACACATATTACCCTTAATTTTAACCTTTTATCAATTTAACCATTTACTGAATAGAATAATAATTATAAGAAAAATTTAATACTTTTATTTCATAAAATTCGGGGTCTTACATATAAACTGTGGTGATTGCTGAAGGATTGAGGTACGTCAAAATTTCTCTTTCTTTCGTAATTCATATAGTTTTAGGACATTTTATTTATTTACAAATTTTTTTATTTTTTTGTACATTCTCATTTGTAATATAAAATTAAGAGCACAACTTGTAACAAGAGAATGTGAGGATTTCATTACCCTTTCTTAGCCCACTAATAAAATCAAGTAGACATTGGCCCCTAAGAATTTCGAGCTCAATTAGGACAATGGACTCCAAGAGGAGACTAAATTTTAAATTAATCAAACTACTGGTATCTAGGCCAGTGATTCAAAAGGTAAACGCCTAAAGAACTTGTGGTTATTCAATTAATCACCGTACCCACTAAGAGACTCCCACCTTTCTTACACTTACCTGATTAGAGGTGTGATTAATTTTGAATTTGGTGGACCTTAAGGTGTAACTTGGAACAGTTAGGAGCTGTCTAGATTTTATTTAGGTTAACCGTAGAATTATGATTTTTATTTTATTTTATCTTATTATTTAGTTTTTGTTTTTTTGTGTGTGTACGACTTTCGTGGTTAATTGTCTATTTGTTTTGTGATTTGTAGAAAGATGAATTCTTATTATAGTTAGAATAATAATTTTTCTTGGAATCAAGAACCCTATGAAAATTTTAATGCACACCAAGTAAATTAATTTTTTCCAACTTATGAAAATCCTTATCTAAGTTCATATCCATATCCATATTCATACTCATATTCGGATCCAGAATCTCAATATCCACAAGAATTATCAAATGAAGAAGAGGAAAGACTTGGTGCCTTGGAGAAAACTATATAGAAGTTTTAATGGAAAATCAATTTAGCATTATATCTCGTCTAAAAATTCAAATGAGCCGATTAACCACCATAATAAATGAACAAGATGTGGATGAATTTTCTAGTAACTCTGAGGTTAATTTTAAAAATCTTGATAGTTGTGAAAATGATGAGTAAAATAAAAATTTTGTATTCAATTCTACACAGTTTGAGTCAAACGAATTTGAGGAGTCTAAAAATTAGGAGTCTATGCCTAAAATTGATCATGTCACATTTAATAAGTCGGTTGAAAAAGTCTATAAGCTTAAAGCTTCATACCCTAAAAGACTTATTCCTAAAAAACCACCTAGTGATTTTTTAGACCAACCCTTTAAAGTAAACATGATCCAAGAGTTGTCAATGACTCAAGAAATAATTGAAAATAGATTCTTGATTGAAAAAGATCCAATTAATTTTTTCTTAAATCACCTTGACCAAAATTGAAATGAATCCGAATATTTAGATAAGGACAATGAGCTGTTGAGATTCACTACAAATAAGTCAACTAAACTAGAACATGTATTTGAACCAATTCTTCCATCCTTTGAACATGTTAGTGAAAGTTTTCTTGAGGTAAATTTTAAGCATAACTCTGATGAAGATTCTGACTATTTTTAATTTCCTAGACCTCCTGAAAATATTGAAAAGTTCACACTCATTTACTCATTTGTATCATTCATTTATGGTCACATACTCTTTAGGATTTATGAAATTCGTAGGTATGTATATTTGTTTTTTTTTTGTCACCACATTTTTTTGCAAAATAAATGCCCCCGCATACAAGGTACAATTCTTTCATATTTTTGTTCTCTTTTCTTCATTTGCGTACATTGAGGACAATGCATGATTTAGGTATGGAAGCGTTTGTTTGTATTATTGTATTCGATTTTTTTTCTCCTCTTTTTTAGGAAAATATAGTAAAAAACACAAAAAAGGAAAAAAGGAAAAATTTTGTTAGACTTTTTAAGGATTGAATTTATTCTAATAAGTGTCCGTAGAGTTAAAACTAATGAGTAAGATTGAAAGATTTAGAACTCTTGAATATTTGATAAGGTACGGAATCTTATTTTGAAATACCATCTAGAATAAAATTAATTTCAAAATCATTTTTGCACTACACATTTGCACCAACTCTTAGTTGTGGATATAAACTATGATTCGAACAATTTCAAGAACAAAATTTGCAAAAAAGAAAAGAAAAAGGAAGTTGAAAAAAAATAAAATAAACAACTGTTTCAATGTCCATTGAACGACATAACTGGGTATCCAAGCCTCAGGAAGCATTGATATTCACGCTGAAAAGTGTGATGAATATAAGCAGCTTGACTAGTCTAATTTTGTGATCTTTGTTACTCGAGTTAGTAAGCCCTTAGATGTGTCTCTACATCTAGTGCCCTAAAGCTAACTGGTTTGAGAGTCATTGGTCCAATACTTGTTAATGATTAACTCTGAAAAACCTAAAAAAACGAGACATTACACAAGTCAGGAAAAAAAGAATTCAAAAAAATGAAGAAAAGAAAAAAAATGAGTTTGTTTGATTTTCATAGTAAAAATCGCTTACTTTGAGTTACATCATATACACATGCATGCATCACATGGAATTAATTTAATGAAAGATTGTGTCTTAAATGAAAATTGAATATTTTTATTTTAAGATAAAAGTGTAATTTTGAATTTAACCTTGCTTATGTATAATGCCCATGTATAGTTAGAAGTTTTCTTTCAATTTCATAATTGGTTAAACTAAAAAAGATTTTATCTTTAAATTTTGAATTTTGTGGGTATATTAACTGCAAACCCTCACGAGACACAACTCGTCCACTTGGGATAACCTTGGGGCATAAAGGCTTGTTGTACATGCTTAGTATAGTTTTTGTTTTGTTTTATTTTTATTTTACTCGAAGACGAGCAAAAGTTAGGTATGAAGGTATTTGATAGACACATAATTAATACATTTTAATATTCTCATATTTATTATTTTATATGCTTATTTTATTTAACTAACACATTTTATTTTATTTTGTAGGAAATAACATTTATTTTTCTTGGGGAACAAATAAGGGATTTATATTCAACTTTTAAAGATGGAAAATGACTCTTGGAGGATTATCATATAGAAATTGAAGTCAAGAAGAAATGAACAGAAAAAAAAGGGAACAAAGTGTCCAAGTTCAAGGAATCTAAATTATGACACAAATTTATTTTTTCTATAAATATGTCTCTTATTTTAGAGAGGATGAGGTATTGTATTAGTTTAGTTTAGGTTAAGAGTAGGAGTAGATTAAATTACTTATTCATTATACGTCGTTGGATGATCGTTAATTAAAAGGAGTTTTTTTTATATTTTTAACCTTCTTCTCTTCTTTATTTTAATTAGTTTATTTATTTTCATGTCTAGTTAGATTTTTATATCTAGGATGAAGATGAAATTAGATAATTATTCATGATAATATTTTTTATCTCTTCTATTATTTATGTTTTTATGTTTAATTAATTTCGCCTTCATTTTTCGTTTTTGAAATATCTTCGTTTTATAGTTCTTATGTAATTTTAAATTAATGAAGAGGGTTTGATAGATTATTGTTAAGATATGAGTTTTTTTTCATAATTCATGCCTACTCGAAGAAGTTTTGATGAGTTATAGTTAATACTTAAATTTTCATAGTATGACGCCCCCCAGAATAGGTCCATTCAACCCAACCCATTCTGAGTCGCCAAATACATGGTACAGAATTCAAATACAAACTTTATATCATACGGTCGTGCAAAATACGACCACACAACTGTGAGTGTCAATACAAATATGTAGAAAATATTAAGATTCAAACTAAGTCCTCATTACAATTATTATCACACTATTTATCAGAAATAGTGAGGACTACTACTGCTCTAACTCGGACCATCACTCTGTCCCCCGACTAGTTCCCGCAATATTCTCATTTCCTGAAGAGGACAACAGATGAAAAGGGTGAGCTCAACTAGCTCAGTAAAGAATATTATGACTAAGATAATGGGAAATAAATTATCGTTAGTCTTCAACAAATAAGATAAAATATAATGGACAACCAACTTTAGATCAATATTCGCAGCGGAAATAACAATTCATTAGAAGAGTTAAGTAGAGAATGAAGTCTACTATCTTCTATGATTTAAAAGTCCATCATCAATATTTTATCCTGTATCATCAATCAATATACATCTCGAATCAAATATTCATCTTTGCACTACAAGCCAAAGATATTCATTTGTATCATCAGTGGTCATATTCATCTCAACACCTGTCATCTTTGCACTACAGGCCAAAGATATTCATCAGGTAATCATTCATCTTTGCTCTACAGACCAAAGATATTCATCAAGTAATCATTCATCTTTGCTCTACAGGCCAAAGATATTCAGTTACATCACCTTTTAGGACTGAGAATGATGAAAAACATTTTTAAAAAACGAATCCAGTGAGATAAAAGACAAAAACTAAGGATTCGTATTTTAGTATATCCAATTCAAAAATACCTTGTAATAATCAATTATGGAGCAAAATTCAAGAATAGAGCTCAAAACTTGGATACAATCAAAGATAGTAACCTTAACAAGTAATTTGGACAAATAGAAGAAAATTTAATTTTTTCGTGAATAGTGCCGTATACGTGAATAGTAACCCCGACGGAAAAAGTAAGAATTTCAACATAAAATCCATGACAATATTTCTGTATAATGATATTGAAAAGAATAACATCATTTACGAAAGAAAATAACATCCCTTACCTCAAAAAGATAGTACCTCTGACTGAAATATCGGATATAATACCGAAGGAAACTTGCATTGAATAACAACACTCAAAGTATTGAAATACTCACAAAAATACGCTCGATGTTATAGAGAGAGAAAACTTCTGATTCTGGTGTGATTTTCAATTCTAACCTAAGCACCCTATTTATAGGAAAAGCTTAGGATGCCAAAGGAGATTAAAATAATAAAATATTATTATTTTTTTATAAAAATTCCGCCGCCGGCTGCTACCACAACATCAAAATTTTTCAACAAAAGTGGGGCCCACCCATTAAATAATATTTATTTTCCGAAACTTCAATAATTCATAACAAATAGCCCATTTGTCAGAAAAATACAAATTCTATGTCCTTCCATAGGAAATTTAATTCTCTACAACTTTGCAGAAGGAAGTTTTTCCAAATTCTAAACATAAATTATCCGGAATCCATAAACAGATGATTTCTCACACCAAAATATTGATACAAACTCATCAGCACCAATTCCTTCTTTAATATCCGCAAAATAAATATTTCCTTATCATATAAATCAATAATTAATTATTCACAAATAATATTATAGAACTACAATATTAACAACCAGGTCGTTCCCAGGAAAGAGGGGACCTTCCGATAAGGACTTCTCCTTATTGGTGCGCAATTAAATAATCCCTCCTAGACAGAACTTCCTTAGACATTGTCAATAATGCTATCTAATAATATTATTCAAATAATATGAATTATTGAGTTGATAATGTGAAATACTGTGCAACGACAATTATTGAATCAATACTACAAAATATCAACTGTAGCCATTATTGAATCAATCATATAAAATGGCAACGTAGCAATTATTGAGTCAATAAAATATCAATGTAACAATTATTGAGTCAATAATATAAAATATCAACGTAGCAATTATTGAGTCAATAATATAAAATATTGAACAGTAATTACTGTAACAATAATTGAGTAATGGCTTCTCACGTAAGACTCAATAATTCGAAATACTGTGCAATACCGTGTGCTACTATGCAACACCGTGTATCACTATATTTTAACCACCGGGTATTTCAACAGTACTAACGGTAACAACCACGCCGTTATTTTGTAAAAAAGTTATTTATGTCGCTTTCTATATCCGACAGTTATTCCGTTGTGGGGGCCCACAAATAGCTGCGCCGTCGTATGAATATTCCCCGACAACAAGAATATTCCACGACCAAACGAATATTCCCCGACAACAAGAATATTTTATAACCACTTGCTCATTTTAAAAATGTTTGCACATTTCACCCATAACTTTCATATTTATCAAATCAACACCTTACTATTTCGAAATAATATAAAGAAAATTAAATCTTTATTCATAAAAGTTGGGGTCTTACAACCTCCCCTCCTTATGAAATTTCGTCCTCGAAATTGACGTACGTACCTGGTATGTCGAAAAGGTGAGGATACCTCGCTTTCATTTTCGATTCCAACTCCCAGGTCATTTCCTCAATTGCATGGTTTCTCCACAAAACTTTAACTTGAGGTATAATTTTCGAAGCGTAGGACATGCTCCTTCCTATCCAAGATCTTGACAGGTACCTCCTCGTACGTTAAATCTTCAGCTATCTCGTCTGGTTCTAACTCAATAATGCGGTTTGGATCCTTCACATATTTACGTAACACGGATATGTGAAACACGTTATGAACACGAGACATGCTTGGAGGTAAAGCGAGTCTATAAGCCACATTTCCTACTCGGTCAAGAATCTCAAATGGACCAATGAATCGTGGGTTGAGCTTTCCTCTCTTCCCAAACCTCGTAACTCCCTTCCATGGAGCAATACGTAATAACACATGGTCTCCAACATTAAATTTCACGTCCTTTCGATGAAGATCCGCATAACTCTTTTGTCGATCTTGTGCTATTTGTATACGTTGTCGAATCATTTGGATCTTTTCTATAGTCATACGTACTAACTCTGGTCCCAACAATGTTGTTTCACCCACCTCGTTCCAACATACTGGAGAGCGACACATTCTCCCATACAACGCTTCGAATGGAGCCACGCCTATACTTTCCTGATAACTGTTGTTGTAGGAGAATTCCACCAATGGTAAATACTTATCCCAACTCCCTTTGAAGTCTAGAACACAGAGTCTCAATAGATCTTCAAGAGTTTGGATAGTCCTTTCCGATTGTCCGTCTGTTTGAGGATGATAAGCCGAACTGAATCGTAAATCCGTGCCCATAGCTTTCTGCAAACTGATCCTAAAATCGTGAAGTAAATCTGGGATCACGATCCGAAACTATGGATACTGGCATGCCATGCAACCTCACAATCTCATTCACGTACATATGAGCAAGACGTTCAAGGGAATAAGTCTCTCGTATCGGCAAGAAATGAGCAGACTTGGTTAATCTATCAACAATAACCCAAATCGCATCTAAGCCTTGAGAAACCTTGGGAAGACCCGTAACGAAATCCATCGTAATGTGTTCCCACTTCCATTTCGGAATCTCCAGTGGTTGCAATGGACCCTTCGGCACTTGATGCTCCGCCTTTACACGTTGACAAATTAAACATCTCGAGATGAACTCTGCGATCTCTCTCTTCATATTGCTCCACCAAAATGTATGTTGAAGATCACGATACATTTTAGTACTCCCATGATGGATCGCAAACGGTGTGTTGTGTGCCTCCATCATGATTCTATACTTCAAGTTGGAATCGTTAGGAACACAAAGTCTGGAGTTGACTCAAAGTATTCCATCTTCATCGATTCTTGCTTCAGGAATTGCACCTTCTTCCACCTTCTTCTTCATCTTCATCAGCTCCGCATCCGTAGCTTGAGCAGCTTTAACTTTATCAATCAAAGCTGGTTCTACGCGTATACTTGACATCATCGCATTCGTTTCCACATATGATCTTCTACTCAACGCGTCAGCTACCACGTTCGCTTTTCCAGGATGGTATTGGATGGTATGATCGTAATCTTTCAACAGCTCAAGCCAACGTCGTTGCCGCATGTTGAGTTCCTTCTGAGTGAAGAAATATTTAAGGCTCTTATGATCCTGTATAAATCTCCACTTTCTCTCCGTACAAGTAATGTCTCCAGATCTTCAACGCGAAAACGACAGCTGCCAACTCTAGATCATGAGTAGGATAATTCCTCTCATATTCTTTGAGTTGTCGCGAGGCATAGGCTATGACTTTCCCATGTTGCATGAGAACACATCCTAACCCTTTGCCCGAAGCATCGCTGTAAATAACAAATCCATCCGAACCAGATGGTATTGTCAGAACAGGTGCCGAAATAAGTCTCCTCTTGAGCTCTTGGAAGCTCTTCTCGCATTCCTCTCTCCAAACGAATTTCGTATCTTTCCGAGTCAACTGAGTTAATGGAGTAGCGATTCGAGAAAATCCCTCTACGAACCTCCGATAATAACCAGCTAAGCCTATAAAGCTTCGTACTTCGGTCACCGACTTAGGTTGCTCCCAGCTTTATATTGCTTCAATCTTCGTCGGGTCAACAGATACTCCACGTTTCGATACCACGTGCCCAAGAAATGCTACTTCCTCAAGCCAGAACTCGCATTTATTTAACTTGGCGTATAGCTTGTTCTCACGAAGCTTTTGAAGTACCAACTTCAAGTGGTGCTCATGATCTTCACGGCTTTTAGAATAGATGAGAATGTCATCAATAAAGACAACAACGAATTGATCCAAATACTCCTTCAATACACGGTTCATCATATCCATGAAAGCAGCAGGAGCATTAGTCAATCCTAAAAGACATGACTAAGAACTCATAATGTCCCGTACCGTGTTCTGAAAGCAGTCTTTGGAATATCCTCAGTTTTAATCTTCAACTGATGATATCCAGAACGAAGATCGATCTTTAAAAAGAATTGCGCTCCTTGCAACTGGTCGAACAGGTCATCAATATGAGGTAAAGGATACCTATTCTTGATGGTGACATGGTTCAACTCCCGATAGTCAATACAAAGTCGCATACTCCCGTCTTTCTTCTTTACGAATAAAACAGGAGCACCCCAAGGAAGACGTACTAGGACGAATAAAACCGATGTCTAACAATTCTTGTAATTGGATCTTTAACTCCTGAAGTTCAATAGGAGCCATTCGATATGGGGATTTTAGAAATGGGTTTTGTACCGGGTTCAAGGTCAATAAAGAATCCAACTTCACGTTCTGGGGGTAGACCGGGAAGTTCTTCGGGAAATACATCAGGAAACTCATTAACAACTGAAATATCATTCAAATCTGATGTATTCTGGTTTAGATCAGTGACATGAGCTAAGAAAGCTTGACATCCGTTTTTCAATAAACGAATAGCCTTGGGATTTGAAATGATATTGACTGATTTTAGTGGTTTGGTGGTTTGAATTCGCACAACAGGTTGATTAGGAATATGAAAACTAACAACCTTACGAAAATAATCAATTTTGGCATGGTAAGTGGTTAACCAGTCAATTCCTAAAATCACGTCAAATGCAAGTATTTTCAAAGATATAAGATCAATAGGTAAGGTAAGGGTACCAATCTGAATCAAGCAAGATTTGTAAACTGTAGATGTAACAAAGGTTTTCCCCAACGGAGTTTCAACAGATAAGTCAAAGTCTAATTTATCAGAAGTCAAGTTCAAACGTTGAGCACAAGCAGGTGAAATAAAAGAATGGGTAGCACCGATATCTAATAAGGTATAAACATCGCAAGAGTTTATGATCAGCTTACCCGTAATCACCTTGTGTGGATTCCTGACGTTTTGGGCTGTCACGACAAACGCTCTTCCAGGAATCACCGACTTTGACTTGTCTGCAACCGCCTTTGGAATCACCACCCCCACTGAACTTGGTTTCGTAACAGGACAATCTCGAGCTATATGTCCTTCTTTTCCACAGTTATAGCATCCTTTGAATTGTTGTGGGCAGTTTGGGCTGATATGTCCCTCTTTCCCTCATTTAAAGCATACGACCGGTGGTCGTTCTCCTCCCCTCGAAACAGTTGATGCTGGTGCTGATGTCGACGTCTTCACGTTCTCATTGTTGTACCTTCTCTTCTTGAAATCTCCCCCCGATTCGCTTCTTCTACTATCATGGCCACGATAACCACCGGAGTGGTTACCTCTTCTGTCATACTTTTCTCCTCGCTGGTTGTCATTGCTCCGATGACTGCTGCCACCGATACGACTTTGGTTGTGGTCCCTCGGTTGAACATAATCATTATCTCGTTCTAATAACTGGGCCCTGTTTACTACATCCGAATATAAAGAAAATTTATGAGAAATGAGGTATTGACGTATTTCGGGTTTCAAACCTCTTAGAAACATCCGCGTCATACGTCCTCATTCTCCACCAAATGAGGTGCAAACCTGGATAGCTCCGCGAACTTAGCCTCGTACTGGGATACCGTCATGTTATTTTGTTCAAGTCTAATAAATTCTACTTCCTTCATATGACGAATACTTTCAGGAAAGTACTTGTCATTGAACAGTTTTTGGAACGCTTCCCAAGACATCTTAAGTGCGGCAGGCTGGGTACGCTTCACGGATTTCCACCAGTAATCTGCCTCTCCACGGAACATAAACGTGGCGAATGGAACCTTCTGTTCCTCCGTGCATCCCAAGACATCAAATATCTTGGTAATTTGTTTAATCCACGTCTCCGCCTTGATCGGATCTGGCTTTCCCAGAAACTCTGGTGGTCCCAATTCTTTGAACTGTTTGGCAGTAACAATTCGCGAGTTGTTATTATCGCCACCTATATGTTGCACACGAGTCTCTCTCGTCTGGTTTTGCATGAACTGCAGAAAACTTTTAAATATCTCATCGTTTATCGTCTTACCAGCGTTGTTTTCAGGATGAACATTGCCTTCTTGTTGCACGTTCTCCTGGTTAACGATTAAAGGTGTCTCCACGGTCTCATTCACTTCGTTATTAACATTCTCAGCTGCCATTCTCAAATACTGCCATAAAACAAGGGTTAATTAAACAAATTAACATATCACATATTAACCCTATGCTCCGACTGACCGATTAAATACCACATAAGCTTAGGTAGGACACACTAGCGAAGGATTTACTCGTCTCCCCCCTCCTAGTTCTATTCCCCGATCTCCGCCAGAGATCATATCCCTAAGCTCTGATACCAACTGTGACGCCCCCCAGAATAGGTCCATTCAACCCAACCCATTCTGAGTCGCCAAATACATGGTACATAATTCAAATACAAACTTTATATCATACGGTCGTGCAAAATACGACCACACAACTGTGAGTGTCAATACAAATATGTAGAAAATATTAAGATTCAAACTAAGTCCTCATTACAACTATTATCACACTATTTATCAGAAATAGTGAGGACTACTACTGCTCTAACTCGGACCATCACTCTGTCCCCCGACTAGTTCCCGCAACATTCTCATTTCCTGAAGAGGACAACAGATGAAAAGGGTGAGCTCAACTAGCTCAGTAAAGAATATTATGACTAAGATAATGGGAAATAAATTATCGTTAGTCTTCAACAAATAAGATAAAATATAATGGACAACCAACTTTAGATCAATATTCGCAGCGGAAATAACAATTCATTAGAAGAGTTAAGTAGAGAATGAAGTCTACTATCTTCTATGATTTAAAAGTCCATCATCAATATTTTATCCCTGTATCATCAATCAATATACATCTCGAATCAAATATTCATCTTTGCACTACAAGCCAAAGATATTCATTTGTATCATCAGTGGTCATATTCATCTCAACACCTGTCATCTTTGCACTACAGGCCAAAGATATTCATCAGGTAATCATTATCTTTGCTCTACAGGACCAAAGATATTCATCAAGTAATCATTCATCTTTGCTCTACAGGCCAAAGATATTCAGTTACATCACCTTTTAGGACTGAGAATGATGAAAAACATTTTAAAAAAACGAATCCAGTGAGATAAAAGACAAAGACTAAGGATTCGTATTTTAGTATATCCAATTCAAAAATACCTCGTAATAATCAATTATGGAGCAAAATTCAAGAATAGAGCTCAAAACTTGGATACAATCAAAGATAGTAACCTTAACAAGTAATTTGGACAAATAGAAGAAAATTTAATTTTTCCGTGAATAGTGCCGTATACGTGAATAGTGCCGTATACGTGAATAGTAACCCCGACGGAAAAAGTAAGAATTTCAACATAAAATCATGACAATATTTCTGTATAATGATATTGAAAAGAATAACATCATTTACGAAAGAAAATAACATCCCTTACCTCAAAAAGATAGTACCTCTGACTGGAATATAGGATATAATACCGAAGAAAACTTGCACTGAATAACAACACTCAAAGTATTGAAATACTCACAAAAATACGCTCGATATTATAGAGAGAGAAAACTTCTGATTCTGGTGTGATTTTCAATTCTAACCTAAGCACCCTATTTATAGGAAAAGCTTAGGATGCCAAAAGAGAATAAAATAATAAAATATTATTATTTTTTTATAAAAATTCCGCCGCCGGCTGCTACCACAACATCAGAATTTTTCAACAAAAGTGGGGCCCACCCATTAAATAATATTTATTTTCCAAAACTTTAATAATTCATAACAAATAGCCCCTTTGTCAGAAAAATACAAATTCTATGTCCTTACATAGGAAATTTAATTCTCTACAACTTTGCAGAAGGAAGTTTTTCCAAATTCTAAACATAAATTATCCGGAATCCATAAACAGATGATTTCTCACACCAAAATATTGATACAAACTAATCAGCGCCAATTCCTTCTTTAATATCCACCAAATAAATATTTCTTATCATATAAATCAATAATTAATTATTCACAAATAATATTATAGAACTACAATATTAACAACCAGGTCGTTTCCAGGAAAGAGGGGGCCTTCCGATAAGGACTTCTCCTTATTGGCGCGCAATTAAATAACCCCTCCTAGACAGAACTTCCTTAGACATTGTCAATAATGCTATCTAATAATATTATTCAAATAATATGAATTATTGAGTTGATAATGTGAAATACTGTGCAACGACAATTATTGAATCAATACTACAAAATATCAACTGTAGCCATTATTGAATCAATCATATAAAATGACAACGTAGCAATTATTGAGTCAATAAAATATCAATGTAACAATTATTGAGTCAATAATATAAAATATCAACGTAGCAATTATTGAGTCAATAATATAAAATATTGAACAGTAATTACTGTAACAATAATTGAGTAATGGCTTCTCACGTAAGACTCAATAATTCGAAATACTGTGCAATACCGTGTGCTACTATGCAACACCGTGTATCACTGTATTTTAACCACCGGGTATTTCAACAGTACTAACGGTGACAACCACGCCGTTATTTTGTAAAAAAGTTATTTCTGTCGCTTTCTATATCCGACAGTTATTCCGTTGTGGGGGCCCACAAATAGCTGCGCCGTCGTACGAATATTCCCCGACAACAAGAATATTCCACGACCAAACGAATATTCCCCGACAACAAGAATATTTTATAACCACTTGCTCATTTTAAAAATGTTTGCACATTTCACCCATAACTTTCATATTTATCAAATCAACACCTTACTATTTCGAAATAATATAAAGAAAATTAAATCTTTATTCATAAAAGTTGGGGTATTACACATAGTCTATGTTTACTCACGTTAATTGTAAAATTTCTAAATTAAAGGGAAGAGAGATCAAAATCATAATTAAGTTATACAAATTGAAGAGATTGAATTACTTATTATGCTTATTGTTTAATGAATTCGGATTCCTAAATTGCTTCCTCATTATTAGTTTTTAGAGGTGCACAACAGACCGGCCTGGCCTTGGTCCAGCCTGGGCCTGGCAGGCCTTGGTCCGGCCTGAGCCTGGTAGGCCTTGGCCGTTGACCAGGTCAGGCCAGACTTTGACTTTGGGCCTGCAGGCTAGGCCAGGCCAGGCTTGGTGATGAAATAGATGATTTGCTGAGGCCTGCAGACAAGGCCAGGCCAGGCCTTGGGCTAGTCCCAGGCCCACTTTAAACAATAATTCTGAAATTCAATTTTCAATCACATAGACTCAAAACTAACTTTGAGAAGAAAAGACGAGGTGAAAACAGGCCGAACCGCCCATTAAAGATTGGAGCAAATTTTCAGAAACGAAACAAGTCAAGTCAATCCATTGCAGTTCAGCCTTTGAGGCATATAATAACTCCTTTTGTCATCCATTTATCAAATAAACCAACAACCAAAGGTTAATCGAGTACATGAGCCACATAGCCATTTGATTCATTTCAAAGCTAATCACACAATAATTATAATTAAAATACAATTAACCCATACCAAAAAATCAGTTAAACAACAAAAATCATAATTAATAAATGGTACAAAAAATCTCACAATAGATTTGACTACTATCTATGGTTTCAGCTTCATGATCGGCGGTGGCTGCAACCCTAGCATCTCCGGAAGAGAAGCGGTGGTAATCCTCTGGAGGAACGAATGGCGGCTTCATCGACGGCTTCATCGGGAGGAACGGTGGTAATCCTCGGGAGGAACAAATCCAAACCCACCGTCGGATGCCGACAGATGAGGCGAGGGAGAGGGGGTTTGGATTTGGGGTTTTAGGGAGTGGGGGTCTGTAGGGTGTTTTTTAGAGAGAGAAAGTGACAGAGGTTGCCGGTTGGGTTGGCCGTTGGGGGAAGGCCGGGAACTGGGAAGGGTTTGGGGAGGGAAGTGAGAAGAGAGAGAGAGAGAGAGAGAGAGAGCAGGGAAGGAGCCAGAGGGAATTTTTGGTTCGGATAGATGACTAGATGTGGTCCATATGGACTTGGGCCGTGGAGGGAAGCACATAGAAAGGGACAAACATAAAAATGAATGACTTGGGCCTTTGTAATATGGACCGTCAAGTTTAAACTTATCACACTTGGACTTTGAAATATTTATGGATGTGTATTTTCGACAGTTCTTGCTCCAATTTCGAGATCTTCCGAGCTATCTTGATCGTCTATTACGTCTTGTATTCTTCTTTGTGCTGCAAGATAATCTCTATAACAAATGCATATCTCCAACTAATCGGGACTAAGTCTACTTCTTTTTTCATCCAATACCCTGCCAGATAAAGAAAAACAAAATTCCGAAGCTACGGTACTAGCTTGGATAGTTAGTAAATCACGGGCCATGGCGGCCAAAGTAGGAAATTGTCGATTATGTTTTTTCCAAAATGAGTGTATATCAAAATTTTCAAATTCTTGGTCGGTCATAAAACTTCTAAAATCAGTACTACAATAAAAACCAAGTTCGTTTAAACTGCTTATGTGTGATGAAGTTTTTGGTTTTTTTGATAATGATTTTAATAATGATGCATACTTAGAAGATGAAGGGGCAAGGGGTGGTGCACGTGTAGATGTAGAATATACAGACTCATATTGTTTATAAAATTCAGTAAATATACTATTAAAATTTAATTTAATGTAATCAATATTTTCAGTACCTATATTTTCTACTATATCTTCTAAAATACTTTCCACACCTTCTAACTTTATTACGGGGCTTAATGCCGCTGCACAAGTAATAACAGTAGGCATGTCTTCAAAATATTTTTAAATTTTTCTTCCATACTAAAAATAAGGTTAGTCCAAAAAATATCATATTTATATTGTTGAAACATATTTGTTATTTCTAAACATGCAAACAGAACATGATGAATTGTAGGATAATAAACACCACATAATATTTTTGTGTGTTTTTTAAAAACTTTAAGAATATTTAAAAGTTGACGTAATAAACTCCAGTCTTCATTTGTTATTTCATGATCAGTTTGTGTGTTATAAAACTCCATAAGTATATTTTGACATTTATAAACATCTTTAAATAAATCATATGTACTATTCCATCTAGTGTTATTATCAAATTTTACTCTTTTAAATTTTTCACCTCTTACATGACAAAAAGTTCTAAAATCTTGTATTCTTCTATTTCAACCATATATAAAACTAATTATATGACGAATTTTATTTATTGTATCTTGCAAATAAGTGAATCCGGATTGTACAATCAAATTTATTATATGACATACACATCTAACATGAAAAAATATACCATTTACTACAGGTTTTAAATCATTTTTTAACATATTAATAGAACTAGTATTATTTGTTGCATTATCTAAACTAATACTCATTATTTTATCTTTAATTTTAAAAGTACGAATTATGGACATAATTTGAGCATATATTGATTGATCATTATGTGGTAATTCAAAATATTCAAATCCTATAATTCTTTTTTGCATAAACATTTCAGAATCTATCCAATGAGCTGTAATACAAATATAACTAATTCCAGGTTGATGATTAGCAGACCAAGTATCCCTAGTTAAACAAATTTTACCGTCAAAATTATCAAAATATTCAATTAATTCATTTTTAGCTTTATTATATAATTTAATTGCATCACATTTAGTAGTCATTCTACTTACTTGTTTATATTTCGGTTGCAATGCGCCTTGAATGTAGTCGGTACAACGCGCATCATCGAAAAAATTGAATGGAAGCTCCTTCTCGATCACTAACTTAGCTTGCCACTCTTTTTGTAAGTATTTGATCGTAACTCCAATTGTGACCAGAACGATCAATTTGTGATTGAGAGCTTTCATCAGTTATTGCATGCCTCTTCGAACACGACTCGTAGTGACGGAGTAATGTGTTATTTCCTTTAACCCCAAACAAATTGTTACATATTTTGCATTGGATTTTTTTGACACCTTCCGCAATCCACACTTCAATAAAATGATCCCAAACCGCCTGCCATACGTTTGTTTTGCTCACCGGTAGGACGTGGAAATATTGTACTCGAACCTGAAACGTCATTTTCAGGCATAATGATATTTGGATTATTTTGTATAAATGATGGCACTTGTGGAATGTTGGAGGAATCCATTGTAATAATGAGTGTACTAATAAAATAAATATTATGATTTATGTATATAATAAATTATAAATATTATATAAAAATAATACAAACTAAGAATTTGAGTTTGCAAGAATACTGTAATTGTTATATCACAAACTAGAGAGAATGATGTGAAGAGTTGTATTTTTGTGGAGTAAACTGTAAATGATATGATTTTTATAGTCAAAAAAATAACGGATAGTAAATGATATGATTGAAGGTGTGTCAGCCTATTTTTTTTTATTACACTTGAATAGCATGTGTTACTATTTGCAAATAAGTAAATGATATGATTCAAAAAAAAATTTACTGTTGGTAGCCTCAATAGTCTATATTTTATGGTCTATTGTCATGAATTGGTGATTTGATGGAAGATGCACATGTAAATAGTAAGAGATGTTCATTGTTGCTCCAAGAATCAAGATTGATAAATTAAAATTGTGTTAGCCTATTTGATTTGATGGAGGATGGCAGGATGCAATGTTCATAGTCTATAACCTCAATAGCCTTGAATGCAATTGTCAGCCCTTTTTTTTTGACCGTTGCTTTTTGTACCGTTAGTCAATTACTTGATGCTAATGGGTTTATTTTTTTTGTCGTAAGCTTGTTGACTGTTGTGTATATCAGTATTACTATTCGGCTTCTTCTTCTTCTTCTTTTTTAAAGTAGGCCTGATCTGATGCTTGAGCTGCTGATGCTTATAGCGTGTTGCCATGTTGGGCTGGACCGCTGGAGAGCCTTGAGCTGAGCTGCTGATGCTTCAGTTCTTTTCAATTAGTTTCTTGGGTTGGGCTTAGGCCTTAGAGCAAACTATTTTAACAAGATAAGAAAATAAAATGGGCAACAACTAATAACCAGGCCAGGCCTGTTATGCCTGATCAGGTCAGGCCCAGGCCAGACTCAGGCCACAAGCCAGTCCAGGCCGGGCTTTGGACAAGGTCCAGGCCAAGCCAGATTTTTGGGCTTAAATTGCAGCCTTTTTCAGCCTTTTAGGTCGGGCCAGGTCGGTCCAAGGCCTTGACCAGGCCGGACTTTGACCAGGCCAGGCCCAGGCCGGACCAAGGCCATGGCCGCAGGCCATTTGTGCACCTCTATTAGTTTTTATATTCTAGTTAATCAATTCTAAATTTTTATTTCTAATTTGCCTAAAATAGATATTAATGATACGTTAAAATTAATCTAGTCTCTGCAGGTTCGACCTGTACTTACCAGTTTTTCAATTCAATTTGACACTGTACACTTAGGCCATGTTTGTCTATTAGTATAACCCTTGGGATTGGACTAATAATCCTTAATCTCTTGTTTATTTTTTAAATTAGATTCCGGACTATTAATTCCGGGATAACAAAATGATTTAGAATGAGGGATTATTTAATACCATGTCTAACATGGTATTATAATCCCATTAGGAGGGATTAAAATTTTTGGACAAAATTAACCTTTGTCTTTTTTAATATGACTAACGTATCCTTAAGTTATAATATTTATTGATTATATATACACCCCACTCCCACCCCACCCCACCCCACCCACCCCATCCACAAAAAAATTTTAAAAAAATAATTACTGATTATTATACACCCCACCCCACCCCACATCACAAAAAAAAATTACGGATTATATATACACTCCACCCCCCCACCCCACCCCACAACACAACACAAAAATTAAAAAAATTATATTTATTGATTATATATACCCCCTCACTCTACCCCCCCCCCCCACCCCACATTAGTGATGAACTGGATGGTGAGGCAACCGTTGGCAATGTGGAGCATCGATCGTCTTGAAACTGTTCATTATTAATTCTTGCTTTAGTGTGATCTCCATGCTCTGTTTGAAGACAATCCATAGATTACAGCATGACGGAGAGTACCGGGTCTGGGAGTTACAGGGTCATAATCATTTGGGCCTTTGACCATGTAATACTTGCCCCACCACTCCGCACCCCCCACTCCCACACCCCCCACGCCCCACCACCCCCACAAAAATTTAAAAAATAATATTTACTAATTATGTATATACCCCCACTCTGCCCCGTCCCACCCCGCCCCCTACCCCCACCCCACACCCCACAACCCCACCCCCACCCCCACCCCCACCCCCACCCCCACCCCCTCCCCCTCCCCTCTCAAAAAAATAATATATACTAATTATGTATACACTCCCACGCCACCCCACCCAGCTCCCACCCCCACCACCCCCCACTACCCTCCTCTCAAAAAAACAAATATTTACTGAATAATATAACTACTTGTTTAAAAGTTTTTAATTAATTTTTTATTATTTTTTTTATGTATAAATAAGTTTAAATTATAATTTAAAATATGTTATTATTGGCAAAGGTATAATAGTCCAAACGATATTTTATAATCCAATCCTTTAATTAATCCTGAAAAAAAACAAAAATAACATGAGATTATTTTAAGTTATCCCCTGAATAATCCCGTAAAAAACAAACATGTAACTAAGATTATTTAATCCTAGAATTAATAATCCTGGATTATAATCCCATGAATTTTAATCCTGGATTATAATCCCATGTATTATAATCTCGGGATTATAATCCTTGCAAACGATTATAATCCTTGCAAACAAACATGGCCTTACAGTTATATATTTTTATCACATCATGCATACACTGTTAGTGTATTAATCTTTTGAATATGTGAATTGGAATGGAACTCATTACACATTTACACAGGCTTCAGGCTTCAAATCAGTACGTTTCATCACAAACACTAACCGGGAAATATTCTGATCTGCCCTTTTCAGATATGATGCCTTTCCCCATCAAGCTTAAGCTCTAAAGAGCTAAGTAAGCTTATATTATCGTATTCTTCATTAATAAATGAACGGCACGATAGTTGAAGTAGTTTGATGTAATTTAAGCGCACATAATATACATAGAATCCAAAATTATGATTTATCCTCTTGACTCCCAGTTTCTCATGAACGCATTGTTCAATATGACCATTTGTACAACATTTTATACATATTTCCTCTTGAAGAAAGAGCGAAACATTCCAGAACATAAATCTAAAAGTGCAGAATAAATCACTTCCTGGAGACATAAGCGTAGTATTGTGCCATCGGAACAACAAAAGCAATCACTAACAAACCTCCAACAACAAGAGTAAATTGTCCGCGTTTCTCTTCTGTCTCCTCTTTGGTTTTGAAATTGGATTCTCGCTTGCTGTCTTTAACTGAGGGTCCCCCGGGATCTGGAAGGCCATCGATGGCTGCAACTAACCGTTTGGCACTACTATAAACTGCTTCATTGTATTTCTCGTCCACAGCCAAGACTGCAATTTGATAGCCACGAATCAAAAATCATAACTGCAACATCCTTCAATAATACATTGAGGAAGGAATCACAAAACCTTGAGTTCTACATGTTGTTTCATATCTGTTCTTTATCTCATAATTTGAAAACCTAAAGTGAACAGTACATAAATTTTATACATCAGGATGGATTCGAGTTCCTCACGATAAATTTAGAACTTATACAAATTACACTAGGGAAAGTTGATGACTTTCTACTCGTGTCCATTAATTATTTAATGACTTTCTATTCGTGTCCATTAATTATTCCTTACTGTCTACCAAAAGATATAGTAGACTTATTGATTCTAAGTAATGCTACTATCACATAAAACCGCTCACATACAGTCACATGCATATTGTGATGGCCCATGTGCAGAACAAGTCACGTGGGCCATCACAATATGCATGTGAGTGGTATGTGAGCGGTTTTTATGTGATAGTAGACTTATTGATTCTGAAGGCCTAATATCACTAATGAAACAAAGTTTTAATATTGATTTTCTTCATTTTCTTTTTTGGCGATATTGAGTTCTTATACCAGAAAATGGACATTCTTGATAGAAATATACTCATCCTTATATGTCATCTCTAAAATTAGGAGAAATTAATATGGAAACAATGATTATCTTCTGTTGTAAGTTGTAACAAGTAGGCAAAGCTTTCGCTGCTCAGCATCTCTGAAAAATGACAATCAAATCAAAGTTTCAAAATTTGTTCTCAAGCACACCACAGTTAGGGATCAATGCAATTTTCCAACTAAGGCAAAACCCTTTGTTACAATCTAATACTCTTACCACAAACTCAATAAATTAGGACCTCAATCTACAAAAACCTGCCAAGTCAGCTTGAATATTTGGGAACATTGCAAATTTGGATGCAAAAATCTGCAACAGCATGAGGTAGGAACCTTAACGCTAGTGAGATGAATATTTCTCAGTCTTTTTGAACACCCCCCCCCCCCCCAACACACGCACACACACAGAGTGAACCCTTACAAAGAAAAGAATGCAAATGACCATCTTACTCGACTATTCAAGAAAAAGAAACCACCAAAATACCATTTACAAACGCAACGAGTAGCAGAATAAGCAGCATCCTGGAACTTTTCCCAAGTGTAAGTTGTCTCAAATTTAGCTTAAATGGACATTATTGAAATATATTAAAATTAAATTAAAAATACAGCACCATTACATGACCTCTCCTATATTTGATGTAGCAGGCTGGCAGGCAGAAGCCGACAATTAAACACCCGGTCATTTGTTTTCCAGAAAACCATGCAATAGTGTGATATTTGCAGTTTCCTTTAGCTGACTTCTTTATGGATAGATTTTGCATTTTAAGAAGTAGAATATATCCCATACAAGAAGAATTTTGTGGTTTCATTGGCAAGAGAGACGTTCAATATCCAAGGGAACTTGGACCCTACTTGGTTCTAAAAATATTCTGTATGCTTTCCCATGGAAGTAGTAGTGTACTTAAAACAATTTTTTATTCTCATATTCTTTTTCAAATTTTCTCTTTGATTCTAAAGCTAATGTATCAAGCATTGGCACACGCTGTCTAATTAGTTCTTGCAGATAATACAGAAAATGCTTAAAGTTCCTATATCAATAAAGAAATGAACGTTACCAGGAAGGTTCTCTGATACGGTGGCATCAAGGATGGTGTCACCAACAGCCTTGACAAATTCAGGGCCACCTGTGATCGCCCCTTCTTTTTGACTTGTAACCAGCACGACAATACCCTTATTGTTTCCATCTTCGATACTGGGATACCAACGCTCCAAAACTTGGTCAGCGTATTCAAAAGCATCAGCTTTGCTCTACAAGCAAATCATATGAATACTGTTTGAATCCAATTTGTAATACAGGATATTGCATTTTTGAACTTCAGATTGTTTTTGACAATTCAATTGTTGCCTCAACTTGTGCAACACAAGGCTACCAAAAATGAACCCCTCCCTTGTAACTACTTAAACTCCCTATCATCAATAACAAATACATCCAAGTCCAGAGATGACAGACTCATTAGACTTTTTATCTCGGACACACTTAAACATTACTTTTTCCGACTATATATTATAGCCTTACACTTTGAGTGATTTTTTACATGATAAAAAATCACTAAAATAAATTAAATAAGACTCTCAATTCTGGACTAGAGGGAGTACTACATTTGCATTTTTTTTTCCTCTTTACAAGCTATTATGTCAAATGACCATCAAACTTGTAAATTCAAATTGGTCATTCCAAATTCGAAAACTTCTCCGAAACTTGCCTGATTAAAATTACTTAAAAAAACAAAAATCAAAAATTTCAATTTATTTACTCATGCGAGTTTTATCTTTTTATAGGCAAGATATTTTGTTTGAAATCATCACTACTTACAAATGCAACCAAAAATTGAGAATGTGACATGATTGCTACCTTAAATTATTAAGAGGCTCTCACTAAATTCTACAAATCAGATACTGAATCTTTATACATTATGATAAAATCTTGAACTATATACTGAACTTACAGTAAGCTTGCGAACAGTGATGAAATTAATCCGAACATTCTTTCTAGATTCCAAGTCCAATAACAATCTCTTCAAGTCGGATTTTGTGACCCGATTGAGCACACCGGCATCATCAACCACATATGAATCTTTTGGTGGACCATCATTTAGCACATCAAATTCAGATGCCAATGCAGGTAAAATTGGGCTAAAATTGAGGGCTAGAGAGATAGCTAGAGCTGCTAATCCATGGTGAATATGAGAAAACCAACTGGTGGGTATTGAAAAAGGTTGGTTAACTGTATGAACAGGTTGCTTTTTGAGGTTACTAGAACAAATGGGTTTTGTTAGATTGAGGGATTTTGATTTATTGGATTGGAGGTAGGGGCAAAAAAGGGGTTTTGGGGAGGAAGTTTTGGGGTTGAAGAGTGGACAGAAAGAGTGAGGAGAGAGAATGGTTTCCATGAGAGAGGGAGAAGCATAGATCAGAAATGATGGGATTTGATAGAGAAGAATTTGGACATGGGAAATTTTCTGTTGTTCTCTCTTTTTGCCTAAATTTTTATTTTTTTTTGCTAAATATTTTTTCTGGTATATTTTGTTTGGTTTGTACTGTTTTGGGTGGTTTGGATTTTTTTATTTTGGATTGGGTGCTAGAATTCGAGTGTGGATAACGTTTACCAACCAAGAAACTAGTCAAGGGCATTCTTGTCCACTGAAAATATTAAATATAGCTACTATAAATGAATTTTCCCGCTTTCTCTTTCAAATTTACTCTAATGTCCATAGTTTGATTTTGTTTGTTAATTTTAAATTTTTTTCTTGAAAAATGGAGTACATAGCTAATGGGGATCTTAAAAAGTAATTTTATAACAAAAATTAAGAAAGTAGGAAAACTTATTAATTTACGTGTCAAGTGCACACAATTTGAAACTACATTTTATGTAATCATTTGATCAATTACTTCTGAACTAAAACTATTTAAAATAAGGAAAATAATATTTTTACATGTAATTTTGATATTTTCATATGCTTGTCTCACATAAAGGTGAGACCCACCCTATTTTCTTATGAAAAAATAATCATGTTATCAAAATTATATATAAAAATAATGCTCCCCTTTAAAATATTGTTTTGACATTATCTAAAGTTGGGTTACTATTGAAAGGGAAAGTTTAAGAAAATGGTTAAAAGAGCTTTGCCTAGTTAAGAAAGAGATTTTCATCACTTGACCATCACATTTGGTCTAACTATGATGGTAAAACATTGTTATAAAAAAGTAAATACAAAATGATGTGTTAAATTAAAATTTAATATACATGAGTGAGTCCAATTAACAAATCATTTGTATTTTATTTTTGTAATCATTTTTTAATTACCAAAACAAATTATTTTTGACTTTTGAATTATAAACAAATAACTCCGATTACTTGATCAATTTTTAAAAACATTATTTTTTGTGATACCTTATGGATTACTTCTTAGAGCCTGTTCAGGAATGACTTATAAAACCGGTTAAATGCAAAGTCGATCACTGAACTTTATGTGTTTTTGGGTATTGAGCCCCTTTCTTCCGATCAACGCAAACTGAACCTTTTTTTATTCGAAAATTTGGATTTTGAGCCCCAAGACGCCACATAGGCGTTGACCGCCTACGTGGCACCAGCTGGCATCGATTACGTGGACTTTACTTTATGTATTTTTGGGTATTGAGCCCCTTTCTTCCGATCAACGCAAACTGAACTCTTTTCTATTCGAAAATTTGAATTTTGAGCCCTAAGACGCCACATATCGAAAATTTGAATTTTGAGCCCTAAGACGCCACATAGGCGTTGACCGCCTACGTGGCACCAGCTGGCACCGATAACTTGGACTTTTTCAAAATTAATTCTTAAAAACATGATGCTTCCAAGAATTGAAGCTAGAACCTTTAATTTGAAATTTCCAGCATGAGACCACTAGAGCACAATTGGCTTAATTGTTAGATTATCCAAAGAATTAACTTTTGTACTAAATTAATTTATTATAATAATAATAATAATAAGAATAAGAATAAGAATAACCATAATAATAATAATAACAATATTAATAAAAACATAATAATAACAATAATAATAAATAAATAATAACCATAATAATAATAATAATGATTTATTATAATAAGAATAAGAGTAAGAATAACCATAATAACCATAATAATAATAATAATAACAATATTAATAAAAACATAATAATAAATGGGGGTTAATTTCTATATACTAAATCAATTCATAATAACTAAATAAAATAAACAGAAATTAAAAATTAATAAAAGACAAACATATTTCTCATTAATAAAAATGGGTCCTCTTAACATGTGCCCTAAGGGCACATGCTAAGCACACAGTTCAAGAGAATATTCTCTTGAATTGTGTGCATATTCTCTTGATTTTTGTACATGCACCAAGTTCAAGGGAATATACACAAAGTTCAAGGGAATATACACACAATTCAAGAGAATATTCTCTTGAACTGTGTGCTTAGCATGTACTCTTAGGGCACATGTTAAGAAATTCTAATAAAAATAAATATATAAAGCTAAATTATAATAATAAAAAAATATAATTTATAAACAAAATAAAATATTTATCAAAATAATTCCCCTCTGTTCGTTATCTCTGTCTGCACCAAAAACAAAATTCCTTTCTCATACTACCTCCGTCCTATAATAAGTGTTTTTTTTAACTTAAATCATACATACCAATACACAAGCTAAAATGGCAAAAATACTCTTAATATACTTTGTTTGTTTTGTTTGAGACTTTTTTTATTGCATTTTGATCTCTCTTTCTCTTTCTTCAACCTTTCAACTTCCCAATAAATACGCAATAAATACCATTGGTTGCATAAGGGCACATATGAAAAAATATTATAAAAATTGTATTGAAATTCTAATACATCACTTATTTTAAAAAAAATATTAAACTTAAAAAAATAATTATTATGAGACGGAGGTAGTACTTCATTAACCCAAAAAAATCCAACCACAACAAACCCTAATAAAAAAATCATCTTAACACATCAACTTCCTCTCAATCCCCTTCACCAATTTCTCCCCAATTCCGCTCCCTCGACAAAGATGGCCGCCTCGAAATCCTCACCAATTGCCTCATCCTCTGTAAACCATTTTCATCCAAGATCGAAGGAAAGGAAATCGTCCCCAAGGGGATTGCGGCACCCATTTCTTTTTTCTTCCTCTTCTTTCTTGTTGTTTTTTTGTCTTTCTCGCTCGGAGATGGAGAGTTTTTGCGATGGCTACACCGAGCTATGTTTCCGATCTGCCAGATCTGAGTGTTCGGCTACACCGAATTATGTTAGTTCCGAGACAACGATGTTTGTAGATAGGATCTAAATCCAACCCATAATCATGATTTGCATATTGAAGTTTTTTGTTTAATTTGTCACGATCTCCCTCTCCCATCAGCCCCACTACCTCTGTCTTATCAAATTTCCATAGTGGTGCAGAAAAGGATGAACTCAGCAGGTATGTGATATATGGGTGTGTGATAGAAAAATTTAGAGTTTCACTACAATTTTCAATTGCCATGTTAAGACACTCAAAGGTGCTCGTGAAGGAAAAATGGGAATCTAAATTTTCATATTATACAAAGGTAGAGAAATTAACCCCCATTAGCAATTATGTTAATGAATTAGAAGAAGATGACCCAGCCTTAAAAAATGAGCTAATTTTTAATTTTTGTTCGTTTTATTTAGTTATTATGAATTGATTTAGTATATAGAAATTAACCCCTATTTATTATTATATTTTTATTAATATTGTTATTATTATTATTATGGTTATTATGGTTATTCTTATTATAATAAATCATTATTATTATTATTTAATATTATTATTATTATGATTATTATTGTTATTATTATGTTTTTATTAATATTGTTATTATTATTATTATGGTTATTATTATTATTATTATTATTATTATAATAAATTGATTTAGTACAAAAGTTAATTCTTTGGACAATCTAACAATTAAGCCAATTGTACTCTGGTGGTCTCATGCTCGAAATTTCAAACTAAAGGTTCTATGTTCAATTCTTGGAAGCACCATGTTTTTAAGAAGAGTAATGCTAGAGACAACTAATTCTACAATTATTTTATAATTTGTTAATGTGGCATACTCCACCTCAACATATTGATGAACAAATTATTTCATTGTAGTCTTGGACCCCACATAAAAGCTGAGGTGGAGTATGTCACATCAGCAAATTATAAAATAGTTGTAGAATAAGTTGTATCTCTAGCATTATTCTTTTAAGAATTAATTTTGAAAAAGTCCACGTCATCAGTGCTAGCTGGTGCCACGTAGGCGGTTAACACCTATGTGGCATCTTGGAGCTCAAAATTCAAATTTTCGAATAGAAAGAGGCTCAGTTTGCGTTGACCGAAAGAAAGAGGCTCAATACTCAAAAACACATAAAGTTCAGTGGTCGACTTTGCATTTAACCCACTTATAAATTGGTCAAACTGACTTATAAGTCATTTGTTACTATTCTAACAGGAATGTCTTATTTTTCTACTTATAAATTGAGTTTTAAGTCAAAAAAATAAGTAAGTATTTGTAATTTATTTTAAAATGACTTATATTGTGATTGTTCACTTCACGCCATCATGAGAATGAATTACTTTATGTAGAGTTGCAGGAACTTCAAGATGTCATGGATAAATTGAATATTCGGAAATTGAGTCAATTGCCCAAAACTTTGAGGAACTGATCATAGCCTCAAATAAAAAGGCTCGGGATACCGTCATTGTCGACTTGGAGGCTTTAGCTATGCCCCCTCTTCAGTTCGACATGTCATGACCTTTAGATCATGAACTTTTGTACTTTTTTCATTTTCTGTATCAGAAAATTCATTTACATATATTTATTTCATTCATCAGAATAAAGTTTCTTTAGCCTCATTGATTGTCTTTAATTTGAATTTTTTCTTAAGACCCAATGTTTAACATTGAATTCCAAATTTTTTAAATTAATACTCCAAGACAACAATAGTCAATAGGCATAATAAAAGAGCAAACATGTATTTTGTTGAAGAAAAATATGTTTTTTTTTTAATTTCTCGCAAACCAACACTTGAATCCATACTGTTTTAACAAATCAAAAAATTATTCAAGTATGAGTGAAAGTTTGACATTTTATTGATAATCAAATTGCTTTTAACGAAAAACATAACGTTTCAGATTTTTATAAAAATAATATATTTTGCTTTTGTCAGAGAAAGCATAACATTCGCCACTTTTAAAGATAAAGTGTAATTTTTTCGGGGTTGATGGCTTATACTCAGGTGTCTCAATCACTTTTAAAGTTGAAAGTGTAACTTGTCATGTCCGAGGACTTATAGTCTGGTGCCTCGATTACTTTTGAAGTTGAAAGTATAACTTTTCTGGTTCGAGGACTTTTAGTTAAGTGCCTCGATTACTTTTGAATTTAAAAGTATAACTTTTTTTGATCTGAGGACTTATAGTCAGGTGCCTCGATTATTTTTGAAGTTGAAAGTATAACTTTTCTGGTCCGAGGACTTATAGTCAGGTTCCTCGATTACTTTTGAAGTTAAAAGTGTGACGCCCCCAGAATAGGTCCATTCAACCCAACCCATTCTGAGTCGCCAAATACATGATACAGAATTCAAATACAAACTTTATATCATACGGTCGTGCAAAATACGACCACACATCTGTGAGTGTCAATACAAATATGTAGAAAATATTAAGATTCAAACTAAGTCCTCATTACAATTATTATCACACTATTTATCAGAAATAGTGAGGACTACTACTGCTCTAATTCGGACCATCACTCTGTCCCCCGACTAGTCCCCGCAACATTCTCATTTCCTGAAGAGGACAACAGATGAAAAGGGTGAGCTCAACTAGCCCAGTAAAGAATATTATGACTAAGATAATGAAAAATAAATTATCGTTAGCCTTCAACAGTTCAGATAAAATATTATTGATAACATGTTTTAGATCAATATTCGCAGCGGGAATAACCGTTCATTATCAATATTTTATCCCTGTAACATCAATCAATATCCATCTCATCAAATATTCATCTTTGCACTACAGGCCAAAGATATTCATTTGTATCATCAGTGGTCATGTTCATCTCAACACCTGTCATCTTTGCACTACAGGCCAAAGATATTCATCAGGTAATCATTCATTTTTGCTCTACAGGCCAAAGATATTCAGTTACATCACCTTTTAGGACTGAGGATGATGAAAAATATTTTAAAGAACGAATCCAGTGAGATAAAAGACAAAGATTAAGGATTCGTCATTTAGTTTATCCAAATTCAAGAATAATCCATAATAATACTTTGTGGAGCAAAATTCAAGAATAAAGCCCAAAACTTGGATACAATCAAAGATAGTAACCTTAACAGACAATTTGGACAAATAGAAGAGAAATAAATTTTCCCGTGAATAGTGCCGTATACGTGAATAGTGCCGTATACGTGAATAGTAACCCCGACGGAAAAAATAAGAATTTCAACATAAAATTCATGACAATATTTCTGTATAATGATATTGAAAAGAATAACATCATTTACCAAAGAAATAACATCCCTTACCTCAAAAGAACAGTATCTCTGACTGAAATATCGGATATAATACCGACGGAAGCCTGTACTGAATAGTAATGCTCAAAGTATTGAAATACTCACAAAAATACGCTCGATATTATAGAGAGAGAAAACTTCTGATTCTGGTGTGATTTTCAATTCTAACCTAAGCACCCTATTTATAGGAAAAGCTTAGGATGTCAAAGGAGACTAAAATAATAAAATAATATATTATTTTAAAAAATTTCCGCCGCCTGGCGGCTAAAATTTCAGATTTTTCAACCAAGAAACAAAAGTGGGGCCCACCATTTTATTTAAAAAATATTTATTTTCCGAAACTTCAATAATTCATAACAAATAGCCCCTTAGTCAGAAAAATACAAATTCTACGTCCTTTCATAGAAAATTTAATTCTCTACAACTTTGTAGAAGGAAATTTTTCCAAATTCCAACATAAATTATCCGAAATCCATAAACAGATGATTTTTCACACCAAAATACCGATAAAAAACACATCAGCACAAATTCCTTCTTTAATATCCACAAAATAAATATTTCCTTATCATATAAATCAATAATTAATTATTCACAAATAATATTATAGAACTACAATATTAACAACCAGGTCGTTCCCAGGACAGAGGGGGCCTTCCGATAAGGACTTCTCCTTACTGGCGCGCAATTAAATAACCCCTCCTAGACAGAACTTCCTTAGACATTGTCAATAATGCTATCTAATAATATTATTCAAATAATATGAATTATTGAGTTGATAACGTGAAATACTGTGCAACGACAATTATTGAATCAATACTACAAAATATCAACTGTAGCCATTATTGAATCAATCATAAAAAAATAGCAACGTAGCAATTATTGAGTCAATAAAATATCAATGCAGCAATTATTGAGTCAATAATATAAAATATCAACGTAGCAATTATTGAGTCAATAATATAAAATATTGAACAGTAAATACTGTAACAATAATTGAGTAGGTTCCTTCTCACGTAAGACTCAATAATTCAAAATACTGTGCAATACCGTGTGCTACTGCGCACCACCGCGTACTGTATTTTAACCACCGGGTATTTCAACAGTACTAACGGTAACAACTACGCCGTTATCTTGTAAAAAAGTTATTTCTGTCGCTTTCTATATCCGACAGTTATTCCGTTGTGGGGGCCCATAAATAGCTGCGCCATCGTACGAATATTCCCTGACAACAAGAATATTCCACGACCAAACGAATATTCCCCGACAACAAGAATATTTTATAACCACTTGCTCATTTTAAAAATATTTGCACATTTCACCCATAACTTTCATATTTATCAAATCAACACCTTACTGTTTCGAAATAATATAAAAAAAATTAAATCTTTATTCATAAAAGTTGGGGTCTTACAAAAAGTATAACTTTTTTTGATCCGAGAACTTATAGTCAAGTGTCTCGATTACTTTTGAAGTTGAAAGTATAACTTTTTTTGATCCAAGAACTTATAGTCAGGTGCCTCGATTACTTTTGAAGTTGAAAGTATAACTTTTCGGGTCGGACGACTTATAGTCAGGTGCCTCATTCACTTTTGATGATCAAGTGTAACACACAGGTGCCTCGTCACTTGGGTCGTCCAATTTCTTGGCAAGTGTATTTTACGAGGACTTGGCTACCATTTAGAGTGGACCACCATCTTGAGTAAATTTTTTAATCCATCAATTCTAGTGCCTACTCCCTTGGTCATCCAATTTTTTGGCAAGGGATACTCCTGAGGACTTCAACCACTATTCTCGGTGGACCACTATCTTGAGTGAATTTTTAATTCGTCAATTCTTGTGCGTCCTCCCTTGGTCATCCAATTGATTAGCAAGAGATACTCCTGAGGACTTAAACCACCATTTTCGGTGGACCACCATCTTGGGTGGATTTTTGATATTTTTGTATTTACAGTTTAGAGATCTTTCGATGGTGGAGCCAGTATTTGGGTTGCCCATTATCTTGTGTTGATGAAGTTTGTGTAACAAAACTTCTCATAGTTTCGACATGAGCATCAATTATTAATTCTTGATGTTTGCTTGTTGTATGCTTCTAAAGCATGTTGTCTTGAATAGACTATATATTGTGGCCCTTGATCGTGTTTCTTGAAATCTAGTATGAGCATCCCTCCTTTATTCTTTCATGCGGCTTTAGCAGAGCATAAGCCATACCATAGTAAGTAAGCAGCAAATGTGTTCTTGTCTGCATTATCATAGTAAAATAGTCGTGGAGGAAGCAAGCAGGCTTATGTTCTTTTTGGATTGATGTCATATACACCTTTGTCACGTAGTCATGATCTTTGCCCCCTCGCGTAGTTTTCTATGTCATGAAGGACTTGAGGGGGGATTATCCCTATTTCCTCATGTATCTCTCGCATCTTTCCTTAATTTTAGTTATCTTGTTCGTCATGATAACCAAGTTTGATTGGAAAATCACTTCAGAGCTTGTAAAAGAGTGTGCCTCTTAGGTGCTGAACCATAGGAGGGGAACCCTTGAGTTCTTCTTCTCTTGCTCATTTCTTCCATTCTTGTCCTCTCTTTGTTTGGTAATTCATCTTTTGTCAAGAAAGGAACTTCATCGACATCAATTTGAAGAATTGAACCCGTAGGGGTTTTTTGAGCTCCAACATTCTTCAGGCTCTCTTGTAGAAATTGAGTTTGTTAACTCTTTTCGTCTGAATCATCCTCCCAAGGGGAGACCATTTAAAAATAGTTTATTAAACTCGTCTGCCAACTCTGGAGGATGCTCTGTCGAGAATATATATTTTTCATGGATATTGTCCTATAACAAAATCAGATTTGTTAAACATATGAGCATTTATATATTAACACATGTGTACATATGTACGAATGAAAATATGTAAGGAATCGTATAGTGCACTTTCCTTGATTTTTTTAAAAAAGTTAGAATTATGGAATCTTTATGCCCCCAGTTTTCTTTACTTTGAGAAATCAAAAGAAAAGAAAACTTTTGGCACACTTTGGATGTCTTTGGCTTGAAAAATTGGCACTTGCATCAATTGTTGACGAAAGCTCCTCATTTCCTCTTATTGTTTCTACATCCTGGACATCATGAACCTCGTCAATGCATTGTCCTTCTTACCCCCTTGTGGCTTTTGTTGAGAATTTGCTGGAGCCACAGTAGCTGTCCATGCCCTTCTATGTAAGTTTATTACATGTCTAAGATCTTAAACATAAGTTTATTACCAGTCCTAAGACTTTAACTTGTATTAAAATTCATTATTCCAATATTGAAAAGTTATGCTTTTCCTTGTATTACTCAGCTTTAAAGTTATGACATTACATGTTACCTTTTGAAATTGATGGTATAAGCTCAAACTGATTCGATTAAATATAGCTTACAAGACCAATATTTAAAAGGCAGGCTTGAAAAATGGGTCTTAGTTTTAAGTTAATATAGCCTATTAACGCCAAGATCCGTTCACGCACTCCAATCACCAAAGCACGTCCAATCCTGCACAAAACGGGTAAACACCAAAAGCTTGACGGCTTGGGCCGCCGGGGGATAGCTCCGTTGTGAGAATAAGTACAGGCTGATTAAGGTTAACAATGGAGGCGTAATGCTCTAGTGCTGGAAAGTAATAATAATGTGTACCTTAAAATCAGTGTAAAGCCTTGCATTTATAATGTTCTCAACAACTCCCTGTAATCCTTCCCCATTTCGGATTAGGTTCCCCCATATATCATCCTATAATAGGATTGCACCAAATCTCCTAGAAATATAGAAATTGGTTCAAACCCCAACTCCTCTTTCCACATTTAGAATCCGCATGGAATTAGTAATCCCTAGAATATTCCTTCATCCTCTAAACATTCCCTTATTCGGACCCAAGCTCACCCAATAAGGTCATGGCCCAACGCATGTCCCAGGCCCAATTATTCGGGGCCCAACATTGCCCCCCAGTCTTTCATTCAAATGGGACATTCAATGGAAGAGTATATAAAACATGGCCCATCGACCACGGACAGCCGCCCACTCCTTAAGAAGCCTGGGTATGTATAACCCACAACAAATCACCCCTCATCTCCCCCACGTGCGCCATCATTTCCTTCATTAATGAGCCACCCCTTGACATTCGGGCAAAATTGAAAAACCATATCTTTCAACCATTTCAAACAGTTACGCCAACTAATCTCAGAGCTTCTCTCTTCCCATAGCTTCTTTTCTCCTCCCTGCAACAATGGCAGCCTCCCAAAATTCCAATGATTACTCTCCTACCTCCACAGAACCCATCAGCATTATTCCCCTCTCCACAATTCTGGCTTCGCCTATAACAATCATGACCTCATCATCCACCTCTCGCACCCCTCACCCCAGCGTGGTAACTACTGATTCTACCACCGTGACGACCACCACCAGCCAAGCTTCTACTCAAGCCATGGAGCCAATTGAAACAAATTTCCAAAAGGCGTTACGAGAATACTCTGATGACGCTCGATTCCCTCATGCCAACACCCATTCTCGAATCATTGAGGCAGATCTGGTTATCATTCGTGAACACTACCAAATTCCTGACACCCACCAACTGAAAGCCTCTGCCGCCACCGACCAGATGTACCACCGAACTGACGGCTGGACTACCATGCCCTTGACACTGCTGGGAAAAGGCGTTCGGCTGCCCCTTCACGCCTTCATCCTGACCCTCCCAGGGTTTATCGGCATCAGCTTTTCCCAGCTGGTGCCGAACTCCTACATCAATCTCATCGCCTTCATTGCCTTCTGCCACGAGGTCGATGTACCTCCTTCCATTGACCTGTTCTTATCTCTGTTCATGCTACAAGGTTCTCGCGAACCTGGCTTCAAAGTCTTCAGCAAACAGCCTACAAAGACTAATGTCAAGATCGAGAAGCGTTCTCTGATGGATGCCCCCTCTAGCAACAAAAGATGGCACAAATACTGGTTCTACGTCTGAGGACCAGAAACACACAAACCGCCGAACTGGGCTTCTCATAAGATATCGAACGCCCCTATTGGCGATACTACTCCCGAACGGGTGATAGAGATGACCAAGATGATTGAAAAACTACCTTTGAAAGAATGAAGCTACGTCCTTTTGACCAAGCAGGCCTGACTATATGATCATAAACGTAAGTTGCTGAACTTTATCCTTAGCTGGCAGATATTACTGCCATAACAATAACTTCACTCTTCCCTTTATCCTTGCAATATCCCTCATCAAACCCACAACGACTGACCGAAGAGACTTGGAGGACTTTCTTTTTGGCAAACCCTCTGAGAAGTCAACCAAAGCACAAGATGCCGAAATTCCAAATACCGAAGCCTAAAGTACTAATACACAAACAACCGAAGCCAACCCCACCGAGCCCACTCCCTCCGATATAACAACTTCCACCCGAATAAAGAGGAGAGTTGTGAAAAAGGCTTCAAAACCAGCCCAGCTCCCTACTTTCTCCGAAAGCCTTCTTGACATTTCAGCTGCTAAGCGAACCAAGATCCTTCGCATCAAAAAGAAACGTGCCAAATTTACCCCCCTAACGATCGAGGAACTAAGGGTCCCATCTTCGAAAACCCCAACTCCTACCACCGAGGGCAACACTTAAACCATCCCTTCTCCTCCCAATCAAACAACAAACCGAGGTCAAAAATAAAAAGATATACAGAGAACCCCATCGCTGAACCTCCCCCCAAAAAGCCGAACACCGAAAAACCCTCTTCTTCAAGACAACCTTCACCTCCCCGAATAGAGGAAGACCCAACCTCTTCTTCCTCTTTCACCAAAAACTTCGAAAACTATCCTCTCAAAGCTTTTGACGGCTTCGTCCTCCCAGCTGAAGAGGACAGATTCAAAGATATTTCTACTAGTGACCTCATACTTGCCGGCATCATACAAAAGTCAGGGTAATCCCAATTATTCCAACCACTTGTTCCCATAACCATGTTTTTACTTCATCTTATCTTTATATGTTTCTTTTAGGCCGACGCTATTTGGGGTCGCTTTATCAAGAGATGGAAAGAGCGTGAGGCCGAAGAAAACCAACTTAAAAGAGACAACAAATTTCTGTATGCTGCTCTTACCCGCGAACGGAATGAACATGCTGCCACCACCTTTGCCTATGACACCTTTCAGAGCGAGGTGTCTCATTTGAAAGACGAGGTAACCGAGAAAGAAGCCCAGTGTAAAACATTCCTCGAAGACTCTGAAGCCCACCGAGCAGAAAATGAAAAACTGAAGCAAAACATCCTGGTGCTTCTTCTCCAGAATGCCGATCTAAAGAAACAGGAAGAGAAATCCCGCCAGATGTGCACTGCTCTAGAGAAATAATTTTCAGAGTACAAAGCATTGGGACCAATCCTGACCAACGAGATAAGGCTTCGGAACATCCAAGAATACCGCAAATTTTCTGAGCTGGGTGAAGAGATAACGAAAATGTTCGCCGAAGGGTATGAAGGTTGCTGAAGCAAAGGTAAAACGAAACTAGCCGAAGTCTCTGTGAACCCTTCTCTTCTTGACTCTTCAGACTCCGAACAGGAAAACAAGGAAGACTCTTCATTAGATTAGGAGCTGACTTGTAACCCAGAACCCTCCATGTACATGTCATATTTATCAATGAAAATATTTATCTATCTTTTTGTAACAACCAGACATAATAATTAAAAGATTTTCACCATAACATCCATAAAGATAAAAATCTTAAATAGTTTAAATATTCTTAATAAATTGTCACTATAAAAATCTCGTTCGCTCCCAGTAGTCGAACAGATCCCATCGAATGCCAAAAAATCTCATTCGCTCCCAGGAGTCGAACAGATCCCACCGAATGCCAAAAAATGTCGTTCGCTCCCAGGAGTCGAACAGATCCCACCAAACACCAAAAAATCTAGTTCGCTCCCAGGAGTCGAATAGATCCCACCGAATACCAAAAAATCGCGTTCGCTCCCAGGAGTCGAACAGATCCCACCGATCACCAAAAAATTTTGTTCGCTCCTAGGAGTCGAACAGATTCCACTGAACACCAAAAAATCTCGTTCGCTCCCAGGAGTAAAATAGATCCCACCGATCACCAAAAAATCTTGTTCGCTCTCAGGAGTCGAACAGATTCCACCAAACCCCAAAATATCCCGTTCGCTCCCAGGAGTCGAACAGATGATCAATCACAGTGAACAACACTGTTTAGAAAAAATACTTCTTTTATTGATAATCTTTCGAAGAATTACGGACCAGAGACTAAATTCTACCCTACTGAAAATATTTCCGAAGTCTACCTGCATGCCACGTGTTCTTTATTTCTGTTCCATCCATTGCACGTAGCCGATAGGTTCTTGGCTTTGGTACTTCAACAATCTCATAAGGACCCTCCTAATTTGGCATCAACTTTCCCATCTTCTGAGGCATAGAAGCTTCTACTTCCCAAAGAACTAGATCCCCTACTTCCTAAAGAACTAGATCCCCTACTTTGAACCTTCTGAGCTTTACTCTTTTATTGTAATACTTGGCCACCCTACGTTGATATATTGTAAGCTTTACCAAGGCTGCTTCCCGGACCTCATCTAATAAATCCAAGTTGGCCTGAAGTCCATCTTCATTATATATACCTTCTGGAATTGACTGACCCGAAGATAAGTAGAACCAATCTCCACCGGAACTAAAGCATCCGTACCATAAGCCAATATGAACGGTGATTCTCCTGTGGTGGGTCGTGGCGTGGTCCTGATATGCCCATAATACACTGAGCAATTCTTCAGGCCACCTTCCTTTTGCCTCATCAAGTCTTCTCTATATTCCATTCAACAGAGTCCTATTGGTTACTTCCACCTGACCATTTGACTGAGGATGAGCCGCCGAAGTCTTCTGATGCTTTATACCCAACTCTTTTAAAAACGCCTCAAACTTGGAGCCCACAAATTGCTGACCATTATTCGAAACCACCGCCATGGGAATGCCGAACCAGAATACGACACATTCCTTTAAAAATTTCAAACACTCTTGCTCCGTAATTAGCCGAAGGGGTTTGGCCTCCACCCACTTGGTCATGTAGTTAATAGCAAATATAACAAAACTAACTTGCCCCTTAGCTTTTGGCAATGGACCCAGTATATCCACCCCCCAAACAGTAAAGGGAATCAGGGATAAAACTGAGTACAACTCCTCTGGCGGCTGATGTGAGATCGGACTATTCAACTGATATTTCAGACACTTCTTCACATACTCAGTCGCCTCCTTGAAAATCGTGGGCCAATAGTATCCATGCCTAAGCACTTTGTACGCTAAAGACTTTGCCACCATGTGATCACCATAAATTCCCTCATAAACTTCTCGAAGAACGTATTCCTCTTAGGATGGAACCAAACACTTTAGCAACAGGGAAGAGTAAGCCCTTCGATATAAATCCCCATATATAAGTACAAAGTTTGAGCTCCTGTGTTTGAATTTCTTTGCTAATAACCGATCAGAAGGTAGAATGCCATCAGCCAAATAATCTAGGTAAGGGGTCATCCAACAATTTGACCGCTTGACGCTCATTACCTCGGTGTGCTAAAAACTTGGCTGATTTAAAACCTCTAAGTAAATTGATCCACTGAATGCACTTTCCTTGGTCGTGGCCAACCTTGCCAGTGCGTCGGCTATTATATTATTCGATCTATCTATTCCTTAAAATTTATATGAATCAAAATACTGCAGGTGATCCTTTATCTCTGCCAAATATTTCACCATTCTTGCCCCCCAAGCTTTATATTTTTCAGAAATCTGCTTGACGACCAGCTGGGAATCACTGAAGATAATCACTGCTAAAATCGCTTCATACTCGGCCTCATTGTTCGTTACCTTGAACCCAAACCTGATCGCCTGTTGCACTTTGAATCCCTCTAGACTGGTTAAAATGATACCGGTGCCACTGACATTCAAAGTAGTCGATCCATCTGTATAAATTGTCCATGAATTCTGTACCGACTGAACTACTGCAACCGAACGCTCGGTAACCTTAGCCTGATCCAAGCTGTCGTCTGCTTCAAAAAATGAGCATTCCACCACAAAGTCAGCCAACGCCTGCCTCTTAATAGCTAGTCCGAGGGTGATATTCCAATATAAATTGTGATAACTCCATAGTCCATGCTGCAAGCCTTCCCGAAACTTTTGGCTTGCCCAAAACCTTTTTTAAAGGCTAATCCGTGTACACCACTATCAACCAACCTTGGAAATATTGCCGAAGCTTCCGACTAGCTATTATCAGAGCGTAAGCAAACTTCTCCAAGTTCGGATACCTTGTTTCTGCATCCCTAAGGACATGGTTCACGTAGTAAACTAAGTGCTGCTTACCCCCAATCTCCCGCACTAGAACTGCTCCCACAGCCAATGAGCTTGCCTCCAAATACAAGTACAACGACTCAGTAGGAGATGGATTCACCAACAAAGGTGCCAAAGACAAATACCTTTTTATCCCCTGAAAGGCGTCTTCACATTCCGAAGTCCACTAGAAACTTTTTGCATTCTTCGGCCCTTTTAACGTATCAAAGAACGGACAAACATCTTTCTGTCAATTTAGACATAAATCTTCTTAGAGCAGCTATCCTGACGCGTCAAACGCTGAACATCCTTATATGACTGTGGAGACTTCATGTCCAGAATAGCTTGTATTTTCTCCGGATTTGCCTCTATTTTTGCTGATCAGATATCCTAAGAATTTTCCTGCCCCCAGTTCGAAGGTGCACTTAGTCGGATTCAACCTCAAGTTGTAGTGCCGAACGGTCTGGAAATAATCCTCTAAATCGTCCAAATGACCTCGAACTGACATGCTTTTAACGATTATGTCATCCACATAAACTTCCATGCTCTTCTCCAACTGCCTTGAAAACACGTAATTCATCATCCTTTAATATGTGCCCCCTGCGTTCAGTAAGCCAAAAGTCATCTTCTTATAAGCATACACCGATCGATGTTTGATGAAGGCTGTCTTCGTGATGTCTTCCTTGCACATCGAAATCTGATGGTACCCTGAGAAAACATCCATAAAGCTAAGCAGAGCATACCCTGAAGTCGCATCAATAAGTTGATTGATGTGTGGTAGAGGGTAGAAGTCTTTCGAACATGCTTTGTTCAGATCAATGTAATCTATACACACCCGCCACTTCCCGTTTTGCTTCTGTACCAATTCCACGTTTGCCATCCACTCCGGGTAATCAATTTTGAATATAAATTTTGCTGCCAAAAGCTTCGCGATCTCCTCATCAATTATCTTTTATCTTTTTGGGGCGAAGATCTTCCTTTTTTTGCCGAACTGACTTCTTCGTCGGGTCTACATGCAGCCTGTGCTCAGCAACCTTCAAATTTACCCCGTGCATGTCACTGGGAACCCACGCAAAGATATTTACATAACCCTAAAGTAATTCTACCAAGTTTGTTCGGAAAGGCTCTTGCAATCCCGACCCGATTCGTACAGTCTTATCCTTCTTCCTAGGGATCAGCTCTACCTCTTCGGTCTCCCCTGCCGGTATGACCAAAGGTTCCGTGATACTTTCCGTAAACTGTTCGATCTCTATCGCCATGGTTTGCTTTTGTTTGCTGAACCCTACTCCCGAAGTGATTAGAGCATTTCCGGTAGCATCTCTTCGCCAAATCAAGGTCCCCAGCTACTTCCCCAACTCCATGCAGCGTAGGGAAATTGATCTTGAAGTGAGGAATTGACTGTTACTGCTTGGAGGGACTGTCAGAGTAGGCCTTTCCAGGATCGCATTGTACGATGAATCCATATGTACCACAAAGAATCTGCACATGATTTCCACTTGTTGTGGAGCTGTTCCAAAGACGACTGACAGCTTAATTATCCCAGCAACTCTGACTGGCTTGTTGCTGAATCCATACAATGGAGACTCCTGTTTGATCTCCATCTTCTTCCCATCCAGGTTCATCCTTTAGAAGGCGTGTGCATACAAAATATCCACTGAAGACCCGTTGTCTATCATCATCATTGTCATATCCATCGAACCCACCTGTGCAGTAATTACCAATGCTCCCTCGTGTGGTTCGATCTGCTCTGCGGGGAAGTCTTCATCAGTGAATGAGATCACCGAGCCAGGGTACGATCTCTCACGTCTCGCAGGCTGGTCGGCCACCGACAATACTGTATCCAAGTATCCACGTCGCTTTTTACCCGTAATTTTCCCCATAGTTCCGCCCGTGATTACATCCACAACCTAACGTACGACTTGAGTCTGATTTTGTTGTTGGGGCTGGTTGGTTTGGACGGAGGCATTATTCCCCTGCTGTGTCCCCGGAGCTTACCGTTCCGCCACATACTGAACCAATTCCCCATTCTGCACATTCTTTTCTAGTAGGTCTATTAGTCCCCAACAGGCCTCCGTAGCTTGCCTCGCTGCCTGATGGTAGTCGCAGTATCGCTCATGTTCCCAGTACCGGCCTTTATGCTATCCCTGGGTGGTTCGAAGTAGGGTTGCCCTTTTATCTTTTCCAGGATGGTGGTCCCGATCGGTATTGATCTTGGTGTATACTCTTTTCACCTTCTGACTCGGAAAAGGCGGGCGTCCTTCTCCCGAAACCTCAGTGTTACTACTATACCTTTTTTGATAGCCGTCAGATCTATCGTTCCCATACCTCTTCTGGTTCCCATCCGCTTTGTTCTTGTCTTTATCTTTCGGTTTCTCTGTTGTGCCCTGCTTCAAACTGTTCATGGCATCCTCCACCACTATGAAGCCTTCAACTTTCTCAAACGCCTAGACCAAGCTCTTCGGGTGGTTAAACACCAACTTTTTCACCAACTTTTCTGACTTCATCAGGTCCAACCCATTCTGGAAGAGCCCTACTGCTTGGAGGTCTTTGAGATCTGTCACTTAACCTACCGCTTCCCTGAATCTTTTCACGTACTGGCCCAGCATCTCATTGGAATGTTGTCTGACCTATGACAATGATCCAGTTGGTTTTCCCCTCCTCTTGTTACTCCCGAACCGAGTATGGAATTTGTCGCATATCTCTTCCCATGATGAAACTGAGTTCGGGGCCAAAGTTCTCATCCATTGTCTGGCATCCCTCCTTAAAGTCGTCATGAAGGTATGACACTTGGTCACGTCTGTGTAGTCATAGTAATCCATCAGCCTTTTGTACGCTTATATGTTCGTACGGATCACCTGATCCATCATAGATTTCTATATAAGGGAGTTTCTTGTTGGGGTCTGCCTTTTCCCGAACGATCTCAGCACAGAATGGTGAAAATTTCTTGAACAAACTTACCTTCGCTTATTTGACTTCGTCTAGTTCTTTATGAATCTCCTCCAACTTTTTGGTCAACAACTCTATTCCCTCCGGAACCAGAGGCGCTTTTTCCATCGGAGAGTTCTTTTCCCTTCGGTTTGGCCGACCCTTGCCATCCGTACTATCAGCCCTGGAAAGGCTTCGGTGTCTGCTTTTAGTTGTACCGGGGACTTTTTGGACGATTGTTCTTTAATTTTTTTATCATTAACTCCGCTGTCTCTGTTGCCTCCGTTTTCGGATGTGTTTCTTTCTTGGGAGAAATCTTCTTTCCTTGGTCTGCTCGACCGTTGCCCTCCAAACTAACAGCCCTTGAATAGCTTCGGCGCTGCTTTCACTGTACTGGGGACTCTTAGGGCTATGTTGAAAGTAGTATGAATACAAGCCAATCATGTATGATGATAAAACATATACTGTGAAAACGATCTTATTTATTTATTAATAAAAGCATTCATTTATTAAAGGCATTTAATTATCTACATGATGCTGTTTTTATAATATGTAAATAATTCATAGTTTTTTAAGCAATGCTTTTACAATCATGATGTTGATCATGCTAATGAGATCTAAATTCTTAGAAAGTTTAAAACTAAAATAGTTCCCAATCGTTGGATTATTAAAAAGAGGATTAGTAAATCCGGATATATTGGTACATATGTTGCTTGTTCATTAGATGAGGATGATTGATCTCATGATCATTTATGTGGAGACACTAAAGCAAGTATGTAGGTGCTTATTGGAGAATAAGTTCACTGAACGTGACTCGCTATGGAATACCTAATGGAGTTTTACTTGTTTGTCAATAGGAATTCCTAATGTGATAGTAGTACAAGTGATCCTTGGACTTGAGATCATCATAGTATCTTGTGTGTAATGAATTATACTTTGACTTATTCCTTAAGACCCTTAGGGTATATATCAAAGGGTATGCTTGGGTATAATAAGTTACATATGAAGATAATAAATAATCAATAAAGAATCTACCACTTCTAGTAAAAGAAGAAATATGTCATATGTAATTCGTTAAATGACAACATAGTAGTCCTTGGTTAAGGCAGAATGAAATTAGAAAGAAGTTTCTAATTTACATTATTTGGAGTTGTGCATTTTCTAATCGAAATACATATAATTAAATAAAATAAGACTTGACAGTAATTTTATGTCTTATATTTAATAGGGACATTGTATGGTGGAGGGATTGAATTGTACGGTTACTATTTATTCACAGGTTCTTTTATGATTAATGTTGAAATCTATATTATCTGGAAAGTCGTTAAGCGCTAGGGAGGCTTATCCCTATTGTAGAATAAATATTATTTATTTAAATAGATTATTAGTTTAATTTATTTATTTAAATAAGATTAGAATTATTCTAATTGATTTATTCACAACCGGTTTAATATGGAGAACCTAAAGGGTCACATCATAAAAGAAAGAATAATTATTTAAGAAGGTAATGTCATAATCGTAATAATATGTTTAGTGTAATTAATTTAATTTATGATGATAGAATAAATTAAATAGCTTAATATTTATTATTTAATATTTTAAAATATTAAATATAAATTAATAAGAGGAGTTTTATTAATATTATTATTATTATTATTATTTTAATTTTTAAATGAGTTTAGGAATTAATTTAATATTAGTACTCTCATTTATTCTTAATGAGATTAGGAGACAAATTAATTAAAGGAGTTTAATTAATTAAATGAAACCCAATTTCTAATTAGATTAGAAGGGATGACTAATATCTATATAAGAGTAGTCTTATATTAGATATCAGTATACGTAATTTCAAGAGTTGGAGAGTACTCTTTTTTTTTACAGAGAATAGAAAAACCAGGGTTTAACCAACCACCCTCCTTCTTGAACAATTCCTCTTCCTTGGTGGATCACCTCTAGAGGCCAAATACTTGGGTGGCTAACGTTGATCAAAGGAAGGAATCAATTCAGAAGATTCAAGAAGATAACGAAGAGCAAGGAGTTGAACTCGTACTTGTGGAAGCTAATTTTTATAAGGGTATAATTATGATTTATCATTCCTTTTCTATTGATTGATAATTGAGCACAAAACATGATCTTGGTGAGGGTTTGTATAAAATTTTAAAAACCTTATTTGTCGTGCTTCCGCCCTTATTGTGTGATTTGATTACATGTATGCGTAACATACAAACCCAAAAGTGGTATCAGAGCCTAACTTTGTGCTAATTATCAATTTTATGATTCCATGTATGAATTGATGTGAGATTGGATCGAATTTTCTGGACAAAAATCAAAATCTGATGTTTCTGAGACGAACATTGCTGCTGCGCTGCGTCCAAGTTCATTCTGGGCGCAGGCGCACTTGTGTGCAAAACAAAAACCAGCGAACAGCGCAGCCGCTCCGCGTCCTAGTTCATTCTGGGCGCGGGCGCGCTACTCTGCAGATTTTGAAAAACTTACTTTAATCAATTAAAGTAAATAGTTTATTTAATTGATAAAAGATTAAAATAAAGATGTTTATTTTATCTGAAATATGATTTCAGATTGCTAAAAATTAAAGGAGTTTAATTTGGATTTGATTTTTGATTAAAATAAAAGAGTTTATTTTGTTTCAAAACAAAAATTTAGCAAATTTTTGTCCATTAAATGACATCGATGCATATATGGAATAATTTTATTATTAATGAGATGAATGTTTATTTATTGATGCATATGGTGATATGTATGATAATAAATGGGATTGATTATGAGACTATTGACCAATGTGATTGGATTTATTTTAGTTGAATGCTTGAATGTATGTATTTTATTTAATGGGGTCTGCGTACCTCGTCTTCTCTAATTTATTCTTGATGTAAATTTTATCTCCCTCCTATGTACTTCCCCTTGACTGCTGATCAAAGTTTTTATTTAATTTTAAATAGTTTATGTAATATGATAAGTTAGAATTATCTTGAAGAATTGGAGACTAAGGACCAAGGAGCGCGTGAAGACCCGTTTGTAATGGAGCCCGAGTTTAAATATAATAGTTACGTTTAAATTTAATTCTTGCACTCTTAGGTTTGACCTTTTGGTTCACTTGGTGGCTCTAGTGAACCAAACTAGAATAAAAGTCCATAATCAATCCGGGTAGAATATAGTATTCTATATGTGCATGCTAGTATTATATATATTATATTTTATGCAAACATGCTTCACATGTTTAATAAAATAACGCGTATTATATATATATATATGCATGCGCGCTAAACAAGATGAGACTAATAATAACAAACCTTCTCAAAAAAATTATTTTAAGTCTAAAGCGTTCAAAGATATTTGGAATATCGAACGTCGCCTTCTAGCATGATAAAATTAATAGAGTATTAAATATTTAATATAAGTTTGTTATGCTATCAACAAGGCAAGTATTAAATATTTAAGATGTTAATTTAATCATATTTGATGCTTATAAAAAAATTGAATAATATTATTTTGTTGTGCTATCCACAAGGATAATATTTTTCTTTTTTGAATATATGAAAGTGCTAGGTTGGACTAAACTTAGATCATTTTAGTTTGAATGTGCACACACTTAACCATTATGATCTAAAAGGCAAAAAAAAAAAGAGTTACATGTTGATGTAATTGACAAAGAGTCGTCTACCTATTTATTTATACATGGTTTGTTGTGCTATCCATAAGGCTATATACATTTGAAATAGGATCCTTATTCTCACTAGCAAATCTTTAATTAGATGTTGGCGAACTATATAAGTGAGGGTAATATAGTTTGAAGAAAATAGTGGGAGATACCAATATAAAATAAAACCTAATTTATTTTGGTATGTAAAATTAATTAAATGAATGTTTGCTAAAATGTTGTCTTTTCACATGCAAAAATTTAAAAATGTCGAAATCACTAATTTCACTGCGTAGCATACTTGATGCTAACAAACTGACCGGACCGAATTACACGGACTGGTTAAGGAATCTGAGAATAGTTCTCACTGCTGAAAAGATTTCTTATGTCCTAAATTCATCTGTCCTTGGAAATGTTCCAGAAACAGCCTTTGAGGAAGAGATTGCCACTATTATAAAGTGGCAAGATGATGAATCTGTGGCTCAATGCATTATGCTCGCATCTATGAATAATGAGCTTCAGCGTCAGCATGAAAACATGGATACTCCCACTATGTTGCTTCACCTCAAGGAGTTGTATGGTGAACAAAGTAGGACTGCTAGATATGAGCTATCTAATGAGCTCTTCCGATCTCAGATGACCGAGGGCACTGCCGTTGAGACTCATGTCCTAAAGGTGATCAATCTGATTGAACGCCTTGTACAACTTGGGTTCGTCATGGATGGGGAGTTGAGTCAAGACTTAGTCGTGCAGTCACTCCTGAGACCTTCTCGTAGTTCGTTGTAAATTTCCACATAAAAAGTTAGATGTCAGCTTGCCTGAATTACTTAATATGTTAAAAACTGCAGAAGGTCACTTTCCATCCAAGAAGAACCATGTCTTAATGATGAATGATTCTTCTAAGAAAAGGAAAAGGCCTAAGGTATCTTCTGAAAAGAAGAAATCTAACAAGGCTAAGGGCAAAGTGAACATGAAGGATCAAAAGAAACCTGATCCAGCTAGCAAAGGAATGTGCTTCCATTACAACGAGCCGGGTCATTGGAAGAGGAATTGCAAGAAGTTTCTGGCAGAGAAGAAGCTTGGAGAAGCTTCGACTTCCAATCAAGGTTTATTCATGATTGAAATTAATTTTTCTGAAAGTCAAAATTCTACTTGGGTATTGGATACCGGCTGTGATTTTCACATATGTAATATTGTGTAGGGACTGGTCAGAAGTAGAAAGCTGAACAAGGATGAGGTTGTCCTACGGGTGAGAAATGGAGCACAAGTTATTGCATTAGCTGTAAGCACTTATTGTTTAGCACTGCCTACGGGCAAGTCCATTTATTTAAATAATTGTTATTTTGTTCCGAATATCATTAGAAATATTATTTCTATTTTCGTATTAGATATGGAAGGATTTGACATTATAATAAAGAATAACAATTGTTCTATTTATAATAACAATGTTTTATATGGTGTTGGTAATTTGCGAAATGGACTTTACATACTTGACTTGCATGAAAATATATTTTAAATTGAACAAACTAAGAAAAGGAAAAGAGATGATGTTAATTATACCTATATGTGGCACTGTTAGACTCGGTCATATTAATGAAACAAGAATATCCAAGTTGCATAATGATGGGCTCTTAGAGCTATCTGATTTGGAATCATATCCAACCTGTGAATCTTTTCTCATGGATAAAATGACTAAATCTCCTTTTAGTGGAAAAGGAGAAAGAGTTACAGAGTTGTTAGCGTTGGTTCACATAGACGTTTGTGAACCTATAACAACGATTGCACGGGGAGAGGGTATTCTTATTTTATTACTTTCACTGATGATCACTCAAGATTTGGATATGTGTATTTAATGAAATATAAATCTGAATCATTTGAAAAGTTCAAAGAGTTCAGAAGTGAAGTAGAGAAACAAACTGGCAAAAGTATGAAGATTCTTCGATCGGATCGAGGTGGAGAATACTTAAGCGGTGAGTTTCTCAATTTTTTTCAAAGATAATGGTATAATCTCACAATGGACTCCACCAGGTACATCACAGTTAAATGGAGTATCTGAAAAGAGAAATCGAACATTGTTGGACATGGTTCGTTCCATGATGAGTTTTATCGATCTTCCAATTTCATTATGGAGTTATGCCCTAGAAACGACCGCATACCTACTCAACAAGGTGCCTACCAAATCCACCCTAAAGACTCCATATGAGATGTGAAAAGGGAGGAAACCAAATCTTAAGCATGTTAAGACTTGGGGTTGTCCAGCTTATGGCAAAAAGTTTAAAAATGATAAGCTACAGACTAAATCTGACAAGTGTAGATTTGTGGGATACACTAAAGAAACTTTAGGGTATTATTTCTATCATCCAACTGATTAAAAGGTGTTTGTAGCGAAACATGCTGCCTTCTTGGGAAAGGAGTTTATCTATGAAGGGGTCAGTGGGAGTAAAATATATTTTGAAGAAGTTCAAGAACCACAAATTACTACGGATCAAAGTCAGGTACCTGACCAAGTGGATGAGCCTATTGTACAACACCTTATTCGTAAATCTGGAAGAGTACTGAAGATACTTGATAGGTATGAATTCACTATAGAGGATGACAATGAGGTACACATCATGAATGATGATGATCCATTGAATTACGAACAGGCTATGAGTAATAAAGACTCAGGGAAATGGCTAGAAGCCATGAAATCCGAGATGGACTCCATGGATGAAAATCAAGTATTGGCTTTGGTTTCACCACCTGAAGGCATAAAGTCTATTGGGTGTAAATGGTTCTTTAAAAGAAAGACTGGAACGGACGGCAAGGTAGAGACCTATAAGGCCCGACTGGTTGTAAAAGGTTTCAAACAAAGACAAGGAGTTGACTATGATGAAACCTTCTCACCAGTAGCTATGCTCAAGTCCATTCAGATTTTGCTTACGATTGCAGCTTATTACGACTATGAGATCTGGCAGATGGACGTGAAAACGACCTTCCTCAATGGGAAACTTGAGGAGGATGTGTATATGACACAGCAAGAGGGATTTGTTTCAAAGGTTGGAAAAAATCAAGTTTGTAAGCTGCAACGATCCATTTATGGATTAAAGCAAGCTTCTCGTAGATTGAACATCCGTTTTGATGAGACAATCAAAGAGTTTGATTTGATCAAAAACGAGGATGAACCATGTGTGTACAAGAAGGTTAGTGGGAGCGTTGTTTTATTCCTTGTATTATATGTGTATGATATATTACTGATAGGGAATGACATTCCTATGCTACAATCGATTAAAATCTGGTTATCTAAACACTTCTTCATGAAGGAATTGGGAGAAGCATCCTATATTTTGGGGATAAAGATCTATATAGATAGATCTAAAAGGATGCTTGGATTATCCCAAGGAACGTACATTGACTCGATGCTAAAGAGGTTTAGCATGGAAGATTCCAAAAGAGGTCTCATGTCGATGAGCCATGGAATACATCTCTCCAAGAAAAAGGCCCCAAAAACACATGAGGAGAGAGACCGTATTGAGTAAGATTCCTTATGCTTCAGCAATAGGATCTATCATGTACGGTATGATATGTACTAGACCGAATGTCGCTCATGCACTCAGTGTAACGAGCAGATATCAGTCGAATCCAGGAGAAGAGCACTGTAAGACAGTGAAAAATATCCTGAAGTACGTACGAAGAACTAAGGATGTATTTCTTGTCTGCGGTGGGTCTGAATTAAAACTCAAGGGCTTCACGGACTCAAGTTTTCAAACAGACCAAGATGACAGTAAATCTATTTCGGGATATGTATTTACCTTGAACGGAGGCGTAGTGAGTTGGGAGAGTTCCAAGCAGCAAAAAGTTGCTGATTCAGTGACAGAGGCAGAGTATATAGCTGCAAGTGAAGCTGCAAAGGAAGCTGTTTGGATGAAGAAGTTCATAACAGAACTTGGTGTGGTTTCTAGTAATGGAGGAGCAGTCCCCTTATACTTTGACAACACCGGAGCTGTTGTACAGGGTAAGGAACCCAGGTCTCATCAGAAATCCAAATACGTGTTGCGGCGATTTCACTTGATCAGGGAGATCATTGAAAAATGAGACGTCACCTTGGAGCATGTAGACTCTCAAGACAACATTGCAGATCCATTTACAAAAGCTTTAACACAACAGTAGTTTGATCGTCACTTAGAGAAGATGGGTATGAGATACCATGGCGATTGACTTTAGTGCAAATGGGATATTGAAAGTAGTATGCATACAAGCCAATCATGTATGATGATAAAGCATATACTTTAGAAACGATCTTATTTATTTATTAATAAAAGTATTCATTTATTAAAGGTATTTAATTATCTACATGATGCTATTTTTATAATATGTAAATAACCCATAGTTTTAAGCAATGCTTTTAGAATCATGATGTTGATCATGCTAATGAGATCTAAATTCTTAGAAAGCTTAAAACTAATATAGTTCCCAATCGTTGGATTACTAAAAAGGGGAATTAGTAAATCCGGATAGATTGGTACATATGTTGCATGCTCATTGGATGAGGATGATTGATCTCATGATCATTTGTGTGGAGACACTAAAGCAAATATGTAGGTGCTTATTGGAGAATAAGTTCACTGAACGTGACTCGCTATGGAATACCTAATGGAGTTTTACTTGCCTTGTCAATAGAAATTCCTAATGTGATAGTAGTACAAGTGATCCTTGGACTTGAGATCATCATAGTATCTTGTGTGTAATGAATTATACTTTGACTTATTCCTTAAGACCTTTAGGATATATCAAAGGATATGCTTGGGTATAATGAGTTACATATGGAGATAATGAATGATTAATAAATAATCTACCACTTCTAGTAAAAGAAGAGATATGTACTATGTGATTCGTTAAATGACAACCCAGTAGTCCTTGGCCAATGCAAAATGAAATTAGAAAGAAGTTTTTAATTTGCATTATTTGGAGTTGTGCATTTTTTAATCAAAATACATATAATTAAATAAAATAAGACTTGACAGTAATTCCATGTCTTATATTTAATAGGGACATTGTATGATGGAAGAATTGAATTGTACGGTTACTATTTACTCACAGGTTCTTTTATGATTAATGTTGAAATCTATATTATCTGGAAAGTCGTTGAGTGCCAGGGAGGCTTATCCCTATTGTAGAATAAATATTATTTATTTAAATAGATTATTAGTTTAATTTATTTATTTAAATAAGATTAGAATTATTCTAATTGATTTATTCACAACCGGTTTAATATGGAGAACCTAAAGGGTCACACCATAAAAGAAAGAATAATTATTTAAGAAGGTAATGGCATAATCGTAATAATATGTTAAGTGTAATTAATTTAATCTATGATGATAGAATAAATTAAATAGCTTAATATTTATTATTTAATATTTTGAAAATATTAAATATAAATTAATAAGAGGAGTCTTATTAATAATAATAATATTATTATTATTATTTTAATTTTTAAACGAGTTTAGGAATTAATTTAATATTAATACTCTTATTTATTCCTAATGAGATTAGGAGACAAATTAATTAAAGGAATTTAATTAATTAAATGAAACTCAATTTCTAATTAGATTATAAGGGTTGACTAATATCTATATAAGAGGAGTCTTATATTAGATATAAGTTGACGTAATTCCAAGAGTTGGAGAGTACTCCTTTTTTCTATAGAGAATAAAAAACTAGGGTTTAGCCAACCACCATCCTTCTTGAATAATTCCTCTTCCTTGGTGGATCACCTCTAGAGGTCTAACACTTGGGTGGCTAACGTTGATCAAAGGAAGGAATCAATCCAGGAGATTCAAGGAGATAACGAAGAGCAAGGAGTTGAACTCGTACATGTGGAAGCTAGTTTCTACAAGGGTATGATTCTGATTTATCCTTCCTTTTCTATTGATTGATAATTGAGTACAAAGCATGATCTTGGTGAGGGTTTGTATAAAATTTTAAAAACCTTATTTGTCGTGCTTCCGCCCTTATTGTGTGATTTGATTACATGTATGCGTAACATACAAACCCAACAAATGTACCCTCGGTCGGTCCCTGGATACGCGACCACCAGATCTGCTCCTATCACGAGAGCGGCTCTGAAGCCTACTCTCGGATCGCCTCGTACCCTCTGCATGCCGCGTCTGGACTGTCTGTCTGGGGACCTCCCTCGCCTTCTGGTCTGACTGTGACTGGAGGCCTCGTTTTTCTGTTCGGCCATCTGCACCATCTGTTTGGCAATCTCTTCTTTTTGTAGCAGCAGTATTTTCAAAGCCTCCTACGTCTTCTCGGTCTCCACCTTTGGATCCTACCGAAATACTCTGAGGACCGAGTCGCTCATGGATGCTCTTCGACGGTCCAGTCTATCCTTCACGAACCCCTTTCGCTGGGAAGAACCTCCTGCCGTTGACTGTCCCACGCCCGAAACTGTTCTGCTGTCTACCATGACTTCAGATACGGGGGATTGATGATTGTGATTGAATGCCTAGCAACACTAGAAAGCCCCTCCTTTTAGCGCCAATGTTAACGCCAATATCCGTTCATGCGTTTCAATCACCAAAGCGCGTCCAATCCTGCACAAAAACGGGTAAACACCAAAAGCTTGACGGCTTGGGCCGCCGGGGGATAGCTCCGGTGTGAAAATAAGTATAGGCTGATTAAGGTTAACAATGAAGGCGTAATGCTCTAACGTGTACCTTAAAATCAGAGTAAAATCTTGTATTTATAGTGTTTTCATCAACTCCCTGTAATCCTTCCCTATATCGGATTAGGGTTCCCCCATATTATATCCCATAATAGGATTGCACCAAATCTCTTACCAAATCTCTTACCTAAACTCCTCTTTCCACATTTAGAATCCGCATGGAATTAGTAATCCCTAGAATATTCCTTCATCCTCCAAACACTCCCTTACCCTAGCTTACCCAATAAGGTCATGGCCCAACGCATGTCCCAGACCCAATTATTCGGGGCCCAACATAGCCTAAACTAACCTCGAAAGACTGTAAAAGGATAGGCTATACTGACTTTCTAATCGATCACCCAAACTTAATTCCACTTGACGAGGAAGAATGTAAGTTGATTGATTTAAAACCATGAAAATTTATGTTTGATGGTTTAAAAACTGGTGAAAGTTGGCATCACATTGTCATTATTTCACCAAATGGTTTGATATTTTTAATTACACAATGTAGTTTATGGGAATCAAGCAGAATATGAGGCTTTGATTATAGGCCTAGAATTACTGTTAGATAAGAAAGAAAGAACAGCCAACATGTCAGGAGACTCACAACTGGACATCAAATAATTAGGCATGATATATAGGTGCCTCAAATCAGAATTGATTATTTTACGTCAATATGCCACCATTTTGTTAAATAAGTTTGAAGATATAACCTTAACATATATACCAAGGTTATTGAATTACAATGCCGACAGGTTAGCTCAAGCTGCTTCGAGCTTTGGAGTTTCAAAAGAATCAAATGATAAATGGTTAAAAATTGAAAGGTTTTTACCATAATTACATGAGAGGCTCGCAAATCAAGGCCTTCAAATCAAGGAACTCAGTGAAGTAGATAATATTGAGGATATATTGGAGAACTCCAATAGTCCAACACTTAAATAATCCCTATATCAATATACTCTCTCCCTCCCGTAATATAAGTCGTTTTAGAAAAGTGTTTTTGTCTCTTAATATATGTTCGTTTGAGAATTTCAACTAAGTATTAATTGCTTAATTTCCATTATAACCCCAAGTATTAAATATAAATTTGGTTCTCTTGCCAGTTTTTGTCTAATAAATAACACTTTCTTCTTCTAATACAAGGATAATATAAGTAATTGATATTATATTTAATGTTATACAATCATTTCCTTAATACTTGTGCACAACTCTAAAACGACTTATATTAAAATACGGAGGGAGTACCAACTAAGAATAAAAGTTTGCCATGAAGTACACATTAATATTTGATGAATTGTATAAAAGAACAGTAGAAGGTATTTCACACAACTGCCTCAACAAACTAGAATCGATGCAAGTCATGGCAGAAACTCACGAATGGGTAAAGACTGCATACAATACAATATGCCAAAGGATGTCCAAAACTGCCCAAAGTTCGGACACAATACAAAGGGCACCTGCCGAACAGTTACATCCAATTGTCAAACCGTGGCCATCAGAGAATGGACCGTGGATCTGATAGGTAAAATATGGACAAATTCCTAAATTTATCCCTCTTCTAATTTTTTGGCTTATCATTATATGAATATCAAAATTTTACTATTTCTCTTCACTCCACTTTGTGTTCTATAAAGGTGCACATGTAAAATGTAAAAAACAAAATTTAAAAAATCTTATTTTAACCAATAAGTATAAAATTAACTACAAATTTTGGACCAATGACGATACCCGCATAACTCACTAAATTATTCATGACCTTACAATATTATGTCTAGGACCCCCTTAAAAAAAATTTGTCTTTGTTCTTGTACTTGACTTTTGGTTATGCTGCACTTCAACAATAAACATAATACCATATTTATAGAGTACTAACAATTCTCTTCTTTTATTTTTTTTTTCCGAGAACTATATTTATTGAGTATCCACAATTCTCCCTTTTCAATTTTTTTAGAATCATATTTATTTAAGTTCCCATAATTCTTCTCTTCCTATCCTTTTTATTTATTTATTTGTTTATTTTATTATTATCAAGAATTGTACACTATTATAATAAAGTAAATCTAAGGATACATTTTAATCCACTCTATTCAAAATAAAACTCTTGCACATAATAATAATATATGTATTCAAAATAGGAATCCTTTGAAAATAATACTCCTATTAAATACATGACAAACAGTCCTTTCCCAAATTAGGTTTGGATGGACCAGTAGTTAGAGTTAGGGCTAGCTGCCTATATAATGAATGTATTGCAAAAATATCAAATAGTTTAGCGGCAATCAGCCTTCTGTGGAAAGAAAATAAAGAAAAAGATGAATAAGAATAAGAAATTGAAACTTACGAAGGGAATTCCTAATGAGGGCAACAATCTCAACGGTTCATGGGCTTGCGTTCCTGATGAGTTAAAATTATGTACTGCAAGTGCACAGTGTCTATCGTAGATTTAGCAAGTGCAGGTCGAACTACAGAGACTAGATCAATTCTTTAATATATCCTTAATTAATATTTTAGGCAAATTAGAAATAAATATGGTGGTGATGATTAACTAACTAAATTATGTAAACTAATAATTACTAATGAAAACTATTAATGAGAAAAACTACCTAGGAATCCGAATCCACCAAATATTAACATAATAAACAATTCCTTATTCCAAATTAATTACCAAATTATTTTTCCTTTCCTTTAAAAATAATGATTTATATAATTAATATGGGCAAGTATAAGTTATGAAAAATTCACAGATTAACTATAACTTATCAAAACCTCGAAATCAATATAAAAAAATCATATGCAATTCGTGCGGAAAAAAAATATGAAGGAGAAAATAATTAGGCACTAATTTCGGAACGGAAAGAAAATATTATTATGAAATACTTAGTTTCATCATCATCCTAGGTATTCAAAATTTAGCTAGCCATTGAATTAAAAATAAAATAAAAACAAATAAACTAATTATTACTTGATATTAATTTAACTAATAGAAATAGAACAATTTAATAAAATTAATACATAATAAGGCGTAAATGATAATATGACATCTAGCAGTGCTAAAAGGAAGTAAAAAGTAAATGGAATTTAACACATGATATAGCAAAGCTAGTAACCAAATGAATATTTTAATATAAAGAAGAAATTATGAATACAAGATTCCACTCCCTCACTCAAGCTTCAGCAGAAACAGAACTTGAATTTCGGAAGAAAACAAAACAAAAACTCTCAATCTCCTCTAGTTCCTGCCGGAAGTACAAGTTGGAAAATAAAATAAATAAAAGTCTCCCCCTCTCTCTAAAACAAGAGATCTCTTTATAAGGAAAAATAAATTATAACCTAATCTAAGATACATTGAACTTGGTCTTCTCTTTTTCTTTATCTCTTTCTCTCCAAATTGACTCCAACTTCTTCATGATTATCCTCCAAGAGTCTCATGTAATCTTTTATTTGCTCCCCAAGAAAAATAAGATAAATCCTATAAAATCAAATAAAATGTATTAGTTAAATAAAATAAACAAACAAAATAATAAATATGAGAATACTAAAATGTATAATTAATGTGTATATCAAATACCCCCATACCTATCTTTTGCTCGTCCTCGAGTAAAATAAAAATAAAAACTATACTACCCCATTTTCGTAGGAAACACGATTGCACTTAGCATGTGCAACAAGCCTTTAAACCCCAAGGTTACCCCAAGTGGATGAGTTGTGTCTCGTGAGGGTTTGCAGTGAATATACCCACAAAATTCAAAAATATTTTTTTTTTTGAGTTTAACAAGTCATGAAATTGAATTAGAAACTTCTAAATATCCATGGGCATTATTCAAAAGCAAGATTCAATTCAAAATCACACTTTCACCTTATTAAAAATATTCAATTTTCATTCTAGACACCATCCTTCATAAAATTTATTCCATGTGATGCATGCCTGTGTATATAATGTAACTATTAGTAGGGATTTTACCATGAAAATCAAGCAAACTCATTTTTCTTTTTCTTCTTTCTTTTTTTTTTTCTCTTTTTTCTTCTTTTTTTTTTCTTCTTTTTTTTTTCAATTCTTTTTTCATTGACTTGTGCAATGTCTCGTTTTCTTAGGCTTTTCAGAGTTACCCATTTAGCGAGCGTTGGACCAATGACTCCCAAACCAGTTGATTTTAGGGCACTAGGTGTAGAGACACCCCTAAGGGCTTACTAACTCGAGAAACAAAGGCCACAAAATTAGACTAGTCAAACTGCTTTTATCCATCACACTTTTCAGCGTGAATATCGATGCTTCTCGAGGCTTGGATACCCAGTTATTTCGTTCAATGGACATTGAAGCAGTTATTTATTTCTTTTCTTTTTTTTCTTCAAATTCTTCAACTTCTCCTTTTTTTTTCTTTCTCCAAATTGCTTGAATCATAGTTTATATCCACAACTAAGAGTTAGTGCGATCGTGAAATGTAAAAATGATTTTGAAATCAATTTTAGTCTAGATAGTATTTCAAACTAAGATTTCATATCTTATCAAAGATTCAAGAGTTCTAAATCTTTCAATCTTACTCATGAGTTTTATCTCCACGAGCACTTATTAGAATAAATTCAATCCATAAAAAGTCAAACAAAATTTTTTAGTTCATTTAATTTTTATTTTTTTTACAAAGACATAATTTCCTAAAAAGAAGATAAGAGAAAAAAAATTAAAAAATAAAATCTAATAATAAAAATGCAAAACTCCCCCCATACCTAATTCATGCATTGTCCTCAATGTATGCAAATTAATAAAGAGAACAAAGAAACAAAAGAATTGTACCTCGTAGGATTGGGCAGGAACCGGATGACAATATTGTACAAAAAAAAAATACATGCATACTTACAAAGATAAGTGCAGTGCTAGTCATTCTGAATCAGGTGGGTCAACAAGGTACACCACCTCCTCTGGTCCGTTTGGCATTTCTAAAAAGGGTTTGAGTCGTTGGCCATTCACTTTGAAAATTTCTCCACTATTTGGATTTTCAATATCAACTGCACCATGAGAGTAAACTACCTTCACTACAAAAGGTCCATCCCATCTAGAGCGCAATTTGCCAGGAAATAGATGTAGCCTAGAATTATACAAGAGAACTTTTTGACCAGGTGAAAATGATTTTCTCAAAATTGATTTATCATGAAACACTTTCGTTCTTTCCTTGTAAATTTTAGCATTTTCATAAGCATCATTCCTAATCTCATCTAACTCAGCTAATTGTAATTGTCTATGACTCCCACCAGTGGACATATCAAAATTAAATTATTTTATGGCCCACAAAGCACGATGTTCAAGTTCAACAGGTAAGTGACAGGCTTTTCCAAACACAAGCCTATACGGTGACATTCCTAAGTTAGTCTTAAAAGCAGTACGGTAAGCCTACAAGGCATCTAGCAATTTTAGAGACCAGTGTTTTCTATTGGAACTCACCGTTTTTTCCAAGATTTGTTTTATTTGCCTATTCGAGACTTCTACCTGACCACTTGTTTGAGGGTGATATGGTGTTGCAAGCTTGTGGGTGATGGAATACTTTTTAAGCAAGGATGCAAAAGGCTGATTGCGAAAATGTTTTCCTTGATCACTGATTATGGCCCTAGGGGTACCAAAGCGAGAGAAAATATTCTCTTTCAGAAATTTGACAACAACTTTGTTGTCATTGGTCTTGGTTGGTATAGCTTCTACCCACTTAGACACATAATCCACCGCAAGTAAAATATACAGATTTCCAAAAGAATTTGGAAATGGGCCCATGAAATCTATTCCCCACATATCAAACAATTCAATGACTAAAATGGGTTGCATTGGCATCATATTCCTCCTAGTGATCCTCCCTAATTGTTGACACCTATTGCAATTGGCACAAAATTCTGTGGCATCCTTGAACAGACTAGGCCAATAGAAACCACACTGGAGGACTTTGGCGGCCGTCTTTTTGCCTCCAAAATGTCCTCCACAAGCTTGGTCATGACAAAATGATAAAACACTCCTAAATTCATGGTCGGGTACACATCTCCTAATGACTTGATCAGGGCAATATTTAAACAAATAGGGGTCGTCCCAATAAAAGTGTCTGACTTGTGAAAGAAACTTTGATCGGTCTTGTTTGGACCAATGGGAAGGAATTTCACTAGTCACTAGGTAGTTCACAATATCAGCAAACCAAGGTGTAGCAGATATGGAGAAAAGTTGCTCATCTAGGAAAGATTCATTTAAGGGTAGGTCAGAGTTGGACTCCACAACTAACCGAGACAAATGATCAGCTACCACATTTTCGGACCCTTTTTTGTCTCGTATCTCTAGGTCAAATTCTTGGAGCAATAAGACCCAATGAATTAAACGGGCTTTTGAATCTTTTTTGGAAAGAATATGTCTGAGGGCAGCATGGTCAGTGTAAACAATTATTTTAGACCCAATAAGATAAGATCGAAACTTTTCTAGGGCAAAAACTACAGCTAAAAGTTCTTTTTCAGCAGTTGAATAGTTCAATTGAGCATCATTCAAAGTCCTACTAGCGTAGTATATGACGTGGGGAATCTTGTTGATTCTTTGCCCTAGAACAGCACCAACTGTATAGTCAGATGCATCACACATTAACTCAAATGGTTGACTCCAATCAGGTGATTTGATGATAGGAGCTGAAGTCAACTCCCTTTTGAGTTTTTCAAAGGATTGAAGACATTTTTCATTAAATTCAAATTTTGTATTTTTTCCTAGAAGATTGGTCAAGGGTCTTGCTTTCTTACTGAAATCTTTAATGAATCGCCTATAAAAGCCTGCATGTCCTAGGAACGAACGAATTTCTTTGACTGTCCTAGGTGGTGGAAGATTAGCAATGAGGTCGATTTTGGCTTTGTCTACTTCAATTCCCTTGTCAGATATGATATGACCAAGAATAATTCCTTTTTTAACCATGAAATGACATTTCTCCCAATTTAGGAATTAAATTAGTTACCTTACATCTCCTTAGAACTAAGTCAAGGTGGTGAAGGCACTCCTGAAATGTAGATCCAAATATGGAAAAATCATCGATGAAAATTTCTAGGAATTTCTCTACCATGTCAGAAAAAATGCTCATCATACATCTTTGAAAGGTGGCAGGGGCACTACATAGCCCAAAGGGTAGACGACGATATGCAAAAGTTCCATAAGGACAAGTGAATGTAGTCTTTTCTTGGTCTTCTGGGGCTGTGGGAATTTGGAAGTAGCCCGAGTAACCATCAAGAAAACAGTAGTAAGCATGACCAGCTAACCTCTCTAGAATTTGGTCTATGAAGGGTAAAGGAAAATGATCCTTTCTTGTGGCGGTATTGAGTTTTCTATAGTCTATGCAAACCCTCCAACCAGATTGGACACGAGTGGGAACTAACTCATTAGCTTCATTTTGAACCACAGTTAAGCCAGACTTTTTAGGTACCACTTGAACAGGACTTACCCAAGAGCTATCAGAAATGGGATAGATTATCCCATTATCTAGACACTTAAGAATCTCCTTCTTAACAACCTCTTTTAGAACCGGGTTTAACCGCCTCTGTGGGTCTCTCACTGGTTTAGCATCATCTACTAAGTGGATCCTATGTTGGACAATGGTTGGACTGATCCCCTTAATATCAACTATGCTCCATCCTATGGCTTCCTTATTTTCTCTCAAAATAGTTAATAACTCTTCTTCCTGTATGATTGTTAAATCAGAAGCAATGATCACAGGAAAAGTTTTGGAGGGACCTATATAAGCATATTTAAGATTATCCGGAAGGGGTTTAAGCTCTAACTCCGGTGGATTCTTTTCAAGAGGTTCTGAGGATGGCAAGATTGGCTCAGTCACGGGTTCCCATTTGGAGTAAGACATTGGTGTGGATGACTCTAACATTTCATTCACCTCATTTACGTATTCTATATCATCCCAATTTTGACCAAAATGATTTAGACAAAAATTAAGAATTTCGTCTTCTCCCGTAAGTTCATTTTCAGACATTTCCTGAATCATGTTCACTTCAATGGGTTGGTCAGAAAAATCAATAGGATGCTTTCCCACATTAAAAACATTAAATCAATTGTCATGTTCCCAAAAGTCAATTTCATTAGTCCATTTCTACAATTGATTAGCGCATTAGAGGTTGCTAGAAATGGTCTACCTAATATGACAGGGATTTGACCCTTGGGATTGGCAACAGGGTGGGTTTCAAGGACAACAAAGTCAACAGGGAAGACAAAATCGCCAACCTTAATGAGTACATCCTCAACTATTCCTTTTGGAACTTTAATAGAAGGTTAGCTAGTTGAAGTGTGACACTTGTCTTTTTTAACTCCCCTAAGCCCAATGTTTGGTACACAGAAAATGGTAACAAGTTCACACTAGCTCCTAAATCAAGCAAAACTTTTTCAATTAAGGTGTCACCTATGATGCATGAAATAGTAGGACAACCGGGGTTCTTATACTTCACAGGAACCTGGCATGATAAAATGGAACTAATATGGGCTGTTAGAAAAGCTTTTTTAGGAACATGAGTGGTTCTTTTGTGTGTGCACAAATCTTTTAGACATTTAGCATATGAGGGAACTTGTTGAATGGCATCTAGAAGAGGAATGTTAATTTTCACTTGTTTGAACACTTCTAGAATTTTGTCTAATTGGGCTGATTGCTTATTTGAAATAAGTCTTTGAGGGAATGGGGCTTTTGGGTTAAAGACTTTTTCAGTTAACTCCGAAGATGTGGTTTGATCATTTTTCGACACATGCTTAGTGGATGGGCCTACTGACTCAGAGTTTGTGAGTTTTTCAGGCTGGGCTGACTTTGAAGGTGGATTGTTAGATTCAACATTTAAATTTTTCTCTTCTTCATTATCAATGCCAGCATGATTGTTAAAATAATTTTCAGACCTTAAAGAGATTACAGAATTCACATGATTGACTTTGTTGTTTTCAAGTGAATTAGGGGCTGGAAATTTTGGACTAGTCTCGGGTTGGCTAGGAAGTTTACCCTTCTCTCTTTCACAAACTGTAGTGGCCAATTGACTCATTTGGATCTCTAAACGAGATAAAGCTTGGTTAGTGCTTTGTTGAGTTTTTATTAAAGTTTCCACACTCTTCTCTAAGGTGCTAAGTCTCCTCTCACTTTCATTAGAAAAACCTGGTGGATATTGAGGTGATGAATTTGAATTTTGGTACGGACCAGGATTTGGCTTTTGGTAAGGTTGAAAAGATTGATTTAGAGACTGATTGACCTGATTTGAAGAGTTATTTGGGTAGGGTCCTTGGTTCCATGCAAAATTAGGATGATTTCTCCAACCTGGGTTATAAGTGGGTGCAAATGGGTCATTCCTAGGTCTTTGAAACATTGCATTGACTTGTTCATATTCTTCAGGTTGAGCCATGACTCTAGGACATTCCTCTATCCCGTGACTTTGTGAATTACACCTTAGACACAAAGGTGTTGGTGTTGAGATTTGGTTCACATGTGATGGTCCACAAGTTTCTAAAGCTTCAAGTCTTTTAATCACACCAGCCAACTTAGCTTCAGTGGCAATTGAATTGTCAATTGTATGAACACCCCTAGATGAGCTAGGTTTATCGGTCTCTCGGGTGGTTTCCCATTGCATGGTATTTTCTGCTAAGTCTTCTAAAAATTTCCAAGCCTTTTCATCATCATTATTCAGAAAATCCCCTTGACACATTGATTCTAACATTGTTTTAGTGGAATAGTCTAAACCTTCGTAAGCAATTTGACACAATCTCCATTTCTCAATTCCATGGTGTGGGCACTGGGATAACAAAATTTTAAATCTATCAAAATATTTCCAAAAGGACTCTTTTTCAAGTTGGCAAAATTGATGAATTGCAGTCCTAATTTTAGCAGTTTTATGATTTGGAAAATACTTTTTTAGAAATGTAACAACAAATCCCTTCCAGGTTGATATGGAATTATTTGGTAGGCTATATAACCACTTTTTAGCATTATCTTTTAAAGCAAATGTGATAAATCTTAGCCTAATTGAGTCATCAGACAATTGTTGAATTTTTATTAAGGCACAAACTTCCTCAAATTCCTGAATAAATAAATATGCATCTTCTATCCCTGTGAACCTAGGTAACATATTTATAAATTGCGGTTTAAGTTCAAAATTGTTACCAGTGACTTGTGGTAAACTGATACAGGATGGTTGGGCAGAGCGGGAAGGATAACATCGATCCCTTAAAGAAACAGTTTGTGCGCCCTCCATTTTTCTTAGGGTGAGATCTTTTAAAGTGCACTCTGAAAAATCAAGTTTTCTCACTAATCGCGACTGTTTCGTCCCTAATCCACACTTTTTGCATACACTACTTAGCAAATAAGCAGATAAGCAAAAAAAAACAAATAAAAGGAAAAAAAAATTACTTCTAAGGTCAACCTAAATAAAATTAGACAGCTCCTAACTATTCCAAGTTACACCGCAAGGTCCACCAAATTTAAAATTAATCACACCACTAGCCAGGTAAGTGTAAGAAAGGTGGGAGTCTCTTCGTAGATACGGTGACTAATTAAATAACCACACAATCTTTAGGCGTTTACCTTTTGAACCACTTGCCTTGACACCAGTAGTTTGATTAATTAAAAATTCAGCCTCCTCTTGGAGTTTCTTGTCTTAATTGAGCTCGAAAGTCCTAGGGGCCAACGTCTACTTGATTTTATTAGGTCAAGGTTATGCAAAAAGTTGGGTTGTTTGTGGGCCAAGGAAGGGTGATGAAATCCCCACCTTATCTTGTTACAGGTTGTGCCCTTAATGTTGGATTAAAGATGGAAATGCACAAATAAATAAAAAAATTTGTAAACAAATAAAATGTCTTAAAACTATGTGAATTACGAAAGAATGAGAATTTTTGACGTACCTCGGTCCTCCAGCAATCACCACAGTTTATATTTGACAAAAATAAAAAATAAAAACCTAACAGGTTGTGCTCTACGTGAGTGAATGCATGAATGCGGCAAATAAAAAATATATTAATAAAAACTAACCTACTATTTTTTTATTTTTTTTAAAAAAAAAAATAAAAAAATTGAGATACAAAGTACCAAGAAAAGCGCAGCAACAAAATTTTTATCTTTACGTTTCTTTGATCCGCTTCGATAATCCTGGAAAATATATATATATATATATATATATATATATATGAGTTAAAAACTAATTCGAATAAATAAAAATTAAGGAATAAATTTTTTTTAATTCTAGTCCCCGGCAACGGCGCCAAAAACTTGATGAGTTAAAATTATGTACTGCAAGTGCACAGTGTCTATCGTAGATTTAGCAAGTGCAGGTCGAACCACAGAGACTAGATCAATTCTTTAATATATCCTTAATTAATATTTTAGGCAAATTAGAAATAAATATGGTGGTGATGATTAACTAACTAAATTATGTAAACTAATAATTACTAATGAAAACTATTAATGAGAAAAACTACCTAGGAATCCGAATCCACCAAATATTAACATAATAAACAATTCCTTATTCCAAATTAATTACCAAATTATTTTTCCTTTCCTTTAAAAATAATGATTTATATAATTAATATGGGCAAGTATAAGTTATGAAAAATTCACAGATTAACTATAACTTATCAAAACCTCGAAATCAATATAAAAAAATCATATGCAATTCGTGCGGAAAAAAAATATGAAGGAGAAAATAATTAGGCACTAATTTCGGAACGGAAAGAAAATATTATTATGAAATACTTAGTTTCATCATCATCCTAGGTATTCAAAATTTAGCTAGCCATTGAATTAAAAATAAAATAAAAACAAATAAACTAATTATTACTTGATATTAATTTAACTAATAGAAATAGAACAATTTAATAAAATTAATACATAATAAGGCGTAAATGATAATATGACATCTAGCAGTGCTAAAAGGAAGTAAAAAGTAAATGGAATTTAACACATGATATAGCAAAGCTAGTAACCAAATGAATATTTTAATATAAAGAAGAAATTATGAATACAAGATTCCACTCCCTCACTCAAGCTTCAGCAGAAACAGAACTTGAATTTCGGAAGAAAACAAAACAAAAACTCTCAATCTCCTCTAGTTCCTGCCGGAAGTACAAGTTGGAAAATAAAATAAATAAAAGTCTCCCCCTCTCTCTAAAACAAGAGATCTCTTTATAAGGAAAAATAAATTATAACCTAATCTAAGATACATTGAACTTGGTCTTCTCTTTTTCTTTATCTCTTTCTCTCCAAATTGACTCCAACTTCTTCATGATTATCCTCCAAGAGTCTCATGTAATCTTTTATTTGCTCCCCAAGAAAAATAAGATAAATCCTATAAAATCAAATAAAATGTATTAGTTAAATAAAATAAACAAACAAAATAATAAATATGAGAATACTAAAATGTATAATTAATGTGTATATCAGTTCCCATAGATTTATTGGTGGAAATATTGGGAAAAATTGCTCAAGATAGATACCGGAAAAAAATACTTCTTCACACCGATCAAGTTAGTTTCGATGCCGTTTGCAAGAATTGGATGCTATCCATAAAAATTTATGAAAACCAACTTGCACAAAAATTACCCGAGCTTGTTTGGTGTTGTTTTAGACCAAAATCCAAATCTGATCTACTTTTCGAGTGCTTGTGCAAAAATTATGACCCATTCAACAAAAAGCCAATTGAAGACTATGCAGTTGATAAACTAGTTGGGGGAAATTCTTATAATTATAATTATAAGATGGGCGTAAGTAATACCCGTAAAAAAAATATATTAAAATAAATAAAGGACATTTTTAAAAATTTTGTTTAAATATTTTAAGTAGGTCTTTTGTGTTTGGGTCAAATTGTATTTAATTATGTGGACTACATTAATTGGGCCTTAAAACTAATTGGATCAAACTTATATTTGTGTAATATTAAAATCCTATTAAAACTTGGAGAGTTAATAAGATACATAAATACTAAGTAAAACCTAATTTACTAAAGCATTATGCATATTCGTAATTGAAGAGAGGAGAGGAACGACGCTACTACAGAGAACGAAAAAGGAGAAATTGAATTGTACTGTGTACGAGATAAAGGAACTAGAAAATTGGGATCTAATTTTGGATACAACTTACTAGTAAGTTACAGGTATATCATATATATATGTATTTTACAATCTTTAGTCAATGATATTTGTGAATGAAATTGGGGATTCAGTCATGAAATTTCGTAAAACGTGTAAATCTTATACTAATTGATGATGAAGATGCCATGTCAGGCGAATAAATGACAATTTAAGTGTTGTTTTAAAAGTATGCATCGTTGTTGTAGTTTCTGTTCAAATTAATTGGTTAATTGATTTTAACTTGGACATATGATTAATGATTTTGTCTGACAATAAGTGACCTTCAGGAACATTGTTAAATAATAAGGTATAATAATAAGACAATTGAACTAGCTAATTAAAATATAACAGTAGTAATAATGAGATGGTTATATAGGAATTCAGAAGCTTAACAAAATTATAAAAGTTAATTTTTGTTAAATTTAATATTATATAACTCTTTAAATTTATAAATTATTTATTCTTTTGTTTAGTTCAGACGGAAGAAGTTTAACGAGTTATAATTGGAATATAATTTGGGTATTACATTGCTTAATCTGGGTACGGATTCCGTACTCTTTCAGCGATACTCTTGTTAAATTTGATTGATTCGTTTTGTTCCGTATTTCGAATTTCGTTATTATTTCACATAATTATTCTTGTGAAATTCATATAATAGTTTCGTTTTGGAGTTGATTCATATGATTCGAAATTGTACTATTTGAATTAGGTTATCATGTTTAGTATTTATTTTGATAATTGTAGAGCGGTACGTGTTGTTACTTTCTTTTGAGACATTGAGATTATGATTCGATTTAGTTCAACATGTACATATAGAACCCTTTTGTTGGTATTATGTCGCATGTGTTGTGACATGATATTATTATTAGAATATACCGTAGGGTATACCTGAGCTATAACCACCTGTGGGGGTACCACAGGCATGTCGTCTTGGCACGAGAGACATGACACTTTCCGTGGCGGTGTGATCAGTCCACGGCGTCTCCGTTTTGTGCTCCGGTGGGAGTTGGCCATTTGGTGTTTTGTTGTGGGAGGCGTATGGGTCGACCCTAATTTTCTGTTCTGTTCTGCGGAGTGGTGATGTTTGTGCCAAACACGCCTTCTGATTTTACATACATTTGGATTCGCGGCCCAATGTGTGTGACTTGCCTGTGTGGCATTGTTTGACCTTGCCTGTGTGGCAAGGTATATTTCTATTTTGTTTTGAGCTCGGTATGAAATAACACCCAGCCATTTGATTCAGCCTATTATTTCATTGTGTTAGTTTTGTTCGTTTCAGTTCTGTTCAGTTCATTTATTGAGTTAGTTATTTCGTTTCATTATTCTTGTATACTATATCCATACTGGGCGTTTGGCTCATGCTGTGTTTTTCCTCCGGCAGGTATTCAGGGGAATCAAGGGCAAGTGTGATGAGAGCTCCTTTCAATCCAATGGTCTAGGAATATTCTGTTTAGGCTGGACATATTAATTTCTTTGGAGTTGTAATAATTATTTCAGATTATGGTTTGGGCCAGTTTGACATTTATTCTGGTTTGACCTTGTTGATATTTATTAGTTTTAAATACTGTTCTTTTGTGGTTTAGAGCTTTAGTATTATTTTCTTTAGTTCTATTGTGTTTTGAGTAACCTCCCTTTCTCTTTCAGAAAGGGGGTGTTACAGAGTTGGTATCAAAGCCAGGTTCTTTCTTGTAGAAAACCTATTTAGGTTTGACCTGTGAGTTATGGGTAGAATTCTGGGTTAGGTTTTGTTCAGTTTGATTTTCTGTTCAGCTATATTCAAATCTGTCTCTAATCTATTTTGCTGATATTCGTTGATCTCTTTCTTAGATGGCTCGTAGATCCGCTAGAGTTGCTGGGAGGCGAGGTAACAATAGAGGAAGAGGTGATGGTCAGCCCGATGAGCAACCTAATGACCAGATTAATGCTCAATTGGCTAACTTGGTGAATCAGGCGGTTAATCAGGCTTTACCGCAGTTGGTGGCACAGGTGGTATAGGCAATGCAGCAGCCGCCAGAAATTCCTGAGAAGGGGAACTCGGAAACTAATGGTCCGCAGGCAAACGAAGAGGAAGGGAATGCGGGTGGTCTTGATCAACAGGTGGTTCCAATGTACGTATGGTTGGAGAGGTTTCAGAAGCAGAAGCCACAGTTATTCAGTTAAGCTCCGACTCCAATTGATGCGGAGAATTGGATTGCACACCTAGAGAAGATTTTTGATGTGTTGGGGTGCTCGGATAATCAGAGAGTGTTGCTTGCTGCTTATAAGCTGGAGGGGGATGCACAGAGATGGTGGAAAGCGATGAAAATAACCAAGGGTGATGGGTACGTGGAGACACTTCGTTGGGCAGAGTTTTGTGAGGTCTTTTATCAGCAGTACTTTCCTGCTGCTGATAAAGAGACCTATGTCAGAGAGTATTTGTCTATTCGGCAGAAAGATGATGAGTCCATCACAGATTTTATGACGAGGTTCACCAGGTTGGCAGGTTTTGCGGGAACCTCTGCAGGGACCGCAGCGGAACAGGCGGAGAAGTTCAAATGGCGGATTCATTATAGGTATCGACAACATCTCATTAACACCAAGTTTGCGGATGTATCGGCTGTGGCTAATGCGGCCAAGAACATTGAGATGGAGCGGCAGGACTTTCGGTCTTCTAAACCGAAAGGGAATTGGAAGAGGGACAGAGATGACCAGCAGGATCAAGCTTCGGGTCAGTATAGGAGAAATCAAGGTGGTCAGTGGAACAGAAATCGTGGTGTCTAGCAAGGGCAGTGGCGTGGTCAAAATCAGAACAGGGGTAATCAGCAGATGCCTCAGCAAGGACAGAATCGTCAGCTTCAGCTACCTTGGTATGGACAGAATCCACAGCAAGGGCAGAATCGTCAGCTTCAGCTACCTTGGTATGGACAGAATCCTCAACAAGGGCAGAATCGTCAGCAGGGGCAGAATCAGGGTCGTTATCCGGGACCAGCTGGTGGGGGTAACCCAAATCTTATTCCGATAGTTCCTTGTGCTATGTGTGGGGCTAATCATTCGGGGAGACAGTGTCATAGAGTTACTGGTGCATGCTTCTTGTGTGGACAGATGGGTCACATGGCTAGAGATTGTACCGGGCCACGTGGCAATGGTGGAGGCGGTGATCATGGTGGCAATGGTGGTCAGCATCAAGGTGGTCGAGTGTTTGCCTTGACACATAATCAGGCGGCAGGTGCGCCAGGTACTGTTTCTAGCACTCTTTTAGTTGGTAGTCACGAGGCTTCTATTTTATTTGATATTGGTTCTACTCATTCTGTTGTGGCTCAATCTTTTGTTCGGCACCTGGGTGTGCCATCTCTGTCTTTAGATTCTGTTATGTCTATTGCTACCCCGATGGGGACTTCTGTTATTATTTCTGATTTATATGGATGGCGTCCGATCAGTTTTGGGGATAAGATTCGTAGTGCTAATCTTCTTCCAATGTGTATGCACGATTTTGATGTTATTCTCGGGATGGACTAGTTGGATAAGCACCAGGCCACTATCGACTGCCAGGCGAGGAAGGTTATATTTGGAGATGTGAAGTCTCCGAAATTCGTATTTCAGGGTTCACAGCCGAGTAGAGTGGTGAAATTGATTTCAGCCTTGAAGGCTGGGAAGTTAGTGGCAAAGGGTTGTGAGGGGTATTTGGCATTTGTGAAGGATACCTCTAAGCGCGAGTCTCGTATTGAGGATATTTCAGTGGTTCATGACTTTCCCGATGTGTTTCCTGAGGAGTTGTCAAGGTTACCACCGCAACGGGAAGTTGAGTTTACTATTGAGCTCGTTCCTGGTGCGGGACCTATTTCTAAAGCGCCGTATCGGATGGCACCATTGGAGTTGCAGGAGTTGAAGGAGCAGTTGCAAGAGCTGTTAGATCGTGGTGTGATTCGGCCGAATGTTTCGTCGTGAGGTGCTCCGGTTTTATTTGTGAAGAAGAAAGATGGGTCTATGAGGTTGTGCATAGACTACAGGGAATTGAACAAGATTACTATCAGGAATCGGTATCCATTGCCAAGGATTGAAGACTTGTTTGACCAACTTCAGGGGGCGAAGTATTTTTCAAAGATAGACTTGAGGTCGGGTTACCATCAGTTGAGGGTGAGAGATGAGGATGTCTCTAAGACAGCTTTTCGTACTCGCTATGGGCATTACGAATTTCTGGTGATGCCATTTGGGTTGACTAACGCTCCGACAGTGTTTATGGATTTGATGAATCGGGTGTTCAAGGAGTACTTGGACCAATATGTTATTGTCATTATTGATGACATTTTGGTTTACTCCAAGTCTAGGGAGGAGCATGAGGAACATCTTCGAACAGTGTTGGGAATTTTGTAGAAAGAGAAATTGTATGCTAAATTCTCTAAATGCGAGTTTTGGTTGGAGCAGATTGCATTTTTGGGCCACGTTGTTTCTGCTGAAGGCATTAAGGTGGATCCTGCGAAGGTTGAGGCTGTCACTAAATGGCCGAGACCTACTACTGTGACAAAGATTAGGAGTTTCTTGGGTTTGGCAGGGTACTATAGGAGATTTGTGGAAGGATTCTCATTGCTTGCCTTACCGTTGACTCAGTTGATGAAAAAGGGCACGAAGTTTGTGTGGAATAAGGAACGTGAGAAGAGTTTCGAGGAGTTGAAGAAACGGCTTGTGGCAGCTCCTATACTTGCGTTGCCGTCAGGGACTGGAGGTTTCCAGATTTATAGTGATGCTTCTAAGAAGGGTTTGGGGTGTGTTTTGATGCAACACGATAAGGTGATTGCTTACGCTTCTAGGCAACTTAAACCTTATGAGGTGAATTACCCCACACATGATTTGGAGTTGGCAGCGGTGATCTTTGCTCTAAAGATTTGGAGGCACTATTTGTATGGAGAGACTTGTGATATCTTCACCGATCACAAAAGTCTTAAATATATTTTCACTCAAAAGGAGCTTAACATGAGGCAGAGGCGTTGGTTGGAGCTTCTAAAAGATTATGATGCGAGGATTCAGTATCACCCGGGGAAGGCAAATGTGGTTGCAGATGCTCTTAGCTGAAAAAGTTCAGGAAGTGTAGCAGCTCTTATTACACAACATCAGCTTATTTCGGATATGAAGCGATTAGAGTTGGAGTTGTATGTCCAAGGTTCAGATGGGCATTTGGCAGGTATGAGAGTGGAGCCTTCTCTTATTTCAAGGGTTAAGGAAGCTCAAAAGGAAGATGGGGAATTGTGGAGTATGGCGCAGAATCTGGAGGAGGGCAAGCAGCTCGACTTTTGTATTGATGACCACGGTGTGATTTGGTTGGGTGAGCGGTTGGGTGTACCGTCTGATCCAATCATTCGGGAGTCGGTTTTGGCGGAGGCTCATAGTTCGCCATTTTCTATTCATCCAGGTTCTACAAAAATGTACAGGTATTGGAAGGAAAATTTTTGGTGGAATGGGATGAAGCGAGATGTGGCTGAATATGTTGGGAAGTGCCTCACTTGTCAACAAGTGAAGATAGAACATCAACGAGCTAGTGGTTTGCTGCAACAGTTAGACATTCCAGTGTGGAAGTGGGAAGATATCACGATGGATTTTGTGACTGGTTTGTCGAAGATTTTCAGGAAGAATGATGCCATTTGGGTTGTGGTGGACCGGTTGACTAAATCGGCACACTTTTTGGCCATCCACGAGGGCTACTCGGTGGATAGGTTGGCACAGATATTTCAGTAGGAGATTGCTAGACTTCATGGTACTCCGGTGTCTATTGTTTCGGATCGGGACCCACAGGTTCACTTCACTATTCTGGAAAGGGTTTCAACGAGCTTGGGGTACTCGGCTCAACTTTAGTACTTCTTTTCATCCGCAGACTGATGGGCAATCCGAACGGACCATTCATACGTTGGAGGACATGTTGAGGTCTTGTGCACTTAAGTGGTCGGGTAACTGGGATGATTAATTGAGCCTAGTTGAGTTTGCTTATAACAACAGTTGGCATGCGAGTATAAGGATGGCTCCATTTGAGGTATTGTATGGTAGGAAGTGTCGGGCACCAACTTGTTGGGATGAGGTTGGCGAGAGAGCCATAGAAGGGCCTGAGTTAGTTCAAATCACTACAGAGAAGGTAGCAGTGGCTAAGGAAAAATTGAAGTCGGCTCGATCACGGCAGAAGAGTTATGCTGATAAGCATAGGAGGACCTTAGAGTTTGAACCTGGTGAGCATATGTTCCTAAAAGTTTCTCCTTGGAAGGGTATTCGGCGATTTGGTCTGAAAGGGAAGCTTAGTCCGCGTTATATTGGCCCATTCGAGATTTTGGAGAGGGTTGGTGAGGTTGCATATCGGTTAGCTTTGCCTCCACAGCTAGCTGTGCACAATGTGTTCCATGTGTTGGTGTTGAGGAGTTATAAATATCACCCGTTGCATGTGGTGCAATATCCGTTCGATAAGATTAGTGATGATCTTACTTGTGTAGAGCAAGCCGAGGCGATTTTGGATCGTCAAGAGCGGGTTATGAGGAGGAAGACAATTCCGTTTGTTAAGGTTTTGTGGAGAAACCATTCGGAGCGAGAAGCTACATGGGAGATGGAGGAGTCTATTCGAGTGGAGTATCCGCATCTTTTTGATAATTAGGTTCGTTCTTTTCTTTTGATTCCGGGGACGGAATCCTTTTAAGGGGTAGGTGATGTAATACCCGTAAAAAAAAATTAAAATAAATAAATAAATAAAGGACATTTTTAAAAATTTTGTTTAAATATTTTAAGTAGGTCTTTTGTGTTTGGGTCAAATTGTATTTAATTATGTGGACTACATTAATTGGGCCTTAAAACTAATTGGATCAAACTTATATTTGTGTAATATTAAAATCCTATTAAAACTTGGAGAGTTAATAAGATACATAAATACTAAGTAAAACCTAATTTACTAAAGCATTATGCATATTCGTAATTGAAGAGAGGAGAGGAACGACGCTACTACAAAGAACGAAAAAGGAGAAATTGAATTGTACTGTGTACGAGATAAAGGAACTAGAAAATTGGGATCTAATTTTGGATACAACTTACTAGTAAGTTACAGGTATATCATATATATATGTATTTTACAATCTTTAGTCAATGATATTTGTGAATGAAATTGGGGATTCAATCATGAAATTTCGTAAAACGTGTAAATCTTATACTAATTGATGATGAAGATGCCATGTCAGGCGAATAAATGACAATTTAAGTGTTGTTTTAAAAGTATGCATCGTTGTTGTAGTTTCTGTTCAAATTAATTGGTTAATTGATTTTAACTTGGACATATGATTAATGATTTTGTCTGACAATAAGTGACCTTCAGGAACATTGTTAAATAATAAGGTATAATAATAAGACAATTGAACTAGCTAATTAAAATATAACAGTAGTAATAATGAGATGGTTATATAGGAATTCAGAAGCTTAACAAAATTATAAAAGTTAATTTTTGTTAAATTTAATATTATATAACTCTTTAAATTTATAAATTATTTATTCTTTTGTTTAGTTCAGACGGAAGAAGTTTAACGAGTTATAATTGGAATATAATTTGGGTATTACATTGCTTAATCTGGGTACGGATTCCATACTCTTTCAGCGATACTCTTGTTAAATTTGATTGATTCGTTTTGTTCCGTATTTCGAATTTCGTTATTATTTCACATAATTATTCTTGTGAAATTCATATAATAGTTTCGTTTTGGAGTTGATTCATATGATTCGAAATTGTACTATTTGAATTAGGTTATCATGTTTAGTATTTATTTTGATAATTGTAGAGCGGTACGTGTTGTTACTTTCTTTTGAGACATTGAGATTATGATTCGATTTAGTTCAACATGTACATATAGAACCCTTTTGTTGGTATTATGTCGCATGTGTTGTGACATGATATTATTATTAGAATATACCGTAGGGTATACCTGAGCTATAACCACCTGTGGGGGTACCACAGGCATGTCGTCTTGGCACGAGAGACATGACACTTTCCGTGGCGGTGTGATCAGTCCACGGCGTCTCCGTTTTGTGCTCCGGTGGGAGTTGGCCATTTGGTGTTTTGTTGTGGGAGGCGTATGGGTCGACCCTAATTTTCTGTTCTGTTCTGCGGAGTGGTGATGTTTGTGCCAAACACGCCTTCTGATTTTACATACATTTGGATTCGCGGCCCAATGTGTGTGACTTGCCTGTGTGGCATTGTTTGACCTTGCCTGTGTGGCAAGGTATATTTCTATTTTGTTTTGAGCTCGGTATGAAATAACACCCAGCCATTTGATTCAGCCTATTATTTCATTGTGTTAGTTTTGTTCGTTTCAGTTCTGTTCAGTTCATTTATTGAGTTAGTTATTTCGTTTCATTATTCTTGTATTCTATATCCATACTGGGCGTTTGGCTCATGCTGTGTTTTTCCTCCGGCAGGTATTCAGGGGAATCAAGGGCAAGTGTGATGAGAGCTCCTTTCAATCCAATGGTCTAGGAATATTCTGTTTAGGCTGGACATATTAATTTCTTTGGAGTTGTAATAATTATTTCAGATTATGGTTTGGGCCAGTTTGACATTTATTCTGGTTTGACCTTGTTGATATTTATTAGTTTTAAATACTGTTCTTTTGTGGTTTAGAGCTTTAGTATTATTTTCTTTAGTTCTGTTGTGTTTTGAGTAACCTCCCTTTCTCTTTCAGAAAGGGGGTGTTACAGAGTTGGTATCAAAGCCAGGTTCTTTCTTGTAGAAAACCTATTTAGGTTTGACCTGTGAGTTATGGGTAGTATTCTGGGTTAGGTTTTGTTCAGTTTGATTTTCTGTTCAGCTATATTCAAATCTGTCTCTAATCTATTTTGCTGATATTCGTTGATCTCTTTCTTAGATGGCTCGTAGATCCGCTAGAGTTGCTGGGAGGCGAGGTAACAATAGAGGAAGAGGTGATGGTCAGCCCGATGAGCAACCTAATGACCAGATTAATGCTCAATTGGCTAACTTGGTGAATCAGGCGGTTAATCAGGCTTTACCGCAGTTGGTGGCACAGGTGGTATAGGCAATGCAGCAGCCGCCAGAAATTCCTGAGAAGGGGAACTCGGAAACTAATGGTCCGCAGGCAAACGAAGAGGAAGGGAATGCGGGTGGTCTTGATCAACAGGTGGTTCCAATGTACGTATGGTTGGAGAGGTTTCAGAAGCAGAAGCCACAGTTATTCAGTTCAGCTCCGACTCCAATTGATGCGGAGAATTGGATTGCACACCTAGAGAAGATTTTTGATGTGTTGGGGTGCTCGGATAATCAGAGAGTGTTGCTTGCTGCTTATAAGCTGGAGGGGGATGCACAGAGATGGTGGAAAGCGATGAAAACAACCAAGGGTGATGGGTACGTAGAGACACTTCGTTGGGCAGAGTTTTGTGAGGTCTTTTATCAGCAGTACTTTCCTGCTGCTGATAAAGAGGCCTATGTCAGAGAGTATTTGTCTATTCGGCAGAAAGATGATGAGTCCATCACAGATTTTATGACGAGGTTCACCAGGTTAGCAGGTTTTGCGGGAACCTCTGCAGGGACCGGAGCGGAACAGGCGGAGAAGTTCAAATGGCGGATTCATTATAGGTATCGACAACATCTCATTAACACCAAGTTTGCGGATGTATCGGCTGTGGCTAATGCGGCCAAGAACATTGAGATGGAGCGGCAGGACTTTCGGTCTTCTAAACCGAAAGGGAATCGGAAGAGGGACAGAGATGACCAGCAGGATCAAGCTTCGGGTCAGTATAGGAGAAATCAAGGTGGTCAGTGGAACAGAAATCGTGGTGTCTAGCAAGGGCAGTGGCGTGGTCAAAATCAGAACAGGGGTAATCAACAGATGCCTCAGCAAGGACAGAATCGTCAGCTTCAGCTACCTTGGTATGGACAGAATCCACAGCAAGGGCAGAATCGTCAGCTTCAGCTACCTTGGTATGGACAGAATCCTCAACAAGGGCAGAATCGTCAGCAGGGGCAGAATCAGGGTCGTTATCCGGGACCAGCTGGTGGGGGTAACCCAAATCTTATTCCGATAGTTCCTTGTGCTATGTGTGGGGCTAATCATTCGGGGAGACAGTGTCATAGAGTTACTGGTGCATGCTTCTTGTGTGGACAGATGGGTCACATGGCTAGAGATTGTACCGGGCCACGTGGCAATGGTGGAGGCGGTGATCATGGTGGCAATGGTGGTCAGCATCAAGGTGGTCGAGTGTTTGCCTTGACACATAATCAGGCGGCAGGTGCGCCAGGTACTGTTTCTAGCACTCTTTTAGTTGGTAGTCACGAGGCTTCTATTTTATTTGATATTGGTTCTACTCATTCTGTTGTGGCTCAATCTTTTGTTCGGCACCTGGGTGTGCCATCTCTGTCTTTAGATTCTGTTATGTCTATTGCTACCCCAATGGGGACTTCTGTTATTATTTCTGATTTATATGTATGGCGTCCGATCAGTTTTGGGGATAAGATTCGTAGTGCTAATCTTCTTCCAATGTGTATGCACGATTTTGATGTTATTCTCGGGATGGACTAGTTGGATAAGCACCAGGCCACTATCGACTGCCAGGCGAGGAAGGTTATATTTGGAGATGTGAAGTCTCCGAAATTCGTATTTCAGGGTTCACAGCCGAGTAGAGTGGTGAAATTGATTTCAGCCTTGAAGGCTGGGAAGTTAGTGGCAAAGGGTTGTGAGGGGTATTTGGCATTTGTGAAGGATACCTCTAAGCGCGAGTCGCGTATTGAGGATATTTCAGTGGTTCATGACTTTCCCGATGTGTTTCCTGAGGAGTTGTCAAGGTTACCACCGCAACGGGAAGTTGAGTTTACTATTGAGCTCGTTCCTGGTGCGGGACCTATTTCTAAAGCGCCGTATCGGATGGCACCATTGGAGTTGCAGGAGTTGAAGGAGCAGTTGCAAGAGCTGTTAGATCGTGGTGTGATTCGGCCGAATGTTTCGTCGTGAGGTGCTCCGGTTTTATTTGTGAAGAAGAAAGATGGGTCTATGAGGTTGTGCATAGACTACAGGGAATTGAACAAGATTACTATCAGGAATCGGTATCCATTGCCAAGGATTGAAGACTTGTTTGACCAACTTCAGGGGGCGAAGTATTTTTCAAAGATAGACTTGAGGTCGGGTTACCATCAGTTGAGGGTGAGAGATGAGGATGTCTCTAAGACAGCTTTTCGTACTCGCTATGGGCATTACGAATTTCTGGTGATGCCATTTGGGTTGACTAACGCTCCGACAGTGTTTATGGATTTGATGAATCGGGTGTTCAAGGAGTACTTGGACCAATATGTTATTGTCATTATTGATGACATTTTGGTTTACTCCAAGTCTAGGGAGGAGCATGAGGAACATCTTCGAACAGTGTTGGGAATTTTGTAGAAAGAGAAATTGTATGCTAAATTCTCTAAATGCGAGTTTTGGTTGGAGCAGATTGCATTTTTGGGCCACGTTGTTTCTGCTGAAGGCATTAAGGTGGATCCTGCGAAGGTTGAGGCTGTCACTAAATGGCCGAGACCTACTACTGTGACAAAGATTAGGAGTTTCTTGGGTTTGGCAGGGTACTATAGGAGATTTGTGGAAGGATTCTCATTGCTTGCCTTACCTTTGACTCAGTTGATGAAAAAGGGCACGAAGTTTGTGTGGAATAAGGAACGTGAGAAGAGTTTCGAGGAGTTGAAGAAACGGCTTGTGGCAGCTCCTATACTTGCGTTGCCGTCAGGGACTGGAGGTTTCCAGATTTATAGTGATGCTTCTAAGAAGGGTTTGGGGTGTGTTTTGATGCAACACGATAAGGTGATTGCTTACGCTTCTAGGCAACTTAAACCTTATGAGGTGAATTACCCCACACATGATTTGGAGTTGGCAGCGGTGATCTTTGCTCTAAAGATTTGGAGGCACTATTTGTATGGAGAGACTTGTGATATCTTCACCGATCACAAAAGTCTTAAATATATTTTCACTCAAAAGGAGCTTAACATGAGGCAGAGGCGTTGGTTGGAGCTTCTAAAAGATTATGATGCGAGGATTCAGTATCACCCGGGGAAGGCAAATGTGGTTGCAGATGCTCTTAGCTGAAAAAGTTCAGGAAGTGTAGCAGCTCTTATTACACAACATCAGCTTATTTCGGATATGGAGCGATTAGAGTTGGAGTTGTATGTCCAAGGTTCAGATGGGCATTTGGCAGGTATGAGAGTGGAGCCTTCTCTTATTTCAAGGGTTAAGGAAGCTCAAAAGGAAGATGGGGAATTGTGGAGTATGGCGCAGAATCTGGAGGAGGGCAAGCAGCTCGACTTTTGTATTGATGACCACGGTGTGATTTGGTTGGGTGAGCGGTTGGGTGTACCGTCTGATCCAATCATTCGGGAGTCAGTTTTGGCGGAGGCTCATAGTTCGCCATTTTCTATTCATCCAGGTTCTACAAAAATGTACAGGTATTGGAAGGAAAATTTTTGGTGGAATGGGATGAAGCGAGATGTGGCTGAATATGTTGGGAAGTGCCTCACTTGTCAACAAGTGAAGATAGAACATCAACGAGCTAGTGGTTTGCTGCAACAGTTAGACATTCCAGTGTGGAAGTGGGAAGATATCACGATGGATTTTGTGACTGGTTTGTCGAAGATTTTCAGGAAGAATGATGCCATTTGGGTTGTGGTGGACCGGTTGACTAAATCGGCACACTTTTTGGCCATCCACGAGGGCTACTCGGTGGATAGGTTGGCACAGATATTTCAGTAGGAGATTGCTAGACTTCATGGTACTCCGGTGTCTATTGTTTCGGATCGGGACCCACGGTTCACTTCACTATTCTGGAAAGGGTTTCAACGAGCTTGGGGTACTCGGCTCAACTTTAGTACTTCTTTTCATCCGCAGACTGATGGGCAATCCGAACGGACCATTCATACGTTGGAGGACATGTTGAGGTCTTGTGCACTTAAGTGGTCGGGTAACTGGGATGATTAATTGAGCCTAGTTGAGTTTGCTTATAACAACAGTTGGCATGCGAGTATTGGGATGGCTCCATTTGAGGTATTGTATGGTAGGAAGTGTCGGGCACCAACTTGTTGGGATGAGGTTGGCGAGAGAGCCATAGAAGGGCCTGAGTTAGTTCAAATCACTACAGAGAAGGTAGCAGTGGCTAAGGAAAAATTGAAGTCGGCTCGATCACGGCAGAAGAGTTATGCTGATAAGCATAGGAGGACCTTAGAGTTTGAACCTGGTGAGCATATGTTCCTAAAAGTTTCTCCTTGGAAGGGTATTCGGCGATTTGGTCTGAAAGGGAAGCTTAGTCCGCGTTATATTGGCCCATTCGAGATTTTGGAGAGGGTTGGTGAGGTTGCATATCGGTTAGCTTTGCCTCCACAGCTAGCTGTGCACAATGTGTTCCATGTGTTGGTGTTGAGGAGTTATAAATATCACCCGTTGCATGTGGTGCAATATCCGTTCGATAAGATTAATGATGATCTTACTTGTGTAGAGCAAGCCGAGGCGATTTTGGATCGTCAAGAGCGGGTTATGAGGAGGAAGACAATTCCGTTTGTTAAGGTTTTGTGGAGAAACCATTCGGAGCGAGAAGCTACATGGGAGATGGAGGAGTCTATTCGAGTGGAGTATCCGCATCTTTTTGATAATTAGGTTCGTTCTTTTCTTTTGATTCCGGGGACGGAATCCTTTTAAGAGGTAGGTGATGTAATACCCGTAAAAAAAAATTAAAATAAATAAATAAATAAAGGACATTTTTAAAAATTTTGTTTAAATATTTTAAGTAGGTCTTTTGTGTTTGGGTCAAATTGTATTTAATTATGTGGACTACATTAATTGGGCCTTAAAACTAATTGGATCAAACTTATATTTGTGTAATATTAAAATCCTATTAAAACTTGGAGAGTTAATAAGATACATAAATACTAAGTAAAACCTAATTTACTAAAGCAATATGCATATTCGTAATTGAAGAGAGGAGAGGAACGACGCTACTACAGAGAACGAAAAAGGAGAAATTGAATTGTACTGTGTACGAGATAAAGGAACTAGAAAATTGGGATCTAATTTTGGATACAACTTACTAGTAAGTTACAGGTATATCATATATATATGTATTTTACAATCTTTACTCAATGATATTTGTGAATGAAATGGGGGATTCAATCATGAAATTTCGTAAAACGTGTAAATCTTATACTAATTGATGATGAAGATGCCATGTCAGGCGAATAAATGACAATTTAAGTGTTGTTTTAAAAGTATGCATCGTTGTTGTAGTTTCTGTTCAAATTAATTGGTTAATTGATTTTAACTTGGACATATGATTAATGATTTTGTCTGACAATAAGTGACCTTCAGGAATATTGTTAAATAATAAGGTATAATAATAAGACAATTGAACTAGCTAATTAAAATATAACAGTAGTAATAATGAGATGGTTATATAGGAATTCAGAAGCTTAACAAAATTATAAAAGTTAATTTTTGTTAAATTTAATATTATATAACTCTTTAAATTTATAAATTATTTATTCTTTTGTTTAGTTCAGACGGAAGAAGTTTAACGAGTTATAATTGGAATATAATTTGGGTATTACATTGCTTAATCTGGGTACGGATTCCGTACTCTTTCAGCGATACTCTTGTTAAATTTGATTGATTCGTTTTGTTCCGTATTTCGAATTTCGTTATTATTTCACATAATTATTCTTGTGAAATTCATATAATAGTTTCGTTTTGGAGTTGATTCATATGATTCGAAATTGTACTATTTGAATTAGGTTATCATGTTTAGTATTTATTTTGATAATTGTAGAGCGGTACGTGTTGTTACTTTCTTTTGAGACATTGAGATTATGATTCGATTTAGTTCAACATGTACATATAGAACCCTTTTGTTGGTATTATGTCGCATGTGTTGTGACATGATATTATTATTAGAATATACCGTAGGGTATACCTGAGCTATAACCACCTGTGCCGTGGCGGTGTGATCAGTCCACGGCGTCTCCGTTTTGTGCTCCGGTGGGAGTTGGCCATTTGGTGTTTTGTTGTGGGAGGCGTATGGGTCGACCCTAATTTTCTGTTCTGTTCTGCGGAGTGGTGATGTTTGTGCCAAACACGCCTTCTGATTTTACATACATTTGGATTCGCGGCCCAATGTGTGTGACTTGCCTGTGTGGCATTGTTTGACCTTGCCTGTGTGGCAAGGTATATTTCTATTTTGTTTTGAGTTCGGTATGAAATAACACCCAGCCATTTGATTCAGCCTATTATTTCATTGTGTTAGTTTTGTTCGTTTCAGTTCTGTTCAGTTCATTTATTGAGTTAGTTATTTCGTTTCATTATTCTTGTATACTATATCCATACTGGGCGTTTGGCTCATGCTGTGTTTTTCCTCCGGCTGGTATTCAGGGGAATCAATGGCAAGTGTGATGAGAGCTCCTTTCAATCCAATGGTCTAGGAATATTCTGTTTAGGCTGGACATATTAATTTCTTTGGAGTTGTAATAATTATTTCAGATTATGGTTTGGGCCAGTTTGACATTTATTCTGGTTTGACCTTGTTGATATTTATTAGTTTTAAATACTGTTCTTTTGTGGTTTAGAGATTTAGTATTATTTTCTTTAGTTCTGTTGTGTTTTGAGTAACCTCCCTTTCTCTTTTAGAAAGGGGGTGTTACAGAGTTGGTATCAAAGCCAGGTTCTTTCTTGTAGAAAACCTATTTAGGTTTGACCTGTGAGTTATGGGTAGAATTCTGGGTTAGGTTTTGTTCAGTTTGATTTTCTGTTCAGCTATATTCAAATCTGTCTCTAATCTATTTTGCTGATATTCGTTGATCTCTTTCTTAGATGGCTCGTAGATCCGCTAGAGTTGCTGGGAGGCGAGGTAACAATAGAGGAAGAGGTGATGGTCAGCCCGATGAGCAACCTAATGACCAGATTAATGCTCAATTGGCTAACTTGGTGAATCAGGCGGTTAATCAGGCTTTACCGCAGTTGGTGGCACAGGTGGTATAGGCAATGCAGCAGCCGCCAGCAGAAATTCCTGAGAAGGGGAACTCGGAAACTAATGGTCCGCAGGCAAACGAAGAGGAAGGGAATGCGGGTGGTCTTGATCAACAGGTGGTTCCAATGTACGTATGGTTGGAGAGGTTTCAGAAGCAGAAGCCACAGTTATTCAGTTCAGCTCCGACTCCAATTGATGCGGAGAATTGGATTGCACACCTAGAGAAGATTTTTGATGTGTTGGGGTGCTCGGATAATCAGAGAGTGTTGCTTGCTGCTTATAAGCTGGAGGGGGATGCACAGAGATGGTGGAAAGCGATGAAAACAACCAAGGGTGATGGGTACGTGGAGACACTTCGTTGGGCAGAGTTTTGTGAGGTCTTTTATCAGCAGTACTTTCCTGCTGCTGATAAAGAGGCCTATGTCAGAGAGTATTTATCTATTCGGCAGAAAGATGATGAGTCCATCACAGATTTTATGACGAGGTTCACCAGGTTGGCAGGTTTTGCGGGAACCTCTGCAGGGACCGCAGCGGAACAGGCGGAGAAGTTCAAATGGCGGATTCATTATAGGTATCGACAACATCTCATTAACACCAAGTTTGCGGATGTATCGGCTGTGGCTAATGCGGCCAAGAACATTGAGATGGAGCGGCAGGACTTTCGGTCTTCTAAACCGAAAGGGAATCGGAAGAGGGACAGAGATGACCAGCAGGATCAAGCTTCGGGTCAGTATAGGAGAAATCAAGGTGGTCAGTGGAACAGAAATCGTGGTGTCTAGCAAGGGCAGTGGCGTGGTCAAAATCAGAACAGGGGTAATCAGCAGATGCCTCAGCAAGGACAGAATCGTCAGCTTCAGCTACCTTGGTATGGACAGAATCCACAGCAAGGGCAGAATCGTCAGCTTCAGCTACCTTGGTATGGACAGAATCCTCAACAAGGGCAGAATCGTCAGCAGGGGCAGAATCAGGGTCATTATCCGGGACCAGCTGGTGGGGGTAACCCAAATCTTATTCCGATAGTTCCTTGTGCTATGTGTGGGGCTAATCATTCGGGGAGACAGTGTCATAGAGTTACTGGTGCATGCTTCTTGTGTGGACAGATGGGTCACATGGCTAGAGATTGTACCGGGCCACGTGGCAATGGTGGAGGCGGTGATCATGGTGGCAATGGTGGTCAGCATCAAGGTGGTCGAGTGTTTGCCTTGACACATAATCAGGCGGCAGGTGCGCCAGGTACTGTTTCTAGCACTCTTTTAGTTGGTAGTCACGAGGCTTCTATTTTATTTGATATTGGTTCTACTCATTCTGTTGTGGCTCAATCTTTTGTTCGGCACCTGGGTGTGCCATCTCTGTCTTTAGATTTTGTTATGTCTATTGCTACCCCGATGGGGACTTCTGTTATTATTTCTGATTTATATGGATGGCGTCCGATCAGTTTTGGGGATAAGATTCGTAGTGCTAATCTTCTTCCAATGTGTATGCACGATTTTGATGTTATTCTCGGGATGGACTAGTTGGATAAGCACCAGGCCACTATCGACTGCCAGGCGAGGAAGGTTATATTTGGAGATGTGAAGTCTCCGAAATTCGTATTTCAGGGTTCACAGCCGAGTAGAGTGGTGAAATTGATTTCAGCCTTGAAGGCTGGGAAGTTAGTGGCAAAGGGTTGTGAGGGGTATTTGGCATTTGTGAAGGATACCTCTAAGCGCGAGTCTCGTATTGAGGATATTTCAGTGGTTCATGACTTTCCCGATGTGTTTCCTGAGGAGTTGTCAAGGTTACCACCGCAACGGGAAGTTGAGTTTACTATTGAGCTCGTTCCTGGTGCGGGACCTATTTCTAAAGCGCCGTATCGGATGGCACCATTGGAGTTGCAGGAGTTGAAGGAGCAGTTGCAAGAGCTGTTAGATCGTGGTGTGATTCGGCCGAATGTTTCGTCGTGAGGTGCTCCGATTTTATTTGTGAAGAAGAAAGATGGGTCTATGAGGTTGTGCATAGACTACAGGGAATTGAACAAGATTACTATCAGGAATCGGTATCCATTGCCGAGGATTGAAGACTTGTTTGGCCAACTTCAGGGGGCGAAGTGTTTTTCAAAGATAGACTTGAGGTCGGGTTACCATCAGTTGAGGGTGAGAGATGAGGATGTCTCAAAGACAGCTTTTCGTACTCGCTATGGGCATTACGAATTTCTGGTGATGCCATTTGGGTTGACTAACGCTCCGACAGTGTTTATGGATTTGATGAATCGGGTGTTCAAGGAGTACTTGGACCAATATGTTATTGTCTTTATTGATGACATTTTGGTTTACTCCAAGTCTAGGGAGGAGCATGAGGAACATCTTCGAACAGTGTTGGGAATTTTGTAGAAAGAGAAATTGTATGCTAAATTCTCTAAATGCGAGTTTTGGTTGGAGCAGATTGCATTTTTGGGCCACGTTGTTTCTGCTGAAGGCATTAAGGTGGATCCTGCGAAGGTTGAGGCTATCACTAAATGGCCGAGACCTACTACTGTGACAAAGATTAGGAGTTTCTTGGGTTTGGCAGGGTACTATAGGAGATTTGTGGAAGGATTCTCATTGCTTGCCTTACCGTTGACTCAGTTGATGAAAAAGGGCACGAAGTTTGTGTGGAATAAGGAACGTGAGAAGAGTTTCGAGGAGTTGAAGAAACGGCTTGTGGCAGCTCCTATACTTGCGTTGCCGTCAGGGACTGGAGGTTTCCAGATTTATAGTGATGCTTCTAAGAAGGGTTTGGGGTGTGTTTTGATGCAACACGATAAGGTGATTGCTTACGCTTCTAGGCAACTTAAACCTTATGAGGTGAATTACCCCACACATGATTTGGAGTTGGCAGCGGTGATCTTTGCTCTAAAGATTTGGAGGCACTATTTGTATGGAGAGACTTGTGATATCTTCACCGATCACAAAAGTCTTAAATATATTTTCACTCAAAAGGAGCTTAACATGAGGCAGAGGCGTTGGTTGGAGCTTCTAAAAGATTATGATGCGAGGATTCAGTATCACCCGGGGAAGGCAAATGTGGTTGCAGATGCTCTTAGCTGAAAAAGTTCAGGAAGTGTAGCAGCTCTTATTACACAACATCAGCTTATTTCGGATATGGAGCGATTAGAGTTGGAGTTGTATGTCCAAGGTTCAGATGGGCATTTGGCAGGTATGAGAGTGGAGCCTTCTCTTATTTCAAGGGTTAAGGAAGCTCAAAAGGAAGATGGGGAATTGTGGAGTATGGCGCAGAATCTGGAGGAGGGCAAGCAGCTCGACTTTTGTATTGATGACCACGGTGTGATTTGGTTGGGTGAGCGGTTGGGTGTACCGTCTGATCCAATCATTCGGGAGTCGGTTTTGGCGGAGGCTCATAGTTCGCCATTTTCTATTCATCCCGGTTCTACAAAAATGTACAGGTATTGGAAGGAAATTTTTTGGTGGAATGGGATGAAGCGAGATGTGGCTGAATATGTTGGGAAGTGCCTCACTTGTCAACAAGTGAAGATAGAACATCAACGAGTTAGTGGTTTGCTGCAACAGTTAGACATTCCAGTGTGGAAGTGGGAAGATATCACGATGGATTTTGTGACTGGTTTGTCGAAGATTTTCAGGAAGAATGATGCCATTTGGGTTGTGGTGGACCGGTTGACTAAATCGGCACACTTTTTGGCCATCCACGAGGGCTACTCGGTGGATAGGTTGGCACAGATATTTCAGTAGGAGATTGTTAGACTTCATGGTACTCCGGTGTCTATTATTTTAGATCGGGACCCACGGTTCACTTCACTATTCTGGAAATGGTTTCAACGAGCTTGGGGTACTCGGCTCAACTTTAGTACTCGTTTTCATCCGCAGACTGATGGGCAATCCGAACGGACCATTCATACGTTGGAGGACATGTTGAGGTCTTGTGCACTTAAGTGGTCGGGTAACTGGGATGATTACTTGAGCCTAGTTGAGTTTGCTTATAACAACAGTTGGCATGCGAGTATTGGGATGGTTCCATTTGAGGCATTGTATGGTAGGAAGTGTCGGGCACCAACTTGTTGGGATGAGGTTGGCGAGAGAGCCATAGAAGGGCCTGAGTTAGTTCAAATCACTACAGAGAAGGTAGCAGTGGCTAAGGAAAAATTGAAGTCGGCTCGATCACGGCAGAAGAGTTATGCTGATAAGAATAGGAGGACCTTAGAGTTTGAACCTGGTGAGCATGTGTTCCTAAAAGTTTCTCCTTGGAAGGGTATTCGGCGATTTGGTCTGAAAGGGAAGCTTAGTCCGCGTTATATTGGCCCATTCGAGATTTTGGAGAGGGTTGGTGAGGTTGCATATCGGTTAGCTTTGCCTCCACAGCTAGCTGTGCACAATGTGTTCCATGTGTTGGTGTTGAGGAGTTATAAATATCACCCGTTGCATGTGGTGCAATATCCGTTCGATAAGATTAGTGATGATCTTACTTGTGTAGAGCAAGCCGAGGCGATTTTGGATCGTCAAGAGCGGGTTATGAGGAGGAAGACAATTCCGTTGTTAAGGTTTTGTGGAGAAACCATTCGGAGCGAGAAGTTACATGGGAGATGGAGGAGTCTATTCGAGTGGAGTATCTGCATCTTTTTGATAATTAGGTTCGTTCTTTTCTTTTGATTCCGGGGACGGAATCCTTTTAAGGGGTAGGTGATGTAATACCCGTAAAAAAAATTAAAATAAATAAATAAATAAAGGACATTTTTAAAAATTTTGTTTAAATATTTTAAGTAGGCCTTTTGTGTTTGGGTCAAATTGTATTTAATTATGTGGACTACATTAATTGGGCCTTAAAACTAATTGGATCAAACTTATATTTGTGTAATATTAAAATTCTATTAAAACTTGGAGAGTTAATAAGATACATAAATACTAAGTAAAACCTAATTTACTAAAGCATTATGCATATTCGTAATTGAAGAGAGGAGAGGAACGACGCTACTACAGAGAACGAAAAAGGAGAAATTGAATTGTACTGTGTACGAGATAAAGGACCAGAAAATTGGGATCTAATTTTGGATACAACTTACTAGTAAGTTACAGGTATATCATATATATGTCTTTTACAATCTTTAGTCAATGATATTTGTGAATGAAATTGGGGATTCAATCATGAAATTTCGTAAAACGTGTAAATCTTATACTAATTGATGATGAAGATGCCATGTCAGGCGAATAAATGACAATTTAAGTGTTGTTTTAAAAGTATGCATCGTTGTTGTAGTTTCTGTTCAAATTAATTGGTTAATTGATTTTAACTTGGACATATGATTTTGTTTGACAATAAGTGACCTTCAGGAATATTGTTAAATAATAAGGTATAATAATAAGACAATTGAACTAGCTAATTAAAATATAACAGTAGTAACAATGAGATGGTTATATAGGAATTCAGAAGCTTAACAAAATTATAAAAGTTAATTTTTGTTAAATTTAATATTATATAACTCTTTAAATTTATAAATTATTTATTCTTTTGTTTAGTTCAGACGGAAGAAGTTTAACGAGTTATAATTGGAATATAATTTGGGTATTACATTGCTTAATCCAGGTACGGATTCCGTACTCTTTCAGCGATACTCTTGTTAAATTTGATTGATTCGTTTTGTTCCGTATTTCGAATTTCGTTATTATTTCACATAATTATTCTTGTGAAATTCATATAATAGTTTTGTTTTGGAGTTGATTCATATGATTCGAAATTGTACTATTTGAATTAGGTTATCATGTTTAGTATTTATTTTGATAATTGTAGAGCGGTACATGTTGTTACTTTCTCTTGAGACATTGAGATTATGATTCGATTTAGTTCAACATGTACATATAGAACCCTTTTGTTGGTATTATATCGCATGTGTTGTGACATGATATTATTATTAGAATATACCGTAGGGTATACTTGAGCTATAACCACCTGTGGGGATACCACAGGCATGTCGTCTTGGCACGAGAGACATGACACTTTCCGTGGCGGTGTGATCAGTCCACGGCGTCTCCGTTTTGTGCTCCGATGGGAGTTGGCCATTAGGTGTTTTGTTGTGGGAGGCGTATGGATCGACCCTAATTTTCTGTTCTGTTCTGCGGAGTGATGATGTTTATGCCAAACACGCCTTCTGATTTTATATACATTTGGATTCGCGGTCCAATGTGTGTGACTTGCCTGTGTGGCATTGTTTGACCTTGCCTGTGTGGCAAGGTATATTTCTGTTTTGTTTTGAGCTCGGTATGAAATAACACCCAGCCATTTGATTCAGCCTATTATTTCATTGTGTTAGTTTTGTTCGTTTCAGTTCTGTTCAGTTCATTTATTGAGTTAGTTATTTCGTTTCATTATTCTTGTATTCTATATCCGTACTGGGCGTTTGGCTCATGCTGTGTTTTTTCCTCCGGCAGGTATTCAGGGGAATCAATGGCAAGTGTGATGAGAGCTCCTTTCAATCCAATGGTCTAGGAATATTCTGTTTAGGCTGGACATATTAATTTCTTTGGAGTTGTAATAATTATTTCAGATTATGGTTTGGGCCAGTTTGACATTTATTCTGGTTTGACCTTGTTGATATTTATTAGTTTTAAATGCTGTTCTTTTATGGTTTAGAGCTTTAGTATTATTTTCTTTAGTTCTGTTGTGTTTTGAGTAACCTCCCTTTCTCTTTCAGAAAGGGGGTGTTACAGAGTTGGTATCAAAGCCAGGTTCTTTCTTGTAGAAAACCTATTTAGGTTTGACCTGTGAGTTATGGGTAGAATTCTGGGTTAGGTTTTGTTCAGTTTGATTTTTTGTTCAGCTATATTCAAATCTGTCTCTAATCTATTTTGCTGATATTCGTTGATCTCTTTCTTAGATGGCTCGTAGATCTGCTAGAGTTGCTGGGAGGCGAGGTAACAATAGGGGAAGATGTGATGGTCAGCCCGATGAGCAACCTAATGACCAGATTAATGCTCAATTGGCTAACTTGGTGAATTAGGCGGTTAATCAGGCTTTACCGCAGTTGGTGGCACAGGTGGTACAGGCAATGCAGCAGCCGCCAGAAATTCCTGAGCAGGGGAACTCGGGAAATAATGGTCCGCAGGCAAACGAAGAGGAAGGGAATGCGGGTGGTCTTGATCAACAGGTGGTTCCAATGTACGTATGGTTGGAGAGGTTTCAGAAACAGAAGCCACAGTCATTCAATTTAGCTCCGACTCCAATTGAGTCGTTCCCAAGAAAGAGGGGGTCTTCCGATAAGGATTTTTTCTTACTAGCGTGCAATTAAATAACCCCTCCTAGACATAATTTTCTTAGACATTGTCAATAATGCTATCTAATAATATTATTCAAATAATATGAATTATTGATCTGATAATGAGAAATACTGTGCAGTAGCAATTATTGAATTAATAATAATATAAAAATACTGTGCAACGACGCGTATTACTTCATTTTTAACCACCGGGTATTTCAACAGTGTTAACGGTAACAACTACGCCGTTATTTATAGAAAACTCATTCTTGTCGTTTTCTTAATCTGACAGTTTTTCGTTATGGGGCCCACAAATGGCTGCACCGTCGTACGAATATTCTCCGACAACAAGAATATTCCCCGACAACAATGAATATTTATATTTGCGCATATTTCCCATAACATTCCATATTATCAAATTAACCCCTGACTATTTTAAAATAATATATAGAGGAAATTCAAATTTTTATTCATAAAAGTTGGGGTCTTACACGATTAACGTTGTAGAAGTTGTGATCGAGAAGAGAAAATTTGTAAAATGAAAAAGAAAACATACCTATTATAGTAGTTAGGGTTCTAAACCCCTCATCTGATTTATTTATAAAAATGGTGGTGTATATACGTTAAAATTTTATAAAATCTATCAAATTAATGATGTAATTTTAACAAAATGAATATCAAGAAAAAGAATCAAATTTGAGTATATTTAATTTTGCCAAATAACATTATTAATTTCATCAATTTGAAGCAAAAATCTACGGGGTACTTCCAGTTGGTTTGTAAATTTGAAACACAAATCTAGCCACGTCTGAAAAAATTTGAGTCAATTGACGCACATCCAATTTTATTAACGGAATGGTATAATTTTAAAATTTTAATTAGTTCAATGGAGTAATTTAAAATTTTAAAAGTTTAATGATGTAATAAATAAAATGTTTCAACTATAATAGAGTTTTTATTAATTTAATTTGAAAGAATTTGAGTCAATTTGACGGACGTTAAATTTTATTAACGAAATGGTAAAATTTTAAAATTTTAATTAATGCAATAAAGTAATTTAAATTTTTAAAAGTTTAATAGCTTAAGGAGTAAAAGTGGATTTTCCGTAGTTTTGTCCATTTTCTATTATTGGCAGAAAATTCCATTTGAATTCCACCCAAAATAGTAATCGATGGGTTATATTCACTTGTGCTCTTTGCGTCTCCTTCCCCTACACAAGTCGATCCACTCAAATAATTCCTCATAGCTCAACATCAAACTCCACACTTTTCACTCCCTACACAAAATTCTACCTTACCCATCTCTAAAATCCACCCAAAACCATAACCAGCAAGTTCTCATATTCAGCAATTGTGCCTCTGAAGTGCAGCATAGTGGAAGAAATTTCGACCCAACAAAAATTTTCTGTAAATCCCATGTCTGATCCTAACAGTATTGACCCAGAAGTGCTCCAGAAGTTGATATATGATGCCCTGGTTTGGAGTTCTCTTCATGGTCTTGTTGTTGGAGATAGAAAAAATGTTCAGGTTAGTGTAAAACAAAACAATCTTGAATCTTCCAATCTCTCTCTCCCTCGATATATATACACACACTCACAAAAACATATATGTCTATCCTGTTCGGCAATGACTTATTTTAAGATGACTGATAGGTTAATATTTAAAATGATTTATAGGTTATTTTAAGCCGGTGACTTGTAATTAATATTATGGCAAGATTTTGATTTTCAAGTCCGAAATTAAGAAAAAACAAGTTGAGAAGTCGAATGACTGAAATGAGGTATAAGTTATAAAGATTACAAAAAGGAGGGCAAAATAGTGTTTAGATTTGGTATTTTAAGTCATTTTTTGATAAGTAAGAAATTGTTACTTCTTAAAAATTACTTCGAAGTCAATGTATAAGTTAAAAAAATAAGTCCCATACGAACACTCAAATAGTAAAAGCATAGTTATAAGTTGGTTTGACCAATTTGTAAGTAATTGCCAAGTTGAATATTGTTTTAATTCAGTTACATAATCTGCTTGATTTACACCCAGATGCTCAATATAATTTTTGTTAAGATTTCTTTCTAAATTTGTTTTATGAGTACTTGAGTTTTTGTTCAATCACTTACATACTTGAAAAAGTTGGAAAATTGATGTTTGTATTTGTGAATACTGATTAGAATGAATGGTAGTTGTAGTTGATGATGTGGTGTTTTAACTTATAGAGATCAGGAACAGTGCCTGGTGTGGGTATGGTTCATGCTCCATTTGCTTTATTGCCAACAACATTTCCTGAAAGTCACTGGAAACAAGCTTGTGAACTAGCACCCATTTTTAATGAACTTGTCGATCGCGTGAGTATGGATGGAAAATTCTTGCAGGACTCGCTCTCCAGGTTTTTCTCTACTCTCTCTCTTATGAAGGGACACACATCTCCACTAGGTGATGAACATGCTGGCATCTACATTATAACTTTTGAATGTGTTTTTGCACAGCCCGACTCTGTTTAACTAACCAATTGTTAGCCCGACATTAGCAATCACATGAATTTTAGGCCCCTATTTGGGGTATCGATGGTTATTATTTGTTAAATCAAGGGGCAAAGAAATTCTATGAAACAAATGATTGTAGTGCTACATTTTGGGTATGAAAGATATAGGATTTCTCATGATCTAAAAAATATCATATACCTTTAAGACTTCTCAATCAGTTGGATCAATTCATTGCTTGGTGTAGCGTAATTAATGAAATCTACTCCATGGAAGACTCTCCTTGTTGTGGGGAACTCTAGTTCTTTTCACTGCCTCGACCCATACGACTCTGGATTGTACTTCATATTTATAGCACCTCAAACCAAAGCATATCGTCCCGTCAATCTGTGTAGTGATTCATGCGCAGTGTACAGAGTTGGATTCATCTCAGCCATCTCTTGATATTTAATAATTTCTATCACATCTTTTATTGTTTGTCTACTCAACTGTTTAAGCTCATTTTTACTAAGCAGACTCTTTTTATTTTATTTATTACGTATTGATTAAAAATAAATAAAAAAATCTGCAGGTGCTTGCCATTAACAGTCAGCGCTGGAAGGCCTTTAAATATGGCTTCATGTGAATTTTTAGGCTGTAGAAAATAGCAAAATTAATTAGATTAAGCTATGGAAAACTGCCTGCTCAAAGAGGCTCCTCAGATATTCTCCAATTCATACGTACAATCCAATCCCACATAGGATATAAGACAGTATTTCCTGTTTTTGCTCGTCTCATTAAAACGTTTTTCTTTTTTCTTAGCACTGTTGATTGTGTGTTTCTGCTGCAGCTGGATTTTTTTTGATTTCCTTCTTTAGAAACAGTATACTATTACTGCTAAGGGAAATTTCTTTATCCTAGTAACGAAAGGAATTGTGTTGAAAATAAGAGAGAGCCTGATTTACTTCAGTTTTCTAAATGCTTGCTGAATGAGCACCTTTGCTATAGTCTTAACAGTCCAATTGCTTTCATAGCACCCTGGCTCTATTAGCCCGGTTTTGGTGCTTAGGTCTATCAAAACATGCAAATAAAAGAGTAAAGTAACACTTAAGAATGCCTGTACTATTCGAAAGAAGCTAATTCCAAGGAATTGAAGGCTTATGAGTCCTGATTTTGCTCCAAGCAGAAGAAGACACATACTCTCCTGTAATTGTGATTGTCCAAACTATCTGATCAGCAGATTGAGGTTTAGACAATTCAGAACGAACCTTAGCTATAATCTCCATTAGCTTCCTAAATACAAGGATTGGTCTGTTCCATCAATACCACTGATAATTGCTGAACCAGTTACATAGTTATGTTTTAATGCAACTGATAAATCTATCACCTGATCTTAGTTTAAGTGACATATAGATGCAAATACGATTCCAAAGAGACCCGCTTCTAAGTTCTGCTGACTCTGATTGTGACATCCCCAAATCAGGGTACTTCAATTTCCACGGGACTTGATGTTCACTGTACAAATATCATCTATCTATCTACCCATAATAAATGCAAACCATGAAATAAATAGAAATAATCCTCCCCTTATGGGGTTACAATATCTGAAAATAAATACATCAATCCCAGGTCATACTAACCTTAAACATCTGTGCGGAACATAAACAATTAAATAAGTCTTACACAACTTTAACATAAGTCTGAAACATAAACATATAAAAAATAAACAATAAGTCTTCATCACTTGTTGACCTTGCCCTTGCCTTTGCTAGTAGAAGGCTCGTCGGACCTTTCGTTCTTAACTGCATTGTTATTATTACGCAAGAGTGAGCACGATTGTCCACAAGTATAATAATATGACAACAATATAATAACATGCTAGTGAATCAAAGACATCTGAATAAAGAAACTCAACTTTTGACTCGAGGATAAATAACATGAATCAAAAGAATATCTGAGGGTCATAAGACCTTGAACTATGTCCTAGGTTGTAAAATGTTTATACTTTAAACTTTTAACAGTCATAAGACTATGGACTCTACTTCTCGTACTTAGGGGGATTAGCCCTTAGTACCATACTGTGCACAATATCTCAACACTAAAGCGTAAATAATCTCCTTTACAGGATTGTTCATCTCAGTTTTGACATCAGAGTCCGCACCAAAGGAAGTTTGGTTTGGATAAGCTCAATAAGTATTTTAGAATTTAGAACATACATCAACTATGGATTAGTTGAATAGATAAGGGTTCACTAGTCCTATAAGTTCAACAATAACATTGATATTCAACTTGAATGATAAATCTCAAGAGTATACAATCGAATAAGTATTGTATAGCTGAATCATGCTTAAAAGAGTTATAGCATCAAATATGAAACCTTTGAACTTGAACAATTAAAAACAAGAGCTCGCTCGATATAGAACACAAGTATAAATGAATAACTTAGAATGTTAAGAAACTTGCTTAATAACAATAAGTTAGAGATAGGATACTTGCTCAATGTAAAAGTAAAGTTTGAGTTTAGGAAACTTGCAAAATATTAAACAAGTTTAAGGATAGAAAATTTGCCTCTTGCACATGCTACAATTTATAATTCAAGTTATTTATTAAGTCCTACGTACCAATACATTCACAATACACATTAATCAATAACGTAACTAGCATCACAAGTTCATTCTCTTTTGTCTAAACTCTGATTATGATTATACTAATCAAATCACAACATTTGTCTTCACAAAATATTAGATTTCACGAACGACTATCTAACTATGCGTTCAACAGTTCAATTAAACATGTAAGTACCTCATTGACATGTTAAGAATCTATTTTAACATTCCATTATATGTCTAACACATTTTTATGTTCATTAGATTTGGTTACTATTATATTTCCTGGATTTGAACAATTAAAATCTCATTTTTGGGCAAAATCTGCCAAGTGGCGCTGCAGCTCCACCATTTGAACTAAAAATGGCGCTGCAGCGCCAGAAATCTGCCAAGTGGCGCTGCAGCTCCACCATTTGAACTAAAAATGGCGCTGCAGCTCCACTGGCGCTGCAGCCCCAATCTTAGGCTTAAGTCTGGCGCTGCAGCTCCACTGGCGCTGCAGCCCCACTCTTAGGCTTAAAGTTGGCGCTGCAGCTCCACACGCGAGTTTCAGAATCTGCAGTTCACGAATAACAGAGAACCAGGCCTAGAATTCACCATTTAATGCTACCACAACAATTTAATTGCTACCTATGAAGTATGGACTTCACAGACACACTATACAACATTTCTAGCATGATCTTAGCATTCTAAATCATGTAATCACACAATCCAATGCATCTAATTTCACTATTTTCATACTTTATCATGTTTTGAAGGAAAATCACGAAATTTAACTTTACGGATTCGTTATAACACCGAATCCGTTCGTTTAACTTCCGTTTTGTTCGTATAAACGTGTACAATCATATGCAAGTGCTAATTCAAAGTTAAATTATCGATTTATGGTATAAAAATTGTACATAAGGACCGTATGGCCATATATACGACTCTGACATTTTGAAAATCCAAATATAAACAAAATTCGATGGTGTGATCACTGAAAGTTATGCATATATGGCATATAATATGTTATTAACCATTAGTAACACCTATATAGACATATAATCAAGAGTTATCAGATCTCCCCATTCACAGAGAACTTTAAAACACGTAAATGGAAAAGAACTTTTCGTAAACTCAATTAAGGCCTAATTTCATGAATTCAACTATTTTAAATCATTCATACCGAATATCAAATATGTTATAATCATATAATAACACATATATAAGCATACAATCAACAATTGCAAATTCTTCCCATACACAGAGAGCTCATAATATATGTTAATGAAGGAAACATAGTACGTGAAATAAAATTGGGACAAAGGAATTTCCTCTTGCAAACTCTGTGAAGATGATATGGATTCTACTTCCAATCTCTCAATTCCCTTTGTGTATTTCTCTCTTTTCTCTCTACTTTTGCTCTGATGAAATATATGAACTGGTATAATAGTATACGTATATATCATATATGTTACACGACTAACAACGAGTGGTCAATTAATCCCATAGTGGGTTATCTGCACCAACTCCCTTTAGGAACTTGTTTGGTTAGCTCCTTTATTCTTCCTTTCCGTTTAATTTAATTAACTCCTTTATAGTATAGTTTAATAATGTCACACCCAATTAATCAATATCTTATTTAAATCAATTAAATAACATAGCATAATTCCACATTAAATCACATAGTCACATAATTAAAATTGTTATTTATTAATTATGTCAAATCATAAATCTCTAATTAATTATTAAATTAATTAGAACACATTATGCTTATTAATTAATATATTAAATCAAATAAGCTCAGTTAAATGCATCATTGAATATAAAAATTTCACCACATTAATTTAATCAATGTAACACATATAATTAAATTAATCTACCACAATTTCATCAATTAATTATGTAACTCAATAATTAAATCATCAAAAAATATTTATTTAATTCAATAAATATTCAAATTAAATTACAAAAATCTCGTTCGTCACACTGATTCTATAGTTGATCCAGGATCTCGCAAATTCTATTAACTTTAGTATTCTTCTATAGGTCATAATATAGTGAATAGATGTTGAAAAATGTGTGTTATAGCTGTCGTCCTTTATTCCCTGCCTCAATCCAACAAGTTAGGTGAAGTTTGCTTCTATCCAGCTCACTCTCAGTGGCTTCTTGTGTATACAATAATTCTGTCTTAACTTTGTTAGTAAGATTTGTAGGGAAGAGCTTGCGGATAATAGATACACATGATTCCTATTATGCTCCTTCGTTTGTGAAATCCATTTCACATCAATGAACTCGAGACCTTAATGTCTCATAAACTTGTTCGTTTCTTAACTTGTGCTAGCCCAACAATTTCATATTGTTAAAGAGTATACAGTATATGTTTGTGTTATTTTTTCTGTCTATTGGGCTTGGTTTCTTAGCTATTTTTTTTCGATAGATGATTTGACAGTTAAGCGCGGTGATTGGAAAAAGCAACTTTGAGGTTATTCCTAAAGAACTTGGCTCCTCTCCATTACCATTCTCTCCAATTTTCCTCAATCCTACATAATATTTGTTATAGTATATTTGTTATTGAGAAGAACTCAATAATGTGATAAATTCTGCCAAAAATTAGTATATTAGAGAAATTTTTACCGTTAAAAATTAATGACAGTTATCAACTATACAAATTTGATTCAAACTCCACATATTCATTGGATGGTAAAGAGTTGTTTGATTGCTCTGATTTTGGTAACATGATGTAATGCAATAAAATAAATTAAGTTATAGGTTTTGATTTCATTTATAATATTTAAAATTCTAAATATTATAATTGAGAGGAGAAAACTCCATTCCTCAAGGCCTCTGCTATTTCTCCTACCCTTGGTGTTAGTTCCCCCCCCCCTCCTCTCCCCTCCCCCAGTCTATGAGTGTAGGAGCACAAAATAATTCGATTAATAGATGCTCAAGAGTACAAGTTTGGAAAGACATGTGAACTGATTATATTCTTCTAATATTGCAGAACAAAGAAAGTGGACGCTTTCACCTGCAGACTCTTAGATATTCATTCCAAGATGCTAGAAATGGATAAGAAAGAGGTGTGTCTTAATAGGGGATTATGTTTTGATATTATCGCATTTTACTGCTAGTTCAATTATTCTTATGGTATTTTGGTACAACCTCATGCATTTGTATATATGATGTCTACTCTGTGCAAATGCTCAACATATCTCAAGATTCAAGAATGCCTTTTGGCAATTATCTTGGTCAGTCATGTGAATCCTTTTACCTTTTCCACTTTCTTTTGGTTCTAATATGCATTACATCACTTGCTATTATATATTTCCATCCTTGTTAATCTTCAGTTTCCAACTGCATTTAAAGGGAAAAATGGAAAAAAAAAGAATTCAACTCTACAACCCCTCTTCTTAGCATCTCTCAATCTATATAATTTCACTCTTACTTGGTGCTGGAGTAACGGGTTTCATATTTGAGCTTAAACTAAATCATATTATGACAATTGGTTTCTAGGCTATTAAGTTCATTTAAAATAATTTTACAAACTTTATGCATTTGGTACTCAGGAAGATTCTAATTCGTTTCAACCACTTACCTAGGATATACGCTTGGGGTTACATCGATCTGATTATATGCTTGATGAGCAAACCAAATTACTACTCCAGATAGAGCTCAATACAATTTCATCCTCATTTTCTGGGCTGAGTTGTCTTGTTAGTGAACTTCACAGGTTCAGTAAATCTATATAAACTGTATAAGTTATACCTTTCAAATGTTATGTTTTTGTTCCTAATCATTCTCTTTTTTTGGGTAAATGTTTAAGTTCATAATTTTAGGTATAATTGTTATGTACAAATATTGCCTTTAAATCTTACTTTGAAGTGGCATAAGTTCACACACTTATTGAATTCAGTTACTGTGCTTACTGTAGGTTCTATTTTTATGTAGATGGTAACTGCAGGCTTGTTTTGACCATACTTAAATGAAGCAAAAATTAAACATTCAATTAATTGAAATAAAATTGTTATCTTGAGTAATCTAATCTACTATATTAAGCTTGATCAAACAAAAATAAGGTTACTTGAACACAATATCCATCTAAAAGAGTTGATTTATTGCATTCTGTTCCCCATATTGTAGAGAAGCAATACATGTTCAAGTGACATGTAGTTTTGAAACCATATTATCTATTGGGTATTTGACTATTTAGATGAACAATTTGTGCTCAAGCAACATTATAGGAAGAGAAATAGCAAGGTGTTCTGGTAATGTGGTTAGTTAACTCAATGTGATATGGATAGTAGTTTGATATGTCCTGTGAAAGTGTCGGTTGGACCCGTGACGAGAGCTCGAGCTAAACGATTAAAAAAATGACTTAACGGCTTATTCAAGAGGTTTGGAGTAACATGGGTTCAAGTTCCAAGGCTATTGAGTTGGCTTCCAAGTTCGTGAATGTGTTGCAAGTGAGCGTGTCAAGCGGGGAAACAAAAGAAGTGAATGTGTTGCAAGTGAGTGTGTCAAGCGGGGAAACAAAAGAAGTGAATGTGTTGCAAGCAAGCATGCCAAGCCAGGAGACAAAAGGAGGAAAATGGGATTTTTTGGTGTTGAGCGTGGCCGCGCCCTGACACATGCCAAATCCGCGTTGTTGCGCTGCTCTGCAGAAATGAAAACAAGCTCTCTGGACTTGTAGTGTTGCCGAGCCCAATCCAAGACAAATTCTGGCGCGACCCCGTAGTGTACGAATTGTGAGACGCGTTTTGTTTTCTCGTTTTCAGCAGATTTCTTCAGTGTATTTCCATATATTTAGGGATTTTGCATTATCTTTCATAGTTCTAATGATCTTGGATTCTTTTAGATATGATTTTGATTCCAAATCAATTGTTATTTCCTTAAAGGATTCTAGGGTTTCATATCTAGTATAAATAAGCATGGATGAATGTAATTCATATACAATTCAGATTTATTCAATACAACTTGTGAGATTATTCTCTTCTTTTGGTTCTTTGAAGAATTTCTAAGATATTTCTTAGTTTTCTTTGATTTATCATACATTGTGTGGCATCTTTTCTATCGCATCAATCGTCGATTGTACCAACATTACCACTTACATATTAGCGAGGGGTCAAAGTGTCGTTGGTGTTCATTCAACACAAACTTCATTGCCCGATCAATTGTACCAAAGTTTTTCGTCTCAATATAGGCGTTGGGTTGAGGTGTTGTTAGTGTTTCACCTTCATAATTTGCTAAAAACGATTCGGATGACGACCACCTTACGCAAGCGTGCCATGGAGTCTATCAATATGTCATGTGAAACGAAAAATGTAACTTTTCATTGTACAAAGTATGAAAGTACAACATGGGTGTTCTCTCGAATTGCTTAGTTGGTATGAAATAAGTTTTTTGAACTTGGTATATCGGGAATAGCTTTCTTAAAAGTCATAGTTAAAATTAGATGCGAAATAGTCAAAATTGGTTGATTGTTTTTAAGTGCACATTTTCAAGGAGGTTACATCGTGTCATAACTTACTAAAGGCCCATAAGGCACGTTTGGCTATAATAGTTGGTATTCCCTATAATTGTCTTTGACATTTCTAATAGAATGTTCTATATTGACCCATGTAATAATTATGATTTTTTAATATTCTGGATATTTTAGAGGATGATTATAGATAGTCAATGAGCCCTACGTTGGGTTTGATCCTAAGCATTGGTTATATGGCCCAATGTAATAGAGGATGCCCCTTATTTATAAATCATAAAAGATAGTCAATGAGCCATACATTAGGTTTGATCCTAAGCATTGATTATATGGCCCAAGGTTATAGAGGATGATGCCCCTTATTTATAAATCATAAAATGAATTTGTAATCATGCTTGTATAATAGAAGTTTAAGTTACAAAGGGAAAAAAGGTTTTGGATGATTAAATTTAGTATTTCAAAGCGAAATTGTACCATGTTTTGGAACATTCGTACCAAAGCGAAATTTGCTACCATGTTACCATTTTTCAGTAAGCATGAGTTAGGTATTCGATGGGTATCTGGATAGATGGAAGGTTAGCGGGTTAACAATTGTGCTGTTTGTTGTCTTTAATATGCAATTGAAAATTAGGTGTAATGCAAGTGTTATTGTTTGACCAATTTAGCATCTTCTTTTGGTATGATGACTCAAGGATTTAATTGTTCAGTAGTTTGACTAAGTTATAAAAAAGCAATACACCATTGAAGATAGAGTACTTGTTTTTTCTTCTTTTAACTAGATTTATTTTAGAGTAATTGATTTCTGCTTAGAAATTGAACTGAATAATCCATTGTGTTTTGAGTTTACTTAGGATTACTTCAAAATATGTTGTAAACAAGGATTCCATGCGTTCCAAAATATAGCATCAATGTTGACCTTTTAAGGTTAGTTTGAGATATTTTTAAATTTAAAATGAATTAAATGATATGAATTAATTTAATATTAGACAATACAATTATGAAAATTACAAACTATCTATTTAAATAGTACTACTAAAAGTTAAATGAATCACATTAATTTTTAATTTAAAAATATCTCAAATTGACTTTAAATAGTCAAACTTGATCTTATAATTTGGGAGGGAGGGAGTATGTTTTATAAAAGCATGTAGTTGTGGTGTTTTATAGATTAATAACAATATTTAAAATTTTGATTAACCATTTTGTCATATTTTATACGAGTATAGAGGCCATTGGTAGGATCATGACTCTTTTGTGTTTTTCTTTTTTTTAACTTTATTTATTTATTTATTTTATTTTAAATGTGACGGCTGATGCGGTACAGAAGAAGAAATTTAATAAGTATATTATTAATTTTGTATTGTAATTTAGAGATAAATGTGTTATTAATGAAATTATTTAGCAGGATATTATAGTAATAACTTTTCATTAGGAGAGTTTTAATTATAGTAGTAGATTTCAATTAGGAGAGTTTATTATAGTAGTAAATTTTAGTTAGGAGATTGTTTCTTTTCTAAATTAGGGTTTTTACTTAGTCCCCAAGTATCGGGTTTTGTATTTAAGGATTGTAATACTTCATTATTTTGGAGATTATTGAAGATATTGATTTAAGATTGAAGCTGTGTGATTTTGTGTATGTTTCTTTACTATTCTCTACGGAGATAGGTACTCTTATTTCTTCTTCCCACCTTGTTCTACATCAACGGCAAAACCTTCAATCACCACCTTTTTAAGTAGCTTTATTCACATGAAACATAGTTTAAGTAAGACCAATGCTTAACGATCTTTTTATTTTTTATTTCTATTTTGCCGAAACTATTAATAAATATAAAGAGTTAAATGAACTTTGCATCCCCAAAGTATACCGCATTTTTAACATTGCATCCTATACTTCAAAATGTGACACTTTGTATCTCGCACTTTTAGCGACCCAATACACAACACCCCTAGTCCAAAATTCGTCGCTAAAAGTAGTGGGAAAGCGTCAAATTTTATACTTTTAGCGACAGATTTTGGGTCAAATGGTGTTATGTGCTGGTTCGCTAAAAGTGCGGGATGCAAATTGTCACATTTTGAAGTATAGGATGCAATGTACAATATAGATAAACTGGGGGATGCAAAGTGCATTCAACTCAAATTTAAAAAGAGAGATTTTTTATTTTATTTCAATCATACCCCATAAAGAACATATTGCTATAGGGAATGGGATTGACATTTCTGTTGTTACTTTTCAAACATAACGGTAATATAGTTAGATTGATCAATTAATCTGTTGTCATATAGAATAGGCTTTCATAATTTGGGACATCCCAAAATAAAAAGGTCTTTTAAATTAGCATGCAATAATTTGTCACTTCAATGAGGTGAACTAAGAAACCTTGAGTCAAAGGGTTACCAGAGAACCCTATCTGCCTTGCAATTTGTGAACCGGGAACTATTGTTTTGCGTTCCGAATCGTGGTGCGGGAACGTAGATACCTTTTGTATTTCACTAATAGGTTGTATTCCCTATACCTGATTTCGTTCTGCATACATGTTTCTGGTAATTATTCTGCTTCTGCATGAATAAGGTTTGATCAAGGTACTGACATTTATGTGAACAACGTTTTTCATTTAATAAATATAGAACTAATCTTGATGCTGTGATCGTTTCCGTCCCATTTTGTCAGTATAGCTTACTTTGAAAAGGAAAGAGTTGCTTCCTAGTTACAAGATGAAACTGAGGACAGTTCCTTAAAGTGGAAAACAAGAATTTAATGAGTCATACAAGTAGGGTAGGAAGCATTAATGTAAATGGGTCTGAGATGGTGAAAGAAAAGCAAGGGAGAGATTGTATCAAATTGTCAAGATGATGACCATCTTTTCCATGTATCATATTTCCAAGGGACATCTATTTAGTTGTGATCTGGTTAACGTTGTTACTACTTAATTATTAGTTAACTAATGTCTCAATCTCCTATACTGAACCTGGTAAATATTGCTCCTTATGTTCCACAATATCGAAATATAGTGGGGAGAGATTATTAATTATAGCTGTATTATGTCTGAATGTTGCCAACAATTACAACTTAATAGTTTTTATTTTCCCTTGTTTGTTCTGATACTACTTGAACATTGCTAAATTCGTGCACCAACAAAAGATATTGTAAATATATTTTACATTATCCTAACAAGATGATTTTCTCTTCCTTCCATTTTCTCCTTCCCTTTGTCAGTAGTAATGATTGTTTTCCTGTCTATTTACCATTGTCTAGGCATCTTTAGTTCTATGAAATAACCTCAGCACATTCTCATGCACTGTCAAGAAAGCATACATCAAAAATGTTCTTATATATATATACATATACATATACATATATATATATGTATATGTGTATATATATATATATATATATATATGTTTATACGCATTTATAAAAGGTTTTAATTTTGCATGTTTGTAGGAGTTTAATCAATAAATACAAACAACATCTTGGATTAGATTTCAAAAAGATTCCTAGCAACACTGCTGTTATTCAGTTTGCTGAGGCATTGGCTAAAGCTTGGGCCGAATATAACAACCCGAGGTTGGAGATTGAGATTATTATTTTTTTAAGTGCAGCATTGCTCTATTCCCTTCCTTTTAGGCGTTTCTAACTTTAAATATGTAATATAGGGCCGCAGTTATGGTTGTGGTTCAAACTGAAGAACGCAACATGTATGACCAACATTGGATTTCTTCAGTTCTGAATCAAAGATATCCTTTTGTGGACTTGCTGAATTTTTAAGAAGCTGCTCATGTGAAAATCTAAACATTTTGCATGTTAATTACTTAAGGTGTGGTACTACGCTTACATTTACGTATATATGATTGGTAGATGTTCTACCGCCCTGGATATTTATATTTGAAGTACTAAAAAAAAGTTCTATAAATACTTATAGACAAATAAAGGTTTTTTCCCTTTATTTTAATTTTTTTTACTTGTACAAGTATTGCCACTAGATTTCTTCTTTGAGATGTTTTCCTCAGCTTCATAATACACATAACATTGCAACTATTCGGAAGACGTTAGCTGAAATCAATGCACAAGGGGAGCTCCTTCCGGATGGAACACTTCTCATGTATGTAGAGCCTTTTTGGCATCACCAAATGATACTTTTTCTCTGAATCTTTTGAATAATCATGTTTTTTTTACAAAAAAATAAAATAAATGATGGGTTGAAAGCTTTCAAATTACAGACGTGGCGAAGCGATTGCAGTTGTTTATTTCAGAGCTGGGTATTCGCCAGCTGATTATCCTACAGAATCAGTGAGTAGATCTGCTTCATAAGTTTCTAGTCTTAACTTCTGGCTTTGATTCTCTTCTACTTGTATGCAAGTTGCCAAACTCTACTGGAGCAGATTAAGTCTTTACAAAAGTTGTCTTGCTCAATTGCATTGTTGGAGGGTTTCTATCCCAAGGTGTGGATGCCAAAAATTAGAAAATTGTTGAAGATAACCTTACAATAATATTATTGTGAAATTCGACTTAGTATGTGTATAACGGATATTCTTATATTGATGACTTTGCCTAAATCAAATAATTAATCACATGTGAATCAGCGAAGCAATTTTTTTTAATTGCCAAAATCATTCATTTGTTTTCTGAGTTACTCAATGTCACTAAAAATAAAATACACTAACCCCACTGCTTATTTTCTTGTTTCTATTGTATATGTTTTTTGAACAGCAGCAGTACTTGATCCACCAAATTATCCACTAGATTGTAATCACCGGTCATGTCTCCTCCCCACTCACTTCCTTCACCCCCTGGTTCCCCCGAAGTTCTCATGTACCCAGTTGATTATGCTTTTTGCTTACCCCTTCTCATTTCTTCTAGGAATGGAGAGCTAGACTATTAATGGAGCAGTCCTCTGCAGTCAAGTGTCCTTCAATTTCTTATCATTTAACCGGCACCAAGAAAATTCAACAAGAGCTTGCAAAACCCAATGTACTCGAGAGGTAATAGACATTATTCTATATCATTATTCTCTTTTACAAAGTAATATGCCAATTACTTGAGAGTTGAGGCTTTGCTTGAACCTCTGAGAACCTTCCAGAGAGTATAATGGCCTCTCTTATAGTTCCCTTTCTTTTCTGTAGTTTTGATCTTTAATGAATTTGAATATAGATTTGTGGAACAATAGGTTATTCTTATCTGCTACCCCACTCTGCCCCCGGCCAAAATTTTATTCCAAATTCTGATGATTGTTCGACAGTACTTTTCAGTTGCGCTTTTATATTAATTTATTTGAAGTAATAGAAATGGGAAAAGGAAAATTATTAGCTGACGATCTTGAGAGTATGAATATTATCGAGGTTTACAGTTTCAATGAGTATCAGCTTATCTCATACCATATACTACGTCTCACATGAAGTTTTTCGTTAAATTTCTGTACAGGTTTCTCGAAAACAAAGATGACATTGCCAAACTACGAAAGTGCTTTGCAGGGTTATGGAGTTTGGATGACTCGAACATTGTTAAGGATGCGATAGAAAGACCTGAATTATATGTTATGAAACCACAAAGAGAAGGCGGAGGTCCTGTTTCTTTAACTTTTAACTTTTATTGCACTTATCTTTCATCAGTAATTATCGATTTAATTAGGAATTCTTGTTCTTATTCCCTTTAGCTTTCATTCCACTTCAGGTAACAATATTTATGGAGATGATGTCAGGGAAGCCCTACTAAGATTACAGAAGGAAGGGACTGAAGAAGACGCTGCTTACATACTTATGCAAAGAATTTTTCCAATCATTTCTCCCTCAATTCTGATGCGATGAGGGCATTTGTCATAAAGAGAATGCCATATCAGAGCTTGGAATATATGGGACTTATTTAAGGTATGTAGTGTCCGTCTCTAATCCCACAACTTAATGGTTCCCCTGCAAGGTCAATTCCTTTGAACATGTAAATGGCTAGGAACATATTTTAATGGCATACTCCCTCTGTCCCCAAAAGGATGAGCAAAGTACAATTTGCACACATATTAAGAAAAGTAAAAGTAGAGGAAAGAGAATAAAAAAGTTTCAAATTTATCCTTAAATTATATAAAGTGATGTGTACTTTTATTTTTTATACTAATGGACTTCGCTAAATGACATATTTACTTTTCACTTTATGTATTTTATCTCGACAAAAAAAATTAATGCCTTTAGTCATCTTTTTGAGGACGGAGGGAGTTTTGTTTCCATGATTCAAGTTAGCATGATACTAATTTTATAAGATAAAAGGATATATATATATATATATACATCCTCTTGGATTGACAATATATGAGTATAAATATTCATAATTACATATACATATACATGTATGTGTACTATTATTTGTCATAAAAGAAATTATTCCAAGTAGTAATGTTTCTTTCCTCTAGTAAAATGCAGTGTTATTTATTCCATCTTAACACAATTCTACTTGTAGTAGACTTTACACCTCTTTTTTAGCTTGTTTGTATTGTACTGCTTGTCTCCCACATTTTTGCAAGTTATTAATTTTATTATCATTATTATTATTATTATCATTATTATTATTATTATTTTAGGGATATAGTTGAAAAAAATGAAGTTATCTTTAAAAATCGTCGTTTTACAAATGTATTTCTTATTTGGGATTGGAGGGTTATTATTATATTAGATACTTAATATTTGTATTGTGCAGGAATAAAGATGGAGTAATTATGAATGATCATTCTGGTTACTTGATGCGCACAAAGGTTTCTTCATCAAATGAGGGAGGGGTTGCAGCTGGCTTTGCGGTTTTGGACAGTATTTATTTGACTTGACAGAGTCATATCTTCAAGTGCGTACAACAGAGTATTGGTAAGCGTCGGAATTGTAATCTACTCATGCCTAATTTGGCTCAGATAATATTTGCATTGGACAAATCTGTTGTAGCGATCCACCTCCTTAGGTTAATTTTTCGTTATGAACTTGTATAAGCAAAGGTTGATGCAGGAGTTTTATTTGTTTCACCAGCTCCATATTCAATGTCAACAAACTGATGTCATTTTCAATGAAGTATACTGTTTTTTTGGGAGATTTGCTATCATTCTGAATATCTGATATTTAATACTCCCTCAGTTCCAAATTCCACAAAAAGAATTTCGTTTTTTTATATTTTTTTGTGCACCACAACAAACTCATCTTTTTATTAGTAGTAGTCACAATGACACAATGTCCTTAAGTTTGGCATTTTGGTTTAAACATAGAACAAAAACACATCGTATACCTTGTAACGTGATTCTTTTTGTGGAATGGCGCGAGTATTATATAACAACCATCTATTATTAGTAGTAAGTAGGTTGTTTGCTCTGTTCAAAGCTCACAGTCAGTGGCGGAACTAAAACATTTTTAGAGGGGGTCAAAATACATTATTAAAAAAAATTATTTAATGACGTTTGTAGTGCTTCTTTCGGCTGTACGATTGAGAGGATGCAACTGTATCCTGCGACTCTGCATAGTTTGAAAATGTCTCAAAATTTTGGTCAATATCAAAATTTATGTAAAAATATTATTTTTTTATGTGAAAATATCAATTTTTTATATAGAACAAAGAAAATTAATCCAGAAAGAAATCAACAAAGGGGAGAATCTCTGAAGTAAATTTATGATGTTTAAAAATATAAAATGTTTATAGAAAATAATTTGGTAAATAAAGAACTTGATTTTTGTGATCATTCTTCAACCTCAAGTAGCGACCTAGATTTGATTGTGTTTTAAGTTTTTTCATTTGAATTTCATTGAAAAATAAAATTTATTCTATTTTTTAATTTATGGAGCGTATGTAGAAAATTTTATACTGCTATTATAAACTACTATTATTATACATATATACATGTGTGTGTGTGTGTGTGTGTATATATATATATATATTGACTATATATTAATATATGTATGATATTGACCATTAATATATAACCTGTGCAAAATTTTGGTGGGGTCATATGACCCCCCTCGCCCCCCCTTGGTTCCGCCCTTGCACACAGTGGATGGTTGGTAATAATTCTACGTCTTACACGTTATTAGCGGAGGATCCACGAGTTTCGGTTTCGACATAGGTGCAATGGGGGCTTCTTCAGATGTGTTTGGTAGTTTGTAAGCACAAATGTGTCCTGTTGGAAGTTTAAGATACCTTACCTACCTCTCATTTGTTGTATCAAAAAAACACGAGTACTCTAATTAATTAAAGTCAACATGGAATTTTAGCTATGAAATGGTTTAAACCTAGGTTTAAAATTTCCAGATATGTTTCATTGTGTCGAAGTGCTGTCATTTCAGAAAATTTAACATTAAGAAATCAGAGGAAGTTTCACGTATATTACACAACTCCAAGATTGTCATGATGGAATTTTGCAAAGAAAATAGTGATTTGAAGAACAACTTGCGAACCTACAAAATTGGCAAGTCCAAAAAAATTTCTCCAAGATTTAGCCCCGTCGGGCAACTCAATTCTAAGACTTGAAATTAGAATCTAACGCCAAATTGTAACTAAATATTAACTCCATAGAATTGCAAATGTGCTTTCAGTTTCAATTCTGAAGCCCATAGAATTGCAAATGTGCTTTCATTTTCAATTCCGAAGCTTGAATCTGAATTACGTAGAACTACCTGGAAGATTAATTACTATTTGCATACGAATATTTACAAAACAGATATGTAATTAGAAATTATAATCATGTCAAGGAAACCTAAGCAATTGGAATTAAAATATGAAAGAATTATTGAAAAATATCGAGAATTTCATTTACGAATGAAATATTCTTCAATCCTGCCATCCATTTACGCGAGCTCGATTCTCCCACAACGCTGAGAGCTTACGTTCTTCTATAAGTTCTGCCTGGGCCTTCTCCCTTGCTTGTTCACAAGTTTCCATTCCTGTATTGCACTTCTCTCCTTCTTTCTGATATTGCGAAGAGGTTTTCCTTGCATCCATAATTAACACCTTGGTGTGTGCCAAGCTATCATCGCTTACGCTTTTCTGTAGGCTGATTTCCTCTGTAAGTAACGTTATAATGTCCTTCTGCATTTCCTCATTCGTCTCGGGATCATCTTTTGCACAGTCTGTCCATAAAATAAACACAATGATCGATAGGCCAGAACTAACACAGGAGACTTTAGAGCAGTAGCATTACTTGACAATCTTATTTGGCAGGAGGGAAATTCCTTACTCATTCCATTCCTTTTTATTTGTCTTTTTAAATAGTGAAATTTATTCATTTTTACGTGTCCTTTGTAGATTTAAGAAAGCATTAATGACTAGTTTCCCATTTCGTCCCTACATTAAATACTAATTTATTTCTCTTTCATCTTTCTAATGAATTTTGGAGGGGGTAATATTGAGATTTTATATTCATTTTAATCAATCAGACGAAGCATTAATTAAATTTCTTAGTCTTTGTGTTTTCACTTAAAACTTCGATTAAAAAGGAATGGAGGGAGTAATTTGCATCAGTTTGAGTTGATAAGCACCACTTAACTATGAATTAAAAAAGCATTAGACATTATTTATCTCTATTCTCAATAGCAAGAATAGAGAGGATAATAGGCATGCATATGAAGCCAACTCAACTAACCTGATAATGTGCTATCTGAAATACCTGAAAGAAAAAAAATAAAACTCATCAATTTGAAGTAAGGGAATATGTTGTAAACATGCAAAATAATTAATATGATGATCAAATGTTTTTAATGCAAGAAAATACAGAAACAACTAACATAAATGATACAACAAGAGAATTGATATTTCCACAAGTAAATTTGATAGTTCCACAAGGTCTTCTCTCACATAAGGTGGACCCCACTTACTATTCATGTGAGGAGAAACTTGTGAAACTATCAAATTTACTTGTGGAAATATCAATTCTCTATAGGATTATGTATCAAATAAGTACTTTAACTATCAATTCATACAATAAGCATGGCTAATAAATATATTTAGTTACATATCTGTTAAATCGGACTGTACTGCTAGAAATTGTGCCACATTTTCCTTCTTTTAATATCCGCATGCCAAATTGATTATTGTAACAAGAAATCTCTGTTAAGAGGTATCATTATATATTTGCAATGTGGTATTCAGCACTTAAATTTGATGAAATTTCCACCAAGCGATGTTTATGTTACAATAGATAGATGCCGTTCTACACTGTTATGAATAGGTAATTATCAAGTGTTACTCCTTTTTTTCCTTCTCTTTTCTATTTGTTGCAAAAGCAATACGAAAGGACCAAACCTCATGATAAGGACAAGTGTCTAGCCAGTTAGCCCAAGTGCCTGCATATAAATAGTATTTGGAAATTTCTTCTACTATAATGCGATAACACTGAGCTGATCTATAGTTGTTGAAAATTTTTAAGCTTTGGTGGTTCAATTAGTAGATGTACGAGGATATGAAATGCATTTAATAACAAAAAAATATACAGAAACATGAAATCAACGATATGAGGTAGAGTAGCTGACTTTGAACTGAATGCAGCTTTTGCTCTAGGTTCTATTAGAGGAAATAAGGTGAAAAATGAAACTCAGCTCGAGACAACCAGAGGTCCAATCCAACTGTAAATCTCCGGCACATTATTAAGTCGCAACAAACAAGGTGGAATGCAGTAACATACACAATGAATCCTCCAATTGGACATAAGTAAATAAAAAACAAGAAATAAAAAGGAAAATAGATTTCCATTTATCATGTAATCCAAGACATCTACCACCACTTGGTTTCTTCCGTTTTTCGTTAGGCCACCATCTCATGTTACTATTGTCTTGATGAAAATAGTAACAGTAGGACAGGGTATGTAGTTGAAATACTTCCACAAAAACCGAACCCCTCGTCAACTACAGACCTGGATTCGGTTTAGTAACCTTCGGTCACTTCATAAGAAAGTATTGCATTTGTATAGCACAGTGTTGCATTGTTGGTACTTTGCTATAGAAATGCGGTTCTTTGCAATGAATTGACCAAAGTCTAAAGTCACCGAATTCAAATCCCATAAACTAACTTTACACTCGGTCATCAAATTTCTCCACTTCCCTTCTGCACTGCGTGCCATGAATATATGAAAATCAAATTAGCTACTGTACAAAAATCTGGCAAAATAAAAACTGAAATTAAGTGGAAAGGACAATTTTCATGGATTTTTTTTGCTAGTTAATTGTCATTGATATTCCACTCTAGAAAGGTTTAAAACCTTCTCTGCCGTGTAGATTTTCTGATTGCCAAAATAACAGCACCTTCAGTTTGAATCATATCACCTCCTAGCACTTGTACTCTTAGCAAATAGCCTAAATTGCCTCAACTATATCCTCATCCACCTCTATCTCTTAGTTATGAAATTTACATGCAAGAACTTGAAAAATAATAAAACTAAGAAGAATCCAATAGTTTGTGAGTGATGTTCATCAGCAACATTTTCTTTTTTCGGATCTTATACACTAAATTACAAATCAGAACTTATAGAAAGATGCCAGACTAAATAAAGAACATATTAATGCCATGTTCACGAGCACGGTTTCGCTAAGAACTATTCCTATAGTTTATAAATTCCTAATTCATCTTTCAGCTTGAAAGTGGTGGTCAAAATCTAATGTAGCTATTCCTTACGCTAACAATCTCAACTGCTTATGATTAGTCACATATTTGGCAGTAAATGAGATGGGCAAATATCACAAATCATCTCACAGTAACAAGTAACAGTTAAGCAGTTAAACTACAGTAAACAGAACAAAAGGGGGAAAATCCTCAATAAATCCATACCTTCTACACAATAGTTGTTTAAGCAATATTTTTCATCTAACAACAATGTTGTAATGTATTCCCTCCGTTCCAAATTATAAGATTATTATTGACTTTTAAAAGTTAAAGTTGGTATGATTCCTTAAAAATTATGAAACCATAAATTTATAGTTACTACTTTTTAGATAGTTTAAAATATTTCTGATCAGTTGACTAAAATTAATTGAATCTACACCATTTTGAATTTGAAAATGTCTTGAATAGACTTCAAAAGGTCAATAACTGTCTTATATTTTAGAAACGGAGAGAATTTAGTATGCTTAAACTAGATTTTTTTTACAGAAACGAGTAATCCCAGAAATAAAAGTAGATAACAATCTCATAAATTTGGAAGTGTAAAATGTTAGAGATGAAAAACTCACCTACAGGCAAGGGGATGGTGGCTTCTGAAGAACAATCACAATCACATAAAGGACATGAAGCCCGTATTGAATTTCCAGTGGAATGCCAGAACAACAATTGTCTCCTCGCAGTGTAACTAACCAAACACAACCCCACCAAAAACAGAACTAATCTAAAAATTCCAGGACTACATAGCCTATTGTCTGATGGGTGAGCCATCTATTTCCACAAGAACTAAATTTTCAATCCTTTGAGTTACAAAAAAAAAAGAAAAAAAGAAGAAGAAAAGAAAACCCAACTCAGATTTTACAGTAAGAGTGAAGATTACCCAAGATTGTTTATTAAAACCCCATTTCTGAATCACTCTCAAAGAATCAAAACTAACTCAAATTTCAAAATTTGAAGCCTTTGAATCTCGAAAAACAAAACACAACTCAGATATTTATTGCGATAACGAAGAATACCCAAAATTATTTATCAAAACCACATTTCTAAATCACTCCCAAAAGGTTATAACTTCCTTCGACTCACTCATTTGGACACTCACAACTTAGTATATACTAAATGTATATTACCAGAGAGACAGGTGTATTTTATCTTTAAGGAATTTGTGTAGAAATCAATCACTGTAATGAAAAGTTCAGAATCCAAGAGGAGCCAAACATATCAAATCAAATCAAATCTTAACTTTGTTTTTAGGGACACTAAAGATGACCCAGATCCCAAAAAAGTGACGGACGAAATTAATGGGATGTATTTACGGAAAGGCAGTTGTAGAGAGTGAGAGGAACAGATTCTGGTTGCGGATTTTGAGTGATGAAGAAGTAGTCTCCCTTCTTTTAAAAGGGGTTATTTGTTTTTGTGCTTGATTGGCTTTTAGTACATTTTTTAAAAAAAAAAGAAAAATATATAAATTGTGGCATTTTGTTATGGATTAATAAGAAACAAACTTCTAAATTATGCAAAACATGGGTATATTTTAAAAATTACATATTGAATAAGTTTTAGAAATGATATATTTGAGCAAATATTCATAATAGCAATAATGATATTTTTAATTTCAAATGAAGACATTATAATGTCATTTTAATTCATAAAATCGATATAGGTTGCATTTAGTATTTTTTTAAAATTGCGGTCATATTTTTTATGAATTGTTCTATATGCGACGTATGCAATCGTATCATATGAGACAATTCATTCATTGCTTACTTATATATTTTCCTTATATTTTTGACCGGCTTTTCATGCCTCGCAATTCTTTATATTTCAGTTTTTCGCAACTGCTTTGTTTAATAAAATATGATTTATAATTTGAAAATTTGATTTTCTTCCACTTGATTTGACGTATCGCAATTTCTTAACATGCCTATTTATGTTTCTTATCTCGATAAGGAGAACGCAATAACCGATTGAACCAAATTGAAAAGGAAACATACCTGATTAATCCCCTGAAGTTTTTTTTCTCTATGAATTAGATATGGATCCCCACGCGCCAAGTAGTTCCATGATTCTTTGGGCTTCCTCGGGACTCATTCTCGTAGATCGGCTTTGGCAGCCATTCTTCATTTGATGCGCCATCCTCACTTGGTCTCGATGAGTCGGTCCTCTCCACATGGAGCCATACATCACTGAGGATTAGTGTCGCAACGCTAGATTCATTAAGGCGCCTATGCTTCTTTCCTATATTTTTTCCTATCTTTTCACATGTATATAGCTGATGTTGATATGAAAACTGATGTAATATTCACACATATATATGATAATGCTTAGACATTTATCGCATACGTTCTACTATTGTCCATCATGATGCATGATTTGTACATCATCATTTAGAAATTAGAAATTGTCGGTTAGAACTGACCCATGTGTGGTCTTGTGATACTATTTTTATCGACGAGGCGCTTGTTTTTCAGTTAAGGATCTCTTGGGAATTTTTCCCTTCTTTTGTCATAGCACGCTTATGTCTTTCAGGAGTCCTCTCATTTTTTTGATGATAAACTTGGTCCCGCCTTAGATTCATTCCATTTCATTGAATTGCAAAAAATGCCACAGCCCTTTCGCATGTTGTTACTGGGATTCATATAGGAGACTCGCTTTGTTGACCACGCCAAGAGTGAGCAATATCCTGCACATCAGTAGAATAACAAAATGCACCAAAAGCTTGAAGGCTCGGGCCGTCGGGGATAGTTTCGATATAAGGATAAGTATGAGTTAAAGTTCATGAAATTGGATGCTCATTGAGTCTTCCACTTAACTTGTGTTCGCTGAGTTTTTATCTTATCGCTAAAGATCTAGAAATTGAGTATGAAAATGAATTTTTCTAAGAAATTTGTGAATCGCTAACTTCAAGGTTATTTTTTCTTTCTTTCCTTTTAAGGAATTTTTTATTTAACAAGTTATGAAATCGCAAGAAGACTTTTAAGCATCCATGGTCATTGTTCATGAGTAAGATCAGATTCAAAAAAGCTATATCCCTTTATCAAATATACTCCGTCTTCGTTCTAGACGCCGTTCTTCACATAATTGTTGTCATATGACATGTGCCCTATGAGTGACGCAACCCTTAGCAGGGGTTTCTCTTCCATGACTTTATATTATCTCATTTCCATCTCGCAAATTTTCTCGTATCCAAATTTTCTTTTTTTTTCTTTTTACCTCCGCTTAACTTGTCTCGTTTTTTTAGGCTATTCAGAGTTACTCATTTAACGAGTTTTGGACCAATGACTCCCGAATCAAATGGCTTTAGGGTACTTGTAATACCCGAGAATTTCCTAATATTATTAAATAAATATATTAATGAAAATGAGAATTTATTTGAATATAAATGATTTTGTGTTATGAGATGAATTAATTCAATTATATAAAATTGAATAATTATAATAATTGAGAATATGTGGAGTTTGCGATAACTCGTGAAAGCCTTGTGTGGCACAGTGACGTAATATTAATGATTATATTAATTTAAGCGAACAATTAATCTATATTAATTGTTAATCGTAAAATATTAATTAATTGTTGTGGAATATTAACTGTGGTTGATTAATAATAGGTGATTATTATTATTGCAAGAAATATAATAATAATAAATCACTTGTTTATAACTGTGCTGAGATTTATAGTTATTAATGTGATACTTAATCATATAAGTGTTAATCGATTATTATGGAAATTAATAATCAATGAGGAATGGATTAATTAATATTATCATTAATTAATCAATAAGATAAATAATTTATTTATTTGACAAATAAGTAAGTATTAATCTAATAAAATTATATTAATTGATATGTGTAATACTTGAATATATAAAGTATATGAAATACAACTATATTATAGTGTAGAGAGGCACTTAAGTGTGACCATGCTTGCATATATAAACTATGATATATAATGCAATGTGAATATATTACATAGAGACCATGTATTAGGATTGATTGAAATATATAAGCTACATGTTTATGCTAATGTGACAGTATGTATGTAAGTATACATTAAATTAATACATCTTGAAAGTGTTGTAAACAAGGGTTGATTAATAAAATTTAATAATAAAAGAAATAAAGTGATGTGATTATATCCGAGAAAATTATACCAGTATGATAAAAATGTACATGGATTATATGTGTGCAAATTACATTTACTACATTGCCATGTTACCTATTCATTGAATTAATATTGGTACATTTCATGATGACTTAAAGTACACATAATATAAGTATATGATATGTGTGGAACATGTAGTTCATTTGCAAATGCTGAGCTTAGTGTGCTTTGTCCCATATTGTTAGGCACAACCCTTGTACATGTGAACACCCATCAAAGCCTAAGCCTATTACTTGCATAAATCAATCCTCAGCATTCTAGCAAATCATGATATGGGAAATGGGCACAACAATGTTCTTCAACTACTAAATACCAACTCTCCCATAACAACCATGCAATCCTCTCTTCCGTTAGTTCAAAATGATGAGCAAAGCTATGGACTGAATAATGAATTCTCTATAAATAAGCTCTCCTCCTTCTTCATTTCTTTTGCTGGGATTTTACTGATAAGTGAGCATTGATTGAGAGCATATATAATATCAGTCTAGAGTTGTAAGAATTGAATAGCAGCAAGTTCCTTATACGGATAGCAGAGGTATAATTCCATTCCCTGTCTTCATTTTCAAACTCTGTAAAAAAAAAATCAAATTCTTGATTCTTGTTGTAATTCATCCCAATTTGGATTGGGATATGTTTCTTAGTTGCTATATGGCTTATATACATGTTTGAACTGGATTGTAGTTGCTTAAAAACTATTTTCGTGAAGTCATTTCTTGAGTTGGGCTAGAAACTGCCGTGGCTGCCTGCTGTCTGGTGCGAACCAGTAGTGGCGCAGCTGCGCAGGTTTTAGCCTGGGATGCGGCGCAGCTGCGCCGGCACCCTGCTGTAGTTTTCTGCATCCTGCTGCAATCTGTTGAGTCATGGCTTGCTCGTATAGGTTTAAACAAGCTTGGTGTCTGGTTAAACATGTATAGTGATATACCTAGACCTAGTATGAACATATATTGCTATGTTTGCATGTAAAGTATATGAAACGACATATAATTGTGAAAATAAACTAAAGTTTCATGAACGGACGTTAAACATATATGACGCATGTTAGTATTCTGACTTTCGAGACATATTAGTATGATCTAGACAAGCATGAAATCTGGTTTCACCCATATATATATGTTACTTGAGATGACATGCATGTTCATAGCTATGTTGGTATACATTATTGATGAAAAGACTTGAAGTTTGAAATTTAACTTATAGTTCTTAAAGTGAACTTTGGTATGTATGTATCATATTGATGTTCTGACCTCTTAAGCATGATTATATGGCTTAGTTATGCATGAAGTGATAGCCTAACATGTTGAGATTACACTAATATACATGATTTACTTTTAAAATGATTTCAAAGGTTAAACTTGAAAGTTTTGGAAAACTAAAGTTGCATGAATCGAAGTCATAGTGTTCTGATATTTTGAACATGCATGAGGGTGCTCTTAACCTCACTAAGATGTCATACATATACACACACTTGTTAGATACAATGCAAGGTAACCACGTATGAGTTTAAGCATGTTTTCAAAACCAATAACGATACTAGTTATGCATATATGACATTGAAACATATGAGCATGCTTATCAACGAAATATATGACCACCTTATATGTTTAAGTGACAAGCATGATAGCTTATGTGAATTCATGGCGTTGTAAGGCCTTAAATTATTTAAGATGTTAATCTTGAACCATGTTATGAAAGATTGAACTTAGAAGGACTATGCAAGCATGCAATACTCTTAAACATGTGTATATTATGTATGTTGATAAATACTTACGAGATGGACAGGAGCAGCTAAGCAAAAGCTCAACCCTGGTCTGGCCAGGGGACAGCGCAGCTGCGCCGTCTCTAGGCCTAACCAGGGCGCAGCTGCGCCAGTCTATGTTCTGGATTGGTACAGTCTGCTTGTTTCTGGTTGTGTTAGTTAACATATGAATGTTGCCTAAGCTGTTAAACTTGGTCAGATCTCTATTAGTATGTGTTTACAAGTGTTGGTAGTAAAGCATGATGATATTTATTTTATAAACAGAACTCCATGAATATGAAAGGCATAATCAATATAGTGTTATATTGCCATACATGATATAACTATATTACTTGATTGCATAAACTAATTTCGTGCTACGAGCATACAAGTACGCAATGACGTACGTATAAAGTTATAAGACTAAGTTAGAACCATGTGTGTATATTTAAATTGAGTAACAAGCTTATGTACCGAATATGTTAACTAATGAAAATCCTATACATGTAATACATTATAAATAGGATTCGAAAGTGTTGGCTAGCTTTACGTGAGTAAACTACGCATAAGGCAAGTATCCCAACCGACGCATTTACTTTATGCAAGGAAATCTATGATTGTGCAAGTTTCCTAACTTACACTCTTTTACTGTACAAGTATTCTATCTTTGTATATTGCGAACTAGTTTCCTACTTAATCGTTTGAATTGAATTAGCATACTTGGACTCTTATTTTATTAAAGCTATTATTCATGTTGAACTTAGTATTGTTCTTGAATATTATGAAAGCGTCTATGCCATTTGATTCGGCTAGACTTATGTTATTGAAAAGCGACCCAAACTAATTGATTTGGTGCGGGATCTTGTATTTGACTGAGAAGAACAACCTTCTTTGAAGGGAATATATAATTGTCGGAGAACCGACGTGCACACTTGAGTATGATTTATTGTTATGCATAACGATGGTGCTTTAGGCTGATCACCTGTTGTACTTGTTTTTGTTGGATTTTCAGTTTATTACTGTTAATTATAGTAGAAGTTCATAGTCCTTAGCGACTGCTCAGTATTCAGTTATCTTGAAATCTTGAATTGATTTGTTATTGAATCACATTGATATTATTCTGTCCTTAGCGACTATTATTGAAAACTGTTGATATTCTTGTTATCCTTGAACTATCAAACTTTGTTATACCCTTTCGAGAATTAAGGATTATATCACTTACCCTTATTGTATATTACTTGCTGGGCAATTTGTGCTCATTCTTGCTTTTCCTAAAATATTTCAGTTAAGGCAGAGCAGGGCGAACCTTCGGGCGTTGATAAGGGCAAGGGCAAGGGCAAGGGCAAGGCTACCAACTAGCTTGTCTCTTTAATGTTTTTAAATATTTTAATGTTGTATTAAGATGATGTAGTAAGACTGGTTTTGATTATGTTTAAGCTTAAGTTATGTCATGTAATAAGTCGTTAATTGATATTATTATGTAATCTATTAAGTACTGTAGGTTGCGAGACTTGGGGGAATAATTATAATAAATTATTGTAAATTATTCTAGAATAGATTTTCCGCTGTGATGTGTGTTATTTAGTTATTATTATTGTGATGTATTACCATGAGCACGTGATGAACCGAATTCGAGAGACCAAGTGGCAGTCCTGGAATTTGGGGGCGTCACAGTACTAGGTGTAAAGACACCCTTTTGAGTTTACTTGCTCGAGTAACAAAGGCCACACTTCGAGACGAGTTAGGTGGTCTACTTTCCTTGCTCCTCGCCTGAGCTTGTGCAAGATTCATTTTCTTAGGCTTAAATTACCCATGTAGCGAGTGTTGGGCCGGTGACTCCCAAACCAGACGGCTTTAGGGCACCAGGTGTGAAGACACCCCTCAGGCTTAATTACTCGAGTAACCCAGGCCACGATTCGGATTTGCTCAGGTCTCACATTCTTTCAGCCTTTGTCCCATTCACAATGCTCGTTTTCTTAGGTTCTAAATTACCCATGTAGCGAGCGTTGGGCCGGTGACTCTTATAGGGCACCAGGTGTTAAGACACACATCAGGCTTAATTACTTGAGTAATCGAGGCCACGATTCGAGACATGCTTAGGCCTCGCCTTCCTTTAGCATCTGCTCCATTCGTAATGCTCATTTTCTTAGGCTTTAAGTTACTCATGTAGCGAGCGTTGGACCGGTGACTCCCAAACCAGATGGTTATAGGGCACCAGGTGTAAACACACCCCTCAGGATTAATTACACTACAAAAATATAGTACATTGTCGACGGGCTCTGTCGTCGCCAATGACCCCCTACCGTCGGCAATGAGGCCATTAGCGACGACAACGCCCGTCGCCACTCCCGTCGCCCCAGGGGTCGTTGCCTTTTGCTCCCGTCGTCCGCTGTCGAGAATGATGTTATTAGCGACGGGGGTCATTGGCGATGGTCGTCTGTCGTCAATGACTCATTGATGACGGCACGGGTGACGGACAGTCCGTCGCCAATATCTATTAAAAAATATTTATTAAGATGGGCATTAGTGATGAGCAAGCCGTCACCAATGACTTTTTGACCGTCACCAATGGGCTTTAATTATATTATTTAAAGAATCAATTGTCCGTCGCTAAAATCGTTGTTGTAGGTCATTCGTGACGAGCATGCCATCGCCAATGCCCCTGTTGCTTATGATCTTATTTTTTTTAATTTCTTTTTTTGAAAATTGCAAAATTCCCTTGTTCATTTACATATACATAATTGTACCTGTTATAAACTAAAGAAAAACAAATAATTCTTCACGAACTCATATCAATAACAATCAAATCTTTTACTATCAACCATCAAATATGTAGATAACGTAATCACATATAGATAAAAGTCGTACGATGCTAGTAGATACAAAATGTAATCATTATGAAACTTTCATCAATTTAGTTAGGTACATAAACCACCATCAACCTAACTAGATACAAAACTCTAGTCTGTACAACCCAAAAAATGTACAAGTACATACATAAAAGTCAAAATATAAATATAAACTAACTACATCCCCAGATTAGGAGTACCGGTATCATCATCGCCACCATCTACTGTACCACCGTCGATCCTACCTTCCATATCATCATCAACATCAGCTCGACGGTCCTCACCATCTCCTCCACGGTCATCGCATGCGCCGCTGCCTCCACCCCCACGAGGCTCATCAACAAGACCTTACAAAATTAAAATATTAATAACGAAGTCCAAAAGAGAGCATATTTAAATAATTTTAGTTTGTGTTCTTCAAGTTATGTAAGTTAGGCAATAAGTGCTGATAACTCGGACTCTGAATATCGGAATCGAGTCCCGTAAGTTGTAACGCATGCTTAATATCTATGAGATGCTATGTCCATTGTTGCGTGTCATTTCGAATCCCGAGGCGGGTTTTGGTCTTTTTTTGACTATTTTTCTAAGTTTTCTTTAATTTTTACAAGTTAGGCAATAAATGCTGATAACTCATCCACCGGATATCGGAATCGAGTCCGATAAGTTATAACGCGTGCCTAATATCTATGAGGTGGTATGTTTATGGTTGCGTGTCGTTTCGATGCCCAAGTCGGGTTTTGGTCTCTTTTTTGACTATTTTTCTAAGTTTTCTTTAATTTTTACAAGTTAGGTAATAAGTGCTGATAACTCAGCCTCCGGATAACGGAAATCGAGTCCCGTAAGTTATAACTATTGGGTTTGTACGAAATCGTGACGCAATCAAATTGCAAAAATTAGCGGAAGCATGGTATATTAGAGTTTAAAAATTTCTACAAAACCATCACCCGGATCATCCTTTATGCAAATTATTAATTTAAAACGATAAATAAGAAGTTATGGAATCATACCCTTGTAGAACGAAGCTTCCACAGGTACGAGTTCAACTCCTTGTTCTTCGTGATCTCCTTGAATTTCTGGGTTAGATTCTTTCCTTTGATCAACGTTAGCCACCCAAGTGTTTGGCCTCTAGAGGTGATCCACCAAGGAAGATGAATTATCAAGAAGGAGGGTGGTTGGCTTAGTTTTCTATCCTCTATAGAAAAGGAGTACTCTCCAACAATTGGAATTTACTGATATCTATTATAAGACTCATCTTATATAGATATTGGTCAACCCTTCTAATCGTATTAGACATGAGATTTCACTTAATTAATTAAACTCCTTTAATTAATTTAGGCTTCCCACCACATTGAGAATAATTAATTAAATTCATTTCATTAGTTTATCTCCTAATCTTATTAGGAATAAATGAGAGTACTAATATTAAATTAATTACTAAACTCCTTTAGAAATTAAAATAATAATAATTGTAATAATATTAATAAGACTCCTCTTATTAATTTATATTTAATATTTTTAAAATATTAAATAATAAATATTAATCTATTTAATTTATTCTATTATCATAGATTAAATTAATTACACTTAATGCATTATTACGATTATGCCATTACCTTCTTAAATAATTATTCTTTCTTTTATGGTGTGATCTTTTAGGTTCTCCATATTAAACCGGTTGTGAATAAATCAATTAGAACAATTCTAATCTTATTTAAATAAATAAATTAAACTAATAATCTATTTAAATAAATAATATTTATTCTACAATAGGGATAAGCCTCCCTACCGATCAACGACTTTTCAGATAATATAGATTTCAACATTAATCATAAAAGAACCTATGAGTAAATAGTTACCGTACAATTCAATCCTTCCGCCATACAATGTCCCAATTAAATATAAGACATGGATTTACTGTCAAGTCTTATTTTATTCAATTATATGTATTTCGATTAGAAAATGCACAACTCCAAATAATGCAAATTAGAAACTCCTTTCTAATTTCATTCCACCTTAGCCAAGGATTCCTGGGTTGTCATTTAATGAATCATTTATGATATATCTCCTCTTTTACTAAAGGTAGTAGATTCTTTATTGATCATTCATTATCTCCATATGTAACTCATTATACCCAAGCATACCCTTTTATATACGCTAAAGGGCTTTAAGGAATAAGTCAAAGTATAATTCATTACATACAAGATACTATGATGATCTCAAGTCCAAGGATCACTTGTACTACTATCACATTAGCAATTCCTATTGACAGGTGAGCAAAACTCCATTAGGTATTCTATAGCGAGTCACGTTCAGTGAACTTATTCTCCAATAAGCACCACATACTTGCTTTAGTGTCTCTACACAAATGAACATGAGATCAATCATACTCATCCAATGAGCAAGCAACATATGTACCAATCTATCCGGATTTACTAATTCTCTTTTTAGTAATCCCACAATTGAGAACTATTTTAGTTTTAAAGCTTTCTAAGAACTTAGATCTCATTAGCATGATCATCATCATGATTCTAAAAGCATTACTTAAAACTATGGGTTATTTACATATTATAAAAACAGCACCATGTAGATAATTAAATGCCTTTAATAAATGAATATTTTTATTAATAAATAAATAAGATTGTCTCCAAAGTATATGCTTTATCATCACACATGATTGGCTTGTATGCATACTACTTTCAATAACGCTTGTCTAATATCTATATCATCACACATGATTGGCTTGTATGCATACTACTTTCAATAACGCTTGTCTAATATCTATGAGGTGCTATGTCTATGGTTGTGTGTCGTTTCGACGTTTGAAGCGGGTTTTGGTCTCTTTTTGACTATTTTTCTAAGTTTTCTTAAATTTTTACAAGTTAGGCAATAGGTGCATATAACTTACCCTCTGGATATCGGAATTGAGTCCCGTAAATTATAACGCGTGCCTAATATCTATGAGGTGATATGTCTATGGTTGTGTGTCGTTTTGACGCCCGAGGCGTGTTTTGGTCTCTTTTTTTGACTATTTTTTTAAGTTTTCCTTAATTTTTACAAGTGAGGCAATAAGTGCTGATAACTCGGCCTCCGGATATCGAAATCGAGTCCTGTAAGTTGTAACGCGTGTCTAATATCTATGAGTTGGTATGTCTATGGTTGCATGTCGTTTTGACTCCCGAGGTGGATTTTGGTCTCTTTTTCGACTATTTTTTTAAGTTTTCTTAAATTTTTATAAGTTAGGCAATAAGTGCTGATAACTCGGCCTCCAGATATCGGAATCGAGTCCCGTAAGTTATAACGCGTGCCTAATATTTATGAGGTAGTATGCCTATGGTTGCGTGTCATTTTGACGTCCGAGGTGGATTTTGGTCTCTTTTTCGACTATTTTTCTAAGTTTTCCTTAATTTTTACAAGTTAGGCAATAAGTGCTGATAACTCGGCCTCCGGATATCAGAATCGAGTCCCGTAAGTTGTAATGCGTGCCTAATATCTATGAGGTGCTATGTCTATGGTTGCGTGACGTTTTGACGCCCGAGGCGGCTTTTGGTCTCTTTTTCGACTATTTTTCTAAAATTTCTTTAATTTTTATAAATTAGGCAATATAATTACAAATTACTATATGTTTGACAGTTTATATAAGCAATATAATTACAAATTAAATGAATTAAATAAAGGCATTCATATATAATTGTATTTACCTCTCTAATATGTGGAGGAAAGAGATTGGCCAAGACAACCGCGCATACACGGATGGCCTCCTCCCGGACTAGATTTATGAGCTCGTCGACAGAGGCTGTAGGATCTATGGAGCCGTGGACGACCTCTTGAGCAAGCTGTTAGATTCACTCGCGTGATGGTGAGCCTGAATGCACATCACTGCTTGCCATGCACCCCTCTATGATCCGCCGAAAGAAATCGTCAGATAATGAAGGGCCGGCCCCCGAGCCACTCGCACCACCTGCTCCGATGGGTGGGCGACGCCGAGCTCTCGCAGCAGGGACTAACGTGTAGGCTTGGACCCGTGGAATGCCCACAACTTGGCCCTTCTTCTGTCCCCCTTTATCTTGCAGTCAATCCTCCATCTCCTCATCCGCACGCGTCGAGGCATCTACGTCACCATCACCTCTCTGGCTACTCCGGGCCACAGTAAGGTCCTCGAACCGTCGCTAAAAAACACACATAAATATATGAAAAACACAATATGTTAAAAGAATTCAAATGAATTTCATGAATTAAAATACAGATTAAATAAAAGAACTAAATTACTTACAACAATGCGCCCTGCCTCAGGTGAGATATAGCCACATTCACCTTTCTTCTGGTGGGCATGCCACCAAAACTCTAAGTGGGAATGTAGGTTCTTAAGACTAACCTCGAGTCTCTCCCTGTAGAGGCCGTACGACTGAGACCCTGTGCAGTGTGGGAGACGACTCTGCCACTGGGCAGCTGTACGCTGTGCCGACATCTTCTGGAAAGTAGCGCCCTCCCAAATGCTGCACATCTGGTCCCACACCGCAACACCAATAAAATCTGGCCTAACATCTTTATGTGTCTATTCATCAGCCATCTTGGTCTAGGCCTTCTTCCAGTCGTAGTTGGGTATCTGGGAGATATCCGTGAAGAATGGTCATGCCATGAGCTTCCTGCCCATCCTCAAAGCGGTAATATCTCTGCACATTACACATTAACAAGCTTAGTAGACAACATAAATCAAAGCGGTAAAAATATATATTCAAATGGAATAGAAAACTAACATATGAATGACATCTTACCCGAAACTCAGTGATAATCAGCTGACATATGTGGTCATCCACATCTGCCCATCTCATCCACGGGCTTGAGAATTGGTTGCGGACGATCCCAAGCAACGTGTTCCTTGGCGTTGCGTCAAGGATACTACAATTGAAATTAATACATTTGCAAATTACAAAGAATATATAAGAACTAAATAATTATGTAAAATAAATGTTAAATGCCACACACATATTATGAAATTACCTGTTAGTCCCGACACGACATATAATCGACGCCTGGGGGATTCCCTAGGAAGCCACGTGCTAGTCCCTGCGGAGGCCTACACCGATCACCTATGTAGTGAAATACATCAATATTTATATAAACGAATATAATGTCAATACTATATAAAATTAAAAATAATAAGATGTATAACAACTTAACATGTAATTATACCTGATGATCTAGCCTGATCATCACCCCCACTACCTTCACGACCCCCATGACCTGTACTACCAACACACCCACCACAATCATCTTGTGGTGTACGGGCCATATGTATATATATTGTAAAGAAATCAACATAATATTATAAGACATTCGTAGTCACAAAATTTTGCACTACTACAAACTATTACGTATGGATACAAAGCGGTAATGATTGCACGAGCACCTTAATTAGTAGAATAATATAAGTTTCAGATAATGATTGCACTAATACAAACTATTACATTTGAATACAACTAAAAGGACATAAAGAGTACATACTTCTGATCATTTATATCATCAAAGCCATCAATATCAGAATCTTCATCTTCGAGCAGTAGCTCTTCAATATCGCTGTCATCACTATCTTCGTCATCCTCAACGATTTTTTCATTTATATTTTCCTCCTCAATAACATCGTCTTCACTTTCGACAGCGACGACATCATCCTCGTCTTCACTAAACTCACTAATAATTGTTACATCAGCATGTGTGACACTAGTAGACTTCGACTTGTAAAGGTTCATTGTCTAACAGCATACCATGAGCTTGCTGGAGTTTTAACACTCTGTGCGTAGTACACCTGCGTTGTTTGACTTGCTAAAATAAAAGGCTCATTTGAGTTTAGTTTTGACTTAACATTAACCGTCACCAGTCCTGAATTTTTATCTACTCTAACTTCATTTTCAACATCAAACCAATGACAATTGAAGCAAACTAACTCTTTTTGACCCCAATATTTGAGAATGACAACTTCTAGTAATTGTCCATAGCAGTCATCCCAAAGATTATCGTAGCAGCTACCTTTAACCACAACACCAGAATCAGATGAAGCGACTTCCCCAATATTGCAACACTTAAAATTTATAACTGTTGACAATGCAACATCTATAAGTATCTACAGATCTTTCAGGGCCGTCGGCTATAAGCTTTAGCTGAATGTCAGCTTTATCATCTGTGAGGACCTAATGTACAGTAACGCAACATATTTTAATGTTAATTACGCCATAAGATTCATTCATGATGGTAAATGCATTTACCTGTTAATTAGTTAGACTTACATGATCTTTAAACCATTGCACAAATTCTCTATTACTCAAATTTTTCAAATCCCCGTCCGATATAATTGAATTCGCTTCATGTACCTCAACATCATATTGACTTCAGTACAGTTATATACTTATTGTGTATGACAGTAACTTGTAACAATTACAAAAGACATTAAGTAGTTATGGCTACTTACTTAATGTATGACGCTACTTCATTCATGTTGACAAGTGCATATAATGTGGCTGCTGCATACTCACTATCGGTGACAACACTAGAGGCCGTTAATTATCCATTTTCTTCGTGCACAATAGCCTCATTCCGACGTAAGCGATTGTGACTCGTCTGAACATTCGGCTCAAAGTACAACGAGCAGAAATTAACAAGTTCCTTCATAACATAACTTCCAACAATTGACCCCTCTACACAGACTCTATTCTTCACCTTTTTCTTTAGACGTCGCATATATCTGTGTTATATATGCATGTATAGATCAGCAAACAAGAATGAACATTTTAGCGTATTAAAAACATTAATGTCATTACCTATCGAATGGATACATCTATCTATATTGCACGGGACTGCCAAACTTAGATTCGTATGGCAGGTGAATAGGCAAATGCTCCATTGAATTAAAAAATGATGGAGGGAAGATCATATTTAACTTGCACATTATTTACATTATCTGCATCTCCATTTTATCTATGTCTCTGAGCTGGAGCTCCGTCAAGCATAGATCTATGAAGAAAGTAGAAAGCTCTGTCAGTGCTTCAACCACACGTTTCGGCAACAAGTCGATAAATGCTACGGGGATCAACTTCTGCATGAATATATGACAATCATGACTTTTTAGCCCCGAAGCTTTAGCTCTTCGACTTTACAACACCTTGCTATATTTGAAGAATATCCATCTGGGAGCTTCAATCCACTTATCCAATTACATATCAATATCAACTGTTCCCTGGTCAAAGTATAATCAGCTTTAGGAGTTACCGTCTTACTACCCTCATGATACATTTACAAATGTTCCCTAATGTTCATTTCTACCAAATCTAGCCTCGACTTGTTGTTGTCCTTTGTTCTACCACTGGCATCTAGGACTGTATAAAAAATGTTATCAAATACGTTATTCTCAGTATGCATCAGATCTAAACAATGACGGATGTAAAGTGTAGCCCAATAAGGCAGGTTAAAGAACATGGAAAGGTGTGTCCAATTGTGAACCTTGTCGTAACCATAAGCTCGCTCTAATATGTGATTCTTCCCTAGAGGTGAAAAATTCAAGTGATTAATCCAACTCAACACTACTTTCCCAGAAAGACGGTCAGGTACTTGACGTTTCTCTGTTTTCGATTGAATTGTCTACTCATCCGTCGATAACGATGTTCAATCGACAAAAACTGTCTGGAAGTTGCAAAGAAACTCATTTCCCCCCATGTTTGAGTCGCATAGCTTTAACTGACCCCATGCACACAGGAAATGACAAGCCCCCGTGAGTCAACCATCTACTAATCATTCCTAACGCCAGGAAGTCATTTATGGTCCACATTAAAGATGCCCTCATGTCAAAGTTCTGTTTAAGAGATACATCATACGTTTGAACCCCTTTATCCCACAACATCTTCAACTCATCAACTAACGGCTTGAGGTAGACATTGGTGTCTTTACTTAGACTCTTATAACCTAGAATCAATAAAGGAATGAACATGTAGGGAGCTTTCATGCACATCGAAGGTGGGAGGTTATACACAACAATAATAACCGGCCAAGTTGAGTAGGGCTTAGTGTAAGGCCCATTAAATGGATTAAAGCCATCCGTAGCAAGTTCAAGCCTAACATTGCGAACCTCTTCAGCAAACGATGGGTGCTTTATGTCAAACATTTTTCACTCAAGCTCATCTGCCGGGTGCGTCAGTTAACCTTCGACTATGTCCTGTGTTGAGTGCCACCTCATATACTCGGAGGTATGTGTTGACATGAATAATCGCTAAAGCCTCGTTACAATGGGAAAGTAACGTAAGATCTTTCTAGACACGTCTTTTCCCTTTTTCTTCTGCTGTTCACAGTATCTACTTGTATGTAGATATCACATAACCTCTTATCTTTATTGACATCACCGTAATACAACATACATTCATTCTCATAAGCATCAATCTTTTTATACCCTAGAGTGAGCCTTTTGACCATTTTCATCACATCATAGTACGACTCCGGTAACTTATTACCTGTCGGTAAGAACTCCTTCACAATGTTTAGCAGTTTATTAAAACCTCTCTCGCTACAATCATGCTCATTCTTGAAGTGTAAAAGCTTAGTTACTGCGGATAAGACGGTGTGCTTTTCGTGCCCGTCATACAGTGGCATCACTGATTCATGCAATAACTTATAAAAACCCTTAACCCCGTCATTCGGCTCTTGCTCGATGCTACCGTCATCACTGTTTGTATTTCATTGGAATAATGAACTAGCAGCTTCGACATTCATGTTAGTACAGTCAAAGGTTTCGTCACTTCTGGATTCCGCTTTGGATTCATGTTCATTTAAACAGGTTTCCCAATGATAGATCCATATGGTATAACCCTGCTGAACCTATACGCAAATAGGTTGCACATGACATCACTCCTTTCCTTCCACACTTCATTCACACACCTCTTACAAGGACATCTAATCTTATCATCGTTGGCTTGCTTAAACACAAAATTGAGAAACTATTCAACCCCACTACGGTACTCAAAGCTAAGACCACTCTTATCAGTGGCTACCCTACGTTCCATCCAACTTCGAACAACAGACATCTTGGACAACGGGCTGCTATATATATGGAAAGTTAGATAAACACAATCAAGTTTTCAAGTTAATGTATATGAAAGCTTATGAGTTTCCTTACTTCATCTCCCACTCTAATGGGTCAGGCTTCTATCCCATTCCCTGATGTGTCGCCTCACTGATGCCAACAACTTGAACACATCTTTCAATTTTCAAAAATTTCGGTAGCTCCTTCCCATGGTCTTCAAGTACACGAAATAGACTAACACATCGTAGTCTAAATATGCACCCAAAGAACATCAAGAGATATATACTGACCAAAAATTCTCAAAATATAAAGACGTGCTGAAGTCGTTAACATCGACCTAAGTGAGATCGAAACATACAGGAAAAGTCCCAAAACGGGGACTATTTGAGATTCACTCATACTAAGTGAATCTCAAACAGGTTTCTAAGCTTCCTAAACTATATGAAAATATGGACATATTTCTGAAATTGTAAAAAAATTATATTACCTCTGTTTAACTAAGCCTAGTAAAGTCATCCAACATCATACCTAATAATTAAAGTTATAAATTGTCTATATTTTGACTAAATATTTATATATATAATACAATTATATTCAATAATACTAAAAGGTTGGAAGAAGTTATTAGTTTCATCCTCTTGTAAGACACTTGATTAACTTTGCCTAAAGAACATGTCCAAGAAAATTAACAAGCCAAAAAAGGTGAAGAAAAAAATATCTTAGTACAACCACTTAATATTAAACTTTATATGAACTTAGTATAAATTTTTGTAAATTAAGGCAACTTGAGTTCCAAACCTTCTTTAAGAGCCAAGACAGACATCACTTACCATTTTCATTTGGTTGAACCACTATCTTTTGATTGATGTTGCTCTGCGTAATTGTTATTTAGATATTTCTTATAACATCTATAGGTTTGCTCTCGATTATTATGATTAGATATTAATATCATTCATACCTAATTGGTATAACAAACTGTTGAGATTGGACTTCATATGATTAGATTGAATGTTAAGCTTCTTTATTATTAAAAAAAACTCATATTTTAATAGCTCAAGTACACATAATATGCCTCATATAGTTTTGAAATTATGTATAAAAATCAAAATGGGCTTAGAATGCACAAGGCTCGGTCTAAGCTCAAACCAGTTTCATCTCAACATTATTCTTTATGAACTCAAGCTTAACCCAAGGCCTGAAAGCTACTAGTGAGAACAAAAAACTTAACCCCCAACGAATCAAAATTAAAAATAAAAGAAAGAAAAAACACGACATCGAGCACACACATCACGACAATAAAAACAACAAAGAAAGGTGCGAATAACTTACAACACAACGAGAGATGAGTGCATTTATTCACATTTTAAAAATTAAAATAGTAATGAGACACGAAAATTACCTGGGACACAGATATTCTAAACATAAGATGGCAACAAACAAAAATTAACCATCACACACACACACACACACACACACACACACACACATATATATATATATATATATATATATATATACTATGTACATAACAATACGCTACATAATGGCACATAGATTTATCTCTATGTACATAACAATAATACATATATATAAATATGTACAAAATATCAAACAACAAGCAAAATGAAAAGGCAAGATTTTTTTTTTACAAATCCTGTAAAACTGAAAATTGGTCAAGCGGAAAAAATTCCATTAACGACTGCAAGACCAACCAGGGATTTAGGCTCCAAAACCCACTTGACAATCTCAACTTTTTAATTTCAAGAATAACATAATGCCCAAAAGTTTTCATACTTCAATTTGAAGAAGCTAAACATTAATTTTTCCCACCCCATGAACTTCAGAAATTTCTGTTGTATAAAAAGAATTGGGAAATTTACCAAACTTAACACAAGCACTGTAAATACCAGTATAAATCAAATAATTAAAATCATATACCTAATCTTATTATACATTGATATGATAACAAAGCTATTACAATGCTTCCATAAGTTAGGGTTATATTTGGGGGAAAAATTGAATTGGAAAACTTATCGATCGTTATAGTGGTGACGACGGGGACTGTCGACGGCGACATTGAGGTGATAATCAGAAGATAGGCGACGACGAGCTACTCAGGGCGACGACAGGATGAAGAGGGAAAGAAGAATTTTGCGCGGGTGGAAGAAAAAGAATAAGCTGAAAAATTAAAAGTGGTCTGATTATATAAGACTCATTCTGTCGTCGAGATTACTCCCGTTGCGAATGACTTAATATCGACGAAAAATCCCCGTCGACAATGACCTAACGTTAAGTGAAAAAGATGACTCCAAGCGCGCAGTGAAAAAGATGACCCCGCGTATGCAGTGAAAAAGATGGCGTTAAGTGAGGGAAAATAGGTCATTGCCTACGACATTCACTCACGACGGCTGCGCTGTCACCATTGAGGTCATTATCGACTGCGTTTGGCCCCGTCGACATTATCCTCGTCGCTTATGACCCAATTTCTTGTAGTGTTACTCGAGTAACCGAGGCCATGATTCGAGACATTAGATTGACTAGTACTTACCCTCTATCTTCGTATTAATTGTCATCGATGTCTGTAGAAACTCAAAATTTTGCATTCCTATTACTAACCATGTAGGAGAGCAAAATTGTCTTCTATCTTTCGGAGACAACCCTGGAAGTCTATAATATCAGACCAGACCCCCGGAGACAACCTCGGGAAATCTTCAAATCAATTTCCTCGGAGACAACCCCGAGAATCATCAAATCAAACTCAAAGATAACCTTGAGGACCGACAGAAGTCAACATCAGTCAAACCCAGAGATAACCCTGAGGGAAGACAACTACAGCTGCGCCAAGCCCGAAAACCAACTTGGAAGGGCAAAAGGGTCATTTTTCCAACTTAACATCAATACTGATCAAACTACTGTGAAAAAGGTTGTACCGAACCATCACAGCAATCCCGAGTGAAAACTGCGCCAGATAGCTCAACGGACTGACTGCAAAGACTTGAAGATCTGATCATGGACCCATCTTCCCTGATTTGGAAAAGGTCAAGCCACATGTCATTGCATAGATTTTGGAGAGAGCTTTTCGAAAAGGTATGGTATGCCTCCATCGGATTCTCAAATTGCAAGTTATGAAAGTTCAAGTAAACTGCACGTTGGTAGGAGTGCACGTACTTCGAGACAGCGGGGCCCACCAAGCCGGGCCCACCAGGCCCAGCCGCAGCTCTACCTGTGGCTGCCGCATATAAAGTCGTGGTAGGTCGGGTCTATATATATGGCCTCCCCCTTTAGCTTTTAAGAGAAGAATAGAGAAGGAGAGGGCCGCGGCAAGAGAAAAAGAGGCTAGGAGAGCTAAATGGAGCTTTTATCTTATTCCGATTTCTGCAAAACTTCTTTGTAAGCACTCATATACATATATACTATAACATATCAAATTTTCACAGATGGAAAATGAGTTTTGAGGTGCTAGAAGCTGTTCGATAGCCGTTCTCGCGAAATACTGTAAGATTTCGCCAGATCTATCTTCTTCGCTTGCTCTAATACGTATATAAGCGCTATATATATAGTTAATAGCTTATATTCATCAGATCTGACTTTTTAACCGTTCATTTCTTCTAAATAGTCAATATTTAGATCTGTATTGGATCTAGCTAGATCTAGCTTTTAACCAGTTCAAAAGTTGTAAAACTTGAACCTGAAGGCTAGAATGGCTAAGATATGTGCAGATCTAGTTTTCTTTTTAGTTTTTATAATTATTTAGCGACCATGTGACCCTAGATCTATATCTAGAGAAACCTTGAAGCTATGGGCCACTTGCTAATGAGAATTTAACTGATGAATCCTTCGTCCAACGATGTCTAGTATAGATATATCTTTTATTTCTATATATTCATTATGCAGACTGTTTATATGATATCCTGTGAGCCTAGGAGCTACAAGATCTACGATTCAATCAATGAATCTAGATCCGGTCCTGTGATGGACCTTTTCGATTGTACAGCCAGCTTACAAAATTTTTTACTTGTAAATCCAGGGCCTTAAAATGGTTATACGAGTTTAAGGCCCCAAAATAGTGAAAACTGTGGTTGTGGTGCTCAGGCTCACTTCGATGGCTTCTATGCCTATAAGGAGCCCGACACTTATATATATATATATATATATATATATTATTTTGTCAAAGATGCTTCACATCTCAAGAATAAAATCAAAACAAGTCGAATATGGAATAAAATGGAAGTATCAAAGGACTTCAATTCTTATGCGAGCGAAAAGGTTTGAAAGCCTCTTTTCAAAACATCATTTTCATATTATTAGTTAAAATGGATTTTTCAATAAATCAAACCCTTCGTATATAAGTTCAACGAAGCACATCACTACTTTTAATAAATCACTTCAGGCACAATTAACTGCACCATACACACACACATTGCTTAGGGAATGAAAAGACGCGGTAACCGTATTTCACGGAAGTCGGGGGGTGCCTAACACCTTCCCCCCGCTTAAGCAAGCCCCCGAACTCTATGAATCTTAGTTTCCCAGACCAATTAAACGGAATCACATAATGGGCCATATTGTAAAATATTTCAAACTTCGGTTAAGTTAGTACAACCATTTAACTCATACCAACTGGTGGCTCTGTCTAATTCGGCCCAATCAATAAAATTAATCTTTTTAAATCGTCGACATTGTATGTCAGTCTTTTTCTAAAATCTCACCCTTTAAAGAAAGATAAATTAAACCACATAGAAAATATAAAGGGTAAGAACCAAACACCTAAGATTGAGGATTTTTCCCGACGTAGACAGGTGGCGACTCTGCCGGGGACAATAGAGGGCTTAAGCCGCATGTCAAATCTTTTCAATTCCCTTTTATCTGCATGTATGTTAATGTTGTCTTTACATTGAATGGATGTGAATGAATGCCATCATATTGCATACGGTGAGACACGATGAATGTATGTTGTGTGATTCCTCCACCAGGAGGTGAACCCATCAGTTGTTGATTACTGGACTCAGAGGAGAATAATCCCTCGAGGCTTAGGAAAAGGCGCCAGTCAGATCCGCTCTAGTTGAAAGATTAGATTAACTTCCTATCTAGTAGGTTACGATGATCTGGGAACCTTCATGACGAAAAGCCCATGAGAGTAAACCTAAGGTAGGTCAGCCTCTGATAAACCAAATGCGAAGGGAAGGCTCTTCATACCTTTCCCTTTCAATTCCATATCAAATATTAAATGTTATAAATGTCAATTCCTGTCAAACATTAAATGTTGTAAATTCTTTCAAATTCATTGTCAAATATCAAATCCTGTAATGATATCCTGTCATCAAAACAATTGACATCTGTTTTGCAGGAAAACATTAAAAAACCCCTAAGAACTAACACATTGCGTAACATGCGTCCTGTTAGTGTCTATGAAGACTAAACTACCTATTTTTCTTGTAAGCAAGATTGGTCCCACTACCAGATCCAAATCTAAGAAGCCACAAAGCCAATATACTAATATGGAAGAAAGTACCCAACATGGGTCAGGCTTCGTGTCTCGAGAAGAATTTGAGGGACTCGAAAAACAAATAGCAGAACTAGCTGTCTTCCTAAAAGAATAGAGCAAAAGTACTTAGGGTCAACAGATACCCACTCAACCAGAATCCTCTGCACAAGGAGGGAGTCAGAGTACTGACAAGAAAAATGAGGTGCAGATACCTGAACCTCAAAACAATGAGAAAACCAACAAAACCCCTGAAATCACCAATCTCAAAGAAGATCGAGAAACTGGTGATATCTGAAAGAAAGTCCATCAAATGGAAGAAACCATCCGGTCTATCAAAGGGACTAGAGCATATGGGAGTGTGAACTACTCAGACCTCTGCATCTTTCTCGGGCCCGTTATCCAAAAAAGTTCCATATTTTGGATTTTAAAAAGTATGACGGATTGGGAGATCCTTACACTCATTTGAAAGTATTCATTGGAGAACTCGGATCCTATGTAGAGGACGAGAAACTAAGAATGCAGTTGTTTCAGAAAAGTCTGACCGGAGAAGCCAGAGCCTGGTACACTCGACTGGACAACTCCAAAATTTATAGCTGGGAAGAGTTAGCTCATACCTTCCTAAATCAATATAGCTTCCAGTCACAAATGGCTCCAAATAATTATCAAATTACTAAGGTTAAAAAGCAAAATAGTGAGTCATTCAGAGAATACGCCTAGAGGTGGAGACGTTTAGCTGCTCAAGTCATTCCATCAATGACAGAAACTGAGATGGTAATAACATTCATCGATATACAGGAAGCTCCATTCTATGAAAGAGTCCTAGCAGGCATAGGGAAACCTTTCTCAGAGATAATTAAACATTGAGAAATGGCTAAGATGGGATTAAAGTCTGGAAAGATTAAAGACCTCATTGCTTTGGAAGCAGTGACTGAGCATATTCAGGCCAAAAATTACAAAAATAATCCTCGAAGAGTTCATAAGAAGAAGGAAGAAAATGTATCCTTGATACTCCAAGGTCAAACCCAGATAGGCAATCAAAACCTGCCCATTCAAAGGAAAAATTATTCCTATTTCCAAACATCTGTACAACCTTCAAATCCTCCGCTCCAAAAAGCCGGAGAGGTTAGACGTCGAAAAACATTTACACCCTTAGGGGATTCACTTGAGAATATACTCAAGCTTCTAATGGCACAGAAGAAAATTGCTCAGCTCCTTCCCCCAGCCAATCCAAGTGGGAATAATTTTAACCCAAGCAAAAAATATGCTTACCATTCTGGGGCTCCTGGCCATAATACACAAGAATGTTGGTCTCTAAAGCACAAGATCCAAGATATAATAGATAGTGGTGAGATTTTGGTGATAACACTAGAGCAGCCACATGTTCAAGATAACCCTTTGCCTTAACATAATGAGGAAGGAGTCAACATGATCAGTATGGGGAGTGGAGAAGGTTCCAAGTACCTCAAATACGTAGGGGACGCTTCCCAAACAAGCAAGGATAGCTCTGATAAATGGGGGTATTCAGAATGTCGATTTCTGATAGAATAAGAAATGAAGTCTATCAAGGAACAGATTGGTTAATTGGCAGAATTAATGGTATACCAACACCAAATAACTCGACAGTTGGTCACTCAGGTCATCCAACGGAGAACAAATCCTTATACTCCTAAAGTTCTTCTAATTACAAAGAAGGATCATTATCGGTTCCATGAATATGAAACCTGGGTAAATAAAGTTGCCAGGAAAGAAAGATTCTGAGCTCACAGAGAGTTTTCCTTTAAAAGAAAGTTTACTTCTTTGAATCAGCCTATAGAAAAAATTCTCTAGATGTTGATTAACGAGGGAAAAGTCATAGAGCTGTTACCACCAGTGGATCCTCGATCAAGGAAGTTTAATTCCTTTAAGATATGTCAATATCATTCCAATACTCCTGGTTATGATACAAAAGAGTGTTGGGGACTTCGTTACTTAATTCAGAACCTGATTGAAAGTGGTGAAATGCTAAAAGTAAGTCAAGATAATGGCTTTCCTGATGAAGAAGCTATATTTTCTCCCATGACATGGAGTTTGAAAGAAATTATGGCAGTCATTTCCTGTGAGAAGGGCACAGTTGCAAGACCCCTGGCAATTCAAGGAAATCGGGACAAAGAAGGAAAGAATCCTGTGAAAATGGCTGCGCCAAAACCACTGATTTTGCCATTCAGACCGCAATATCCCTTAATCAACCTAAGAAGAGTCCTATAGAACTATGGGGAGAATGAGGGATTAAAATCAAATCACACTGTTGCTATATCAAAGGAAAACCCGTTGTATCTACCTTAGCGAGTGATAAAACCAGTCACTAAAGCCACGGGGAGAGTGCCCGAGGAAAAAATTAAAGAATTCCTTAGCAAAATGGGGCACAATGAAGCCAAGGTGGTGCAAAGATTAAAAGAGGCACCCCGACAGATATCCATTCTGGATTTGGTATTATCCTCAGGAAGATCATCGCAAAATATTAATGCAAGTACTGGAAGAAGCGCATTTGCCAAAGGCAGTGGATACGAAAAAGTTCCATCACTTAATAGATCACATATTCAACAATAGTGTGATATCTTTCACTGATGATGACATACGTGCAGAAGGGATTGGTCATTGCAAGTCATTGCATATAACAGTGATATCCTCTGGACATGTGATAAGATGCGTGTTGATAGATGGAGGATCTTCCCTGAACATCTGTAACAAACGAGAATTTTGTATTTTATTTTTAAATATTTATTGAATTAAATAAATATTGTAATTGATTTATTTATTGAGTTGAATAAATAATTTATGTGGTTGTTGTGGAGTAATTTAATTAAGTGTAGTATGTTAATTAAATTAATGTGTAATAATTTTGTGGTGTAGTTCTAATTTAATTGAGATAATTAAATTAAATGAATATTATGTGATATTTGTTAATAAAAATTTAATAATTTGTTACATGAATTATGTCTAATAAGTGAATTATAATTGTGTAGCAATTTAGTATTATGTGACAATTTTACTTAGTTAATTGATGTTAGCTTTAATTTAATTAAATTGGGATAGTAAGATTTAATTAGATAAAGTGTGACATTAAAAACTATGTGTTAAATGAGTTATTAAAATAAATTAAAAGAGTTTTAATTATGTTTTACCAAACAAGGCCCTTAAATCTATTTTAATTCAGTTTTACCAAACAAGACCTTAGTCCTAAAAATCTATTTTTAAATATAAAGAGTTTTTGACCAAAAAAGCCTTATGGCTTTTGATTTCCAAACAAAAAGTAACTGATACACTTAATATAGTTATTATGTTTTGTTGACTTGTTCATATTCTAACCTTAAGTTTTGATGATGATTTAGTTTTTGTACTAAATCGTTTACTGTGAAATTTCAGGAAATTGATAAAAGGATCATTGATGATTTGATCAAAGACTTTGAAGACATTTGTGTCCTAAGATTTTGTGTAAGGTCATTGCAAATATTTGATTTTTCAATTCAAGGCTCTAGGACATTTTATGTGCATTTCATATGATAAGTATTTTATGCATGCTTAAAAGTGAGAAGAATTTTAAACTAAAATACTAACTGATTTTATTGATTTTAAGTGGTTAGTATTTATATATTGCCATGTATGCTTAACCGTGACAATAGTTATCAGGGAGTTGATGGGTTTATTGAGGAAGTGTATTTATATAATGTCATCTCTTTTGAAATGCATAAGTCTCGGTACTCTAAAGATCATGATTATCTTGATTAGCCTTTGACATTTATTACGGAATTGACATATCTTCTAAATTGGGTTATTCAAAGGAAGTGTGATATATGTGGCGGTAGTTTTTAAGAGTCATGATTGCTCTCTATCTACATTAGTGGATCATTTTTTTGAAGGAGTCAAATATGTGCATATATCTCGGAATCAAAGTTAATAATTATCCTGGAAAGATATCTCTTGGATAGTGCTTGTCATTAATTACGGAACTAACATTCTCTTATACACGGATTCATATGTGATTCGTGATAAGAAAAGAAACTGACTTGAGATATACACGGATTCATTTTGTTTCATCCGTCTGATTTGTTCCTAACAAAAATAATATTTGATTATTAAAACGAAACTTATCTGTTGGCAACGGTAATAAATGATTGGATATAAATTTAATTGAGATATCAGTTTATTCAACAACACACGAATTAATCTTGTACTATCATACTTGAAAAGTTATTGTTCTGGGTGCAATTATTACAAGGCTTGCTGCAATTAATATTCAGATTATTTCCAGCTAATTTTCGTGAGCTCTAAATTGGTGATATCTTTTTACTATTTGATCATTGCATACATTAGTTGAGCCTTGCATTGTTAAATTGATTATTTGCTTTGATCATTAGACCTCTATATTTGTAATTCTTTTTTATTTAGACGAAGTGTTGTCTAAAGGTATTTAATCCGAGTGGATTAAGAATTGTTTACAAATAGGTTCAAGGAAGCATAGTTGCTTAAGGGGTGCATTGGTGCACAAGGAGCAAAAGTGCTCAAGTGAATTATTGTAATTCAAGTATTGAAAGAATCTGTTTTGTAAAAGGAGTCGATTTAAAGAAATAAAGTGAGTCTCCAATACTAGTTGGTATTGGACGTGGACTAGGCTATTATTATAGAGGGTAATAACTGAACCACGTAAAAATCTTGGTGTTCATCTTATTCCTTGCTTTACCTTATTTGTTCACAAAAGGTATTTAATTGTTTTGAAAATTAAAACTTAGATATTTTCACTATCTTAAGAAAAATTGTTAACACTAAGTAGTTTTACAAAGCTATAAATTCAGCAAGTTATTTTCATTAAATAATAAGATTAAAGACTTAATCCAAGAGGCCATATTTATCCAGCAAGCTGCATTCGTTAATATAGTAGGCTGAATTCAGTAGTTTTTAATTAAGTTTAAAAATTGGTCATAATTTGTTCTCACACTTATTCAACCCCCCTTTTAAGTGTGCCTAATCTGAATTTCATTTAGTATCAGATCTTGGCTCTACTTATCTTGGTCTTAAAGGTGACTTGTAGGGAAAGATTCTAAGATGACGCAATTAGGGAATAACAATCAAGGAAGGTCAATCAACCAATAGACTTCCTCTGCTGCATGGAACAGAAAACTATAACTTCTAGAAATTTCGAATGAGGATCTACCTTAAAAGAGATCCTTGGGAATGGTGGGTCGTAGAGAATGGACCGGTTACTCCAAGGAAAGATGACGGCACTCCAAAGACCTTGCTAGAAAAGGACTTAACTGAAACTTACATGGCTTCCTACGATTCAAGGGCTATGAACATGTTATTTAGTGGCATGGTACAATCTGAACTCGACAAATTTTTCCTCATGCAATACAGCTAAAGAAATGTGGGACACTCTAGTAGTGATCTATGAAGGTACATCAAAGGTACGAGAAGTCAAACTAAGCATGCTTATGCACGACTATAAAATGTTCAAACTTGAGAAAGACGAAACCATAAAGATAGCTCAAGTAAGGTTTCTAGTTCTCCTAAATTCTCTAAAACTACTTGACAAATCCATTCCACAAAGTGAGATTAACCGTAAGTTACTTCGGGCTATGCCCAAAATGTTTGCTTCTAAAATTACTACTCTTCAAGATTCTGCTACTATTTCTACTATGGATACTCTAACTCTTTTCAGTGAACTTGAGGAATATGAACATCAATTAAAGAGATATGATGACGAGGAGGAAACCCCTCGAAGAAAAGTTTTAGCTCTTAATGCAGGAAATGAAGAGGAGCTTGATGATGACTCAAATGAAGAAATATCTATGATGTCAAGAAGACTCAAAGGACTACTCCAAAGGAAGAACAAGAGGAGGAATACGTTCAACTCAAACAAGTTCAAGGGAAAGCAAATCGAAGAGACATGCTTCGAATATGGACGTCCCGGTCACTTCAAAAAGGACTGTTTTTAACTAAAGAACAAAGGAAAAACGGGCTTCAAGGATAATAAAAGAAACAAAGCACTTGTCACTTGGAGTGATGAAGAAGTTGAAGTCGATGCCAAGGATGAACTAGCTCAAGTTTGCTTCATAGGAGTAGAAGGTGAATCAAATGAGGTATGTCTCAAGGCAAGGGTTACATCTCAAAAATGGATTATTGATAGTGGATGCTATCATCACATGACTGGTGACAAATCAAAGTTCGTGGAGTTAAAGATCAAGAAGAAAAATGGAACAGTTACATTTGGAGATAATCGAACTTGCAAAATTATCGGGAAAGGTAAAATTGGTAATGGTAAGGTCAATATTGATAATGTACATCTTGTTAGTGGACTTGAATTTAATCTTATAAGTGTTAGTCAATTAATGGATAATGGTCATCAAGTAAAATTTGAAAAAGAAAAATGTACAATTTCTCATGGTACTAACAATACTACTCTAGTTGCACAAAGGGAAGGAAATATATATACTCTTGATTTTGAGCAATAGGAAGAAGAACTATGTCTTGCCTCCGTACAAGATGAAGCTAATCTATGGCATAAAAGGATGGGGCATGTTCATATGGATTTAATCAAGAAACTATCCTCAAAGAATCTCGTCAAAGGTTTGCCGAAAATAAAGTATGAAAAGAAAGGAGTTTTTGTTTCTTGTCAACTCGGGAAACAAGTAAGAACATCATTTACCGCAAAGAACATGGTATCAACTTCTTCTCCCTTGCAATTACTTCATCTTGATTTGTTTGAACCAAAAAGACATGCTAGTATTAATGGTAAATTTTATGCATTTGTAATAGTTGATGATTTTTCTAGATACACATGGGTATTGTTTTTAAGAACAAAAGATGAAGCATTTAAAGAGTTTGAAAAATTGATAAGGAATCTTGAAACAAGGTATAGTTACAAACTCATTAGAATTAGAAGTGATCATGGTACTGAATTTCAAAAGGACTTCATAATATTTTATGATCAAAAAGGAATTAGCCATGAATTTTCAGCCCCAAGAACTCCTCAAGAAAATGGAGTAGTGGAGAGAAAGAATAGAACGTTACAAGAAACAGCTAGAACTTTGCTACAAGAAAGTAAACTTCCTAAGAAGTTTTGGGACCGAAGCTATAAACATATCTTGTTATGTCTTGAATAGAGTTCTTATTCGTCCAATTATTTTGAAAACTCCTTACGAGCTTTTAAATACTAAGATTCCCAACCTAAGTTATTTCAAAGTTTTTGGATCAAAATGTTTTATTTTAAATACTAGTGATAACTTGGAAAATTTGATGTTAAATCCTATGAAGGTATTTTCATTGGTTATTCACAAAATAGCAAGGCATATCGTGTATTTAATGTTAACCAGTTATGTGTTGAAGAATCAGTTCATGTTACATTTAGTGAGACTAACAATGATCTTCCAAAAGAAAGAGATGAGGATGCAAGTAATTTGGAGATTTCAGCTAATCTAGCAAACCAAAAAGGTACATTCAGCAGACCGAATGAACGAATTCAGCAAGCTGAATTGGACAACTCGCATGAATTAGAACAAGAAATAACACAAGATCTTGAAGAAGACTTCCCCCAATAAGAAGGGATAATACATGATGTTCAAATGCCAAAAACTGCAAGATATCTCTAGAGGCATCCACCGAAAAATATCAGTGGAGATATAAACAAAGAAATAACTACACGGAGAGGTTTACAAAATCATTGTTCAGTCTCTGCATTTTTATCAAAAGTCGAGCCAAAGAATGCTAAGGAAGCTATCCTTGATGAAAGTTGGCTAATGGTAATGCAAGAGGAACTTCAACAGTTTGAACGATGTCAAGTCTGGGAACTTATGCCTCCTCCTGAAGGTTTTTCCATTAGAGGAACAAAATGGGTATTTAAGAATAAGCTTGATGAACATGGAACAATCACTCACAACAAAGCTAGGTTAGTAGCTCAAGGATACAATCAACAAGAAGGAATCGACTATAAGGAAACTTATGCCCCAGTTGCAAGGCTAGAGTCTATCCGAATCTTGTTAGCATTTGCTTGTTACAAGAAATTCAAGCTTTATCAAATGGACATGAAAAGCGCCTTCCTCAACGGATACATCAATGAAGAGGTGTATGTAAAGCAACTTCCCGGATTCGAACATGAGAAGTATCCAAATTATTATTATAAGTTAAAGAAAGCTCTCTATGGTCTCAAACAAGGTCCAAGGGCTTGGTATGAGAGGTTGAGTAAGTATCTTCTTTCAATTGGTTTTATTAGAGGTAAAATTGATTCTACATTATTTATTAAGCATGAAAATAAGGATATTATAATTGTTCAAATATATGTAGATGATATATTATTTGGTGCTACTAATAATTTTCTTTGTGAGTGGTTTTCAAAGTATATGCATAAGGAATTTGATATGAGCTTAATGGGAGAACTGAATTACTTTTTGGGACTCCAAATCAAGCAAACAAAGGAGGGAATCTATATTCATCAAACCAAATACACAAAAGAGCTACTCAAAAGATTTGGTTTTGAAAGATCCAATTCAAAGGCTACACCCATGAGTACATCAATAAAGCTTACGTTTGATGAAAAAGGTATAGATGTAGAATTGACCAAATACCGAGGTATGATTGGTTGTTTATTATATTTAACTGCATTTAGACCTGATATAATGTATAGTGTATGTCTTTGTGCTCGGTTTCAAGCAAAACCTAAGGAATCCCACTTACAAGCTGTTAAAAGAATCTTTAAGTATTTAAGTGGTACTATTAATTTGGGATTGTTTTATCCAATTTGCAATCACTTTGAACTAATAGGTTACTCAGATGCTGACTATGCAGGATGTCAAATTGATAGAAAAAGTACTAGTGGTGCTTGCACATTTTTGGGACAAAGTCTTGTGACTTGGCATAGTAAAAAGAAAACTTCAGTTGCTTTATGAACCACTGAGGGTGAATATCTAGCTGCAAGAAGTTGCTGCTCTCAGATATTGTGGATGAGACAAACTTTATGTGATTTTGATATTCTATGTGATTATATTATGATAACTCTAGTGCCATAGATATATCTAAAAATTCTGTTTTGCATTCACGTACAAAACATATAGAGGTAAGGCATCATTTTTTAAGGGATAATGTTTCAAAAGGATTGATTAAATTAATTTTTATTCCTATCGAAAATCAGTTAGCTGATATTTTTACTAAACCCTTAAGTGAAGAAATATTTTGTATTTTAAGGAGCGAACTTGGAATGTGCATGGTATAATTAGTGTTCACGTACTTAAATATGAAATAGTATATCTGCATGTTATTAAGTAAAATACATCTGTTTGATACTCATTATTGGTTCATGAATCTAATAATACCTACTGTTGTTTATTGCTGGGAAACGTATCAATGTATGGCTCAATTCATGGTATTATCACATCATAACAGTCTTTTAGATATCATAACCATCTTTAAAATTTGAAAAGATATGATAAGCTGAAAAGAGTTATCTTCTCGAGACGTCTTCTCGGTTTTCAACTCTTTCATAATAAATTCTATTCTTCTCTCTTACTTTACCAAATTTCTCTAGTTGCTGCCTGACTAAACACTCTTCTTTCATCATGTTAATCCTCCTACATCTCTACAAAATGAAAACTAGAGCGAGTAAATGATCGTCTGGCGTTTCCATCAACGACGGTCAACAGACCCGATCTCCATATACAGTGAAAACTCAGAAGAAGTCCAAGCAACAGCTAAGGCAGGCTTCTGTGCATGTATCGTCTGATGATGCCACTCTCTCTGATGGGTCAGATTCAAGCTTCTCCTTAAAGTTTTCAGAACTATCTCATCAAAAGAAGACAAAGCAGTCAACAAAAATGGAACATCCTTCATCTTCACAACCGGAATCTCCTTCGATTCTGGTAAACTCTGGTTCTTCTTTTTTTGATTTGCCAGATAATTTCTTTAGAGGACATAGTTTCGAAGAACGTTTTAAAACTTCTACTGCTACAAAACAGTTTGTTTCTGAGAAAATTTTGGATATGTTTTATTTCAAAAATTCTCCTCTGGAAAAAGTTTTTAAATCAAGTGGAATATCATCTATGCTTTTTCCTCCTACCAAGGCTTACCCACGGTGGGTTCAACAGTTTTATACCAATCTTGAGTGTCATAGTGATTGCTATACATCTTTTGTTAAAGGCAAATCGTTGTTCTTTATTGTTGTTGATTTTGGAAGCTTTCTGAACATTCCCTCTGCTGGACCATGTCCATTCACATTAAAAGGTGCTGCAAACATTCCTTTTCCACCTTTAGAATAACTTCAAATTGTCATGAATGATTTCACTTTAACTTCTCTTTTTACTCTAAAAACTGTTGATTTCTGTCCTACTGCTTGTGTTTTACACAAATTGATTCGGTATAATCTGTTTTCCCGTATTGGTGGTGGGGACAATTTTACGTATCAAGATTTGGTGGTTGTGGCCGTGATTCTTAAAGGTGTTTCCTTTAATTTCTCTCTCATGATGTTATCTCATATGTTAAGTTGTATTCGTCAAACTAAAAAGTGTCTTGCATATGGCTATTTTCTAACCAAGGTTTTCCAGCATTTTAATATTTATCTTGATGATGAAGTTGTTGTGTCTCACAATGAGTTTGTGAATTCTGCTAATTTAAAATAATCTCATATTTCTCTTGTTAATGGTGAGTTTATTCGTATTGTTCCTGATCCTCTCCCCGTATCACCTACTCATGCTTCTTCCTCTTCTACTCTGCCCACTCACACTAACTCCTCTCCTGAAATCTTGAGTATGCTGACTACCATCCTTCAGAATCAAGAAGCTATGCAAATTGACATTGTTGAGATTAAGCATAAACTTCATGTCTTGGAAAAAGGCAAGCTTCCCATACGGGCAAATAATTTACAACAATGTATTACTCGGATGGAGGATGAATTCATTGACTTGCAGGCTGACTTCGAGTTACAAACTGCGGCTATGGTTGAAGCCTTACAACCCAAGATCAATCGAAATTCATGCCAGTTGAGTCAATAACTAAAATTTGTCAATAATCAAATTGGGGAGTTTGCTGATTTTGTGGCTATCCAAATGAATGACGTTGGCCAGAAGTTGCATTTTTAGAATATGTATTCAACGATTCTTGAATGGCCTCGTTGCAACTGGATGGATGAGTATATTGGAGATTTTATGGATCTTCCACTTCCCAATGCTATGTATATTCCTCGTCCCCCTCGATTTGCTGATACTTTGTCTTTGGAAAAATGACTTCATCGCATTCTTTATCGTCCATATTTTACTAATCGTCCTCCAATTTTCGTGCATGTTGAAGATATTGATTGACCATTCTTTTTAAATGATGACAAAGGGGGAGACTAACTTGAGATGCTGGGATGCTGCTGGTGGTGGTGGAGGGTTTTTTGTTGCTTGAAGATTATGTTTATGTTTTAAGACTATTCTATTTCTGTTATGGTTGTGTTAAGACTTTGATTCCTGCACCTACACTGCACCAAGACTTTTTGATGAAATGTTGGGCTATTGAATATTTTTGATGAATGTCTAGTATCTGTTGAAACTAACATATCTACAGGTTATGAATAATGCTTAACAGAAAGCATGATGGGTAAATTGATTAATATTCTAACCTTAAGTTTTGATGATGATTTGATTTTTGTACTAAATCGTTTACTGTGAAATTTCAGGAAATTGATAAAAGGATCATTGATGATTTGATCAAAGACTTTGAAGACATTTGTGTCCTAAGATTTTGTGTAAGGTCATTACAAATATTTGATTTTACAATTTAATGCTCTAGGACATTTTATGTGCATATCATATGATAAGTATTTTATGCATGCTTAAAAGTGAGAAGAATTTTAAACTAAAATACTAATTAATTTTATTGATTTTAAGTGGTTAGTATTTATATATTGCCATGTATGCTTAACCGTGACAATAGTTATCAGGGAGTTGATGGGTTTATTGAGGAAGTGTGTTTATATAATGTCATCTCTTTTGAAATGCAAAAGTATCGGTACTCTAAAGATCATGATTATCTTGATTAACCTTTGACATTTATTACGAAATTGACATATCTTCTAAATTGGGTTATTCAAAGGAAGTGTGATATATATGGCGGCAGTTTTGAAGAGTCATGATTGCTCTCTATCTACATTAGTGGATCATTTTTTTGAAGGAGTCAAATATGTGCATATATCTCAGAACTCAAAGTTAATAATTATCCTGGAAAGATATCTCTTGGATAGTGCTTATCATTAATTACGGAACTAACATTCTCTTATATCTCTTAATGATTCGTGATAAGAAAAGAAACTGACTTGAGATATACACGGATTCATTTTGTTTCATCCGTCTGATTTGTTCCTAACGAAAATAATATTTGATTATTAAAACGAAACTTATCTGTTGGCAACGGTAATAAATGATTGGATATAAATTCAATTAAGATATCAGTTTATTCAACAACACACAATTAATCTTGCACTATCATACTTGAAAAGTTATTATTCTCGGTGTTATAAGGCTACTGCAATTAATATTCAGATTATTTTCAGCTAATTTTCGTGAGCTCTAAATTGGTGATATCTCTTTGCTATTTGATCATTGCATACATTAGTTGAGCCTTGCATTGTTAAATTGATTATTTGCTTTGATCATTAGACCTCTATATTTGTAATTCTTTTTGATTTAGACGAAGTGTTGTCTAAAGGTATTTAATCCGAGTGGATTAAGAATTGTTTACAAATAGGTTCAAGGAAGCATAGTTGCTTAAGGGGTGCATTGGTGCACAAGGAGCAAAAGTGCTCAAGTGAATTATTGTAATTCAAGTATTGAAAGAATCTGTTTTGTAAAAGGAGTCGATTTAAAGAAGTAAAGTGAGTCTCCAATACTAGTTGGTATTGGACGTGGACTAGGCTATTATTATAGAGGGTAATAACTGAACCACGTAAAAATCATTGGTGTTCATCTTATTCCTTGCTTTACCTTATTTGTTCACAAAAGGTATTTAATTGTTTTGAAAATTAAAACTTAGATATTTTCACTATCTTAAGAAAAATTGTTAACACTAAGTAGTTTTAAAAAGCTATAAATTCAGCAAGTTATTTTCATTAAATAATAAGATTAAAGACTTAATCCAAGAGGCCATATTTATCCAGCAAGCTGCATTCGTTAATATAGTAGGCTGAATTCAGTAGTTTTTAATTAAGTTTAAAAATTGGTCATAGTTTGTTCCCACACTTATTCAACCCCCCTTCTAAGTGTGCCTTATCTAAATTTCATGTTTTTATCAGGTATTATATATGATATTATGTGTATTATATGTATTTCAATATAGTTTATACGTTAAGTTAGAATTAGAAGAAGAGAAAGAGCAGAAAAAGAAAAGAGAGAAAAAAGAGAAGAAGAAGAAAGGAAGAGGAAGAAGAGCTTTGAGAAATCAAAAGCAAGATAATCACCATCATCACCATCTTCATCTTCTTCCTCTGGAAGTAAAGGTATAATCTAATTTTAAGTTTTGTTCTTCATGAAAAAGTTTGTTTTTACTTCTCTGTAAATTGAGTTTTCCATGGAATTCACATAAATATGTAATTTGTGTTATAACATGCTTATATATGATTGGTTATGTGGTTTAATTCATGTAAATATAATGAACATGAATAAATCATATTCATAGCAATTTACAGTGAACTAAATTGAAACATAGTTTCTTAACTATCAAAATTTATGTTTGATTATGCTATGATTATGAGAATTAAGTTTAGATTATGATAACATGTTAAGAAACAAAATTAACATGATTTGAGTTATGTGATTTGGTTTAAAAATAAAGTCACAGTGTTAATTTTCTTCAAGAACGCTTAACAATGGTGTTTTCTTCAAAATCATTAAATTAAGGGTTTTTGATTATGTGTTTTGATATTTATGTATATTAAAAATATGTTAGAAGTTTAAAGTTATGGATTTATAAAGTTTTATATGCATTATATGTACAAAAATATGAGTGTGGTACGAGGACATAAGCCAAACTTGACTTTTTCCTGCACAAGTTCGCGTGCTAATTTTTCACCAGCATGAATGTCCGCCCCCTCAGGACATTTAGGCTAGAAATGTCCGCTCCAGCGGTCTTTCTTGCTGTCCAAAAAGTTATTTTGTGTTTTGTGTAATTTTTATGCGTTACACGATAAGCTAACTTAATGTGATGAATTTGATGACATGTTAAGTGTATAAAACAATAATATAACATATTGTTGACATGTATAAGACAATTCGAAGTCTCATATTAACAAGTTATGTGTGAATTAGATATTGTTATCATAAGGTATGATTGCGATGGTTTAAAAGGTTATACACGTGTGATATGCATGTTGTGAGTTTAGATTCACGTTATGTGGTTAGTTAGCAGTTAAGTTTACGAACCACGTTGTTAAGTTGAACTTAAGTGAGAAGTTCAACGGTTAAACGTAGTGGTTATGAAACTAATCGATATTGTAAATGTAATGTAATATGTAGGATAATTGTGGAACGTGATTGTAAATTGTAGTTTGTGCACGAGGCAAGTTTCCTAATCCTTATTTTATTAAGCAAGTTGTTCTATCCTTTCTTGTTATGATTATGCAAGTTATATTATTCTCTAAATTCTATATTGAGCAAGTATATTGTTGAAGTCATTATTGAATTAATGTAACCTTGACTTAATTGTTCAAGCAAGGTTGATTGTATCTTTCAAATGCTTTAAGTTATTTCTAAAGCATGACTGCTGCATATGATGTCTATTGTTATGACTCATAGCTATTTCATAATTCTTTTATTATTGAATTCTTAATTATTGTAAGTTGATTCAACTACTCCTTAGTTGATGATAGTTGAACTCTAAATTATCCTTTGAGCTTATCCAAACCAAACTTTCTTTGGTGCGGACTTGTTAATGAAAACCGAGATGAACAACCCTAGTAATAGGGGATTACCATGCGAAAGCGTTAAGATGTTTGTGCACAATACATGGTACGAAGGGCTAATCCCCCTAAGTACGAGTTAAGAGTCCATATAGTCTAACGACTGTTAAAGGTTTAAATAAAAATATTTATAACCTAGGACATAGTTCAAGGTCTTATGACCCTCAGATGAATTTTAAATCTTATTCTTTATTATCGATGAATGAAATATTATCTATTCAGTTGGAGCTATTCAATACTATGTCATCACTATTGTTTGCTATTTCAAGTGAGCTTTTGTTTGCTCACTCTTACATTATATAACCATTGCAGCTAAAGTTGAAAGAGTTGACGAACCGTCAACTAGTAAAGGTAAGAGCAAGATGAATAAGTGAAAAGTTGTTTAATTATTTATGATATGATTTGTAATAAGATATAAATTTTATTATGTGATATTTTATTTTTTCGCATTTGTTAATGTTAAGGTTAGATAATCCTGGGAATGTTTTTGTACAAGGTTGTAATCCTTTTTATAAGGAAGATTTTATTTATTAATAAAGGTTATAATTTATTTTACATTCCTTATTTATGGGCAGTAGTTTTGTTTTATTTAGATAATGAACACCAAATCCTGTGGAAATGAAGTACCCGAATTTGGGGGTGTGATAACATTTGCCCCTATGACACTTTAAAAAGAATGAAGATCAATCTAAATCGAATTCAAAGCAGTCATATAGTCAAAAGAGCCTTTGATGGGTCTCGATGAGATGCTGTAGGTGAAATTGAACTTCCAGTGGAGATTGGCCCATATACCTTCTACATATCCTTTCAAGTACTGAACATCACCACGGGATATATATAATTTACTATTGGGGAGACCGTGGATCCATATGGCAGGAGCAGTTCCGTCCACTCTTCATCAGCAGCTCAAGAACATCATCAATGGCAATCTGGTAACTGTTAATGCCGAAGAAGAGTATCCAGTCTATGTATAAGGTGATATGCCTATGATCAACCTCAATTAATGAATTGAGCCTATCAGCTTTCAAGCCTTCGAAGTGAGCAACACTCACTATCGACCTATTGGGGCCCCAGCCTTAAAGCCAAGAATTTCTTCTGAAGTTATATCCGTCGGTAAAGAAATGCTATCTTTGGATTTATGTCCAGGCACAGGGCTAGGGAAAAATCAATAGAGGATAAAAAAATCCAGTTCATATACCTAGCCAGACAATAAAAGCTAAATTAGGCTATTCATATGGATCAAATTATAAGAACCCACACAAGCATCAACCGGTTCATGTATCTACCATTCTGATACCAAATCTCACGGATGTCAAATTTGTGAAACCAACGAGGAAATTCCCTGCTTCTGTGTTAGGTATGCTGATTCCTAAGGTTAAACCGGTCAGGGAGAAAGAAATCCAGATTCCTGTTAAGGAAAAAAAAGGAAAGGAATGAAAGGTTCCCACAAGAAGTGCAATACTGATTTGCAAAGATGTATTTTCTGGCACATACTTAGGGTATGAATGATGATATCCCAGATTGTGACGCCCCAAATCCGGGTCCCTAGAACCTCGGACCATGTACGTTACGGTACTTCATCTTCATACATATTCTATAAACTAATGCAGAATATATAAACATAAATTGTTTATTTCACGTGATTCTATAACATTTCCCAAGGTCTATTAACCTTAACTAACTACACACCTTTAATAACTTAAAAGGTTTACAACAACATTTGCATTAGATAACTTTGTAGTTATAACTGCATAACAATCTATTCTTGAAACTTTACTTTTGTCTCTGTCTTTCTTCGAGCCTTCGTTTTAATCTGAAATTTATTATCATGATATAGCAAGGGTGAACAACTACTTTGCCCAGCAAGTTTAAATACAACAAGGATATATCATGATTGAAAGAAATAATAAGCTTTCAAATTTTCAACAATATAATAATTGTGAAAGAGTATGAATCAAAATGTCAACAATTGAATGACTGGATCAATAATATTTAATGTCAACAAGGACCATGAATAATTTTTAACTGAACCTTATGGTAATGAAGGTGATCAGCCTTTCATACTTGATGAACATTTGCAACATGCACTAAGTGCGAATCAATAATCAGTATAGATGTGAATAATTAACAATAATTATTCACTAACATGCTTTGAAAATATAACTCAAGTTTGTGTTAAGGAAACTTGCAATAAATGCTAATATTCAATAATAATCTTAGATGTGGAATAATTAATAATAATTATCCACTACCATTCTTGAAAAATAATAACTCGAGTTTGAGTTAAGGAACTTGCATGTACCGTTGATTACTGCTACGCAATCTAATTTAATCTCCTTATTGAAAAGACCTATCATTATTAAGATTGACCTTTCAATTAGCTTAACATACTTTATCTCACAATAGTATTACTTTATAAGTAAACTATCTAACATTTAACCACATAGTCAAATATTAGATAATACTTTAACACCATATGTATTCACAATTCTAAACCTAGCACACATCGAGTCTTTAATAGTATTCAATATAGTATACTGAGTGGTTTCCCACAAACAACCAACAAACTAGTTTCTGTCTCATCTACACTATTTTTCACAGCGAGTTAGATTGGTTGCTAGTTCGTATATACCTCCGCTTCCTGTAGGAATCGTTTAGCCCAGATACTATACATCAACTATTATAGAGTACGACTGTACTACTTTAGACTGATCACTTATAAATTCTTATTATAACTCAATAATCTGTTAATGATTTCAACAAACTGAATACATTATTTTAGCAAGCTGAAAACAAGCTGTCTTCCCTTCCTAACATTTTCAGTTTCCAATTCAGCAACCTGAATTGTTCAATTCAGCAAGCTGAATTACCCTTTTTATGAAAATATCAAATCATCTTATTATTTTTTTATCCTTTGGCCACACATATATACATATATTCCATACACAAAAATAATTTTTTTGAAAATTTTCAATTTTGTTTAGTATTTTTCAAAAATTCAGTTTTTAGTTTGTAGCTTAAGAAATTATCTATATCATGCTCAACTCCAACAATTCCCAAATCTTACACGTATTAACATGAACTTTCAATTTAAATTTCGTGGCCATCGGAGTTATAGAACTCTGGTTATAGCGATTTTTGTCGAAAAAATTTAAATATTGAAATGACTATAACTAGGTCAATTTAAGTCAGAATAAGCTCATTTTTGGACAGGAGCTACTTTATATCATATATTTTCATGTCCCAAAATATTGGAATTTATTTCAATAATTAAATAAATGAAACTGCCCCTGGCAAGTTTTGGGCAGATTATTTTTTTTTTTGGCCTTTTTCAGATTTTGCCTACTTTGTTAAAAACTGTCCATACGAAAATCTACAAGGAAAATTTCAGTGATTCCACTTGGATCTGTTAGAAGACTCATAGATCTAAATCTAAAAATTGACCACACTCAAAAATTCGAAATATAATGAGAGATATGGTTGTTTGAATTTCATGTTTCGTTTTCACAAAAATCTAATTTTCAATCCTTGGTGATTTCTAAGAAAACTTTCATGTTTTCACATATTAACCAATATAACGCATCATATTACCTACTAATACCTCATATACTCATGGATCTATCATGATCCATGATCTATTTCATCAAACAATCACCAAACACAAGATTAAACACAATTAAGGCTAAGAAAAATTAGGTTTTCTAACTTTTGAAAAACCTAGTTTCCATTTCTTAGTTTATATCTAAGTTTTGATCCTCAAAAGGGTTAGATTTAAACATAAAACACTTTTAAACACATAGATCCAAGGTTCTAAACCTCATCATCATAACTTCATATTATCAAAAATCAAATCCAACCAAACAGGAAATTAGACTATATAAGTAGAAATCTTGGTATACCTTAGCTTTTCCTTCCTCTTCTTTTTCCTAAGATTGATTAGAGAACTATGATCTTGCAAGAACTCTATCTCTCTCCCTCTTGGCCGAAATCTTGGCTCACTCTCCCTCTCTCTCTTGCTTGCTTAACTAGCTTAGAAGAATGAGATGAAAGAGAAAATAAAAGACTTTTGTGGCTTGATAAAAATTGTGTAGATATAATTTGTGTATATCTAATTCTCCTTCCGCACTCTTGCTCCTCCTCTCTCTTTCTCTCTTGCTTGAGTTGCTTGCACTCTATGTTTAACTTGTAAATTTGGTTAAAGTTGGTGGTTCCATCCAAGGCTTGACACAAAAGTGGGGTTAGGTGAAAGTTAGTAAAATTCTATCATTGCATTCAACACCCTTTCTCCTTTCCATAAGTGGCCGACCATAATGGTCCTTTTTGGCCCATTTGGTTTATTTTTTTTAATTCCTCATTTAGTTTACTAAAGGTCCAATAAGTCCTCTCTCAATTAGGCTAAGAGTTTGGGCTTTGATTAATTCATTTTGGTCTGACAAATTAATTATTTGGGCCATAAAATCAACTTAGTTCCATACTCTTTAATTTTTATCTTGCCCTAATTATTTAGTTAGGGTTTCATTACACACACTTGTAAATGAATTCCTTACTCATATATCTTTAATTTCATAACCCAATTAGACTTGCTTTACTTAGGTTATAAAATTAATTAATTGAGATGTATAAAATAAATCTCTTAGGGTTAGTATATATTTTTAAATTCTAACATTCTCTCATATTATAATCCCTTAGGTTATTTAATTGCCATACTTAATATATGTATTAGGTTACATAACTTTATTTTTAATTCTCTTTATATGCTAAATAAATATATACACATCATATAACGTATATTTATTTAATCAATTACATAATCCACATAAGTCATCATATAATCCACTCCTAACTCTGATTTTGACTTTTGTCCATAAAAGTCAACTGTTGACTTTGACCAAAAAGTCAACGCTTACACATTTTGTTTAATAACCCAATATTTTCGATACAATTAAATAAGAAATTTTGCGTATAACTTTTTTTTATATATAACAATATTATTTTTACTAAGTACCAAAGTGAATAGGGAAATGCATGCATGATAAAGGAATGTGGTTATGTGCTAATAAAAGATTATCCTAACCTAAGCGATAAATTTTATTATCTCAAGTTATTAATTATTTTAAACCTATTTGAGACATGTCTCATTGGGTTATGAGATTGAATGCATAAAAGTAAATAGTAAATATTTTAAATTCCAACTTGGATGGAATGGAAACCCTAAGTAACTAATTAGGGTAAAATAAAATTTAAGTTTTGGGTCGTATTAGTTTACCTAGCCCAAACAAATAAATTAGAAGCCCAAAATAATTAAAAGAATGGCCTAAGTTTAGCCCACTTAAAGAAGGGCATTGTAGTCATTTGCTTAAGCATAATTTAGCAAATAAAATAAAATAATATTGGAAGGAAATGAAGTGTATACCCGGCCACATGGGGGTTATTTTGGGGAGAGAATACAAATTTTTATTTACCTTGTCCAAGTGTGGTGAAATGTTATTTTTATCCTACTAACTCCCAACAACTCCTCATATGTGTCCACCTAAGAATGAAGCCAACACTTATACATTTGTGTGCAAGAAAAGTAAGCTAAGAAGGCATGTGATACATTGTATACTTACAATCTAATTACATTACACAAAAATCAAATACACATCATTTCTCTCTTATATTCTCTCTCATTTCCATGCTTACTAACAAAAAGAAAAACAAAAAGGGAGAGAGAGTGAAGGCTGAAAATTTCGGCCAGCCTAGGGTGTGCTAAGAGGGGATTGGAATTTAGTGTTTGATAAATGAAAAATGTATTTCAAGAAGATACGGATCCAACAAGTCCAATTGGGCCTCAATCGGAGTTGTGGATCTCGTAATACCAGCGTTTCTGTAAAAGACTCCAAAACTGAAAATGTTTACAAGACTTGTAATGGTCAGTCGGTAGTGGCCTATTTTTAGGGTGCTATACCAGGCCAAAGTGGCAGTTTCTTGAGCCTAAAACGTAGCTCGGGAAGTCACAGTTCTAACGATACTAAGTGGGCCCAAATCGGACTTGTAGATTTCCGTCTACAAGCGTTTCCGTGGATGACCACAACTTTGGACGAAAATTATAGAAATAAATAGAAAATAAATATTAGAAATTCATAATAAAGTTTTAAAAATTGTTTTAAGTTATAAAAATTAACTTTTAATATTTTAATATAAATTTTATTAATATTTTAATTTATTAATGATATCTAATTTATTTAATAATTATATTAAATAAATTAGTTAAAAATGGTTTTAATATTTAAAAATTATTTTAAAATGATAGTAAAGTTTTAAAAAGTATTTTAAGTTATAATGAATAACTTTTAATATTTTGATACGACTTTTATTAATATTTTAATATTAATGATAATAAATTTATTTAATAATTAAATTAAATAAATTATTTAAAAATAATTTAATGTTTTATAAATTATTTAAAGGTAAAATAAATATTTTAAGTTATAATAAATAACTTTTAATATTTTGATATGAATAATATTAATATTTTAATATTAATGATAATTAGTTAAAAAAGATTTTAATACTTTAAAAATCATTCAAAAGTAATGTTAATATTTTAAAAATATTTTAAGTTATAATAAATAACTTTGAATATTTGAAAATAAAATACATTAATATTTTAATATTAATGGTAATTATTTAAAAATAATTTTAATTTCTTAAAAATCATTTAAAGGTAATATTAAGGTTTTAAAAATATTTTCAAGTTATAATAAATAACTTTTAAAGTGTTGATATGAAGTTCATTAATATTTTAAATTATTTAAATATTAATGGTAATGATATTAAATAACAATTAAATCATTAAAAATGATATAAGTGTTTGAAAAATCATTATAAATGATTTTAATGTTTGGAAAAATATTATAAATGATAATTAAATTATCTAATATAATATTTAAGTTCTTGAACAAAGTTTTATTAGAAATAAATTCGTTAATTATCCGAAAATGCAATCGGGATGCAGAAAAGATATCGAACTCAAACCAACTCGACATAGTTTGACTAGGTATACGTTCTTATATGTTTTAATGACTGATATGACTATGTGACAATATGTTTAAGCAGTATTATGTGTCAAGTTGTATTATTCTAATTAAAAGAATAATTCTATTGATGATAGGACTTCATATTAAAGATAAGAACGTATGCTATACTACGTAACGGTAATCAGCTATCAAGGCAAGTTCCCTAACCTTACTCCAATTTATATTGAGCAAGTATCTTAACCATTGCATTTTACTTTATGCAATGGATCTAAGTAAGCAAGTTCCTTTACTCAATTTCTCATTGATCAAGTGTCTATACTCCTTGCATTTATTTTATGTGATGGATCCCAGTAAGCTAAAAGCATGTTCATGAATAATTATTGTCAATTATTCATATTCGTACTGATATCCATGATTAGTTTATGAAATTATTCGTATATTGTGGAATCTTATTCAATTCAGTTATTATTTATTAATACCTCCTTATTATCTTTCATTATACAAGTGTCCCCACTTGTATGAACTGTGGTATTAATGCAAGAACTCTTGAACTTGAAATTCTTCGATATGACAAATCCTGTTACATATTATTAAACTTCTGTATGTGTTTATGGTTTAAAGACTGTCTAAGCTATTTGACTCGGCTAGACATAGTTTGAATTGTACTGTTGAATGGTATTGTTTATGATAAGGTCGTCCAACTGAATTATTTAGTTAGGACTCCAGCCTGAGTATGAACAACCCTTCATGGGAAAATTATTTTTGTGCCCAAGGCGAATAGAGTGAACGTATTTATCGTTCAAACATATATTATTGATCAATATAGGACATAACGGGGCTGATCACCCTACATGTCCGTAAGACTAGAGCGGTTTGCAGATGAATTTTTATTTAAATCTTTTCGAAAATGAAAAATACAAGTTCTTGGTCCATTGACCGCGCAGCATTTATAGTCACTACGTCGTTTCAAAATTTTAAACGATTTGATATGTTATTAAGATATGTTTCGAAAGACTTCACAATTACTACTTCGTTGTAGAAGTATACCTCAAAGAAAATATTTATTTCTTTCAGTTAAAGTTTATTAACTGCTATTATTTGCTGGGCAATTGAATGCTCATTTTTGCTTTAAATTAAATATTTTCAGCTAAGCGTGATCAACTAGAAGGCTCTGGCAAAAACAAAGAGAAAGGAAAGCTGCAAGAATAAGTTTTATAGTATCTTGTGTAATAGTTAGACTTTATTAGGACGATAATATTTACTATCTATCATGTAATGAATATTTTAAAGGTCGTGTACTTGGGATTAGACAACGCTGATATGTAAATTAAGTTTGTTTATCTATTTTATAATATTATTCCGCTCAAAGAAATGATATCGTGTAGCACCAAGTTCGGGTTTCAAGTACCTGGATTTGGGGACGTCACAGGTTGGTATCAGAGCTTTAGGTTAGAAACCTTAGGTGGGGGAATACCTTAGGCTATAACCTTAAGCTAGATAGAAACGTTGAAAGACAAATAACTCAAATAGAGTTTAAAGGAGATGGATTAAGGAAATTCATCGTAAAATAAAATAAAAGTAACTTAAATAAACTATTGTTTATTATGTGTATATATATTATGTACTAATCAAAACAATTGTGTATAGATGTCAGGAAGAAAAAGATTAGAAGACTCTCATGTCGTAAAGAAGGAGCAAATCACTCCGCCTGAAAGTAACCAAGATGAAGTAATCATTTTGGAAAACATAAAACCAGAACTAGAAACAGTGTTATTGACAGATAGTGATTCGGACACTGAAGTTGGAGCTGACCAAGCATCAACGAAAGTGCAGAATCTAAAGAATAAGTTGTTATGTTTGGAAAGGTTGTTGGAAGTGGAAAGGCTACTAAACAGCCAGTTGCAAAAGGCGTTAATCAAAACAATGGAAGAACAAGATAAGTTGAAGGTTCAAATTGAACAGATGGGAGCCAAATACAACAAATCGTGTGTAGCTCCAAGCCAGAAAGGGAAAAGAAAAATGAATGACCGTGATTTAGGAAATTTTGATTTTAATCAAGGGAACTTCAAGAAAATAGGAACGTGTGCGAACTGTAATCGAAAACATGAAGGCGTATGTATGAAAGGACAGAACGTATGCTATAATTGTGGACGTGAAGGACATATCTCATCTCATTGCCTTGATCCGAAGCAATGCGTATGTTTTGTCTGTGGGTTGCTAGGTCATCAGGCAAAAGCTTGTCCTGGATCTAAGGAAGGCGTAGGAAATGAATGGGATAAGTAAAATAGGATTATGTATAGTATGTATAGGTGTGAAATGTATTACTTTTGCATAAGTATTATGTTGAATCCTGACTTTTGTTGCCACTAAGGGATAGTAAGTGACTATGGCAGTCTGTTTTGTGTAATGAAAAGTACTATGTACTGTTTGAATATGAATATAAATGTTACGATATTATTATATGTTAAGATAGTATGTTGATTAAATGTCAATTTGTTAATTCGGCAAGCTGAAATTGGGAATCCAGCAAGCTGAATTGGTCTAAATTTAGAACTTTATATTCTATTTTCTATGATACCATTGATAATGGTATATGAATGATAACATAATAATTTTAAGGTTTTGATTAACCAGATAATGCTGCCAAGAAGACAAAACTGAAACCAAAGGGCAGAAGGTCAAGCAAACTCAATGCAGAACCTTGTGAATATGTTGGCACAAGCCATGTGAACTGGAGCACCAGCAGCAAGAAATTGGCCAGATAATCAATTGGTGAACTTCAAAGACTTCAAGGCCGTCGGACCACCTGAGTTCAAAGGAACGACTGACCCTATAGAAGCCTAAACTTGGGTAAAGGAAATAGAAAAAACGTTTGTTATTGCTAGGGTAGCGGAGGAGCAAAAGACAGCTTTTGCTACCTACATATTGAAAGGGGAAGAAAACTTCTGGTGGGAGGCTAATCAAACTCGAGCCGGAGCAGAAGTGGTGACATGGACAAGGTTTAAGGAACTGTTCTTCAAGAATTACTTCTCGTCCAGTATGCAGGACATGATGGAGGTTAGATTTCTGGAATTAAAATAAGAAAATATGACCGTCTCAGAATACGCCGCTAAGTTTAACGAATTAGCTAGGTTCGCTCCACAACAAGTGAATACTAAAGCAAGGAAGGCACGAAGGTTCGAACATGGGCTAAAACTCTGGATGTACAACAAGGTTGCAGTGCTGCAGATTAACTCATTTGGATCGTTATTGGAAAAGGCCATTATTGTCAAAGGAGGAAGTGAGGCCATGAGCCTTTATAACAAGGAAAAGAAGAATAAGGGTAATGTTGAAGGAAAAGTTAAGGTGGAAGGAAATAGTGGAAGTGTAAGTGGGAAAAGAAAGTGGACAAATTCTGGAAGTACTGGTAATAGTCAAGGAGAAATAAGGAAAACGGTTGAACCGTGTGAAAATTGCGGGAAGAATCACTCAGGTGAGTGTCTGAAAGGAAAGTTTGTGTGCTACAAGTGCGGGCAGGAGGGACACATCTCTCCTAATTGCCCCAACCCAAGAAAGAATAGTGGTTGTTTCATCTGCGGATCAACTGATCATATGGCAAAGGATTGTTCGAAAAGAAACGCCGATGGTGGAAATGCGAATAATGGGAAAAGCAGTGGAAAGCTGGCGATCACGTATCCAACTCCGACAAACAAGCCAACTGCGAGGACCTTCAGTATGACTATTCAAGACACGGTAGCAGCCGGGGATGGAATTCCAGGTATTATTCGAATAAATTTTTATTTTCTTATATATGGTTTTCTTATAAATAATAAATCGTTTTGTTAAGAAATTTTGAAGGAGGAATTTGAGTTCTATTAGAAATCAGATTCCGTTTAAACAGATAGACAAGCTTTATGCTTAATAGTTAAAGATCAGTTCGATCGAATCTGATCTAGATCTACTTGCAATGAATGTGTATATTATTTACCCTTATGTGTATAAGTTTTGAAACGGTGATTCCGAAATCCTTATAAGGGAGGGTGAATGTAATAACTCAATATTTTCGATACAATTAAAAAAGAAATTTTACGTATAATTTTTTTTTATATATAACAATATTATTTTTACTAAGTACCAAAGTGAATAGGCGAATGCATGCATGATAAAGGAATGTGGTTATGTGCTAATAAAAGATTATACTAACCTAAGAGATAAATTTTATTATCTCAAGTTATTAATTATTTTAAACCTATTTGAGACATGTCTCATTGGGTTATGAGATTGAATGCATAAAAGTAAATATTTTAAATTCCAACTTGGATGGAATGGAAACCCTAAGTAACTAATTAGGATAAAATAAAATTTAAGTTTTGGGTCTTATTAGTTTACCTAGCCCAAACAAATAAATTAGAAGCCCAAAAGAATTAAAAGAATGGCCCAAGTTTAGCCCACTTGAAGAAGGGCATTGTAGTCATTTGCTTAAGCTTAATTTGGCAAATAAAATAAAACAATATTAGAAGAAAATGGAGTGTATACCCGGCCACATGGGGGTTATTTTGGGGAGAGAATGCAAATTTTTATTTACCTTGTCCAAGTGTGGTGAAATGTGATTTTTATTCTACTAACTCCCAACAACTCCTCATATGTGTCCACCTAAGAATGAAGCCAACACTTATACATTTGTGTGCAAGAAAAGTAAGCTAAGAAGGCATGTGATACATTGTATACTTACAATCTAATTACATTACACAAAAATCAAATACACATCATTTCTCTCTTATTTTCTCTCTCATTTCCAAGCTTACTAACAAAAAGAAAAACAAAAGGGGAGAGAGAGTGAAGGCCGAAAATTTCGGCCAGCCTAGAGTGTACTAATAGGCGGGGTTTGATCCTTGATAACCCAAGATCTATCACATACTTTGGTAGAAAAAGAAGAACATCTCAAAGATCAAGTTAAGAAATTGAAAAATTCAAGTTTAGTGCTTTCTTTTGTATGCTATATATATTTTTATGTTAGATTCTTTGGGTTCATGTGGTAAATGATTTAAAACATGTTAGGATACTAGATCTTGAGTTTTATAATTGAAACTTGTGATCTTGTATGGGTTTATGGAAGTTAAAATGGAAAGAAAAGATTTTGTTGAAAGTTATGTTTTAAAAGTTGTGAAAATATCTTTTGTACTGATAGATCTAAAAGGAGTTTTCTAAATTTTATTTTTGATAGTGTTAGATCTATGGGTTAGTAAGCTTACCCAAGTTGAATCACTTAAAAAGGATGAAAAATGAAAGATCTATGAATTTATTACTAAACTACCTCAAACTAGCCAAAACTCGGGGACAATCTAACTAACAGCCCCATTTCGGCACTTTGTGTATTCTGTAAAAATTGGTTGTTATTTTTTTGTTGTAACTTAGTGAGTCACGGTTCCAACTACACCAAGTGGACTTAAATCGAAGTTGTAGATCTCTATTTATAAATGTTTTCTTAAGAAACTCCAAAACAGAAAATGACTTAAAGGCTTGTAGAAGGCAGTCGGTCGTGGTCTATTTTAAGGGGTCATTACCAGGCCAAATCAGTTAGTTCTTAATCCTAAGGTGTATTTTGGGAAGTTAGCTTTCCAACGATACCTATTGGACCTAAATCCGATTTATAGATTTCGTTTTACAAGCCTATTTGTTAAGGACCCCAAATCTGGAAAATTAACTAACTGTTGAAGAAAACCCTGCGGATCAGTCACTTTGGGCATGTTTTGCGGGACCTAGACAGATTGGAATTTGGTGTTTGATAAATGAAAACTGTAGTTCAAGAAGATACGGATCCAACGAGTCTGATTGGGCCTCAATCGGAGTTGTGTATCTCGTAATACCAGCATTTCTGTAAAAGACTCCAAAACTGAAAATATTTATAAGACTTGTAATGGTCAGTCGGTAGTGACCTATTTTTAGGTGCTATACCGGGCCAAAGTTGCGGTTTCTTGAGCCTAAAATGTATCTCGGGAAGTCACGGTTCTAATGATACTAAGTGGGGCCTAATCGGACTTGTAGATTTCCGTCTACAAGCGTTTCCGTAGAGGACACCAACTTTGGACGAAAATTATAGAAATAAATAGAAAATAAATATTAGAAATTCATAATAAAGTTTTAAAAATTATTTTAAATTATAAAAATTAACTTTTAATATTTTGACATAAATTTTATTAATATTTTAATTTATTAATGATACCTAATTTATTTAATAATTATATTAAATAAATTAATTAAAAATAGTTTTAATATTTAAAAATGATATTAAAATTTTAAAAAGTATTTTAAGTTATAATGAATAACTTTTAATATTTTGATAATAATTTTATTAATATTTTAATATTAATGGTAATAAATTTATTTATTAATTAAATTAAATAAATTATTTAAAAATAATTTAATATTTTATAAATCATTTAAAGGTAAAATAAATATTTTAAGTTATAATAAATAACTTTTAATATGTTGATATGAATAACATTAATATTTTAATATTAATGATAATTATTTAAAAATGATTTTAATACTTTAAAAATCATTCGAAAGTAATATTAATGTTTTAAAAATATTTTAAGTTATAATAAATAACTTTGAATATTTGAAAATAAAATACATTAATATTTTAATATTAATGGTAATTATTTAAAAATGATTTTAATATCTTAAAAATCATTTAAAGGTAATATTAAGGTTTTAAAAATATTTTCAAGTTATAATAAATAACGTTTAAAGTGTTGACATGAAGTTCATTAATATTTTAAATTATTTAAATATTAATGGTAATGATATTAATTAACAATTAAATCATTAAAAATGTATAGTGTTTGAAAAATTATTATAAATAATTTTAATGCTTAAAAAAATATTATAAATGATAATTAAATTATCTAATATAATATTTAAGTTCTTGAACTAAGTTTTATTAGAAATAAATTCGTTAATTATCCGAAAATACAATCGGAATGCAGAAAAGATACCGAACTCAAACCAACTCGACATAGTTTGACTAGATATACGTTCTTATGTGTTTTAATGACTGATATGACTATGTGACAATATGTTTAAGCAGTATTATGTGTTAAGTTATATTATTCTAATTAAAAGAATAATTCTATTGATGATAGGACTTCATATTAAAGATAAGAATGTAAGCTATACTACGTAGCGGTAATCAGCTATCAAGGCAAGTTCCCTAACCTTACTTCAATTTATATTGAGCAAGTATCTTAACCATTGCATTTTACTTTATGCAATGGATATAAGTAAGCAAGTTCCTTTACTCAATTTCTTATTGATCAAGTGTCTATACTCCTTGCATTTATTTTATGTGATGGATCCAAGTAAGCTAAAAGCATGTTCATGAATAATTATTGTCAATTATTCATATCTGTACTGATATCCATGATTAGTTTATGAAATTATTCGTATATTGTGGAATCTTATTCAATTCAGTTATTATTTATTAATACCTCCTTATTGTATTTCATTATACAAGTGTCCCCACTTGTATGAACTGTGGTATTAATGCAAGAACTCTTGAACTTGAAATTCTTCGATATGACAAATCCGGTTACATATTATTAAACTTCGATATGTGTTTATGGTTTAAAGACTGTCTAAGCTATTTGACTCGGCTAGACATAGTTTGAATTGTACTGTTGAATGGTATTGTTTATGATAAGGTCGTCTAACTGAATTGTTTAGTTAGGACTTCAGACTGAGTATGAACAACCCTTCATGGGGAAATTATTTTTGTGCCCAAGGCGAACAAAGTGAACATATTTATCATTCAAATAGATAGTATTGATCAATACAGGACATAACGGGGCTGATCACCCTACATGTCCGTAAGACCAGAGCGGTTTGCAGATGAATTTCTATTTAAATCTTTTCAAAAATAAAAAATACAAGTTCTTGGTCCATTGACCGCTCAGCATTTATAGTCACTACGTCGTTTTAAAATTTTAAATGATTTAATATGTTATTAAGATATATTTCGAAAGACTTCACAACTATTACTTCTTTGTAGAAGTATACCTCAAAGAAAATATTTATTTCTTTCAGTTAAAGTTTATTAACTGTTATTATTTGCTGGGCAATTGAATGCTCATTCTTCTTTTAAATTAAATGTTTTCAGCTATGCGTGATCAACTAGAAGGCTCTGGCAAAAACAAAGGGAAAGGAAAGCTGCAAGAATAAGTTTTATGGTATCTTGTGTAACAGTTAGACTTTATTAGGACGATAATATTTACTATCTATCATGTAATGAATGTTTTAAAGGTCGTGTACCTTGGATTAGACAACTCTGATATGTAAATTAAGTTTGTTTATCTATTTTATAATATTTTCCGCTCAAAGAAATGATATCGTGTAGCACCAAGTTTGGGTTTGAAAGTACCTGGATTTGGGGGCGTCACATTTTGTGTTTACTGTCTTTTTTAACTAAACTTAACGTTCTGGACGTAACCGAGCAGTTTGTGCTTTAAAATTCTATCTCTAACTCAAATTTTGAGTTTTAACTTATTCCCTTTTTATTGCTAATCATATTAGCTAATGACTTTATACTTATTCATCTTCTTATTTGTCAGTTAAGGCCAACATTCAAGCTATGCTAATTACTAACATAGTTTTATCTTGATTCTCATATCCTTATCTTAAATCATCATATTGACTTATCTTTCATCCTTTAGTTATTACTTTGTTCCCCATTTATTAGAATTCCTGGTCGGAATCACTATTACTGCAACGTTCTAGTTTAGTTTACTACTAAACTCTTACACAATTTCTCTTAACAACTCATCTCCTCATCTTTAACTTATCATATGTATTATCTTATTATCTCTTTCCCTTATCTTTTTCTACCCAATCCATGGAAAGAATTCCTTTCTCAGCCCAAGTCTTAATTATCTTGCTTCGACTCATGACTATCTGCTTATTCTCAGGTATTAACATCTTTATCCACCTTTCTCATAAATTTATACAAAATTTTATTATTTAACATTCTTTTAATTACAAAACTTCATATAACAATCTTCTCAATTCTTATTATTCAGAATTTCTACCGTTCTCATTTAGGTCTCTTTACATTCTTTCAAATATTAACCCATATAGGTTTTTTTTTCCTCAAAAATTTTAATCATTCCTCTATTTTCAAATCTAGGTTTATCCTTTAAACCTTTATTTATTTATTTGAGACAAGTCTCATAATTTTTGGGTTACCGCATTCACCAATTTTCTAAGAATTTTGTCCTCAAAATTACAGCCAACTAATCTCTACTTCTTTTATTCATCAAAACTAGGTTTGCAACTTAACCATTACCTGATTTTATGCTCAATTTAATGAGTACATATTGCTTCCTTCTATGAGGAGCTCTTCTATCATCACATTCTTCCATGACTTCTCTCTAAGGAGTTAAAAACTTTTCATAACATGCTGAGGACCATAAACTCTTGGTTGAACGATATTCACCGCTACCAATTCTGTTAACCATGTTGTACTAGGTGATCAGCCTAATACAAATACGGGTACGATAGGTGATCAATCTATCGCATCTAAATTCTCAAAACGACTATATGCGTTCAAATATTGGAATATTTTATCAAACCAACATATCTCCCTTTTCCAGGGTTGTTCACCTCAGACTTAGCATAAGAGTCCGTACTAAAACAATTTGGTTCAGGATAAATTCTCAAAGAGATACTTGAATTTTCATAAAAATTTATCTAGCTAAATCAATTAGTATAGATGTATACCAATAATTCGAATATCAATCGAAACATGTGTCTGGCCAAATTCAATTGGCAATAAATTATCTTTAAAATTCTGAAAATCATTTTATGACGTCATAATGCCGCACTGTATTTACAGTCTGTTTGAGAATTCCGTCATTTTGTGACTAGGCCATATTACATCATACTATAGTGGACTGACGATCCTTAGATCACATCCGACACTAGGTAATACTGCATTGATGACTCCATCGTTTTTATCATCTTTGCACCGGGTTCCATGATGCATTGATGATATATAAAATACATTTTGATATTTCAAATCATTTTTGTCTAGCCGAAACAATTAGCGTAGACTCTTCTTTAAAAAGTTCAAAACCACTGAAAATTATTTTTGGTGTTATCATGCTGGAACTGGTAACGATGTGTTAGTGGTTCGAAGCCCACTTCTACACACTTGTAACCATGTGTTGCTGATAACAAAAATTCATTTATATTTTTAAAGGCACATCAGTACGAATTTAGCTTGATGTCAAAATTTTTGAAGTTTAGCATAGCTAGAAGATTTTGAATACTTATGCTTCCTCCATCAAATTAAATTTTCTCTAATGATTCATTGCTTAATAATTCTATCTATTTCTATCATCATTAAAAATTAATACTAAAAATCCTTAATTCTTCATTCATAACTTTTCTATACCCCAGTATATTTCATCAAACATACCACACGTTATGAGTTCAAGAACTTTCCACAATAATATGAGTTTAAGAACTTATCCTAGCAATACGTAGTTCAAGTACCAATCAGGAACTGTCCATATGCTTAGGTGTTCAAAAACATACCATACGATTATGAGTCACAAACTTACCATAAGCACGAGTTTTAAGAACTCGCACCTAATCTTATATTCTTTACCTATCCGTTATACACATGAGAAAAGAATCACATTCTCAACATACATATAGCGAATAGCGCGACACCAACATTTCAATGATTAATAATGTGATAAACTAAATAGTCGTTAGACCAAACACAAAATCCCCGACCATACAAAGGTTTGTACAACTCAGCTATCACATGAGTCCTCAATCAAAATCCCACATAATTCTAGTCTTAACGTACTCTTTGCTAAATACGAATTTTATTTAATTCGTGTCTTTAGCAATTATTACTCTTTCTTGAGTTTGTATAGTACAACTTTTCGTACAGCAATTATGCTGTAAAATTTTCAATCAATCGATTGATCCTCTGTCCTCCTATAACCTCATCAGATCACGTTGTGACCTTTTCTTATAATCATGTTATATTACGATTCTTTTCTATCTTATGATCGTTTTATTTTACGATCTTCTTATCTTTTACTTTAATCATATTATATTATGATTTTACACTTTTCAACTTATAGACTTTGTCTATTTATTATCATTTTTCATCCTTATTACTGGAGTCAGGTAACTCCAAATTCTTATCTTTATAACTCTTCAAGATTCTTCTTTGAATCTTATTTATCATCTTCTTATCTTAATGATGAATTTACTAAATTCATCTCTTATCATTTAAACTCGATCTGAGTTTATTCCTTATCCTTATCTCTGCTGTTATAGCCTAAGGTAACCATACCTAAGGTTTATAACCTACAGCTTTGATACCAACCTGTGATGCCCCAAAATCCGGGTCCCTAGAACCTCGAACCTGGTACGTTACGGTACTTCATCTTCATACATATTCTATAAACTAATGCGGAATATATAAACATAAATTATTTATTCCACGTGATTCTAAAATATTTTCCAAGGTCTATAAACCTTAATTGAATACATACATTTAATAACTTAAAAGGTTTACAACAACATTTGCATCAGATAACTTAGTAGTTATAACTGCATAACAATTTATTCTTGAAACTTTGCTTTTGTCTCTGTCTTTCTTCTAGCCTTCAGTTTTAATCTGAAATTTGTTATCATGATATAGCAAGGGTGAGCAACTACTTTGCCCAACAAGTTTAAATACAGCAAGGATATATCATTATTGAAAGAAAGAATAAGCTTTCGAATTTTTAACAATATAATAATTATGAAAAAGCATGAATTAAAATGTCAATAATTGAATGACTGGATCAATAATGTTTAATGTCAACAAGGAGCATGAATAATTTTTAACTGAACCTTATGGTAATGAAGGTGATCAGCCTTTCATACTTGATGAACATATGCAACATGCACTAAGTGCGAATCAATAATCAGTATAGATGTGAATAATCAACAATAATTATTCACTAACATGCTTTGATAATATAACTCAAGTTTGAGTTAAGGAAACTTGCAATAAATTCGAATATTCAATAATAATCTTAGATGTGGAATAATTAACAATAATTATCCACTACCATTCTTGAAAAATAATAACTCGAGTTTGAGTTAGGAAATTTGCCTGAATCGTTGATTACTGCTACGCAATCTAATTTAATCTCCTTATTGAAAAGACCTATCATTATTAAGATTGACCTTTCAATTAGCATAACATACTTTATCTCACAATACTATTACTTTATAAGTAAACTATATAACATTTAACCACATAGTCAAATATTAGATAATACATTAACACCATATGTATTCACAATTCTAAATCTAGCACACACCGAGTCTTTAATAGTATTCAATATAGTATACTGAGTGGTTTCCCACAAACAACCAACAAACTAGTTTTCGTCTCGTCTACACTGTTTTTCACAACGAGTTAGACCGGTTGCTAGTTCGTATATACCTCCGCTCTCTGAAGAAATTGTTTATGTGACGAACGAGAATTTTGTAAAGTTATTTGAATATTTATTGAAATAAATAAATATTTTTGATGATTTAATTATTGAGTTAAATAATTAATCCATGGGAGTGTGGTAAATTAATTTAATTATATGTGTTACATTATTAAATTAATGTGTAGTAATTTTATAGTTCAAAGTATATATTAATGGAGCTTATTTAATTAAATAATTTATTTAATTAAGGATAATGTTATTCTAATTAATTTAATAATTAATTGGAATAATAAAGAATTAACATAATTAATAAAAGAGAATATTAATTATGTGACAATGTGATTTAATGTAAAGTTATTATATTTTATTTAATTAATTTAAATCAAATTAATTGAGTAATTAATAGTGTGACAATTAACTATATAATAAGGAAGTTAATTAAAATAAATAGAAAATGAGTTAGTGTGCTAGCCAAATAAGGCCCTTGTAGAAGTTTATCAGTTAACAAACAAACGGCTAATTATATATATATATACGTATACTATGTGTCTATCATATATTAGAAGAAAAGTAGAAAGTCATAGAGAAAAAAAAAATTAGAGTTTGAGAAGAAGAATTTGAGAGGGATAGAGAAAGAGAGAAATTTGAGAAATCAATTGTATTGTCTGTGAATCATCTTCATCTACTAAAGGGTATTCCCTTCTCTTAAATTTTCAAAATTTAAATTTCTCAGAGTTTTCAATTACGTACTTTGAAGTTTTCTGTAAGAACTAGTTTTTTGTAATTAAGTCATGATATGACTATATATATGTGTGTGTGTGTGTGTGTGTGTGTGATTATATCGTATTTTATATTTGGTATGAATGATTTAAAATGATCGACTTCATGGAAATAGGCCTAAATTAGGGTTTTCAAAAAGTTACAGAGTTTCATTTAACGTATTTTCAAAATTCTCTGTTAGGAATTATTTTGAGAATTGAAGTAAGATATAATCATATAAATGTCTATATATGTTAGTATCATGTGTTGTATCATGTATACATAAATTACACTGATCACACCATAGAATTTTGATGAAAATTGGGTTTCATGAAATACAGAGTATGAATGTCGTATGAATAACCCATATGGGTAAATTAAATGCTTTAATCGTATGTTTGAATAAAATTGACACTTGATTATAATTACCCATGTTAAAACGAAGGAAATAGAATTGGAATGAAGGGATTCGGAGTAATAACGAATCCGTAATGATATATTTCAAATTTTCGTCAAAACTTTATAAAAAATGAAGAACAGTGAAATTAAATGTCTTAATTTGTGTAATTACATGATTTAAAATATTTGAAACATGCTAGAATTGATTTATGATGTTCTTGTGAAGTTTATACTTCATGGGTAACATTATAAATCAGTGTATTAGTGTAAATTGGAGTTGATTGGGCGAGTCTCTGTGTTCTTTGCGAACTGCAGATTCTGGCACTGCGACGCAGCGCACCCGCGCCGTTACAAAGGGCAATTGTAGCGCAGCCGCGCCTGTCATGGAAATTTCTAAAATTTTTCTAAGTGTTAAATGTTTAGTATTGTGTTAACCTAATAAACATGAAAACACATTAAGTATATGATGAGATGTTAATACAAGTTTAATAACTTATGTTATGTGATTAATTAATAAGTTAATTACACGACTTAAATTATTATTTGAAAGTCTAATAATAAGTTTGAAGAACACTGTTGTGATTCGATAAATGTATCGAACTTGTGATTAATAGATATTATGAATGTGTTGACATGTAGGATTAATTAAAGAACATGAGTTATAATTATAGCTTGCGCAAGAGGCAAGTTTCCTAACTATACTCTTTAAATTGAGCAAGTATTCTATCCCTAACTTATTATTGTTGGGCAAGTTTTCTAAACTTAAATCTTTGCATTGAGCAAGTTACAGACTTAAATTCTATATCGACCAAGTTCTTATCCTTGATTATTCAAGTTCAAGATTTCATATGAGATGTTATGATTCTTTTAAAAGTATCATTTCAGTTATACAATTCTTATTCGATTGTATACCCTTGAGAAGTTAATATTCAAATTGAATATCATTTATTATTGAAACCTTTAAGACTAGCGAACTCTTATTGATTCGACTAGTCCATAGTTGATGAGCTGTTCTAAATTCCAGAACTATTATTGAGTTTATCTAAACCAAAATTTCTTTGGTTCGAACTCTGATGTCAAACTGAGATGAACAACCCTAATATAGGGGATTGATGATGATGCTTAAAGCGTTGAGGTATTGTTCACAGTATTGATACGAAGAGCAGATCCCCCAAGTACGAGAAGTGAAGTCCATAGTCTTATGAATGTTAAAGGTTTAAAAGTTAATATACTTGACAACCTAGGACATAGTTCAAGGTCTTATGACCCTCAGAAGTAATTTTGATTCTTGATTCAAAAGTTGAGCTATCTGTTATTTAGAATTCTTTCACTCGCATGTTATTATTCTGTCTTCTTTTTATACTTGCGGGCATTCGTGCTTACTCTTGCATAATAACATTGAAGCTAAGAATGAACAATCTGGTGAGCCTTCCAGTAGCAAGGGCAAAGGAAAAGTTAGCAAGTGTTAAAGACTTGTTATGTGATTAATGTTATGTTCAAGACTTATGTGTAATGATTAAGACTTATTTGTTTACATTTCCGCAACAGAGATTTAAGGTTAAGTATAACCTAGGATTGATTATGTATTTACTATTTCAGATGTTGTAACCCTATTATAGGGAGATGATGGATTATTTATCTATTTAAATGAATTTTATTTATTATGGGTAGATAGTTATATGATATTTGAACAATGAACTCCAAATCCTGTGGAAATTGAGATACCGGATTTGGGGGTGTCACAAGTTGGTATCAGAGCTGTAGGTTATAAAACTTAGGTGGGGGAAAACCTTAGGATAGTAGCCTTCGAGAACATAGTAATGATAACTCTGATTGAGTTTTAAGAAACATAATAAATTACCTTATGTGCTATGTGTTTATAATTATATACTTGCTCGAGTATCGATTAGCATCACTTAAATAACTAAGACTTAAAACTTGTTTTGTCAGGATGTCAGATACTAGAGGAGCTAGTCAGCCTAGGGATGATATACCCCGAGAGACTAGAGATGAGGAGCCCCGAGACATACATACAGTCTGGGAGCAGTTAGTAGAGCCAGAGCCATTTCCTTTGATTACAGTCATTGGTAGGGAGCATGAGGCAGAGATTGACTCAGAGGAGGACCCTGAGGAGTTTGAGATCCCGGCTGAGGCAGCCGAGGAAGAGGAGGAGGAGGAGGAGGAAGACCCTAAGGAGTTCCCACCGAACTCTGTCAGCGCTGAGATGTACGATGAATTGTATGATCGCAATATCGAGTTACGAGATACGATTCAGGAATTGAGGGAGGAGATGGTTACTCAACGGACTACCATCGAACAGAAAGATGGTGAAGTTGAGGCACTTCACAACCGTCTTGGAAATGTGGAATGGGATTTGGTTCATGAGAAGGGTCAAAGCGAACAGAAGTCAGAGGAGATAGAGAAGTTAAAGAATGAGTTAAAAGAGAAATCATAAAGACTCGCCATAGCAGAGGAAGCTTGGGTAAGCAATTCATGACGTGTAGATCTTGCAGAGGATGATGCGCGTGCAAAGAAGGCTAAGGTTGAAGAGACGGGCTACACATTTCTGAGGGCAATTGATGAGGCCCAGGACCGAGTTCTGAGATATCCAATTCAGTTCAAGGGATTTCCTGGGTATATGCTAGATCACAGGACTATGTCCCGCATTATTGAGGAAGAGCGTAGCGAAGCTGTCCGACGTCTTAGTAGACCGTGATAGGACAGTATAATTATGTGAATGCTTAACTTAAAGTTAATAATGTAAATTCCGATGTGATAATAAACAAAGGAATATTCTGATAATGTAAATCCTGAAGATTCTTTATCTCAGGATAATTGATGTAAATGGCAGAGATGTTATCGTACTATGTTTAAAACTTTTGATTTAAATAAAATATCAAAGTTTATGTGAGATGATATGTGTTAAGTGGTTATGTTAAATATTTTAGTTAAGTCTTAAGTATTTAAGAGATTGAATAAAGATCTAACAAGCGTATATTTTTAACAGAAATATGTAGCTATGAAGAAGACAAAATCGTCGACAAGCCTAAGAAGGGTCTGCCAATAACAATAACAACAATGATGCCAATGCGAACTCCGTTCAGCAGTTGGTGAATCTGTTAGCAGAAGCGATGAACAATCAGCCTCAAGCTCCACCGAACACCTCGTTTAAAGACTTTAAGGCGGTGGGACCGCCAGAGTTTAAAGGCTCCATAAACCCGATAGAAGCTCAGACTTGGGCATTCGTGCTCACTCTTGCATAATAACATTACAGCTAAGAATGAACAATCTGGTGAGCCTTCCAGTAGCAAGGGCAAAGGAAAAGTTAGCAAGTGTTAAAGACTTGTTATGTGATTAATGTTATGTTCAAGACGTATGTGTAATGATTAAGACTTATTTGTTTACGTTTCCTCAACAGAGATTTAAGGTTAAGTATAACCTGAGATTGATTATGTATTTACTATTTCAGATGTTGTAACCCTATTATAGGGAGATGATGGATTATTTATCTATTTAAATGAATTTTATTTATTATGGGTAGATAGTCATATGATATTTGAACTGTGAACACCAAATCCTGTGGAAATTGAGATACCGAATTTGGGGGTGTCACAGTTTAGCCCAGATACTATACATCAACTATTATAGAGTACGACTGTACTACTTTAGACTTATCACTTATAAGTTCTTATTATAACTCAGTAATCTGTTAATGATTTCAGCAAACTGAATACATTATTTTAACAAGCTGAAAACAAGCTGTCTTTCCTTCCTAACATTTTCGGTTTCTAATTCAGCAACCTGAATTATTCAATTCAGCAAGTTGAATTAGCCTTTTTACAAAAATACCAAATCATCTTATTATTTTTTTATCCTTTGGCCACACATATATACATATATTCCATACACAAAAATATTTTTTTCTGAAAATTTTCAATTTCCTTTAGTATTTTTCAAAAATCCGTTTTTAGTTCGTAGCTTAAGAAATTATCTATATCATGCTCAACTCCAACAATTCCCAAATCTTGTCAGAATCTTACACGTATTAACATGAACTTTTTAAATTGTGTGGCCATCAGAGTTATAGAACTCCGGTTATAGCGATTTTTATCGAAAAAAATCTAAATATTGAAATGACCATAACTTGGTCAATTTAGTTCAGAATAAGCTCATTTTTGGACATGAGCTACTTTATATCATATATTTTCAGGTCCAAAAAGATTGAAATTTATTTCAATAATTAAATAGACAAAACTAGCCCTGGAAGTTTTGGGCAGATTGTTTTTTGGCATTTTTTAGATTTTTCCTACTTTACTAAAAACTGTCCATACGGAAATCTACCAGGATTTTTTCAGTGATTCCACTTAGATCTGTTAGAAGACTCATAAATATAACTCCAGAAATTGACCACACTCAAAAATTCAAAATATAATGAGAGATATGGTTGTTTGAATTTAATGTTTCGTTTTCACAAAAATTTGATTTTCAATCTTTGGTGATTTCGAAGAAAACTTCCATGTCTTCACATATTAACCAACATAACCCATCATAATACCTACTAATACCTCATATACTCATGTATCTATCATGATCCATGATCTATTTCATCAAACAATCACCAAACACAAGATTAAACACAATCAAGGCTAAGAAAAATTAGGTTTTCTAACTTTTGAAAAACCTAGTTTTCATTTCTTAGCTTAGATGTAACTTTTGATCCTCAAAAGGGTTAGATCTAAACATGAAACACTTGTAAACAAATAGATCTAAGGTTTTAAATCTCAAGATCATAACTTCATATTATCAAAAATCAAATCCAATCAAAAAGAAAATTAGACTATATAAGTAGGAATCTTGTTATACCTTAGCTTTTCCTTCCTCTTTTTTTTCCTAAGATTGATTAGAGAACTATGATCTTGCAAGAACTCACTCTCTCTCCCTCTTGGTTGAAATCTTGGCTCACTCTCCCTCTCTCTCTTGCTTGCTTAACTAGCTTAGAAGAATGAGATGAAAAAGAAAATAAAAGACTTTTGTGGCTTGATAAAAATTGTGTAGATATAATTTGTGTATATCTAATTCTCTTCCCACACTCTTGCTCCTCCTCTCTCTTTCTCTCTTGCTTGAGTTGCTTGCACTCTATGTTTAACTTGTAAATTTGGTTAAAGTTGGTGGTTCCATCCAAGGCTTGACACATAAGTGGGGTTAGGTGAGAGTTAGTAAAATTCTATTATTGCATTCATCCCCCTTTCTCATTTCCTTAAGTGGCCGACCATAATGGCCCTTTTTGACCCATTAGGTTTGTTTTTTTTAATTCCTCATTTAGCTTACTAAATGTCCAATAAGTCCTCTCTCAATTAGGCTAAGAGTTTGGACTTGATTAATTCATTTTGGTCTGACAAATTAATTCTTTGGGCCATAAAATCAACTTAATTCCATACTATTTAATTTTTATCTTGCCCTAATTATTTAGTTAGGGTTCCATTACACACACTTGTAAATGAGTTCCTTACTCATATATCTTTAATTTCATAACCCAATTAGACTTGCTTTACTTAGGTTATAAAATTAATTAATTGAAATGTATAAAATAAATCTCTTAGGATTAGTATATATTTTTAAATACTAACATTCTCTCATATTATAATCCCTTAAGTTATTTAATTAGCATACCTAATATATGTATTAGGTTACATAACTTTATTTTTAATTCTCTTTATATGCTAAATAAATATATACACATCATATAACGTATATTTATTTAATCAATTACATAATCCACATAAGTCATCACATAATCCGCTCCTAACTCTGATTTTGACTTTTCTCCGTAAAAGTCAACTATTAACTTTGACCAAAAAGTCAACCCTTACACATTTTGTGTTTACTGTCTTTTCTGACTAAACTTAACGTTCTGGACGCAACCGAGTTGTTCATGCTTTAAAATTCTATCTTAAAACTCAAATTTGAAGTTTTAACTTACTCCTTTTTTATTGCTAATCATATTAGCTAATGACTTTATACTTATTCATCTTCTTATTTGTCAGTCAAGGCTAACATTCAAGCTATGCTAATTACTAACATAATTTTATCCTGATTCTCATATCCTTAACTTAATTCATCATATTGAATTATCTTTCAACCTTTAGTTATTACTTTCTTCCCCATTTACAAGAATTCCTGGTCGGAATCACTATTACTGCAACGTTCTAGTTTAGTTTACTACTAAACTCTTACACAATTTCTCTTAACAACTTGTCTCCTCATCTTTAACTTATCATATGTATTATCTTATTATCTCTTTCCCTTATCCTTTTCTATCCAATCCATGGACAAAATTCCATTCTCAGCCCAAGTCTTAACTATATTGCTTCGGCTCATGACTACATGTTTATTCTCAGGTATTAACATCTTTATCCACCTTTCTCATAAATTCATACAAAAATTTTATTATTTAACATTCTTTTAATTACAAAACTTTATATAACAATCTTCTCAATTCTTATTATTCAGAATTTCTATCGTTCTCATTTAAGTCTCTTTACATTCTTTCAAATATTAACCCATATAGGTTTTTTTTCTCAAAAATTTTAATCATTCCTCTATTTTCAAATCTAGGTTTATCATTTAAACCTTTATTTATTTATTTGAGACAAGTCTCATAATTTTTGGGTTATCACACAGATGATGACTATTCAAAAGATCAAATCCTGATCCCTCGCATAAACAGGGCTAAGAAGAATGTTCCAAAAAAAAGCACTGACCCTGATGTGAATTCAGTTCTGGTCATAATCAAATAGGAGGTGGATAGCAACAACCCCTTTATCACAGTTGTCAAATAGGACCTGACCCTAAACAACTAGAGCAACACTCCTTGTATCAGTCGTAAAGGGTAAAAGGGTAGAGAGTCCATCTGCCCTTAAGTGTAGATATTATTTACTGCTTGCTTTTGTTGCGTAGTACTAGAAGTTACTTTTGTCATGCTTTCATTAATGCTTTGTATAATTAAACAGTTTTACATATTAAGTGAAAGCATTTTATTTTTAGGACTCCAAATTTGGATTTGTTTATCCTTGCTGATGAATTGCCAAGTCTCAGCAGTGACTACGACTTTGATGTAGAGCTGGACTTTGACTTGATGGGGATTGAGCAAGAGAAGATAGATGACTATGAGGTGCCTGCGGAGATCAAAGAATGGGTCGATGTGACAACTCAAAAATCTATAAGATTTTAAATGATTAAAATAAAGGTTAAAGAATAAAACCTAGATGAGAATTTGAGGATTTATTTAAAAATTTTAAATAAAACCTATATGGTTTCCTATTTGATTGAGAATAGAGAAAATATGGGTTACAAAATTCCAAAATCCTAGAAATGGTGTAATGAATGTTAAGGATAAGGTATTACGATATCTATAAAATTGATGTGAACTAAATGGTGTAAGAAATGTTATATTGGTACATGTAAAAATTTTATTAAGAAAATAAAATTTTACATGAAGAGATGCTATGAGGATAAATAAATATGTGTATATGTATATATATATATATATATATATATACTTAGTAAGGTGCTATATATTTTAGCAAGAGGAATGATGACTTAAGTTAAGAATATGAGAATCAAGATAAAAATTATGTTAGTAATTAACATAGTTTGAATGTTGGCCTTGACTGGCAAATAAGAAGATGAATAAGCATAAAGTCATTAACTAATATGATTAGCAATAAAAATGAAATAATTTAAAACTCAAAATTTGAGTTAGAAATAGAATCTCGAGGCACGGACTGCTTGGTTGCGTCTAGAGCGTCAAGTTTAGTCAGAAAAGACAATAAACACAAAATGTGTAAGGGTTGACTTTTTGGTCAAAGTCAACAGTTGACTTTTATGGATAAAAGTCAAAATCAGAGTTAGGAGTGAAATATGTTATGATTTATGTGAACTATGTATGTGATTAAATAAATATACATTATATAATGTGTATACATTTATTTTGTATATAAAAGAATTAAGAATAAAATTATGTAACCTAATATATATTAGGTATGATAATTAAATAACCTAGAAAGTTATAATATGGGGGAATGTTAGTATGTAAAAATATAAACAAACTTAAGAAATTTACTTCATGAAATTTATTTTATAACATAAGTATTTTAATTAATCAAGAAAATTGATTTGAGGTATTAAATCATAATTACATACTTAATACACTTGAATACATCAAGTCTAATTGGGTTATGTAAGTGAATTAATATTATTGATGAATAATAATATGGAAATATCAATAATGATGAGAAATAGTTCGAGAAATAATAGATTTAGTGGACTAAGGAGGATATATTATTTAAACAAGCCCAATTATTTAATTAAGCATGAGACTTGTAGATAAAGTGAAATAAGGGCAATTAAATTATTAAACTAGCCCAATGTAACATGTATATGGTAAGTATAATAATGGTCCAATTTAATTATGGGTGGAAGCCCAAATTCATTTTTGTTAGTAAGTAAAACAATAAAAATGCAAGCCCAAAAAGAATTAATTAAAAGCTCATTCTTTGCCCATTTAAAAAGGGGTATTATGGTCATTGGGTAATTATTAAATAAAACAAATATTAGGAGAAGAATAGGCCACTTGGCCGAAAATTGAGGGAGGAGAAAAGGAATGGTTGATGTGATAATTAGTTAACTTTAGTTGGTAAATTAGTTTTGAGGTGTCATTTTATTAACGAAGCCAACACTTTTCCTTTTCTTGTAAGCAAGCTTTTGTAATAATGAGAAGGAGAGAGAATAAGATATTGTGAAGGAATGAAGGCCATTTGGCCGGATGAGAAAAAGAAAAAGAAAAGGAAGAGAAAAGTGGATAAGAAAGATAAAGAAAAAGAAAGGAAGAGAGAGAAAACAAAACAAAAGAAAGAAGCAAGCAATTAGAGAGAGAAAAGAAGAAAGAGGCGGCAGCCCTTAGGGGGAGGAAGGAGAGAAATTTCCATGGGAGAAAGAAGAAAAAGAAGAAGAAGAAAAAGAAGATCAAAGCAAAGGTAAAATCCTAAACTAATCTATACATTTTAGTTGGATTATTCCAAATCAAAACTTGGAACTATATTTCTAAACTCAAAAACTTTGGATCTTCTTGTTGATGAGTGTTTTATGTTTTGATATACCTATATTGGGTGTTGATTTTTTTGAAAATAAAATAAAATAAAATAATATTTCTAGTTTATAAAATTCTAACTTTTTGGTACTTTGGATTTCCACCGTTTTTGATCTATACCTTCTTTTTACGATCCGTCAAAGAGAGGTGCTAGATGTATAAGTTATCTAGTAAACCCAAGAGGTAGCACTCAAAAATGTTGAGTTTACAAGCCGTATTGGTTGTTTCAACCAAAACAGTCCTGTTTTTCTTGAAAGAAAATGAACTATTTTGGGTCAATTTGCAACGAGGGCATTTTCGTCCACTTTTTGTTCTTTAAAAATTTGGATAAAATTTGGAGAGTTAATATCAGAGGTTATGAAGATCCTGTAATAATTTGAAAGTTTTTGGCCATACTTTTTGAGAGTTATGCATTTTACGACCAATGACTACTTTTGAAAGCTATCCAAAATAACTCTCTGTGTATAACTCCAAAAATTACAAAATGTTTACTGGAAGTACATATACATAACAAGAGCTTACCCTGAAAATTTCAGAACTTTTGGAGATAATCTCGATTTATGAAAAATCTGAGAATATTTGGCTATTATGGGCTATTTAAAAATAGTTAATTTATTTTAAAATTTTCTTAAAAAATATATTTTCATGAGGGGAATATATATGGTTGATTTTCGAAAAAGAAATTATTTTAGAATTGTTTAGATATTTTTCATATAAATGATGTTAAATGGATAAATGGATTTAATTGAATACATGATGTGAAAAATATAAAAACTAAGATTTTACAACTTAAGACCTTAAGCATGGTGTATGCAGATTTGTGATGAAGGTTTGAGTCAGGTGGTGAAGAGTTGATATGTGTATGGCATTTTAGAATACTTAAACGAATTAATTAATTAAAGGAAAATAATTAAAATAAATTATTTATTAATTGAATAAATGACTCAAAATATTTTTACATGACTAATGATATTTGATTGAAATATTATTAGTAGTATTTGACTTAGATTTTATTAAAAAGTTAATAACATTAGCTTGGAAATATTATTACATAATTAATAATATTTTACGAGAAATTAAAATATGAGATTTAAGTTATTTTTCAATATAGTTATTGAATTTGGTATTCAAGGAACTATATTATGCTTGTAATAGACTAAAATGATAATTCAGGGTGCTGAATTGGATTTTGAGTTGCTGAAATGATTTCGATTTACTAAAACTGTTTTCGGGCTGCCGAAATAATGATTTCAGGATGCTGAAATGCAACCTGGTTTACTGAAATAATATTTCCAGTTTACTGAAATGTTACCTAGTTTACTAAGATAACATATAAAGGGAAAACTTATAAGTGTAAGTTATGACGTGATGAAAAGATTATCAAAGTATAATCGTAGTACTAAGACTTGAATGTAATGTCTAATACTTCGCAATATGACTGAATGTTAAACAATTTAATATAAGATGATAAGAACTTATAAAGTGAGTGATTAAGTATTAAGTCTACATTTGTACAATCGTATTCTGCAATAGTTGATGTATAGTATCTGGGCTAAAAAATTCCTTCCGGGAGAGGAGGTATATATGAATTAGTAACCGATCTAACTCGCTGTGAAAACAGTGTAGACGAGACAGAAACTAATTCGTTGGTTGTTTGTGGAAAACCACTCAGTATACTATATTGAATACTATTAAAGACTCGATGTATGCTAGGTTTAGACTTGTAAATAAATATGGTGTTAAGGTTATCTAATATTTGACTATGTGGTTAAGTGTTAGATAGTATTATGGAATAAGGTATGATATGCTAATTGAAAGATCAATCTTATAACTGATAGGTTTTTTCAATAAGGAGATAAATTAGATTGCGTAGCAGTAATCAACGGTACAAGCAAGTTCCCTAACTCAAACTCGAGTTATATTTCAAAGTATGTTAGTGAATGAGTATTGATGATTATTTACATCTATACTGGTTATTGATTCGCATTTAGTGCATGTTGCATATGTTCATCAGGTATGAAAGGCTGATCACCTTCATTACCATATGATTTAGTTGAATTTGTTCATGTTCATTGTTGGCCATTCAGCATTATTGATTATGTCATTCAGTATTGAAATTAATTCACATTCTTTCACAATCATTATATTGTTGAAAGTTTGACAACTTATTATTATTCCTTTTCAATCATGATATATCTTTATTTGAACTTAAACTTGCTGGGCAAAATTGTTGCTCACCCTTGCTATATCTTGATAAAATTTTCAGATTAAGATGAAAGCTCGAATAAAGACAGAGGCAAAGGCAAAGTGCAAGATTAAATTATTATGCAGTTAGCATTATTAAATTTTCTGACGCAAATGATATTGTAAATCTTTTAAGATATTGAAGGTATATATGAAGTTAAGGTTATAGACCTTGGGGTTTATGTAGTAAAAGTTATTGTATAAATAATTTATGTTTATATCTTCCGCAATAGTTATAGAAATGATGTACCAGGTCCGAGGTAAAAAGGACCCAGATTTGGGGGCGCTACAGTCGAAGACAAACTGAAGCCAAACCTCAATCAAACCACCACGGTTAATATCGGAACCTCAAAAAACCCTAAAGAAATCCAAATAGACAATGACCTTACCCCAAACCAAAGAAAAGACCTGATTGACCTCCTAACGCAGTTCAAGAATGTGTTTGCATAGTCACATGAAGACATGATTGGCCTGTCTACTGACCTTGTCATTCATCGACTGCCTATTAAAGAAGGATCCAAGCCAGCCAAACAGAAACTCAGGAGATTGAAGCATGAGTGGAGCCTGAAGGTCAAAGAAGAAGTTGTCAAGCAATTCAAAGCAGGCATTATCATGGTGTCAACCCATCCTGAATGGTTGTCCAATATAGTTCCTGTGCCTAAGCCCTGAGGGAAGGTACGAGTATGTGTGGATTACTAGGATTTAAACAAATCATGTCTCAAAGATGACTTCCCAGTACCTTTCATCCACATATTAATAGACAACACGGCGTAATATGACATGTACTCATTTGTTGACTACTTCACCGGATACCATCAAATCATAGTTGTTGAAGAAGATACGGAGAAAACAACCTTTATCACCCCCTGGGGAACCTTTTGCTATAGGATATTGTCTTTCAGGCTTATCAATGCTGGTGCCACATATCAGCGAACCATAATGGCCCTTTTTTCATGACATGATGCACAAAGAGATAGAGGTTTATGTGAATGATATCATCATCAAATCCCGATGGGAAGATGTACACGCCGACTATCTCAGAAAGCTATTCAATCAGCTTCGCAAGTACAACTTGAAGCTGAGTCCAGCCAAATGTGCTTTCGGTGTCAAATCTAGCACATTATTGGGATTTTTGGAAAGCAACAGAGGCATTGATCTGGATCCCGCCAAGATTAAAGCCACCACTGAGATGTCTGTACCCCAAACAGAAAAGGAGATACGGGGATTCCTTGGGAGAATTAATTTCATAAGCAGATTCATCTCTCAACTCACTGCGACTTGTGAGCCCATCTTTAAGCTTTTGAGGAAGAATTCCTCCAAAAAACTGAATGAAGACTGTCAAAAAGCTTTCCTCTCCATCAAGAATCAGTTGATTGAAGCGCTTATTTTAGTTCCACCGAGGGACAAAGTTCCCCTGTTCATGTACATATTAGTCAATTCCAATGTTATGGGCTGCATGCTAGGGCATGAAAGATGATAAAGGAAAGGAAAGAGATATCTATTACCTCAATAAGAGATTTAGTAGTGGTGAGCAGAAATACACCTTGATCGAAAAACCCTGTTGTGCTTTAACATGGGCCGCCACGAGGTTACAACATTATCTTCATGGGCACACAACCTATCTTATATCTCGCATGGATCCTCTGAAGTACATATTCAGCAAGCCCATGTTAAATTACCGACTGTTCAAATGGCAATTAATCCTCCAATATTTCGACATTATCTACGTGACTCAAAAGTCCATCAAAGGTCAAGGAATTGCAGATCAATGGGCCGAAGCACCATCAAAGAATTTCAAACACTTGGAAACTTATTTCCGAGATGATGGGATAATAACAATTCAGCAAAACCATAGAGAAGATACTAGCCAATTCTGGAAACTGTACTTCGACGGGGCTATAAACATAGAAGGTACAGGAGTAGGGGTAATTCTTGTATTATGGGAGAACAGTATCCCATGGCCATCAAACTACAGTTTGTCAACACCAAAAACACAACCGAGTATGAATGCTGTATAATGGGATTGAAAATGGCCCAATCCATGGGTATTAAAAGGTTAGTTGTCTTTGGAGATTTTGAGTTGGTCATCAAACAAACCACCGGGGCATATCACACCAAAGAATTGCATTTGCTGCCCTATCATCGGCAAATTATCAAGATGACTATAGAATTTAAAGAAATAGCCTTCATCCACATCCCTCGAAATAGAAATGATTTTGCGGATGCATTGGCAACATTGGCTTCCTTGATCTACATATCCGATAGGAGAGGAATTCCTGGTATCAAATTTGTAAGCTAGAAAGCACCAGCCTATGGGAATTACATTGGAGAAGTATCAGATGAACTGGCTCCCATCAAACAGCCTTGGTACCAGGATATCAAAGAATATCTTCGGGATAGATCTACGCCCGCTGTGACAAGTCAACCTGAAAGGAAGCGGATCCATAAAATGGCTATGAAATTCTATTTAAGTGGAGATGCATTTTATAAAAGGGATGCTGGAATAGGCCTTCTAAGGTGCCTAGACAAAGATCAAGCCCAAAGACTTATGGATGAAGTTCACGGTGGAGTATGTGGTCCACACATGAACGGTCCTTTACTTGCCAAGAAGATATTGAGAACAGGGCATTACTGGATGTCTCTCAAAGCCAATTGTGACGATCACGTCAGAAGATGTTATCAATTCCAAGTTCATGGGAATGCCATCCATGCTCCTCCAAATGAACTGCACAATATGAGTTCACCATGACCCTTTTCTATATGGGGGATAGATGTGATTGGACCAATGGAGCCCAAAGCCAACAATGGTCATCGATTTATCTTCACCATGATCGACTACTTCACCAAATGGGTCGAAGCTGCCTCCTTCCCCAAAGTCACCAAGTAGGTAATCATTGGTTTCATCAGAAACAACGTAATCTGTCGATACGGACAACTGGAGGTGATCGTATCAGAAAATACGAAGAACCTGAACAACCAGATGATGAAGGAATTATATAGCAAATTCCACATCAAGCATCTTAATTTCGTCATCTATTGTCCCAAGATGAATGCCGCTGTCAAAGCATCCAACAAAAATATTAAGAAGATTATGCAAAAAATGTCCGCCAATCACAAAGGATGGCCTGACTTATTGCCTCTGACTCTGTTAGCCTACAGAACGTCAATGCGCACTTCTATTGGGACTACTCCCTACTCACTGGTCTATAGCATGGAAGCAGTACTCCCCATAAAAGTGGAAATGGAATCATTAAGAATATTAATTGATGCTCAGATGAAAGAAGACCAATGAATATAAGAGCGATACCACCAGTTATCTCAGATAGATGAGAAAAGGGCAGCAACCATCTTCCAGGTCAGTTGTATCAACAAAGGATTGCTCGATCCTATAACAAGAAGGTCCGGTTTAGGCAATTCAAAGAAAATGACTTGGTGCTGAAGAAAATCCTTGCCAATCAAGATGAAGCCAGAGGAAAATTTGCCCTAAATTGGGAAGGCCCTTTCATTGTCAAGCCATCAGATTGCAAGAAATGGACGGGGAAGAATTTTCCCAGCTTATCAATTCAGACATAGTGAAAAAGTACTATGTCTGAGTTACCTGCAAACTGCCATTCTGGTCCTGAAAAAAAAGAAGAAGAAAAAATCAATTAAATTAAATTCAGGTCTTTACTACTAGGCCTGAACTACGAAAGACCTGATCCCATCCTCGAGAGTATGTAGGCAGCCATCTGTGGTGCGATCTAACCTTCAAAAGAAAAAGCCAAATACTTTACCTATAAACTCAAATATCCAATTAAATACTAATCTCAAGACACCAAACCCTATATAAACCCAACTTCTATAAAACCTGCATGATCAACAAACCATTCTGAGAGACCCTTCGACATCTCAATGTCAGTCCATCAAGAAAGTGCTCGTGATACATCAAGATCGCAAGTCACAAAAAAGTGGAAATCATAGAGCAAAGATCAAAAAATATGCAAAAGGGAAGTGAATCAAAATATATTTCCTTGCCATATAATACTATTTCATATATACAATGTCTCCTGTACATGACAAAAATGGCTAACCTAGTCTATGCACGAAAATGAAAGCTAGTCTATAAACCCACGGTCAAATGAGATAGCAAATCCAACATCGCATCCCTCTCTGAAGATGGAGCTGCATCTCTAAGCTCCTGGCCTGCAGTCTCAATGTGAGCTAAAAGATCTACGGCCATTTGCAAAGTGCTGCCATGATCATCCCTAAATGCACTCATATCTGCGATAATACCCACCGTATAGGATCTGAGAGCAGTACTATCAGCAACAAAAGCATCCTTGGTAGCTCGAGCCTCATCCCTCTCAGCAAAAGCAGCATCCCGGCCAGATAAGGTCGTCAACATCAATGCCCTAGCCTGATCCCTCTCAAAGGTCAGAAGCTGTATCATCTGCTCTAAATACTCTACAGAAGGTGGGGCATCAACAGTTTTAGAACTAGGAATATCACTGACCAAAGGTGCTATCAAACCAACAAACAGATCATCCTCTGTAGGAGAAACAGGATCCTCCATAGGTTCCTCCTCATCCTAATCAGTGCTAGGCTCTAAATAAGTAACCATAGCCGATGCAATATCTGCCTCCATCCAAGCAGAATACTTTAAAGAACGACCCGGGTGACTCGCTAAAAAATTAGCCCTCTCTCGATGGGTCCAATAATCATAAACTCTGGATAGATCATCCTCTGACAAAGACAAGGCTGATGACCGATGATCTGAAGATCCATCAAAAGGATGAACATCCTAAAACTGATCAAACTATCCTTTGATAGCCAATGGATGATATGTAGTCACTCGTCTCAGACCAGCCAAGGGCAAAAAGTCCATACCCACTGCATGAGTGACAAAACTGTAAGGGGAGCTGAATCCTAAGCAAGGCAAGATGGAAAAAGAATCCTCAATCACAGTCAAGAAAATAAACCAAGAGGCTGCATCTATACAATCAGCAGGTCGAAAAGAGTAAGGCGTGAATATCTCATGTGTAAAACAGTATCCATGGCGTCTAAAAGTGCCAATCGGTATCAGAAGCATCATAAACCAAATGTATAACAATACGACACTGCCTCTAAAGAGCCCTGTAGGATGGTTACAGTAAAAGGTGGCTGACATCAGGGTCTCTGCTAAGATCATAGGAAGGATGGTATGACCCTCTCTGAGAGCACTCACTACCTTGATCAGGCCAATGTCCAGATGATCAATATATAGCGGCATGTACAAATAGGATACAATGCACATCAAGAAAATATCTACTCGGGCAGCTAGCCACTCATTCTTAGAAATGGTAAAATATCCTAAGTGCAATAAGTAGTTGTCTGTCGATTCGAAATGATCAATCAAGAAATCCATGGATATAACATATCCTGAGGTAATCTCATCCAAGACGACTGTGCGGCTTAAACCTGTTAATGCCATAAACTTTCGCCTTAACTCGCCAACAGCCACTCTAGCGCACGGCTTATCCAGCAAAAAATCTGTAATGCGCTCATACTCCTCCAATGTAGGAATCAACTCATGAGTCCCGAATCTGAAGACCTGCCTCTCGGGAATCCAGTATGATAGCATACCCTCCACGAAGCCCACCGAAACCTGGAACGTCAGGAGGGCCATGGAGTGTCTCAACATGTGATCAACTGCCACCCGGTCTAAATGAGGCAAACTATCATACCAAAACCTCAAAGATAACACTATCAAGGTGGGTGGACTATGCTCGATCCGACTAGCAGTGGATGAAGGCATTTGTAGAACCGTATCATGAGACCATCCAGGGGTCAATGCTAAACTCAATAATATACATGCATATCCATGACATATAATGCATGCATCATGATAAATGATAATGATAAATGATAATATGATGCAATAAATAGAAAACATTATACATACATTTCTAAATACATCATCTAATGAAGATTAAATACATCATCTCTGTCTATAACTAAAAATTAAAAAGTACAGGGAAATGGGGCACATCCGCCCAATAGCTAACAGAGGCCTATCAAAAGAGATAACACCCTATCAAAATAAATCTATGGTGTCTACATCATCCAGTTGATCAACCTGCTGTAACTCCTCTAAGTCACTGTATCTCTGCTAAAGGGAATATTGGGTTGATACAGAGGGGGATCTGCTCCAACAAAACTGTCAGAATATGGGCCACCTGAGGGGCCAGTGCCAGAGCTAGATGGATCAAAAGAATCTGCCTCTAATGGATCTCTACCCAGATGCCTGATGAAAAATGCGCCCGGTCCAACCTCTGGGTCAAGCTGGTAATCTGCTCCAAATGGGTAGGTTGTCTAACACAGGCAATCCAGTCTGTCATCATCATAGATCGGGGAACTATGTCCTCCATGAACTGAGTGACGCGGGTCTAAGCCCGAATGGTGTGAAGAGCCCACCAGCGATAGAAGGCATCCTGAGTGAAAGGACCCTCTGATAAAGTAAAGCCATCTAAGCCCATCAGGGGAATCTCTGTGACAGGCTGAGACAAAGACCAATGGCGTCTAGCAGAAGGAAGATATGGAATGTGAATCTCCCTTGTAGTGCTCCTGATAGCACATTCTCCCAAGTAGAGCTCCCAGCCTCCCTCAGTCAAAAAAGGGATTCGACGAGTGGATAATGCATACTCTGCCTCGGTTGGAAAACCATCCTCGAAACCTGCTATCAGATGATCTGGGGTGTAAGGAACCCATGTGACGACGTCAGCAGTAAGCAACTCCAACTGTGAATGAGAATGGGTAAACCCCTCTGCCATAAAGACCTCCGCTAAAGTGGAATAATGCCATCGCTGGCCCCGTGGATAGGTCTTTAGACCTAAAGTAGTAACTGGGCATTGGCAAGGGAGCCTCTCATATGTTCAAAACTGAAAATACAAAGATTAAATGTCCTCAGCGATAAAGATTGACAACCCGAGCGAGGGAAATTAAAAGATAAAGGAAAAGTACTCACCAGCAAAAATGGATAAAAGCCTAGCCAATCCTCTGTCACGCCCTCTGAGCATAGGCGCATCCCACGAAGGAAATATGTGAAGGTGAAGTGCCTCAGTCAAAGTCTCTAATGCGCTCCACATCACAAGTAGCGCTGACAAGAGTAAAAGAGACTGCTGAGGAGTTGTCCACTAGAAAATAACCTCTGATGATAATCAAGAACAATCGTCGAAGAATGCGATCTCTATCCCTCTGATCAGCAGACAGAGGCTCAGAAAAAGCTCCACTCGTAGCATCAATGCTCAAAGGGCCAGAACAGACAGCCCGACCCTTGAGGGCCGAAGGAGGAACTCCCAATAGGGATCGAACTGCAGTAAGTGAAATGTTAGCCACTAATAGCATCGGCTCACCTATAAACTCCAACCCAATGATGAACCGTCAGTCCATCGGTGTCTTCCTCACCTCGCAGTCCAATAAATGAAGAGACTGAGTCTGGTGGAACCAACGCTCAGATAAATCCAGCAGATCACCTCAGGGGTAGCGTCGGGGAGGAATAGAAAAGAAGGCTTGAAGCCCCAAGAGTGGATGATCTCCTAATACTCTGGATGAAGGGTCCGATTTAAGGAATGAATACTAAACCAGTTCCACTTGGGCTGAGTGAAATCGAGAACCTGCATCAATTTCAAATCAAGATTTAGCCATTTCCCCAAAAGTGGAAAAAGAAGAAAGTCAAAAATGAAAATTTTTATTACCTCGTTCACGTGAAGATAGATTAATGGATGACGTCTCAAATCATCTAGAAGATCAGGAATCATCATACTAATAGCTGGAAGCTCCCGACGTGGGGTAGAAGAAGAAGGATCGGGGTCCTCCACAAGAACGTCCTCCTCCTCGTCTATAGCATCTGTCCTATCAACTCGAATAGGATGAATCACTGACTCGGTCAACTGGCGAGGCTGTCGGGCCGGACGTGGAAAAGGAACAATAGAAGCCATCCTCCTCACACTTGAGGAAACCTTGCGGGAGCTGCTCGATCTATTTGGATCCATAACCTGAACAAAAATCTCCAAATCACCTCAGAAAAGGTGAGGTACGTCTCAAATTTAAAGCTATTTAATTCAAACCATGGCATCATGTATAGCCTATGTGTCAAAATATGCATTAGTTTAACATACATATCTATTAGAGTTAAATTTGTATGCACAATAAATGCCTAGACTCGTGAAAATTTTGCCAGTCTCCTTTGTAAAAGGGACTATCCGCATGCACATAGGCATAACTAGGTGGTTATTCAGTAGCACACAAACCCAAAATCATGAGCATTTCATATATATGAAAAATATTAAAATCAAACTCACAATGGCAGCCAAATTACTATGTGTATTTTTATTTGAAAAATTAATGCTCATTTGTCCTCAAATAAGATGAATAAACCAGCCAAAAAGGGTGAAAATTGATCGTCACAAAAATGAAATTTTTTCACACCGGAATGTTCAGCATGGTAAAATACAAGTATTTACTAAGTATGTTCATTTTTATTAAGTCATCTATGGACACATATTTGATACATTGTGTTTAAACTATTGCATGAAATCTAACATTCTAGCGGTCAAAACTTGAAAAGAAAGGATGTAAACGTTACTTGAATTGTGCAGAACATTTGTATGGTGACGAATTTTGGGAAAAGCAGCCCGAAATGAGTAGATCTAAGCGATAAGGTTCGGATTTTTCGAAGACTTTCAATTTGAAAATGACTTTAGAAGGGCCAGGGGGTTTTAAATCCACTCGCGGTCTGCCGCGAGTCTACCTGCGGCAATCGTAGGTAGATCTACCGCAACCCAGGGTGGGTCCCACCCCTATCGGTTTGATTAAATTTGAGTTAAAGTGGGGTCCCCTAAAGCCAAAAAGTCAAATCAGTAAAAAAGGTTCTACGCGATTGAGTAGAAAGGGCCTGAAACCCTGACACGGGACGCCAAACTTTGGAAGTCCGAAAATCTTCTGTAAACCGTTGGTGACAGCTCCAGCGTAGCATCGGAGAGGGATTCAGTGATTTGAACTGTTGGCGACAACTCCAGCGTAGCATCGGGAAGGGTCCGGTGATGAAAGCCGTTGAGAACTACTTCAACGAAGATCATAATATCTGATATTTCAAATCGGTGGCGACAACCCCAGCGTAGCATCGGGAAAGGTCCGATGGTGTAAATTGTTGAAAGCTACTTCCGCCTAGATCAGAGGATCTAACATTACAAGTCACTGGTATCGACCCAGCATAGTATCCGAAAGACTTGATAAAGACGACTATGGAAAACTATCTTCATCAGGAAGGTACCGATGATGGAATCTGTTATAAAAGAAATCTTCAGCTGAGGCATCGAGAAAGTTTGGTGATAGTCGACCGTTGTAAACTACCGTTAGAGTAGGCATCGAGAAGGTTCGGTGATGGTCAACCCTTTTAAACTATCATTCGAGTAGGAATCGAGAATGTTCAGTGATGATCAACCGTTGTAAACTACCATTCGAGTAGGCATTGAGAAGGTTCGGTGATGGTCAACCCTTGTAAACTACCGTTCGAGTAGGCATTAAGAAAGTTCGGTGATGATTGACCGTTGCAAACTACCGTTCGAGTAGGCATCGAGAATGTTCGGTGATAGTCGACCCTTGTAAACTATCATTTGAGTAAGCATCGAGAAAGTTCGATGATGATCAACCGTTGTAAACTACCGTTCGAGTAGGCATCGAGAAGGTTCGGTGATGGTCAACCCTTGTAAACTACCGTTCGAGTAGGCATCAAGAAAGTTCGGTAATGGTCAATCTTTGTAAGCTACCGTTCGACTAGGTATCGGGAGGATTCTATGATAAGTGATCATGGAAAGCTCTATCCCCGACAGAAACATCGGCATCAATCAGATAGAAATCCAAACCGTTGGTGACAGTGCCAGCGTAGCGTCAGGAAGGACCCAGTGATGCAAACCGGTGCAAACTATCATCAGGATAAGCATCAAGAATCCCCAATGAGGTCACTCGTAAAAAGAGGAACATCCCCAGCGGAGGTAAAACAAGAATGTGTATCTGGAAAAGACAGCGTTAGTAACATTCCCACTGTGAATTTTGGGAAGGTCCGATGGTATCAACCATAAAAGTCATCCCCAACAGAGACTAGGGAATGGTCATTGATATAACTTGTGGTAGCTAACCCCACGAAGACATATATCACTCATAACGTGTCATACCATGCATTGAATTACATTTGCATTTATTATATTTCCAGTGTCTAGCAATCTTTATCCTGTTCATTCCATTGTACAACATAAACATAATAAAGAGGGGCATCTGTAGACACTCGAAATTTTGCATTCCTGTTAATAACCATACAAGAGGGCAAAACCATATTTTATCTTCTGGAGATAACCCTGGAAGTCTACAATATCAAACCAGACCCCCCGGAAACAGCCTCAGGAAATCATTAAACCAGACCACCGGAGACAGCTCCTAGAAATCATCAAACCAGACCCCCGGAGACAGCCCCGAAAAATCATTAAACCAGACCCCCGGAGACAGCCCGAAAAATTATCAAACCAGACCTCCGGAGACATCCCCGAGAAATCAACAAACCAGATCCCTGGAGACAGTCCCGGGAAATCATCAAATTAATTTCCTAGGAGACAACCTCGTGAATCATCAAATCAACCTCAGAGATAACCCTGAGGACCGATAGAAGTCAACAACAGTCAAACCCCAGAGATAACCTTGAGGAAAGACAGTTGCATCTGAGTCAAGTCTGGAAACCAACCCGAAAGGGCAAAAGAGTTATTTTTCCAACTTAACATCAATATTGATCAAACTACTAGGAAAAATTTCTTACAGAACCATCACAACAATCCCAAGTGAAAACTACGCCAGACAACTCAACGGACTGACTGCGAAGACTTGAAGATCTGGTCATGGACGCATCTTTCCATATTTGGAAAGGTTAAGCCCCATATCTGTAACGACCCCAAAATTCATACAATACAACTCTCGACATCGGTCGTTAACAATACATCCTTATTCAGACTTTACATCATTAATCAATGATACAATCACTAAAAATACGAATATTTAAAACTTTTATATTATTCCTTCTTTATTATCCCTGAATCTCAACCTTTATCATTACATAACTTTGATTCAACCTTATTTCATGAATCGCTTCGTCAGAGTTATTATAAACTAAAACTTACAACCACTTTCAATAACCCTTATACATCGGGTAACATTTAAACTTTACAACTCAACATCTGTTAACCATCATACATTATCAAATACATTATCTGAAACCTTAAACAGGGTCCAAAACAATAACAATTTAGCCAAAGTATATAAATCTTCATGCATTACATCTGATTCATTTCTTTCAAGTAGCACATAGCGTTACCTTGAATCCTTAACCTGCAAAAGTGATTATTTGCAAGAATGAGCTCGACAGCTCAGCAAGATCTAACAGCTTTCATGCATCACATAGCACATAAATGCATACTCAACATACATCTCATAATAATTAAAGTAACATGGCATACATGCTTTACTTCACATAACAAATATAAAGATTGAGTTCCTTACTCAATCAACATTCTTTAATCAATCAATGTAGTCATAAATTGACTTTAACATTTTATGCTTACAACATATATACAACATATCATGCTCTTTGCAAAATAATTTAAAAACAGTTCATCATCAAGTTCACGTAGAAAATAAGAACTGAAAGACTTGCCTTGATCGTTGTTTACCAATAACAGTTTAACAGCTTACAGATATCTGCACTTCACGTGCCCTACACAATTATATAATCATGCACATTAATTATTAGTCATATAGCAATGCACATTAGTTGTAATGTAAACTTTACTCTACATCTCATAACCCTTCCTATTATCAATACACAACATTCAATTTGATGGTGTTAACTTTCGACTTATATCCCACTATATTTCTTTTTTAATAATATTCGAAATTCATTCAAGTGTTTAAGTCCTGCTAGGACTACCTATTGGTTTTATATTAACCACACTTCATATATAATAATGTTCGTTACATTAGAATCGAAACACTATTTAAGTGTATTACCACATTACACGGCGTTTCGACGTTTATACGTCACACGCCTAACTCGCCTCTTCTGCATGTGATTTGCATGCTCCTATATTGGGTTACATTACTCTATAATATTTCATTCTTATTAAAAACATAATATTAAACAAGGTCATACACACTCGTTACGGCATTGAGACGCTTGCACGTTTGTACGCCAAACTTGCCTGTTCGAACGCCCAAACGACACGCATTTGTGCACGCTTAGCACGCCCAACCAAATTGTCTAATACTCAAGGGTTAATGTTAAGTATCATTATAATACCTAATAGTCATGTTATGAAATTTAGAACATCATTTTACATGGTCGGGAGCATTACATGTGCATACGTGCATGCCCGACGCCCCCCGATTGCCTCCAAAAACACATCAGTCCCAAAAATGACCATTTTGACCCTAACTAACGACCTCAAATTGAAAAACTTAAAGAACGAAAGTTGTAGGTCTACTCGTGCTCGTTCCGGATCATCTTGAATCACCTCAATCCGAGTTCGTACGAAAAAGTTATGGCTGTTTTACCACAGGAGGTCAAAACAGTCCCCGACTAACTTTCCTCCCGGCGCAGCTGCGCCCCAATCAGCCTTGGGGGCAGCGCAGCTGCGCCCCTGGCAGCGTGTTACGCGACTTTTTCCTCCAGTATGTTGTTCTGGCGAATTTTCTAACTCTTTCCTCATTCCCATCTTCATAAATTGTGTTATACACATCCAATTGAGTCCGTTTTCGACTCTATGGATTCGTAATTCATAGAACTACGACATAGCAAGGATATTCATAATTTATAGAAACATTAAGAACCTAAATTTTTACTCAAAACTCATGTTCATATTAGTATTACATGTTTTAACATGTTTTAGCGAAATCATTCACCACGAATTCGATTCCTAACCAAATCAATCCGTTTAAACTTCATTGTTTTCGTCATTCAACATACTAACAACATCTATAATCAATTTCAGATTACACAATTGATTTAACCATCAATTTAAGCTTGAAAATAGACCAAAATACATATACTAAGCTATAACCCAAATTTCTTCATCTTCCAACACATCTTTATGAATTTGATTTCTTAAAAATCACTTTTAGATTATATAAAGCATATTAAACATATCTATTAACATCTATAACCAATTCCTTAACGAATTAACTGTAGAAATCCAACTTTTCAAGGAATACTCAAGAAAATAAAACTAAGAACTCAAAGCTAGATTATTACCTTTGATTCTTGTTTAGATTATCTAGATGATTAGAGCAACTTTGGTTGAATCATCTTCCTTCTTTGATTTTACAAAACATCTTCTCAATTTTTCCTCTAGGCTCTCTCTTCTTCTCTGTTCTTCTTCTTCTTAGCCTTAGGAATATTTTTACGTGAATAAAACTGACAAAACCTTAATAATATTTTTAACGCATCAGTTAAAATACAAATAGCTGTTTAAAATACCAAAGGTCATAAGACCTTGTTTGGCTAGCATCAAATAACACCTTTCTAATTTATTATCATAAATCTTTTATTATAAGGCCCATTTGTCATACCTTTATTTTATTGTTAAACTATTTAGCCTCATTAAGTAATTATGTAATTATAACATGTATAATTACTACACTATAAATTATGAAATTACCTTTGTAACTAAAATAAACATCTCTATTAGAATAAATATTTCCATTAAAATAGTTAATATTTATTCCCTTTATTTTACTTAACTCACATGAATTATATAATTATAATATATAATTATTTAATTCCTTTCCTTGCATAAATTGTCTCAATACAATTTATTTAATCCATACATCTAATCACTACTTAAATATTAATCAATTTATTTAATACCATCATACTTAAATAAATTATTCCATACTAATTCCCATTGAATATTTATTTTATTCATTAATCCTAACACCAATATTTATTTATAATTATATTGGTTCTTCTCATTCTCATACCCATTTACATTCACTTGGCTAAATATAACATATTAAGCCATTACATAAACGTATTACTCTTACATGTAATATATTACCTTCATATTTTATTAAAACAATTATATTTATATTAATTCACTATTTTAATTAAGTGAATTACTCTCATTATTTATGAAATTTAATTCATAATAATTATAGTGCCAACAAGGCATAATAATCAAATTATATTATTCAATAATATAAGTTCCAACTTAATTAACTTAATTCTCTTTTCAACAATTTCGTTTCCCTTCTTTAATAGTTAAAATAAATTAACTACTAAACCTCATTCCTCCAACCTATGAATATATATATATATATATATATATATATATATATATATATATCTTCTATATTCACACCACATCATATACTTCACCACATATAACACATATCCAAACTCAAAATATCTCGTAATAAAAATTTTATTATTAAATTCCCATTTATAATTTCTTAAAAAATCTGGGATGTCATAATATCATTGCGTAGCTCTCGGAGAGAGCTTTCCGGAAAGGTATGGCATGCCTTCATCGGATTCCCAGATTGCAAGTTATGAAGGTTCAAGCGATTTGCGCGTTAGTCAGAGTGCGCGTACTTCGAGACAACAGGGCCCACCACGCCCAACAGCAGGTCTACCTGTGACTGCCGCAGGTAGAGTCGTGGCAGGCCGGGTCTATATAAATGGCCTCCCCCCGTAGCTTCTAAGAGAAGAATTGAGAAGGAGAAGGTCGCGGCGAGAGAAAAAGAGGCTAAGAGAGCTAAACGGAGCTTCTATCTTATTCTGATTTATGTAAAACTTCTTTGTAAACACTTATATACATATATACTACAACAAATCAAATTTTAACCGGTGGGAAACGAGTTTGAGGCACCAGAAGCCGTTCGATAGCCGTTCTCACGAAATACTGTAAGATTTCGCCAGATCTGTCTTCTTCGCTTGCTCTAATACGTATTCATCCATGGACTCTGGGATAGCCTCTGGAAGTGCAACCTCTTTAGAGGTTCCCTCTTCAACTTTGTTCTCATCTTTTACAGCCAATATTACTCAGACCACCAACAATGGATAACTTATTGTACATAATACCCAATTCACAACAAGTTGGGACATGAATGACAACTTGTGTGTATCAACTTGCCAAGCAACTGCAGCCCCTGCGCTCTGCACTACCTTGTAGAATCCAGTATACCTGCAGCATATACGCCCCAAAAGAAATGTTAAACACAGTAAAAAGAAAATAATAAGTGAATAACCTTATTATTCAAGAACATGAAAATTTACCTGCTAAGGATGGCAGAATTATCATCCAAAGTCCCAATAACCCAGTAAACCATGCTCGGAAACATAACATCTAATAATCCATAACCAAAATACAAGACAAATGGCCCTGCAAAATCAGAACCGGAATCCTTAAAATCAAGTTTCTTAGGCTCCCAAGCTGATTGACAAGCCTTGCACCCCAAATTGCAGTTCCAAGAACTCTAACAACTGCAATACCAACTAATCCTCTGGTCCTCCTACTCTAAAAATAAAATCCATTATATACCTAATCATAACAGACCCAACCAATTTGAGCCCCCCAATAAAACACATTGTTAAATCCTCTAGTCCTTAAAGTGAACAAAATCCCATTCACATTATTGAACTGGCAACTATAAAAGAAGCTACTAACCCAAGCTGCAGGTACCATCAACAGCTTCATCCAATCCAAAAATAGTTTCAAAATTGCCACCATTTCAATGGTAACATTAGAGTACTTCATATTAGTACAACGAGAACCATCATCTCTAAATGCAAAATTGCAAGTGCAAGAACTATTCCAATTGCCATGAAAATCATGAACCCAATATAGGTTCCATCATTCACAGAATTGGCCTCACTTCTATTATAATTTAGAATAAATGGAATCACACCACCAATCACACCACCCATATTGAAAATACTACAAAAAAATGGAAATATAAGTTCCTTTCCGATCTGGGTGGATATGAGGTCATAATAGTGCTCTGGCTGGCCCAGAGTAGCTCGACGTCGATACCCAGAAGGGCACCGGCGACAATAGCGAAGGCCTGGTGTTTGTGGCGGTTATAGTAGAGAAAGGAGCCTTCATATAGAATGTATGTGTAGCATCCATAGAAAAGGGCGAGTCGAGGGCCTAATATAGTGTAGATTCCTCCACCCAACACTCCGAAAATGGCGAAGGTGGTGCAGAAGGTGGTGCAAAGGGCGGTGCTAGCGTTGTTAGCAGTGGTGGGATCGACCTGACCACCTCTCATGCTGGATAAGGCATTGAACATGTCGGGGTAACAAAAACAAACCAATCCAATCAGACCCACTTGGACTAATGGGGAATTATAGCGAAAATATGATGATTTTTTATCAATTTTTGGGTTTCCAGTTTCTTCATCAGCTTGAAACCCCATGATCGGATTTGTTTGAAGAAGGGAGAGAAATTGGGATAGAGGACAGTTAACTGAGGAGGAGGAGTGGTGAGATGTGGGACAAAAAGGAGTGAGCTGGAGAGGGAGTTGTAGGAGGAGAGCTCACTGGTTTGTAGGAGAGGGGGGCAAAGAATTTTTAAAAAAAATATTCAAAACGACCAAGCTCCTTGCGTTTCGGAAAGGAGGGAGTAAGAGCCTGTTCGAGAATTATAAGTCATTTGTTATTATTCACCAGTTCGAGAATGACTTATTTTTTTATTTATAAGTTGAGTTTTAAGTCAAAAAAATAATAAAGTATTTGTAACTTATTTTAAAATAACTTAGTCATTTTAAAATAAATTAGTTTGACCAAATATAATGTCTATTTTGTCCTTTTTCTGTTTTGTCTCTCTTTTTATTAATGTCTTTTTTAGTAATCTTTATATTTATTTTAACTTATAAGTCATTATGAGCAAAATACCTTCATAACTTATTTTAACTTAATTTTTGACTTATAAATTAAATTAATACCAAATATTTTTATTTATAAATTATAATTTAAAATAATTTATAAATTAATTTATATTTAAACTTATAAGTCATTTAAAATAAATCATTCTCGAACAGGTCTTAATGACATGTACGTATAGATTTATTGTTTATAAATTTTCTTGGAAAGTCCAAAAGTAATAATTATAATACGAGGTAGTAATATTAATGTATTATTACATTGCATGTTAATTGGAGCAAAAGATACATTGCATGTTAAAAGATCCGCTGCATGTTGGAAAAAGATAATTAAAAAAAAACCTTGAATTGAGTTGATTAAAAAAACTACTGAGTCAATTGAGACCAACGAAAATGACTAATCATCAGGGTGGATCTACACCTGCGGCAGGGGGCACCTGCCCCACTGAATTTTCGCATCACACCTATGCTATGCTATGCGCCCTTTTACTCTGAGAAACATATCACACCTATTTTATGCTAAGAATGCTATAGACCAACATATCACACCTTTTATCAAACATCACACTCTGACCAACATCTCACACCTTTTACAAACAATATTTTTTGGTCCACAGAGCAATATGTTTGGTTAAATGGTATACATGAACAAAGCAATCACGTTGAAACTTGAAGTTTTAACTTTTATTCTACTTTTTCTTATTAGCTGCTAGCAATGATTTGAGAGAAGTTTGATCATGGAGATGAAATATGTGGAGTTGTTGTCAATGTCAGAGCTAGGAAAAGATAGCTCTGTGGACCAAGAATGCTACAAATGAAGCTGCTCCGTGTGGGTTTATTCAAATCTTTTGAATTTATCACATTTATACTATACTGAGTTTTCAATAAAAAAAAATTATTGATAAAAAAGCCATTTTAGTATTTTTCTTATAAGAAAATTATGAATATATATATATATATATATATATATATATTAAATTTAACGACTTAAGTGTTTAGAAATTATGTTAGATTTAAAAAAATATGTATATATAGCTATAATTCTTAAGAGATTTTTTTTTTTTTGCGAATTTGACCCCATTAAACTACGCAGTTGGATCTGTCCCTGCTAATCATAATATATTTATTTTAATGTATCATCGTTTTCAATCAATTGTGGCCATTATAAATTGTACATACATTAGTTACTGAATTAATACAAAAAAAATTAACACAACAATAAACTTCAAATATATTATCTCATATCCTTATAAAGAGTATTTAAAGTATTTAAATAGTCTTGGGACGTGAATATTAGGACCCGATTTGTGTGGTGTGACAGAGTCCACGTGGAGGTATTTAACCCTATGTGGGAATCTGTTTTGGCAGTTGATTATTTTAAGGAATCAAAGATTCTTAATTGCATTTAATTTCTCCTAAGAAAAGTGTCAGGATATAATCCAACTTCCTTTGTTTAAGGAGATTCAGTTCGATCCCATTAAGGAATCATACCTAATGAGGAATTCTATTTCTATACGGGAAAAAAATGTGTGATCATTATAAATACAAAGTTATACACTAATCATCAGGTACATACAAAACATTCAACATTATTTATAACACTATTACATACGCCTCCATTGTTAAAACCTATTCAGCATGTACTTATTCTCACACCGGAGCCATCCTCCGGCGGCCCAAGCCGTCAATTTTCACATGTGACTTCGTTTCTGTGCAAGATTGTACACGCTTTTGGTGATTGAGGCGCGTGGACAAATCTTGGCGTTAACATTGGCGCTAGAAGGAGGGCCACTAGTGTTACGTAAATTTTCAATCATAAAGGATTTTTTAGTTGGTGTTATGGCGACAAGTAAGACAGTTTTTGCCCAGGGGAAGTCAATGACTGACGTATCCGTTTAGTCGAAAGTATCAGTCAAGGACAGGTTGGGTCCGTCCAAAAGCATCCAGAACAGACTCGGGCCTCGTAGTCAGTCAGTAGGACAAAAGGACGCTTATGGTTGTGACGTCAAGCATCGATTATTCTCGACAGCCAGGCAGGAGACATAACCCAATGAACGTGTCTAGGATAACCCATCCCAAACACGGTCTCAAGAAGATCAAAACTCTGGCCAAGAGGATCGTGATGAAAGGCGTACCATTCTGGCAAAAAAGGTTCGAAAGGCCAACGATGCAGTGAAGGCCCTACTTCTCAAACAAAAAGAATGGGACGCCCAGTTAGCTCTTTTGGATGGTGAGGACGGTGCTTCTAGCTGTAGCTGAAGGCGGGAGCGTTCGCCAGGGAGTCAGTCCAGGATACATCATCCGAACGATTCTCGGCGTATCGGGAGCAGGCATCGATGTCGTTCTCGAAAAAGGAGCAGGCACCGAAGTTGTTCACAGAAGAAGAGCAGGCCCCACGGTCGCTCCCAAGAGAGCAGTAGGCACCAAAGTCGCTCCCATGAAGAAAATTTTGAAGGCAGAGGAAGAGAAAAATGAAGAAAATGAGTCGCCTCTCCAGAATACAGAGGTCAGGACAAGTGAGAGTCGTCCCCCAAAACAGATGATGTTGAGGCATTGGCTCGAAAGCTAGCAGATCTGGAAAAGAGGTTAGCCGAAGATAACAAGGAGAAAGTAAACTCGGTCAAATCATCATCGTCGTTCTCCCCATAAATAGATCTGGAACGGGCTGATCCGAACAAGAAAGCCCCACATATGGAGAGCTATGACGGTTCGGGTGATCCCTATGATCATAATAAGGCTTATGACCAGCTAATGAGCTAATATGACTATTTTGATGCTGCCAAGTGTTAGATGCTCATGACGACTCTGAAGAAGGACACTCGGCAGTGGATGATATCATTAGCCCTAAACTCGGTCTCATCGTGGAAGGAGCTCTGCGATAAGTTCCACGTCAGATTCGGGAGTAAAAAGTGAAGAGGAAAGCCAACCGGATCCTTAGCCCAAATCAAGCAATACTTAAATGAGACTCTGGGCTAGTACGTTAAAAGCTTTTGGGAGGCAGTTGGACAAGTAACATATTTAAATGCTCTTCAGGCCCTCAAACTATTTCAAAATGGTTTAGACGTAGTGAAATCAAAGAAGTTGGTGAAAGATTTGATGTTTAACCATTCGAAGGATCTGGTCGAGGCATTTGGCAGGGCTGAGGGCTCCATAACGGTCGACGAGTTGATGAACAACTTGAAACCCAACACCATGGAGAAACCGAAGGATAAGGAGAAGAATAATTACTCAAAAAATGATAACAATAACAGGTCCAATGGACAGCAGAAGAGGTATAACAACAATAGTGGGGGTTCAGGAGGAGGTCGTCCTTCCCGAATCAGAGGGTCAACAAAATCTATACCCCTCTCAATGCTGGTTGGGCCACTATTCTGGAACAGATAAGGGACAAATCGTACTTCGAACAGGCCAAGCATAATACGAAGTCAAATAGGGGAAATCAGAACAAGTATTATAATTATCATGGGTCGGTCGGGCATTCGACCGAATCATGTTGGGGTCTAAAGGATCTTATTGAGAAGAATGTCCAAAGTGGAGAGCTGGTTCAATACGTCGCAGGATGTGACCCATTGGAAGCTCAGCAGGTGAACGTAACCCCAGTACAGAACCCAATCGCCCAACCTCAACAACATGGTCAGACCCAGGCAGCACGCCGGGTGGTGGATGTGATCATATGCGGGTTGGTAGGAAAACTTACGGGAAAGAAAAGTACTCTCCATGTCTGATCAGCCTGTTAAGCGTGAAAGAAAATATTCGAGCATCGTTATATCTTTTACGGACGATGAGTATCCCTCGAAACTGATCAAAACTCATGAAGGGGCACTAATCATTACTGTGTAGGTGGGTTCAATGGACATGCAAAGGATGATGATTGATAACGACTCATCGGTGGACATCATGTACACCCATGCATATCAAAGGATGGATTTGGAAGGTAAAAAAATTAAAATCGGACAGGAGCCGCCCCTCTACGGCTTCAGTAATGATCCCGTTCGGGTAGGAGGGACAATTGAGCTGCCAGTCGTTTTTGGGATAGCTCCTTAGCAGGTGGAAATTATGTGCAGATTCTTTGTGGTTCATGTGGACTGATTCTTTGTGGTTCATGTGGACTCATCCTGCAATGCCATTATGGGAAGGCCAACCTTAATGGCGTTGCAAGCAGTCACCTCCATTCCACACTTTAAAATTAAGTTCCCTGCAACAAATAGAGTAGGAGAGGTGGATGGGGACCTTGATTTGGCAAGGAGATGTTATCGGAATGCATTGATTTCTTCGGGAGTAGGGGTGAGCAAGCATAAACAAACATTGGCGATAGAGATTGAACCGTTTACCGAAGGCAGTACGGAACCTCTTGCCATACATGCCGAAGAGATAAAAGATATCGAGCTAATACCAGGAAAGAAAGAGAAGACAATCAATATTGGTTTGGGATTGCAGGAACCTTTTTGGACAAGTTTGATAGAGATGCTTTAAGATTATACAGACATTTTTGCTTGGGTTCCTAGCAATATGGTGGGAGTTGCGGAGAAGGTTGCTGTGTAGAAGACAATCAATATTGGTTCGGGATTGCAGGAACCTTTTTGGACAAGTTTGATAGAGATGCTTTGAGATTATACATACATTTTTGCTTGGGTTCATAGCGATATGCTGGGAGTTGCGGAGAAGGTTGCTGTGCACAGATTACACGTAGACCCTACCAAAAAATCAGCCAGACAAAAGTGAAGGATCTTCGGAGAGGCAGAAAATCATTGATGAGGAAATAACAAAACTTTTGGCAGCGAACTTCATCTTTAAAATCGATTATCCAGAATGGTTGACAAATGTGGTGTTAGTAAAAAAGCAGAACGGAAAGTGGCGGATGTGCATTAATTACACAGACCAGAATAAAGCATACTCGAAGGACTTCTATCCGCTTCCACACATCGATCAGCTCATTGATGCCACTTCAAGGTACGCTCTATTGAGTTTTATGGATGTCTTTTCAGGGTATCATCAAATTTTGATGCATAAGGAGGATATCTTGAAGACGACTTTCATTACACATCGAGCCATTTATGCTTATAAGAAGATGACGTTTGGATTGTTGAATGCTAGAGCTACTTATCAAAGGGTGATGAACTATATATTTTTGAGGCAGTTAGGTGGTGTGCTGTCGCAGACAACCAAAAATAAAACCTTACTGCGAAAGATAATTATATAGTAGTGCAAGTAAGAGTCGATCCCACAGAGACTGATTAATCTATTTTCAAATACTTTGTATTCCAAAAGAGGAGGATTTTTGAGTGTTGTTAATTAATATTAAACTAATGCGTAAAATATTGTAACGAATTAAATCAAGAGAACAAACCTTAGGTTAAGTCAACTTCCACCTTAGAAACATACACTGATCATTGACTCAAGCATACACAATCAATACTTTGAATATTCATCGTTAGAATCACTTCCACTGTCTTTCCTTAATTTTAGTTAGATAAAAACAAGCGTCCTAAATAACTCTAACTACTAAACAACCTCAGACAAGCGCTAAAAGTTTAATCTAGTAGAAGCTTTAAGAATTAAAAAAACCGATGAAGCTAAACAACACAAGCACAATCGGTTGCATTTAATTTAGTTAAATATTCTTCCTTAAGATATAATAATCTCGTGATCTGCAGTCAATTATTAATCTTAGTTGCTTCGCAAATTAGAGTGACCAAATAATTACGGATTCGATATCTAATTTAACAGTAGATTTAAATGAATAATAAACTAATGTGCACCTAGCAATTAAACAAATCAATCATATATTTCAAGCGTAGAAGAATAATCAATACTCACAATATTAATTGAAAAAATAAAATCAATTAGATCTCACAATGTAATATTCTAAGGCTTTCGTCTCCTTAATCCAAGAACAAGAGTTTAGCCACACATGGCTATTGAAATTCACCAACGAAATAGGGAGAAAAAAATATATTATTGAATAGATAGATGATATGAGATCCCCTCAAGCTTTGATTAAGTCCCCTATTTATAATTATTAAAACCTCACATTCCATCAAACCCTAGCTACCTTCTTTCATGTAGCCGAATCCAAGCTGCTAAAGGCAAAAGTGCTGCCAGCCGCGCCTACCCGCTGGGGCGGGAAGTTACTTTTGTAATGCCCCGCTGGGGCGGCATTTCCCACTGCCTAACCGGCTTCAATTGATGTTCTATTTTGCCTCTTCCTTTCTTTCATGCTTGCTACACATGTGGGCTGCTCATCACTAAATTGCTAGCCCACAAGCTACAATCCCTTAATTGCATGCCAGCTGCTTCGGTAACGTAGCCCACATGAATTACAAGCTCCTCCTTTATTTTGCTGGACCAAACCGTGGGCTGCTCTTGATTGGCTGAACCAATTCGTGGGGTCATGGTCATCCAAGCTGCTCCTTAACCCACATGTGCGTGGCCCACTTGTGTTAATTCCTCAACAAGCTGCTGCCAATTCGTGGCCCATTTTATACTTCCTTAATTACTTTTGCTGCTAGGAACGTGATTGGTCTTGGCCTTCTCGTGCTTGGATTTTGTAATTGCTAATTTCAATTAGAAGCTGTTTACTATAAATTGGATGGGAGTTGCTCCATTTCTTTTCTAATTGCTTAGCACGTGGGCTGTTACTTTGCAAGTTGCTTGGATTTGTGATGACTTGCTAGCAACTTGGGCTTGAGCTTCCTTGCATGCATGAGCTACCCCTTTTAACTTAAATACCCAAATAAAATCCATTTGTATGCAATTTATTTCCAAAATTCCATAACCTTACATTTGTACCTAAAATAAAAATATAAGAACAATGAATGTATTTAGGTACAAAATAAATATTAAAGAATAAGTATTAAGGGAATAAAATATAACATATTTCATCCTTATCATTAGGTCAGGAGTATGGAGGTGTATGTCGACGATATGATCATTAAGAGCATGTCATTATGGCGACATCTGGATGATTTGGAGGACTGCTTCCAGACCATCAAGCACTAAAATCTCAGGTTAAACCTGACAAAGTGCACCTTCGATCTCAGAGCGGAAAAATTTTTGGGTTATTTGATAAGTAAAAAAGGAATCGAGGCGAACCCGAAAAAGATAAAGGCTATATTGGATATAAAGTCCCCTCAATCTTATAAAGACATTCAACGATTAACTGGTTGGATAGCATCACTGAGGAGATTCGTGTCTAAGTTAGTAGAAAGATATTTGCCCTTCTTTGACACGTTGAAAGGACCGAAGAATGAGAAGACCTTCCAGTGGACTTCAGAATGTGAAGATGCTTTTCAGGGAATTAAAAGATACTTGTCTTCAGCTCCTCTGTTGGTGAAGTCGGTTCTTTTCGAAACTATATTTGTATTTAGCGGCCAGTTCGTTAGTAGTTGGAGCTATGTTGATGCGGGAGATAGGGGTAAGCAACATCCAGTCTATTATGTGAATCATTCTCTTCAGGATGCAAAGACCAGATATTCAAACCTTGAGAAGTTTGCTTATGCCTTAATTACAGCTAGTCGGAAACTTTGACATTACTTCTAAGGTCGGTTGATCGTAGTATATATTGATCTACCCTTAAAGAAAGTTCTAAACAAGTCAGACATTTCAGGTCGGATAGAAGCGTGGGTGATGGAGTTGACTCAATTCATTTTGGAGTATCATCCCCGGACAATAATAAAGGGTCAGGCCTTTGCCGACTTCGTGATGGAGTGTTCATTTTCTGAGTCGGACAACATTGTTAACCAGGCAGAAGGGATAGTTGGGTCAGTCTCAGGTGTTCAGCAAGTTCAAACTTCTTGGATGGTCTACGCAGATGGGTCTTCAACTTCGGATGTCAGTGGAGCAAAGGTTATTTTGACATGTCCAAAATGTTTTAAGGTACAACAGGCAATTCGCTTCGGGTTCAAAGCAACTAACAATGAGGCAGAATATGAAGCAATTTTGGTAGGTCTTCGACTGGCAAGGAGTCTCGAAGTGCAGAGATTGATAATCTTCAGTGACTCCCAGCTAGTCGTCAAACATATTTCAAGGGAGTATGAGTCTTGGGGGCAAGGATGGTTAAGTATTCGGCCAAAGTCAAAGATCGTCTTCATTACTTCAGTTCGTTTGCTTTCTAGGGAGTTGACAAATCAAATAACATGATAGTCGATGCGCTGGTGAGGTTGGCTACGACAGATGCGAGCACATTTAGTGGGTCGGTATACTTGGAAATTTTAAACTCACCAAGTGTTCAACATTCGGAGGTGATGTGTGTGGAGTGATCAAACTGCTTGTTGACGCATTACTTAAACTATCTGGCAGATGACGTCTTGCCTTTGGATCGGATAATGGCAAAGAAAATCGAGTATAGAAGCTCGAATTTTGTGCTTATTGATGGAGATTTATATCGAAGGGCTTATTTTTCTCCTTTACTAAGGTGTCTTGTGTCGTCCGAAGCCGAATATGTTCTTCGGGAGGTTAACGAGGGGATTTGTGGCGACCATATGGGTGCTAAGGTATTGGTATATAAGGTGCTTCAACAGGGTTATTATTGGCCGACCACTTTCAAAGAAGCGATAGAATATGTGAAGAAGTGTTCTAAATGTCAATTGAATAACTCCATTCCTCATCAGCCGCTTGAAAAGCTATGTTTTGTTCTGTCTCCGATCCCATTTGTTGTATGGGGGATAGATATAATGGTTCCATTATCGAAGGCAAAGGGCCAAGTCAGTTTCGTTATAGTGGCAATCGACTACATGACCAAGTGGGTGGAAGCCAAACCACTTCGGCAGATCACGGAGCAGGAGTGCTTAAAATTTCTTAAAAAGTTCATGCTCTTTCGATTTGGAATCCCGGATGGTAGTGGTCTCGGACAATGGTGGCCAGTTCGTGGGTTCTAAATTCTAACAATTTCTAAAAGACTTGGGGATTTAGCATCGGAAAACATTAGTAGCCCATCCACAGTCGAATGGGCAGGTAAAGTCACTAATAGGACTCTACTAAATGGTATCAAACGAAGGCTTAATGAGGCGAATGGGAGATGTCCCGAAGAATTACTTAGAGTACTGTGGGCATATCGGACTACTTCGAGGACTTAGCAGCAAAGCAACAACAACAACAAGTAGCCAGGACCTTAGGGGTCCTTGTCCGGAGAGACTAAATGAAGTTCCAAGCCTTGCTGGGCTTGAAGAGTTCTTAGTGAACTAGAGGAGTTCCAAGCCTGCTGGGCTTGAAGAGTTCTTAGTGAGCAGAAGTTCCAAGGCTGTTGGCCTTGAAGGAATCTTAGTGATTCAGAGTGCTGCCCTTTCCTTAGTGGATTTCCTGCTGGAGAAGCAGAATATTGGATTAGGAGCTTGAGTCTCTGAACCACTTAAAATCCCCTGTGTCTTTTACATTCTGTCATTTATATTCTGTCATTACATTATGCACTTAACTGTTATAACTGATATGCATGTATTAACTACTTACAACTTAACTAACTCCAAGAATAATGTGTAACTGTGTTTATAAATATATCAATGAAGGGGATCTTTTACTTATTCCGCTATGCTTGAAAAGATTCTTATGTTTGTCATATGCTAATTACTTAGCAATACAAAATAATATGGAAAAGTATTTGAAATGAAAAGGATCTATCCAACCCCCCTTCTAGATCTATTGTGTGCTTACTAGGAACTAACAGAACCGATGCTCTTATTCCTGTTGAAATCGGGTCTCCTTCTTTTCGGGTCAGCGAATTCAAGGAACTGTATAATAATGAAGGCATTCGCCTCAATCTTGATTTGTTGGAGGAGGTTAAGGAGTCAGCCCTGGTAAGGCTTGCAACCTACCAAAGGATAATGTCTAGGCATTACAATAAAGGAGTGAAACGGAGGAAATGGAGTTGGGGACTTGGTTCTCCGGGAAATGGAGGCTTTTATGCCCTAAAATCTCAAAAAACTGATGCCTAATTGGGAGGGGCCCTATGAGGTCATTGAAGAGCCGAAGCCAGGTACATACCGGCTTCGAGCAATGGATGGTACAAAAGTCAATAACACTTGGCATACAGGCAGACTTAGAAAATATTATCAGTAGTGCATGTTAAGAAGTTCGATTTTTTATGACTCTGTATTAATTTGTAAGTCATTAATAAAATGAATATTCAATTTCTCAAAACGAATATATTCCATTATCTGCTTATATAGGTATTCAATTTTTGAACGAGTACTGTTGTTCATCACTTATATTTAAGTGGATATTCAGTTCTGCCGAACGAATACCTGCTTCATTGTTTGCTTATACTAAATATTTAGTTTATCTAAAGGAATATTTTCATTGCACAAGTGTTTAGTTCTTCGAACGAACCTTTTTATTGTTTGATTGTAAGCATGAAATAGGTATTCAATTTACTAAAACGAATTACTTTTATTGATTTACAAAATACTTTGTACAAAAGTTAGTTACATGATGAGCTTAGGAGACAAAAAAGAAACAATTATTCTGGAGGGGGATCGACTTTGTCATCTGAAAAGTCTAGGATGATGGTGTCAAGCCCGACTGGCAACATCTTATCCCTGATCTTTTCTTTGTTGCTCTGGTAGCCTTAGACAAACTGAGCAATGATGTGTGTAGATACTCAGAATTTTCTTCAGTTCTGTTGTAGCCAATCGAGGTTTTGTGTTCCTGTTACTAACCCTGTAGGAGGGGAAAACAGTCAACTCACCCCCGGTCTTAATACCGGGATGCCAATTCAACCCCGGTCTCAATACTGGGACGTCAACTCAGCCCCGGTCTCAATACCGGGATGTCAACTCAACCTCGGTCTCAATACCGGGATGCCAGTTCAACCCCGGTCTCAATATCGGGATGCCAGTTCAACCCCGGTCTTAATACCGAGATGTCAACTCAACCCCGATCTCAATACCAGGATGCCAGTTCAACCCCGGTCTCAATACCGGGATGCCAATTCAACCCCGGTCTCAATATCGGGATGCCAGTTCAACCCCGATCTCAATACCGGGATGCCGTTCAACCCCGGTCTCAATATCGGGATGCCAGTTCAACCCCAAACATACCAAAATGCCCAACATTCCCAATATCAACCCTACCAACCAAAAGCTCAGCCACAGCAGTCCTAACAGCAATATGCATCGAGACAGTCACACCCACCCGAATTTCATCAACCACAACATCAACACCCTCCAGCTCCTAGTCATCAATCAGAGGAGAGGGCTGAAATAGAAGAACTTAAGTTGTTGGTTAAGAGTCAAGCTGTATCTCTCAAGACATTGGAGACTTAAATTGGCCAAATTGCTAATGCAGTCCTAAATAGATCGCAAGGGACTCTTTCGAGCAGTACAGAAGCGAATTCGGGGAGAAGAGATGGCAAAGAGCAATGCCAAGTAATCACACTTAGGTTTGGGAAGCAGACTAGTGAACCAGAGGCTTGCGCGGCAGTGCCCATTGAAGAGCAAAACCCGGCGCGCCCGCGCCAAAGTGGAGAAAATTTTGAGAAAAATTTGAATGATGGGAATGGCGCGGGTAATATAGTTGAGGCGGATAAGGAGGTAGCCACTGAGAAAACCCACCTGCACCTTATCCACAGAGAATTCAGAAGCAAAAATTGGATAAGCAGTCCGCCAAGTTTCTGGAGGTATTCAAGAAACTACAGATAAACATTCCATTCGCCGAGGCTTTAGAACAAATGCTGAGCTACGCAAAATTTATGAAGGGGATTCTGTCAAGGAAGAAGATGTTAGAAGACTATGAAACAGTTTCCTTGACAGAGGAGTGCAGTGCCGTCTTACAGAGAAAGTTGCCTCCAAAGCTTAAGGATCCAGGGAGCTTCACAATTCCATGCTTTATTGGGGAGTTATCTATTAACAGGTGCCTATATGACTTGGGGGCAAGTATTAATTTGATGCCACTATCGGTGTTCACTCAATTGGGTTTGTCGGCCCCTAAGTCGATAAGCATATCTTTGCAGCTAGCCGATAGATCCATCACCTACCCCAGAGGCATTGTTGAAGACGTGTTGGTAAAAGTAGACAAATTCATATTCCCTGTAGATTTTATCATCCTGGACTTCGAGGAAGACAAGAGCATTCCAATTATTATGAGGAGACCGTTTCTAGCCACCTGGAGAACACTCATAGATGTACAAAAGGGAGAATTGACTATGATGACGTTCAATGTCTTCAAGGCTATGAAGTTTCCCACATATAAGGAAGACTGTTTCAGAATTGATACTGTCGATAGGATACTGCAAGAGGATACTGAACACTTGCTGAGTGTGGATCCATTGGAGAGTGCTCTTCTGGGAGAATCTTACATGGACGAGACAGATGTGGTGGAGTGCATCCAAATTCTGAATACGGTGCCTCAGATGCGAAAGTTCAAAATTCCCATCGAACCACTTGGACAGGCTTGGGAGTCATCAGAGCGACTAAAGCCTTCTCTAGAGGTGGCTCCCACACTTGACTTGAAACCTCTTCTAGACCATTTGAGATATGCATATCTGGGAGAATCTTCTACGTTGCCGGTTATCATCGTCTCTGCTCTATCATCTGATTAAGAGAGCAAATTGTTGCGGTCCTAAGAGAATTTAAATTAGCTATTGGGTGGACCATAGCTGACATTAAAGGGATCAGCCCTTCCTACTGCATGCACAAGATACTCTTAGAGGATGACAGCAAGCCATCAATAGAGCAACATCGAAGATTGAACCCGATCATGAAAGAGGTTGTCAAAAAGGAGATCCTTAAGTGGTTAGATGCTGGAATAATTTATCCGATATCAGATAGGCCGTGGGTGAGCCCAGTGTAGTAGGTCCCGAAGAAGGGGGCATGACAGTCGTGACTAACGAAAAGAATGAGCTTATTCCTACCAGGACAGTTACGGGATGGAGAGTCTGCATGGACTATCGCAGACTGAATAAAGCTACAAGGAAAGATCATTTCCCTCTCCCATTTATTGATCAGATGCTGGATAGGCTGGCAGGACACGACTATTATTGCCTTCTGGACAGTTACTCGGGTTATAATCAGATTGTCATAGCCCCAGAGGACCAAGAAAAGACCACCTTCACGTGCCCATATGGCACTTTTGCTTTTCAAAGGATGTCTTCCGAGCTATGTAACGCACCAGCCACGTTTCAGAGATGCATAATAGCTATATTCTCAGACATGGTCGAACATAACATAGAAGTCTTCATGGACGATTTCTCTGTCTTTGGGGACTCTTTCGACACCTATTTAGAGAATCTGGTATTGGTGTTGAAAAGATGTGTTGACACTAACCTCGTTCTGAATTGGGAGAAATGCCATTTTATGGTAAAGGAGGGTATCATTCTGGGCCACAAAGTTTTTGAGAAAGGTCTAGAGGTGAATAGAGCTAAATTGGATACCATAGAAAGTTTACCGCCACCATCCTCTGTAAAAGGAGTCCGTAGTTTTCTCGGGCATGCAGGCTTCTACCGACGTTTTATCAAAGACTTCTCAAAAATTACTACGCCTTTGTGCAGTTTACTTGAGAAGGACGTCCCGTTCCAATTCAATGAGGAATGCCTAGTAGCCTTTGAACACTTGAAAAATAAATTGACTACAGCTCCCGTCATTACAGTACCGGACTGGTCTTTTCCATTCGAACTAATGTGTGATGCAAGCGACTTCGCCGTGGGGGTGGTATTGGGACAATGCAGGGAAAAGGTCTTTCATGTGATTTATTATGCAAGTAAAACCCTGACAGAAGCCCAGTTAAACTACACCACCACCGAGAAGGAACTTCTTGCAGTGGTATATGCTTTGAAAAATTCAGGTCATATTTGATTGGCACAAAAGTAATTGTATACACAGATCATGTCACGATCAGATACCTAATTAGTAAGAAAGATGCTAAACCTCGCCTTATTCGGTGGATACTTCTTCTTTAAGAATTTGACTTAGAAATTAAGGACAAAAAAGGGACCGAGAACTAAGTGGCTGACCACTTATCTTGATTGGAAAATCTGAGGATGGTCAGAAACGACAAAGTGATGATCAATGAGTCCTTCCTGGACGAGCAGTTGTTCGTGGTGCAAGGCGAGATGCCCTGGTTCGCGGATTTTGCAAACTTCTTAATGAGCAATATTATCCCGTCTAACTTTAATAGAGCACAAAAGAAGAAGTTTCTGCACGATGCTAGATGGTACAACTGGGATGAGCCGTATTTGTTTCGGCAGTGCGCTAATAGAGTGATCAGGCGGTGCATCCCAGAGAGTGAGATGGAAAGCATTCTGCGAGATTATCATTCATCAGATTATGGAGGCCATTATAGGGGCGAGAGGACAGCCTCCAAAGTGCTTCAGGCCGGTTTTTATTAGCCAACACTGTTTAAGGATGTGCATAACTTTGTCTAGAGCTGTAACCGTTGTTAGCGCATGGGTAACATATCCAAGAGAAATGAGATGCCTCTGAATATGATCCTCGAGGTTGAAATCTTCGACATATGGGGAATTGATTTCATGGGGCCTTTTGTCTCATCTTGTGGAAACTTATGCATTTTGCTGATGGACAATTATGTGTCCAAATGGGTAGAGATAGCAGCCTTACCAACCAATGATGCTCGGGTGGTCCTATGTTTTCTCCAGAAAAGCATATTCACACGCTTTGGGATGCCTAGAGCCATCATCAGTGATGAGGGTACACACTTTTGCAATCGTCAATTTTCTGCACTTCTGGCCAAATATGGGGTGAATCATCATATTACTACTGCATATCACCCCCAAACAAATGGCCAGGCAGAGGTATCTAATCGGGAGGTGAAGAGAATATTAGAAAAGATTGTGAATCCCACACGAAAAGATTGGTCCCTCAAGCTCGACGTGGTGTGGGCCTATAGGACTGTTTACAAAACGCCATTGGGGATGTCCCTATATCAACTTATGTACGTGAAGGCCTGCCATCTCCCCATGGAGCTTGAACATAAGGCCTACTAGGCCATTAAGAAGCTGAATTTTGATTTGAAGGCTGCGGGGGAGAAAAGGCTTCTTCAACTTAATGAGCTTGACGAGTTCAGATTGCAAGCCTACGAAAATTCCAAGCTTTATAAGGAGAAGGTCAAAAGGTGGCACGACATGAAAATATTAGAAAGAATATTTGAGCCAGGGCAGGCGGTGTTACTATATAATTCTCGTCTCAGACTATTCCCCTGAAAGCTCAAATCTCGATGGTCGGGCCCCTTCACGGTGAAAACTGTGTTCCTGCATGGCGTAGTAGAAATTTATGACCAATACCCGGACAAGCCCTTTAAGGTGAACGGACAAAGATTAAAGCACTATTATGGCGACAAGGTGAATCGAGCGAAGGTTGCATCGATTCTGTCCACCACTTGACCAAACCAGACAGAGTCTAGCTTATGGACTGTAAATAAGCGCTTGATGGGAGGCACCCCATCATCCCTATCTCTTCCTCAGTTTAATTCTTGCATCACATTTCTCTATTTATCTCTCTCATGTTTAATTCTGGTTACTAATCTCTACATTTCCCTTCCCCCGTTTAATTCTAATCACTTGAAAAATTGACTATTTTTGAACAAGGTTTGGTGTTCGGATGCTCACTACCTATATTTTTGGACATTAGGCATGTTGCATATATTTTTGGGAGTTAGAAGCTCATTGCATATATTCATGGGATTTGAACGATCATTGCCTACATTTTTGGGTTTAGGCATAATTACACATATATTTTTGGTGTTGGAAGATCATTGGACATATATTTGACATGTTAGCATATTACATATAAGCCTATAACAATTTTTTGGGAATTCGCATAGAAATGATTAATTGACATAGCTTTGCTAAAGATTTAACGGTACATTTATCTCTTATAGGCAAATTATAAATATGGAATCCATGGCATCTTATTTTTGATTGATAGGTGTGCAGGAAAGACAAGTGTTTAAAATTGCTTCTTGTGCCTTCAAAAAGTTGCTACAGAAAAGAAACAGAGAAGAAATAATTTTTGGCCAGGCTCAGGGCCGTGCGACCGCGCCAACCTCAGGGCATAACCCGGTGCGCCCGCGCCAATATCCATCAAATACTGAGTATGCCACTGACCCGCGCGTCCAACAAGGCTTACACTGACGCGCCCGCGCCAGGCCCCAGACAGGCGCCTCTTTAAAATTTTATTAAATGATTCCAACCCTTATATCTCCATCTAGTGTAACCGGCCTCCAAACCCACGAATTCTCTATATCTCTCTCAGCATCCACCCCTTCCCCTCACGCAATCTCCTTCTCACAAGCCTACCTTCTACACAATCTAGCCCTAATCCTTTCCACAACCTACCCTTCTCCTTTTCACATACAATCACACTCTCCTAGTTTCCATTCCAGCATTCATCACACGGAGATTGTTAGGGTTTGTCCATCAGTTTTTAGAGACAAGTTTGGGGGTTTTTGTTTAGAAGTCATCATCTAGGGCTTGCCTATCAAAGTTTTTAGAAATTCTCAATGGGTCCAAAGCGTTCACAGTCTACCACTTTCGAATCAGCTTCGCCCGCTCGCAGTGATCGCGACGACCAGGACGACGACATCACCGTTGATTTGACCAAATTCATCAATTTGGAGGCCCAAGTAGAGTATTATCGGATCGCGACCAAATTAGTTTTAAAGGAACGGGGTTTGAAGCAGACAAAAGAGGATGGGGAAGTGCGTGCCATGATTCGACAGATGGGATGGTAAGGTATTTATGCAACGCCGCCGCCGGTGCCGTTGTCTTTAGTCCGTGAATTCTATGCCAACGCCAAAATAACGCAGAGCGGCCGGTCCTTTGTTCAGGGCCAAACCATTGATTATCTCCCAGCTGCAATTCATGAGGTTTTAAATTTTCCATCAGTACCGGCCAGATAGGTGAACTGGGTTGAGGAAGAGAGGTTCAGAACTGACCTGGATCAGTTGCTCCGTGATTTGTGTGTGCCAAACACAGTTTGGAAGGTTAAGAAGGACACGGCTAATGAGAATACCACTTCCCCTGCATCCGGTCTCAACAAATATGCCAAGGCATGGAACCTATTCCTTTGTGCCAACTTAATGCCATCCACGCACCAGCACGAGGTTACAGTCGAGAGAGCCATCATTCTGTGGGGGATTATTACGGGGAAATACATTGATGTCGGCCATCTGATTCACCAGAACATGCTGAGGTTTATAAAACACAGTACCATAGGCTCCATTCCACATGCATCCATAGTGGCCCATCTCTATGCTGAGGCAGGGCTCGAATGGGTCGATGAGCAGATCCAAATGCCGAGTAGGGACGTCAATCACAGCACTATCAAGAATTTTGTGGATTGAGCTGGAGGCAAGGCAGACCAGAGGGGACAAGGGTTCATTATATTAGCTCCTCCGCCAGTTCCTCCACCACAACCACAGCCAGCCGAGGCCGATGCTCCTCCTCCAGCCGGTGACATACAGAAGGGTCGCCAGTTTCGTCATTTAGAGAGGAGGATAGAAGCACTGCATGAGAGCTTCATCGTGTTCGCTAATGGATTAACTCGTGCACTGTCTGAGGCGTTTGCTCAATAAGGGATAATGCTGGAGTGGCCTGTTTTCAGTTCTGACTTGACATACCCGCCACCAGATTCACCACCCGAAGAGGGTGGCCATCCCGATTAATAGGGGAGTTTCCTGACCCTTTACATTCAATGGGGACATTGAATATTTCAAGTTTGGGGGTATTGGGTGTAGTTCGTAGTTTATTGCATATAGTTTTGCATTTAGTTTTAATTGCATTTAGTTAATTGTATAGTAGTTGAATTGCATTCTAGTATGTGTTAGTTAAATTTTGCATAAAAAATTTTCAGTTTTATTTTATTTTGTTTATTTAGTTGTGTTTATTTGCTTGCATTTCATAATCCCATTTATTTAGCTTGTTGAATTCCAGTCTGGCCAATGATGACATTGAGATATGATAGATGTTTAATCTGTGTTAGTTGCTTAAGCTCAGTTATATTTTTATACATGATGTAATCTTTACCTGTTGCTTTGATGTCACCGGATAGCACAGTTTTGTCTTTACTTGCTTGTTGGCTAGATTAGTGCATGTTTGTCTTCTAAGGGGAAATTTTTTGTTTTTAACTGCTAGAATTGTGTAATAAAAGCAATAACGACCTTAACAACACAGGAATACAAGGTTGAGGGAAAATTTTGGGTATGCATGCTAATAAAAAGAAAAACGAAAGAAAATAAGCTGTGAAAAAGAAGAAAAAAAATAGAATAAACACCTTAGCTAGCGAAGTCTTGTGGCCTTTGATACTCGAGCAAGTACGCCCTAGGGGATTGTCTCTACACCCAGCGCCCTAAGGCCTTTATGGTTTGGGAGTCGTTAGTCGAAAGCTCGTTAAATGGGTATCATTAAAAAGCCTAAGGGGGCCTAGCATTGCACAGTCAGGGTGCAACCGCGGGAAAAGTGCGAATATCGCCCCCGTGTGTGAATAAAAGCATAATAAGCCCTTGTTGCACTTCAACTTGTATCTATGTGTTGATTTGGTCATTTTTTTGTATAAATGAAAAATTCTCGACTTAAAACCTCAATTTTCCTTCCTTAGAAGTATAGCATGTGGAATCTTTAACTCTGTCAAGCTTGTTTACGACATAGCACAGACGCACTACATCGGAGTAACAGGTTATGATTTTATGGATTGTATGTCTTTATAACTATAGCTTGAGCCAAATACATTGTTCATTGTTCTTGTTATCTCTCTGAGGCACTTCTTATTGGAGTTCACATCATGGCTGATATATTGGGATTCATTTTCATATAGTTTAGTTACATATCATGTAGTTTACATTCGTGTTTGTTGCTTGACGGCAAGCAATAGTTCATGTTTGGGGGTATTTGATAAGTAAGTTTTATACCTACTTATTGGATATCAACTTGCTGTGATTATGGCTTAAACTCATTCATTTTATTGTCTTTTAATGCATTTTATCTTTGTTTTGCATATCGTAGGCAGGAAACTCAAAAGGGCATGGAATGGCATGAAATTGAACAAAGTGGCATGGTATTAGCAAAGGCAAGGTGGAGAGCTTATATGGAAGAAAGGAGGGCTTGGCATGAAGATGGCATGAGGCAAAAGGCAATGGATGATGGCCTCAAAGCAGCAGAGTGAAGGAGCAAGAAGCAAGAAGGAAAGAAAATAGAAGAGAAGCAGCAAGAAAGCCAGCACCTAGAAATTGGCACGCGCGGCCGCGCCAGTAATACAAAGGACCGCCGCGCGCCTGCGCCGAGTTCTAGAACAGACGGACAACTCTAAGGACGCGCCTGCCCGCGCCGTGGAAGCAAAGCTAGGCCGCGCGACCGCGCCAGTCAAAAATTCTTGACTTTACATTTTTTTTCGGCTGTGTGTAATTTATATAAGGCTTTATATTGCAAGAGATAAATCATCACTTATCTTCAGACATCATTTATTTCAAGCATTAAGTTCCTACTTTCTATGGTTAGAGAACTAAGGAGGTTCTTGAAGCTTCTCTTCTTCTTCCTTCTAGTTCTAAGTAGATTTCTTTATTAGGGTTTCACTTTGGAGCTTGTGTGATCTGAACTTGAGCATTGAAGGCTTCTATTTGAAAGGAGAACACAAGATTTGCATTCTCTATCTCTCTTTCTCATCACTTTCATTATTACTTCAAATGCTTGGCTTAAATCCCATAATGGTTTGTGGTTCAGAGATGAACTAACTACTATTATGGGATTCTAATGGATTTTATTGCTTAGTCTAGGGTTTTATGCCTCTTTGGAATGTATGAGTGAAAATGTATGGATTGCCTAGCATGGTTGTATTATATGTTTAGATGCTTGATCAACATCTACTATAATAGTTTATATGGAATTGAAAGAGGAAGTGTAAACTTAGATTTTGCCATGCTAGCATATGTTCGTGAAACTTGCATTCGATGAGTTTTGTGATTCGTAATCCAGATAGAAATATATCGTATTGCCATATATAGTCTATTGGGGGCTTGCGCTTAAACTGATATCGCTTGTAAATCTCATAGACATATAGTGGTTTAGGTTTTATTGGTGTTCATGTGATGTCTATCTCTTTTATTGATATTATATGATATGGACTTGGTTTATTGAAAAATAACCCTGTCTCAAATTTGTGCTTCCGGCTAGCATTCCTATGTGTTTATTTATACATGACATGAGGTGTTGGTGACCTAGATGATGTAATAGATGAAGTTAGGATCCCATATTTCTCCAATTTGAACCCCTCGTTTGTTAATTACTTAAGTTTATTTTAAAACCACTCTAGTTATTAAAGCACACTTTGATACACGTTTGAGCAGACGAAAATAATTATAGGACTGTTGCATGATAGTTTAAGCCTAATTCCTTTCTCCATGGGAACGATCTCGATTTATCACTTTATTACTTGTCGACCATATATATTTGCACGCGTTTTATGCCCGTTTTGATAACACCGAAACGGCGCAACAAGTTTTTGATCAAAGATAAAACGCATTGAAAGACAATAAAATGCTTGAGTTTAAGCCATAATCACAGCAAGTTGATATCCAATAAGTAGGTATAAAACCTACTTATCAAATACCCCCAAACTTGAACTATTGCTTGCCCTCAAGCAACAAACACGAATGTAAACTACATGATATGTAACTAAACTATATGAAAATGAATCCTAATATATCAGCCATGATGTGAACTCCAATAAGAAGTGCCTCAGAGAGATAACAAGAACAATGAACATTGTATTTGGCTCAAGCTATAGTTATAAAGACATACAATCCATAAAATCACAACTTGTTACTCAGATGTAGTGTGTGTGCTATGTCATATACAAGCTTGACAGAGGTAAAGATTCCACATGATATACTTCTAATGAAGAAAAATTGAGGTTTTAAGTCGAGAATTTTTCATTTATACAAAACAATGACCAAACCAACACATAGATACAAGTTGAAGTGCAACAAGGGCTTATTATGCTTTTATTCACACACGAGGGCGATATTCGCACTTTTTCCCTCAGGTTACACCCTGACTGTGCAATGCTAGGCCCTCTTAGGCTTTTCAATGATACCCATTTAACGAGCTTTCGACCAACGACTCCCAAACCATAAAGGCCTTAGGGCCCTGGGTGTAGAGACAATCCCCTAGGGCGTACTTGCTCGAGTATCAAAGGCCACAAGACTTCGCTAGCCAAGGTGTTTATTCTATTTTTTTTCTTTTTCACAGCTTATTTTCTTTCCTTTTTCTTTTTATTAGCATGCATACCCAAAATTTTTCCTCAACCATGTATTCCTGTGTTGTGAAGGTCATTATTGCTTTTATTACACAATTCTAGCAGTTAAAAACAAAAAATTTCCCCTTAAAAGACAAACATGCACTAATCTAGCCAACAAGCAAGTAAAGCAAAATTGTGCTATCCGGTGACATCAAAGCAACAGGTAAAGATTACATCATGTATAAAAATATAACTGAGCTTAAGCAACTAACAGAGATCAAACATCTATCATATCTCAATGTCATCATTGGCCAGACTGGAATTGTACAGGCTAAACAAATGGGATTATGCAATGCAATGCAAATAAACACAACTAAATAAATAAAATAAAATAAAACTGAAAAAAATTTATGCAAAATTTAACTAACACATACTAGAATGCAATGCAACTACTATACAATTAACTAAATGCAATTAAAAATAAATGCAAAACTATATGCAATAAACTACTAACTACAATATCCCAGATAGTGATGAAGAGGAGCAGATCCGAATTCCTCATATCAAGAAAGAGAAGGGAGGCAGTTCAAAGAAAAATCTCTGCTCTGATCTGAAGGATGTCTTAGTCGTCATCAGAGATGAAGGCAGACAACCGCGAATCTTGTACCCTCCCTATTCATGAGGATCTGACCCTGGGCAACTGGAGCAGCGTCCCTTGCCTCATTCAAAAAGGGTAAAAGGGTAGAAAATTCATCTGCCCTGTAACATGGTTTTGTTTACTGCTTGTTTGATTGCACAGCTATAGTAGTAACTTTTGTCATGCTTTGCTAAATACTTTGTATATTTAAGCAGTTGCATATATTAAAGCGAAAGCATTTTGTTTTTCAGGACTCCAAGATTGGATTTGTTTGTCCCTTCTAATGAGATGCCAACCTATCACAATGACTACAACTTTGATGTAGAACTGAACTTCGACTTTATGGAGATTGATCAAGATGAGGAAGATGACTATGAGGTGCCCAAGGAGATCAAAGAATGGGTCGAAGACAAACCCAAACCAAACCTCGACCAAACCACCACCGTCAATATCGAAACCTCAAAAAACCTCAAAGAGATCCAGGTAGGCATAGACCTCGCACAAGATCAAAAAGCCGACCTGATTGAACTCCTAGCACAGTTTCAGGATGTGTTTGTATGGACACATGAAGACATGATTGGCTTGTCTACTGATATTGTCATCCATCGACTTCCCATCAAGGATGGATTCAAGCCAGTCAAGCAAAAGCTCATACGATTGAAACCTGAATGGAGTTTGAAAGTCAAAGAAGAGGTTGTTGGGAGCTGTCGTTTACACTCCTAAATTAACCTCACTTTTACTTTACGAATTCAAACAATTAGCACAGTAGTAAGCAAGGATCGATCCCACAGAGAGTGATTTGTTTTATATTTATCCTATGATTTCTAATTAAAGGGGGTTTTGAATTGATTAAACTAAGAAAAATAGAATTTAAATAAAGAGATTAACCAAATATGTAAAAACTTCAGTTCTGTAGTTCAGTTTCACCAAGCACAGCAATCAATTAATCAAGTTATTATTCTTTACCCTTCAATGAAACTATTAACCCTAGATAACAATAAGCTCTGCTATCCGAAGATCTCCTTAGATATTCACTGTATGAAACAAGCTCTTCACCAGATTCAACTAGCATATAACCTAGAACAAGCTCTCTAGATTTAATATGATATAAGCATTAAGAAATAGAGAATTAGGCTAATCCAAGCAACAAACACATAAGCTCGATTTGTTTAACTTATTTTCTGATAATCTTAGCAATACACAAAAGCTTGTCCACAATTAGTATCACTAATTTACTACTTGTGATGAAGACAGATATCAATTACACGTAATACCAATCTTAATCTAGCATATGATGATGATTAATTAACTCAATTGGCCATATCAAATTAATTAGATCAATTAGCATGCAATCAATGAAAACAGATTATCAGAAGAAATTTCATACAAGAAGGAATAAATAATAATACTTAATTAATTAATTACTTGTAACAAGGTTCCACCTCCCTTTAGAACTGAATAAAGAAACTAGCCTGTCATGCTCCAAGTCTACACTTCAATGAGGTATGATAGTTGGTAGAAGATTGAATGAATTAAAACCTTGACTGTCATCCTCTATTTATAGTGTTAGACAAAGACCTAAATCCTATGAGAACTAGGAATCCAAATCCTAATAGGAATTACAAAACATAACTAGTTTCCATAAAAAATAACATTAAGTTTGCAGCCCTCATCTCCCTTTCTTATTTTCGTGACCAACTAACATTCCTTTTCCATTCATGGCTTGGAAATTCGTGAGTAGCTAGTTCCTTTTGCAAGCTGGTGACTTCTTAGCATGGCCCACATGTTGATCAATTCCTTTAATTACTTGTGAAACCTTCTCCCATTCAGAATGGGCTTGCATGCACGTGATGATGATGATGATGATTAGGCATGATGGGATTTCCTTCTCCACTTTGGGCTGCTAGACTCCTTTTCCAATTGGTAATATGCCTAGGAATCCTAGGATTTAAATTGTAACCAATTTCGTGAGCTTCAAGGACATCAAACCGTGGCCCACTAGGAGAATGTCCTTTGAATGTATGCTGGTGAAATTCGAGAGCAGCTTTAATTAAATAGGAATTCCATGCAAGCTTCAATTCATGTGGCCCACGTCACTATGCCCATCATATTTCCTTTGCAAGATAACGTGGCCCACTTTGTTGTCCCTTGTGAGCTTGCTAAATCCATTTGTAAGTTGGCTTGCTAGTTAATAACAATGACCCCACTACCTATCATTCCTTTACTTTCAAGCTGCTTTAATATAAAATCCTTCTCCACTTCGGAATGCATGCAAGACTTTTCCAATTAGGAATTATCACGTGAGCTGCTCGAATTTAAATTGTGACGTGCTTGGACTCTTGACAAAATCGTGGCCCATTCCTTTTAATTACTTCATGTAAATGATGATTTGCTAAATTGGTCAGCCCACTTTCTCCTCTTTCTTGCCTTAAGTTCTAATTCACCTGAAAATAATTAAATAACTTATTAAGCCCAGATCCACATAAAACATGTAACAAAATTAAATATAAAGGAATAATAATTATCGAATATTATGTACTTATCAGTTGTCAAACAATTCAAAGCCGACATCATCATGGTATCAACATACTCGGAGTGGCTGTCAAATATAGTTCCCTTGCTAAAGCCAGGAAGGAAAGTACGAGTATGTGTAGATTATAGGAAATTGAACAAAGCCTGTCTCAAGGATAATTTCCCAGTACCTTTCTTCCACATCTTGATAGATAACACGGTGTAGTATGGCATGTATTCTTTTGTGGATTGCTTTGCTGGTTACCATCAAATCATGGTCGCTGAGGAAGACCGGGAGAAAATAGTTTTCATCACTCCCTGGGGAACCTTTTGCTACAAATGTTTGTCCTTCGGCCTCATCAATGTCGGTGCCACGTATTAGCAAGCCATGATATCCTTGTTTCATGACATAATGCATAAGAAAATAGAGGTCTATGTGAATGACATCATCGTCAAATCCCGAAAGGAGGACGATCACATCAACCACCTCAGAAAGCTATTCAACAGGTTGCATAAGTACAACCTCAAGCTAAATCCAGCCAAATGTGCCTTTGGCGTCAAATCGGGCAAGTTGTTGGGATTCTTAGTGAGTAATAGAGGCATTGAGCTGGATCCTGCCAAGATTAAAGCCATCACGGAGATGCCCGTACCACGAACAGAAAAGAAGATGCGCTGGTTCCTGGGAAGGATCATTTTCATAAGCCGATTCATTTCCCAACTCACAACGACTTGTGAACCCATATTCAAGCTACTAAGGAAGAATTCCTCCACGAAATGGAATGAGGATTGCCAAAAAGCCTTCATTGCCATCAAGAAGCAGTTGATCGAAGCGCCTGTCTTGGTACCCCCGAGGAATAGAGTTCCCATATTTATGTACATGTCTGTCAATTCCAACGCAATGGGCTGTATGCTGGGACAGAAAGATGATAGTAGCAAGGAGAAAGCCATCTACTACATCAACAAAAGATTCAGCAGTGGCGAACTAGAAGTACACCTTAATCGAGAAGACCTGATGTGCGTTAGCATGGGCCGCCATGAGGTTACAACACTATCTGCATGGGCATACGAACTATCTCATATCCCTCATGGATCCACTACAATACGTATTCAACAAGCCAATGTTTAATTGTCGATTGTCCAAATGGCAGTTGATCCTCTAACAGTTCGATATTGTCTACGTGACTCAGAAGTCCATCAAATGTCAAGGCATTGCAGATCAACTAGCCTAGGCACCATCAGGAGGGTTTGAACCCTTGGAAACTTATTTTTCGGATGATGGGATCATGACAATTCAGCAAATCTGACAAGAGAATACAGTCCAACCTTGGAGAATATATTTTGATGGAGCGGTTAACATGGAAGGTGCCAGGAGCTGAGGCAGTCCTCATCTTTGGTACAGGAGAACAATATCATGTGGCTACCAAGCTGCAGTTTGTCAACACCAACAACACAGCTGAGTATGAAGGCTACATAATGGGGTTGAAATTAGCCCAATCCATGGGTGTCAAGCATCTACTGGTCTTTGGAGATTCTGAGTTGGTCATCAGACAAACCACCGGTGCATATCACACCAAAGAACTGCATTTGCTGCCCTATCACCTATAGGTCGTCAAAATATCCATGGAGTTTGAAGACATAACTTTCCTCCATATCCCTCGAGGAAGGAATGACTTTGTAGACGCATTAGCAACGTTGGCTTCCCTGATCAACATATCTGATAGGAGGGGAATTCTCGACATTAAATTCATAAACCAAAAGACCCCGACATACGGGAATTACATTGGAGAAATATCAGATGAAATTTCTCCTATCAAACAGCCTTGGTATCAAGACATCAAGGAATATCTCCGAGAAGGATCTACACCAGCTGGGGCAAGCCAAGCTGAATGAAAGTGAATTTTCAAGATGGCTATGAAGTTCTATCTGAGCAGAAATGCACTCTACAAAAGGGATGCTAGAATAGGCCTGTTATGATGCCTCAACAAAGAGCAAGCCCAGAGATTAATGGATGAAGTCCACGGTGGAGTCTACGGTCCACACATGAGCGGTCATCTGCTGGCCAAGAAAATATTAAGAACAGGGCATTACTGAATCTCTCTCAAAGATGACTGTGATGATCACGTCAGGAGATGCTATCAATGTCAAGTACATGGAAATGCCATCCACGCTCCTCCTAATGAGCTTCACAATATGAGTTTGCCATGGCCTTTCTCTATGTGGGGAATGGATGTGATCGGTCTAGTAGAATCTAAAGCCAGTAACGAACACCGCTTCATCTTCACCATGATCGATTACTTCACCAAGTGGGTTGAAGCTGGCTCTTTTCCCAAAGTCACCAAAGAGGTAATCATTGGCTTCATCAGAAACAATGTCGTTTGTCGATATGGACAACCGTAGGTGATCGTATCAGACAACGCCAAGAACCTAAACAATTAAATGATGAGAGAACTATGCAGCAAGTTCCACATCAAGCATCTCAATTCCGTCATCTATCGGCCCAAGATGAATGGTGCTGTCGAAGCGGCCAACAATAACATCAAGAAAATCATGCAGAAAATGTCCGCCAATCACAAAGAATGGCCTGACCTATTGCCTCTAACCCTGTTAGCATATAGGACATCAATGCGTACCTCTACTGGGGCTACCCCCCATTCATTGGTCTATGGCATGGAAGCAGTCCTTCCCACAGAAGTAGAAATGGAGTCCTTGAGAATATTAATCGATGCTCAAATGGACGAAGACCAGTGGTTGCAAGAGCGGTACCACCAGCTGTCCCTGATAGATGAAAAGAGGGCTACAAACATTTTTCTCGGGCAGTTATATCAGCAAAGGATTTCTCGATCATATAACAAGAAAGTCCGAATACGGCAATTCAAAGAAAATGACTTGGTGCTAAAGAAAGTTTTGGCCAATCAAGACGAAGCCAAAAGAAAGTTCGCCCCTAATTGGGAAGGCCCTTTCATTGTCAAGGAAGTGTTGACAGAAGGAGCTATCAGATTACATGAAATGGACGGAAGTGAATTTCCCCAACTCAACAATTCAGACACCGTGAAAAGGTACTATGTTTGAGACATATGCATACTAGCATCCTGGTCCTGCGAGTCGATCAAATCAGTTTCGGTTCTCACACAAAGACTAAACTACGAATGACCTGATCTCCCTCCACCCGGGATACGTAGGCAGCCATTCCTGGTGAGGTCAAACCAAATAAAAAACTCAAAAACTCATTAAACCAAACTCAAAAGAGACACTTCTCAAGCCTCTCTCACAAAAAAAAAACTGAACTACGAATGATCTGATCTCCCTGCACTCGGGAGTACGTAGGCAGCCATTCACGGTGTAGTATGACCTTCAAAGAAAAACAAAAAACCAATAAAAACCAGTCCCAAGACATCAAAACATAAATCCTATCAATCCTCCCTGATTAATAGGCCTGTCTGAGATATTCTCCGACATCTCACTGTCAATCCATCAAGGAGAAGCTCAAGATACATCAGCAACAGCAAAGTCATAAAAGAAGTGGTAATCACTCAGCAATGACAATACATATCCAATAGGGAAGTGAATCAAAATATATTTCTCTGATATATAATACTGTTTGATATATACATTGTGTCCTGTACATGACAAAAATGGCTAATCTAGTATGTGCAGGAAAAATAAAGCTAGTCTATAGACCCAATGATAAGCAGGACAGCAATGCCAACATGACGTCTCTCTCTAAAGATGGAGGAGCTGCTGCAAGCGCAATACCCTCAGCCTCCATATGAGCAAGCACATCTACAGTCATCTACATAGTGGCACTGTGATCATCAATATAAGAACTCATATCGACAACCAGGCCATGGATATATGATCGGAGAGTAGTACTATCAGCAATGTGGAGATCCTGGGAAGCTATGGCCTCATCCCTATCTACAAAAGCAGCATCCCTGGCAATCAAAGTCTCCTCAATCTCGATAAAAGTAGCATCTCGAGAAGATCGAGCCTCATTTCTCTTAACCAATGCCGTATCCCGAGTGGCTCGAGCCTCATCTCTATCAGAAAAAGCTATATCTCTACCGGACAGGGCAGTCAACATCAGCTCCCTAGCCTGATCTCTCTCGAAAGTCATCCTAGCTAATGAATCTGCCATAGCTGGATCTGTCCCCGCAAGAATGATCGGCGGGTCACTAACTAACGCTGCTGTCAGACCCATGAACAAATCGTCCTCCGTAAGAGAATCAGGATCCTCCATAGGCTCCTCCTCATTTGAATCTATGACCGAAGCTAACTGGATAACCGCAGCTGCTGCTATATCAGCTTCCAACCACGCTGAATACTCCGGAGAGCGATCTAGATGACTAGTAGAGAAATCAGCCCTCTCCCTATGAGTCCAACACTCATAAATCCTGATCAGGTCAGCTGACAATAGAGATGAAGCTGATATCCACTGATCAATAGCCCCCTCAAACTGGTGTAGGCTGTGAAACTGATCAAACTGACCCATAACTACCAACGAATGATATGTGGTCACCCCTCTCAATCCCGCCAGGGGAAAGTAGTCCATGCCGGATGCATGGGTGATGAAGCTATAAGGGGAGACTATCCCTGAGCATGGCAGAATCGAAAAAGGATGCTCAATATCTGACAGAAAAGCTGACCATGTCTCTGCATTCGAACACTCCGCTGGCTAAAAGAAGTAGGACATAACTATCTCATGGGTGAAGCAGTACCCCTGATGTCTGAAGAAGCCAATCGGGCGCAAATGGGTCATGAGCTATACATACAACAAGACATAGCTACCTCTAAAAAACCCCTCTGGATGGGTACTGCAATAGGTAGCTGACCTCAATGTCTCGGCCAATATCATCGACAGAATGGTGTTACCCTGTCTAAGGGCACGAACCATGACCATCAACCCAACATCTAAGTGGTCCAAGTATAGTGGCATGTATAAGTAAGTCGTGACGCACATCAGCAAGACGTCTATCCGAGTCGAATGCCGCTCCTCTGCCGAGATAATAAAATCACCAGCGTGTTGATCATAGCCATCCAGTCTGCCAAAATGATAGATCAAAAAGTCAATAGAGATCACATATCCTGAAATGATCTCATCCATGACTACCCTATGGCGCAGCCCCGACATCCGCATAAATGGTCTCTTCATATCACTAATAGCGGTGCGAGCGCAAGGCAAGTCCAAAGCCAAACCTGTAAGCCGCTCGTACTCCTCCAAAGTCGGTGTCAACTCATGCCACCCGAAGCAGAAAACCTGTCGCTCAGGTATCTAACAGGATAGAATGCAGTCTATGAATCCATATGGAACCTGGAAGTCCACAAGGGCCAATGAATGCCCCAACATTCGATCAACTATCCCTCTGGCTGGAAAAGGCAAACTATGATACCACAACCTCAACGACGATGCTACCATTGATGGTGGTAAATGCTCGATACGGCTAACCGTCGATGACGACATGTGTATCACCATATCACAAGACCATCCAAGGGTCAAATCTGAACTCATCTGTCTAAATGCATATCCATGACATAATACATACATAATGACAATGATAAACATGATGCAATAGATATGAAATATCATGCATATCTACAATAAACTATCTACTGTAAGCATCATCTCTGTCTGATAATACAATCCAAAATAAAAAGTACAGGGATATGGCTACTAACAGAGGCCTATCAAAATCGGGCATAGCCGCCCAACTACTAACAGAGGCCTATCAAAAGATATAGCGAGGAAAGATATCAAAAGAGATCCAAAATATCTTTCTCCAGGCTATTAACCTGCTCCAGCTCCTCCTGAGACACAAAATCTCAGCCAGTGGGAATGTCCGGTCGATATAAGAGAGGATCAGCACCGACAAAACTACTAGAAAATGGACCTAATGAGGAGCCCGCTCCGGAGCCATAAGGATCAAAACAAGCTACCTCTGATGGATCTCGAGCAAGATGCCTGATAAACAAATGAGCTCTCTCCAACTGCTGGGTCAGTCCTGTAATCTGGTCCAAGTGGGTAGGCTCTCATGAGTAAGCTATCCAGTCTGTCATCATCACAGACCCCGACACCATATCTGCCATGAACTGGGTAGCACGAGTCTGAGCCCCAATAGTGCGAGGACTCCACCAGCTGCTAAACACCTCCGAGCTGTACGGACCCTCTGACAGGGTAAAGCCATCTACGCCCACCATAGGAATGTTTGTGAGTGGCTGAGCTAGCGGCCAATGATGCCAAGTAGGAGGAACAAAGGGAATGCGGATCTGCCCCGTGATGCTCATGATATCACGCTCTCCTAAATAGGGCTCTCAACCTCCCTCTATCAAAAATGGGACTCTGCGGGTGGATAATGCAAACTCCCGGCCAGTGGGGAAACTGCCCTCAAACCCGACTATCAAAAAGTCTGAAGTATATGGTACCTAGGAGATCGATCCGGCCGTCAAAAGCTCAAGCTTCAGGTAGGAATGGGTGAATCCCTCAGCTACAGGGACCTCCATCAAAGTGGAATGGTGCCAACGTCGTCCCCGAGGACAAGTCTCCAGGCCCAAAGTAGTGGCGGAACGTAGGCAATGAAGCCTCTATGCCCATAACTGGTCATGTGAATATCAAAAGTCCTCAGTGACTAAGACTGACAAATATAAATGCAGAAATCAAAAAGGTACAAGAAAGATGTACTCATCAGCAGGAATGGGTAGAACCCTAACCAAGCCTCCGTCACACCCTTCGAGCGCATGCGCATACCTTAGAGAAAATAGGTAAAGGTGTAGGTACCCCAATCAAAGTCACTGAGGCGCTCCACATGTCGAGTGGCACTGACCAGGGCAAAGGACACCGTCGCGGAGTTGTCCGCCAGGAAACAACCCCTAATGATCACTAAGAACAGTCGTCGCAGGATGCGATCTCTAACCCTCTGATCATCAGGTAGAGGCTCAGTCAAAGCTCCACTCTGGGCATCTACGCTCAAGGGACCCGATCGGACTGTCCGACCCTTGATGGTCATCACAGGAACTCCCAAAAGGGACCGAACGGTAGTGGGTGTAATATCAGCCACAATAGGCACTGGCTCACCCTCAAACTCTATCCGGTGATGAACCTCTAATCATAGGCGTCATCATCACCTCACAATCCAGCAAGTGGAGAGACTGAGTCTAGTGGAACTAGCGCTCAGACGGGGAGGTATAGAAAAGAATGACTGAAACCCCCAGATGTCAACAATGTCCCTGTAATCCTAGTGCAAAGTGTGGTAAAGAGAATGCACATTAAAGCTAGGAACCTGCAATAAAAGCCAAACCATGTCAAACATGTGCCCCAAGAATGGCAAAAGAAAGAAAAAAATCCAGAAAGAGGGAAACTTCAGTCACCTCGTTGGCATGAAGGAATCTCGAAGAATGGCGACTCAAATCTCCCAGCAGTTCCTGGAGTGGCACTACAATGCCTGGAAGCTTTGCACGTGGAGCCTGAGCTGGGGCAGGATCAATAAATGGAGCCTCCTCATCATCTACGTCAACTGGCGGATCGACCCAAATCGGACGGATCACTGACTCAACCAATCTACGAGGCGGACGGGCTGGCCGTGGCTGAGGGACATCGGAGACTCTCCTCTATCTAATTCCTAAAATGACCCTGCTAGCACTTCCTGGTCTATCTGGCTCCATCACCTGGACAAAGTCTCCAAATCACCTCAAAAAGGGTGTGGTAAGCCTAAAACCTATGGCTTATTAATTTAAATCATAATTTTATGCATTTTTAACTCCTAAAACATATATGGGTCAACCAAAATCCCCATTAGAGTCAAAATTGCATGTTTTTTAAAATGCTTAGACTTTTGAAATTTTTTTGCCAGAGTCTCCTTTGTAAAATAGACTGTCCACATGCACACAGGCATGTCTAGGTGGCCATTTAGTAGCACACCTTCCCAAAAATAGAAACAGTTCATATTTACAAAAAAAATCAAAAATAAACTTCACATGGTAGCCAAATTACCATGGACATTTTAGTTGAAAATTCAGGCTCACTAGGCCTCAAAAAGGATGACTAAACTGATCAAAAAGGGCGTCAATTAACTGTCTCAGAATTTAAATTTTCTTACATCAAAATATGCATTGCAGTAAAATATGCATACTTATGAAGTCAGAAAAAATTTTCAAGTCATATAAGTATACATTTTTGATACATTGCGTTCAAAAGCACCCTACGTGGTTTATAGCATTCTAACGGTCAAAACTGACAAAGAAAGACTGTAAACGTTACCTGAGATGTGCAGAACGCATGGCCGTTGACGGAATCTATAAAAAGATGCCCGAACTTTATAGATCTGAAAAAGAAAATCGGATTTCTATAGAAACTCAAAACTGAACATGACTTTTGAGAGCCCCCTGCTGCCCAATATAAATTCACAAGAGGGAGCGGACCCACCCGCGGCAGTCGTACCTCTACCTGTGGCTCCCTAAGGTGGGCCCTACCCCCTCCGACTTCGTCCAGTTCTAGTTGAAATGAAGTTTACAGGAGCTGAAAAGTTAAATCTGAGAAAAAACTGCTACGCGATTGAGCGTATTGGCCTGAAATCCCGCGTTTAAGCAGCGAATTCCTGACAGACAGAGGAACTTCATCTGAAACATTGGTTGTCATCCTGAAGCAATATCCGGGGACCAATGGTGAAAACTTCTGAAAAATTGATGAAAAACTGCACAAAACTGTCGAAAACTACCACTGTCAAAGCATCAGGTACAGACCGGTGATAGTTTAGCCATTGGCTCAACCCCAGCGAAGCATTGGATACAGACCAGTGATAGTTCAGCCATTGGCACAACCCCAGCGAAGCATCAGGTACAGACCGATGATAGTTCAGTCGTTGTCTCAACCCCAACAAAGCATTGGATACAGACCGATGACAGCTCAGCTGTTGGCAAAACCCCAGTGAAGCATCAGGTACAGACCAGTGACATTTTAGCCATTGGCTCAACCCCAGCGAAGCATTGGGTACAAACCGATGATAGTTTAGCCATTGGCTCAAACCCAGCGAAGCATCGGGTACAGACCGATGATAGTTCAGCCGTTGGCACAACCCCAGCGAAGCATCGGGTACAGACCGATGACAGTTCAGCCATTGGCACAACCCCAGCAAAGCATCGGGTACAGACCGGTGACAGTTCAGTCGTTGGCTCAACCCCAGCGAGGCATCAGGTACAGACCGGTGGCATTCAGCCGTTGAAGGCTACTTTAGCGAAGGTCAGACTGACTGACACTATCGGCCGTTGGCACAACCCCAGCGAAGCATCGGAAATGGTCTGGTGACATTCAGCAGTTGAAAGATACTTTAGCGAGGTTCAGATTGCTTGACAGCTTAGTCATTGGCGAATACTCTAGCAAAGCATCGGGAATGATCCGATGGTGGAAACAGTATATCAATCTATCCCCATATAGGACAGATGATGGAATCTGTTATACAAATCCTTAGAAGGAACACCGAGAAGATTTGGTGATTCAACCTCCTGTTGCAAACTACCGAGGAATTGAAGACCTGGAAAGATGACCATTTATAAAAGCAGTAAAAAGGCCACAATAAAAAGGAAACAGCGCAAGACAGCTCAACGGACAAACTGCGAGAAATTGAAGACCTGGTTATAAACCTGTCTTTTTGGACTCAGAAAAGGGTTTACTCCCATGTCATTGCGACACTCTCGTCGAGGGCTTTCCGGAAAGGTATAGCACGCCTCAAACGGACGCTCCGATCAAAAGTTAGAAAGTTTTAAATCTGACCTCGCGTTGCTCGGAGTGCACGTACTTCGAGACGATGAAACCCGCCATGTGGAGCCACAGGTAGACCCGTGGCTGCCTCTGGTAGGGCCGCTCCATTTGGTCTATATATATGAGTGCACCCCCAGCTCATTTTATATAGAAAAATCTCTGGAACTCTACCCATTTTGCTTCTCAGCCCCACTCTTGTACTCCAAACCCAATTTTTATCACTCTAACATGTAGGTATACTCATATACTACTACATATCAAAAATTAACCGGTAGAAAAAGACGTTTGAAGCCTACCAAGTGGAAAAAAGCCCGTGTAGCAGTCCATTGTGAGTATTTTTACGATCAAAAAGTTCATACTACTTCATTGCGCATTTATACACTTGTACGTTAAGTTTAGTTTTCTTAATATGCCCGGAAACTCAGTTATGTGGCCGTTTTTGCTTACGTTTTCGTACATTTTAGTATATTTACGCATTTTTTGGCATTTCTACAACCCGGATCGACGATCCGCAGCTTTTATCATCTTATATATATATATATACACGTATATATACCCTTCACCGGACTTGGTTATCTTCCCAGTTCTGGTTTGACTTTTTTTGTATATATTTAACTATATATATACTAACTTTTCAATTCTGCCAAGCCCGAATGTCAAATCCGTGGTAGTTTACTATTTTTATATATATAACTATACATATATAAATTTTTCTGACTTATTTGGGCCTGGATTTCTACTTCAGTGGCCTTTTTATTGCTTTAATATATATATACTAACTGTATATATTAACTTTTTACATTCTAGCTTGGCCTGGATCATTCTGTGGCCTTTTTACTGTTTTTATAAATATATATATACTTACATTTCTGTCCGGACAAAGGATATAATGTCCGTCGCCCTTTATAGTTTTTTATATATATATTTACTTTCTGCTGAGCCTGGACAATTTCAGTAGCTTATTTACAGCTTTTATATATATATATTTCAATTCTGTCAAGTCTGGATCATCCCTGTGGCTTTTTACAGCTTTTATAAATATATATATATATATATATATATATATATATATTCATTCCAGTCCGGGCATAGGATTTGACATCTGTCGCCCTTTATTGCTTTTATATATATATTTCCATTCTGTCAAGCCTGGATTACTCTGTGGCTTTTTACAGCTTTTATATATATATATATATATATATTTATATTCCAATCCGGGTATCGGAGTGAAAACTCATCGCCCTTTACAACTTTCATATATATATAACTATATATATATATATATATATATTTCTTTTATTCATTGTGATTAATTGTTGCTTTAAATATTCATTTGATATGAATCGACGCTGACTCCTCTTTGGGCGAACTAGATTCTTTAAATCTCGTCAATTCTATCTTTCAAACGGTTCAAAATAGATCTAAACGGAACCGGGAAGCTAGAATGGCTGAGATTTGTTTAAATCTAGCAGTTTTTCTAGTTTATTCATTATAAAGCAACCATGCGGCCCTTAGATTGCTATCTAGTGGGAACGAGACGCTTTGGCTACGCGCAGGCTAGGATTTACTGATAAATCCTTGGTTCTTGCGACGTTTAGATGTAAATATACATTTCTGTGCATATTTGAGCTGTGCAGGTTTTATTGGCTTCCCACTGTGAGCCTAGGAATCGTGGGATTCATGATCAAGTCGATTAGAATCTAATTCCCACGATGGACAAACTCTACTTTATAAATGTACCCTGCCAGTCTTTCTGTAAAAATATACATCCAAAAGACCTTAAAACGGTTATCCGGATTTAAGGTCTCAAAATAGTGAAATAATGGTTTGTCGTGTCAGGGTCACTCCGATGGCTGTTATGCCCATGAGAAGACCGAGACTTGTATATATTCTGTGGTCGAGGATGCTTCGCAGCCCGAAAATCACCATTCACATTGAGCCAAAAGGCTGAAAAGATAAAAAAATAGAAGTATCAACATGCTTCAATTCCTATGTTAGCATAAGGGTTTGAAAATCAACCTTTCAAAACATCATTTTAATAATCTTGTCTAAAAAAGAGATTTTTGCAAATCAAATCAAACCCTTCGTATGTAGGTTTAACGAAGCATGTCCATATTTTCAAATAAAGCATAGGCCCAATTTCTTTCAGCATTCACACACACATTGCAAATAAAAAGGGAAATATTAAAAAGATGCGGTACCGTGTTTATACGGGAGTTGTGGGGTGCCTAACACCTTCAGCACACTTAACCAAGCCCCCGAACTTAGAACTTCGGTTTCAAAGATCAAGTTTCGACAGTGTCCAGCAATTGGGCCTCCTTTTAAAACAAAACTCGGTTGGGTTGGTACAACCATTTAAAATCTACTAACTGGCGACTCTGCAAAACGTTCAAATCGTCGACATGATACATGTTGGCATTTTCCTATAAAACCCCTTCAAAATCTTTTTCACAAAAAAAGATAAAATAAGGGTAGACAAAACTTAGGAAGAGAGAGAAAGATTCGGGTCCAACTCGACCAGCATTTTTTCCCAACGTTGACAATGTGATTGGTTAGCTCGACTGACTCTTGATACTCCTCGATGATCTTCTGCTTGTCGGTTTTAGAGACTATGGTCTTCTCGGACTTTAAGCGCTCAAATTCTCTTTCCAACTCGCTAGATGCTCCGATCAAGCTTCTTATTTTATTGTGAAGTTGGGCGACCTCATCTATAAGTGTTATGTAGGCCTTGTGAAGAGTATCTCTGTCTTCTTTCAGCTCGGCCCGGTCCAGAATGAGTTTCTCTTTCTGCTCGGAGAGTTTTGAATACCTCCACTTTAGTTCCTTCAGTTCCAACGATACTTTCTTCATTTCTGATGTCAGCACATAAGTATAAAGTAAAGCAGCCTGGAGTCTTTCTTGAACTCTCCTTCAGTCATTTGAAGCAACTTCGAGCAGTTCGAAGCTGTCCCGTTATGCTCTCGAGCTTATTTTTTCGAGCTAAAATCTCTTCAACTCGGAGTAGTAGCCAACCGAAGGCGTATAGCGCCTGTGAACAATATGAAAATAATAAGGATTTTTGTTCAAGAGTGGTCAATACAACAGAAAGATTAAAGAGTTTGTTCTTACCCGACCAATGGGGACGACGGTGGCGATTACCAGGTCCTCGGGTTTGAGGTCTTCAAATTTCTCGTTGTCACTCGGTAGGAGGAATGCATTAAAATTCTCGTACGAGAATTCATGTGGCAGGTCTCGAGACCAGGAAATGTTCAAAGAACTGCCTTTAAGGGTCTTCAGAGGTTGTTGCCTCTTCGGGAGGAGGAGGAGGAGGAATGTGGATATCTTCTTCTGTTCGAGCTTTCTTTAAGGGAGGTTCGACTATGATTTCTTCGGCTTGAGGCTCAGAAGGAGGATCCCCGGCGATTCTGGGATCGAGGTGGTTGAAAGGATCCTTCGTGATAGGGGTCTCGGTGGTAGAAATGGTGGATGGTTCTGCTGGTTTAGTTTGCTTCCTTCTTTTCTTCTTCAAAAATACTAGTTTATCGGATCTGGTCAGTTCTACGGATTTTTTGGTGAGTAGTTTTGGAGCCATTGGGATGGCGGTTATTGGTTGTACCTTGAGGGGTGGTTCGGCAATTGGAGAGGTGTTTGGAGGTGTATCGATCGTGATTTCTGTGATAAGAATGGACTCGATTTCGGCGTTCTCATCAGTAATTGGATGGAGGATTGGCTCTTTGGGGCGGGATTGTTCTGAGCCAGATGCTTCAAATCCCTTGGGTTTAAAGATTGATACTGAAAATATAAAAGAAGAAGTAAAATCAATAAACGGTTAATGTTGCATTAAAAGGGGAAGCTTCATATTAATGCTTACAACCATGTCTGTAGAGCCAAGCTGGATCGAACAATACTCTGAGGGGTCAATCGACTCTTTTCATCTTGCTGTAGAAGGATCGAAAGGCGCTGATTCGTTTATTAGGAAATTGGGTGACTTTGAGAACGGGGTCATTTGGGCAGGCCCAGTTTAGCAATAGTTTCAGGTCGGATCCTTTGATAAAATCCATTGTGACTACCATCCTCTATGCTCGATGGAGTTTTTATAGGGGTAGTTGTTCCAGGGCAGAGGCTTAGTTAGCGAAGGTCGGACTCTTTACTTTTTGATATGGTGAATAGTGCGAATAAGATGTCCAATCCTGGAGTGATCTTCAGTTCATTGCAGAAAGCAAGGAATGAAGTCAGATAAATGTACGCATTCAGTACTAGTTGTGCGAACCCAGTACCGATTAGCCCTAGGAAGGATGAGATAAATTTGGGCAAAGGGAATCGGATTCCATATTTGAGGGCGTAGAGATGGACGACTACCCATTCTCCATTTGGGCGCCAGTACATTCTCTCATTGAGATCAGGGACTCGGATGGAGTATTCAGGAGGTATCTGATATTGTTGTCTGATGGTGTTCACTTGATTGTCCATAATAAAAGATAGGGTCTTCACATGTGGGAAAGCTTTGGCAAATTTGTATTCCTTCCGGATCTGCATCTCAGTAAGTTCAGCATGTGATAGTGTTTTTGAAGATGGGGTTGAAGATGATGAGATGTCTTTGAAGCCTAGGGTTTCGATGATCGTCGACATTGGAACCTCGACTGAAACTAGGTCATCAGTTGCTATGGAGGTATGTGGGGCAGATGAAGTTGGGATGTTTGGGGTGGCCATTGAAGTGTATGGAATCGGAATTATGGCAAGTTGTTTGGCCAGAAATATGGATTATTGTAGAAGAAAGAGAGTTGCAGATAGCTCTTGGTAACTTTTAAAGTTTTAGATTTGCAAATAGCGGTTGTTTTGTGGGAAAAGGTTCTTTTTGAACATTTGACTTTTCAACTTCCCTCGATTACATAAATACGGCGCACTTAATTCGGCCGAAATGATGGCGAACGTGGGGATAATGTGGGGGTCCAGTAATGAGTATTGAGTGGTTTGCCAAAGAGGTTGAGCTTTGGATCATTTATGATTAAATATTGGGGCTTTTATTGAAGAAATCTTCCATTAAATGTCCCATTTAACGGAAGACTGGGGGAGCAATGTTGGGGCGTGAATATCAGTGCCCGATTTGTGTGGTGGGCCAGAGTCTACGTGGAGGTATTTAACCCTACGTGGGAATCTATTTTGACAGTTGATTATTTTAAGGAATCAAAGATTCCTAATTGCATTTAATTTCTTCTTAGGAAAGTGTCAGGATATAATCCGACTTCCTTTCTTTAAGGAGATTTATTTCGATCCTACAGGGCCGACCCTGATATTTTCAAGGCTATAGGCTAAAATAAAATTTGGGGCTCCTTACATTAAAAAAAAAGTCACTTCTTCAAGAGCAACAAATGATAAAAAAAGGACTACAATTTTTAATATCACTTAATAGGATACTATTGAGTTCAAATAAAAATCTTACAATTACAAAAGATCAATACCTGATTACTGAAAAACTACCCTTCTTGTATTTTTGGCCTCAAAAGTTTCAATTAAGCTTGAATAGTCAAGCTTATGAACCAACTATTTTTCAATCGACAACAAAGCTAAACCGTTCAATCTTTCCTGTAATATAGTTGATCGAAGATAAGATTTGATCAACTTTAATTTTGAAAAGCTTCTCTCAGCAGAGGCAACAGTAACTGGTATGGTTAATAGAATTCTGTAAGTAACCCAAGCATTTGGGTAACACTCTTCCATTTGCTTCAAATAGTGCAATACATTCACTGTCCTCTTTGTATCTTTTGGTATAGCTCCTTTCAAGTAACTCAACTCATGGAATAGGTCACTTCCATTAACATCAGAGACATCACCATCTTTTAACAAAGCTTCAAGATTCTTACAATAGTCCATCAAACTATTATTATCTATAGACTTCAAATAGTGCAATACATCGTGTGTTTTTCTCTTTCTAATTTGATAGATATCACCTTTTTTTCTTTATATACATATGAAAAAAAAAATTGGGCCTCAAAATTTTTTTGGGCTCTAGGCCTATGCCTCTTGGGCCTATGCTCAAGGCCGGCCCTGCGATCCTATTAAGGAATCATACCTAATGAGGAATTTTATTTTTATATGGGGAAGAAGGTGTGATCATTATTAATACAAGGTTATACCCTAATTATCATGTACACACAAAACATTTAATATTATTTACAGCACTATTACATACGCCTCCATTGTTAAAACCTTATTCAGCCTGTACTTATTCTCACAACGGAGTTATCTTTCGACGGTCCAAGTCGTCAAGTTTCATGTGTGATTTCGTTTTTGCGCAGGATTGAACACGCTTTTGGTGATTGAGGCTCGTAGACGAATCTTAGCGTTAACAAATAGCTTTAAGTTAATTTATTTTCTGTGTTCTTAAGTTAACTAGCCACCATACCACAGTAGAATACTCCATAAAGTATTGAAAGGGGTGTTTTTAAAATAATGCATGTTAAGGATCATCTCTAAATAAGGGCCTATATGTAACAGAAAGTGTTAAAAGTTACTATAACCACCTAAAATTTTACAATCTCATGAAAATGAAATAATCTAAGGTTACTATAACCTAAAATTTTACAATCTCATAAAAATGAAATAACCTACTTGTTTAATTATGCATAGGGTTGTAATTTATAAATACAATTAGAAAGAGAACAAAGAATACATAACAATTTATTTATTTTTTAAAAATAAATCATCAAAAATTGGCTTTGAAAAACAATAATTTACAAACCAAGTGCATACATAAAAGTGTATAAAACAAGACTAATCGACAAAAAAATAGGTGACCAACTTATGCATAAAAACGTGCAAAAGCAAACACTCACAAGCTGTCCTCTGTTTTCTAATTAGTAATCAGCAACTGAATCCAAGAACACTTGCTCAAAGAATTTTATTTTCAGATTCCGGTACGTCTTTATCTGCTCTGTCATCTGCATCTCCTGCCTTATCACCAGCTAAATGGTCGAAAAAAGAATCAAGGTACCAGGGACAGTTTTCATTCCAATCACCCCTACTGGCCTGCTCTCGCCATTTTTGATCGGCTATCATATCAGGGGATAGTCCCCATTCAAGCATCTCTTTTTCAGTGTGATTGATTGCCAGGCTGTATTCTCCGCCAGGGCCTAACTGCAATACTCGAACCTCTGCGTTTCCTGGATTGTTTAGGTACTCGAATTGCTCAACTGTCCACTTAAACCACTTCATGAGGAACACTCGCGAAGCTAGCCCGTGGGATACAATTACAAAATTTAAGTCATCAGAGGGGTTATGCTGAAGCCTATGCATGTCTATATCCCTCCAAAGCGATTCGAGAAAACCTGCACAAGCGTTTCATATTAAATTGCTATATAAGAAATCTACAACTTATTGTTTTAAAATTGTGGAACTCAAGTCCCTTTCAACGCTTGAAACTTGAAAAGAACAAAATTACAAAATTAAAATTGATTATTGCTCTGTTGATCAATCATCAACTTTCAAGCTGGAAAAGGAATAAAACTGACATTATCTGGTTTTTTGTGTGTTCTCCAATCACCGAGGTGGATGAGAAGTATCAATGAAATTTTACCTGTCATAAACAGAGAAGTAGAAGTTTCTCCATTCAAAGGATGTTTAAGCTTCTTTCACACAGAACAAAAGTAAATTTAGAGCAAAATATATCAATCGCGCATATGATTTTTGCTAGCTGGAAGAGTAATGCTAGGGGTACTAATGTGTCATTACATTGCTCAACAATTCACGTATATTACATAATATTTCACCATAACTTGATCGAACAATGTATCTAATAATGATTAATGACACATCAATTTGTATCCTAGCATTTCCTTTCGTGGGAAGGTAGCCCAATGCAACCCAGCTAGCCCCCAATCAACACAAAAAAAAAAAGAAGCACCACTACCTTATAGCTCAAGGGGTGTATATATACGCACCCTAATATGTAAAAGAGAATATATGACCCTTCATATATAAAACTAATTAACCATTTACTTTTTATCCATTTTGGACTTGAGACAAAATGTGTATAGACTTGGTTAATCGTTTCAAAACTTGATTCTCAACATAAATGAACCTAAACTACTATATTCATTAATTATTTCCTTAATCAATAGAATTCTTTATAATTTGACCCATTTTATAACATAATTTATTTAAAAAATTGAATGAAAGACTAGAACACATAAAATATTAGAAAACATGAAATAAAATAAAGATTTATAACTGCTAAAACTTTTTGTTCATATATTTTAAGGCATGATATATAATTTAATTTTATGTACCATCATGACTGATAAAAATATATGATAATAATTTACATTTCATGAAGATAACTTAAAGAGAGTTGGAGTTTTTTTTTAAGCATAATTAATAATCTTCAAGTTCAAATGGACAAGTAATGAATGTGTTAATCGGCTTCCCATTAGCTAATATAGGTAATATAGTCTCTTTAATTGTTAAGTAATTGTTAAGGGTGTGCAACAATCAATTTAGGGTGTGCATATGTTATTGCCGTAAGCTTAATGTTATTGCACAAAGTTTCCCAATATATCGGCAATAGTCTAGCACCATTGAGATTCTATTTCCTTATCTGGGTAAAGTTCTTGAGAGCCTTCAAAACCAAGAATTAGCGTCCCCAACACTGTCATCTGAAAAGAGTTATAATTAAATATAAGCTTTTCTCATTTTCTTTGGAACTACCTCGTAAATTTTTAATTGGCAAAAAGTGAAGAGAATTTATTTCTCTTAAGCTACTTCTGCTAATGGATTCTGTTGTATATTCTCTCTATTTTTTGTTTATTTATTTGTTTTGTCGCAATTTTGACTTGTATAATCTAGAAAAGTGCCACCACGATGATAATTATCCCTAAACCCTTAGAAATTATATTGAATGAGAATAAAGCTGGGCTATAATCATACCCCTCAATTAGTCAGTAAAAAGTAGAAGAATACATAAGGAAACTGCTTCAACTTTCTCCGACAAGTCCCGCTAATCTATTAAATATGTTTCCTTCCCTCATACTTATGCTCAATAGCCAATGTAATTTGAGCCATATAAACTAATATCTTCAGCAAAATATGATTCCTACGAAACTATAGCATGAACATGTAACAAAGTTGATCTTTTTCCTCTTATTCCTTGTAATCTATGTGATAAAGAATTCACTTCCCTTATGTTATGTTTGGATTGAAGGATTGAAGGATTGAAGGAGGGAATGGAATGACTCATTTTTATAGAATAAAAAAATTATATTTGGTTGCTCCATTAGAATGAAATGAACCATTCTCATTCCACCCAAATTTATGAATTTTATTCCTTGAGGGAGGGTATGGAATGACTCATTCCAGCAGGAATGGAATAAATCATTCCACTCTCTATTCTATTCTATTCTATTCCCTTCTCTTTTCCATTCCTTCACCCATTCCATTCCTTTACTCATTTCATTCTTTCAATTCAATCGTAACATTACTTCTCTCAGTCTCACTATAATATCAGCTATTACCTCATATTCAAGAGTCAGCTATAGGGTATTCAAGAGTCTAATGCAGCTAGTATTGAAGACAGTAACTAGTAACATAAGAGATCATAAAGAACTTGATAGAGCAAAAACCATCATTATCCCAAACATTGCAAATAAATTTTAACCCTAAAATCAATTTGCACCTTAAACTTTATTTGAATTAAATACACCCTATAGTTTTAATGAGAAAACAAAATGCACCCTCCCCGCACCCTCTCTATCAAAACAGTTTGCTCCCAAAACTTTAGTATGGAGGGTGCAAATTGTTTTGAAACTCAGTTTAGGGTGTATTTAATTCAAAATAAATTTTAGGGTGCAAATTGATTTTAAGATTAAAGTTTAGGGTTCAATTTGAGATTTAGTCTAAAAGACACTATAGCATTTACCTATTTCAGGGGGGGGGGGGCGTTATTTTCACTTGGGAAAATAATATTTTTAGGTCTCACTAATACTTTGTGAAAATGTCAATTGTACATTTGGAACTTGCAAAATTGAGGGAAGAAAACAATATGAAATCTAAAAATTATTTGAACATTATTAAGTATCTATAAACTAAATTTAAGAATTGCTATTGATATTTGAATTTTAGAGATATAGATAATTGGATTTATGTATGTTAAAGATAGTTTTTCTAATTTTTATATGTATTTTTATTTTCTCCCCTGTTTCATTTCCCCTAAGTTTCAAAACATACCTTAAAAAAAGAAAATAAAAAGAAGAAAAGAAGAACAACAAAACATGATAAAAAAAATTAGATAATTGATATTTTTCACATGTAAATATGATATTTTCTCTCACATAAAAATATGATATTTTCTATCTCACATAGATGTAAGTCCGGTCATTATATAAGTGAGAGTAACTACGTGAAAATATCATGTCATTGAAATTTAAATTTCTAATAATTAAAACAAACAAATACTCCCTCTATTTCATAATATTAACTTTTTTTAAGTTAATTGGAGATATTTTTAAATTCACAATTAAAATGTATTAATTTATTTATAGACAATACATTTATAAAAATAATAAATTATCTAAAAAAATACTAGTAAGTAATACTACTATTTATTTGCAAGATTAACATTTTCGAAAGTTAGATGATCAGGTAAATTTTGAATTTAAAACTGTCAAATTGACTTTGAAAGTCAACTTTTATATCAAAACTCTATGTTTGTTTGGCAACCCAATCCCAATTTAACCTTTTAAAAACTAAAATTGAAATCACATTTGCAGTTCAATAAAATTCAAATTTAGTCAAAAACTTTGGTGCTCAATCCTAATTTCAAGCATAGCAATTGAGTTGCCAAACATAACCTAAACAGAAAAATTCTTACTTGAAACGCGATCAAACACATCAGCAGCAGATTCTCCCTCCGGAAACCGATAAAAGAACCTCCCAAATCTCTCTCTAGTCTCCTTAATCACCTTCATTCTCTCCGCCACCTGAAAATTCCCAAAATCCTGTTCTCTAATCCTAACTTCCTCCCTCACTCCGATCACCTTTTTCCGATTAAACGAGCGCCCGATCTCCCGCAGCGTCGACCGAGTCCGCTCGTACGGCGACACGTAGAAGTACACCTTCCAGTTGCCGGAGCGACCCTCATCGGACATAATCCGCCGGATCTTTTCTCCGGCGAGCTTTCCCTGCTCGATTCCTTGTTTAGTTAGCGGGATCTTGTAGTCCGGTGTGGTTCCGTAAGCTGAGCCGTCTATGTTCCCTTGGCTCTCGCCGTGACGAACCAGGATTATTCTCTTTGGTAGAGATTTATGCTGTTGTGTTGCTACTTCTGCTGTTTGATTTGTCATTTTCTCTCTCTAAAAATGTAGATTTCCTCTCCCTCTAAAATATAGAAGGCCAATTCGTCTCTCTAAACTGTAGATGCCCACACTGACACACTCTCTCAAATTTCTCTCTCTAGTATGTAGATGCCCAATTTCTCTCTCTAAAGATTATTTGAAGTAATGTATCAAATGACAGGGTATGAATGGTTGAAACGAAGCGTGTTGATTTTGTTACATGCTGTTCCAAAAGTAACATGTTGTTGTGCTTTTTGCTTTTGCGTTTTTGTTTGGATAATGAATATGAACTTAAAACGGATAGTCAACGCTCCAAATATAACATAGTCAAAATCAGCCTTATTTTTCACACATAATTTGAATGTGAAGTAATCTTTTACTCCCACATTCGTTAGCGCATTTCATGGTTATAATAAAAAAATGATAATAACATTTCTAATCATTTCATTAGTGGTAACATATTCATTCAATTCCAAATTATAAAATTACTATTGATTTTTAAAAATATAAATTTAAAATATTATCAAACTCAAAATTAAAAAAAAAATTAAAGTCAAAAAATGATTAGAGGATATTTAACTAGTATAACTCATAGGGTTAATATGTTTATTTTTAGAGTTTTTTTAAGATAAATTCAATTGTCTGAACTTAAAAAACATATAAAAATATTTGAATATCAGAATTTTCATATGATTTGGTATGCTTGATATTGACTTTATAGTGTGAAAGTTCAATTAATCTTAGTCGTCAAAAAATATACTCCTTCCGTCCTAAATTAATTGCTCAGTTTTGATTTTTTTTAGTCAAATTGACTATTTTTTAAAATTATTTTGTGTACTATTTTTGTCAAAATATAGGTGAAGATGTTATAACAAAAAAAAGTATATACTACTAATACCAATTTTTATAATGTAAAAAATATATTTATACATGCTTAATTATTAATTTTAAAAATAGTCAATTTGACTAAAAAAAGTCAAAATTGAGCAATTAATTTGGGACGGAGGGAGTATTTCATCCGTTTCAAATTATATGATCATTATTGATTTTTAAAAGTCAACAGAGATATTTTCAAACTCAAAATTAAGATAACTCATTAAATATTATGAAATAATAAAACTTATAATGAGTAATATTTTTTAGATAATTTACGATGTTTATGATTGTATTGATTAGAATTAAAAAAATGTATGTCAATTTTTTATTTTAAAATCTCTTAAATTGACTTTAAAAGTCAATAATGATCAAATAATACGAAATGGAGTGAGTATTTATTTTGTAATGTTATAATAATGGTATTACACAACCTCAAATTAAATAAAAATTTATGTTTACTCATATTTTTGTATGATCTTTCCATCTGTAAGTTTAAATTTTAATTAAAAACTTGAGATAAACTCATTTTATAAAATTAAGGTATATAACTTATATGCCTTAGAGGTATCTCTCGTACACCCTTTATTAAAAGTTATGAAATAATAAATTTTACAATTAATAATATTTTTTAGATAGTTTACGGTATTTGTAATTGTATTGACTAAAATTAATGAGATTTATATTAATTTTGAGTTTGAAAATATTTTAAATTAAAGATAGTAAAAGACACTATTTTGAAACTGGGGAAGTATTGCAGTTTTAAAATATCTCGGTCATTTTGGACTAATTTAAAAATATCAACTTATTTAGAAAACAATTTAAAATGAAGTTTATATTAAATAAATAACCTATTAATAGTATGTGTATTTAATCTTATAATTGTTGAGTGTTACTATATTTACAAATGTACAATTTATTAACAATTTTGTCAAAAAACTTATTAAATCGTGGTTTCTAGAAATGCTTTCCAAAATATATTATAAACGGGAGAAAATGAATTACTAAGTTTTGTTTTTTAATTTTATTTTTATTAAATAGCTTAAAAAACTGAAATATATTGACATTATAAATTGTTACAAAAATGAAAAGACTACAGTAAACATATATTAGAAATGGTAATCTTTTAAAAAAAATAACAGATAATCATGAAGATGAACAATGGTAACTAGTTAATACCACAAAAAAACTTGAAAAATAGTCGTATTCTAAAAATAATAATAAAATATGTAAATTCAAGTAGTCATTTAACACAAAAAAACAAGTCATTAATGTCACACCCACATCTGAACATCTATCTCTATCAATGTACACATCGAAAAAATTATTATAAGCAAAAAATATAATTATCAAAACGGAGAAAACAAAATATCACAAGAGATGATAATTGTAAGATCTCAACTTTTATGAAATAAAAATTTAATTTAATTTATGATTATTATTTTAAAATTATAAAATGTTAAATTGATAAATGGTCAAATGAATAATTAAACTGATAAGTGAGTAAATAAAATATGAGAATTAAGTTTCTAGAGATGTGGGCCATATGAGTGGCGGCTAGAGCTGATAAATGAGGAGGGATATGTTGATTAAAATTTTCAAATGATTCCAAAAATTTTCTTAAATCATACCAAACTTTTCTCCCATTGGTCAATTCTTTTATTGGTAGGATAAGGATGATTGCTTATTGATTATGCCTTAACAAGGCAAATATGTTCAGCATTTCATTTGTTCACACTCCCTCCCGTAGCAGTAATTGCAGAAAAAGAAAAAAAATAAAGAAAAAGGAAAGAAAATAGAAGAGGAAGAAAATAAGAAAACCCAAGAAGGTAATATATCTAAACCTTAATTAATTTCTTGATTTTCATGATAGATGTAAGACCCCAAATTTTATAAATAAATATTTAAATTTTTTTACATTATTTTGAAATAGTAAGGTGTTTATTTGATAAATGTAGTAAGTTATGGTTGGAATGTGTAAATTTTACAAAGTAAGCAAGTGGTTATAAAATATTCGTTGTATTGGGAAATATTCGTTTTGTCGAGGAATATTCTTTTTGTCGGAGAATATTCGTACGACGGCGCAGTCATTGGTGGACTCCACAACGGAATGAATGTCAGATATAGAAAGCGACAGAAATAACCATTTTACAAAAATAACGGTAAAATTTTTACCGTTAAAACTGTTGAAATACCCGGTGGTTAAAATACAGTAATACGCGGTGTTGCACTATAGCACATGGTATTGCACAGTATTTCGAATTATTGATTCTTAGAAGTCACTCATTCAATAATTGTTACAGTAATTACTGTTCAATATTTTATATTATTGATCCAATAATTGCTACATTGATATTTTATATTAGTGATTCAATAATTGTCATTGCACAGTATTTTAAATTATCAAATCAATAATTCATATTATTAGAATAATATTATTAGATAGCATTATTGGCAATGCCTAATGAAGTTCTGTCTAAGAGGGGTTATTTAATTGCACGCTAGTAAGGAGAAATCCTTATTGGAAGGCCCCCTCTTTCCTGGGAACGACCTGGTTGTCAATATTGTAGTTCTGTAATATTATTTGTGAATAATTAATTTTTGATATATATGATAAGAAAATATTTATTCAATGTGGATTTAAACAGAGGAATTTTTAACATGTGACATTTGTTGAAAGTTCGTATTTTATCTTTTTCGATAAAATAATTCATTCAAATATATTATTATAATATTAAATTATAGTAGTATGATGTGATTATATAATAGTATAATTTTTATAATTAGAATGGTAACATTATTATAGTAAATTCATGGTATAAAAATAAAGTGAGGTGGAAGAGAACAAATTGAATTTGAAATCTTATGATGTAAGCAATGATGTCTTCGGAACGATGAGGTAAGCAATGATGTCATCGGAACGATGAGGTAAGCAATGATGCCATAGGATCGATGATATAAGCGATGATGTAAGCGATGATGTCATAAATTATGGCGAAAAGACTATTTTACCCTTACTATGCCAAGCCTATGAATAGAAACTCATTTCTTCATTATTTCTCACCAATTCACTAAGCTATAGAGAGGAATAATATAGAGAGAATAAGAGAGAAAGAAGAAGAGTATTCTGCTATTATATTAGTGCAGTCTCCAAATTTTTAAGGTAAGGGATATTATTTCTTTCGTATTCATGAAGAGAGTTATTTTTTTTTTCAATATTCGTAAGGGTTGTTATTCCATTCTTTATTATTCTGTTGAAATAATCTGTCTACGCGGACTACCGCATGCCTGGTGAATAACCCTTCGTATTTAGTTGTTATTAAATTGTGAAAATAATCTGTCTGAGCGGACTACTGCCAGACGGGTGAAAATACAATTGCAGTTTCATATATTGTTTCATTTCAGATTCCTAACTCTAAACTTACTACGGTAAGTATTGCTTCTAGAATTCTTGAAATGATCAGAAATTCCTTGAATTTTGCGCTTCATTTAATATTATTTCACTGGAATATTGGTATGAACTTTCTTGTGAAATTTTTATCTTTTTATGTCGAGTTACTATTCACGAGTTACTATTTATGAGTTACTATTCACGGTAAAAAAAATATATTTTTTTCTTTTCAAATCATCTTTGATTGGATCCAGGTTTTGATCTTCATTCTTGAACTCTAGATAAATTCTCTAATATTTGTCATTTATCTCACTAGATTCGTTATTCGTATTGTTTTCATCATCCTCAGTCCTAAATGGTGATATAACTGAATATCTTTGGCCTGTAGTGCAAAGATGAATGATTACTTGATGAATATCTTTGGCCTGTAGTGCAAAGATGAATGATTACCTGATGAATATCTTTGGCCCGTAGTGCAAAGATGGACAGGTGTTGAGATGAACATGACCAACTGGTGATACAAATGAATATCTTTGGCCGTAGTGCAAAAGATAAATATTTGATTCGAGATGAATATTGATTGATGTTACATGGATAAAATATTGATGATGGACTTTTAAATTATAGAAGATAGTAGACATCATTCTCTACTTAACTCTTTTAATGAATTGTCATTTTCGCTGCAGTTGTTGATCTAAAAATGGTTGTTCATAATATTTTATCTGAATTGTTGAAGACTAACGATAATTTATTCTTCATTATCTTAGTCATAATATTCTTTACTGGGCTAGTTGAGCTCACCCTTTTCTTCCATTGTTCTCTTCAGGAAATAGAAATATCGCGGGGACTACTCGGGGATCAGAGTGATGGTCAGAGTTAGATCAGTAGAAGTCCTCACTATTCTATAAAATAGTGGAATAATGATTATAATTAATAAGGAGTGAATTTGAATGTTTATATTTCGTATTATATACGATTTGAATTGAAATTCACAGTTTGTGTGATCGTAATTTGCACGACCGTATGTTATAAAAGATTGTATTTGAATTCTGTACCATGTATTTGGCGACTCAGAATGGGTTGGTATTGAACCTATTTTGGGGGGCGTCACAGTTGGTATCAAAACTTAGGGATATGATCTCTGGCGGAGATCTGAGAATAGAACTAGGAGGGGAGAGACGAGTAAATCTTTCGCTAGTGTGTGTCCTATCTAAGCTTATTTGGTATTTAATTGGTCGTTTGGAACATGGGGTTAATATGTGATATGTTAATTTATTTGATTAACCCTTGTTTTATGGTAGTATTTGAGAATGGCAGCTGAAAATCTAAATAATGGAGTGAATGAGACAGTTGAGACACCTTTAATCACCAACCAGGAGAACGTGCAACAAGAAGGCAATATTCCTTCTGGAAACGACACCACCGATCAAACGATGAACGATGGGATGTTTAGAAACTTTTTGCAGTTTATGCAAAACCAGACGAGGGAGACTCGTGTTCATAATACAGGTGGAAATAACAACTCGCAGCTTGTCACTGCCAAGCAGTTTAAAGAGTTGGGACCACCAGAGTTTCAGGGAAAGCCAGATCCAATCAAGGCAAAAAATTGGATTAAGCAAATTACCAAGATATTTGATGTCTTGGGATTCACGGAGGAACAGAAGGTTTCATTTGCCACCTTTATGTTCCGTGGAGAGGCAGATTACTGGTGAGAATCTGTGAAGCGTACCCAGCCTGCCGCACTCAAGATGTCTTGGGAGGCATTCTAGAAACTGTTCAATGACAAGTACTTTCCAGAAAGTATTTGTCACATGAAAGAGGTAGAGTTTATCAGACTAGAACAGAACAACATGACTGTGTCCCAGTACGAGGCTAAGTTCGCGGAGTTATCCCGATTTGCACCTCATTTGGTGGAGAATGAGGAACGTATGACGCGGATGTTTCTTAGAGGTTTGAAACCTGAGATTCGTCAATACCTCATTTCTCACAAATTTTCTCTATATTAGGATGTAGTGAACAGGGCCCAGTTATTAGAACGAGATAATGATTATGTTTAACCAAGGGACAACAACCAAGGTCGTACTGGTGGCAGCAGTCAGCGAAATAATGACAACCAGTGGGGAGAAAAGTATCATGACAGAAGCGGTAACCACTCCGGTGGCAATCGTGGCCATGATAATAGAAGAAGATTTTAAGAAGAAAAGGTATAATAATTAGAACGTGAAGACGTCGACAGCAGCACCAGTATCAACTGTTTCTAGGGGAGGAGAACGACCACCGGTTGTATGCTATAAATGCGAGCAAAAGGGACACATCAGTCCAAACTGCCCACAACAATTCAAGGTATGTTATAACTATGGAAAGAAAGGTCATATAGCTCGAGATTGTCCTGTAGCAAAATCAAGTCCAGCAGGGATGGTAACTCCAAAGGCTATCCCTGACAAGTCAAAGTCAGTGGTTCCTAGAAGAGCGTTTGTCGTGACTGCCCAAAACGTGAAGAACCCGAACGAGGTGATCACGGGTAAGCTAGTCATAAACTCTGGCGAAGTCTATACCTTATTAGATGCCGGTGCTACCCATTCTTTTATTTCACCTACTTATGCTCAACGTTTGAACTTGACTCCTAAGAAATTTGACTTTGACTTATTTGTTGAAACTCCGTTAGGAGAAACTTTCGTTACATTCACAGTTTATAAATTTGCTTGATTCAAATTGGTACCCTTACCCTACTTGAGAATTTTATATCTTTGAAAATACTTGCATTTGATGTGATTTTTGAATAGACTGGTTAGCCACTCATCATGCCAAAATTGATTGTTTTGTAAGGTTGTTAGCTTTCATTCAAACAACCAGACCACTAAAATCAATCAATGTCATTTCAAGTCATAAAGCTATTCATTTATTGAAAAATAGATGTCAAGCTTTCTTAGCCCATGTCACTGATTTAAATCAGAATACATCAGATTTGAAAGATATTTTTTTTGTTAATGAGTTTTCTGATGTATTTCCCGAAGAACTTCTTGGTCTACCCCAGAACGTAAAGTTGAATTATTTATTGACCTTGAACCCGGTACAAACCCATTTTTAAAATCCCATATTGAATGGCTCCTATTGAACTTCAGGAGTTAAAGGTCCAACTACAGGAGTTGTTAGACATCGATTTTATACATCCTAGTACATCTCCTTGGGGTGCTTCTGTTTTATTCGTAAAGAAGAAAGACGGTAGTATGCGACCACGTATTGACTGTCGAGAGTTGAACCATGTCACCATCAAGAATAGGTATCCGCTACCTCGCATTGATGACCTGTTCGACTAGTTGCAAAGTGCGTAATTTTTCTCAAAGATCGATCTCCGTTCTGGATATCATCAGTTAGAGATTAGAACTGATGACATTCCAAATACCTTTAGAACTCGATACGCGCATTAAAAATTTCTAGTTATATCTTTCGAATTGACCAATGTCCATACTGCGTTCATGGACATGATGAACCGAATATTTGAGAGAATATTTGGATCATTTCGTGGTTGTCATTATCGATGACATCCTAATATACTCCGAAAGCCTCAAATATATTTCTTTACTTAGAATGAACTCAACATGCGACAACGACGTTGGCTCGAGCTGTTGAAAGATTTCAAAAATACCATTCAGTACCATCCTGGAAAAACAAACGTGGTAGCTGACGCGTTGAGTAGAAGATTATATGCAGGAACGAGTGCAATGCTGTCAACACAAAGGTCCATTTTGTATGACGTACAAAGGATGGAGATAGAGTTAAAGACTCCAGGGAGTCACATGATGAAGTCAAATATACGCGTAGAACCAACTTTAATTGATAAAGTTAAAGCTGCTCAAGCTATAGACCCGGAGCTGATGAAGATGAAGAAGAAAGTGCAAGAAGGTGCTATTCCAGAAGCAAAAATCGATGAAGAAAGAATACTTCGAGTCAACTCCAGACTTTGTGTTCCTAACGATTCCGATTTGAAGTATAAAATCATGATGGAGGCACATAACACATCGTTTGCAATCTATCTTGGGAGTACCAAAATGTATTGTGATCTTCGACATACATTTTGGTGGAGCAATATGAAGAGAGAGATCGCGAAGTTTATCTCGAGGTGTTTAACGTGTAAACGTATCAAGGCGGAGCATCGAGTGCCAAAGGGTCAGTTTGCAGAAAGTTATGGACACCGATTTACGATTCATTGGTTCATTTGAGATCCTTGACCGAGTAGGAAATGTGGCCTATAGACTCGCTTTACCTCCAAGCATGTCTTGTGTTTATAACGTTTTTCACATATTTGTGCTACGTAAATACGTGAAAGACCCAAACTATATTATTGAGTTAGAACCGGACGAGATAGCCGAAGATTTAATGTACGAGGAGGTACCTGTCAAGATCTTGGATAAGAAGGAACATGTCTTACGCTCAATGATTATACCTTAAGTTAAAGTTTTGTGGAGGAACCATGATATTGAGAAAATGACCTGGGAGTTGGAATCGAAAATGAAAGCGAGGTATCCTCACTTTTTCGACATACTAGGTACGTACTTCAATTTCGAGGATGAAATTTCATAAGGAGGGGAGGTTGTAAGACCCCAAATTTTATAAATAAAGATTAAATTTTTTTTTATATAATATTTTGAAATAGTAAGGTGTTTATTTGATAAATGTGGTAAGTTATGGGTGGAATGTGCAAATTTTATAAAGTAAGCAAGTGGTTATAAAATATTTATTGTGTCGGAGAATATTCGTTTTGTCGAGGAATATTTTTTTTGTCGGAGAATATTCGTACGACGGCGCAGTCATTGGTGGACCCCACAACGGAATGAATGTCAGATATAGAAAGCGACAGAAATAACCTTTTTACAAAAATAACGGTAAAAATTTTACCGTTAAAACTGTTGAAATACCCGGTGGTTAAAATATAGTAATACGCGGTGTTGCACTGTAGCACATGATATTGCACAGTATTTTAAATTATTGGTTCTTACGTAAGAAGTCACTCATTCAATAATTGTTACAGTAATTACTGTTCAATATTTTACATTATTGATCCAATAATTGCTACATTGATATTTTATATTAGTGATTCAATAATTATCATTGCACAATATTTTAAATTATCAAATCAATAATTCATATTATTAGAATAATATTATTAGATAGCATTATTGGCAATGCTTAAGGAAGTTCTGTCTAGGAGGGGTTATTTAATTGCTCGCCAGTAAGGAGAAATCCTTATCGGAAGGCCCCCTCTTTCCTGGGAACGACCTGGTTGTCAATATTATAGTTCTGTAATATTATTTGTGAATAATTAATTTTTGATATATATGATAAGGAAATATTTATTCAATGTGGATTTAAACGGAGGAATTTTTAACATGTGACATTTGTTGAAAGTTGGTATTTTATCTTTTTCGATAAAATAATTCATTCAAATATATTGTTATAATATTATATTATAGTAGTATGATATGATTATATAATAGTATGATTTTTATAATTAGAATGGTAACATTATTATAGTAAATTAATGGTATAAAAGTAAAGTGAGGTGGAAGAGAACAAATTGAATTTGAATTCTTATGATGTAAGCAATGATGTCATCAAAACGATGAGATAAGCAATGATGTCATCGAAACGATGAGGTAAGCAATGATGTCATAGGATTGATGATGTAAGTGATGATATAAGCGATGATGTCATAAATTATGACAAAAGGACTATTTTACCCTTACTTTGCCAAGCCTATAAATAGAAGCTCATTTTTTTATTATTTCTCACCAATTCACTAAAGCTATAGAGAGGAAAAGTATAGAGAGAATAAGAGATAAAGAAGAAGAGTATTCTACTATTATACTAGTGCAGTCTTCAAATTTTTAAGATAAGGGGTATTATTTCTTTCATATTCATGAAGAGAGTTATTTTTTTTTCAATATTCGTAAGGGTTGTTATTCCATTTTTTATTATTCTGTTGGAATAATCTGTCTACGCGGACTACCGCATGCATGGTGAAATCCTGTTGTTATTCAATTCTTTATTTTTCTGTGAGAATAACCTGTCTATGCGGACTACCGCATGCCTGGTGAATAACCCTTCGTATTCAGTTGTTATTAAATTATGAAAATAATCTGTCTGAGCGGACTACCGCCAGACGGGTGAAAATCCAATTGCAGTTTCGTATATTGTTTCATTTCAGATTCCTAACTCTAAACTTACTACGGTAAGTATTGCTTCTAGAATTCCTGAAATGATCAGAAATTCGTTGAGTTTTGCGCTTCATCTAATATTATTTTAGTGGAATATTAGTCTGAATTTTCTTGTAAAATTTTTATCTTTTTATGTCGAGTTACTATTCACGAGTTACTATTCATAAGTTACTATTCACGGTAAAAAAAATATTTTTTTCTTTCCAAATCATCTTTGATTGGATCTAGGTTTTGATCTTCATTCTTGAACTCTGGATAAATTCTTTAATATTTGTCATTTATCTCACTAGATTCGTTATTCGTATTGTTTTCATCATCCTCAGTCCTAAATGGTGATATAACTGAATATCTTTGGCCTGTAGTGCAAAGATGAATGATTACTTGATGAATATCTTTAGCCTGTAGTGCAAAGATGAATGATTACCTGATGAATATCTTTGGCCCGTAGTGCAAAGATGGACAGGTGTTGAGATGAACATGACCAACTGGTGATACAAATGAATATCTTTGGCCGTAGTGCAAAAGATAAATATTTGATTCTAGATGAATATTGATTGATGTTACATGGATAAAATATTGATGATGGACTTTTAAATATTAGAAGATAGTAGACATCATTCTCTACTTAACTCTTTTAATGAATTGTCATTTCCGCTGCAATTGTTGATCTAAAACTGGTTGTCCATAATATTTTATCTGAATTGTTGAAGACTAACGATAATTTATTCTTCATTATCTTAGTCATAATATTCTTTACTGGGCTAGTTGAGCTCACCCTTTTCTTCCACTGTTCTCTTCAGGAAATGGAAATATTGAGGGGACTAGTCGGGGATCAGAGTGATGGTCAGAGTTAGATCAGGAGAAGTCCTCACTATTCTATAAAATAGTGGAATAATGATTATAATTAATAAGGAGTGAATTTGAATGTTTATATTTCGTATTATATACGATTTGTATTGAAATTCACAGTTTGTGTGATCGTAATTTGCACGACCGTATGTTATAAAAGATTGTATTTGAATTCTGCACTATGTATTTGGCGACTCAGAATGGGTTGGTATTGAAACTATTTTGGGGGCGTCACAATAGAAGTTAAGTTTTATGAAGTTTATTTGTATATGACATATTTATGGTTGTATGGGATAGATTAAACTTACAAAAACATGAATCAAATGAAAGAAATCAGGAAATTAAAAGAAGAACAAAATCTAAAAATTTCAGAAAAATTAGTTTACTACTTGATTTTGTAAAATTCATAACTCTTTGTGTATAATGAGTTAGGAAATGTAACAATCGAGAATTTTTGTATATTAATTTTAAATATTTGTTGAATTAAATTAATATTTTTATTTATTTATTTATTGAGTTGAATGAATAATTGATGTGATTATATTGTGGCGTAATTTAATTAAGTGCAATATATTAATTAAGTTGATGTTTAATATTAAATTGATGTGCAAGTAATTTTGAAGTGTAGTTCTAATTTAGTTGAGATAATTAAATTAGATAAATAGTATGTGGTATTTGGTAATAATGATTTAATGATATAATGATTTAATTATAGTAATGTTTGATTTAATTTAAATAATTAAATTAGAGATTTACTAATTTGTTACATGGAATTATGATTAATGAGTAAATTATAATTGTGTAACAATTTAATTTATATGGCAATTGTATTTAATTAATTGATGTTAGCTTTAATTTAATTAAATTAGGATAGTGAGGCTTAATTAAATAAAGTGTGACATTTAAAACTATGTAGTAAAAGAGTTATTGAAATAAATTAAAAGGGTTTTAATTCTGTTTTACCAAACAAGGCTTTTAAATCTATTTTAAAGTAGTTTTACCAAACAAGGCCTTAGTTCCTAAAAAATTTATTTTTTAAAATTAAAGGGTTTTTGCCAAACAAGCCTTATGGATTTTGATTTTCAAAAATACATAACTGATATATTTATTAAAGGATTAATTAGTCATCATTTATTATATTATGATATTATATGTGTTATATGTATATCAGTATAGTTTTTACGTTAAAATAGAGTTTGAAGAAGAACAGAGTAAGCTAGAGAAGAACGAAAGAAAGAAGAAGAAGGCTATGTGAAAACAAAAGAGAGTTGATATCATCATCTTATTCTAAAACTAAGGCTAAGCTAAGATAATCATCTAACATTAAGGTTATGAATTATTGTTCTTCATGGATATTCATAGTTTAGTTTTCTGTAATTTGAGTTTTCATGATAATTGGAATTGGTAGTTGATGATTTGGTTAGATAAGTGTTATATGAATTGGTAGATGTTTATAATTCATTATATGTATGCTATAAACGATTTTCAAAAATCAAAATATTATAAAAACAAGTTTTAAATGAAGAATGCATGTTCTTATGAAGTTTATATGTTTTGGTTGATTTTTAGAATGAAAATTGATTATTTAATTATGTTTTAATCTACAAATTGAGAGTTGTTTATGATATTATCCTTAAAAACGAAAACAATGCATGTGTTATGGATTGATTTGGTTGAAAGTTGAATCCATAGTGAATTATTTAGTTAAATGTATGAGTTTTGGAAAATAGCAAAATTTGGATTTAAAAACCTTTGATTTTGGTTGCTTAGATGGTTTTTGTTGTTGGAGTCATGTTATGCATGTGTGTTTTTGCGTATATGTGGTTTATATTTGTTGGGTAGCTGTGAATTGCCGTTTGTTGAAGTTTTGGGAAAGAACAGTGCAGCAGAGAGCATCTTGCAACGTTCCTGTTTACTTTTCGGCGCAGCAGCGCCGACAGCAAAGGCAGAAATGGCGCAGCTGCACCTGCTGAGCTTTTTGAGTCGAGCACCAGCGCAGCTGCGCCGGTGCCAAGGCTTAGGGAAGCGCAGCTGCGCCAGACTCTGAGCAGAGGCAGTTTACTTTATTTATTTGTACAATTTTTAAAACCCAATCTGATTTGGTCTAATGATGATGGTTATGTGTTAGAGACGTAACACGTTGCTATAACATATTCTTAACATGTATTTGACGTTTTTAAATTGAAAAGTAAGTAAGTTGTGAAAGCTTTAAGTTATTATTTGATAAAGTCTAGAGATGTGATTAAGTGTTGTATTGCTTTACTAAGACTTGTGATTAGAGTTGTGTATGATGATGGTCAGAACTTGAACTAAGATAACGAGTTCAACTAAGATGGAATTTAACTTGTTAAGTTCATGATAGTGTAGCTAATCGACATTACAATTCTAATGGTATGTGTAGGGTATTCGAGAAGCGTGTGTATTAATTGTGTAGCTAAGGCACGGGGAAGTTTTCTTAGTACATTATTTAAATTGAGCAAGTTGTTCTATCCTTTCTTATTTACGTTTATGCAAGTTATTTTATTCTCTGTTGTTATCAAATGAGCAAGTACTCTAATTTCCATATTGAGCAAATATCTTATTGAAGTTCATTATTGAAAATAATGTAACCTTGACTTAATTGTTCAAGTAAGGTTTTATTGTATCTTTCAAATGCTTTAAGTTTAATTCTAAAGAATTACTATTAAATATGATGTCTATTGTTGTGACTCATAGCTGTTTCATAATTCTTTTGTTATCAAATTCTTAAATTATTGTAATTTGATTGAACTACTCCTTAGTTGATGATGGTTGAACTCTAAATTACCTTTTGAGCTTATCCAAACCAAACTTTCTTTGGGGCGGACTTGTTAATCAAAACTGAGATGAACAACTTTATTAATAGGGGATTACCATGTGAAAGCGTTAAGATGTTTGTGTACAATATATGGTACGAAGGGCTGATCCCCCTAAGTACGAGTTAAGGTCCATATAATCTAACGACTGTTAAAGGTTTAAATAGAAATATTTATAACCTGAGACATAGTTCAAGGTCTTATGATCCTCAGATGAATTCTAAATCCTATATTCAATTGTTGATTATCGATGATATAATTATTATTCAATTCAGTTGAAGTTATTCAGTAATATCTCATCACTATTGATTGTTATTTCCAGTAAGCTTTTGTTTGCTCACTCTTGCATTTATATAACCATTGCAACCAAAGTTGAGAGAGTTGACGAACCGTCAACCAGCAGAGGAAAAGGCAAGATGAACAAGTGAAGACTTGTTCATATTTGATATGATTTGTAATAAGACTTAATTTTATTATGTGATGTTTTAATTTCCGCATTGATGCTGTTTAAAGGTTAGAAACCCTGGGAATGTTTTGACAAGGTTGTAACTCTTTTGAAGGAAGATTTTATTTATCAAGATTGTAATTTATTTTGCATCCCTTAATTATGGGCAGTAGTTATATTTTATTTAGATAGTGAACACCAAATCCTGTGGAAATGAAGTACCCAGATTTGGGGGTGTCACAAATTGGTATCAAAGATTTAGGTTATGAACCTTAGGTGGGGAACCTTAGGTAGTAGCCTTATAGGAAATCGAAAAGATAGTGTTGATAGTTAAAGATAATAAACTACCTTACGTGCTACGTGTTTAAGCTATGTACTCAGGGAGTATCGATCGATATCACGTAATAATTAAACTTTAAAATTTTGTGTCAGGAAGACGAATGTTGGAGAGTCAAGTCAGGCTAGGGAGGAGTTACCCCAGATGCCTAGGGATGAGGAGCCCCGAGACATCTATACTGTCTGGGAGCAGTTGGTTCAGAGAGAGCCATCTCCATTGATCATAGTAGTGGGTCAGGAGCATGAGCCAGTCTTTGACCGAGATGACGTGGATGAGTCAGAGGAAGAGGAGGAGGATCCTGAGAGGAATTTCCACCTAACTCTATCAGCGCTGTGATGTAAAAAGAGGTCTACGTCCGCAATATTGAGCTACAGAGTAGAGTCGGGGAGCTGGAGGAGCTGGTGGACAAGAGTCGGACTACCATATAGTAGAAAGAGGAAACGATTCAAGAACTGGACGATCAGCTTGGAAATGCGAAGTGGGATCTAGTTCACGTGGAGAGTGAGAGAGATGATGCACTGGCTGAACTAGAGAGACTGAAGAACGACATTAATGAGGAGTCAGCGAAGCGTGCCAGAGCAGAGGATACGTGCTTGAAGGCTACTCAACGTGCAGATCGAGCTGAAGACGAGATTCAAGCGAAGAAGGCCAAGATGAAGGAGACGGACTATGCTTTTCATTCTGCTATAGATAGGGCCCAGGATCGTGTCTTTTATTACCCAGCTCAGTTTAAGGATTTGTCGTGGTATATGGTTGATCGCTAGAATAGTGTTCCGGGTAATGGAAGAAGAACGTGGAAAGGTTGTGCGACGTCTTAATATGCCTAGATAGTAGAGGAATTACCTTGTGTTTCTTTGTGTAGTAAATAATGTAAATCCTAGAATTTGAGATAATAACGGGATAAGATAATGATGTTGTCCTGCAACTTGTTTAAGTTCAGGAAAGATGATGTAAATAGCAGAGATGCTATCTATTCTATGTTCTAAAAACTATGAATAAATAAAATATCAAAGTTTATTGACGTGCTATTGTGTTAAGTGTGAATTGATTTATTTTAAATGTTTAAGTTTGAACTTAAATATTTTAGAGATGCGTAGGGATCTAATAAGAGTATGTCTTAACAGAAAGATGCCTCCTAGAAGAATATCAGTACGTCAACAACAAGAGGGTTCTAAAAACAACAACAACAACAACAACGATGAGGCGAATGCCAATCTAGTTCAACAATTAGTGAATTTACTGATGGCAGCGCTTGCGAATCAGCCGCAAGTTTAAGCCGCGACGTTCAAGGAATTCAAAGCGGTAGGACTGTTGGAATTTCAGGGATCGGTGAATCCGATAGAGGCCCAAACGTGGGTAATGGAAATGGAGAAGGTCTTTGATGTGGCCAGAATTAACGACGACCAGAAGACGGCTTTTGCGACATTCATGCTGAAGTCAAAAGCAAGTTACTGGTGGCAGGCTAACAAGACTCGGGGAGGAGAAGGTGTGATAGCATGGGACCGATTCAAAGAGATGTTCTTTGAAATGTACTTTCCAGTAAGCTCACAGAACCAGATTGAGGTTCAGTTTCTAGAACTGAAACAGGGAGCGATGACGGTGCCAGAGTACGCTACGAAGTTCAACGAGCTGGCAATGTTTGCAACATACCAGGTCTGTACTGACGAAAGAAAGGCGAGAAAGTTCGAGCAGGGATTGAAGCCCTGGTTATACAGTAAAGTCTCAATGTTCCAGTTGAACACGTTTGCTGCAGTGTTGGAGAAGGCGATCATTGTAGAAGGTGGAAGCGATGCCTTAACCAAATACAATCAAGACCAGAAGAAGAAGAAGAATGAGACTGAGAACAAGGCTGGTGGTAGTGGTACCAACCAAAAAAGAAAATGGAACGACAATACATCTGTTGGGAGTCAACAGGGAAGCCAGCAGAAGAGAAGAATTATAGAATGTGCTACATGCTGGAAGAATCACACGGGAGTGTGCTTGAGAGGAAGGCGAGTATGTTTCAACTGTGGTTAGGAAGGCCACATTGCACCTAAATTGTCCTAACCCGAAGAAGGGAACTTGTTTTACATGCGGGTCTAAGGATCATATGGCCCCGGATTGCCCAAAGAAGCCAGCTGGAGGAGGCGAGCTGACCCACTATTAGAACATTCAACATGACCGTGCAGAATGTTGTGCAGTCAAAAGATGTGGTGTCAGGTATTCTTCCAGTAAATAGTATTAATGCTTGTATATCATTTGATTCGGGTGCTACTTGTTCATTCATATCTGATGACTTTGCTAAGACTTTGGACTTACCTAAAGTGGAATTAGTTTACCCCTTGAACATAGAGATTGCGAATAGGGAGATTATTCCTATCATATTTGTACACAAGAACTGTAGATTGGTCATTAAGGGTCATAAATTGATGGTAGATTTGATTCCGATTAAACTTGGGGAGTTTAATGTTATACTGGGTATAGGATTGGTTGTTCAATTATGGGGCGGTAATTGATTGTCAGAAGAAGTCTGTAAACCTTACGACTCCGTCGAAGGTAGTGTTTATGGTAGCAAATTGCCTAGGCAAACAAGTTGTCTGACGATTATGCGGGCCAAGAAGTTGTTGAAGCAAGGTTGTGTAGGGTACTTAGCCTACATAGTAGATACTCGTAAGGAGAGTCCAAAGGTGGAAGAGATATTAGTGGTTAGGGAGTTTGTGTATGTATTTCCGAGCTATTTTCCAGGACTTTCGCTGGATAGAGAGATAGAGTTCGTGCTCGACTTAGCACCGGGGACTGCTCCGATATTGAAAGCCCCGTACAGAATGGCTCCAGTAGAGATGAAGGAGTTGATGGTTCAACTGCAGGAGTTGATGGTTCAACTGCAGAAATTGCTGGACAAGAAGTATATTCAGCCGAGCGTGTCACCGTGGGGAGCGTCGGTATTGTGACTCTCCCAAAATAGGTTCAATACTCAACCCATTCTGAGTCGCCAAATACATAGTACAGAATCCAAATACAATCTTTTATAACATACGGTCGTGCAAAATACGGCCACACAAACTGTGAGTTTCATTACAAATTGTATATGATACGAAATATAAACACTCAAATTCATTCCTTATTCATTACAATTATTGTCCCACTATTCTATAGAATAGTGAGGACTTCTACAGATCTAACTCTGATCATCACACTGTTCCCCGACTAGTCCCCGCGATATTCTCATTCCTGAAGAGAACAATGGAAGAAAAGGGTGAGCTCAACTAGCCCAGTAAAGAATATTATAACTAAGATAATGAAAAATAAATTATCGTTAGCCTTCAATAAATCAGATAAAATATTATGGACAACAAGTTTTAGATCAACAACTGCAGCGGAAATAACAATTCAGTAGAAGAGTTAAGTAGAGAATGATGTCTACTATCTTCTTTGATTTAAAAGTCCATCATCAATATTTTATCCGTGTAATATCAATCAATATACATATCAAATCAAATATTTATCCTTGCACTACGGGCCAAAGATATTCATTTGTATCACCAGTTAATCATGTTCATCTCAACACCTGTCCATCTTTACACTACGGGCCAAAGATATTCATCAGGTAATCATTCATCTTTACACTACAGGCCAAAGATATTCAGTTATATCACCATTTAGGACTGAGGATGATGAAAAATAATATAAGGAACGAATCCAGTGAGATAAAGGACAAAGATTAGGGATTCGTAATTTAGTTTATCCAAGTTCAATAATACTCCGTAATAATCAATTGTGGAGCAAAATTCAAGAATGAAGTTCAAAACTTGGATACAATCAAAGATAATTTTTTTTACCGTGAATAGTAACTCATCATGAAAAGTTGAAAATTTCATAAAAAGTTTAAAAAATTATTCCGATGAAATGATACTAGATGAAGCGCAAAACTCAATAAATTTTTGATCATTTCAGGAATTATAAAAGCAATACTTACCGTAGTAAGTTCAGATTTAAGAATATGAAATGAAATATTATTATTTTCATAAAATGAAATATGAAAAAAGTAATATTCTTTATGAATATTGAAAGATAATAACATCATTTACTCGAAAAATAATATCCTTTACCTTAACAAGAGAGTAGTTTTAACTGGAATATCGGATATTATATGGACAAAACTTGCACTGTTATCAACACTCAAAGTATCTAAATACTCACAAGAAATACTCTCGATATTATAGAGAGAAAATTTTCTGATTCTGGTGTGATTTTTATTTCTAACTAAGCACCCTATTTATAAGAAATGCTTAGCACACCAAGATTGACAAATATTACGCATGTGCACACTTGATTTGAAAAAATGAAGGCTGCTAGCTGCTGGCTGCTACACACCTAATTGGACTCAAAAATCAGCATTTTTTCACACAAGACAAAAGTGAGGCCCACCCATCTTTTTAATAAAAATATTTATTTTTAAAACTTCAATAATTCATAATAAATACCCCTTTCAGAAAAATACAAATTCTATGTCTTTCTTATAGGAAATTTAATTCTCTACAACTTTGTAGAAGAAAGTTTTTCCAAATTCCCAACGAAAATGGCCGAAATCCACAAACGGATGATTTTCCATACCAAAATACTGATAAAAACACCTCAGCACTAATTCCTTCTTTTATATCCACAAAAATAAATATTTTCTTATCATATAAATCAACAATTAATTATTCACAAATAATATTACAGAACTACATTATTGACAACTAGGTCGTTCCCAAGAAAGAGGGGGCTTTCCGATAAGGATTTCTCCTCATTGGCGCGCAATTATATAACCTAACCCCTTTCCTCGACAGAACTTTTTAGACATTGTCAATAATGCTATCTAATAATATTATTCAAATAATATGAATTATTGATTTGATAATGTGAAATAATGTGCAATGGTTACTGTAATAATTATTGAATCAATAGTATAAAATATCAACGTAGCAATTATTAAATCAATAAAATATTATGCAATTATCAATGTAGCAATTATTGAATCAATAAAATAAAATATTGAACAGTAATTACTGTAACAATTATTGAGTAAGTGACTTCTTACGTAAGAATCAATAATTAGAATTACTGTGCAATACCGTGTGCTACTGTGCAACAACGCGTATTACTGTATTTTTTATTACCGGGTATTTCAACAGTTTAACGGTAATAATTTTATCGTTATTTTTATAAAAATTATTTTTGTCTCTTTCTATATCCGACATTCATTCCGTTGTGGGGTCCACTAATGACTGCGACGTCGTATGAATATTCTCCGACAAAAAGAATATTCCTCGACCAAACGAATATTCCCCGACAACAATGAATATTTTATTACCACTTGCTAACTTTGTAAAATTTACACAATTCACCCATAACTTATCACATTTATCAAATCAACACCTTACTATTTTAAAATAATATATAAAAAAAATTAAATCTTTATTCATAAAATTTGGGGTCTTACAGGTATTGTTCGTGAAGAAGGATGGATCGATGCGGCTATGCATTGACTGTAGGGAGTTGAACAAAGTCACGATCAAGAATAAGTATCATTTACCTAGGATCGATGACTTGTTCGATCAACTGAAAGGTGCTAGATACTTCCTCGAAAATAGATTTGAGAAGTGGATATCATCAGTTGAAGGTCAAAAGAGAGGATGTACCGAAGACGACATTTAGAACACGGTATGGACATTACAAGTTCTTGGTGATGTCATTTGTTCTAACGAATGCACCTACGGCATTTATGGACCTAATGAATAGGGTGTTTAAGTCGTTTCAGGACAAGTTTGTAGTGTGGTAGCTGTCGTTGATAAGTGGTTTTTATGACCACTTATTCAGATATTATCTAACTTGTTTTGTTGATTAAACTCAAGTATCATTGTGCTTTTCATGCATTTTTGCTTTCTTTTGTAGTTTTCATATTGAGAACTCTCTTGGTGGCATTTGAAGCAAAAATGGGAAGAAAAATGCAATTCGGACATCGTTTGGGGCTTTCATGTTCATTTCATGTTCTTAGATTAGAACTTGGGTCATATTGTAGAGCATCTTATAAGCTTTCCGGAACATCTTGAATCATCCCAATCGGAGTTCAGAGGCGAGAGTTATGGCCCTTTTACCAACGGACATTGAACTTAACTTCATAGTTTTGAGTTTCTATTGCACATCTGTCACTTGGAGCTCAATTTAGACCTTCATTTGTCCATTATTTCTCAATGCTCAAAGAATGAAAGTTGTAGATCTCATCAACAGCTTCGATTTGACAGGTAGCAGGCCCCGTAACTCCTCCCGTATTAAAAGTTATGGCTGTTCTACCAGAGTGCACTGTAGCAGAATTCCAGCAGGCGCGGCCGCGCCAGTTTGTAGTGTATTTTGGGTGTGGCCGCGCCCGTCACTAGGCTAAAAATCTGATATTTGCTTCCAGCGGGTCGACGCCCAATTCCAGGCCATTTCCAGCGCGGTCGCGCCACTCCTGAACATGACCAGACTTGACTTTTTTATTAAAGAGTGAGATTTGAATCAAATGGAGGGGGGCATTCATATTAGGGCTTAGAGATAGAAACATAGGAGTGGATTAAAGGGGATTCCACCCTTAGGTTAGATTAGATTACATATTCTCCTATCTTCTCTTCTTCTCTTGATTAGATTAGGTTAGATTAGAGTAGAACCCCAGGTTTAATTAGAGAAGAAGATTGAAACAAGTGGAGAGCATTGAAGATTCAATATTGAAGCTTGAGAACTCAGATTTGAATTTTTCTATCTTTATACTCTCTTTGCTCTCTATTTATAATCTCATGATGTGTATTCAACTTGTGGATGATAGATGTGCTTCATTATGATATCTTAAACTCTATTTTGAGATTTCAATAGAACCTTTTGAGTAGTTTATATTAATATGCTTCCATGTTGGTCTTATTGATTGCTATGAGATTGTCTGTTACAATTCATGCTTTCATTGCTTAATTGATTAGCTACCAATTACTGTGATAACCTATATGGACTTGAAAGACGAAATGTGGGTTTAGATCTAATCGTAGTAGCGGGTGATTGTATGTCTACATGGCGTTAGACGTATGATTTGTGCTTAGGATAGACATATACCGAAGCGCCGCTCGTAGTCAATTGAGAACCTGGACTTAAACCTTAATTATTTGTAGACCGCATAGACATATAGTGGTTTGGGTAATGTGGGTGTTCATGTGTGTTCTATCATCTGTGGATTGTATGTGATATGGATTAGGTGCATTGAAAGATGGCCTTATCTCACTTTCGTGTTCTCGACTAACAATCTGTGACGATTAATTTGACCTAACTGGGAGTATGTTGATTTAGATGAATCATTAGGGGAAGTTGGGATCTCATATCTTCATTATCTAACTTTACTCTAGGGTTAATTTAAGTTTACTTATTTAGTTTTTAATTAAAACACTCTATCGCTCGTTTAAATAAGACTGAGATGGTTATGGGCTAATGGTTTGGCGAAGTTTTATTATTTAATTCTCCATGGGAATGATATCTGTACTTACTCTTTATTACTTGTTGACCATGTATGCTTGCACAAATATATTGATCGGTAAAACGACCAACATGTTTTTGGCGCCATTGCCGCGGAATTAATTTGATAACTGTTTGCCAACATTAGTTTCAATCAAATTAGTCTTAATTTAAACATTTTTATTTTGTTTTAATTCTCTTCATCTATTCTCTTTTCGGGAAATATGGATCTCAACGCTTATCCATGGTTCTACACAAGGAAAGAGCAACTAAGGGAAACAGGGAATGATGGACTCGACCTAATTGCCACATTATCAGCACAGCTAGAGGTTCTCTCAAGGAAGTTGGACACTGTTACAGCCCAACAGAGCCGAGAGACAGTTTTTACTTGTGATCAGTGTGCTGGTAACCCTCTGAGCCATCAGTTCCCCATCAGTTTTGGACAAATGCAGTATGGGGGTGATTACTCCAACCATGACGCTTATCCCACTTTTTAGCAAGATTGGGGGTATCACCCAAACTCTTCAGCGAGCTATTATCAAGACCAATACTGTGATCAAAGTCCAATATACGCACCAGACCCCACATATCAATCTCCGTGTTTACAAGAAGAACAGTCAACAAAGGAATTCATGTATAGGAGCTTAGCAAGCCAAGAGGAGATGATTAGGAGCCAGGAGCTATCGAATCAAAATTTTCAGAACCAGATGGCATTAATCAACAATACTCCAACCAGTGAGACTCAGTACATGGATCCCGAGGCTGAAACAGAAAAGGCAAGAGTGGAAAGTTTGTGGGGAAATTCCATAGCATCAACAAAGGAGATCATGATTGAGCAAGCGAAGTCGATTGAGAATCTTCAGAATTGGGCAGATCAAATTAGCACTGTGCCAACCTAAGAATTTAGACAATTTATTAAAATCTTAAATGATTAAATTAAGGTTAAATAATAGACCTAGACAGAAAATAAGTATATGGATTTGACATTTTTGTGAAGGATTTTGGTGGATTTAAAATTTTTGCGAAAGACTTATATGATTTTGTGATTATATGTGTGTACAGTATGTGATTAAGGGTTGAGTATAAATCAGGTAAAGGGTAACATGGGAAAATCCTAATTTTAAATTGATAAACCCTAATTCAGTTGATGAAAACCCTAACCCTAATTAGGAATAGGGATTTGATAGTTAATACAGTTATTATAATTGTATCTATGATTGTGTATTTGTATAGTAAGGCATTAATGATCAAATATTGATCAGATAAGGTATAACCTTTGTAAACCCTAATAGTAGATTAGAAACCCTAATCTGCAGTTAGGAAACCCTAATTTCTTATTCGGGAATCCTAAACCCTAATTTATAAACCTTTATGGTAATTAGCAAACTCTAATGTTATTTATCAAACCCTAAGGGTTAAATTTTAAGGAAAACATAGGAAATGATCGAACTACCCTTAAAATTATGTGGGAAATTATTAGAATACTCTTTTGGAGGCGAAATGACCGAACTACCCTTAAAATTATGTGAGAAATTATTAGAATACCCTTTTGGAGATGAAATGACCAAATTACCTTTAAAATTATCTAGGAAATGACCAAAATACCCTCCAATCCATGTGAACTTAAATCAATCAATCAGAGAAGAGATGATGCAAGCATGATGCAAGCATGACATCATCATTAAATAAACACAGATGATACAAGCATGATGCAAGCATGACATCAGCATTAAAAAAATATAAAAAGGTGATGTCATCATGATGATGCCACCATGATGATGTCATCATGATGTCACCTAGGGACTAGGGTACAATTAATAAGGTACTAAAGTATAATTAACCAGGGTACCAAATTATAATAAGCTGGGGGTAAACTGTAAAAAGTCAAGCCCCTAACGTGCAATTATTGAAACTATGTTTTCCTATAAATAGGAGCCATTTCTCTTCATTTTTTTCAAAACCAAAAATATGGTTAGAGAGAGAGAGAAGAGAATTTTGGCTAGAGAGAGAAAGAGAGAGGAAAGTTTTTGAGTTTCAAGATTTCAAAAGATTAGTTAATGCTTGCAACTCCAAGAGGTATTTACTCTTGTGGTTATTATGTTCATTATTCTTTATATATTTAGTAAAAATATACTTTTACAAGCAGTTATAATGCCTAAATTATTTTAAGTAAATAGTACAAAAGTCCTATTTACAAGTAGTTATAATGTCCAATTTATTTCTTTTATAAAGCAGAAAATATACTTTTATAAGCAGTTATAATGTCCGATTTATTTCTCTTATAAAATAGAAAATATATTTTTATAAGCAGTTTCTATGTCCGATTTTCTTCAAGTATTTAGAAAGAATACTCATCTTATAAGCAGTTATAATGCTGAAATTATCTCAAATAGAATAGTAGAATATTCATTTTATAAAGCAGTTATAATGCTCGATTTATTTCAAATATAGTACACGAATATTCATTTTTACAAGCATTTATAATGCTCAAATTATTTAAATATTAATGATATTAAATTTATTTAATAATTATATTAAATAAATTACTTAAAAATGATTTTAATACTTTAAAAATCATTTAGAAATATATTAAAGTGTTAGAAAATATTTTAAGTTATATTGGATGACTTTTAATATTTTGGAATAAATTTCATTAATAATTAATATTAATGGTAATTAATTTATTTAATAATTATATTAAATAAATTATGGAAAAATAGATTTAATATTTTAAAAATCATATAAAATGATTTAATGGTTATAAAAAATATTTTAAGTTATAAAATATAAATTTTAATATTTTGTTATGAAATACATTAATATTTTAATATTAATGACAGTTATTTAATAATGATTTTAAATATTTTAAAATCAAGTAAATGTGATATTAAGGTATTAAAAATACTTTGTGATATTATAAATAACTTATAATATTATGACATGCATTTCATTAATATTTGATAGTAAATGATAAGTCTAAGGTAGTACAGTCGTACCCTTTAATGGTTGATGTATAGTAACTGGGCTAAACGACTCCTTCATATGGGGAAGGGATCTACGAATTAGTAACTCGCTGTGAAAATAGTGTAGACAAGACAGAAGCTGATTTGTTAGTTGTTTGTGAGAAACCACTCAGTATACTATATTGAAAATTATTAAAGACTCGATGTGTGCTAGGTTTAGACTTGTGTATGTATAGTGTTAAGGTTATCTAATATTTGACTATGTGTTTAAATGTTAGATAGTTTACTTATAAGGTATGTTATGCTAATTGAAAGATCAATCTTATAACTGATAGGTCATTTCAATAAAGCGATTAAATAAGATTGCGTAGCAATAATCAATGATACAGGCAAGTTCCTATACTCTTTTATTGAGCAAGTTTTTCTCTAACTCAACTTTGAGTTATATTACAAAGCATGTTTGTAAGACCCCAACTTTTATGAATAAAGATTTAATTTTCTTTATATATTATTTTGAAATAGTAAGGTGTTGATTTGATAAATGTGAAAAATTATGGGTGAAATGTGCAAATATTTCAAAATAAGCAAATGGTTATAAAATATTCATTGTTGTCGGGGAATATTCGTTTGGTCGTGAAATATTCTTGTTGTCGGGGAATATTCGTACGACGGCGCAGCTATTTGTGGGCCTCACAACGGAATAACTGTTGGATATAGAAATCGACAGAAATAATTTTTTTTATAAATAACGGTAAAACTGTTACGGTTAAACTGTTGAAATACCCGGTGATAAAAATACAGTAATACGCGTTGTGCACAGTAGCACACGGTATTGCACAGTATTTCGAATTATTGATTCTTACGTAAGAAGGCACTTACTCAATTATTGTTACAGTAATTACTGTTCAATATTTTATATTATGGATTCAATAATTGCATGATATTTTATTGGTTCAATAATTGCTACGTTGATATTTTATATCAATAATTGCTACGTTGCTATTTTATATGATTGATTCAATAATTGTCACTGCACAGTATTTCACATTATCAACTCAATAATTCATATTATTTGAATAATATTATTAGATAGCATTATTGACAATGTCTAAGGAAGTTCTGTCTAGGAAGGGTTATTTAATTGCGCGCCAGTAAGAGGAAGTCCTTATCGGAAGACCCCCTCTTTTCTGGGAACGACCTGGTTGTCAATATTGTAGTTCTGTAATATTATTTGTGAATAATTAATTATTAATTTATATGATAAGAAAATATTTATTTTGTGGATATAAAAGAAGAAATTAGTGCTGATGTGTTTTTATCAGTATTTTGGTGTGAAAAATCATCCGTTTATGGATTTCGGATAATTTATGTTTGGAATTTGGAAAAACTTCCTTCTAAAAAGTTGTAGAGAATTAAATTTTTTATGGAAAGGACATAGTATTTTTCTGACAAAAGAACTATTTATTATGAATTATTGAAGTTTTAAAAAATAAATATTTTTTTAATAAGAGGTGGGCCCCACTGTTGGCTGGTGGCTGATGGCTTTTGAGGCGGCTGGAATTTAAAAAAAAATATTATTTTATTAAAAAATCTACTTTGGCATCTTAAGCTTTTCCTATAAATAGGGTGCTTAGGTTAGAATTGAAAATCACACCAGAATCAGAAGTTTTCTCTCTCTATAATATCGAGCGTATTTTTTGAGTATTTAGATACTTTGAGTGTTGTTATTCAGTGCAAGTTTTCTTCAGCCTTATATCCGATATTTCAGTCAGAAGTACTATTCTTTTGAGGTAAGGGATGTTATTTTCTTTCATAAATGATGTTATTCTTTTCAATATCATTATACCAAAATATTGTCACGGATTTTATTATGAAATTCTTACTTTTTCCGTCGGGGTTACTATTCACGTATACGACACTATTCACGAAAAAATAAAATTTTCTTCTGTTTGTCCAAATTGCATGTTAAGGTTCCTATCTTTGATTGGATCTAAGTTTTGAGCTTTATTCTTGAATTTTGCTCCACAATTGATTATTACGAAGTATTTTTGAATTGGATAAACTAAAATACGAATCCTTAGTCTTTATCCTTTATCTCACTGGATTCATTCTTTAAAATGTTTTTTTCATCATCCTCAGTCCTAAAAGGTGATATAACTGAATATCTTTGGCCTGTAGAGCAAAGATGAATGATTACCTGATGAATATCTTTGGCCGTAGTGCAAAGATGGACAGGTGTTGAGATGAACATGACCACTGGTGATACAAATGAATATCTTTGGCCCGTAGTGCAAAGATGAATATTTGATTTGAGATGTATATTGATTGATGTTACAGGGATAAAATATTGATGATGGACTTTTAAATCATAGAAGATAGTAGACTTCATTCTCTACTTAACTCTTCTAATGAATTGTTATTTCCGCTGCGAATATTGATCTAAAACTTGTTGTCAATACTATTTTATCTGAATTGTTGAAGACTAACGATAATTTATTTTTCATTATCTTAGTCATAGTATTCTTTACTGGGCTAGTTGAGCTCATCCTTTTCATCTATTGTCCTTTTCAGGAAATGAGAATGTCGCAAGATCTAATTGGGGACAGAGTGATGGTCCGAGTTAGAGCAGTAGTAGTCCTCACTATTTATAATAAATAGTGTGATAATAATTGTAATGAGGACTTAGTTTGAATATTAATATTTTTTACATATTTGTATTGACACTCACAGTTGTGTGGTGGTATTTTGCACGACCGTGTGATATAAAAATTTGTATTTGAATTCTGTACCATATATTTGGCGACTCAGAATGGGTTGGGTTGACTGGACCTATTCTGGGGGCGTCACAGTTGGTATCAAAGCTTAGGGATATGGTCTCTGGCGGAGATCGGGGAATAGAACTAGGAGGGGAGAGACGAGTAAATCCTTCACTAGTATATCCTACCTAAGCTTATGTGGTATTTAATTGGTCAGTCGGAGCATAGGGTTAATATGTGGTATGTTAATTTGTTTAATTAACCCTTGTTTTATGGCAGTATTTGAGAATGACAGCTGAGAATGTTAACAATGAAGTGAATGAGACCGTGGAGACACCTTTAAGTCACCAACCAGTGTGCAACAAGAAGGCTATGTTCATCCTAAAAACAACGCTGGTCAGACGATAAACGATGAGATGTTTAGAAATTTTTTGCAGTTCATGCAAAACCAAACGAGGGAGACTCGTGTGCAAAATACAGGTGGAGATAATAACAACTCGCGGCTTGTCACTGCCAAGCAGTTCAAAGAATTGGGACCACCAGAATTTCAGGAAAAGCCTGATCCGATCAAGGCGGAGACGTGGGTTAAGCAAATTACCAAGATATTTGATGTCTTGGGATGCACGGAGGAACAGAAGGTTCCATTTGCCACCTTTATGTTCCGTGGAGAGGCAGATTACTGGTGGGAGTCTGTGAAGCGTACCCAGCCTGCCGCACTCAAGATGTCTTGGGAAGCGTTTTACAAACTGTTCAATGACAAGTATTTTTCTGAAAGTATTCATCATATGAAGGAGGTAGAGTTTATCAGACTAGAACAAAATATCATGACTGTGTCCCAGTACGAGGCTAAGTTTGTGGAGCTGTCCAGGTTTGCACCTCATTTGGTAGAGAATGAGGAACGTATGACGCGGATGTTTCTGAGAGGTTTGAAACCCGAAATACGTCAATACCTCAGTTCTCACAAATTTCTCTATATTCGGATGTAGTGAACAGGGCCCAGTTGTTAGAATGAGATAGTGATTATATTCAACCAAGGGACAACAACCAAGGTCGTACCGGTGGCAGCAGTCATCGGAGCAATGACAACCAGCGGGGAGGAAAGTATGACAGAAGCCGTAACCACTTCGGTGGTAATCGTGGCCATGATAGTAGAAAAAGTGAATCGGGGGGAGATTTCAAGAAAAGAAGGTATAACAATGAGAACGTGAAGACGTCAACATCAAGCACTAGCATCAACTGTTTCTAGGGGAGGAGAACGACCACCGGTCGTATGCTATAAATGCGGGAAAGAGGGACACATCAGTCCAAACTTCCCACAACAATTCAAAGCATGCTATAACTGTGGAAAAGAAGTACATATAGCTCGAGATTATCCTGTTGCGAAACCAAATCCAGCGGGGGTGGTGATTCCAAAGGCAGTTTCGGACAAGTCAAAGTCGGTGATTCCTGGAAGAGCATTTGTCGTGACTGCCCAAAACGTAAGGAATCCACACGAGGTGATTACGGGTAAGCTAATAATACACTCTTGCGAAGTTTACACCTTGTTAGATACCGGTGCTACCCATTCCTTTATTTCACCTGCTTGTGCTCAACGTTTGAACTTGACTTCTGATAAATTAGACTTTGACTTATCTGTTGAAACTCCGTTGGGAGAAACCTTTGTTGCATCCATAGTTTACAAATCTTGCTTGATTCAGATTGGTACCCTTACCTTACCTGTTGATCTTATATCTTTGAAAATACTTGCATTTGACGTGATTTTAGGAATTGACTGGTTAACCACTTACCATGCCAAAATTAATTATTTTCGTAAGGTTGTTAGTTTTCATATTCCTAATCAACCTGTTGTGCGAATCCAAACCACCAAACCACTAAAATCAGTCAATATCATTTCAAGTCACAAAGCTATTCATTTATTGAAAAACGGATGTCAAGCTTTCTTAGCACATGTCACTGATCTAAACCAGAATACATTAGGTTTGAATGATATTTCCGTTGTTAAGGAGTTTCCTGATGTATTTCCTGAAGAACTTCCCGGTCTACCCCCAGAACGTGAAGTTGAATTTTTTATTAACCTTGAACCCGGTACAAAACCCATTTCTAAAACCCCATATTGAATGGCTCCTATTGAACTTCAGGAGTTAAAGGTCCAATTACAGGAATTTTTAGACATCGGTTTTATTCATCCTAGTACGTCTCCTTGGGGTGTTCCTATTTTATTCATAAAGAAGAAAGACAGGAGTATGCGACTTTGTATTGACTATCGGGAATTGAACCATGTCACCATCAAGAATAGGTATCCGCTACCTCGTATTGATGACCTATTCGACCAGTTGCAAGGTGCACAATTCTTTTCAAAGATCGATCTTCGTTCTGGATATCATCAGCTGAAGATTAAAACTGAGGATATTCCAAAGACTGCTTTCAGAACTCGGTACGGGCATTATGAGTTCTTAGTCATGTCTTTTGGATTGACTAATGCTCCTGCTGCTTTCATGGATATGATGAACCATGTATTTAAGGAATATTTGGATCAGTTCGTTGTTGTCTTTATTGATGACATCCTCATATGTTCTAAAAGCCGTGAAGATCATGAGCACCACCTGAAGCTGGTACTTCAAAAGCTTCGTGAGAACAAGCTATATGCCAAGCTAAAGAAATGCGAGTTCTGGCTTGAGGAAGTAGCATTTCTTGGGCACGTGGTATCGAAATGTGGAGTATCTGTTGACCCAATGAAGATTAAAGCAATATAAAGCTGGGAGCAACCTAAGTCGGTGACCGAAGTACGAAGCTTTTTGGGCTTAGCTGGTTATTATCGGAGGTTCATAGAGGGATTTTCTCGAATTGCTACTCCATTAACTCAGTTGACTCGAAAAGATACAAAATTTGTTTGGAGCGAGGAATGCGAGAAGAGCTTCCAAGAGCTCAAGAGAAGACTTATCTCGGCACCTGTTCTAACAATACCGTCTGGTTCGGATGGATTTGTTATCTACAGTGATGCTTCGGGCAAAGGATTAGGATGTGTTCTCATGCAACATGGGAAAGTCATAGCCTATGCCTCGCGACAACTCAAAGAATATGAGAGGAATTATCCTACTCATGATTTAGAGTTGGCAGCAGTCATTTTCGGGTTGAAGATCTGGAGACATTACCTGTACAGAGAGAAAGTGGAGATTTATACGGATCATAAGAGCCTTAAATATTTCTTCACTCAGAAGGAACTCAACATGCGGCAACGACGTTGGCTTGAGCTGTTGAAAGATTACGATCATATCATCCAATACCATCTTGGAAAAGCGAACGTGGTAGCTGACGCGTTGAGTAGAAGATCATATGTGGAAACGAGTGCGATGATGTCAAGTATATGCGTAGAACCAGCTTTGATTGATAAGTTAAAGCTGCTCAAGCTACGGATCCGGAGCTGATGAAGATGAAGAAGAAGGTGCAAGAAGGTGCCATTCTAGAAGCAAGAATCGATGAAGAGGGAATACTTCGAGTCAACTCCAGACTTTGTGTTCCTAACGATTCTGACTTGAAGCATAGAATCATGATGGAGGCACACAACACACCATTTGCAATCCATCCTGGGAGTACCAAAATGTATCGTGATCTTCGACATACATTTTGGTGGAGCAATATGAAAAGAGAGATCGCAGAGTTTATTTTGAGATGTTTAACTTGTCAACGTGTAAAGGCGGAGCACAAGTACCGAAGGGTCCATTGCAACCACTTGAGATTCTAATATGGAAGTGGGAACACATTACGATGGATTTCGTTACGGGTCTTTCCAAGGTTTCTCAAGGCAAAGATGCGATTTGGGTTATTGTTGATAGATTAACCAAGTCTGCTCATTTCTTGCCGGTACGAGAGACTTATTCCTTTGAACGTCTTGCTCATATGTACGTGAATGAGATTGTGAGATTGCATGGCATGCCAGTATGCATAGTTTCGGATCGTGACCCAAGATTCACTTCACGATTTTGGATCAGTTTGCAGAAAGCTATGGGCATGGATTTACGATTCAGTTCGGCTTATCATCCTCAAACAGATGGACAATCAGAAAGGACTATTCAAACTCTTGAAGATCTATTGAGACTCTGTGTTCTAGACTTCAAAGGGAGTTGGGATAAGTACTTACCATTGGTGGAATTCTCCTATAATAACAGTTATCAGGCAAGTATAGGTGTGGCTCCATTCGAGGCATTGTATGGGAGAAAGTGTCGCTCTTCAGTATACTGGGATGAGGTGGGTGAAGCAACATTGTTGGGACCGGAGTTAGTACGTATGACTACAGAAAAGATCCAAATGATCCGACAACGTATACAAATGGCACAGAATCGACAAAAGAGTTATGCGGATCTTCATCGAAAGGACGTAAAATTTAATGTTAGGGACCATGTGTTATTACGTGTTGCTCTGTGGAAGGGAGTTACGAGATTTGGCAAGAGAGGAAAGCTCAATCCACGATTCATTGGTTCATTTGAGATCCTTGACCGAGTAGGAAAGGTGGCCTATAGACTCGCTTTACCTCCAAGCATGTCTCGTGTTCATAATATTTGTCACATATCCGTGTTGCGTAAATATGTGAAAGATCCAAACCGCATTATTGAGTTAGAATCAGACGAGATAGCAGAAGATTTAACGTACGAGGAGGTACCTGTCAAGATCTTGGATAGGAAGGAGCATGTCCTACGCTCGAAAATTATATCTCAAGTTAAAGTTTTGTGGAGAAACCATGCTATTGAGGAAATGACCTGGGAGTTGGAATCGGAAATGAAAGCGAGGTATCCTCACCTTTTCGACATACCAGGTACGTACGTCAATTTCGAGGATAAAATTTCATAAGGAGGGGAGGTTATAAGACCCCAACTTTTATGAATAAAAATTTAATTTTTTTTATATATTATTTTAAAATAGTAAAGTGTTGATTTGATAAATGTAAAAAATTATGGGTGAAATGTGCAAATATTTCAAAATAAGCAAGTGGTTATAAAATATTCATTGTTGTCGGGGAATATTCGTTTGGTCGTGGAATATTCTTGTTGTCGGGGAATATTCGTACGACGGCGCAGCTATTTGTGGGCCCCATAACGGAATAACTGTCGGATATAAAAAGCGACAAAAATAATTTTTTTTATAAATAACGGTAAAACTGTTACGGTTAAACTGTTGAAATACCCGGTGATAAAAATACAGTAATACGCGTTGTGCACAGTAGCACACGGTATTGCACAGTATTTCGAATTATTGATTCTTACGTAAGAAGGCACTTACTCAATTATTGTTACAGTAATTACTGTTCAATATTTTATATTATGGATTCAATAATTACACGATATTTTATTGGTTCAATAATGGCTACGTTGATATTTTATATCAATAATTGCTACGTTGCTATTTTATATGATTGATTCAATAATTGTCACTGCATAGTATTTCACAATATCAACTCAATAATTCATATTATTTGAATAATATTATTAGATAGCATTATTGACAATGTCTAAGGAAGTTCTGTCTAGGAGGGGTTATTTAATTGCGCGCCAATAAGGCGAAGTTCTTATCGGAAGGCCCCCTCTTTCCTGGGAACGACCTGGTTGTCAATATTGTAGTTCTGTAATATTATTTGTGAATAATTAATTATTGATTTATATGATAAAAAATATTTATTTTATGGATATAAAAGAAAAAATTAGTGCTGATGTGTTTTTATCAGTATTTTGGTGTGAAAAATCATCCGTTTATGAATTTCGGATAATTTATGTTTGGAATTTGGAAAAACTTCCTTCTACAAAATTGTAGAGAATTAAATTTTCTATGGAAAGGACATAGAATTTGTATTTTTCAGACAAAAGGACTATTTATTATGAATTATTGAAGTTTTGAAAAATAAATATTTTTTTAATAGGAGGTGGGCCCCACTGTTGGCTGATGGCTTTTGAGGCGGCTGGAATTTAAAAAAAAATTTATTTTATTAAAAAATCTACTTTGGCATCTTAAGCTTTTCCTATAAATAGGGTGCTTAGGTTAGAATTGAAAATCACACCAGAATCAGAAGTTTTCTCTCTCTATAATATCGAGCGTATTTTTTTGAGTATTTAGATATTTTGAGTGTTGTTATTCAGTGCAAGTTTTCTTCAGCCTTATATCCGATATTTCAGTCAGAAGTACTATTCTTTTGAGGTAAGGGATGTTATTTTCTTTCATAAATGATGTTATTCTTTTCAATATCATTATACCAAAATATTGTCATGGATTTTATTATGAAATTCTTACTTTTTCCATCGGGGTTACTATTCACGTATACGACACTATTCACGTATACGGCACTATTTGCGGAAAAATTAAATTTTCTTTTGTTTATCCAAATTGCTTGTTAAGGTTCCTATCTTTGATTGGATCTAAGTTTTGAGCTTTATTCTTGAATTTTGCTCCACAATTAATTATTACGAAGTATATTTGAATTGAATAAACTAAAATACGAATCCTTAGTCTTTGTCCTTTATCTCACTGGATTCATTCTTTAAAATGTTTTTTTCATCATCCTCAGTCCTAAAAGGTGATATAACTGAATATCTTTGGCCTGTAGAGCAAAGATGAATGATTACCTGATGAATATCTTTGGCCGTAGTACAAAGATGGACAGGTGTTGAGATGAACATGACCACTGGTGATACAAATGAATATCTTTGGCCCGTAGTGCAAAGATGAATATTTGATTTGAGATGTATATTGATTGATGTTACAGGGATAAAATATTGATGATGAACTTTTAAATCATAGAAGATAGTAGACTTCATTCTCTACTTAACTCTTCTAATGAATTGTTATTTCCGCTGAGAATATTGATCTAAAACTTGTTGTCAATAATATTTTATCTGAATTGTTGAAGACTAACGATAATTTATTTTCCATTATCTTAGTCATAATATTCTTTACTGGGCTAGTTGAGCTCACCTTTTTCATCTATTGTCCTCTTCAGGAAATGAGAATGTCGTAGGATCTAATCGGTGGACAGAGTGATGGTCCGAGTTAGAGCAGTAGTAGTCCTCACTATTTATAATAAATAGTGTGATAATAATTGTAATGAGGACTTAGTTTGAATATTAATATTTTCTACATATTTGTATTGACACTCAAAGTTGTGTGGTCGTATTTTGCACGACCGTGTAATATAAAAGTTTGTATTTGAATTCTGTACCATGTATTTGGCGACTCAGAATGGGTTGGGTTGACTGGACCTATTCTGGGGGCGTCACAATGTTCGTGAATAATTATTGTTAATTATTCACATCTATACTGATTATTGATTTGTACTTAGTGCATTTTGCATATGTTCATCAGGTATGAAAGGCTGATCACCTTCATTTCCATTTAATTCAGTTGAATTTATTCACGTTCATTGTTGGCTATTCAGCATTATTGATTCATGTTCTTTCACAATTCTTATATTATTGAAAGTTTGTTAGCTTATTATTCTTTTCAATCATGATATATCTTCATTTGAACTTAAACTTGCTGGGCAAACTTGTTGCTCACCCTTGCTATATCATGATAAAACTTTCAGATTAAGACGAAACTTCGGATACAGGCAAAGACAAAGATAAATTCCAGAATTGGATTGTGTTGCAGTTAAAATTGTAATAGTATTAATGGAAGATGGCATTGTAAGTCATGTAGAATATGAACATGTGTATTAAGTTAAGGTTACCGACCATGGGAGTTATGTGTAAAGGTTATTATATAAACAATTTATGTTTATATCTTCTGCAATAGTTATAGAAATGATGTATCGTAACGTACCAGGTCCGATGTTCTGGGGACCTGGATTTGGGGGCGCTACAAGCACGGCTTTAATGAAGGAGGAAGTGATTGAGCAAGGTATAAAGACTCAGGATCTTCAGTATCCAATTCCTCAACTGTTTGAAGTCGTGAGAAAAGGCCCTCAGAATACTTGGTGCTATGATATGGATGCTGAATCTAATGGAGAGCCAGAAGTGCACTTGCAACTGGACGAACTGAAAGAAATGAATATCGAGGAGACACTTGGGGACGTGAAAAATTATGAATGTGAGCCAACTATGACAACACCCCAGGTGCCTTCTCCGCCAAAGTTGGAAAAGCCAGTGAAGTTTGCACACCCATGCCCCCTTGGAAATCACATCACAGATACGGATCATGATGATATGAGAGATTCCACGTTTCTGAAACCGTAGTGGTCCGAAGAAGAGAGAATGGAAGAAGAGCCCATTGTATTATTCATGCCTCAATGCAAAACTCTTTGCACAAATACAACAAAAGAAGTGCCTAGCTCCCCGAACTTAAAAATGGGGAATTCATATACATCATATGCTAGGCGACTTAAATTTGAAGCCTCTCATGAAGGGGAACCTCCTAACGCACATGGCTGTTTTAATGGATGGAGGGTTTCTCAAATATCGTCGAGGGATTGGATAGCGGTGGCAAGACAAAGTCCAGCTAACGGACTATAAACCGAGCACTCGATGGGAGGCACCCCATCAAATCTCTCTCTCTCCCTACTTGTTTAATTCTACTTATGTATCTCCATTTCCCTCCCTTTTGTTTAATTCTATACATTTTGATTTAGTTGTAATTTTTTGAATACTTTTGGATTTAGGAGCTCATTGCCTACATTTTTGGAACTTAGGCATTAGTGTGCATATTTTTGGGACTATGAAGCTTATTGAACACATTTTTGATGCACTAGCACATTGCATATATGCACATATAGGAGTTTTTGGGAATTCATATGCATATATCCTCCTATGTTCAACCCTCCTAGTTGTAAATATTGCATATTATGTTTTGGTGGATTAGAGGGCTTAATAAATGTTGCGTGCCTTTCTCAGGTTAAATTTGCTGGAATAAATCAAAGTCAAAAGGCCCATCCTCAATGCAGGTCAAAAGCTGCATATCAAAAATCTGGGGAAGGCGCGGCCATGCCGGAATCAGGGCTAATAGGCGCGCGGTCGCGCGGCATGCAGGTTGTCTCAAACTTAAGGCTAAAATTCAGCAGAAACTGAGCACCACATCATTTCATGTAGCAGACGAGGCTGACTAGGGGAGTTCCCATTTTTCCTTTTACCTTCAATGAGGACATTGCAGTTTTTAAGTTTGGGGGTATTAGGGTTGTATTTGCATATAGTGTAGTTCATTTCATTGTGCATTTGTGTTTAGTTCATATCGTGCATGTAGGTCGTGTTTTGCGTGTTTTGTTAAAATTTGTCAATTTTTTTTGTTTTAGTTAACTGTGTTAGGGCATATTGCATGAATCCAATTTTCTGTTGGTTTGTCATTTATTTGGCCTATGAGAAAATGGAAATTACTTGATTTTTGAACTGATTTGAGACTTAACCTTGATTATAATGTCATATATGTAAATCCTTATATGTCAGATACTGATGTAACCGGTTAGCACTCTAAGAGTAACCACCATGACTTGCTTATTTTAAATTTTCACATACTTGTCTTCTGGTGGGAAATCTATGTTTTAATGGAAGAGTTTTATTACTCATGTGATAATAACTAGGCCGTAAAAAGCTTAGGTTTGGGGGAAATATGAGGTATTCATGCTATTTGGGGAAATGGAGCGTAAGACGCACTCTCCTTTGAAAAAGAAAAGAAAAGAAAATGCAGTGAAAAAGAAAAAAAAATAGAATAAACACTTCGGCTACGTTGAGTTCCGTGGCCTTTGATATTCGAGCAAGTAAGCCTTAGGGGTGTCTCTACACCCAGCGCCCTAAGGCCTTTTGGTCTGGGAGTCGTTGGTCGAAAGCTCGCTACACGGGTATCATTAAAAAGCCTAAGAGGACTAGGCATTACACAGTCGAGTGTGTACACGGGAAAGTGCAAAAACGCCCTCGTGAGTAAATAAAAAGCATAATAAACCCTTTGTGACTCTTAGCTTAAGTAATGCATGGTCTTAGTTAGAACTTATCTGATTTACTACTTTTCTTAAGTTGGAACTGGTTTTTCCCCTAAGAAGAAAAGTATGTGATAAATTTGTTCAAAAGCATGTTTAATGGTTGCTAGGCACACACACAATGCATCAGTGCTGACAGGTTTGGATTTGTGAGGATATGCCTTATGACCTTGTCTTGGGTAGCTTTCCTGTTTAATTATCTTGTGATTTTTTGAGGCATTTCATTTGAATATAAATTCTGACTGAGACTTAGATTCGCATTCATGATAGGATAGGTTGCATTCATTGTAGATACTGCATTGCATCTTTTGTTTGTTTTGTTTTAGTTACTTGGGGCAAGCAACGTTTAAGTTTGGGGGTATTTGATAAGTAGTTTTTATGACCACTTATTCAGATATTATCTAACTTGTTTTGTTGATTAAACTCAAGTATCATTGTGCTTTTCATGCATTTTTGCTTTCTTTTGTAGTTTTCATATTGGGAACTCTCTTGGTGGCATTTGAAGCAAAAATGGGAAGGAAATGCAATCCGGACATCGTTTGGGGATTTTATGTTCATTTCATGTTCTTGGATTGGAACTTCTGTCATATTGTAGAGCATCTTATAAGCTTTCCGGAACATCTTGAATTATCCCAATCGGAGTTCGGAGGCGAGAGTTATGGCCCTTTTACAAACGGACATTGAGCTTAACTTCACAGTTTTGGGTTTCTATTACACAGCTGTCACTTGGAGCTCAGTTTAGACCTTCATTTGTTTATTATTTCTCAATGCTCAACGAATGAAAGTTGTATACCTCTTCGATAGCTTCGATTTGACAGGTAGCAGGCTCTGTAACTCCTCCCGAATTAAAAGTTATGGCTGTTCTACCAGAGTGCACTGCAGTAGAATTCCAACGGCTCAGCCGCGCCAGTTTGTAGTGTATTTTGGGCACGGCCGTGCCCGTCCTCAGGCCAAAAATCTGATATTTGCTTCTAGCGCGCCCGCGCCCAATTCCAGGCCATTCCCAGTGCGGCCGTGCCACTCCTGAACATGACTAGACTTGACTTTTTCATTAAAGAGTGAGATTTGAAGCAAATGGAGGGGGGCATTCATATTAGGGCTTAGAGATAGAAACATAGGAGTAGAATAAAGGGGATTCCACCCTTAGGTTAGATTAGATTACATATTCTCCTCTCTTCTCTTCTTTTCTTGATTAGATTAGGTTAGATTAGAGTAGAACCCTAGGTTTAATTAGAGAAGAAGATTGAAACAAGTGGAGAGCATTAAAGATTCAATATTGGAGCTTGAGAACTCAGATTTGCATTTTTCTATCTTTATACTCTCTTTGCTCTTTATTTGTAATCTCATGATGTGTATTCAACTTGTGGATGATAGATGTGCTTCATTATGATATCTTAAACTCTATTTTGAGATTTCAATGGAACCTTTTGAGTAGTTTATATTGATATGCTTCTATGTTGGTCTTATTGATTGTTATGAGATTGTCTGTTACGATTCATGCTTTCATTGCTTAATTGATTAGCTACCAATTATTGTGATAACCGATATGGACTTGAAAGACGAAATATGGTTTAGATCTAATCGTAGTAGCGGGTGATTGTATGTCTACATGGCGTTAGACGTATGATTTGAGCTTAGGATAGACATATACCGAAGCACCGCTCGTAGTCAATTGAGAACCTGGACTTAAACCTTAATTATTTGTAGACCGCATAGACATATAGTGGTTTAGGTAATGTGGGTGTTCATGTGTGTTCTATCATCTGTGGATTGTATGTGATATGGATTAGGTGCATTGAAAGATGGCCTTATCTCACTTTCGTGTTCTCGACTAACAATCTGTGACGATTAATTTGACCTAACTGGGAGTATGTTGATTTAGATGAATCATTAGGGGAAGTTGAGATCTCATATCTTCATTATCTAACTTTACTCTAGGGTTAATTTAAGTTTACTTATTTAGTTTTTAATTAAAACACTCTATCGCTCGTTTAAATAAGACTAAGATGGTTATGGGATAATGGTTTGGCGAATTTTTATTATTTAATTCTCCGTGGGAATTATATCTGTACTTAGGTGCTATTTGTTTACATCTGATTGCTTCTTAATGGACTGCCTCTTATTCACTAAGAGGCATGATGCTGTTTTTTTTTGTTATCTCTGAATGCCTCTTAATCGATAAAACAGAAAATAAAATCTTAATAATTAAGAGGTACCTCTTAATGAATTTTTTTGATAATTTTTTATATAAATATATTCAACAATATTATTCACTCATTTTTATTAAATTGAATATTTAAAATTATTAAATAAAATTTTACCCTTTAAAATGGTAAAATAGTGTCATTAAGAGACAACTTACTTTTTAGTTATCAAATAATTTTTTAGATTCAGACCTCATAATCATTCAGATGATCTAATTTATTAAGACATCATAATTATTCAGATCTTAATTCTCAAGTTTATCAAACACAACCTTACTCTTTATTACTTGTTGACCGTGTATACTTGCACGAATATATTGATCGATAAAACGACCAACAGTCGTTTACACTACTAAATTTACCTTACTCTTTGTTCCACTAATTCAAGAACTAGTATAGTAATAAGCAAGGATCGATCCCACAGAGAGTGAATTGTCTTATATCTATCCAAGTATTTTCAATGAATTGGGGATTTTAGTTTGAAAAGATTAATTAACTAAAGTGAATTATAAATAAAATATTAATGAGTGAAAGAATTCAATTCTTCAGTTCAGTATCCCCTTTCCACAATTATGATTTAACCAAGTGTTTATACTATTTATCTTCCAATGGGATTATTAACCATAGATAACCGCGATCGCAAATTATTCGAAATTCTCATTATGTGTAGATCTAATGCGACGATCGCCAACAAAAGATTCTAACTAACATACAACCTAGAACTATCAGCCTAGATTTAATATGATAGAAGCATGAAGAATGAGAATTAGATTATTTCAAGCAATAATTACATAATAAGAAATTATTTAGTTTGTCTTCTGAAAATCTTAACAATATTTCAAAGCTTGACCACAATAAAATATCATTAATTGCTATGTGGGTTAGACATACATCGTTTGCTTAATATATATCTTAATCTAGCATACATGAAAGATGAATTGGAAGAATTAGCTCATGACTCCAAGCAATCCTAGATCTAAGTTCATGTATAAAAGATGAAAAATCAAGAGAAGAGATAGAGATCCCCCCCCAGATAAGAGAAGAGATCCCTTTTTATAACATATGAATTACAGTCTAATCATAACCCTAGCTTCCATCCAATTCCTACTCGCGAAAGGAAAACGCAGCACTGGTCGCCAAGCGCGGTCAGCGCCTCAGCACTCCATGACCCGCTCCATGATACTCTTATGCTTGCTGGTTTCGTGGCCCACTAATACATATATGCTTGTTAGAATCCGTGAGCTGCTAGGAGAAACCAATTACTAATTGCATTGACCAAGTGAAATAAACCCTTGTAGCATTCGGATCCTTTAGTTCTTCCTTTGCAAGCTGCTAACCGTGGCCCCCCACATATAATGAGCTGGATGTAACATTCCTTCATGAGCTGCTCAATTCGTGATATGCTAGGAATAGGAATTCGTGCAAAGCTTTGCATGTGTGTGAGCTGCTGATTAATTCAGAATGCATGTGTATGGCCACTTGATGAGTTGGCAATTATGAGTTGGACCTTCTTTGCATGCTGCTAACTCCGTGAGCTACTTGGACTTGTAATTAAAAATCCCACTTGATAATTATCTTGCATGACAAACCCAACTGCCAAGCACGCCCCACGCTTGTATTCCCTCTAGAACGGCGCGCCCTGCACCTAGGTGTCAGATTAATACTTTCAGCCCGTTTTCGTACTATAGCTCCAAATAATCCTGAAATAAATAAACATACTAATAAGCCCATTTACATCACAAAACATGTAATAAACTCAATATAATGGAATTGAAATAAATGAATAATATACACTTATCAAATTCCTCCACACTTAGCCTTTACACGTCCTCGTGTAAACCAAAAGTTTGATTTCCAAAAACTCTACTTAACTGTAACGTCAAAAGATTTCAAGATCAAATCACAATTATCAATACTAAACCCACAAAAACATAATCAACGCTTCATCAATCAACTCAAGATAACCACCTTGACACTTCACCAATGAATTTCATTAAGTCAAATTGTAACCACATAAGCACTCTTTTATGATCCACACACTTGCTCAACATAGTTACCATGGAACAAAAATCGTGCACATCACTCAAAAACTCAAAACATACTTTCCCTGCTTTCTTTCTTTTAACAGAACCCTTTCATTTTACTCTTTATTTCCGCTGAATGCATTTTATGCTCCGTTTCACCTTCCTCAATCTTTCTTTTGTAAATAAGTGCATTTTATACTCCATCTCACTTATTCGCACGTGTTTATGAGAGAGTGCGTTTTACGCTCCATCTCATCCCACCACATGGTTTCTCTTTTGCGTCTTTTTCAACAATTTCAATGATTTTCAACTTTTCTGATATTTTTTTTCATGGTCCTGCAAAAAGCATAAGCAGTTCAATAGTTCTAGAGCATGAGATTAGTGCAAATAGACAACTCCATAGATAACTTAGCCAACTAAGCATATATCATATGTTCAAGTACTCATGAGACCCAAATTCAATTCAAATCAATTACTATGGATCATGACTTAGTTTTTCTCAATCATTAACCAATTAAGCATCAAACAGATTTTGAAATTTAGCATTGATTTTCAATTTTTGACTTTAACATTCGAACACATAGGCAAATAAAATTATGGAACTTAAATTTTTTTAAAAATTTCAAATTTCCTATCAAAATCGAATCAATATCCCTAAATAAAATAAAAATCTAAATCTTTCCTCCTACACTCAAACCTTACATTGTCCCCAATGTAAGAAAATCATGAAAAAAAGAAAGAACTACATGTAAATAAAAAAAACTAATAAGTAAAAGGATAGAAAAATCAAATCTGAGATCTTGGGTTGCCTCCCAAGCAGCTGCCCTTGTTTATTGTCATTGGCTTAACATCTTCCCCCTCATTCTATGTAATTGGACTTGTGAACTTCAAGTGGCCTGGTAACAGTTTCAGCTCTAAATTTGAAATATTTTGTTCACCATGATCTTGCTCCTTTCCAGCCACCAAATCCTCCTTGTATAATTGTATTCGATCAAAAGATTCCTGGACTGAATAATCCACAACATCAATAGCAAAAACAGATTTAACATTACCAAGATACCTTTTAGTAAAAGTTCGATGGTGTGTATCACTCATTATTTCTGCTGGTTGTATTGATGGAGATGAATCCACTTCTTTCTTGTAGAGATCTGTAGAGCTTATCAAATCAGTCCCCTCTTCCTCTTGTTCCTTCTCTTTTTCAAATTCCATAATACTTTCTGTTCCTGAAGTAAGCAAATCTTCCTACTCCTCTTCGTCACATCCCACTGTACCCTGAGATTCCAAACTACTAACTGTAGTAGCAAGCGCCTCATCTGATTCTCTAACCTGTTGATAGAATTCCTTGTTTCTTGCTAGAATTGTTGTGTCTGATTCATGAAAGCTTTGAACATATCCTCCATAGACGTTCCAGAATTTGCAGGTACTTCGTAGCTCGAGTCGGGATGATCTCTCCATTCGGGATTGTGAGTTTCTGCCCAAGGATCATATTGATGCGGATGATGTCCTAAGAATGTTCCCACAACATTGACAGGTTGCACGTTTCATCCTCACGCAATATTGGACAAGCATCACTGGTATGTCCAGACTTTGATCAAATTCCACACTCTTTTGCAACTTGCATATAACCTGTAGCCATTTGACGAACCAAAGCAGTTAAGTCAGAAATTTGTTGTTCAATATTACTTGTACTTACCCCATTTACCCTTTGAGGTGTATGATCCATCCTATTTCCATACTGCTGCGAGTTAGCTGCCATGTTTGCAATTAAGTTCTTTGCAGCTTCTGGAGTCTTATCTACCAGTGCTCCTCCACTTGTTGCATCAATCATGCTTCTATCAATTGGTATCAACCCCTCATAGAAGTATTGAATCAAGTGATAGTCATCAATTCCGTGAGGTGGACAGCTAGAACACAACTTCTTGAACCTTTTCCAATACTCATAGAGATTCTCTCCGTTGATTTACCTGATTCCACATATCTCATTTCGTAAGTTGACGACTCTCGAAGCAGGAAAGTACTTCTCCAAGAATAGCCTTTGCATATCAGTCTATGATCGTATTGATCCTGAAGGAAGATAGTATAACCAGTATTTAGCCAAATCTACTAATGAAAACGAAAAAAAGTCTAAGCTTGATCTGCTCCTCTGGCACTCCTTGTGATTTCATTGTGGAACACACCACATGAAACTCCTTTAGATGCTTGTATGGATTTTCACCTATAAGACCACGAAAAATAGGCAAAAGACAAATTAGTCCATAGTTAAGTTCAAAAGTAACATCTAAAGTAGGGTATTTAATACACCAAGATGGTTGATCAAGATCAGAAGTAGCCAGTTCTTTTAAAGTCCGGTTGTTGTTCGGCATCGCCATCTTTTCCTTTTCAAGTGTTGGAACAAGAGCTTCTTTTGTATCTGCAGTTTTCTCTCTCTTGATCAAAATTTAAGTTAATAGAGTGAGAGGATTGAGTCATAAAAGATTCTCCTTATATGACAACTGCAATCGCAAATTACCCGAAATTCTCCTTATGTGTAGATCTAATGCGACGATTGCCAACAAAAGATTCTAACTAACATATAACCTAGAATTATTAGCCTAGATTTAATATGATAGAAGCATGAAGAATGAGAATTAGATTATTCCAAGAAATAATTACACAATCAGAAATTATTTAACTTGTCTTTTGAAAATCTTAACAATATTTCAAAGCTTGACCACAATAAAATATCATTAATTGCTACGTGGATTAGACATACATCGTTTGCTTAATATATATCTTAATCTAGCATACATGAAAGTGTATATAGATAATTAGAATAAATCTCATGAAATAATAAATAATATATTGATCAAACCATAAATTGATAGTAAGGTTCACCTCCCTTCAGAACTGAATTGGAAGAATTAGCTCATGTGTAATACCTGAAAATAAATAAATAAATAAATAAGTGACATTTTAAAATTTTTGTTTTAAATATTTTAATTGGGCTTTTATTATGCTTGGGTCAAATTGTATTTAATTTATGTGGACTATAACAAATAAGGAATTTCATTAATTTGTGTAAGACCCCAAATTTTATGAATAAGATTTAATTTTTTTTTTAATATTTTTTTGAAATAGTAAGGTGTTGATTTGATAAATGTGATAAGTTATGGGTAAAATGTGCAAAGTTTACAAAGTAAGCAAGTTGTTATAAAATATTCGTTGTGTCAGAAAATATTCGTTTGGTCGAGAAATATTCTTTTGTCTGAGAATATTTGTACGACGGCGCAGTCATTGGTGGACCCCACAACGGAATGAATGTCGGATATAGAAAGCGACAGAAGTAACCTTTTTATAAAAATAATAGCAAAACTGTTACCGTTAGTACTGTTGAAATACCCAGTGGTTAAAATACAGTAATACGTGGTGTTGCACAGTAGTACACGGTATTGCACAGTATTTCGAATTATTGATTCTTACATAGAAAGGCACTTACTCAATTATTGTTACAGTAATTACTGTTCAATATTTTATATTATTGATTCAATATTTGCATAATATTTTATTGGTTCAATATTTGCTACGTTGATATTTTATATCAATAAGTGCTACTTTGCTATTTTATATTATTGATTCAATAATTGTCATTGCATATTATTTCAAATTATCAAATCAATAATTTATATTATTTGAATAATATTATTAGATAGCATTATTGGCAATGTCTAAGGAAGTTCTGTCTAGGAAAGGAGTCGATTAATTGTGCGCAAGTAAGGAGAAATCTTTATCGGAAGGCCCCCTCTTTCCTGGGAATGACCTGGTTGTCAATATTGTAGTTTTGTAATATTATTTGTGAATAATTAATTTTTGATATATAAGGAAATATTTATTCAATGTGGATTTAAACGGAGGAATTTTTAACATGTGACATTTATTAAAAGTTGGTATTTTATCTTTTTCGATAAAATAATTCATTCAAATATATTGTTATAATATTATATTATAGTAGTATGATGTGATTATATAATAGTATGATTTTTATAATTAGAATGGTAACATTATTATAGTAAATTCATGGTATAAAAGTAAAGTGAGGTGGAAGAAAATAAATTGAATTTGAATTCTTATGATGTAAGCAATGATGTCATCGGAACGATGAGATAAACAATGATGTCATAGGATCGATGATGTAAGCGATAATGTCATAAATTATGGCAAAAAGACTATTTTACCTTTACTCTGCCGAGCCTATAAATAGAGGCTCATTTCTTTATTATTTCTCAGCAATTTACAAAAGCTATAGAGAGAGAAAGTATAAAGAGAATAAGAGAGAAAGAAGAAGAGTATTCTGCTATTACACTAGTGCAGTCTCGAAATTTTTAAGGTAAGGGGTATTATTTCTTTCGTATTCATGAAGAGAGTTATTTTCTTTCAATACTCGTAAGGGTTGCTATTCTATTATTTATTATTCTGTTAGAATAACTTGTCTACGCGGACTATCGCATGCATGGTGAAATCCTGTTGTTATTCCATTCTTTATTATTCTGTGGAAATAACCTGTCTACGCGGACTACCGCATGCCTGGTGAATAACCCTTCGTATTCAGTTGTTATTAAATTGTGAAAATAATCTATCTGAGCGGACTACCGCCAGACGGGTGAAAATCCAATTGCAGTTTCGTATATTGTTTCATTTCAGATTCCTAACTCTAAACTTACTACGGTAAGTATTGCTTCTAGAATTCCTGAAATGATAAGAAATTCCTTGAGTTTTGCGCCTCATCTAATATTATTTCACTGAAATATTGGTCTGAACTTTCTTGTAAAATTTTTATCTTTTTCATGTCGAGTTACTATTCATGAGTTACTATTCACGAGATACTATTCACGGTAAAAAAAATATTTTTTTTTCTTTCCAAATCATTTTTGATTGGATCCAGGTTTTGATCTTCATTCTTGAACTCTGGATAAATTCTCTAATATTTGTCCTTTATCTCACTGGATTCGTTATTCGTATTGTTTTCATCATCCTCAGTCCTAAATGGTGATATAACTGAATATCTTTGGCCTGTAGTGCAAAGATGAATGATTACTTGATGAATATCTTTGGCATGTAGTGCAAAGATGAATGATTACCTGATGAATATCTTTGGCCCGTAGTGCAAAGATGGACAGGTGTTGAGATGAACATGACCAACTGGTGATACAAATGAATATCTTTGGCCGTAGTGCAAAAGATGAATATTTGATTCGAGATGAATATTGATTGATGTTACAGGGATAAAATACTGATGATGGACTTTTAAATTATAGAAGATAGTAGACATCATTATCTACTTAACTCTTCTAAAGAATTGTTATTTTCGCTGCAGTTATTAATCTAAAACTGGTTGTCCATAATATTTTATCTGATTTGTTGAAGACTAACGATAATTTATTCTTCATTATCTTAGTCATAATATTCTTTACTGGGCTAGTTGAGCTCACCCTTTTCTTCCATTATTCTCTTCAGGAAATGGGAATATCGCGGGGACTAGTCGAGGATCAAAGTGATGGTCAGAGTTAGATCAGTAGAAGTCCTCACTATTCTATAAAATAGTGGAATAATGATTGTAATTAATAAGGAGTGAATTTGAATGTTTATATTTCGTATTATATACGATTTGTATTGAAATTCAAAGTTTGTGTGGTCGTAGTTTGCATGACCGTATGTTATAAAAGATTGTATTTGAATTCTGTACCATGTATTTGGCGACTCAGAATGGGTTGGTATTGAACCTATTTTGGGAGCATCACAGTTGGTATCAGAGCTTAGGGATATGATCTCTGGCGGAGATCTGGGAATAGAACTAGGAGGGGAGAGACGAGTAAATCCTTCGCTAGTGTGTGTCCTACCTATGCTTATTTGGTATTTAATTGATCGTTTGGAACATAGGGTTAATATGTGAAAAGTTAATTTGTTTAATTAACCCTTGTTTTATGGTAGTATTTGAGAATGGCAGCTGAAAATCTAAACATTGGAGCATTTGAGACCACTGAGACACTGCTAATCACCAAGCAGAATAATGTGATGCTGAGGGAAGAAGAAATTAGAGATATCCATGTAGTAAGTGAAGAATTAATAGTTGCACCCGAGATAGTCGCAGAGGTAGCAATTGAGAGTGAGGAAGAAGTGGAACCTGAGGAAGATTTATTAGGAGAATTTTATGATCGAAATGTAGAACTGCAAAATCGTATTCATGAGTTAGAAGAACAGGGTAAAGAATGGCAGGTGGCCGTGGAACAAAGGGATACAACAATTCAAGAAAGGGATACAGAAATTCAAGATTTTGCTACTCGATATGCGAGGCTTGAACAGAAGTTCTCTCTGGCAGAACATATGATATTAGAGCTGGAATCTAAAAATGCAAATGTCAACGATCAGCTGAAAGAAGAAGTAACTGAACTAGTGAGAATTAAAGATGCATGGGTAAAAGCCGCATGACGCGTTGATATTTTAGAAGGAGACGTCCGATCCAAGAAGGCCAAAATAGATGACATGGATTTTACTTTTTGGACAGCAATTGGGAGAATCCAACATCGAGTTTGGAATTACCCTGTGCATAGCGGTCAATCCCAATTCGATATGGATCGAAGAGTAATGATTCAAATCATGGATCAGGAGTGCGACGAAGCAGTTGAGGGTGGAATGAACTTTATAGCAAAGTCAAGACCAGCTGGGATAGCGACACCAAAGACTGTCCCAGACAAGCCAAAGTCGGTGGTTTCTGAAAGAGCGTTTGTCGTGACTGCCCAAAACGCAAGCAACCCGAACGAGGTGATCACGGGTAAGCTAGTCATAAACTCTTGCGAAGTCTATACCTTATTATATGCCGGTGCTACCCATTCTTTTATTTCACCTACTTATGCTCAACGTTTGAACTTGACTCATGAGAAATTAGACTTTAACTTATCTGTTGAAACTCCGTTAAGAGAAACCTTCGTTACATCCACAGTTTACAAATCTTGCCTGATTCAAATTGGCACCCTCACCCTACTTGTGGATTTTATATCTTTGAAAATACTTGCATTTGATGTGATTTTTTTGAACCGACTGGTTAACCACTCACATGCCAAAATTGATTATTTTGTAAGGTTGTTAGCTTTCATTCAAACAATCAGACCACTAAAATCAATCAATGTCATTTCAAGTCATAAAGCTATTCGTTTATTGTAAAACGGATGTCAAACTTTCTTAGCCCATGTCACTGATTTAAATCAGAATACATCAGATTTGAATGATATTTTTGTTTTTAATGAGTTTCCTGATGTATTTCCCGAAGAACTTCTTAGTCTATCTCAGAACGTGAAGTTGAATTCTTTATTGACCTTGAGCCCGGTACAAAACCCATTTCTAAAATCCCATATCGAATGGCTTCTATTGAACTTCAGGAGTTAATGGTCCTACTACACGAGTTGTTAGACATCGATTTTATACGTCCTAGTACGTCTCCTTGGGGGTGCTTATGTTTTATTCGTAAAGAAGAAAGATGGTAGTATGCGACTATGTATTGACTATCGGGAGTTGAATCATGTCATCATCAAGAATAGGTATCCGATACCTTGCATTGATGATCTGTTTGACCAGTGGCAAAGTGCGTAATTCTTCTCAAAGATCGATCTCCGTTCTGGATATCATCAGTTGAAGATTAGAACTGATGACATTCCAAAGACTACCTTTAGAACTCGATACATGCATTACGAATTTCTAGTTATATCTTTTGAATTGACCAATGTCCATGCTGCGTTCATGGACATGATGACCCGAATATTTGAGAAAATATTTGGATCATTTCGTGGTTGTCATTATTGATGACATCCTAATATACTCCGAAAGCCTTGAATATATTTCTTTACTTAGAATGAACTCAACATGCGACAACGACGTTGGCTTGAGCTGTTGAAAGATTACAAAAATACCATTCAGTACCATCCTGGAAAAGTGAACGTGGTAGCTGACGCGTTGAGTGGAAGATCGTATGCGGGAACGAGTGCGATGCTGTCAACACAAAGGCCTATTTTTTATGACGTAAAAAGGATGAAGATAGAGTTCAAGACTCCAGGGACCCACATAATGATGTCAAATATACGTGTAGAACCAGCTTTGATTGATAAAGTTAAAGCTGCTCAATCAAGCTACAGACCCGGAGCTGATGAATATGAGGAAGAAGGTGCAAGAAGGTACTATTCCAGAAGCAAGAATCGATGAAGAAGAAATACTTTGAGTCAACTCTAGACTTTGTGTTCCTAATGATTCTGATTTGAAGTACAGAATCATAATGGAGGCACACAATACACCGTTTGCAATCCATTCTGGGAGTACCAAAATGTATCGTGATCTTCAACATACATTTTGGTGGAGCAATATGAAGAGAAAGATCGCGGAGTTTATCTCGAGGTGTTTAACGTGTCAACGTGTCAAGGCAGAGCATCAAGTGCCAAAGGGTCCATTGCAGCCACTTGAGATTCCGAAGTGGAAGTGAGAACACATTACCATGGATTTCGTTACGGGTCTTCCCAAGGTTTCTCAAGGCATAGATGTGATTTGGGTTATTGTTGATAGATTAACCAAGTCTGCTTATTTCTTGCCGATACGAGAGACTTATTCCCTTGAACGTCTTGCTCGTATATACGTGAATGAGACTGTGAGATTGCATGGCATGCCAGTATCCATAGTTTCGGATGGTGACCCAAGATTCATTTCAAGATTTTGGGTCAGCTTGCAAAAAGCTATGGACACGGATTTACGATTCAGTTCGGCATATCATCCACAAACGGATGAGAAATCGGAAAGGACTATCCAAACTCTTGAAGATCTATTGAGACTCTGTGATCTAGACTTCAAAGGGAGTTGGATAAGTACCTACCATTGGTGGAATTCTCCTACAATAACAGTTATCATGCAAGTATAGGCATGGCTCCATTCGAGGCATTGTATGGACGAAAATGTCATTCTCCAGTATGCTGGGACGAGGTGGGTGAAGCAACATTGTTGGGACCGGAATTAGTACGTATGACTACGAAAAGGATTCAAATGATCTGGCAACGTATACAAACTGCACAAGATCGACAAAAGAGTTATGTTGATCTTCATCGAAGGGACGTGGAGTTTAATGTCGGAGATCATGTATTATTACGTGTTGCTCCATGGAAAGGAGTTATGAGATTCAAAAAGAGAGGAAAGCTCAACCCATAATTCATTGGTCCATTTGAAATCCTTGACCGAGTAGAAAATGTGGCCTATAGACTTGCCTTACCTCCAAGCATGTCTCGTGTTCATAATATTTTTCACATATCTGTGCTTCGTAAATATGTGAAAGATCCAAACCACAATATTGAGTTAGAACCAGACGAGATAGCCGAAGATTTAACATACGAGGAGGTACCTGTTAAGATCTTGGATAGGAAGGAACATGTCCTACGCTCAAAGGTTATACCTCAAGTTAAAGTTTTGTGGAGGAACCATGATATCGAGGAAATGACCTGGAGTTAGAATCAGAAATGAAAACGAGGTATCTTCACCTTTTTGACATATCAGGTACGTACGTCAATTTCAAGGACGAAATTTCATAAGGAGGGGAGGTTGTAAGACCCCAAATTTTATGAATAAGATTTAATTTTCTTTATATATTATTTTGAAATAGTAAGGTGTTGATTTGATAAATGTGATAAGTTATGGGTGAAGTGTGTAAAGTTTACAAAGTAAGTAAGTGGTTATAAAATATTCTTTGTGTCGGAGAATATTCGTTTGGTCGAGGAATATTCTTTTTGTCAGAGAATATTCGTACGAATATTCGTATGAAGGCGTAGTCATTGGTGGACCCCACAACAAAATGAATATTGGATATAAAAAGCGACAGAAGTAACCTTTTTATAAAAATAACAGCAAAACTGTTACCGTTAGTACTGTTGAAATACCCGGTGGTTAAAATACAGTAATACATGGTGTTGCACAGTAGCACACGGTATTGCACAGTATTTCGAATTATTGATTTTTACGTAGGAAGGCACTTACTCAATTATTGTTACAGTAATTACTGTTCAATATTTTATATTATTGATTCAATAATTGCATAATATTTTATTGGTTCAATATTTGCTACGTTGATATTTTATATCAATAAGTGCTACTTTGTTATTTTATATTATTGATTCAATAATTGTCATTACACATTATTTTAAATTATCAAATTAATAATTCATATTATTTGAATAATATTATTAAATAGCATTATTGGCAATGTCAAAGGAAGTTCTGTCTAGAAAAGGGGTTGATTAATTGCGCGCCAGTAAGGAGAAATCCTTATCGAAAGGCCCCCTCTTTCCTGAGAACGACTTGGTTGTCAATATTATAGTTCTGTAATATTATTTGTGAATAATTAATTTTTGATATATATGATAAGAAAATATTTATTCAATGTGGATTTAAACGGAGGAATTTTTTAATATGTGACATTTGTTGAAAGCTGGTATTTTATCTTGTCCGATAAAATAATTCACTCAAATATATTATTATAATATTACATTATAGTAGTATGATGTGATTATATAATAGTATGATTTTTATAATTTGGATGGTAACATTATTATAGTAAATTCATGGTATAAAAGTTAAACGAGGTGGAAGAGTTCAAATTGAATTTGAACTCTTATGATGCAAACAATGATGTCATCGGAGCGATGAGGTAAGCAAGAATGTCATCGGAGCGATGAGGTAAGCAATGATGTCATAGGATCAATGATGTAAGCGATGATGTCATAAATTATGGCGAAAAGACTATTTTACCCTTACTCTACTGAGCCTATAAATAGAAGCTCATTTCTTCATTATTTCTCAGCAATTCACAAAAGCTATAGAGAGAGAAAGTATAGAGAGAATAAGAGAGAAAGAAGAAGAGTATTCTGCAATTACACTAGTCTAGTTTTTAAATTTTTAAGGTAAGGGGTATTAATTTTTTCGTATTCATGAAGAGAGTTATTTTCTTTTAATACTCGTAAGGGTTGTTATTCCTTTCTTTATTATTCTGTTGAAATAACCTGTCTACGCGGACTACCGCATGCATGGTGAAATCCTATTGTTATTCCATTCTTTATTATTCTGTGAAAATAACCTGTTTACGCGGACTACCGCATACCTGGTGAATAACCCTTCGTATTCATTTGTTATTAAATTATAAAAATAATCTGTCTGAGCGGACTACCGCCAGACGGGTGAAAATCTAATTGCAGTTTCGTATATTGTTTCATTTCAAATTCCTAACTCTAAACTTACTACGGTAAGTATTGCTTCTAGAATTCCTGAAATGATCAGAAATTCCTTGAGTTTTGCGCTTCATCTAATATTATTTTACTGGAATATTGGTCTGAATTTTCTTGTGAAATTTTTATTTTTTTCATGTCAAGTTACTATTCACGAGTTACTATTCACGGTAAAAAAAATAAATTTTTTTCTTTCCAAATCATCTTTGATTGGATCTAGGTTTTGATCTTCATTCTTGAACTCTGGATAAATTCTCTAATATTTGTCCTTTATCTCACTGGATTCGTTATTCGTATTATTTTCATCATCCTCAGTCCTAAATGGTGATATAACTGAATATCTTTGGCCTGTAGTGCAAAGATGAATGATTACTTGATGAATATCTTTGGCCTGTAGTGCAAAGATGAATGATTACCTGATGAATATCTTTAGCCCGTAGTGCAAAGATGGACATGTGTTGAGATGAACATGACCAACTGGTGATACAAATGAATATCTTTGGCCGTAGTGCAAAAGATGAATATTTGATTCGAGTGAATATTGATTGATGTTACAGGGATAAAATATTGATGATAGACTTTTAAATTATAGAAGATAGTAGACATTATTCTCTACTTAACTCTTCTAATAAATTATTATTTTCGCTGCAGTTACTGGTTGTCCATAATATTTTATCTGATTTGTTGAAGACTAACGATAATTTATTTTCATTATCTTAGTCATAATATTCTTTACTGGGCTAGTTAAGCTAACCCTTTTCTTCCATTTTTCTATTCAGGAAATGGGAATATCACTGGGACTAGTCGGGGATCAGAGTGATGGATCAGAGTTAGATCAGTAGAAGTCCTCCCTATTCTATAAAATAGTGGGATAATGATTGTAATTAATAAGGAGTGAATTTGAATGTTTACATTTCGTATTATATACGATTTGTATTGAAATTCACAGTTTGTGTGGTTGTAGTTTGCACGATTGTATGTTATAAAAGATTGTATTTGAATTTTGTATCATGTATTTGGCGACTCAGAATGGGTTGGTATTGAACCTATTTTAGGAGCGTCACAATTTGGGCCTTTAAAACTAATTGGGTTTAATTTATATGTGGATAATAATAAATCCTTTTATAATTAGGAGAATTAATAAGATCCATTAATAATAAATAAAACTTAAACCACATATAGTGTACCTTACTTTTGTTCGTCCGAGAAAAGAAAAGGAGTGCAGCCGCTACTACGGAGGAGGAAAAAGAAGAAGGGAAGGTTGATTTCACTTTGTGTGATAAGGAACAAGAATTTTACATTCGGATACAAGTATATGTGTAGAGATGTTTTTTTTATCTTAAGTCACTGATGATAATTGTGAATGTAAGAATTGATTCAATTATAAAACTTGGTAAACGTGTATATATAGTAATTCCTACTATTGTATATATTCATAATTTTATATAATATAGATAAAAGGAGTTGAACTAGGATTATTAGTGGAATACTATATTGATAGTATCCTGTATGTATTACTATATGTCTATATATAATCATAATAATTATTCTAACAAATTGGTTGCACGGAACACGAAAATGGAAATCATCAGATTGGATTAATGCATGCTTTTGATCTCTAAAGGAAATAATAATAATAATAATAATAATAATAATAATAATAATAATAATAATAATAATAATAATAATAATAATAATAATAATAATGTGGCAGTTTGGTTTGGTAAAAAGAAAAGAAAGAAAAGAAAATTATATTATAATAGTTATAACTTTACTTAAATAATATATTATTTTTGTGTATAGATCGGACGAAGAGAATTTAACGAGGCATATTTGGAATATAAATTTTTGGGTATAACGTTGCTTATTCCAGGTACGGATTCCGTACTCTTTAAGCGATATTCTTGTTAAATTCGTTTTGTTCCTTGTTTCGAATTTCTTTATTATTTCACATAATTATTTCTTGTGAAATTCATATAATAGTTTCATTTTGGAGTTGATTCATATGACTCGAATTTGTACTCTTTGAATTAGGTTATTATGTTATTATTTATTTTGATAATTGTAGAGCGGTACATGTTGTTACTTTCTTTTTGAGACATTGAGGCTATGATTTAATTTGGTTCAACATGTACGTAAAGAACCTTTTGTGTTGATATTATGTCGCATGTGTTGTGACATGATATTTTTGTTAGAATATACCGTAAGGTATACTTGAGCTATTACTACCTGTGGGGTACCACAGGCATGTCCTCTTGGCACCGAGGCATGACACCTTCCGTGACGGTGTGATCAGTCCATGGCGTCTCCGTTTTGTGCTCCGGTGGGAGTTGGCCATCTGGTGTTTTGTTGTGGGAGGCGTATGGATCGACCCTAGTTTTCTGTTCAGTTCTGTTCTGCGGAGTGATGATGTTTGTGCCAAACACGCCTTTCGATTTGCATACATCTGGATCCGACTGGTCCGATGTATGTTATGCCTGTGTGGCATTATTTTGATTTGTTTATGGGGCAAGGTATATTTCTGTTTTATTTTAGCTCAGTATGAAATAATACCCAGCCATTTGATTCAGCCTAATATTTCGTGGTGTTAGTTTTGTTCGTTTCGATTTAGTTCAGTTCATTTTATTGAGTTAGTTATTTTGTTTCATTATTCTTGTATTCTATATCCGTACTGGGCATTTGGCTCATGCTGTATTTTTCTTCCGGCAGGTAATTAGGGGGATCAAGGGTAATTGTGATGAGAGCTCCCTTCTTTCCAATGGTTTAGATATTTTGTTTAGGCGATGACACATTAGTTTGTTTTGAAATGTATTTAATACTTTAGATGGTGGTTTGAGCCAGTTTGATAATTATTACTATTTGACTTGTGGCATTTACCAGATATTGAGACTATTCTTTTGTGGCTTAGAGCCTTGCTATAAATTCATCAATTTTGTTGTGTTTTGAGTAACCTCTCTTTTTATTTCGGAAAGGGTGTGTTACAGAGTTGGTATCAGAGCGTAGGTTTTTTCTTGTAGAAAGCCTATTTAGGTTTGACCTGTGAGTTATGGGTAGACTTCTGGGTTAGGTTTTTGTTTTGTTTGATTTTCTGTTCAGCTATATTCGAATCTGTCTCTAATCTGTTTAGTTATCTATTCGTTGATTTCTTTGTGAAATGGCCCTTAATTCGCTAGAGTTGTTGGGTGGCAACGATGGAGGGGAAGGGGTGAGTAGTAGCCCAATGAGCTACCTAACAAGCAAAATAATACTATGCTGGTTACCTTGATGAATTAGGTGGTTAATCAGAGTTTGTCATAATTGGTGGCACCATAGATTCCTGATCAAGGGAACCCGAGAAGTAATGTTCCACACATAAACGAAGAAGTATGAAATGCAGATGGAGTTGATCATAATGTGATTTTGATATACATGTGGTTAGAAAGATTTAGAAAACAAAAACCCAATCCATGCAGTTCAGCTTTATGTCTAATTGATGGAGAGAATTGGATTGCCCATTTAGATAATATCTTTTATTTGTTGGGGCACTTGGAGAACCAAGAGGTGTCGTTGGCTACTTGTAAGCTAGAGGGAGTGATAATAATGGGAATAACATGGCTAGAATCAGAACAGAGGTTATCAACAGATGCCTCAGTAAGGGCATAATCGTTAGCTTCAGCTACCTCAACAAGATCAGAATCGCCAGCAGTGACAGAATCGTCAGCTGTTGCAGAATTAGGGTTGTTATTCGAGACCAGCTGATGGGGGTAACCCTAATCTTTTTTTGATAGCTCCTTGTGCTTCATCCGGGGAGGTAGTGTCATAGAGTAATCGGTGCATGCTTTTTGTGTGGACAGATGGGCCATATTGCTAAAGATTGTACCAGTCCACGTGGTAACAGTGAAGGCAGTGATAATGGTGGAAATGGAGGTCATCGTCAATGTATTCGAGTGTTTGCCTTGATACATAACTAGGCGGCATGTGGGCCATGTACTGTTTCTGATATTCCTTTAGTTGGTAGTCGTGAATGTGTTATTTTATTTGATATTAGTTCTACTCATTCAGTTGTTGCTTAGTCTTTTGTTCGGCACCTGAGTGTGTCATCTCAGTCCTTAGATTATGTTATGTCTATTGCTACCCCGATGGGGACTTCTGTTATTATTTCTGATTTATATCGAGGGTGTCCGATCAATTTTGGAGATAAGATTCGTAACGTTAATCTTCTTCTGATGTATATGCAAGATTTTGATGTGATTCTTATGATGGACTGGTTGGATAAACACCATACCACTATCGATTTTCAGGCGAAGAAAGTTATATTTGGATATGTGAAGTCTCCAGAGTTCGTGTTCCAAGGTCCACAGCCGAGCAGAGTTGGTGGCAAAGGGTTGTGAGTGGTATTTGGCATTTGTGAAGGATACCTCTAAGGGTGAGTCTCGTATTTCGTATTGAAGATGTTTCAGTTGTTTGTTACTTTCCTGATGTATTTCCTGAGGAATTGGTAGGGTTGCCACTGCAGCGAGAAGTTGAGCTTACTATTGAGCTTGTTCCTGGTGCGGAGCTTATCTCTAAGGCGCTGTATAGGATGGAACCATTGGAGTTGCAGGAGTTGAAGGAGTAGTTTCAGGAACTGTTAGATCGTGGTGTGATTCGATCTAGTGTTTCACCATGGGGTGCTTCAGTTTTGTTTGTGAAGAAGAAAGATGGGTCTATGAGGCTGTGCATAGACTATAGGGAGTTGAACAAGATTACGATCAAGAATCGGTATCCATTGTCAAGGATTGATGACTTGTTTGACCAACTTCAGGGGGCGAAGTATTTTTCAAAGATAGACTTAAGATCGGGTTATCACCAGTTAAGGGGGAGAGATGAGGATATCTATAAGACAGCTTTTCGCACTCGTTGTGGGCATTACGAGTTTTTAGTGATGCCATTTGGGTTGACTAAAGCTCCGGCGGTGTTTATGGATTTGATGAATCAGGTGTTCAGGGAGTACTTGGTTCAATATGTTATTGTCTTTTATTGATGACATTTTAGTTTACTCCAAGTCTAGGGAGGAGCATGAGGACCATCTTCGCATAGTTTTGGGAATTTTGCAAAAAAGAGAATTTGTATGTTAAAATCCTCTAAGTGTGAGTTTTGGTTAGAGCATGTTGCATTTTTAGGCCATGTTATTTCTGCTAAGGTTGATGCTATCATTAAATGGTCGAGACCTACTATTGTGACAGAGATTAGGAGTTTCTTGGGTTTAGCAGGGTATTATAGGAGAGTTGTGGAAGAATTCTCTTTGCTTGCTTTGCCATTAACTCAGTTGATGAAAAAGGGCACAAAGTTTGAGTGGAATGAGGAGCGTGATAAGAGTTTCGAGGAGTTAAAGAAACGATTTTTAACAGCTCATATACTTACATTACCGTCGAGAATAGGAGGTTATCAGATTTATAGTGATGCTTCTAAGAAGGGCTTGGGGTGTGTCTTGATGCAACACGGTAAGGTGATTGCTTATGCTTCTAGGCAGCTTAAACCATATGAGGTGAATTACCCCACGCATGATTTGCAGTTGGCAGCGGTGATCTTTGCTCTAAAGATTTGGAGGCACTATTTGTATGGAGAGACTTGTGATATCTTCACCGATTACAGAAGTCTTAAATACATTTTCACTCAAAAGGAGATTAACATGTGGCAAAGGCGTTGGTTGGAGCTTCTAAAAGATTATGATGCGAGGATTTAGTATCACCCGGGGAAGGTAAATGTGGTTGCAGATGCTCTTAGCCGAAAGAGTTCAGGAAGTGTAGCAGCTCTTATTGCACAACCTCAGCTTATTTCGGATATGGAGCGACTAGAGTTGGAGTTGTATGTGCAAGGTTCAAATGTGCATTTGGCGGGTATGAGAGTGGAGCCCTCTCTTATTTCAAGGGTTAAAGAAGCTCAAAAGGAAGATAGAGAATTGTGGGGTATGACTCAAAATCTGGAGAAGGGAAAGCAAGCCCGAGTTTTGCATTGATGACCATGGTGTGATTTGATTGGGTGAGCGGTTGTGTGTACCGTCTGATCCAATCATTCAGAAGGCTGTGTTGGCGGAGGCTCATAGTTCGCCATTTTCTATTCATCCAAGTTCTACAAAGATGTACATGGATTTGAATTTTTTTTTGGTGGAATGGGATGAAGCAAGATGTGGCTGAATATGTTGGGAAGTGCCTCACTTGTCAACAAGGGAAGATAAAACATCAACGCACTAGAGGTTTGTTACAATAGTTAGACATTCCAGTTAGGAAATGGGAGAATATCACGATGGATTTTGTGACTGGTTTGCCAAAGACTTTCAGGAAGAATGATGCTATTTGGGTTGTGGTGGATCGGTTGACCAAATCGGCACATTTTTTGGCCATCCATGAGGGTTACTTGGTGGATAGATTGACACAGATTTTTTAACAGGAGATTGTTAGACTTCATGGTACTCCGGTATTTATTATTTCTGATCGGGACCCACATGTTACTTCACGATTCTGGAAGGGGTTTCAACGAGCTTGGGGTACTCGACTCAACTTTAGTACTTCTTTCCATCCGCAAACTGATGGGCAATCTGAATGGACTATTCAAATGTGGGAGGATATGTTGAGGTCTTGTGCACTTGAAGGGTCGGGTAATTGGGATGATTACTTGAGTCTAGTTTAGTTTGCTTATAATAACAGCAGGCATGCAAGTATTGGGACGGCTCCACTTGAGGCATTGTATGGTAGGAAGTGTCGGGCACCAATTTGTTGGGATGAGGTTGGCGAAAAGGCCATAGAAGGGACTGAGTTAGTCCAAATCACTACAGAGAAGGTAGCGGTGTCTAAGGAGAAATTGAAGTCGGCTCGATAACGACAAAAAAGTTATAAATATAACAAGAATTTAGAGTTTGAACCTGGTGAGCATATGTTTCTAAAAGTCTCTCCTTGGAAGGCCATTTGACGATTTGGGTTGAAAGAAAAACTTAGTCTGCACTATATTGACCCATTTGATATTTTGGAGATGGTTGGTGAGGTTGCATATCGGTTAGCTTTGCCTCCACAACTAGCTCATGTGCACAATGTGTTCCATGTGTCGGTGTTGAGAGGAGTTATTGTTATCATCCGTTGCATGTGGTGCAATATCCGTTTGATAAGATTCGTGATGATCTTATTTGTGTGGAGCAAGCCGAGGCAATTTTGGATCGTCAAGAGCAGATTATGAGGAGGAAGACAATTCCGTTCGTTAAGGTTTTGTGGAGGAATCATTCGGAGCGTGAAGCTACATGGGAGATGGAGGATTCTATTTGAGCGGTGTATCCGCATCTTTTTGATAATTAAGTTCGTTCTTTTCTTTTGATTCCAGGGACGAAATCCTTTTAAGGGGTAGGTGATGTAATACCCGAAAATAAATAAATAAGTGACATTTTAAAATTTTTGTTTTAAATATTTTAATTGAGCTTTTATTCTGCTTGGGTCAAATTGTATTTAATTTATGTGGACTATAATAAATAAAGAATTTCATTAATTTGGGCCTTTAAAACTAATTGGGTTTAATTTATATGTGGATAATAATAAATCCTTTTATAATTAAGAGAATTAATAAGATCCATTAATAATAAATAAAACCTAAACCACATATAATGTACCCAACTTTTGTTCATCTGAGAAAAGAAAAGGAGTGCAGCCGCTACTACGGAGGAGGAAAAAGAAGAAGGGAAAGTTGATTTCACTTTGTGTGATAAGGAACAATAATTTTACATTCAGATACAAGTATATGTGTAGAGATGTTTTTTTTATCTCAAGTCACTGATGATAATTGTGAATGTAAGAATTGATTCAATCATAAAACTTAGTAAACGTGTATAGTAATTCATACTGTTGTATATATTTATAATTTTATATGATATAGATAAAAGGAGTTGAACTAGGATTATTAGTGGAATACTATATTGATAGTAGGAGTATGTATTACTATATGTATATATATAATCATAATAATTATTCTAACAAATTGGTTGTACGGAACACGAAAATGGAAATCATCAGCTTGGATTAATGCATGCTTTTGATCTCTAAATGAAATAATAATAATAATAATAATAATAATAATAATAATAATAATAATAATAAATATAATAATAATAATACTAATACTAATAATAATAATAATAATAATAATAGTAATAATAATAATAATAATAATAATAATAATAATAATAATAATAATGTGGCAGTTTGGTTTGGTAAAAAGAAAAGAAAGAAAAGAAAATTATATTATAATAGTTATAACTTTACTTAAATAATATATTTTGTTTGTGTTTAGATCGAACGAAGAGAATTTAACGAAACATATTTGAAATATAAATTTTTGGGGTATTATGTTGCTTAATTCAGGTACGGATTCCGTACTCTTTCAGCGATATTCTTGTTAAATTCGTTTTGTTCCTTGTTTCGAATTTTATTATTATTTCACATAATTATTTCTTGTGAAATTCATATAATAGTTTCATTTTAGAGTTGATTCATATGACTCGAATTTGTACTCTTTGAATTAAGTTATCATGTTATTATTTATTTTGATAATTATAGAGCGGTACATGTTGTTACTTTCTTTTTGAGACATTGAGGTTATGATTTGATTTGGTTCAACATGTACGTATAGAACCTTTTGTGTTGATATTATGTCGCATGTGTTGTAACATGATATTTTTGTTAGAATATACCGTAGGGTATACCTGAGCTTTAACCACCTGTGGGGGTACCACAGGCATGTCCTCTTGGCACCGAGGCATGACACCTTCCGTGGCGGTGTGATCAGTCCACGGCGTCTCCGTTTTGTGCTCCGGTGGGAGTTGGCCATCTGTGTTTTGTAGTGGGAGGCGTATGGGTCGACCTTAGTTTTCTGTTCTGTTTTGTTCTGCGGAGTGGCGATGTTTGTGCCAAACACGCCTTTCGATTTGCATGCATTTGGATCCGGCCGGTCCGATGTATGTTATGCCTGTGTGGCATTATTTTGATTTGCCTATGGGGCAAGGTATATTTCTGTTTTGTTTAAGCTCGGTATGAAATAACACCCAGCCATTTGATTCAGCCTAATATTTCGTGGTGTTAGTTTTGTTTATTTCAGTTCAGTTCAGTTCATTTTATTGAGTTAGTTATTTTGTTTCATTATTCTTGTATTCTATATCTGTACTGGGCATTTGGCTCATGCTGTGTTTTTCTTCCGGCAGATAATCAGGGGGATCAAGGGCAATTATGATGAGAGCTCCCTTCTTTCTAATGGTTTAGATATTTTGTTTAGGTGATGACACATTAGTTTGTTTTGAGTTGTATTTAATACTTTAGATGGTGGTTTGAGCCAGTTTGATAATTATTACGGTTTGACTTGTGGCATTTACCAGATATTGAGACTATTCTTTTGTGGCTTAGAGCCTTGCTATAAATTCATCAGTTTTGTTGTGTTTTGAGTAACCTCTCTTTCTATTTCAAAAAAGGGGTGTTACATCATGACTCCAAGCAATCTTAGATCTAAGTTCATGTATGAAAGATGAAAAATCCAGAGACGAGATAGGGATCCCCCCTCCCCAGATAAGTGAAGAGATCCCTTTTTATAACATATGAATTACAGCCTAATCATAACCCTAGCTTCCATCCAATTCCTACTCGTGAAAGGAAAACGCAGAACTGGTCGCCAAGCGCGGTCCGCTCCCCAGCACTCCATGACCCGCTCCATGATACTCTTATGCTTGCTGGTTTCATGGCCCACTAATACAGATATGCTTGTTTGAATCCGTGAGCTGCTAGGAGAAACCAATTACTAATTGCATTGACCAAGTGAAATAAATCCTTATAGCATTCGAATCCTTTAGTACTTCCTTTTGCAAGCTGCTGACCGTGGGCCCCCACATATAATGAGCTGGATGTAACATTCCTTCACGAGCTGGTAAATTCGTGATATGATAGGAATAGGAATTCGTGCAAGGCTGTGCATATGCGTGAGCTGTTGATTAATTCTGAATGCATGTGTATGGCCACTTGATGAGTTGGCAATTATGAGTTGGACCTTCTTTTCATGCTGCTAAATCCGTGAGCTACTTAGACTTGTAATTAAAAAGCCCACTTGATAATTATCTTGCATGACAAACCCAACTGCCAAGCGAGCCCTGCATCTAGGTGTCAGATTCATACTTTCAGCCCGTTTTTGTACTTTAGCTCCAAATAATCCTGAAATAAATAAACACACTAATAAGCCCATTTACATCACAAAACATGTAATAAACTAAATATAATGAAATTGAAATAAATGAATAATATGCACTTATCATAGTGGTGTTTATAGATGACATTTTGGTATATTCAAAGACAAGGAGGAACACACTGAGCATTTGAGGCTGACATTAGAATCGCTAAGACGGGAGAAGTTTTATGCGAAGTTCTCAAAGTGTGAATTCTGGTTAGACCATGAGCAATTTCTTGGTCACATGATTGACAAATATGGGATTTTAGTAGATCCGTCGAAGGTTAAAGCTGTAATGAATTGGGATCAGCTGAAGACACCATCAGAAGTGAGGAGTTTCTTGGGATTGGCAGGTTACTACAGAAGATTTATTCAAGACTTTTCCAAAATTGTAACTCCATTGACGAATTTTACTCGGAAGACGGTGAAGTTCGTTTGGACGAAAAAGTGTGGGGAGAGTTTTCAAGAACTGAAGAAGAGGTTGAGTACTGCGCCTGTGTTATCATTGTCGGATACAGGAAATTTTATGGTTTACAGTGATGCTTCACATAAAGGATTAGGCTGTGTGCTGATGCAGAACGACAAAGTCATTGCTTATGCATCACGTCAGCTGAAGGATTATGAGAAAGGGTATCCGACCCATGACTTGGAATTGGCGGTAGTAGTGTTTGCTCTGAAGATATGGAGACACTACTTATATGGAGAAAAGTGTGAGATATACACAGATCATAAAAGTCTGAAATACATCTTTACATAGAAAGATTTGAATATGCGCCAAAGGAGATGGTCCGAGCTTATTAAGGACTACGATTGCGAGATTCTTTACCATCTGGATAAAACAAATGTCGTTGTCGATGCCTTAATCAGAAAGGGTCGAGAGAAGTTAATGTGGTTAACTTCTTAGGAACAGTTGATAAATGAGATGCTTAAATTGGAGCTGGAAGTTAAGTATCCGAAGGAGTCGGATGAGAAATTATTTCAAGTAACTACTAGTTCAACCTTGGTGAACAAGGTGAAAGAGGCACAACTTCAGGATGAGGAGTGTGGGAAGATCCGGAAGAGAGTAACCGATGGTGAAGAGATAAAGTTCAAGATTGATAATGATGGTCTGCTACGTTTTGAAGGAAGAATCTAGGTACCTGCCTGTACAAGAGGCAAAAAAGGAAATTTTGGGCAAAGCTCATAGTTCGAGATATTCAATTCACCCTGGGAGTACGAAGATGTACCAGGATCTCAGATAGCATTTCTAGTGGCCGACTATGAAAAGAGACGTGGCTAAGTGGGTTGCGAAATATTTAACATGTCAGAATGTCAAAGCAGAACATCAGAGACCAATGGGATTGTTACAACCTCTGGAAATTTCGGAATGGAAGTGGGAGCATATCACGATGGATTTCGTGGTTGGTCTTCCAATGACTCAGAAGGGTTTTGATGCAGTATGGGTTATCATGGATCGACTGACGAAGTCCGCGCATTTCTTACCTATCAAGATCAGATTCAACTTAGATCAATTGGCGAACCTGTACGTTAAGGAAATTATTTCTAGACACGGTGTTCCGGTGTCAATTGTATCAGACAGGGATCTGCGTTTCACGTCAAATTTTTGGAAGCGATTACAGGAATGCTTGGGAACGCAATTGCGAATGAGTATGGCGTACCATCCTCAGACTGATGCCAGAGCGAGAAAACGATTCAGAATTTAGAGGATATGCTGAGAGCTTGTATAACGGACTTCAAAGGAAGTTGGGATGATCATCTACCGTTAGTGGAGGTCGCCTACAACAACAGCTATCATGCAAGTATTGACATGCCGCCTTACGAAGCATTGTAATTTAGAAAATGCAGGACTCCATTATGCTGGGATGAGGTTGGTGAACGACAACTGTTGGGGCCAAAATTGGTGTAACAAACTGCTGAGATCGTCAAAATGATCAGAACGAGATTAGTTGCTGCTCAAGACAGACAAAAGAAGTATGTCGATTATCATCTTCAGAATCGAGAGTTTGAAATAGGAAGCTTCGTTTTCCTGAAGGTATCTCCCTGGAAGGGGAAGATTCGATTTGGTAAGAAAGAGAAATTGAGTCCCAGATTCATTGGACCTTTTGACATATTGCGAAGGGTTGGCGAGGTAGCTTACGAGGTTGCGTTACCTCCACAGTTAGATCATGTTCATAATGTTTTCCATATTTCGGTGTTGCGACCATACAAACACGATTATAAGCATGTGATAGAGTATGAGCCGTTAAAGTTTGATAAAGACTTAACGTATGAAGAGGTTCTTGTTCAGATAGTTGACAGGAAAGAGCAAGTACTTAGAAATAAAGTGATACCATTCTGTTAAGGTGATTTGGAGGAACCACAATGCTGAAGAAGCTACAGTGAAAACTTGAAGATGTTTTGATAAAAATTTATCCCCAATTATTTGTTTAATTTCTTGTATATCGATTCCGGGGACATAATCTTTTTAAGGTGGGAAGAATGTGACGAATGAGAATTTTTTTTAGTTGTGATTCTGGGGACAGAATCCTTTTAAGGAGGGAAGATTGTAACAAACGAAAATTTTTGTATATTAATTTTAAATATTTATTGAATTAAATAAATATTTTAATTTATTTATTTATTGAGTTGAATGAATAATTGATGTGATTATATTATGGAATAATTTAATTAAGTGCAATATATTAATTAAATTGATGTTTAATATTAAATTGATGTGTAAGTAATTTTATGGTGTAGTTCTAATTTATTTAAGATAATTAAATTAGATAAATAGTATGTGGTATTTGGTAATAAGGATTTAATGATATAATGATATAATGATTTAATTATAGTAATGTCTGATTTAATTTAAATAATTAAATTAGAGATTTACTAATTTTTTACATGGAATTATGATTAATGAGTAAATTATAATTGTGTAACAATTTAATTTATGTGGCAATTGTATTTAATTAATTGATGTTAGCTTTAATTTAATTAAATTGGGATAGTGAGGTTTAATTAAATAAAGTGTGACATTTAAAACTATGTAGTAAAAGAGTTATTAAATTAGATTAAAAGGGTTTTAATTCTGTTTTACCAAACAAGGCCCTTAAATCTATTTTAAAGTAGTTTTACCAAACAAGGCCTTAGTTCCTAAAAAATCTATTTTTTAAAATTAAAGGGTTTTTGCCAAATAAGCCTTATGGCTTTTGATTTTCAAAAATACATAACTGATATATTTATTAAGGGATTAATTAGTCATCAGTTATTATATTATGATATTATATGTGTTATATGTATATCAGTATAGTTTTTACGTTAAAATAGAGTTTGAAGAAGAACAGAGTAAGCTAGAGAAGAAGGAAAGAAAGAAGAAGAAGGCTCTGTGAAAACAAAAGATAGTTGATATCATCATCTTCTTCTAAAACTAAGGCTAAGCTAAGGTAATCATCTAACATTAAGGTTATGAATTATTGTTCTTTATGGATATTCATAGTTTAGATCTCTGTAATTTGAGTTTTCATGATAATTGGAATTGGTAGTTGATGATTTGGTTAGATAAGTGTTATATGAATTGGTAGATGTTTATAATTTATTATATGTATGCTATAAATGATTTTCAAAAATCAAAATATTATAAAAACAAGTTTTAAATGAAGAATTTATGTTCTTATGAAGTTTATATGTTTTGGTTGATTTTTAGAGTAAAAATTGATGATTTAATTATTTTTTAATATGCAAATTGAGAGTTATTTATGATATTATCCTTAAAAACAAAAACAATACATGTGTTATGGATTGATTTGGTTGAAAGTTGAATCCATGGTGAATTATTTAGTTAAATGCATGAGTTTTGGAAAATAGTAAAATTTGGATTTAAAAACCTTTGATTTTGGTTGCTTAGATGGTTTTTGTTGTTGGAGTCATGTTATGCATGTGTGTTGTTGCTTATATGTGGTTTGTATTTGTTGGTTAGCTGTGAATTATCGTTTGTTAGAGTTTTGGGGAAGAATAGTGCAGCAGAGAGCAGCCAGCAACGTTCTTATCTGCGTTCCGACGCAGCTGCGCCGGCAACAAAGGCAGGAACGGCGCAGCTGCGCCTGCTGAGCTTTCTGAGTTGAGCACCAGCGCAGCTGTGCCGGTGCCAAGGCTTAGGGAAGCGCAGCTACGCTAGACTCTGAGCAGAGGCAATTTACTTTTTTTATTTGTTCATTTTTTAAAACGCAATCTGATTTGGTCTAATGATGATGGTTATGTGTTAGAGACGTAACAAGTTGCTATAACATATATTTAACATGTATTTGACGATTTTAAATTGAAAAGTAAGTAAGTTTTGAAAACTTTAAGTTATTATTTGATAAAGTCTAAAGATGTGATTAAGTGTTGTATTGCTTTATTAAGACTTGTGATTAGAGTTGTGTATGATGATGGTCAGAACTTGAACTAAGATAACGAGTTCAACTAAGATGAAATTTAACTTATTAAGTTAATGTTAGTGTAGCTAATCGGACATTACAATTCTAATGGTATGTGTAGGGTATTCGAGAAGCATGTGTATTAATTGTGTTGCTAACGCACGAGGCAAGTTTTCTAATTACACTCTTTAAATTGAGCAAGTTGTTCTATCTTTTCTTGTTTATGTTTATGCAAGTTATTTTATTCTCTATTGTTATCAAATGAGCAAGTACTCTAATTTCTATATTGAGCAAATATCTTATTGAAGTTCATTATTGAAAATTATGTAATCCTTGACTTAATTGTTCAAGCAAGATTTTATTGTATCTTTCAAATGCTTTAAGTTTAATTCTAAAGCATTACTATTGAATATGATGTCTATTATTGTGACTCATAGTTGTTTCATAATTCTTTTGTTATCAAATTCTTAAATTATTGTAAGTTGATTCAACTACTCCTTAGTTGATGATGGTTGAACTCTAATTACCCTTTGGTGCGGACTTGTTAATCAAAACTGAGATGAACAACCCTATTAATAAGGGATTACCATGCGAAAGCTTTAAAATGTTTGTGCACAATACATGGTATGAAGGGTTGATCCCCCTAAGTACGAGTTAAGGTCCATATAGTCTAACGACTGTTAAAGATTTAAATAGAAATTTTCATAACCTGGGACATAGTTCAAGGTCTTATGACCCTCAGATGAATTCTAAATTCTATATTCAATTCTTGATTATCGATAATAAAATTATTATTCAATTCAGTTGAAGCTATTCAGTAATATCTCATCACTATTGATTGTTATTTCCAGTGAGCTTTTGTTTGCTCACTTTTGCATTTATATAACCATTGCAACCAAAGTTAAGAGAGTTGACGAACCGTCAACTAGCAGAGGAAGATTTATACGAAAACAACCCAATTTTAATAAACCAAAACGGAGTTAAAATGAATTCGTGGTGGAAGATTTCGTAAAACATGTCAAAATATGAAAATCTAGCATTATCACTGAATTTAAGTCATTAAAATGGTTTGTTAGAATTTTTGGAATGTTATAATTACTCTGTAGATGTATACTTCTGTATTTAATGATTTCATAGAATCAAAAACCAACCAATTTGGAGTTTAGACGAAAAAGATATGGGTTTTGTAAGAAAGCAGAGTATGAAAACCAAACGCTGCAGCGCGGCTGCGCTGGTGTCAAGGGCAAATTGGTCGCTGCTGCGCCGGTAGCAGATCCAACCCAGTAAAGAAGGTTGAAATGTGCAGTTTAGGGGATGGTTACCTAACCTATTCTAATGAACTTGATGAACCATTACGAATGTAATAAGACATAATAACAAGTCATAATTACATAAGATGATATAATGTGATAATTAAAGAATGATGGGTCATAGAATGGGATTAATGTAAGCGATTAGTGAATATTATTTCATGACTAATCGATGTATAAATGTGATTTAAATGTGTAGGATATTTAAAGGAAGTGTATTGTAACTTTGTTGCGAACGCGCAAGAAAAGTTTCCTAACTTTTGCATATACTTTAATATTGAGCAAAGTTTACTAGTTCGTACCATGCCATTGTACTTGTATAAATTACCTATGAACATGCAAGTTTCCTAATTCCTTCCGAAAGCATTACTTTGATAAATAATACTTGTTCAATTGTGAATAATTACACCTTCATTTCTAAATAAAGTCATTGAATTATGATCTACTTATGTACGATTACTCGGGATGATATTTTTGTTATATCCTTGATTGATTATTGAACCCATTTGATTCGGCTAGTCCATAGTCGTGAGCGTTCTAAAAGTTTAGAATTATTCTTGAAGTTATTCCAAACCGAATTTTTTTGGTGAGGATTCCTATTATAAAGCTGAGATGAACAACCCTATAACGAGGGTATATGTTATCGAAAACTATAATTTCGAGCTACGCAATAGCGATAATATGCTTGTGCACAATACATAGTACGAATGGCTGATCACCTGGAGTACGAGAATGGATAGTCCATAGTCTTTTGACTGTTAAAGGTTACAGTAGAAATACTTTTAAACCTATGACATAGTTCGTGGTCTTATGACCCTCAGTAAGTACATTTGAATTCATTATCTTTGATTTGATCTAAAAGTTAACTATTCTTTTGAATTCATAAGTTCTTGATTAACAGTTAATTGATTCCAAGAAAAAGCTTCTTATTCAGTTGAAGAATAAATATTTGTTCATTCATATGTAATTTATTGTATATTATTCTACTTGTGGGAAATTTGATTGCTTACTCTTGCATAAAACATTTTAGCTAAGGTCGAGAAACCTGATGAGCCATCTTCAAACAAAGGTAAGGGCAAGATGCATAAGTAGATGTCGTCTAGATTGTCTTTTATTTGACATGCATTATATAATGAATTTATTTATATTTTCTGTGACGCCCCCAAATTCTAGGACCGTCACGGGGTCGCTCGAATTCAGTTCATCACGTGCTCATGGTAATACATCTCAATAATAATAACTAAATATCACACAATCACAGCGGAAACTCTATTCTAGAATAATTTACAATAATTTATTATAATTAGTCCCCCAAGTCTTGCAACCTACAGTACTTAATAGATTACATAATAATATCAATTAACGACTTATTACATAATCTAACTTAAGCTTAAACATAATTAAATCCAGTCTTACTACATCATCTTAATACAATATTAAAATATTTAAAACATAAAAGAGACAAGCTAGTTGGTAGCCTTGCCCTTGCCCTTATCAACGCCCGAAGGTTCGCCCTGCTCTGCCTTAACTGAAATGTTTTAGGGAAAGCAAGAATGAGCACAAATTGCTCAGCAAGTAATATACAATAAGGGTAAGTGATATAATTCTTGATTCTCGAAAGGGTATAACAAAGTTTGATAGTTCAAGGATAACAAGAATATCAACAGTTTTCAATAATAGTCGCTAAGGGCAGAATAATATCAATGTGATTCAATAACAAATCAATTCAAGATTTTAAGACGACTAAATACTAAGCAGTCGCTAAGGACTGTGAACTTCTACTAGAATTAACAGTAATAAACTGAAAATCCAACAAAAACAGGTACAATAGGTGATCAGCCTAAAGCACCATCGTTATGCATAACAATCAATCATACTCAAGTGTGCACGTCGGTTCTCCGACTAATTATATATTCCCTTCAAAGAAGGTTGTTCTTCTCAGTCAAATACAAGATCCCGCACCAATCAATTAGTTTGGGTCGCTTTTCAATAATATAAGTCTAGCCGAATCAAATGGCATAGACACTTTCACAATATTCAAGAACAATACCAAGTTCCACATGAATAATATCTTTAATGAAATAAGAGTTCAAGTATGCTAATTCAATTCAAACGATTCAGTAATGAAACTAGTTCGCAATATACAAGAATAGAATACTTGCATAAGGTAAATGCGTCGGTTAGGATACTTGCATCCAAAGAGATAAGGTTTAGATACTTGCACCGTAAAAGAGCGTAAGTTAGGAAACTTGCACTTTTAAAAGAGTGTAAGTTAGAGAACTTGCCTTTAGCGTAGTTTATCCATGAAAAGCAATTCAACACTTTTGAATTCCTATCGTAATACAGTTACATATATATATATATGATATTCATTAGTCATATAATTTAACTTCACATAATATCTTCGAATATATGATCAACACACAAGCTAAGTCTTAACCTAGCTACACAGTTATATAGAATATAATGTCTATCCTTAACGTTCCTCCTTTTGAGTTTAAACACATTCTCATATCATATAAGATCGCAACAATTAGTAAACATGCTCTCATATTATTAATATCACATAAGACCACAATTAATACTACATGTATTTTATTTTAGCAAGTTATGGCATTCTCATAAGTTAACCGTCAAAATCGGGTTCAAGTAACATCATATAATATCACGTAGCATGTACACATGTTTAAAGGATACTTTTATGTTTGTATAACCTTCCCTCGTTCCAAACATATGTGATATAGCTTCTAAGTTAACCCTTTCAATAACTTACAGTCATTCAAGGTCATGGAATTCACAAAGCCTATCGTGCTTTGTTATACGAGGTGATCACATAACTTGTTTTAAGCATGCTTGCAAGAATCTATAATATACACCTATAACTAGCACCGTTACAACTTAATTCATGCTTCACTTGTGCCTAACTAGTTCTCATGGCATCAAACATAGCATATGTATGTTTATGACATTTTAATGAGGTTATGAGCACTACCAAACATGTCCAAAGTTTTCAGAATTTAGGCTTCGATATAATCTGTCAAGATTTACGTTTTGAACTTACACTTTCACTTAGTAAAGTTCACAATTGAAGCCCACACGCTCATGTCATATTATGAAACATATATAGGCAAGTCAACATGCTTTTCATGCATTTAAAGGCCCTATAAACATGCTCTAAAAGTCAGAATGTATATATGGTCTTTATATGTCAAAATCAACCTTCAAAACTTGTATTTTTGTTAGAAAGGTGCACTAGTTGGGTTCACATGTTCATATTATATCACGATACATATATACTTAAGTCAATATGCATTCCATGTGTTTCTAGGTCATACAAACGTGTCTCAAAAGTCAGAATACTATTATGGTATTTATATATCCAAGTTCCTCTTTTCATAACTTTAAGTTTTCTTTGAAATATTCAACTAAAGCAACTAGCATGGATTGCTATAACCTAGTAACTTTATTCCATATGTTAATGTGAGTTATATGCATATCCTAACAGTACATCATGCTCAATACATCAGAAGATATAAAAGAAATCATCAACAAATTCTGCAGTGGCGCGCGACCGCGCCCAAATTGTACTAGGGAGACGCGCGGCTCCCATTCCAGTCCAGAGAGCAGCCTGCAACGGCACATAACAAACCCAACTCACGAAATTACTTCACGAAAGCTTTTCTAAGCAGCCACATTATGGTTTAAACATGTTTATAAGTCTATATAACAACTAAGAACATGTTCTAATCCAATCTAGCATGAATTGTAATCAAAATCAAGAATTGGAAACTTTGACAGTAAACAAAATGATGAACCAAGAACGAAGGATTTATACCTCTGTAATGCAAAGTAAGCTTATTGAAATCTCTCTCTCTGTGATTATCTTGCTATTAAACTCACAACACTCTCAATTCAATACTTAGACAAAATCTCAGCAAATGAAAAGAGAAGGGAGGGAGCCATATTTATAGAGCAATTCTTACACAGACAATGCATATATACATCAAATTAAACCAATGAGAATGTTAGATTACATGATGGTTAAAAGAGAGTTGGTAAATGGTTGTTGAAGATCATCATGATAACCACTCCCCCCATAATCATGAGCTAGAAGGAGCTTGGGAGAAGAAGAAGGAGTAGCTCCTTAGCCTTTTTGTTCTTCACGTGAATGAGAATGAGACTAGCATTTAGGGACAAGGCACAATACTAACTCAGCATTTGCAACATACTACACTTAAATCATTATACACATATGTATTAAATACTTAGGCTATCTACACATATATATATATTTTATACATATGTCTTTAATTGAAATGTAACACTATATTTCACATAATGTAGTAAGTGTGACTTGTACACATATAATCCATGTACATTTTTATCATACTGGTATAATCTTTTCAGATATTATCACACTATACTGTCTCCTTTATTATTAAATTGTATTAATCAACAAGTGATTACAATATATTCATGATATATCATTTTAATGTATACTTACATACATATTGTCACATAGGTATAAATCATGTAGCTCACATAGTTTAATTAATCTTAATACATGGTCCATATGTGTAATATATTCACATTGCATTATATAACATAGTTTATGTATACTTGTATGGTCACACCTAAGTGTTTCTCTACACTATATAATATAGTCGTATTTTATATTATTGCATGCTTGTGCATAACAATCAATATAATCTTATTATATTAATAACTTACTTATTTGTTTAATTATTCATAATGTCAAATAAATAAAATATTTACCTTATCAATTAATTAATAATAATATTAATTAATCCATTCCTCATCGATTATTAATAACACCTTATTAATAATTATAGGATTAATTATCACATTAACAAATATAATTCCCAGCATATTTATAAACAAGTGGTTTATTATTATTATATTTCTTGCAATAATAATCACATATTATTAATCAATCACAGTTAATATTCCACAACAATTAATTAATATTCTATGATACAATTAATTAATATTCTACAATAACAATTAATATAGATTAATTGTTCACTTAATTTAATATAATCATTCTTATTTTACGTCACTGTGCCACACAAGGCTATCAACGAGTTGATCGCAAACTTCATCAATTTCTCAATTATTATAATTATTCAATTTAATATAATTGAATTAATCATTCTCATAACACAAAATCATTTATATTCTAATAAATTCTCATTTCCATTAATATATTCATTTAATAATATTAGGAAATTCTCGGGTATTACATTTTTCGCTGATATGTTATAATAATGAAGGTTAGTTGACCTGGGATACGTTTATGTATGTAACTATTTAATAAGGATTATCATAGATGATGTTTATTATTCTATTTAATGGGTAGTTAGATGTTGTATGTGATGGATCGTGAGCACTAGATCTGAGGTTTGAGGTACCCGAATTTGGGGCGTCATAATTTCAAACCAAAAATTTCATCAATTCAGTCTAAAATGCACAAATATTGTAATACCAAATTCATACAGTGTACTACTAACCAAATTTCAGACATCAAATTTCATACCCAAATTAAATTATAATACTGAATAATCTTATGCTGCAGCTAAATGAAAATCATTGAACATACATACTTTGAAAATTAGGAGAGAACGAAGAGTGGAATGGAATGGAGTTGGAGGAAGCAACTGTCGACGACTGTTGGGACTTAGACGACGGCGACGCCGACGGCTGGTACTGAGACGGCAACGACAGCGACGACGATGGACGGTGGTAGCTAGACGAGGGTCAGCTGAGATAGTGAGAAATGAGAAAGACACAAAGTGAACACGAGATAGAGAGAGATATGATATACGGCTGAAGGAAATGAAATATGATTTAGGTTTTATAAGTAATTTTCGGCGAAATGTCCGTTGAAATTAATTTCCTCAGAGGTAACCTATGTCCGACGTAATTTCCCTTGGAAATAATTGTATGTCCATCGAAAATAGGATTCGCGCTGGCGGGAATCTTTGCGCCAAAGTGGGGATTTTATTTCCGACGGAATTCCGTCAGAATTAAATTATCTCTGAGGGAGTTATACTCGACGAAATATTCCGTCAAACTACTCTACTTACGACGGATTATAATCCGTCGATTATAATTCCGTCGAATTTAACCCTTTTTCTTGTAGTGAAAGGGAGTATTATTAAGTAATAAAAAAGAAAAGAAAAGAGATTTAGAAGAGGGTTTCTCCAAAAATTAGAGAGACCTCCTCGAATATAAATATGGCAGTCATGGTTTTTAATTAGCTATATGGAAAGGAGATAAAGGAGAGAAGGAGAGGAAAATTAATAAGTTAATTACCAAGTAATAACATAATTTAACTTAAGACTGGGGAAAGATGTTAAATTTTTAAAGATTACTCCCTCCGTTTTTAAAAATTTAGAAAAAGAACAATGATCCATATCATCTATTTTCTATGGATCAATAATGGGCAAATATCATCTATACCTTCCATTACAACTATTAATGACCTGGATTAAAAATCAGTTTTCGTCGTCCGCTAGTAATTCTAGCGGATGTAATTAAAGTTTTGTGAATTATTTTTAAAGGTCCGCTAGAAATTCTAGCCGATGACTTTATCCCAAGATCACCAAATCTTTGCATTCACAATGCGTTGCCTAAGAACCCAAGATTCCATAGCCTTGCAGTCTTTTATTGTCAGACCTCTAAGCATGGGAAGGATATTTGTCTCAATAGGGAAACACATTAGTTTTTCACAATTAACAAACAAATAAAAAACTATTCGAGTAAGCAAGTGCAATCTCATAATTTCTGCACCCTTGACACAAGTGACCAAAACAGGTGGTTACACTCCCGGATTATGAAAAATAAAAAATATAAAAATAAATATAACACATCTGTACATAGGAAGTCACTATTTTGATGAGCTCAATAAGAAGACACAAGGAAAAACTTACTTTATCACTAAAATAATAATTACGAGCACCTAATTTACATGTCACATCAATCATCAACCTCGGCTCAAATTTCTCTCTACAACTCCTCCTTGTATTCATCAAATGTACTTGGGAAATTCTCAACAATACCATTCTCTACCACCTAAATCTCACTCCTTTCTTCGTCGCCACAAACATGTGATATTAGCCTAGAATTAGGGCTTACAAGGACAACTCCGCAAGTAAATTCATCCAGCGCATCAGCCAATGCATCAATGCTTTGCATATCCAAATGATTGATGGGCTCATCCAATAATAATATGTGTGGCTTTGACATTGAAAGTCCAATCATAATCTAGAATGGGGTTGAATAGATTATCACCATATAAAAAATTATCTTTGGCCTTTTTTGATTTTTTAGAATATTAATTTGCAATGTCAGAAATTAATAAGCAAGTTAGTAAAATTCAATCACACAAGGCACATAAATTTATTTAGTTCACAACATACAGCTCGGGTATGTTGCTACGTTCATTCTCAAGCTCCTCTCCAGGACTTGAGATTCTATTACTCCCAGTAATAAAAACTCATTCAATAAGCGGAGAGGCCTTTACAAAGTTTTAAAGATAAACTTACAACTATCCATAACTAACTATCTCGGACAGCGAACTCACAGCTCCTTCCTCAAGCTTAGTTGTACCTTCCCTTTGGGTTCATAACTATTCTATGATTTGATCTTGAAACAACAGTCTTTTCCTTACCTCACAAGTGCACTAATGACCCAACTCCCAGCTGACCTCTCTAAGACTCTGATCTTGGTCAAAGAATTACTCGTCTTTCTCACATGTACACAAAATAAACTAACTCTATCTTTTCCTTTTTATAATAGATTGGTTTGAATTTGCTTCTAAAGTAAGCAGATAAAGTTTAGTACAGATTTATAAAAGTTTAAATAACGTTTATATTTGATACTTCTCAAATAAGCAGATATACAGTTTAAGATCAAATATTTGAGTAAAAGTTCAAGAATTTTATGTGATATGTTTTTGTGTAAGCAGATATGTAGATTGATGCACTTTTCTAAAGATTCTCTTTTTTTAATAAATAAAAAATGTGTTTCTATGGTTAAACAAATTAGAAAAGATTTTTTTTATAAATAAAGAGTTTGTATCTATGTTAAACAAATATAACTTTAAGTTCGGATAAAAGTGTAAATAACTTTTATATAATACAACAAGTAATTTATGAATGAATAGGTTTGTGTGCAAAATACTTGTGATGACAGTTATCAAATATATAGTTTAATCAATTAAATAATACTTGTTAGATCAAATAAATTCGTTTCACTCAAAGATATATATTTTTGTATATTTGATCTACGTTGTAAAAATTTGACCACTTAGGATTTTAAAGACCGTTCGAAAGATTTCAGAGAAAAACTTCTTAATTGATTCGATATCTAAGTACTGACTTAGGATTTTATATTTGAATATATTTATATAAACTAGTATGAGATAATATAGGCAATAATAAATTAATAACTTATCTCAAATACTTTGACCAATTTTTCTCTTCTTTAGAGAATTAGAACTTTGTCTAGAAGAGAGATTGAAAGCTTCTCGAGAGAATGTAGGAAAGGAGAATAATCTTTTCTTGATTTGTAATTTGGTAAAGAAAAATGAATGAAAAACCTTCATATTAATAGGATTTTGAAGTTAATGGCCAAAAGGTAATTTGGTAATTCATTTTTGAAATTAATGGTCCAGATTGCATGATGCAAAATTGAAGGGCTCATATCATTTTTAAATCACAAGGATTTGGCGAAATTTGACCCATAAAAATTGTTTCCAACATACATGCCCATTCGATCAGGTGAGGGGCATTTAGCCTCTCACTTTCCATTACTCACTTTCACAGCACACACACACACACATGTATATTTAATTAGCCCACTTGCGCACACACAAGGCACAACACACACATGCACATGTATTGCATATATATAAGTACATAACATACACACAAACACACACACACACACACACACACACACACACACATATATATATATATATATATATATTTATTTAAATAACTTAGAATTTTTATTTTTTCCCAAAGAGAGATTTAGAAAATCATTTTGAAAAAATAGGAATCTCATTTCCTTAAGAATTTTTACTTTTTGAATCAATTTCTTTAACACTTAATATTAGATTTATCAAGGTCAGAAAATTAATTTAATGGGACTTTAGAAAATATTTTGGTCAAGATAAATGAGATAATTAAAATTATTTTAATATTTTAGTCCTATGGAGATGATTCTACCCATTTGACCTATTTACTTAATTTGTTATTATCAAAATAAAACTAGAAGATTTGGAGACCAATGAAAATAACCAAAAATATTTTGAATTAGGACTCCCCTTTAATTTATGAAGCTCCCCCTCGAATCATGAATTAGTTTTCAAAAATAATTTTATATGTTTGAAAAATCATTATAGGCAATAGTTTATAACATTTATAACAGTTATGTTCACCACATCCATCAGTAGATACACGTCCTTTAATATTTTTCTTCTCCCCCTTTGTCATTATAAAAAATAGGAGGGGGAAAGAAATATTGCTTCCAAAACCTGTAGGAATAATTAGTTCAGAACATGTTGTACACAACCTGCATAGTCAGATATGCAGAAACAATATATAACATGCGTAGTACTAGTAGTAGTTAGGTTAGTATAAAGGTACATTCATCTCAAATATTTTGTGAATATATATATATATATATATATACAAGATCAGTCTCTCCAGCGAACTAAAAACGGAATCGGCTATAGCGACGGTTTTTTTCCGTCGCTATAGCATAATAAACCGACTTTTTATCCTATAGCGACGGAAAAAACCGTCACTGTAGGCGGTTCGTTTTTAGTTCACTTTCTATGGTTCGCTGGTGAGACGGGCCCTATATATATATATATATACAGTCCTCCCGAATAGTTAAAATTTATCCAAGTGGACAGGGGAGAAATGTAAACCCAGAGATGGAAGAGGAACATTTGGTGGGGTTTAATCAGTTTGATCAACCTAAGATGAGCTTGTACTAGCCGTGAAGTCGTAAGGAGGAATTAAGACCTTTTGATGTTCCATCAACACATATAACATATCCCGAATATGATGCACAAATAAATATAAAGCCTCTATTTGATTCATCATAGCACTTTGATTTTGCAAAGAAAGTTGATCCATACTATTCAAAGCATCAATTTGAGATAGCAGATTTAGATGAGACTCAATATGCTCAATGTCGTTGGTTAAAGGTCTTGGAGGGAGATTTAAATGTGAGATAATATTGCCATCCTGTACAAGTTGAGTTTGATGACTATGAAATTGAATTCCAAGAAATACGAGTTAAAAGAAGACCATGACCCAGACAGTTGTTACGAAAACATAACTCAAAAGAATTCAGAAGAAAGTGTGGAGGACTATACGACATGTATTCAGTTAAAACACATTTCATGAGCTCTATGTCAAAGTGGTGAGTGAATTTGTCATTTCTGACAGACATAAAGTTTTGGCAAAAACTTTTACCCAGATATTGACATGGAGAAATGAAAAACTGTGAAAACCCAGAAAATTGAATTGTCCAGAAATTTAGGTTAAAGAATTATTAATTAATAATAGGAATTTTTATTAATTAAATTCTATGTTATGTGTTTATTGTTCATTCTATGACTTAGGATGATTATAAACCGGGAGTATTCTGGCTACGAGCAAGAATGAGCGAGTAAGAATTTTCAAGAAAAAAATAAAAGTTTTCCAGGAGTAAAAATATTTTTGAGAAAAAGACGAAATAGACACTATTTACACGACAAAACCTAGGGTTTAGAGTTTGAATAACCTAGGCCTTTCTGAGCGTTCGGTATGTCGTAATGACATTCCGTCTGGAGATTCGACGGTAATATGCCGTGAAAAGTTATGTTAGTCGATAAAAGTTTTTCTCGAAAAACGTGCAAAAATCAGACGAAATAAAAATGACGAAAAGTACTGTTATGTACTTTTCATTCGTTTAACTACGTTTTGGAAAAACGTGACGAAAAAGACTATTTATCAAAAAGTGTTTTTCAATTTTTTGAATTTTTGAAGAATGCGTAAAAGTTATTCGGTAGAGGAAATACGGAATATCCAAATATATTTGAATTCCGAGAAAGTCAGTTTTTTAAACTGTCGGATGAATTCTGAAAGACGGGACAACAAACTTCCAAGATAAGCTTCATGAGGAGGTGTGAATAGTAAGGCAGTTTGGTCAAATGACCGAAATGCCCCTAAGGTCAAAAATGACCATTTTACCCTCATTCTTGGTTTTCTATATATAGCAAGTTATTTAATGTGTTATTTTTTCAACTAACACATAGTGAGAGAGAGAAAAGCTTGAGAGCTTGGAGAAGAAGAAGAAGGAAGAGGAAAAGGTAGCAAATTCTAAGCTTTGTCCATGAGGAAGAAGAATTAAAGAGGAAAGGTATCAAAACCTAACTCTAATATAAATTTTTCTTTAAGGTTTTATATGGAAATCATATAACTTAATGAAAATGGAAGTAAAAGATGTTAGGAATCATTTTCACATGGTTGAAATCATGAGAAAATGAAGAAGTAAGAATTTGAAGTTTAGTTATAACAAATTTCTTAAAAGCTTTCATAGGAGTTATGATTTGCTTGATTAATTTGGACGATCCGAATGAATCATATGAATGATTCGGTGAAATAAGTAAGGATTGGTGTTTCATAACACTAAAATCCATGAAAAAGTGAAATCGTAATCAAAATATCGATTAAAAACGAAGAATGAATGAAAAAGCGCGAAGAACGCGGTAAAAAGTTATTGATGGACAAATTAAAAACCATCCTAAGTTAGAGCTTGTTGTTGATGGAAAATTTTAAAACCATCATATATATATATGCTTGGTTAGAAATGGTAGAAACGTTCATGAATAACGGATCGAAATTAGCCGATAACGAAGTTATGGCAAAATTTTGCAAAAGTCGCCATTTAACTTAGAAACCTAGGTTTTCTGTGGCGTATCAAAGAAATATGTATTTAAGAGTTGTGGACTAAAGAACAGTCGAATTCAGACTTAAAACGAAGAAACGAGCTATAAACGTTCACGAACGTTTAACGAACGCGTAATGAAAATTTAATCGGTGAATTTATCGTCAACCGATTCAAAAACTTATTCTATCTAGATAGAATCGAAGTACGTAAGATATGTGAGCTAATGGCTTTTGAAAGAGCCAATTCCGAGTTATAACGATCGCGTTATGAGCCCGGTAAAAAATCATAATGAAAAACTTAAAAAAATTCAAAGGATCAGGGCAGGCGCCGCAGCGTCCCCCAAGCCTAAGAAATTGGCACAGAAACGCCTACCTGGGGACTCGTCCCCTGCTAACTCGAGCCGCAGTGTGGCCAAAAGCAAAAGGAACCGGCGCTACAGCGCCGATACAGGGGAAAATCCAGTGAAGAGCTTTTTAATGCTCAACACTTGGGGAACATGTACGGAATAATTATGAACATATAGTTCACGTAATGTAACACTTGAACAAGTGATTTAACCCTTTAGTAAAGGTTGAACGGAAAGATTGAATGGAAGTTTAAAGACGAACAATGTAAACGCAAAGTACATAAACGATATCCGTAAATCGTAATCGTGTTGAATAAACGTTATATGCATACGTTGTTCGTATAACTTAGATGTTGATGAATGTAACTAAAACAAGATATGCAAATATCAATAAGCCGTAACGAACGTTAATAGGATTAACGAAGGGTTCAAGTTTGAATCGAAGGAAGGATGTTAGAAGGAAGAGTAAACGTAAGACACTTGAACCGATGTGAGGTGTTGAGTGTAAGCGTGAGTTGAACGTGCATAACCTACACACTGTGTATGGTTTGAACGTAAGAAATTAAAGAGTAATTAATAACGTATAAACGTTGAACAAGCCGAGTTAGTGATAATAACTTGAATAACGTTTCGAGTCAAATGGACCGAACGATGTAAGATATGAAGACAAGGTAATGTAAAATGTATAAAGTCTATGAACGCATAGTCTTAACCTTGAGAATTCATTCTCGGCATATAAATGACTTATGAACTAGACGTTAATGAAAACATCCTGAGGTATGACATTTAGTTGCCACAAAGCCATAAGGAATGGGAAATGAACTTAACGAACATTATAGTTTTAATGATTCGAATAAGTTATGATAAGAAGTTAAGAATAAGAAGTTAAGTTTAAGTTGTGGTACAATCGTACTCTTTGATGGTTGAGGTATGGTATCTGGGCTAAACGATTTCGTTAGAAAGCAACGGTTAATACGAACTAGCAACCGATCTAACTCTCTTTGAAAGACAGTGTAGACGAGACGAAAAAATAGTTTGTTGGTCGTTTGTGGGAAACCACTCATCGTACTATATTGAACACTGTTAGAGACTCGATGTGTGCTAGATGTAAAGTTGTGGCTGCATATGCTGAAAAGGTGATTATTTTCACATATGTAGTAGTATAGGACGAGTTAAGTCCTAGAAATATTATAAGAAGAAGATGATAATGTAAATCTATCGTAAAAGATGCTTTTAAGGTTTATGCCACCTCCGTATGTCATAATACTGAAGGAGCAAAATTAAAGTTTGGTCGCGTAAACTTAGATTGCAAGAACGCAAACCATAAGACTTAAAGTTAAGTTTAAACCAATGCATAAGTCAAATATATGACTAATTGCCTATGTGATACATAGGAGTTTTGATGAGTAATTCAGCGTAATCTGTAAGTTGTAGCTGTGCGTAATGCAAGTTTTCTAACTTCATTTATATTTCTAAATGAATGCTAGTTTCTTAAACTTTCCCAGATGTTAAACTTGAGAAGTTTTACCTATGTGCAAATGTGTTATGTTGTACAAGGTGGTAGTATGTGTGAGGCTTTGTGCCACAATTTGAACACTTATGTGTTTATGTGACATGAACTGTTCTGTGATGGAACTGTTTATGTGAAAGAGTTCGGCTTATTCATGAACGGTGAATGTTAAGTCTGTGCTAATAATTCTAGCCAGACAGAATGTATATGAAAAAAGGTAGAAAAATAAAAGTATGTCAAAGTGAACATGACTGATGTTTTAAAATGATAGGAATCAGATTTATTCCTATTATTCAAGCTTCTTCATAACCATTGTTCGGTTGTTAAAGATTTTAAAAGAATATATGATTCTTGCTTAGTTGTTATTCAGCTGCTATGACTTGTTGAGAAATTGAATGCTCACACTTGCTTTAAATAAAAATATTTTCAGCGAACGACGATAAAATGAACTTAAGGATCCCGTAAAGATCAAGTTGACCGGTGTCTTCCTGAAGTGCTATTCATTATATGAATGAGCGTGAATACTCAAGCCAATACTTGTAAAGTAGAATAGTTGATTAAACTGTGAATCAGTTTAGCGAACTATTATGTATCTTTTGTGGCAGATGAAAGTCACACTTGTAAGATGTAAAGAATAATGTAATTATCATTATTTGTATTGAACGAGATTTTATGGTAATAGAATTTGGGATTTGTGGATATATGTTGTTATATTTAGTTATATAATGATGTATGTTTGGAATGAGAAGTACTCGTGATGTATGGAATCCGGGTGTGAAGATAGACCGGATTTCAATGTGTCACAAAAACTCAAGATCAACTTTGCATGGAAAGTCAAACACATTTTTAGGCACAAGTTGATCAGTAGTTATAACTAAATTGTGTTTAAAAGTGATGCAATTACTTGTGGATATGCTAATAGGATAAGTTTATTCATTAATTTTTGGAAAATCTGACATGCAGTTCTTGAGATGTAATGCGTGTAGGATGAGCAGTTCATCAATAACATAATCTTGACCTTGTATGCAAGTGTTAATGCAAGTCAAGAGACCAGTTGAATCTCTAACAAAGGTCATGTGGGCATAGAATTCTACAATTAGACATGGGTAAATTTTTCTATCTTGGAAAGCTACAAGACACTCCCATCCTATACTAGTTATCTTTTCTAGCAACTTAGGGAAACTGTTAAATGATGTACCTACCCTAGGAGTGAGACTATATCTCATGTGTTTATATTTAGCTTTAGCAATAGTAGTGATTAACATGGGTGTATACACATCAGGATGCAACTCGGTATGTAATGCAAGTTTCTTTCTTTTTGAAGAAAAAATTGGTTCCATGTTAAAAGTACAAAATATGCAAAAAGACGAAAAGTACAGAGACACGGATACTGTAGATAGATGAAGTTGGGTATATATGCAGAAAATTTGTACAATGTCTTTTTATAGATGAAGTATATGACTAGTACTATCACTTCAAACATTAACTCATATGTACGTAGTATGACCGACTTCTCAATATATTCATTTATCAAAGAGACATTTGCTTGTAGTAAATGCTCACAGAGATAAGTAAGAGAATAAACCATACTTATGACTGCAATGATTTAAAATAATATTATAGCAATGAGTAGTAAAGTTCAAACTTTGATAACTGCTCCCATCTATAGTAAGTCTTGAAAAAGTAAATGTGGAGAGATATCAGGTATGTATATATGATTGACTAGACTAACTTAGTTCCTATCGGGTCCTATATCAGTGTTGCAACCAGAGAGAAGTGTGTGAACTAGATGTCCAATCATAAGACATAAATATCTCAGAGAGATGCAGTCTATAGATAGAAATGGTATGGTCTAATGTCAATAGAGAGATATGTTATTATTACTCTAGTTCATATCAAAAGATTTTAACCCAAAACAATAACTCAACTACCCAATGTTATTGTAACACATTTGTTCAGATAGGTGTAAAGAATGTAGATGTGATAAAGTGATGTTACTGATTGTTCCTGATAGGCAATCCCAACACAGAGGTTCATAGAGAGATTTAAACACAGCACAATAGTTAAAAAAATATCTCGTTCAACCAAGCTCAATACAACAAACAAATAGTACTAATATGTATAAAACATATTCAATTTCAGTTCAATAGAGCAGAGTAAGCACGAAGCCCAAAAATTTTAACAGATGAAAGAGATTATCTGAACAGTGCCTTAATTTTATTGACATGATGGAAGTAGGGCTTTTCTATTTGTATTCTTCAGAGCAATTTCTTGGATAGATACTTAGAGTTCAAAATATGCATGTAAATAATTATTTTGAGCATAAAAAATATTTTGTATATATTTGTATATATTAGAATAATATAGTTTAGAAATACAAACATATATATATATATATATATATATATTAATAAGTGATGGATAAATTAAGTTGGTAAAAATTGGACCTTAAAACTAATTTAGTTTAATTTATGTGGGTAATATTAAATACTATTATAATTAAGAAAATTAATAAGACATCTTAATAAATAAATAAATATCTAAACCCTAATCTACCTCGTGTACCTCTGATACGAAGTGTCTGAGAGAAAAGAAGAAGAAAAGGAACACAACCGTTGATACGGAAGAAAAAAAAAGGGAATTGGATTGCACTTTGTGTGAGATAAGGAACAAGAAATTTGATATCCGGATACAAGTAAGTATATGTGTATAGGTGTATATTTTTACAATCTCAAGTCACTGATGATAACTGTAAATGTAAGAATTGATTCAATCATAAAACTTGGTAAAACGTGTATTTCTTTCTACTGTTGTATATATTCATAATTTTATATGATATAGATTAAAAGAATTTGAATTAGGATTATTAGTAGAATATTATATTAGTAGTATCCTGTATGTATTAGTGTGTGTGTATATATATATATATCATCAGATTGTGAATACATGCTTTTGATCAATAATAATAATAATAATAATAATAATAGTTTTGGGAAAAGTAAATTTGTAATTTGTAATTTAATTTATAGTTATTAATTTATATTTTTTTGTTAAATTGTTTAATTAGTTCGGACGAAAGGAGTTTAACGAATAATTTTTGAAATATAATTTTATGGATTCCGTACTCATTTAGCAATACTCTTCTGAATTTTAATTAGTTCGTTTTGTTCCTCATTTTGAATTCCGTTATTATTTCATGTAATTGTTTCTTGTGAAATTAATATAATAGTTTCATTTTAGCGTTACGTTGATGCATAAAACTCGTATTTGTACTCTTTGAGTTAGATTATCATGTCTAGTATTTATTTTGATATTTATATAAATGTACATGTCAATATATTTTGGAGGCTTGTGTCGATAATTCATTTTGATTTGACATGTACATATTAGAACCCCATTTTTGTGGATATTGTGCCGCATATGTTATGACATGGTATCTTTGTTAGAATATATCGTAGGGTATACTTGAGCTATAACCACATGTGGGCTACCACAGGCATGTCCTCTTAGCACTGAGGCATGACACTTTCCGTGTCGGTGTGATTAGTCCACGACGTCTCTGTTTTGTGCTACGATGGGAGTTGACCATTTCATGTTTTTGTTGTGGGAGGCGTATGGGTCGACCCTCGTTTTATGTTTTGTTCTATTCTGCGGATTGGTGATGTTTGTGCCAAACACGCCTTTCAATTTTACATGCATTTGGATTCGCGATCCAATGTGTGTGACTTGCCTGTGTGGCATTATTTGACTAGCCTGTGTGGTAAGGTATATTTCTGTTTTGTTCTGAGCTCGGTATGAAATAATACTCAACCATTTGATTCAGCTTATTATTTCGTTGTGTTAGTTTTGTTCGTTTCAATTCGGTTCATTTAATTGGGTTAGTTATTTCGTTTCATTATTCCTGTATTCTATATCCGTACTGGGTATTTGACTTATGTTGTATTTTTCTTCCGGCAGGTAATCAAGGGAATCAAGGGCAAGTGTGACGAAAGCTCCCTTTTATTCAAATGGTTTAGATATTTTGTTTAGGTTGTGATCAAATGATTTATTTGGAGTTGTAATAAATACTTTAGATTGTGGTTTAATCCAGTTTGGTATTTATTATGGTTTGACTTGCTGTATTTATAAGATATTGAGATTCTTCTTTTGTGGCTTAGAGTTTTATTATAAATTCGTTGGTTATGTTGTGTTTGTGCGTAACCTCTCTTTCTATTTTGGAAAGGGGGTGTTGTAATAACAACGCCTGATCAATATGAAACCCTAGATTACCAATTGAGTTTGTGAAAACCCTATATTTGTAGCTAACTTGGTTAAAAAAGACGAGGAAGACGAATCGAAAGGTCTGTACACAGATATAAAACCCTTACCAACATAGATAAAATGTGAACCCCCCCCCCCAAATCGGGGTCCCTTAAACCTCAGATTCGGTGCTCACGGTAGAACATCCACATCTTATATAACTAACCATTCATTATGAATTACATCATTCATTACATTGACTTAATAAAAACATAACATTATCCCAGGTTTTACTAATCTTGACTTAACTTACATACCCTTAGATACTCAAAAGGTTTACATAATTAATTTACATAATGTAACCTAACAATTAAAAGTTCACATTAAACTACTCTTGAGCTTTGCCTTTGCCTTTGTCTTTCTTCGATGCTTCGGCTACCTCGGCTTTAGCTGAAATATTTTATTTAAGTAAGGGTGAGCAACTAGTTTTGTGACACCCCCAAATCTGGGTACTTCGTTTCCACATGATCTGGTGTTCACTTTCTAATATAACATACATCTACCCAATAAAACTTCAAAGTAGAATACAACCTTTATTCAAAATAATTAAAATCTCCCTTGAACAAGGGTTACAACTATCTCAAAATCAATCCCAGGGTTTAATCAAACCTTGACATAAACATAAAATGCAGAATTAAAAACATAACCTAGAAGTCTTATTACAATCATTCAAAATAATTAAACAAGTCTACACGTGTTTAGCTTCCCTTTGCCTTTACTCGTTGATGGGGCATCAACATTTTCAACCTTAGCTGCAATGATTATTTAATATGCAAGAGTGAGCAACAACAGCTCACTGGAATTTAACAATAATAAGACATGAAAGAATATCTCTAAAAAGATTTGAAAAACTTTGCTTACTTCAATAATAAAGAATTGAATAATAATTCTTTCATCACAATTATAATTCGAATATAGAATTCATCTGAGGGTCATAAGACCTTGAACTTTTGTCCTAGGTTATAAACATTTCTATTTAAAACCTTTAACAGTCACTAAGACTATGGACCTTAACTCGTACTTAGGGGGATCAGCCCTTCGTACCATGTATTGTGCACAAACATCTTAACGCTTCTGCATAGTAACCTCCCCTAATAAATAGGATTGTTCAACTCAATAATTGAATACAAGTCCGCACCGAAAAAAGTTTGGTTTGGATAAACTAAAAGGGTAATTTAGAGTTCAACGTTCATCAACTAAGGATTAGTTGAATCGAATTCCAATAATTCATAAATAAAAGAATTATGAATTAACATATGCTTTAGAAGTAAACTTAAAGCATTTAGAATAATACACTGGATCTTACTTGAACAATAAGTCAAGATCACTTTAATTAAACAAATAATTATCCAATACATAAATGAAAAGGACATTCCCAACAATGAATATATGAAATTAAAGAACTTGCATCGAATTGACAAGTTTAGGGTTTAGAAGACTTGCCTCAAGCGCAAGCTACTAACACAATTCACGTTCTAAGCACTTCCTACATACATATACATTTAATCACAATAACCTAAATTAGTTAACACATAACTAATTCACATTATTGGTTAACCTTCATGGTTAACTCATTCTAATTAAATAAATAATAATCAACCATCACATAGTTAATTACATCACATAGACATGCTCACATAATTAAATCAATTATGTATCTAACTAAATTATAATTAAATAATTATAATTTAAACACTTAATATAATTATAATTACTTAAATTATAATTACCTCTTATTTTAATTAAATTATAAACAAATTATAATTTATAATCAATTAAACTACATCATGCATTATAATTATACAAATTATAATTAATCATAGAATTATCAACTTATAATCCATAATTAAACATGCATTTGTTAAATTATAGTTACATAAATTATAATTTAAATTAACATATAATTGATTAAAATAAATCAACTTCCATACATTATAATTTAACAGAATTATAATTTAAATTAAACATTTACTCTTAATTATAATTATTCAAATTATAATTAAGTAGTTCATATCAACTAAATTACAATTAAACAATTATAATTTATAATTCAAATACTACATTAAGGTTTTCAAAACTTCTTTTTCCCAAATTATGAAATTGTCAAATTCATGTTAATAACATGTTATAGCAACTGGATACATGCTCATTATCATGGAACAATTAATCTTAGCTTAGAAATAAAACTGCACAATTAACCAAAACTCACTGTCTCTGATTAGGCAATGGCGCAGCTGCGTCACCTTTATCCTTGACACCGGCGCAGCTGCGCAGGTGTCAAACCTGGGAAACGCAGCAGGCGCAGCTGCGCCACTTCTGCCTTTGTTGCCGGCGCAGCTGCGCCGGAACGCGGACAGAAGCAGACAGCAACGACACTCTGCTTCACTATTAAACCCAATTATACCAACAAACGGCCATTCACAGCAACATAGATGATGTAAAGCATTCATATGAGCTACTACACATATATAACATGCTTCTAGACACAAAAATCATTTAAGCAATAAGAATCAATATTTTAAAAACTCGAATTTTGATATTTTTATAAAACTCATATATTTTACAAAACCATTCACTATAAATCAAATTCTTAAGCAATTCAACTTATAATACATGCATTATTTTTATGATTAAATATAGCATCATAAACAATTCTAAACAGGCATATTAATGCATACAAATTTCATCAATTTACTCTAAAATTTGTCAAAACTATATAAACTCATAAGAACACAAGTTTTCCATTAAACATATTTTAACAACAATTTGATTTCCGAAATCCTTTCATACAATTACTACCAATAACACATGAACACAATACATATATATAAAATTCATGATTACAACTTTTATGAAAACTCAATTTTGATAGAGAATAAAACATGAAGAATATAGAATTCTAACCTTTTAGCTATGAGTGTAAAGAAAAAGATTATGATAAGCTCGTGTTCTAGCAATTATCCTTCTTCCTTTCTTCTCTGAAATTCTTTTCTCTCTTCTCTGCTCTTTCTCTCCTTCTCTTTTCTTTGTTTTAGACTTAGAACTAACGTAATGGCTATATTATAACTGATATAATATAATATACGTATACTTATAATACATATGTAACTGTTAATCAATTAAGATATACAATAAGTACATATTATTATATAGGTTACAATTATTTGAATTTGAAAAGCCTTAAGGCTTGTTTGGCAACCAGTTTATAAAAACAGATTTTAGCACTAAGGCGTTGTTTAGTAAAATAGGTTTAAAACAAATGCAAGGGCCTTGTTTGTCAAAAACCATATTAAAATTCTTTTTTTTATTTTAATAATTCATTTTAACACATATTTTAATGTCACACTTTTAATTTATTTAACATTCTTATTTAATCAATTAAAATCTAACATCAATTAATCATATAAAAACTGTCACATAATTCTAATTACTCGCTAATTATGATTCATGTAACACTTCATCACATAATTCATCTAACTTAATTATCTCAATTAAATTAGAACTATAATATAAAATTAATATACATCAATCAGATTAAATATTAAACATTCATTTAATTAATATAGCACACTTAATTAAACCACTCCTCAAAATCACATAATTTATTTAACTCAATAAATAAATCACATAAAATATTTATTTAACTTCAACAAATATTCAAAATTAATATATAAAATCTCAATCGTTACAAGTTTGCTCAGCAAGTTAAAGCGTTCAATAAAGGATATAGAAGAATCTAAATTTCTAGAACGTCGACAATATTTAAAAGATTGTGAAGTAACTGAACAATAAGTCATTTTCAATAACAAGAATTTCCTTGAATTCCAGGTTGAATAACATATCAAGAATGAAAGAGTAAAATTCTTTCGAAGGTTCAAGAATATTCAATTGATTAAGAATAATTAGCAATACTGCAACAATATTCAATAAAGTGGGATACTCCCAGATTTTATGCTGAGTGTTCACAAATGGATCAAGAACTAATAGAGGAATCATCAGTTAATAAAACTGAATTACCTCAAGAATATAAGTTAGCTATAAAAACCAATTATACTCTTCTGCGAGTACATGAAGTGATCAGCTCCATTGTACCCTATATTATGCATAATATTCAAAAATAGCGCAAGGGTTCGGATGTCCGATAATAAAGTTTCCCTTCTTATAAGGGTTGTTCATCTCAATCTTATATCATGAGTCCGTACCACAACAATGTGATTTGGATTATTTTCAAAGAAATGCTATGATTTTAATATATAATATCAATATTGATCTAGCCAAAACAAATAGCATAGATCTTCCAATAATAAATCAATTCATAATTAAGAGAACGTTTTATGATTTAACAATTTGTTATTAGTCCAGCCAATACAACTAGCTGAGACATGACTCATAAACAGTTCAAATAATAAAATAGGAAATCAATTGCACTATGTGCTAATAAGAATAATCATTATGGATGTGAATAATCAACAACAATTATCCACTAACATGCTTTAAAATTAATAACTCAAGTTGAGTTAGGAAACTTGCCTCGATTGTCGATTACTGCTAAGCAATTTAATTTAACTTCTTTTGAAAGACCTATAATTAATAATATTGATCTCTCAATTAACATAATCATATTATAACCCATAACACCACTATTCTTATAATAAATTATCTAACATGTAATCATGTAATCAAACATTCAATAATACCTTACTCATTTGGAATATTATCATCCATTGATAATATTATTATTATATAATCATTGTCTTAAACTCTTGTCTAATATTATTAATCGTTTAATAATATTTTATTCACTTTCTAATATTATTAACCATTTAATAATATTTTATTTCCTTATTAATGTTATTAATCATTTAATAATATTTTAGGCACTTGATAATATTATTAATCACTTAATAATATTTCGTACATTAATCACATCTTAACCAATTACTAATATTATTAATCAATTAGTAATATTTTATTTAATCTTTAATATCTTAACCATTCACAAGTTTTATTAACCATTTAATAATATTTTAATCAATTAATAATATTATTATTTGTTTAACAATATTTTAATTTAACTTTAATCTATATTTTAAATCATTATCTAATATTATTAATCATTTAATAATATCTTAATTTAACTTTAATCTAATATTATTAATAATTAAAAAAATAATATTTTAAATCATTATCTAATATTATTAATTATTTAATAATATTTTAATTTAACTTTAATCTAATATTATTAATCATTTAATAATATTTTAAATCATTATCTAATATTATTAATCATTTAATAATATTATTAATTATTTAATAATATTATTAATTATTAATATATTTATTAAATATTATTAATCATTTAATAGTATTTTAATTTAACTTTAATATAATATTATTAATTATTTAATAATATTTTAAATTATTATCTACTATTATTAATCATTTAATAATATTTTAATTTAACTTTAATCAAATATTATTAATTATTTAATAATATTTTAATCTTAATATTATTAATTACTTAATAATACCTTAATATAATATTATTAATATCTTAATAATATTTTAATTTTTTATTAAACTAATAAATAATTTATTTTAATTGTTTACCCTGTACTAATTCACTTATTTAATAATCATAAAATACCAAAAATATAACATCTCATAAAAAATGACTGAAATACGCTCCAAAAATCTGATTACCTCATATCAAGGGTCTTTGGTCAAAAAAATTATATTTTACCCTTTATAATATCATATTACTTATTTTATCCATTTATTCATAACTCAATCATTTACATGAAAAATAACAAAATATTTTTGAAACTTCTTCTTTTCTGGAAAATATTAGATTATGGTTCCCTCATGAACATATATTTTTTCTGGAATTTTTGAATTTCATTTGCTATTTTTAAAATGACCAAAACAGTTAGCTCTTGAAATATTTTTCATAAATCTAAATGTTGTCCACAAATTACGAAATTTTCAGGGTAGTCTCCTGTTATCAATATCTAGCTTTGGTAAAAATTTCACATATTTCTGAGTTGTCTACACAAAGTTATTACCGTTTAATTTTAAAATCATACTTTCTTGTAAAAGCTAGATCTCCCATTCTAGACATCCAAAAAATCTCATCTTTGGACAGCACTTTTTTAACTTGATATACTAAGACACCACAAAATATCAGAAGTTTTAGAGCTCTTAAAGTGGCCGAAACAACCCTTGCCAAAAAGTGGCCAGGAAACTCAATGAGTTTTCCAGATTTTAAGCTGCTCGGATAGTTTTGGAAAAAAAATGAAACTACGGTTGTTTGGTTTAACATTTTTGAGTACTACCACTTGGTTTCATTAGATAACTCATGTATCTAACTCACCTCTTTGACGGATCTCAAAAATAATTTGTAGATTTCAAATGGTAGAGCCTCAAAGTGGGTTGAGATTTTAAGATTTTAAGCTAGAAAACTGTTTTGGTTCCTTTTTGTTTTCCAAGGTTTTCAACACATGAAATGGTTAGATCTAAGTATAAAACATCATAAAACATATAGATCTAGTGTTATAAGGTTTAAGATCATGAACTCATGATTTATTTTAAAACAACCACAAGAAAAACACTTAGATAAAGTTAGGATTTGAGTTAGGAAATTTTATACCTTTGTTGGATGTTCTTCTTTCTTCCTAGGTTGATTATGGAGCTTTGAAACACACAACCCAAACTCTCTTTCCCCTCTCTATGAGGCTGCTGAAATCCTCTTGGATTCTCTTTCTCTCTTTTTGTTTTGTTTGCTAAGTTGGAAGAAATGAAAAATAAAATTGTTTGTAATTGTGGTGTAGGTTTTTATTGTTAGAAAAATATGTATAGATATACCGTATGTATATCTATAATACTCTCCCAACTTCTTCTTCTCTCTTATCTCTTAGTTGCTTATAAACTTAGACAAAAAATGTGGCTAGTTAGGAAAGTGACACATGGGCTTGGAGTGGGTAAGTAAATCTTGCAAAATCTTATCCAAATGAATTAACCATGTGGTTAATTCATCTCTCCCTTATTTGCTTCATTTTTGATTTCTTTTTAATTGCCAAATTTTCTTTGTAAAATGACTAAAAAGTCCCTCACTAGTTTGACCAAAACATGGGCTCCCCTTTAATTGTTTGGCTTTCTTAAATTAAACGATTGTGCCATGGAAATTAGCATAGTACAATACCTAAATTTTTATTCTACTCTAATTATTTAATTAGGATTTCTATTCCACTTATTTGGAATTTAAATAGTTATTCATGTAGGTTTAATTTTATAACCCAATTAAGCTTTCTTTAATTAGGTTTAAAATAAATAATAAATTAAGATAATAAAATTAATCTCTTAGGTTAGTATATATTTTAAATATTAGAATTCTTCCATATTATAACTCTTAGGTTATTTAATTCACATTCCTAATATATAATATTAGGTTATAAAGCTTTTCTTTTTATTCCATTAATTCATTAACTTAATTAGCCCTAATTGGCTTAATAAGTTATTACACCTTCATATGATCACTTTATATATATAATTCATATAAATAATTAATCACTTAAAGATTATAAATCTTTTTAATTTACAATTCAAGGTTAACATTCAAGTTATGTTAATTTTCAACATAACTTATGTTACTCTTCCTTGATCAAATTGATTAAGTACTCATCTTAGTTAACTTAAAATAAATAAATTAACTATTTTGCTTAATTCACTTATTCACTCATATAGTCCAAGTAATTTCTAATAAAAAATATTTATTCGTAAAAATATCCATATATAATTATATAAAATTATCGGTCCTTACATAAAAGCCCTAGATTCGAAGTTTAAACAAGATAATGGAGATGACTGGTAAAAAAAATAGGTTTTTCCCTTTTTAAAAAAAATGAGAGATCTGAACAAATCAACAATAAACAAAACAAAGATGTTTAGAAAATATATTTTGAGCACTAAATCTAGCCATAATCGTTTGAAAGATTCAACAGACTATGATTTACAAAAAAAATCAATTTCTCAAAAGAAAATTGAAAAACTAATCGGTAGAAATATGAATTAGAAGGTGTAGAATCGATTGATCATAACAGATTATGCAAAAACATAGTGTAGATCATAAATTTGATCGATAGAAACATTAGGGTTTGAGAGAGAAAAGAAATTTGATCGGCAGAGGAGAGAGAAAGAGAAATGGAAAAATGAATTAAAAAATATTTTATTTTCAATTTATATTTAGGGTTAAGAAGTTGATCCGACGACTGAGTTAAAATTTAAGATTGGATGAATGGTTGTGATTAAATATGAGGATTAAAAGAATAGGTTGACTGGTTGACCTTGATCCAAAGGCTGAGATGAATTTGTGTTTTTTACTGGATGATCAAACGGCCACGAGCTTGAATCTGAGTGCTTCTTTCTTATTGGTCGAGGCTAATGGACACGAATGGTGTTAAGATGACTGTTGGATGAGTTGCTTTAATTAACAACTCAGATTAGTTCTGATATATTTATAATATATATATATATATATATATATATATTATAATATATATACATAATAACTTAATTATTAAGTATTGATTATAATTATATAGATATATTAATAAGTACATAAATACTTATGCATATACTTATATTACAAATAATAATAATTATATAAATATTTGACAAATATTTATATAAGTACAGTAATAGTATATATGAAAAGAAAGTTATAGAAATACTTATGTTTACATATATAAAAATTATGATAATGTAAAATGTTTATAAATAATTATATGTATATTGATACTATATTCTTAACTAGATGACAATATATTAATAAATAAAAAAGTACTTATATTTATATTTATAATATATATCAATATAAAATAATTATATTTTTATTAATAATATATACATTAGGTAATAAATATATTTATACATATAAGCATACTTAAACATGAACATTTCAAATACATTTTAACCAATTATACACATAAATATATATATTTAAAAAGAGAATAAAAGTATTAACTAAATAAAGGATAAAATTATATTTAGATAGTAAAATCATTAAATTTTTTTGTTTTTAATTTTAGAATTTGTAGTATTCCTAAATAAGATAAATATAAAATTTTTAAAAAAATATTAAATGTAATAATAATTTTGAGAAAATATCTAACATTCCTAGGTCCAAACGTAATTTACAAAATCTATTAGAATTTAATGGTATAGTAGATATATCAGTAATGTTTAGTTTTGTGTCAATATGTTCTAACTTAATGATGCCACTATTTAAATGACCACGTAAGAAAAATGATGTCTAACATTTATATGTTTTGATCTAGCATGTAATACAGTATTTTTACTTAAATTTATAGCGCTTGTATTATCACATAAGATTGAGACACTAATTAAATTTTATATTGTAATCAGTAAGGGTTTGTTTCATCCACAATATTTGTGAACAGCAACATGTAGCATTTATATATTCGGCTTTGGTGGTTGAAATAGATACTGAGTTTTGTTTCTTAGAGAACCAAAAAACTAAACATCAACCTAAAAACTGACAAGTGTCACTTGTACTTTTTTGATCAACATGATGACCAACATAGTCAGAGTCTGAAATACAAACAAGATCAAATGGTTGCCTTTTAGGATACCATAGAACTGTGTATGTAGTTCCTTTGAGATAACTAAATATTCTTTTTACTGCAACCAAATGTGATTTCTTAAGGTTTGATTGAAACTTGACACATTTACAAACGCTGGACATAATGGAAGGACTACTAGCTGTGATGTATAGAAGACTACTAATCATTCCTCTATATTTCTTTATATCAATAATTTTTTCATTTTCATCGGCAGTTAGTTTATCAGTGATTGACATAGGAGTATTAAGAGGTTTGACACTCTAAACCAAATTTCTTAATCATTTATTTGCAGTATTTGGATTGAGAAATATGAATACCTTTTTCTCCTTGCTTGATTTGCAATCCTAGGAAGAAATTTAATTCTCCCATCATACTCATCTCAAATTCCTTACTCATGCTTTCAAAGAAATCATTGCACATAGTCATGTTAGTAGAGCCAAAAATGATGTCATCAACATAGATTTTTGCTAGACTCGGCAGAAAGACATACTGCAATATAAAATGATTTCACAAACTAGCGCAAGTATACGCGGTCATGTGGCTACATGTGTTGGTCATTTTCACGATCAATAAACTCGCGCAAGTATACGCGGTCTAACAAGTAATATAATGATAAGAGAGTTGTCGAACCTATGACACCCCAAAATCCGGGTACTTCAATTTTCACGGGATTTGGTGTTCACTGTACAAATATCACATATCTATCTACCCATAATAAATGCATCTCATGAAATAGATAAAAAAAACATCCTCCCCTTATGGGGTTACAACATCTAGATAATAAATAAATCCCAGGTTAAACTAACCCTAAATCTCAATGCGGAAAACATAAACAGATAAGTCTTAAACATCACAACATAAGTCTTAAACAAATATTCTCAAATAAAATAACAAGTCTTCAACATTTGTTAAACTTGCCCTTGCCTTTGCTAGTGGAAGGCTCGTTAGTCCTTTCGTTCTTAATTGCAATGTTATTATGCAAGAGTGAGCACGATTGCACACAAGTATAGCAATATAATAGTAATAATAACATGCGAATAATCAAAGGGTTCTGAATAATAGAAAGCTCGACTTTTGAATCAAGAATGAATAACAAGAATCAAAAGTATATCTGAGGGTCATAAGACCATGAACTATGTCCCAGGTTGTTAAGTATTTTTATTTTAAACCTTTAACAGTCATAAGACTATATGGACTCTACTACTCGAACTTAGGAGGATCAGCCCTTAGTACCATGACTGTTCACAATAACTCAACGCTAACGCGTAAATAATCCCCTATAAAAGGGTTGTTCATCTCAGTTTGACATCAGAGTCCGCACCAAAGGAAGTTTGGTTTGGATAAGCTCAATAATAGTTCTAGATTTTAGAACGTTCATCAACTATGGACTAGTCGAATCAATAAGGGTTCGCTGGTCTTACAAGGTTCAACAATAATATTGATATTTAAAAGAAATAAGGAATCTCAAAGGTATACAACTGAATAAGCATTGTATAACCGAAGTATAACTTCAAAAGCTCCAAAAGAAATAATATATCTCAAATGGAATCATAACTTGAATAAACAAGAACATGAACTTAATTAATATAGAATATAAGTCTAGGAATTGCTTAATGATTAACTTAGAATTAAGGAACTTGCATTAAAATAATAAGTTAAGGATAGAACACTTGTCTCTTGCACAAGCTACAATTATAATTCTCGTTCTTCAATTAACCCTACATATCATTACATTCACAACGCTAATTAATTCTAAGTCCGAAATACACATTGAGACACAAACATTCGTCTTGAACACGTTATAAGACTTTTCGAATAACGAGTTTAAATCTTGTATTTAACTTATCAATTAATCACGTAAAATAAGTTAATAAACTTTTTTAACATCTCAATATATATTTAATATGCCATCATATTCATTACATTAGGTTTTAAACTACAGTTCTAGACTTGAACGCTTAAGTAACATTTTCTGGGCAAACTGCACACCGGCGCGGCAGCGCTCCAATTATGCCTTGGAACGACGCGACAGCGCCACATGGCGCGGGCGTGCTCCACTTATGCCTTGGAGCGGGCCAGGCAGAGTTGCTGCAGTTCGCGAAGAACATAGATAAAAGCCAAATAAATGCCAAATTAAACTAAACCAACAAATTTGCTGATACCCATGATTTATAATCTTAACAGAAACATCATACAACCCTTCTAGTATGTTTTTAACACTTTAGATTGCATGATCACTCAATTTAGAACACATAAATTTACTGTTTTTGGTGTTTTGCAAAGTTTTGAGAGAAATCATGAAATTAATCATTACAGATTCGTTATAACACCGAATAAGTCCGTTTAAATTTCGTTTTGTTCATTTTAACATGCATAATCGTAATCGACCAACAGTTTAAAGTTAATAAACGATAAAAGCATGATATTTTTTACATATGGGTCATATTCATACTTTTCATACTCTGTAACTTTTAAATCTCTAATTAAAGCATAATTACATGATTTTGATTGTTTTAAAACATACATAAGTGATAGAAAACATGTTATGAACATATATTAACACATATATCATCATATAAACAACAATCATTAATACAAATCAGTTACAGAGAACTTAAATTGGGTTTGTTGGAGAAAATAAACTAACGTAATTATAAACTTGGGATGAAGAATCATACCTTATACTTTCATGTTTGATTAGATGTAACTTCTTTTCTTTGATTCTTCAAAACTTCTTCACTCAATCTTTCTCTCAATTTTCTCTAAACTTTTCTCTCTGATGAAATGATATGAACTAGAATACTGATATAATATATAAGTTGTAATACATATAATATACGTATATAAACTTAACTGTCAGATCATGGTGTCAGTTAATTCCATAATGGTTTTAACTGACACCCATTATCTTAAGGCTCTGTTTGTTTGTTCCCTTTTATTCTTTCTTTCTCACTAATTTAATTAAAGTGTTTATTACATAGTTTAATTGTCACACTTTAATTAATCAAATAATTATTATTTAAATCAATTAAATAAAAGATAATATTACATATTAAATCACATCATCACATAATTAAAATTCTTATTTATTAATTATGTCAAAGCTTTAAATCTCTAATTAACTATTAAATTAATTAGAATAACATTATGCTTATTAAATAATTTATTTAATTAAATAAACTCAATTAAATACATACTTTGAACTATAAAATTCTCCACATTAATTTAATCAATGTAACACATATAATTAAATTAATCTATCATAATTCCATCAAATAATTATTTAACTCAATAAATAACTCATCAAAATTTATTTAAATTAATAAATAAATCATCAAAAATATTTATTTAATTCAATAAATATTTAAATTAAATTACAAAATTCTCGTTTGTCATATCTCCCCCCCCCCTTAAAATAATTTTGTCCCCAAAATCACGGTTCAATTAAATTCGTCCCGTTACATTCTCCCCCTTACAAAGATTATGTCCTCAAAATCGCTTACATATAGATTAAACAAATAAATGTGGGTAAGTTTTCATCATGTGTTCTTCGAGTTCCCACGTAGCTTCTTCAGCGTTGTGGTTCCTCCAGATTACCTTAACAAAAGGTATCACTTTATTCCTGAGAACTTGTTCTTTCCTGTCAACAATCTGAATAGGAACTTCTTCATAGGATAAGTCTTTTTCAAATTGCAGGGGTTCGTATTCAATCACATGTTTGTAATCGGGTTTGTACGAATGTAAGACTGAAACATAAAAGACGTTGTGGACATGCTCTAGCGCCGGAGGTAAGGCCACCTCATACGCAACTTCTTCGATTCTTCGCAGTACCTCAAAGGGTCCAATGAACCTCGGGCTCAATTTCCCCTTCTTGACAAATCTGATTTTTCCTTTCCAAGGAGAGACCTTCAAGAATACAAAGCTACCCGATTCAAAGTCTATATTCTTACGGTGTGGATCGGCGTATTTCTTCTGCCTATTTTGAGCATCTACTAATCTTGCCCGGATCACCTTGACGATCTCAGCTGTCTGTTGTACCAATTCTGGTCCTAGCAATTGTCTTTCGCCGACTTAATCCCAGTATAATGGAGTTCTACACTTTTTACCGTACAACGCTTCGTAATGCGTCATGCCAATACTTGCATAGTAACTGTTGTTATAATAAAAATCCACGAGCGGTAGGTGATCATTCCAATTTCCTTTGAAATCCACAATGCACGCTCTCAACATATCTTTTAATGATTGGATCGTTCTTTCGCTCTGGCCATCGGTCTGAGGGTGATATGTCGTACTCATTCTCAACCGCATCCCCATGCATTCCTGTAGTTGCTTCCAGAAATTCGATGTGAAGCGCGAATCTCGATCGAAACTAATCGACACTAGAACTCCGTGCCTTGAAACAATCTGATAAGTACACAATATTCATGATTTTTTATTCCTTTACATTTGGTTTTATTACATGTTTCATGTGTATATGAGCTTAATAAGTTGTTTATTATTTTCAGGTGAATTAAAACTAAAAGGATGGAAACAAGTTGATTTGGAGTTGAATTGAAGAGGAGTTTGACCAGCAGTTGACTTTCTCAATATTTGGAGATTCCTACATGGAATTGGATTGATATTACTATTAGAATTAGGACTTCTTTGGACTAAGATTTTATTTCCTTATTAGATTCTATTTCTTTATGGAAACTAGTTATAATTGTAATTACTTTTAGGATTTAGATTCCTAGTTCTTATAGGATTTAAGTCCTTATCTAGCACTATAAATAGAGGATGATAGTCAAGGTTTTATTCATTCAATCTTCTACCAACTATCATACCTCATTGAGGTGCAGACTTGGAGCATGTCAGGCTAGTTTCTTTATTCAGTTCTAAAGGGAGGTGGAACCTTGTTACAAGTAATTGATTAATTAAGTATTATTATTTATTCTTTCTTGTATGAAATTTCTTCTGATAATCTGTTTTCATTGATTGCATGCTAATTGATCTAATTAATTTGATATGGCCAATTGAGTTAATTTAATCATTATCATATGATAGATTAAGATTGGTATTACGTGTAATTTATATCTGTCTTCATCACAAGTAGTAAATTAGTGATACTAATTGTGGACAAGCTTTTGTGTATTGCTAAGATTATCAGAAAATAAGTTAAACAAATCGAACTTATGAGTTTGTTGCTTGGATTAGCCTAATTCTCTATTTCTTAATGCTTCTATCATATTAAATCTAGAGAGCTTGTTCTAGGTTATATGCTAGTTGAATCTGGTGAAGGGCTTGTTTTATACAGTGAATATCTAAGGAGAATTTCGGATAGTAGAGCTTATTGTTATCTAGGGTTAATAGTTTCATTGAAGGGTAAAGAATAATAACTTGATTAATTGATTGCTGTGCTTGGTGAAACTGAACTATAGAACTGAAGTTTTTACATATTTGGTTAATCTCTTTATTTAAATTCTGTTTTTCTTAGTTTAAAACAATTTCAAAAATTCCCCATCTTTATTTTATGTTAAAATAGTAGAATAAATCTAAAACAAACTTATTCTCTGTGGGATCGATCCTTGCTTACTACTGTGCTAATTATTTAAATTCGTGAAGTGAAAGTGAGGTTAATTTAGGAGTGTAAACGACAACTCCCAAATTTTGGCGCCGTTGCCGGGGAGTGTTATTTGTTTTTGTTTATTATTTGTTTTCGTTTATTTTCTTTTTTTTCTTGTTGTTTTATGACTCAATCCTCTCACTCTAATTTTCATCAAGAGATAGAGAAAATTGCAGATACAAAAGAAGCTCTTGTTCCAATACTTAAAAAGGAAAAGATGGTGGTGCCGACCAACAACCGGACTTTAAAAGAACTGGCTACTCCAGACCTTGATCAGCCATCCCTGTGTATTAAATATCCTACATTAGATGTTGCTTTTGAACTTAACTATGGACTAATTCGCTTTTTGCCTATTTTTCGTGGTCTAACAGGTGAAAATCCATATACACATCTAAAGGAGTTCCATGTGGTGTGTTCCACAATGAAATCACAAGGAGTGTCAGAGGAGCAGATCAAACTTAGACTTTTTCCTTTCTCATTAGTAGATTTGGCTAAAGTCTGGTTATACTATCTTCCTTCAGGATCGATACGATCATGGACTGATATGCAAAGGCTATTCTTGGAGAAATATTTTTCTGCATCAAGAGTTGCCAATTCAAGGAAGGAGATATGTGGAATCAGTCAGTTCAATAGAGAAACTCTCTACGAGTATTGGGAAAGGTTCAAGGAAGTTGTGTTCCAGCTGCCCTCCCCACCAAATTGATGAGCAACACTTGATTCAGTACTTCTACGAGGGACTGATACCAACAGAAAGAAGTACGATCGATGCGGCTAGTGGAGGAGCATTAGTAGACAAAACACCGGAGGCTGCAAGAAATTTAATTGCAAACATGGCCGCTAACTCACAACAATACGATCATACTCCACAAAGGGTAAGTGAGGTAAGCACGAGTGAATTGGCACAACAGATTTCTAACTTAACTGCTGTGGTGCAACAATTAACAACAGGAAACGTACCGGTTGCAAAAGTATGTGGAATTTACTCAAAATCATGGCATACAACAAATGATTGTCCCATAATGCAAGAGGATGTAATTGTTCATCAAGTTAATGATGTGGGGACATTCTTCGGACAAAATCCACATCAATGTGATCCTTGGGCAGAAACTCACAATTTCGAATGGAGAGATCATCCCGACTTGAGCTATGAAGGTACTAGGCCACCAATGCAACCTGTCCTTTCAAGTATGCAGCAAGATCTTCAACAGACTCAACCTCAGTACCACACAGAAAACCAAAAAGTACCTGTCAATTCTGGGACATCTATGGAGGATATGTTCAAGGCATTCGTGAGCCGAACACTACAGTTCATGAGTCAGACACAGCAGTTCCAGCAGGAGACAAGAACTTTTGTTCAAGATCTGAGGGATCAAGTTGGTCAGCTTGCAACCACAGTAGGAAGGTTAGAATTTCAAGGCTTCGGGGAGTTATCTCCTCCATTTGTTGAGAACTTTAGTACAATGGGATTTGACAAAAAGGAGCAGGTGGATTCAGGGCTTACTCCAGGAACGGACTGTAATATGGAATTTGACGAAGAGAATGAACAAGAGGAAGAAGAGAATAATTTGATAAATTCTGCAGATCTCGACAAGAAAGACGTGGATTCATCTCCATCAGTACAACTAACAGAAACAAGGAGTGCTACACACCATCGTACCTTTACCATGGAATTGGACAATGCAAAGTTCCAGTTCAACGCAGATCAGGCTAAAAGGTATCTTGATAATATTAAATCTGTTTTTGCTATTCATGTTGTGGATTATTTAGTGCAGGAATATTTTGATCGAATACAATTATACGAGGAGGATTTGGTGGCTGGAAAGGAGCAAAATCATGAAGTACACAATGTTCCTCAATTAAGGAAGAAACTGTTACCAATCCACTTGAAGTTCACAACTCCAATTACATAGAACGAGAGGGAAGATGTCAAGCCAATGACAATAAACAAGGGCAGCTGCTTGGGAGGCTACCCAAGAAATCAGATTTGATTTTTCTATCCCTTTACTATTTAGTTTTTTTTTTTTTTTTGCATGTAGTTCTTTCTTCTTTGCATGATTTTCTTACATTGGGGACAATGTAAGGTTTGAGTGTGGGGGGAGAGATTTAGGTTTTTTATTTTTTATTTTAGTGATATTGATCTGCTGATTTTGATAGGAAATAGGACCATGTTGATGCCTTTGAAAATTTTTGAAAAAAATTGGATTCCATGATTCTATTTGCCTATGTGTTCGAAGGTTAAGATCAACAAATGAGAATCAATGCTAAAAATTCAAAATCTGTTTAATGCTTAATTGGTTAATGATTGAGAAAAACTAAGTCATGATCCATAGTAATTGATTTAAATTGAATTTGTGTCTCATGAGCACTTGAACATGTGATATATGCTTAGTTGGCTAAGTTATCTGTGGAGTTGTCTATGTGCACTAATCTCATGCTCTAGAACTATTAAACTGCTTAAGCTTTTTGCAGGACCATGTGAAAAAAAATAATAAGAAAAATTGGAAACTAGTGAAATTGTTGAAAAAGAAACACAAGAGAAGTCATGTGGTGGATGAGATGGAACGTAAAATGCACTCTCCCATAAACATGTGCGGATAAGTGAGATGGAGCATAAAATGCACTCACTTACAAAAGAATGATTGAGGAAGGTGAAACGGAGCATAAAATGCATTCGCCGAAAATAAAAAAAAATTAATTAAAATGAAAAGATTCTGATAAAAAATAAAGCAGAAAAAGTATGTTTTGAGTTTTTGAGTGGTGTGCACGGTTTTTGCTCCATGGTAACTAAGTTGAGTAAGTATGTGGATCATAGGCAAGGGCTTATGTGGTTACAATTTAACTTAATAAAACTCATTGGTGAAGTGGTGAGGTACTTATCTTGAGTTGATTGATGAAGCGTTGATCATGTTTTTGTGGGTTTAGTGTTGATGATTATGATTTGATCTTAAAATCTTTTGACGTTATGGTTGAGTAGAGTTTCTGGAAATTAAACTTTTAGTTTACACGAGGACGTGTAAAAGACTAAGTGTGGGGAAATTTGATAAGTACACAATATTCATGATTTTTTATTCCTTTACATTTGGTTTTATTACATGTTTCATGTGTATATGAGCTTAATAAGTTGTTTATTATTTTCAGGTGAATTAAAACTAAAAGGATGGAAACAAGTTGATTTGGAGTTGAATTGAAGAGGAGTTTGACCAGCAGTTGACTTTCTCAATATTTGGAGATTCCTACATGGAATTGGATTGATATTACTATTAGAATTAGGACTTCTTTGGACTAAGATTTATTTCCTTATTAGATTCTATTTCTTTATGGAAACTAGTTATAATTGTAATTCCTTTTAGGATTTGGATTCCTAGTTCTTATAGGATTTAAGTCCTTATCTAGCACTATAAATAGAGGATGATAGTCAAGGTTTTATTCATTCAATCTTCTACCAACTATCATACCTCATTGAAGTGCAGACTTGGAGCATGTCAGGCTAGTTTCTTTATTCAGTTCTAAAGGGAGGTGGAACCTTGTTACAAGTAATTGATTAATTAAGTATTATTATTTATTCTTTCTTGTATGAAATTTCTTCTGATAATCTGTTTTCATTGATTGCATGCTAATTGATCTAATTAATTTGATATGGCCAATTGAGTTAATTTAATCATTATCATATGATAGATTAAGATTGGTATTACGTGTAATTGATATCTGTCTTCATCACAAGTAGTAAATTAGTGATACTAATTGTGGACAAGCTTTTGTGTATTGCTAAGATTATCAGAAAACAAGTTAAACAAATCTAGCTTATGTGTTTGTTGCTTGGATTAGCCTAATTCTCTATTTCTTAATGCTTCTATCATATTAAATCTAGAGAGCTTGTTCTAGGTTATATGCTAGTTGAATCTGGTGAATGGCTTGTTTTATACAGTGAATATCTAAGGAGAATTTCGGATAGTAAAGCTTATTGTTATCTAGGGTTAATAGTTTCATTGAAGGGTAAAGAATAATAACTTGATTAATTGATTGCTGTGCTTGGTGAAACTGAACTACAGAACTGAAATTTTTACATATTTGGTTAATCTCTTTATTTAAATTCTGTTTTTCTTAGTTTAAAACAATTTCAAAAATTCCCCATCTTTATTTTATGTTAAAATAGTAGAATAAATCTAAAACAAACTTATTCTCTGTGGGATCGATCCTTGCTTACTACTGTGCTAATTATTTAAATACGTGAAGTGAAAGTGAGGTTAATTTAGGAGTGTAAACGACAGCTCCCACAATCTCTTCACATATAGCTTCGCCAACTAATCTAAGTTGAATCTGATCTTGATCGGTAGAAAGTGGGCTAATTTTGTCAGTCGATCCACAATAACCCAAACTACGTTGAAACCCTTCTGAGTCGTCGAAAGACCTACTATGAAATCCATTGTAATGTGTTCCCATTTCCATTATGGGATCTCTAGTGGTTGTAGCAACTCACTCGGCCTCTGATGTTCTTCTTTCACTTTCTGACAAGTCAGGCACTTGGCCACACAGTCTGCAATGTCTTGTTTCATATTCCGCCACCAGAAATGTTGTCGGAGATCCTGGTACATCTTGGTACTCCACGGATGAATCGAATATCGCGAACTATGAGCCTCGCTCAAAATTTCCTCTTTAATCTCTGGCACTGACGGTACCCAAACTCTGCTCTCCAATCTTAACAGTCCCTTACTGTCTACCTTGAATTTTTGTTCAATCCCTTCAGATATCTTCTTCTTTATCTTCTCACATTCTTCGTCTTGAAGTTGAGCTTCCTTAACCTCATCCAATAGAGTTTTACCAGCTCCCAGCTGGAACAGCTTCTCATCAGACTACATAGGATATCTTACCTCTAATTCTAATTTCTCCATTGCTAAAATTAGCTCTTCCTAGGCAGTCAACAACATTAATTTCTCTCGACCCTTTCTGCTTAAAGCGTCGGCGACCACATTTGCTTTACCCGGATGATATAAGATCTCACAGTCATAGTCCTTTATTAATTTCAACCATCTTCTCTGACGCATATTCAAATTATTCTGTGTAAAAATATACTTCAGACTCATGTGGTCTGTATATATTTCATACTTTTTCCCATAGAGGTAGTGTCTTCAGATCTTCAAAGCAAATACCACCGCAGCCAATTCCAAATCATGGGTCGGATACCCCTTCTCATAATCCTTCAATTGTCGTGACGCATACACAATGATCTTGCTGATTTGCATAAACACACATCCTAGTCCTTTATGTGACGCATCACTATACACCACAAAATTTCTTGTGCTATCCAGAAGAGATAACACAGGTGCCGTACTCAGCCTCTTCTTCAGTTCCTGGAAACTTTACTCACACTTCTCCGTCCAAATAAATTTTACCGATTTCATATTCAAATTCGTTAGCGAAGTCTCGATTTTGGAAAAGTTCTGAATGAATTTTCTATAATATCCTGCCAATCCAAGAAAGCTTCTCACTTCCGACGGTGTCTTCGACTGATCCCAGTTCATCACAGCTTCAACCTTTGAGGGATCTACCGAAGTTCTGTCCTTATCGATCACATGTCCAAGAAATTGCACCCGTTCAATCCAAAATTTGCATTTCAAAAACTTGGCATACAACTTCTCTCTTCTCAACGCCTCTAATGTCACATTCAGATGCTCTACGTGTTCCTCCTAGGTCTTCGAATAAACCAGAATGTCGTCGATGAACACCACCACAAATTTATCCAAAAATGGCTTAAATACTCTGTTCATTAGGTCCATAAATGCTGCAGGAGCATTCATTAGACCAAATGACATCACCAGAAATTTGTAGTGACCATATTGAGTCTTGAACGCTGTCTTCGGAACGTCCTCTGTCCTCACTTTCAGCTGATGGTAACCACTTCTCAGATCTATCTTCGAGAAATATCTCACTCCCTTCAATTGGTCAAACAAGTCGTCGATCCTAGGCAACGGATACTTATTCTTAATTGTTACCTTATTCAACTCCCTGTAGTCAATGCAAAGCCGCATTGATCCATCTTTCTTCTTAACGAATAACACCAGTGCTCCCCACGATGATATACTCGGCTGAATATATTTCTTGTCCAAAAGTTCTTACAGCTGTACCATCAACTCTTTCATCCCTACCGGGGCTATACGGTACGGGGCCTTTGATATTGGAGCAATTCCTGGAGCCAAATCGATCACGAACTCCACTTACCTATCTAGCTGAAGTCCTGGTAAATCATCCGAAAATATATCCACAAAGTCTCTTACGACTGGTATTTCCTCTATTTTCGAACTCTCTTTATGACTATCGACTATGTAGGCTAAATACCCTACACAATCTTGTCTCAATAACTTCCTGGCCTGCATCATCGTCAGACAACTCGCTTATCTAGGTGACTTGCTGCCATAAAACATAACCTTTGACGGAGTCATAAGGTTAATACACTTTCTCTGGCAATCAATTATCGCGCCATAATTGAATAGTCAATCCATTCCCAAGATCACGTCAAATTCCCCAAGTCTAATCGGAATAAGATCTACGTTCATCACATTACCCTTAATATCCACCCTACAATTCTTGTGTACATACTTAACAGGAATCACTTCCCTATTCGCAATCTCTATGTTCATAGGGTATCCTAATTCGTCCTTAGGCAATTCTAGGTTCTTAGCAAAGTCATTGGATATAAATGAGTAAGTACCACTCGAATCAAATAATACATATGCATTAACTTTATTGATCATAATGATACCTGACACCACATCGCGAGACTGCACTACATCCTGCACTGTTATATTGAAAGTCCTGGCAGTTGGTCGGTTGGTTGGTGTTGGTCCCGTAATCGTCAGAGCGTTGCCACCGCTGCTTCCCCTGTTCCCACCTGATCATGTCCCTCCTGGTACCTTCTTGGGCCAATCCCTGGCCAGATGGTCCTTCAACCCACATGTGAAGCAGGCGCCTTTCTTAGGGTTATGGCAGTTAGGTGTTATATGGCCTTCCTGACCATAATTGTAGCATACTCGCTTTCCTTTCATACAGACCCCCAGGTGGTTCTTCCCTTAGGTAGGACATGCTTCTACCCTTTTCTTCTGGCTCTTTTGCTAATTCCCGGTCGATGTGCTATCATTCCACCTTCTCTTCTGATTATTACCTCCTCCAGTGTTACTGCCACTTGCCTTGTTACCTTCTCATTCACTCTTCTTTTTCTTTTGCTCTTGGTTGTAATTTTTCATAGCATCGCTCCCACCTTCAGCGATGATTGCCTTCTCCAATACTCTCGCAAAGGTGTTCAACTGAAACATGGACACCTTGCTATACAACCAGAGTTTCAGTCCCTGTTCGAATCTCCTAGCCTTCCTCTCGTTAGTGTGCACTTGATATGTGGCAAACCTGGCCAACTCATTGAATCTCGCCGCATAATCAGGCACTGACATGTTACTTTATTTCAGCTCCAGGAATTGAACCTCCATTTGGTTCTGTGAGCTCATTGGGAAATACATCTTGAAAAATATTTCCTTAAACCTCTCCCAGGTGATCACGCCTTGTCCTCCCCAGACCTTGTTTGCCTACCACCAATAGCTAGCTTTCTGCCTTCAGCATGAAGATTGCATAAGCGTTCTTCTGATCCTCGCTGACCCTAGCGATGTCGAAAACCTTCTCCATCTCCATAACCCAAGTCTGTGCTTCGATGGGGTTCATGGATCCCTTGAACTCTGGCGGTCCCACTGTCTTGAAGTCCTTGAATGTCGTGTTCGGTGGAGCGTGTTGCTGGTTGGCCATTGCTCTAGTCAATAATTGCACCAACTGCTGAACGGGGTTGACGTTGGCATTGGCGTCATTGTTATTCGTTGACCCTTCTTGGGCTGGTTGACGAATTGGGCATCTTCTCGGCAGCATATTTCTGTTTAAGATATACGCTTATTAGATCTTCATTTAATTTCTTAAATATTTAAAACTTAACTTAAACATTTTAAGATATGCACTTAACACATATTATCTCAAATAAACTCTGATATTTTATTTAATCAAAAGTTTTAAATAAACAAGATAGCATCACTGCTATTTACATCAACTATCCCGAGATAAAGAATCTTCAGGATTTAAATCATCAACATATTTCTTTGTTTATAATCACATCGAAATTTATAATATTTAACTAACAAAAAAATATTCACATAATCATGTTGTTCCTATCACGGCCTACTAAGACGTCGAACAACTTTTCTGCGCTCTTCTTCCATAATACGGAACATCGTCCTATGGTCCAACATATACCAAGGTAGGTCCTAAAACTGAACTGGGTAGTACATAACCCGATCCTGGGTCCTTATCAATCGCAGTCTGAAACGTATAGTCTGTCTCCTCAATCTTGGCCTTCTTTGCCCGATCGTTATCCTCGGCAAGATCTGCACGTCGTGAAGCCCTCATCCAAGCATCCTCTGCCATATGTTTCGCTGATTCCTCTCACAACTCATTCTTCAGCTTCTCTATCTCAGCTGACTTTTCTTCACTTTGGCCCTTCTCATGAACCAACTCCCACTCCACGTCTCCAAGACGTGTATCCAGAGTCTCTATCTCGCCATCCTTCTGCTCGATGGTAGTCCATTAAGTAACTGTCTGCTCTTTCAACTCCCGAACAGTATCCTATAACTCTATGTTACGGTCATATAGCTCGTCGTACATATCAGCACTAATACAGTTTGATGGGAACTCATTAGGGTCATCATCCTCCTCCTTAGCTGCCCCAGCCTCAACCTCAATCTCCTGAGAGTCCTCCTCTGAATCAAACATTGGCTCATGATCCTGACCAACAACAGTGATCAAAGGAGATGGCTCTCTTCGAACCAACTGCTCCCAGACTGTATGAATGTCTCGGGGCTCCTCCTCAATAGCTACTCGGGGTACAACCTCCCTAGGCTGACTGGATCCTCCAACATCCGACATCTTGACAATCAAAATTTTAAGTTTATAGTTATTACGTGATGCTAATCGATACTCGCGAGCACATAAGTAAACACATAAGTACATAAAGTCTTTTATTATCGTTCTTAGAACACGATAAGAGTTTATCATTACTATGTTATCAAAGGCTACAACCCTAAGGTTTTCCCCCACCTAAGGTACATAACCTACAGCTTTGATACCAACTTGTGACACCCCTAAATTCGGGTACTTCAATTTCCACGGGATTTGGTGTTCACTGTACAAATATCACATATCTATCTACCCATAATAAATGCATCTCATGAAATAGATAAAAAAACATCCTCCCCTTATGGGGTTACAACATCTGAATAATAAATAAATCCAGGTTGAACTAACCTTAAATCTCAATGCGAAAAACATAAACAGATAAGTCTTAAACATCACAACATAAGTCTTAAACAAATATTCTCAAATAAAATAACAAGTTTTCAACACTTGTTAATCTTGCCCTTGCCTTTGGTAGTGGAAGGCTCGTTAGTCCGTTCGTTCTTAACTACAATGTTATTATGCAAGAATGAGCACGATTGCCCACAAGTATAACAATATAATAGTAATAATAACATGCGAATAATCAAAGGGTTCTAAATAATAGAAAGCTCGACTTTTGAATCAAGAATGAATAACAATAATCAAAAGTATATTTGAGGGTCATTAGACCATGAACTATGTCCCTAGGTTGTAAAGTATTTCTACTTTAAACCTTTAATAGTCATAAGACTATATGGACTCTACTACTCGTACTTAGGGGGATCAGCCCTTAGTACCATGACTGTGCACAACATCTCAACGCTAACAAATAATACCCTATAAAAGGATTGTTCATCTCAGTTTGACATCAGAGTCCGTACTATAGGAAGTTTGGTTTGGATAAGCTCAATAATAGTTCTAGATTTTAGAACGTTCATCAACTATGGACTAGTCGAATCAATAAGGGTTCGCTAGTCTTACAAGTTTCAACAATAATATTGATATTTAAAAGAAATAAGGAATCTCAAAGGTATACAATTGAATAAACATTGTATAACCGAAGTATAACTTCAAAAGCCCCAAACGAATTAATATATATCAAATGGAATCATAACTTGAATAAACAAGAACATGAACTTGATTAATATAAAATATAAGTCTAGGAATTGCTCAATGAATAACTTAGAATTAAGGAACTTGCATTAAAATAATAAGTTAGGGATAGAACACTTGCCTCTTGCACAAGCTACAATTATAATTCTCGTTCTTCAATTAACCCTACATATCATTACATTCACAATGCTAATTAATTCTAAGTCCGAAATACACATTGAGTCACAAACATCCGTCTTGAACACATTATAAGACTTTCTGAATAACGAGTTTAAATCTTGTATTTAACTTATCAATTAATCACGTAAAATAAGTTAATAAACTTTTTTAACATCTCAATATATATTTAATATGTCATCATATTCATTACATTAGGTTTTAAACTACATTTCTGGACTTGAAGAACGCTTAAGTAACATTGTCTAGGCAACTGCACATCGGCGCGACCGCGCTCCAATTATGCCTTGGAACAGCGCGGGAGTGCCACATGGCGCAGGCGCGCTCCACTTATGCCTTGGAGCAGCGCGACCGCGCCACTGTGCAGGCAGAGTTCCTGCAGTTCGCGAAGAACACAGATAAAAGCCAAATAAATGCCAAATTAAACTAAACTAACAAATTTGTTGATACCTATGATTTATAATCTTAACAGAAACATCATACAATGCTTCTAGCATGTTTTTAACACTTTAGATTACAAAATCACTCAATTTAGAACACATAAATTTACTATTTTTGGTGTTTTGCAAAGTTTCGAGAGAAATTATGAAATTCATCACTACAGATTCGTTATAACACTGAATCTGTTCGTTTGAATTTCGTTTTGTTCGTTTTAACATGCATAATCGTAATCGACCAACAGTTTAAAGTTAACAAACGATAAAAGCATGATATTTTGTACATATGGGCCATATTCATACTTTTCATACTCTGTAACTTTTAAATCTCTAATTAAAGCATAATTACATGGTTTTGATTGTTTTAAAACATACATAAGTGATAGAAAACATGTTATGAACATATATTAACGCATATATCATCATATCAACAACAATCATCAATGCAAATCAGTTACAGAGAACTTAAATTGGTTTTGTTGGAGAAAATAAACTAACGTAATTATAAACTTTGGATGAAGAATCATACCCTATGCTTTCTTGTTTGATTAGATAAAACTTCTTTTTTCTTTGATTCTTCAAAACTTCTTCACTCAATCTTTCTCTCAATTTTCTCTGAACTTTTCTCTCTGATGAAATGATATGAACTAGAATACTGATATAATATATAAGTTGTAATACATATAATATACGTATATAGACTTAACTGTCAGATCATGGTGTCAGTTAATTCCATAATGGTTTTAACTGACACCCATTATCTTAAGGACCTATTTGTTTGTTCCCTTTTATTCTTCCTTTATCATTAATTTAATTAAAGTATTTATTATATAGTTTAATTGTCACACTTTAATTAATCAAATAATCATTATTTAAATTAATTAAATAAAAAATGATATTACACATTAAATCACATCATCACATAATTAAAAATTTTATTTATTAATTATGTCAAATCAATAAATCTCTAATTAACTATTAAATTAACTAAAATAACATTATGCTTATTAAATAATTCATTTAATTAAATAAAATCAATTAAATACATACTTTGAACTATAAAATTTTCCACATTAATTTAATCAATGTAACACATATAATTAAATTAATCTATCACAATTCCATCAAATAATTATTTAACTAAATAAATAACTCATCAAAGTTTATTTAACTCAATAAATAAATCATCAAAAATATTTATTTATTTCAATAAATATTTAAATTAAATTATAAAATTCTCGTTTGTCATAGAACCCACGAGGAACTATTGCTAATATTTACCAAGTACCGACTTTGTATCGCTTAAGTCTTATTCAAACATTTAAATAAAAGATGTGTAAATGATCTAGTTAAATCTAATTATCAAAGCAAGTAAATGGATAACTGATTGGTATCTAAGGCGCTACAAGCTAAGATCATAACCTCACCCCCACACTAGCATTTTGTCAAACACTTGGTGTGCTATGTTTCATCAAACATCCTAACTTTCTCTCCTTGGTCTAAGTGGTCACGACGGATTGTCGACCGAGAACACACAAGTGCTCATACACCTCTTCCGAGGTATGTATAAACCTATCCTCTCTAGATCCACGCGAACGAGAACAGAACATAAAAGAACATCCAAGCTAGGTAATAATCCTACACATTCCTATGCGAATTAATCATAACAAGGAATTAAAGTATAGGTTCTCAATTAGGTCACACATGACATATAAGTATATTCCTATCTTACACACAAATTATGCAATCCATTGGTACAGATAAATCATAATCACACTCCAACATATCAAGGTATACATCTACAATCCATTTCCCAATTTCTTATAGATTATCAAAATCATCACTAATTCCTTAGCAAGAATCATTAAGCATAAATATATTGAACCAAACCATATGGTGTCAACCAAAGAGATAAGATAATCAATTCAAATTAACAAAGGGTTCCATTAAGATATTATAGCTAATAATTAGTTCATAGCTCTTAAACTAAACATAAATAGCAATATATACAACATTTATAGATTACAAAATCAAAGGAAATCAATAGAGAAGAATAAACTCTGTCAAGCCTTCTTCAATCTCCAAGAATTCAATCAATCCATGTTTTCCAATCCGTGTTGTTAAATGCTCTTGAGCCCCCATAGAATCCCAATCACAAGCTATGTACAATACTAAGAGAAATGAAGTTAAGCTAAGCTAAGGAGTTTAGAGAGTGAGAGATATGGAGAGGAGTTGTATAGAGATGGGGAGATATCTGATTTAGGAGGCTGAAAATGATATATATATGTCTCCTCCCTTTTCTCTAGGTTATTCCCACTTGTTACTGTTTGAAAACAGGAGGTGGCGCTGCGGCGCTAGGAATAAGCCTTGGAACGGCGCTACAGCGCTTAGTCAAGGGCTCGGGTCAATAAGTGGCGCTGCAGCGCTGAAGTCTGGTGAGCTGGCAGGGAAGCAGCGCTACGGTGCCAGTTTTGTACTAAGAACCGGCGCTGCAGCGCCAATACTACAAAAATACCTTTTTTGCCCCTGAAAGTCCCTGCAAATCATATATTAAGCAAAATAATAATAAAACAATATAAAAGTAATATAAAATAATAAGAACATGCAATTTTTTGAGTATAAAAGTAGTCGATTCGCGGGTGTAAATCTCACTTGTCAAATACCCCCACAATTAAGCCTTTGCTTGTCCTCAAGCAAAAATATCACAACAAACATATCAAAAGTAAATAAAACTGCGAATAACACCAAACTACTATACACCTGCAGTGCGGCCTCAAGAATAAGAATAACGATTTTCAAAGTAGAAGCAAACTCATAAATAAGGCTTCGATCAAACTTGTAGCTTAAACTGCTACTGATCCAATTCTGTGTGTGTGTGTGAATGCCAACTATTATAACTCATTATAATTCATAAACATAGACAATTGCAATCAGGAAAATATCAACTCTATATGCTCAAGCTACATCAAGAATTCAGAACAAGATACAAATACAAGAACAAACCACTCGGTATTAGCATGAGAACAACTAAAATTGACTTGTGCAAAATTCGGTTACCTTAGGCTGAGTTACCCATATAACCAATTTTCGATCAATGAATCCCAAACAAGATAGCTTTAGGGCACTAGGCGTAGAACACCCCTAAGGATATAATAACTCAAGTAACACTAGCCACGTAGCCAAACTTCTGCTAATGGTCCTTGTGAAGATGAGCCTAACTCTGGCGACTGAGATGTCCCGGCCTCTGAAGTAGGAGGCGGCTTAGTAGGTGGGCCGTAACCTTCACCTCTGAAATGCGATGCCGCACAGTCCGATATACTGAAATATGAGCTGACGTGATGGTCGATGGCTGACATAGGCGGAAAAGCGATCTCATCTAGTCCCCACTGAATTCCCGCCCGCTTACACAGCCGGATGATCAAGAATGGATGTGGAAGTCCTCCAGAAGTGGTGCTCTTGATCGCTTTCAGGATGGACTCCTGAATGAGAACTCCAATATCCACATCCAAACCAGTGACAATAGCGAACAACAGGATCGCTCGCTCTTTAGTCACGTTGCTAAGGTGGCGAGTAGAGAGCATATTGGCACACAAGAAACTTTGCCATGCCTTCCCATAGCGACTGAGCATGTGCTGAGGGAAATTAGTCTTTTCGCCCGTGGTTTCATTAGTTTTCCATGTGGTCCCAGGCTTGCAGAGCCTCTTGATGATATCCTCTAAATCATAACTGTGAAGTCCCGGTTCCAAGTAGTCCTTTCCATCATAGCTGGAGTCGCGAAAAGGGCGTTGATTGATTGACTGTCATATGCCACTTATCGCCCCCTAACTTGCACAATAGCTGGATCGACATCACTTGTGTTGGATAAAATCTAGTTACGCACAACACGCAAGTATACGTGGTCAACAAGTAATAAAGTGAAAGTAGAGTATCGTTCCCACGAGGAATTATTTAATAAGAATCACCAGGTACTAACCCGTAACCAAACTTTATCTTATTTAAACAGATAATTTCAAGTTTAAATTAACTATTTAATTATACTAATACTAATTACCACTAGTTAAATTAAGATTACGGAGATTTAAGATCACAACTTCACTTATTGCTTCATTTAAATTAATTCACTTCTTATCAATTATGTTCACTATTCTGAATTGTTAATCAAGAACATAATAAATATGACCATCTCTCAATGCATCATATTCAAATCAACTTAAATCCACATATGATAGAATTAAGAAGAACACCCTAATTAACTAATTCACTATATCTCTATGTGAATTATAATTAAAGAGGATTTCAAGCACAAGTTCTTTATCAGATTACATGTGGTGTAAAGGTATATGTTTATCCTAAACACAAATCATAAATTCCAACGCCATACAGAAAACATAATCACATGCTATTATGATCAGATCTAAATCTATAATCCGTCTCTCAATTTCATATAGATTATCACAGTAATTGTTAGCTAGACAATTAAATAATTAAGTCCAAATCACAATAGACAATTCCCACGATAGATCATAATAATTAATAGATTAGCATATTAAAATAATCTATATAATAAAATCCATTGTAATCTTAAACAAAAGCTTTAGTTCATTCTTATTGAATAAAAACCAAGAATCCACAATTGAATAAACATTAAAAGATAGAAATAAGAGTAGAGAAGAGAATAGAATCTGTTGTCAGCAAATCTCATGCTCCTTCTTGCTCCTACTCTTGATCTTCAATGGCCTCCAAGTTGCTTCAATCTCCAATCCAATTCCAACTAGGGTTTTATCTAATCTAATTGAAATCTAATCTAAACTAATATAATGGAATCTAACTCCCATATATGATCCTCTCTGACCCTTAAATAGCCTCCTATTCGCAGCCCAACTTGCAGCCTCTCGTTTCATCCAAATCCTATTCGAACAAGGACACTTTTCTTTCCCATCCGCGCCTACCCGCCCCGGTGGATATTATGCCTTGACACACCCGCCCCGGCAAGTGTTCTTGCTGTCTGGTCAGCTCTAAGGGAGGTTTATACTATGGAAATCCATCGCGGCTGGTATTTCTCTGGCGCCTACGACTTTCTTTGGTAAAATGAGCATAACGTTTGATCCAGAAAGAGTTATGGGGCCTGCTACCTGTCAAATCAAGGCTGCCTGACAAGATCTACAACTTTCATTCTTTGAGCATTGACAGATTATGATTGGATCAAGGTTGAAATTGGTCCAAGTGACTGCTATATAAATTGCAACTTCCAAACTCTGAGGTTTCAACTTCCGCTTGGTAAAAAGGTCATAACTTTTTCATTTGAACTTCTATCGGAACGATTCAAGATGTTACGGAAAGCTAAGGAATAGCTCTACAATAAAATCCAAGTTCCAAGCCAAGAACATAAAATGAACATGAAAGCCCAAATAATTTTCGGATTGCATTTCCTTGCCCTTTTCATACCAATCGTCGCTCACACAGTTCCCAAGCATAAGATCTACAAAATGAACACACAATGCATGAAAAGTGACTACGACACATAAGTTTAAACAACTAATTCAAGTAATAGATATCAGATAAGTAGGTATAAAACTGACTTATCAAATACCCCAAAACTTGAACTGTTGCTTGTCCCCAAGCAACACATACAATGCAATGCAATAAACTACACAAAATGCAATCTACTCTAAATGCTAACGAAACAAAATACCGTGCAGATATGAAGCTCACAAGAATTGCCTCAGAGAAACTACAAAATCTTCAAATTAAGAATCCAACCAAGAACAAGGCCATAATGTATATTATTCTGTAAATCAAAACATGTCATCACTGATGTAGTGTATGTGTGCTTAGCAACCATTAAACTTGCTACAAAATAATTACTTCACATAATATGCTTCTTAGAGGAAAAAATACAGTTTCAACTCAAGAAAGGGAGTAAAAAAATTAAGCTCCAACCAAGATTGCGCATCAACTAAGTTAAGAGTTAACAAGGGGTTTATTATGCTTTTATTTACTCACGAGGGCGATATTCGTTCTTTCCCGTGTTTATACCTGACTGTGCAATGTCTAGCTCTCTTAGGCTTTTCAGTGATACCCGTGTAGCGAGCTTTTGACTAACGACTCCCAAGCCAGATGGCTTTAGGGCGCTGGGTGTAGAAACATCCCCTGGGGCATACATACTCGAGTATCAAAGGCCACATAACTTAACTAGCCAAAGTGTTTATTCAACATATTTTTTTTCTTTTCTTTTTTTCTTTTTTATATTTTTTAATTATTTTTTATATATATAGCATGCATACCAATTGTTTTTCCCCAAACTTAAGCTTTTGCATCATCTAGCCATTGCTAACTGTCTACTAAATTTCTATCATTAAAACACAAATTTCCCAAAAGACGACAATTATATAACCATTTAAACTGAGCAAATCGTAATGGATACTCTCACGTGCTATTCGATTATATCAGTTTTAAACAGATTAGAATTCACATCATGCTATAACATTACAACCAAGCCTAAGTAATCAAAACTGATCAAAAATCATGCAGTTCAAATCTCCTCATAGGTCAAATGAATTTCACACAAACTGAAAACTTGGATTCATGCAATATGACCTAACTAAATGCAACAATTAAAAACAAATAATTTTTAATTTTTTTTTATTTTCTCAATTTATTAGATGCAACATATAAGTAAAAACTAAACTATATGCAATATATATGAACATACTAATATGCACCCTAAAGAAGAATAATCCCCCCAAACTTAAAACGAACAATGCCCTCATTGTAATAAAAAGTGAAAGACTACTCCCCTAAGTGGCATCGTCATCTCCGTCCGCCTCCTCATGATCCGATGGTGTATCAAGCGGTGGATAAGTCTAGATGGATCCTAAAAGTTGGGAACTGAAGCATGGACTTCTCTAATGCCTTGGGAATTCGACATGCAATCCCCCCAAACTTATTTGGCACTCTAATTTAGTCTTTCAGTTCATTTTAGAAACACTTGCAGTGCGCTTTGTTTTGGACTTCTATTCTGACCATTCATCCTCATAGCAATTGAGTTGAACCTGAGAGGATCACAAAATAACCTATTAATACTACTATAATCTACCAAAAATTCTACTTAATATCAAGAGTATGAAGAATTAAACATAGAGGGGAAAAGATGGGATTGGATGGGGTGCCTCCCATCGAGAGCTTGTTTTATAGTCCTTCAGCCGGACTTTTTCTTGTCAATGCTATCCAATTCCTCTTCGATAATTTAGGAACCCTCCATCCATCAGGAGAAATATAGCTTTTGGTATGTTCCCCGCAGTGATAGCTATTGAATTAAAGTCACCTAGCTTGCTTTTTGTAGATAAGCCCCCCATTTTGAATGTCACATAGCTAGGTGCTTCCTCCATTGTGTCTGTGATAAGCTTGGGGCATTGAGTATTGTTAAACACAATGGGTTCTTCTTCTATCTTCTCTTTCTCAACCCACCATGGTTCCAATATTGTGCTAGCACTCATGTCATAAAGAGCATCGCCGGCAATATGACTTCCAATCGGGCATGATTTTGTAAATCTAACCGGATCCTTACTCTTTAGTGGAGAAGGCACTTGGAGAACTAACAGAATCGGTTCGTCTTCTTTGGAATTCACATTTAGATCTTTGTCGACCTCCTTTTCCTTATCCCCATTTGTCTCCTCTCTTTCGATATCTTGTGGCTCATCCAGTTGCATATTTGGTTCGAGCTCTCCATCAGTTTCGGAATCCATTTCATAAAGCCAAGTGTGTTGTGGCCAAGTGTTTTGAGGATAATTATTTACGGCTTTGAACATTTGCGCTATCTGGTTCTCAAGATTTCGAATTGACATCTCTTGATTAATTCTCCTATCCTTATTTGCCGCTATAAACTTGGACAACAATTCCTCCAATCTTGAATTTTCTGTTTCAGTCTCAGAATTCATGTATTGAGGACCATTGGTTGAGGCATTGATGAGTTGTTCCATCTGATTATTAAGATTTTGGCTTGATAACTCTTGACTAATCATCATCTCCTCTTGGTCTGCTATGATCTTAGATAGAAATTCCTTCAAATCTGAATTTTCTTCTTGTTGCGATAGAGGTGGACATGAGAATTCTGGTTTATAAGTTGGACATGGAGCGTAGAGTTGATCTTGATAACCATGGCTCCATGTGACTTCCGGGTGATACCCCCAATCTTGATGATATTTGGTATATGCATAATCTTTGAGGTAATCACCACCATATTGTCCCGATCCAAAATTTACGGTGCATTGATGACTCGGATGGTTGCCAGCACAATAGTTACAAACTACTGCTATCTTTCGCATACGTTGGGCTGTAAAAACATCTAACCTCTTCGAAAGTGTCTCAAGTTGTGCTGATAATGCAGAAATTCCATTGAGTCCATCAAACCATGTGTCCCTTGGCTGAGTCATACTCGAATATGGCCTTTGATAATTGAATCTAGCCATGGTACCTGAGAAGTTAGTAAAATAGGAAAAAAAATTAAATAAAACAAAAAAAATGTTTAAATTAAGACTAATTTGATTAAAATTAATATTGGCAAATAATTATTAAAATAATTCCCCGGCAACGACGCCAAAAACTTGTTGGGTAAAATCTAGTTACGCACAGCACGCAAGTATACGTGGTCAACAAGTAATAAAGTGAAAGTAGAGTATCGTTCTCACGATGAATTATTTAATAAGAATCACCAAGTACTAACCCGTAACCAAACATTATCTTATTAAACAGATAATTTTATGTTTGAATTAACTATTTAATTACACTAATACTAATTACCACTAGTTAAATTAAGATTACAGAGATTTAAGATCACAACTTCACTTATTGCTTCATTTAAATTAATACACTTCTTATCAATTATGTTCACTATTCTGAATTGTTAATCAAGAACACATAAATAAATATAATCATCTCTCAATGCATCATATTCAAATTAACTTAAATCCACATATGATAGAATTAAGAAAAACACCCTAATTAACTAATTCACTATATCTCTATGTGAATTATAATTAAAGAGGATTTCAAGAACAAGTTCTTTATCAAATTATATGTGGTGTAAAAGTATATATCTATCCTAAACACAAATCATGAATTTCAACGCCATACAGAAAACACAATCACATGTTATTATGATCAGATCTAAATCTATAATCCATCTCTCAATTTCATATAAATTATCACAGTAATTGTTAGCTACAAAATTAAACAATTAATTCCAAATCACAATAGACAATTCCCAAGATAGATCATAATAATTAATAGAGAAGCATATTAAAATAAGCTATACAATAAGATCCATTGTAATCTTAAACAAAAGATTTAGTTCATTCTTATTGAATAAAAACCAAGAATCCACAATTGAATAAACATTAAAAGATAGAAATAAGAGTAGAGAAGAGCATAGAATCTGTTGTCAGTAAATCTCATGCACCTTCTTGCTCATGCTCTTGATCTTCAATGGCCTCCAAGTTGCTTCAATCTCCAATCCTATTCCAACTAGAGTTTTATCTAATCTAATTGAAATCTAATCTAAACTAATCTAATGGAATCGAACTCCCATATATGATCCTATCAGACCCTTAAATAGCCTCCTATTCGCAGCCTAACTTGCAGCCTTTCGTTTCATCCAAATCCTATTCGATCAAGGACACTTTTCTTTCCCAGCCACACCTACTCACCCCGGCGGATATTATGCCTTGACACACCCGCCCCGGCGGGTGTTCTTGCTATTCGGCCAGCTCTAAGTACGCCCCGGCTGAGGTTTAGACTATGGAAATCCGCCCCGACGGGTATTGCTCCGGCGCCTGCGATATCCTTTGGTAAAATGAGCATAACTTTTGATCAAAGAAGAGTTACAGGGCCTGCTACCTATCAAATCGAAGCTGTTGACGAGATCTACAACTTTTATTCTTTGAGCATTGACAAATTCTGATTGGATCAAGTTTGAAATCGACTCCAAGTGACTATTTTGTAAATTGCAACTTCCAAACTCTGAGGTTTCAACTTTCGCTTGGTAAAAAGGTCATAAATTTTTTATTTGAACTTCGATCGAACGATTCAAGATGTTACGGAAAGCTAAGGAATAAATTTACAATAAAATCCAAGTTCCAAGCCAAGAACATAAAATGAACAAAAAGCCCAAATGATTTCTGAATTGCATTTCCTTGCTCTTTTCAAACCAATCGTCGCTCACACAGTTCCCAAGCATAAGATCTACAAAATGAACACACAATTCATGAAAAGTGACTACTACACATAAGTTTAAATAACTAAGTCAAGTAATAGATACCAGATAAATAGGTATAAAACTGACTTATCAACTTGCGTTTGCATAAAACTCTCGATCCAGAGAGACGACTACCGACTCAAACGGTTTTGTAAAGTTCACCCATTTGCGCTCAATAATCATGGCAATCAGCTCGCCTTATTTCGTCTGATTTGGACAAAAACCTCGCTCAGGCACTAATTTCCTTTTGGAGAAAGAAGTCTTGTACCTTTTCCAAGCCTCGTCACTGATGAATTTGGTTCGGTCCCATTGTGGTGCCGATGAAGAAGAACCGCCAACGCTAAGCCTTTGTCTCCTTAGAGGCATTTTCAAATTTTTAGCAATTACCGCGCACAAATGTCCAAATGCAATTTAAACCCAAGCCAACTATAAATCAACACCAACTGATTTCCACTAAGGCCAAATTGAATGCCAAAGAGAAGTCCAAGGTCAAACTGTGCCAAATAGGTAACCCAATTATCAATTAATGCCCAGCTACAGCCAAACGAAGCCAAAATGATTGCCACTGATAGCTAAGGCAAACCAAATACTAATCCTCAAAAAACCCAAGTCAACTTGAATCCCAGCCAAGCTGTGGCAAATACCTAAAGATAATGCCAAAAATACACTCCGACGCAACCCAATCCTTGCCCCAACTGAATTTTAACAATGCAAAACTGTTGTAAAAGTAATGCCCAATCGATGCTAAATAGCCCAATTGATTACCAAAGTGAATGTCCAAGAGCACCAAAGGAAACTAAAATGCTTGCCACTAAGTGCCAAAGAAGAACAAGTGCAATGCTTGACAAAATCCACGCCTAACGGAGCCTAAGCAAGCCAAAATAGATGCCAATTTTGACTGTGGCAATTCATCGAACAGGTTGCGTGCGTCACCCTAACCCTAGTCTGATAGCCCTTCGCTTGTTTGTCCTCTATCCCAATTTTCCTCAGTGGAAATCAATCAACTAATGAAGAAGATTATTGTAGCCCAATAGAAACCAGAAGTAAAATGAGACAGAATTCAATTTCCCTAGAGAGAAACTCTAATTTACCTTTATACTGAAGATACCCAAGCCTGAAGACAATGTCTAAGAGAAGTACTTGATGTGAGCACCTGAATGGGGTTCAATTTGGTGAAGCTAATTTGTTAGTTGAGGGGGGTTAGAAAGTTGAAGTTAAGTTAAGAGGGATAGAGTTTGATTCCAGCTGTTGTCGAGAGAGAGGGGAAAAATGGCTTAAACTGTTGGTCTTGTCTGTTTGAAAAAAATAAAAATTCGCTACCGGTGCTACTGCGCTGATTTTTCTTCGTCAGGAGGTGCTGCGGCGCCTGGTCGGCAGGGAGTTGGAATGCTAATGGCGTTGCGGCGCCAGTATTTCTTTGTTAATAGGCGCTGCAGCGCTTGACATACAGAGAATTGGAAAGCTCTTGGCGCTGTAGCGCCACTTGATAGGCTTTATGGGGAGTTGCAGAGCTGACTGTAAAATTAGGGCTTTAAAGTAGGCGCTGCATCGCCACTTCCAGTGCAAACTGAAGCGCTGCAGCGCTAGCCTTGCACCAGACAAATTTTTTTAAGCTGTTCAGCATAACAGATAAAATCACTTGGCCAAAACTGAGCTTAACAAAAATTAACTCCAGAACACATGCTTATACAATACAGAGCTCAATAACACTAAACTAGCAGCTAACACCATAAGTTTACCTATACTAAAACTTAATAAAACTAACTGAACACTAAGAACTAATAACCAAAAACTTTTATACTTGGAACATAGACGCCACCTTGAAAACAAGAATGCCAAAACAAAATTTCTAAATGAACTTACATCATGACAAAAGTTATTCCGAAAGGACAAGCACATAACTGGAGCAAGGTTGACACTTTGTTCAAAAACATAGATTATACCGAAATGAACTTTATCACTATACTACTACCAAAACGTAATTACAAACTACAATTAACACACGACTATACAGACACAACCAAAATATCATGTAAACCTACTACGCATATATTAACTCCTATAATATGAAAACACACTTGTTAATATAATAGAAAGCTAAAATGGTATAAGAATGATACTGAGATGGGGTAGTCTCCCCATCGAGCGCTTGTTTTAAAGTCGACGGCTCGACTCTACGCAGTTACTTTCAGTCCGGCTCTTATGCGAAGACAACCATTTCATGCCACCTCTTTGTCATTTCCTTGATTTGAATGGCAGACATGGACGATTGGCGAGCCACAAACTCTACTTCATCCATCGACATGAAGAAACTTTCATTGGTCGAATTATCCACTAATTCGCCTTTCAAAATTTGAAATCGTTCTTCATGCCCCTTTGGGTCCTCTTGGGTTTCAACAACCTTAAGAGTGGTTTCCAGATCTTCATTCTTGACAATACACCCACTCATGCTCCTATTTTCTCCATCTTCAAAATCCACAGTTTACGCAGGATGCATTACATCTCCCTCAACAACCTTGTGTAACCCCTCGCCATTTCTTTGCATATCCGCAATGCAATGCTCTTCACCCCCTTCGTTATGATCAGTAACTCCAGGTCGATTGCTTCGCGGTGGATTCATGATACAATTGGCAAGTTGTCTCATTTGTCTCTCAAGGTTCTGCATTAAGGCGTCAAGGTTCCGCAATGAGGCGTCATGGTTCATCATCCGAACCTCATTATGCTCTATGAATTTGGTAAGGAGCTCCTCCAGTCGTCTTTCTTCTTCATGCTTTAAGTACTGGTCAAAAGTCTCCTCTAATCTGGAGGTTTCCTCATATTGCGGAAGTGGTTAGTATGAATATTCTGACGGGTATGAAAAAGTTGGAGCACTGGTTTACTATTGGTTGTCGTCCCATGAAAAGCTCGGATAGCTCTCCAGATGATAGTGGGTGGAGCCGTAGTCTGCTTGATCCTGACAGTAGGCATTCTGAGTATATTGAGACTCAATATTATCAAAGAATCTTGAGAGATTTGTGACTTGTTCTTGTAAACGCTCAAGTATTTCTTCCGAACTTAGTTGTGTCATCCTCTCACAAGACCATAGATAGTTATGCTCCTCCATATCTGAAAGAACTTAAAAACAAAACAAAGCTAAAATAGATTAAATACAAATATAAACGTTCAAATTAAGATAAAATTGATTGAAATCAATATTGGACAATATTAGAAGAAATAGTTCCCCGGCAACGGTGCCAAAAACTTGTTGGTCGTTTTCACGATCAATAAACTCGCGCAAGTATACGCAGTCTAACAAGTAATATAATGATAAGAGAGTTGTCGAACCCACGAGGAACTATTGCTAATATTTACCAAATACCGACTTTGTATCGCTTAAGTCTTATTCAAACAGTTAAATAAAAGTTGTGTAAATGATCTAGTTAAATCTAATTATCAAAGCAAGTAAATGGATAACGATTGGTACTAAGGCTCTACAAGCTAAGATCATAACTTTACCTCACACTAGCATTTTGTCAAACACTTGGTGTGTTATGTTTCATCAAACATCCTAACTTTCTCTCCTTGGTATTAGTGATCACGACGGATTGTCGACCGAGAACACACAAGTGCTCATACACCTCTTCTGAGGTATGTATAAACTTATCCTCTCTAGATCCACGCGAACGAGAATAGAACAGAAAAGAACATCCAAGCTAGGTAATAATCCTACATATTCCTATGTGAATTAATCATAACAAGGAATTAAAGCATAGGTTCTCAATTAGGTCACACATGACATATAAGTATATTCCTATCTTATACACAAATTATGCAATCCATTGGAATAGATAAATTATAATCACATGCCAACATATCAAGTTATACATCTACAATCAATTTCCCAATTCCTTATAGATTATCAAAATCATCACTAATTCCTTAGCAAGAATCATTAAGCATAAATATATTGAACCAAACCATATGGTGCCAACCAAAGAGATAAGATAATCAATTCAAATTCACAAAGGGTTCCATTAAGATCTTATAGCTAATAATTAGTTCATAGCTCTTAAACTAAACATAAGTAGCAATATATACAACATTTATAGATTACAAAATCAAAGAAAATCAATAGGGAAGAATAAACTCTGTCAAGCCTTCTTCAATCTCCAAGAATTCAATCAATCCATGCTTTCCAATCCGTGTTACTAAATGCTATTGAGCTCCATAGAATCCCAATCCTCTCTTACTCTATTTTGTTATCACAAGCTATGTACAATACTAAGAGAAATGAAGCTAAGCTAAGCTAAGGAGTTGAGAGAGTGAGAGATATGGATAAGAGTTGTGTAGAGATGGAGAGATATCTGATTTAGGAGGCTGAAAAATGTTATAAATGTCTCCTCCCTTTTCTCTAGGTCATTCCCTCTTGTTACTGTCTGAAAACAGGAGGTGGCACTGCGGTGCCAGGATTAAACCTTGGAACAGCGCTGCACCGCTTTGTCAAGGGCTCGGGTCAATAAGTGGTGCTGCGGCGCCAAATTGTGAAGGAACTGAGGCGCTGCGGCGCCGAAGGCTGGTGAACTGGCAGGGAAGCAGCGTTGCGGCGCCAGTTTTGTACTAAGAACCAACGCTGCAGTGCCAATGCTACAAAAATGCCCTTTTTGTCCCTGAAAACTGAAAATGACCTGAAAATCATTGCAAATCATATATTAAGCAAAATAATAACAAAATAATATAAAATAATAAGAACATGCAATTTCTTGAGTATAAAAGTAGTCGATTCGCGGGTGTAAATCTCACTCATCAACATGATAATAAGTTTTAGTAGAAACAAATATTCTATGAGTAGTATGTTTATAAGATGTATGATTGTATCCTGAAACGTTTTGATGAATGTTTCTAGAAGATCTTTCATTTTTCTGATAACGAAATTCTTTTTTCATAATAATAGGAGCAGTGTAAGTTCCTTTTTGTACCTAAATCATTTTTCCTTTATATTTTTCAATTTTAGCATTGCATGTGTGAATAGAATGATCATTTCTATTACAGTAAAAGTATTTAGTAAAGGGAGATTTATAACCTTGTTTTTCTTTTTTTTTAACATGATAGCGTCATTTATCTTTTGTTTTACTAGATTCTCCAATATATCCTAATTCTTCTTTATTAAACCCACGTCTTTGTTGATTAAGTATAACATCAAGGTTTTCTTTCCCTTTTGTGAACTTATTGTTGAGTTTAGATCATCACGTTCTATAGTCAACATTTTAATTTGATCTAATAAAGAGGATTCTTTACCTTATTTTTCTAATTCTGTCTTTAGAGATGAATTCTCAATCTTGAGTGTTTTGATTTCTTCACTTACCTCTTGATTTAGTGTTTGAGAATTTTCGATAAGAACTGTGAGTGTTGAATTTTTAGTTTCAAGATTTTTAATAGAAACATTAAGTGTTGAATTTTCTATTTCAAGATCTTTGTTTATTTTTCTTAATTTTTCTAATTCTTCGTTTAATATTAGATTTTCTGAATAATCATTCTCTAGTTTCTCATTTTCTTCTTTTAAGTTTTTATTAATTATAATTAAATTTGAGTTTTCTATTTCAAGATTCTATTAGTCTTAATTAATTTTCTAATTAAAATTTTTAGTTTAATAAAGTCTTCTTTAATAATTTTATTATCTTCATATAAATAATTATATACTTCTTGTAATTCATGATGTTTTTTTATTTAAATTATCTAAACTATGTGTGACAAATGAAGTACTGGGTAATCGATGTTTCGAATTTACCTCAGATTTTGGTGATGACTCATTGTCTGCCATTAAACGTAGATTTACGATTTTTTTCAGTTTGTTCGGCAGTTCCTTCTTCATCACTTAGATCCCAGCCTTCTTTAGGTACTAGTACTTTATTTTTGACTAGTTTTGGACAGTCCTTTTTGAAATGTTCAGGCTGATTACATTCAAAAAATGTATTTAAATTCTCATTTGAGCTAGCATTTTTGAAATTGTTGTTGTTTACTTTGAAGTTTGCTCCTTGTACTTTTGGCTTGAAGACTTGCTTGCTTGCCTTTGAAGTTGTTGAAGTTGTTGTTTGTCTTCAGAAAGCATTTGTCATATCTTTTTGCTTTACTTTGGATTACTCTCCTGAGTTGTCTTGATAATAGAGCGACTTCGTTATTATCTAAACTCATGAGTTCTTCATTTAACTCCTCATCATTGCTTTCATGATCTACTAGTAGATTTTTGAAAGTGATCCCTTTCTTTTTGAGATCTATATATGATCCTGCTTTTTTAACTAACATGTCGACTTCAAGGGTACGAAGATTTCCAATAAGGCTATCAAGAGAATATAAAGTTAGATCTTGCATTTTCTTAATGGCTGTAACCTTCATTTTCCACACGGATGGAAGAATTTTGAGAATTCTTCTGTTTTTCTCAATGGTTGTGTAAGTTTTTCCCATTTGTTCTACCTCATCAATGATTCTGGAGAAACATGTTTCCATATCAATGATTTTTTCACCTTCTTCCAACTTGAAACTCTCATACTCTTAAATTATAGTGTCTTTTTTGATTTCTTTGATATGATTGGTTCCTTCATAGGTTACAATCAATTTTTTTCAAATTTCTTTAGCATTCTTGTAGTTATTAACTCTTTTGTATTCTTTTTCTATTAGAGTACTAGTCAGCACTTGTTCGGCTCTAGAGGCTATATTCATAGTCTCTTCGTCTTCGGTGGTGAATTCGTTAGCATCTTTCTCAACAATCTTTCACTTTCAATTTTTGTGGGAATTTTTACACCTCGCTCTATTGCCAGCCAAACTTTGATCCCTTGTGACTTGGCAAAGATTTTGAATCTATTATTCTAGGTAGCAAATAGTGGAGGTCTGGATATTGATAGTCCTACTTCGCAACTAGTAGCATTGTAGGCTATAGATTGATAGACTCTTAAATATGCCTCTATTCACTTAACAAACAAGTTAAAGAGCACCGCACTGATACCTATTTAAAGTCCAACAATAATTTAGACGGGTGGTTGAATAGATTATCACCATTTAAAAAAAATATCTTTGGATTTTTTGAATTTTTAGTAGATTAATTTGTAGTGACAGAAATTAATAAGCAAGTTAGTAAAATTCAATCACACAATGCACATATATTTATCTAGATCACAACATACAGCTCATATATGTGTTGCTACATCCTGTCTCGAGCTCCTCTCCAGGACTTGAGATCCTATTACTCCCAATAATAAAAACTCCTTCAACATACGGATAAGCTTTTACAAAATTTTAAAGATAAACTTACAACTATCCACAACTCTCAGCTTCTTCGTTAAGCTTAGTTGTACATTCCCTTCGAGTTCAGAATTATTCTATGATTTGGTCTTGAAACAACAGTCTTTTCCTTATCTTACAAGTACACTAGAGACCCAACTCCCAGCTGACCTCTCTAAGACTCTGATCTTGGTCAAAGAATTATTCATATTTCTCACAGGTACACAAAATAAACTAACTCTACCTTTTTCTTTTAACAATAGATTGGTTTGACTTTTCTTCTAAAGTAAGCAGATAAAGTTTAGTACATATTTATAAAAGTTTAAATAACTTTTATATTTTATACTTTTCAAATAAGCAAATATACAGTTTAAGATCAAATATTTAAGTAAAAGTCCAAGACTTTATGTGATATGCTTTTGTGTAAGCAGATATGTAGATTGATGCACTTTTATAAAGATTCTCTTTTTCTTTAATAAATAAAGAATGTGTTTCTATGGTTAAACAAATCAGAAAGGATTTTCTTTATAAATAAAGTGTGTGCTTTGTATGTTAAATAGATATAACTTTAAGTTCGGATAAAAGTTTAAATAACTTTTATATAATGCAACAAGTAATTTATGAATGAGTAGGTTTGTGTGCAAAATACTTGTGATGACAGTTATCAAGTATAACAGTTTAACAATTAAATAATACTTGATATATCAAATAAATTCATTTGACTCAAAGATATATATTCTTGTATATTTAATCTACGTTGTGAAAATTTGGCCACTTAAAATTTCAAAGACCGCCCACATAATATTCTTTGTCAAGAAATATATCTGAATATCGGTTTCTAAGTACTGACTAAATTTTGGTTGCACAATCTGATAATTATATAAATATTTTTTAATATTTATATAAGTTATCTATATCAATAAAAGACCACTTAGGATTTTAAAGACCGTTCGGAAGGTTTCAGAGAAAAACTTCCGAATTGATTTGGTATCTACGTACTGACTTTTTATATGATATTGAAAGATGAAATATAGATATATATATATATATATATAGATGTGTATAACAATTTATATTTGAATAACTATATAAATAAATAAGTATGATATAATATAAGCAATAATTAATCAATAATGTATCTCAAATACTTTGACTAATTTTTCTCTTCTTTAAAGAATTAGAACTTTGTTTAGAGGAAAGAGTGAAAGTTTCTTATGATCGTAGGCAAGGAGAGTAAATTTTTCTTGATTTGTAAATTGGTAAAGAAAAATAAATGAAAAACCTTCCTATTTATAGAATTTTGAAATTAAGGGTAAAAAGATAATTTGATAATTCATTTTTGAAATTAATGGTCCAGATTGCATGATGAAAAATTGAAAGGCTCGGATCATTTTTAAATCACACGGATTGGGCGAAATTTGGCCCATAAAAATTGTTTCCAACATGGCATGCCCATTCGATCAGGTGAGGGGCTTTTAGTCTCTTACTTTCCATTACTCAATTTCATAGCACACACACATGCACATTTAATTAGCCCACTTGCGCACACACATGTCACAACATACACATGCACGTATATTACATATATATAAGTACATAACATATATATATATATATATATATATATATATATATTTAAATAACTTAGATTTTTTTTGCCCAAAGAGACTTAGAAAATTATTTTGAAAAAAAAATAAAAATCTCTTTGCCTTAGGAAATTTTACTTTATGAATCAATTTCTTTAACACTTGATAATAGATTTATCAAGGTTAGAAAATAAATTCAATAGGAGTTTAGAAAAATATTTTGGTCAAGATAAATGAGATAATTAAAATCATTTTAAAATTTTAATCATATGGAGATGCTTCTATTCATTTGACCTATTTACTTAATTTGTTATCATCAAAATAAAACTAGAAGATTTGGAGACATATCAGACATGGATATTGAAGTGAAGAAGACTTGAGCTTTCTGTCCTCCAGATAATTTTGCAATTGGGGTGAGGTGGTTATGCTGTTGTTTTGCATTTTGCATTTAATGGTGGGATGAGAAAGTCGTACGCTATTCCTTCTAGCAGACTAATAACAGACTGAATAGTTTTTCCTACTTAGATTAATTAGGGCAATAATCATCCATATAATTTTTTAATCTCATCCGTTAGTAATTCTAGTTGATGGCGAAAACTAATTTTTAATACAGGCCATTGATAGTTATAATGGAAGGTAGTAATGATATTTGCCCATTATTGATCCGTAGCAAATATATGATATGGATGATTACCCTTAAAAAAATTAAAGTACAAAAAAAGAGAGTAAATAAAATTTTAAATTTCTCCTTAGTGGTCTCACAAAATTTATAAAACGATAAGTAATTTAATTTTTATACTAACAAATCACATGAAATAACATAATTACTCTCTATTTTATGTATTTTATTTTATTCTCTTGAGATAAAAATATTTATCTATTTAAGACTGAGGGAGTAATAAAGCTATCCTACTCTGTCTCTTCTAAGGGTGCTCAAAATATTCATTTTTTTTTATTTTTTTACCGAACCGGTTGATACCGGTACTAGCGGTACCGGGTTTTTTCGGTACCGATTTTTTGGTATTTTAACACTTTTCAGTACCGGTAGCGGTAAGGAATTTTCTGAATTCGATAAAAATCGAAATACCAAAAATACCAAAATTTAATAATATAATAATTAATAGTTAATGTTTTGTAGCTTTATATATTAAATAATTTTTTTATATTAATAATTTCTATATAATAGTAGTTTTATTAATTTTTTTATATTAATAATGTTTTGTTGTTTTATATATTAATTATTATTAATAGGTAATGATTTCTTACTTTTAAAAAAAATGTTAATATATAAAAAATTATTTAATTATTATTAATAATTATATATATTATTATACGGTATAACCGAAATCTGAACCAAAAAAACCGATACCGATTTTGTACCGAACCATTACCGAAACCTCCGATTCTTGCTTTTTCGGTACTTTCGAATCGATACCGGTTTCAATATTTTTAAAATCGGTTCAATTTTTTTACCGATGAGTACCCCTAGGCCATGTTTGTTTGCAAAGATTATAATTCCGGGATTATAATCATTGGGATTATAATCCAAGACTATTAATCTTAGGATTAAATAGTTCTAGTCACATGTTTATTTTTTATGGGATTATTCATGGGATAACTTAAAATAATCACATGCTATGTTTATTTTTTCCAGGATTAATTAAAGGATTGGATTAAAAATATCGTTTGGACTATTATACCCTTACCAATAATAACATATTTTAAACTATAATTTAAACTTATTTATACATCAAAAAATAATAAAAAAGTAATTAAAAACTTTTAAATAACTGACTATATTATTCAGTAAATATTATTTTTTTTGAGAGAGGGGTGGGATGGGGTGGTGTGGGAGTGTATACATAATCAGTAAATAATATTTTTTCGACGGGTGAGGGGGGAGAGGGGTGGGGGTGGGGGTGTGGTGGGAGTGTATACATAATTAGTAAATATTATTTTTTTTAATTTTTGTGGAGTGGGGGTGAGGGTGGGTGGGCGGGTGCGGGTGGGGGCGGGGTGGGGGGGGTATACATAATCAGTAAATATTATTTTTTTAGGGGGTGGGTGGGGTGGGGTGGGGTGGGGTGGGTGGGGTGGGATAGGGTGGGGTGTGTAAGACCCCAAATTTTATGAATAAAGATTTAATTTTCTTTATATATTATTTTGAAATAGTAAGGTGTTGATTTGATAAATGTGATAAGTTATGGATGGAATGTGCAAATTTTACAAAGTTAGCAAGTGGTAATAAAATATTCATTGTTATCGGGGAATATTCATTTGGTCGAGGAATATTCTTTTTGTCGGAGAATATTCGTACGACGGCGCAGTCATTAGTGGACCCCACAACGGAATGAATGTCTGATATAGAAAGCGACAAGAGTAATTTTTATAAAAATAACGGTAAAACTGTTACCGTTAAACTGTTGAAATACCCGGTGATAAAAAATACAGTAATACGCGTTGTTGCATAGTAGCACACGGTATTATACAGTAATTCTAATTATTGATTCTTACGTAAGAAGTCACTTACTCAATAATTGTTACAGTAATTACTGTTCAATATTTTATTTTATTGATTCAATAATTGCTATATTGATAATTGCATAATATTTTATTGATTCAATAATTGCTATGTTGATATTTTATATTATTGATTCAATAATTGTTACAGTAACCATTGCACAGTATTTCACATTATCAAATCAATAATTCATATTATTTGAATAATATTATTAGATAGCATTATTGACAATGTCTAAAAAGTTTTGTCAAGTAACGGTTATATAATTGCGTGCCAATGAGGAGAAATCCTTATCGAAAAGCCCCCTCTTTCCTAGGAACGACCTAGTTGTCAATATTGTAGTTCTGTAATATTATTTGTGAATAATTAATTATTGATTTATATTATAAGGAAATATTTATTTTTGTAGATATAAAAGAAGGAATTAGTGCTGAGGTGTTTTTATCAGTATTTTGGTATGAAAAATCATCCGTTTGTGGATTTCGGCCATTTTTCGTTGGGAATTTAAAAAAACTTTCTTCTACAAAGTTGTAGAGAATTAAATTTTCTATAGAAAAGACATAGAATTTGTATTTTTCTGATAAAAGGGCTATTTATTATGAATTATTGAAGTTTTAGAAATAAATATTTTTATTAAAAACATAGGTGGGCCCCACTTTTGTTGTAAGACCCCGAATTTTATAAAATAAAAGTTTAATTTAATTTTTGATTATTATTTTAAAATTATAAAAATATTAAATTGATAAATGGTCAAACGAATAATTAAACTGATATGTGAGTAAATAAAAGATGAGAATTAAGCTTCTAGAAATGTGGGTTATGTGAGGGGAGGCGGCTAATGGCTGTAAGTTGGAGGAAAAAAAAGAGAAGAAAGAGAATAGCATGTGTGAGTGGAATTTGGTGGAAGAAAAAGAGAAAAGAAAATAAGGAGAAGAAGACAAAAAGGTTGGGGAGGAAAAAGAAAAAGTGGGAGAAAGAAAAAAATTAAAAAGGAGGAGAGAAATGGGGAGAGCCATCAGCATTCTTTGGTTCACACTTCCTCCCGTAGCCAAAATCGGAGAAACAAAAGAAAAGGTAGAGAAAGAGAAGAAGAAGAAGAAGAAGAAAGAAGAAGAAGAAGAAGAAGAAGGTAAAATTAAAACCTTTGTTATTTTTTTTGTTATTATTTTTATGAAAATTGATGGAAAGAGAATATGTTATGCTTGTTAATTTATGATGGATTAAATTTTCATAAACATGAATCAAGTGAAAGAAATCAAGAAATTAAAAGAAGAACAAAATCTGGAAATTTTCAGAAAATTGGTTTACTACTTGATTTTATAAAATCTATAACTCTTTCTGTATAATGAGTTAGGAGATGAGCTTTATATCAAAAGAAAGATCTGGAAGTAAGCTAATTACAGAAATTTGAATCACCCAAAAATTTCTTGTGAATTTTTCGTGGTGACTGTTTGAATGAAACTGGTCCGAAGAACTTATAGTCCGAAAATCATTTTTTTAAGCTCTATTGCGTAAATTATAATTCTTAATCCGACCGTTGGATCGTTATAATTTTTGGATATATACATATATAAGTTGAGTATATGTCCACAAATTTTGAACCGTTAAATATTAACGTATGATGTGTTATGAATTTTAAGAGGTGACAGATTCAGAATTTTTATAGTAGAATTTTCAGCAACATACCTTAAGTTTTAAAAATGTATAACTTAATGATTTTAAATCTGATTTGGGTGATTCTTGAGGCTAAATTGGAGTATTTGAAGTCTAGTTGCTGTTAAAATTAATTCTTTTGACAAATAAATTTTAATTAATTGTGGTAATACCATAATAGTGGACTGACGTTTTAAAAATAAATTTTCTTATATGGGTTTCTTAAGTTTTGTTATTAACTTACAAGTTTCGGTATATTAATTATGAAACTTGGTGGAAAAACCTATAATATTTTGAAAAATTATGGAATAACAGAAATATTTTTTTGTATTTTTAAGCTATTTATAGTTAGTTTAAAAATAGAGGAAACTAATAAAAAATTCTATGAACGGTGGAAAATTATGAAGTTTACTAGAAAATCTTATAATAATATAAAATTAATATTAATGATTTTTTAAAGATATAAAAGTATGTGGAGTTAGTATTTCTATTTTGAAGCTATTAAATGGTAGTTTTTATAAATAGAAATAATTATAGAAAATTTCTGGATAATCCGAAAAATGGAAAAATGGTTTGGAAATTCAGCATAATATTTTAAAAGTATTAGTAAGCTCATGAGGTGTCGGAATGTAAACACACAAGTAACGAATGAGTTATGATAAAAATAAGAATAATGATTTTATGAGATAAATAAAGGCACCGTGAATGAATTATGAATTATTAGTTGGTTTATATTTTATTCAAGGTAAATGTGTTTTGGTGACCCCGACATTTAGTAGAAATTAAATTGTTTATAGTAAGGTGCTGATTTAATAAATGGTTATATATTTATATTGTTGTATTAATTTTATCATCACTTGAGATGGTGGCTTAGTGGTGGAAAGTCGGACATAAATTTCCATTAACGTAAGTGAGTTGTGCCGATGAAGACACCACTGAGGCCTCTAAAATTTTTGAAAAATCATGTATTTATGCATGTAATTATTACATACGTTAATAAATAACAATTATGATATTATAAGACCAGTTGAAAGTAGTGTAAGTCCATAATAATGATTGTGAATAATTGTGAAAAGATTAAAAATACGTAAATAATTGATGAATAAAGATGTTGATTAAAGATAAGTATGATATGCAGATGTTTGTTCAAATTTTTTTTTTTACGAAAGTAAGTTTGGCAGGACTTGCCGACACTCTACTTTTCTTAAAGTAGTATGGACCACAACTCTATTATTGAACAAATTTTGTTAAACGTGTACAAGTTGATTTAATTTTCTCTGTGAGACCATAAATTTCATTATCAGTATTTTTATATAGCTCATTTGGTTATTTTGTCAAAGCTGGTGTGCTAGTTGTTTCCTCGATTTTTAGTATAAATAGGTTATTTGGTTGAGTAACTAAACACGCACGATGACTACACCAAAAATATAAAATTATTTTGTTACAATATTGTGAGGATAATATTGTGAGTATTTTTTTTGAGTGAAAGGTTACTCCAAGTGATGATAAAGAGTGCAAGCATTGTTCAGGTTGATCACTTTCATAGGAAGCAGCATCTAGTCGCATGCTATGGTAAGGGGTATCACTTTTTCTTAATATGGTAAAGGAATATCATTTTCTTTCATACTCCATATTATTGTAAGAGATTATTATTCGTTATTCAGCTTATTATTAAATGGTGAAAAGTTCTGAAATGATTAGGATATCCTTAATGATTGTGATTCATCTAATGTCTTGACCGAAATCTTTCTATTCAGTTTTAAGTTATTATGTTTGATCCGGTAACTTTACATTTACTTGAACTTTATATTCTAATCGATTTTCGGGATATCGTGTTGGTAATTTAGACTCTGGGTGATTAAGTTGAAAATCAATAAGATTTATTTGTATCTTATTATATATTATTGTGGTGAAATTTCTCTTTGGCCTGTAGTGCAAATATGAAATGTTGATTGGTATACAGTTGAATATCTTTGGCCTGTAGTGCAAAGATGAACTATTGATGAATATCTTTGGCCTGTAGTGCAAAGATGAACTATTGATGAATATAGTTGGCCTGTAGTGCAAAGATGAGCTGTTGATTTATGAATATCTTTGACCTGTAGTGCAAAGATGAACTATTGATGAATATCTTTGGCCCGTAGTGCAAAGATGAATTTATTAGCATGATTATGGACAGGAACTGTGAATTGGTATAACCATAATTTTTGGTGTTTCAGGTAAAGATAGGTGATGAAAATTTTCTTTGTCTTAGGTACAATGAAGAACTGTTGATGGGTATTACAGGAATAAAATATTGATGATGGCCTTTTAACATGGAGAAGATAATAGACATTATGGTCTATTTGACTCTTCTAATTGATTGTTAATTCCGCTATAATTATGGTTGATAATTTTTATCATCTACCATATGTTTTAAATCTCTGATTTATTACTGATGAATGCTATTGATAATTTAATTATCTTAGTCTTGATATTCTTTACTGAGCTATTTGTGCTCACCCTTTTGCTTCACAATTCTTTTCCGGAAATAAAAGTGTAGCTGAAACTAGCAGAGAGAACCTAGGTAGAAAGTGGTGTTTCAAATTAGTTACGGTCCTCATCAAGTCATAGAACAGCGTGGCATAATAATTGTACTGAGAACTTAAAAATGTGTGGGTCTTACCTTATATGACATTTAACTGTTGATTTTGGTGAATCAAATAGGGTGATGTGAACCTGACTTTGAAAGCGTCAAAAATGCACCCCATTAGAATAATGAGAGCATAAATCTTCTCGAGTTCCTTTGAGGACTTGAAATAAATGTTACTTTATTTGATACGACATTATAATAATTTGGGTGCGAATCCTGTCATACTATATACGATGTGATAATAGTTGTAAAAAGAAAGATTTGTATTTGGATTTTGTTGAGTGTATTTCTGGCGACTCAGAATAGGTTGGTTGTGTATTGAACCTATTTTGGGGGCGTCACATTTGTCTTGTGTGGAAAAATGCTGATTTTTGAGTCCAATTAGGTGTGTAGCAGCCAGCAGCCTTCATTTTTTCAAATCAAGTGTGCACCTGCGTAATATTTCTCAATCTTGGTGTGCTAAGCATTTCCTATAAATAGGATGCTTAGTTAGAAATAAAAATCACACCAGAATCAAAAAAATTCTATCAATAATATCGAGCGTATTTCTTGTAAGTATTTAGATACTTTGAGTGTTGATAACAGTGTAAGTTTTCGTCCACATAATATCCGATATTCTAGTCAAAACTACTCACCTGTTAAAGTAAGGGATATTATTTTTTGAGTAAATGATGTTATTATCTTTCAATATTCATAAAGAATATTATTTTCTTTCATATTCCATTTTATGAAAGTAATAATATTTCATTTCATATTCCTAAATTTGAACTTACTACGGTACGTATTGCTTATATAATTCCTGAAATGATCAGAAATTTCTTGAGTTTTGCGCTTCATCTAGTATCATTTCACCAGAATAATTTTTTGAACTTTTTATGAAATTTTCAACTTTTCATGATAAGTTACTATTCACGGTAGAAAAAATATTTTTTTTATCTTTGATTGTATCCAAGTTTTGAACTTCATTCTTGAATTTTGCTACACAATTGATTATTACGAAGTATTATTGAACTTGGATAAACTAAATTACGAATCCCTAATCTTTGTCTTTTATCTCACTGGATTCGTTCCTTATATTATTTTTCATCATCCTCCGTCCTAAATGGTGATATAACTGAATATCTTTGGCCTGTAGTGCAAAGATGAATGATTAGCTGATGAATATCTTTGGCCCGTAGTGCAAAGATGGACAGGTGTTGAGATGAACATGACCAACTGGTGATACAAATGAATATCTTTGGCCCGTAGTACAAAGATGAATATTTGATTCGAGATGTATATTGATTGATGTTACAAGGAAAAAATATTGATGATGGACTTTTAAATCAAAGAAGATAGTAGACATCATTCTCTACTTAACTCTTCTACTGAATTGTTATTTTCGCTGCAGTTGTTGATCTAAAACTTGTTGTCCATAATATTTTATCTGATTTATTGAAGGCTAACGATAATTTGTTTTTCATTATCTTAGTCATAATATTCTTTACTGGGCTAGTTGAGCTCACCCTTTTCTTCCATTATTCTCTTCAGGAAATGAGAATATCGCGGGGACTAGTCGGGGAACAGTGTGATGATCAGAGTTAGATCTGTAGAAGTCCTCACTATTCTATAAAATAGTGGAACAATAATTGTAATGAATAAAGAATGAATTTAAGTGTTTATATTTCGTATCATATACGATTTGTAATGAAACTCACAGTTTGTGTGGTCGTATTTTGCACGACCATATGTTAGAAAAGATTGTATTTGGATTTTGTACCGTGTATTTGGCGACTCAGAATGGGTTGAGTATTGAACCTATTTTGGGGGCGTCACAGTTGGTATCAAAGCTTAGGGATATGATCTCTGGCGGAGATTTGGGAATACAACTAGGAGGGGAGAGACGAGTAAAATTCTTCGCTAGTGTGTGTCCTACCTAAGCTTATTTGGTATTTAATTGGTCGTTTGGAACATAGGGTCAATATATAATATGTTAATTTTTTTGATTAACCCTTGTTTTGTGGCAGTATTTGAGAATGGCAGCTGAAAATCTAAACAATAGAGTGAATGAGACCGTTGAGACACCTTTAATCACCAATCAGGAGAACGTGCAACAAGAAGGCAATATTCCTTCTGGAAACGACACCACCGATCAAACGATGAACGATGGGATGTTTAGAAGCTTTTTGCAGTTCATACAAAACCAGACAGGGAGACTCGTGTTCATAATACAGGTGAAAATAACAACTCACGGCTTGTCACTGCCAAGCAGTTTAAAGAGTTGGGACCACCAGAGTTTCAGGGAAAGTCAGATCCAATCAAGGCAGAAAATTGGATTAAATAAATTACCAAGATATTTGATGTCTTGGGATGCACGGAGGAACAGAAGGTTCCATTCACCACGTTTATGTTCCGTGGAGAGGCAGATTATTGGTGAGAATCTGTGAAGCGTACCCAGTCTGCAGCACTCAAGATGTCTTGGGAAGAGTTCCAGAAACTGTTCAATGACGAAGTACTTTCCAGAAAGTATTCGTCATATGAAGGAGGTAGAATTTATCAGACTGGAATAGAACAACATGACGGTGTCCCAGTACGAGGCTAAGTTCGCGGAGTTATCCCGATTTGCACCTCATTTGGTGGAGAATGAGAAACGTATGACGCGAATGTTTTTGAGAGGTTTGAAACCCGATATTCGTCAATACCTCATTTCTCACAAATTTTCTCTATATTCAGATGTAGTGAACAGGGCCCAATTAATAGAACGAGATAATGATTATGTTCAACCAAGGGACAACAACCAAGGTCGTACTGGTGGCAGCAGTCATCGGAACAATGACAACTAGCAGGGAGGAAAGTATCATGACAGAAGTGTTAACCATTCCGATGGTAATCGTGGCCATGATAATAGAAGAAGTGAGTCGGGGGGAGATTTCAAGAAGAGAAGGTACAAAAATGAGAACGTGAAAACATCGACAGCAGCACCAATATCAACTGTTTCTAGGGGAGGAGAACGACCGCCGGTCGTATGCTATAAATGCGGGCAAGAGGGACACATCAATCCCAAATGCACACAACAATCCAAGGTGTGTTATAACTGTGGAAAGGAAGGGCACATAGCTCGAGTGTTTCCTGTAATGAAACCAAGTCCAGCGGGGGTGGTGATTCCTAAGGCTGTTTCAGACAAGTCAAAGTCGGTGGTTCCTGGAAGAACTTTTGTTGTGACTACCCAACAAGCAAGGAACTCGAACGAGGTGATCACGGGTAAGCTGATAATAAACTCTTGCGAAGTTTACACCTTATTAGATACCGGTGCTGTCCATTCTTTTATTTCACCTGCTTGTGCTCAATGTTTGAACTTGACTCCTGATAAATTAGACTTTGACTTATCTGTTGAAACTCTGTTGGGAGAAACCTTCGTTACATCTACAGTTTACAAATCTTGCTTAATTCAAATTGGTACCCTCACCCTACCTGTTGATCTTATATCTTTGAAAATACTTGCATTTGATGTGATTTTAGGAATTGATTGGTTAACCAGTTATCATGCCAAAATTGATTGTTTTCGTAAGGTGGTTAGTTTTCATATTCTTAACAAACCTGTTGTGCGAATTCAAACCACCAAACCACTAAAATCAGTCAATGTCATTTCAAGTCATAAAGCTATTCATTTATTGAAAAACGGATGTCAAGCTTTCTTAGCTCATGTCACTGATTTAAATCAGAATACGTCATGTTTGAACGATATTTCTATTGTGTTCCTAACGATTGTGTTACTAACGATTCAACTCCAGACTTTGTGTTCCTAACGATTCTGATTTGAAGTATAGAATCATAATAGAGGCACACAACACACCGTTTGCAATCCATCCTGAAAGTACCAAAATGTATCGTGATCTTCGACATATATTTTGGTGGAGCAATATGAAGAGAGAGATCGCAGAGTTTATCTCGAGGTGTTTGACGTGTCAACGTGTCAAGGCGGAGCATCAAGTGCCAAAGGGTCCATTGCAACCACTTGAGATTCTAAAATGGAAGTGGGAACACATTATCATGGATTTCGTTACGGGTCTTCCCAAGGTTTCTCAAGGCATAGATGCGATTTGGGTTATTGTCGATAGATTAACTAAGTCTGCTCATTTCTTGCCTATACGAGAGACTTATTCCCTTGAACGTCTTGCTCGTATATACGTGAATGAGATTATGAGGTTGCATGGCATGCCAGTATCCATAGTTTTGGATCGTGACCCAAGATTCACATCACAATTTTGGGTCAGTTTGTAGAAAGCTATGGGCACATATTTACGATTCAGTTCGGTATATCATCCTCAAACAGACGGGCAATCGGAAAGGACTATCCAAACTTCTTGAAGATCTATTGAGACTCTATGTTCTAGACTTCAAAGGGAGTTAGGATAAATACTTACCATTGGTGGAATTCTCCTACAACAACAATTATCAGGTAAGTATAGGCATGGCTCCATTCGAGGCGTTGTATGGACAAAAATGTCGTTCTCCAGTATGCTGGGACGAGGTGGGTGAAGCAACATTGTTGGGACCGGAGTTAATGCGTATGACTACAGAAAAGATTCAAATGATCTGATAACGGATACAAACCGCATAAGATCGACAAAAGAGTTATGCTGATCTTCATCGAAGAGACGTGGAATTCAATGTCGGAGACCATGTATTGTTACGTGTTGCTCCATGGAAAGGAGTTACGAGATTCGGGAAGAGAGGAAAGCTCAATCCACGATTTATTGGTCCATTTAAAATCCTTGATTGAATAGGAAATGTGGCCTATAGACTCGCTTTACCTTTAAGTATGTCTCGTGTTCATAACTTTTTTCACATATCCGTGCTTCGTAAATATGTGAAAGACCCAAACCACATTATTGAGTTAGAACCAGACGAGATAGCCGAAGATTTAACGTACGAGGAGATACTTGTCAAGATCTTGGATAAGAAGGAACATATCTTACGCTCAAAGGTTATACCTCAAGTCAAAGTTTTATGGAGAAACCATGAAATCGAGGAAATGACCTGGGAGCTAGAATCGAAAATGAAAGCGAAGTATCCTCACCTTTTCAACATACCAGGTACGTACGTCAATTTCGAGGGCAAAATTTTATAAGGAGGGGAGGTTGTAAGACCCCAAATTTTATGAATAAAGATTTAATTTTCTTTATATATTAATTTGAAATAGTAAGGTGTTGATTTGATAAATGTGATAAGTTATGGGTAGAATGTGCAAATTTTATAAAGTTAGCAAGTGGTAATAAAATATTCATTGTTGTCGGGAAATATTCGTTTGGTCGAGGAATATTCTTTTTGTCAGAGAATATTCGTACGACGGCGCAGTCATTAGTGGACCCCACAACGGAATGAATGTTGGATATAGAAAGTGACATAAGTAATTTTTATAAAAATAATGGTAAAACTGTTACCGTTAAACTGTTGAAATACCTGGTGGTAAAAAATACAATAATACGCGTTGTTGCACAGTAGCACACGGTATTGCACAATAATTCTAATTATTGATTCTTACGTAAGAAGTCACTTACTCAATAATTGTTACAGTAATTACTGTTCAATATTTTATTTTATTGATTCAATAATTGCTATATTGATAATTGCATAATATTTTATTGATTCAATAATTGCTATGTTGATATTTTATATTATTGATTCAATAATTGTTACAGTAACCATTGCACAGTATTTCACATTATCAAATCAATAATTCATATTATTTGAATAATATTATTAGATAGCATTATTGACAATGTCTAGAAAGTTCTGTCGAGGAAAGGGGTTAGGTTATATAATTGCGCACCAATGAGGAAAAATTCTTATCGAAAAGCCCCTTCTTTTCTGGGAACGACCTGGTTGTCAATATTGTAGTTATGTAATATTATTTGTGAATAATTAATTGTTGATTTATATGATAAGGAAATATTTATTTTTGTGGATATAAAAGAAGGAATTAGTGCTGAGGTATTTTTATCAGTATTTTGGTGTGAAAAATCATCCGTTTGTGGATTTCAGCCATTTTTCGTTGGGGATTTGAAAAAACTTTCTTCTACAAAATTGTAGAGAATTAAATTTCCTATAGAAAGGACATAAAATTTGTATTTTTTTTATAAAAGGGCTATTTATTATGAATTATTGAAGTTTTAGAAGTAAATGTTTTTATTAAAAACATGGGTGGGCCCCACTTTTGTCTTATGTGGAAAAATGCTAATTTGAGTCCAATTAGGTGTGTAGCAGCCTAGCATCCAGTAGCCTTCATTTTTTAAAATCAAGTGTGCACCTGCGTAATATTTGTCAATCCTGGTGTGCTAAGCATTTCCTATAAATAGGGTGCTTAGTTAGAAATGAAAATCACAACAGAATCAAAAAATTTTCTCTCTATAATATCGAGCTTATTTCTTGTGAGTATTTAGATACTTTGAGTGTTGATAACAGTGCAAGTTTTCGTCCACATAATATCTGATATTCTAATCAAAACTACTATCCTGTTAAGGTAAGGGATATTATTTTTCGAGTAAATGATGTTATTATATTTCAATATTCATAAAGAATATTATTTTCTTTCATATTCCATTTTATTGAAGTAATAATATTTCATTTCATATTCCTAAATCTGAACTTACTACGGTAAGTATTGCTTCTATAATTCCTAAAATGATCAGAAATTTCTTGAGTTTTGCGCTTCATCTAGTATCATTTCACCGGAATAATTTTCTGAATTTATTATGAAATTTTCAACTTTTCATGATGAGTTACTATTCACGAGTTACTATTCACGGTAAAAAATATTTTTTTTATCTTTGATTGTATCCAAGTTTTAAACTTCATTCTTGAATTTTGCTCCGCAATTGATTATTATGGAGTATTATTGAACTTGGATAAATTAAATTACGAATTCCTAATCTTTGTCCTTTATCTCACTGGATTCGTTCTTTATATTATTTTTCATCATCCTCAGTCCTAAATGGTGATATAACTGAATATCTTTGGTCTGTAGTGCAAAGATGAATGATTACCTGATGAATATCTTTGGCCCGTAGTGCAAAAATGGGCAGGTGTTGAGATGAACATGACCAATTGGTGATACAAATGAATATCTTTGGCCCGTAGTGCAAAGATGAATATTTGATTCGAGATGTATATTGATTGATGTTACAGGGATAAAATATTGATGATGAACTTTTAAATCAAAGAAAATAGTAGACATCATTCCCTACTTAACTCTTCTACTGAATTATTATTTTCGCTGCAGTTGTTGATCTAAAACTTGTTATCCATAATATTTTATCTAATTTATTGAAGGCTAACGATAATTTGTTTTTTATTATCTTAGTCATAATATTCTTTATTGGGCTAATTGAGCTCACCCTTTTCTTCCATTGTTCTCTTCAGGAAATGAGAATATCACGAGAACTAGTCGGGGAATAGTGTGATGATCAGAGTTAGATCTATAGAAGTCATCACTATTCTATAAAATAGTGGGACAATAATTGTAATGAATAAGGAATGAATTTGAGTATTTATATTTTGTAGCATATACGATTTGTAATGAAACTCACAGTTTGTGTGGTCGTATTTTGCACGACCCTATATTATAAAAGAATGTATTTGGATTCTGTACCATGTATTTGGTGACTCAGAATGGGTTGAGTATTGAACCTATTTGGGGGGCGTCACATTTTTTTTTCTCTTGCTGTTAGTTAATTCATATTAAAAAAATTTATTTGCATCTTTTAGTACTTTAAATTTGGGCTACCAATCAATTTAATTACTTGAATTTTCTAAGAATCAGAAGCTTTTAGTGCTCTAGATTTTGGCTACCAATTAACTTAATTAGTTGATTTTTCTAAATCACCCTCTTCATAATGTCTGAATACCCTTTCTAGCACACGCCCACTTTCCTCTACACAAAGTCAGAACACCTTTCACCAATACATTTTGATCTCTTTCACAGGAATACATTTTTTCTACAGATGTTACGAATTCTGTGCTTGCACCGTCCATTGGACGTCCACTAAGATATCAAATTGAAATTGGATCGATGCCAAGCTCACCTAAACCAACACCACTACATGGTAATCAACTCTACAATAACAACTATTTTACTAATATTCTTTCTTCACCGAATTTGATGCGTTTCACACTAATACATTTTTTCAATAGCGAATATGAATCATATGGTCACCCTGTCCACTGGACAACCTACTTATATCGTGTTTGGATATGTAAGTTCTGGTTTCAGTCTCAATGAAAATTGAACAATTACTATTCCTTTTTGAAATTTCTAACGTGTGTTTCATTTTGGGACAGGAGGATTATCATTTGCAATGCACGGTAAAATTATTTTCTTCTTTTATAGCAAAATTGCTTTTTAATAGTTCTTTTTTTATACTTTCTAGATTTAACCTTCTTTTTTCCTTTCTTTAATAGAGAGAACATTACCGGGAAAAAAATATTGGCATTGTCATTCGAGAAGAATCTGAATTGAAGATTATGCGTAACGCAAGATAAGATTACTTTTTCTTTTCTTAAGCTCATACTTTATTTTCCAAGACAAAACATCTTATATTTGTACGCTATCAGGAAAATCAAAGAAAACTTCGAGCAAAAGAAAAAATGAAGGAGAATCAAAAAGGAAAAGAAAAAGAAAATCAAGCTCCCAATTTGCCTGTGGTAAGTATACAATATTCCAGACATTTACGTTAGTAGTTACAAAGATTTCTTACACAAAGCCATATAAACAAAATATTTGAACCTAATTTATTATCGACATTATGCCAATAATAATTATACATCTATTATTGTTTTTAGGGTTTCAATAATAATATCCTTTACGAAACTACACTTCCTCAACGTAAAAGACAATAAACAGAAAGTGGCGAGCAATGCATATTGCACAACGCTTGCGTGTGAAATACAAACCAAGCAAACTAAATATATGCACCCTAATCCGAATAAATAGAAAACATTATTTTTTTCTTAAAAAAACACTACGACTTCTTAGCTTTACACTTACATATCTATTGTTATTTTTAGGGATCCAATAAAAATATCCTTTACGAAGCTCCAATTCCTCAACGTAAAAGATGAGAAAGGGATAATGGTGATGCGCGTCCAATACATATTGCTCAGCGCTTGCGTCATGAAAGAGAGAAGCAAGCAAAAATAATACAATCTCAACCATGTCCATTTCAACCAAGATTTTTCCCTGGTTTGATCCCCAGGCCATCCAAACGCGCAGCTTATGAATGGGATTGTATCGCGATCAAGAATCATTTTTATCAGCATCAGTCGTTGTTAAAATCTGCGCCATCAGATTCTAATCGAATTCCTCCGGTTTCGATTTTACCACCTCAAGGGTTACATTCAACTAACTCAAATTCAAGGGGTGAAGAAATCCTTTTTCCACCAAATAATATGGAGCATATACATTACTCCCGTAACATTATATCATCTTCCATGCCTACATCACCAACTTTTGGGTTAGTTCAATGCAAATTATTTATAACTATATACCATAAGGAGTGTTACGATATATGTGAACTATTTTGAAACAAATTTATTTATTTTCTAGGTAATTACCAATTATTCAGTCAATCCTTGATGAAGCTTGCGTACAAGAGGAGGCATTGCCTACAAATATAGCCCCTCGGTCGCATCCTATTGTAGGAACACACTACCTCGATAAAATGAATATGCAGTGTCCTCACTGCTCAGCATTGCATTGGAAAGTCGAAAAGTTATCAAATTCATCTGTTGACCGCCCTTTCTTCGGAACATGTTGTTTGCAAGGAAAAATTTGACTTCCATAACTATTAACGCCTCCTCCAGAAATTCAATCATTATATGATGGCGATGATGATTAGTCAAAGTCCTTTCGAAGTTATACCCGACTGTACAATGCGGCTAATGCTTTTACGAGCTTAGGTGTACATATGAATGATAGAGTGGTTCCTGGTAGGGGTCCCAACGCATTTACAATCCATGGGGAATTGCGACATCGAACAGGGCTACTACAACCTCCAGCCGGTCAAGATCCAGTCTATGCACAGTTGTATATTCACGATGCCGATGTTGCTTTAGAAAATCGTTCTCGAAGAAACCCGAAGCTGCGAGAGGATGTCCTGAGAACAATCCAGGATAGTCTTTTGAGATACAACTCATTTCCGGAGAAGTTTAGACGTGCAGCTGCAATTTTAAGCAGGGAACATCTGAACAATCACGACATCCCAGCTTACCTTCATTATAGTGCATTAAAAGACCGTCAAACACATAATTTACCCACGTCAGATGAGGTTGCTGTCATATACCTGGAGATGGTGATGAATTCTCTGCGATGAGGGATATTATTGTACGTTTAAGAGGGAGTGACCAGCTGATGCAGATAAATGAATGCCATCCAGCTTATTTACCACTACATTACGTATTGTTGTTTCCGTATGATGAGCTTGGATGGGAACCAAATTTTAAGCAATGGGATGTCAAGCAAGGTAAAGCTTCATCAAAAAGACTTACGCAATTACAATATTATGGGTATCGTTTGTTTGAAAGACCTACTGAGTATTCAACTATCTTGAGGGGCAGAAGATTATTTCAAGAGTTTATTGTAGATGCATGGGAGGTAACAGAGCAGAATCGATTAACATATTATAGGCTCAACCAACAAAAATTGCGATCTGATCTATACCAAGATCTGGTCGACGTAGTTCCTGATGGGTTAAAGGCTAATCAAGTTGGTAAACGAGTAGTTTTACCTTCTTCTTTTTCTGGGAGTCCAAGGCAAATGTTTGAAATCTTCTAAGATTATATGGCCATAACTCGGTATAACCAACACCCTAATATTTCTTAACTATAACGGCAAATCCTAATTGGCCTGAGATAAAGATGCACTGTTACCACATCAAACGTCAATTGACCGCCTAGACTTGGTGACCCGCGTATTTAAGTTGAAGCGATATGCTTTGATGATGGAGATTGATAAGAAGAAAATATTTGGTGCAAAGGTGGCACATGTTTTCACGATTGAATTCCAAAAACGTGGGTTGCTGCACATGCACTTGCTAATATTTCTTGAAAGGCCTGATAAAATACGAACACGTGAACAAGTAAATCGAGCTGTTTATGCCGAATTCCCCGATCCAATTTCTGATCCACTTCTATATGAAACAATTAAAACTTGCATGGTACATGGACCATGTGGTGTTCGAAATCTTAAATCACCATGTATGGAAGATGGTAATGCACTAAGAGATATCCTAAATATTGGGCAGAAGAAACTATAATTGTAGCGCCCCCAAATCCAGGCCCCCAGAACCTCGGACCTGATACGTTACGATACATCATTTCTATAACTATTGAGGAAGATATAAACATAAATTGTTTATACAATAACTTTTGCAACATAATTCCCAAGGTCTGTAACCTTAACTTAATACCTGCATTCAATATCTTACACGACATATAATGTCATTTGTATCCTATACTATTACCATTTTAACCGTATAATAATTCCATCCTGGAACTTGTCTTTGACTTTGACTGTGGCCGAAGTTTCTTCTTTAATCTGAAATATTTATCATGATATAACAAGGGTGAGCAACAAGTTTGCCCAGCAAATTTAAGTTCAAATGAAGATATATCATGATTAAAAAGAATAATAAGCTGACAAACTTTCAATAATATAAGAATTGTGAAAGAACATGAATCAATAATGCTGAATAGCCAACAATGAACATGAATAAATTCAACTGAACAATATGGTAATGAAGGTGATCAGCCTTTCATACTTGATGAACATATACAACATGCACTAAGTGTGAATCAATAATCAGTATAGATGTGAATAATTAACAATAATTATTCACGAACATGCTTTACAATAACAACTCGAGTTCGAGTTAGGAAAACTTGCTCAATAAAAGAATATAGGAACTTGCTTAATTAAAAGTATAGTTCGAGAACTTGCCTGAACCGTCGATTACTGTTACGCAATCTCTTTTAGCTTCATTTGAAAGACCTAATATTGATAATATCGATCTCTCAATTAGAATAATATCATCACATATACTACTGTTAATTACAGTCATAATATAACTTAAACACATAAGCACATATCCCTAACAGTCGCTAAAACACATAAGGCCGGGTATCAAATCAATAGTTAGGATTTCTTATCTAAATATTAAAGTTCTTAATATAACATTAGGGTTTGCCAATGTTATAGCTTATCTGATTCATACTTAACCCTTAACCACATATTGTACACCCATATAATTATAAAATCATATAAGTCTTTTATAATTTAGTAAACCGAATACCTAATCCAGCTACCTAGATTCAGACTGAATTTCAATTTAGTAAATTATTTTTCAATCCAGCAGACTGGATTCAACTGACCTCCAATCCAGTAAGCCTGGATTCAACTAACCTCCAATCCAGCAAACCTGGATTCAACTGTCATCCAATCCAGCAAGCCTGGATTCAACTAACATCTAATCTAGCAACCTGGATTCAATTGTCCTACAATCCAGCAACCTGGATTCACTAATCTTTCAATCCAGCAACCTACATTCACTAATTTTTCAATCCAGCAGCCTAGATTCCCCTTTTTTAACTAAATCATCTTATTATTTTTTTATCTTTTGTCCACACATAAATACATGTATTTTATACACAAAAATAATTTTTCAGGAATTTTTTAATTTTCTTTAGTATTTTCCAAAAATTTATTTTTAGTTAATTCCTTAAGAAATTTGCTACCTCACGTTTAGCTCCAAAAATTCTCAACTCTTGGCTGGATCTTACACATGTTATCGTGAGCCTCCACTTTAAATTTCGTGGCCATCGGGGTTATATAACTCCGGTTATAGCAATTTTTATCGGAAAAAGGCAAATATTGAAATGGTCATAACTTGCTCAATTTAAGTTAGAATGAGCTCATTTGTGGACACAAGATACTTTATCCCATATATTTTCATGTCCCAAAAGGCCGGAATTTATTTCATAAAATAAGTGGATAAAACTGCCCTTCAAAAATTCGGACAGCCTACTTTTTGGGTTTTTCAGATTTGGCGTCCTTTTTTCAAAACAGTCCATACGGAAATCTACATGGAAGTTTTCAGTGATTCCACTTGGATTTGTTAGAAGACTTATAGATCTAACTTCAAAAATTAACCACACTCAAAAATTCGAAACAGAATGAGAGATATGATCATTTTAATATCATGTTCCGTTTTCTTAAAAATCTGATTTTAAAACGTTTGTATTTTCTAAGAAATCTTCCTAGATCTCTTGATTAACCCAACATTAAACATTAAAAACCATCATAATACATCATAAACTTCCTTAAACACAAGGATCTACCATGATCCTTTATTAATTTCATCAAACTTTCATCAAATCAAAGCAAATCATCATCTAGCTAAGAAAAATTAAGATTTTCTAACTTTTGAAACATAGTTTCATTCTTCTTCCTTTTGATCTAACTTTTGATCATCAAAAGTGATAGATTTAAATATAACACACTTATATACATATAGATCTAAGGTTTTGGAGTTTAAAAATATTAGATCCTAATTTCATCCAAAGAAAGTAAACATTATTTAGAGTTTTAGAGTTTTATATCTTTTTGGATCCTCTTCTTCCTTCTTCTCTTCTTCCTCCATTAATGGCAGCCTCCTTCCTCTTCTTTTCTCTCTATAGTGGCGGGTGGGGTGGAGAATTGAGAGAGAGAATGTTGCTTGCAAGCTTGGTGTAATATGTTATAAACATAAAGAGTTGCCACTTGGAAATGAAAAGACAAGAACTAATTATTGTAATCATTACATTACTCCCCTCTTTTCTTCTCCTTACATGCCCGGCCATGTAGCCTTCTAATCTCCAACTTTTGTTTTCTTTTCTCTTTCTCTCTCTTCCTTTATCTTTTCCTTATCTTCTTATCTCTTTCTCTTTCCTTATCCTTTCTTTTTGTCTTTTCCTTATAAATCTTATCTTATCCTTATCTTTCTTTCTTTATATATAAATCATATCTATCCAATCTCTCTCTTCCTTATCTCCAAGTGGGCCGGCCACCTAGCCCATTTTTCCTCCAATTTGGTTTTATTCTAATTGCTAATTTACTTAGCAAATGACTAAAAAGTCTCTCCTTGACTGGGCTAAAAATTGGACCCTTAATTAATTAATTTGGGCTTAAAACCTTACTAGTTTGGGCCATTAGAAACCAATATTTCTTATTCCTAACATTCATGGGCCACTTAGTATACTAAATTTTGGGCTTTCAAAAATGTTAGTTAAGTAACTTCTAATGGCTAATTACCCACTTTATATAATAATCATTCAAGTCCACACAATACATTAATTAAGTGGGCTTGATTAAATACCAATTGGGCTAGTCCACTCATAATTTATATTACTAAGACTATTACATATTTATCAAAGGACTCACAAGTCTCCTCACTTAATAGACCAAGGTTTGGGCCATTTAATATAATATTTTGGGCAATCCAACATTAATTTCTTGGGCTTGCTAATAAAATAATTGGGCCATGTAAATAAACATATAGTCCACAAATTTTAATTCTATCCTATCCTAATTATTTAATTAGAATTTCTATTCACTCAATTAGTACATCAAATCCTTACCCATGTACATTCAATTACTTAACCCAATTAGACTTGCTTTAATTAGGTTATAAAATTCATAAATTCAGATAATAAAATTAATCTCTTAGGTTTACTTTATATTTTCAATATTAATATTCTTATGTGTCATAACCCTTAGGTTATTCAATTATCATACCTAATATATATATTAGGTTACATAACTTTATTTTTAATTCACTTTTATATACAAAATAAATATATACACATTATATAATATATATTTATTTAATCACATATATAGCACATACATAGTTCACATAAATCATCACATATTTCACTTCTAGCTCTCATTTTGACTTTTCTCCATAAAAGTCATCTGTTGACTTTGGCCAAAAAGTCAACTCTTACACGTTTTGTGTTTATTATCTTTTTTGACTAAACTAGACGTTCCGGATGCAACCGAGCAGTCCGTGCTTCAAAATTCTATCTCTAACTCAAATTTTGAGTTTTAACGTACTCATTTTTTTATTGCTAATCATATTAGCTATTAGCTTTATACTTATTCCTCTTCTTATTTGCCAATCAAGGCCAACATTCCAGCTATGCTAATTACTAACATAGCTTTATCTTGATTTTCACATCCTTAACTTAATTCATCATTCCTCTTGCTAAAATATATAGCACCTTATATTTCTATACATATATACTCATCTTCGTTTAACCTCATAACATCTCTTCATGTGAAATCTTATTTCATTAATAAAATTCCCACATGTATCTATATAACATTTCTTACACTTTTCAGTTCACATCAATTTTATAGGTATTGTAATATCTTATCCTTAACATTCTTTCACACCATTTCTTGGGTTTTGGAATTTTGTAACCCATATTTTCTTTATTCTCATTCAAATAGCAAACCCTATTGGTTTTACTTCAATTTTTTTAATAAATTCTCAAATTCTCATCTAAGTTTTATTCTTTAACCTTTATTTTAATCATTTAAGATTTTATAAATTCTCGGGTTGTCACAACAATGGGCGAAGATGGGTATCCGATATATCAAAGGCGCAATGACGGTCGAAAACATTCTCTAAGGTCTGGACATGAAGTTGATAATAGAGATGTTGTACCATATAATCCATACCTCTCTAGATTGTTTAGTTGTCATATAAATGTGGAAGTTTGTGCAGGAGTAAGGTGCGTAAAGTATATCAATAAATACATCTACAAGGGTTACGATCGCACAACTTTGGTATTGGGGGCCGTAGATGAGATTAAGCTGTATATTGACTCAAGGTACATTGGACCTACAGAGGCGGCATGGCGGATATTTGGAAATCCTATGCATCAAGAGTTCCCTCCAGTGATACGTCTGGTAGTTCACCTAGAGGGAAAATATCACGTCTGCTATATCCCTTCTGAACCAATAGCTGCAATATTGAACAGAGCAGAGGATCAGCAGACAACTCTAACAGGATTTTTTGCATGATGCTCTACTAATGATTTAGCTCAAACTCTCACATACCAACATTTCCAAAGCATTTCATTTGGCAAAAGAAAGAACAGCTTTGGACAGAGAAACAAAGGGGATTTGCAATCGGAAGAATGTATTTTGCCAGTCCAAATGAAGGTGAAAGGATCACTACGACGTTCTTTGCTTTGGAAAGATATACATGTCTTGACTTTACAAGTTAACATGCGCTTACATGATGACCAATCTGTATTGTTTGATTTCTCGACTTTTCTTAATGAGGTAAGACTATATATATCTTTATATGTATCTTTATTCATATTGATATCTATATTTCGTCGAGAATATTTGATAATTTACTAATCCTTCATTATTGTGTAGATTGGGTCTAACCCTCAAGAATCTATACAACTTCCAGATTCAATAAAAACAACTCAAAATGCAGATAATCTGATCTCGACCATCTACCCAGAGCTAAAAGTGCTAAGTAAGGTCACTTCCGAATTCTTAAAAGAGCGCACAATTCTATCTGCTAGAAATGATGATGTCACTGATATCAACCTAGCTGCGTTGGCGATTTTTCCGGGAGAAATACATACATACTTTGCTGCTGACAAAATGGTTGAAGATGATGACGTGGATCAGACTATTATGCATCTGTACCCGAATGAGTATTTGAACACACTCAATCCCCCTGGACTACCACCGTTCAAATTAGATTTAAAAGAGGGTTTTCCAATAATGCTTCTAAGGAACATTGCACCAAAAGATGGCCTTTGTAATGGTACTAGACTTATCATAGTCAAGTGTGGTGCTTTAGTACTTGAAGCAAAGATTTTAACTGGTGATAAGCATGGCGACTTGGTATTCATTCCAAGAATTTCTTTGACTCCTTCTTCGTCTGAGTTAAGTATTAAAATGACAGGAAGACAATTCCCAGTGAGGTTAGCGTATGCAATGACAATGAATAAATCACAGGGCTAGTCTGTCAAATTTGTTAGGGTAGATTTACGTACGCCAGTATTTAGTCACGGTCAACTATATGTAGCTCTGTCAAGATGCACAAGTTCTTCCCGCTTATGCATACTTCTTCGTGAATTAACTGACTAGTCCACAACAAATATTGTCTATCTTGAAGTTTTGTTATAATGTTTGAGGTACCATTTCTTATCTCCGTGCATTATTGCTCTTCTTACGATAAAATTTTGATATTTATTTTTTAAAAGACATATAACTAAACGATTCATTTCAATTTTTGCTGTCTTGGGATGATAAGGCTATTGAATGGAAACGTATTCATTCAGCAACAAGTCGAGGATGGAGAAAAGTTAACAAGGTTATGTGTATTTTATAATTCTTCAATCGTATTCAAGTAATCACGTGTCAGTTGTTTTTTTCTTGCGATACTACTAATATTTTGCTTTCTCTTATAAATAACAGATTTTTGTTACAAATAATATTTGTTGGCCATAGACGTTGTCGATGGATAGTCTTTCTTTTCAAAGGTTTATGTACCGCAGCCATGGTAGAGCTTGACAGATCTACAAGAAAAAGTGGTATATGTATTTTTAAGAACGTAGTTTATTAAAAGTGGTAATATTTTTTGGTAGATAATTGGAAAACAAACTGTTGTAAAAAAGTTTATTAATTTCAAAACTTAATGAGCATGTATATATTGGTGCTGTCAATTTAATATTTTAGATAAATAATGAGCATGTAGCGAATAAAACAGTTAAAGTTGGGCGTCTCGATGGCAAATTATTCCTCTTCCAACCCAATCCTCTGTGCTTCCTTTAATCAAGATACCAGGTAATTTCTGCACGCAAGATATAGTTTGTTCCGATTTGGGGGAAATACCGAACAGTTTTTTCACGATTTCTTTATGTTGTAACTTCTTTCTCATGAGATAAGAAGTTAAAAAGGTTATAATTGTCTCAGTTACTTTGCAATTGGCACTAGGGACGGGTTCAGATTATTTGATGCAAATACAGGACGACTTCTTTATGAACGAGGTACATAAATACATACATACACTCATACTATATGATAAAAACATGTATATGTATATGTATTATGTTTAGTATATTTGATCAATAAATTACCGTAGAATGGTATCATTGTGTACCCTCTTCTCTTAATTACATTAATGTACCAATGCATTTGGATATTTTCTAGAATAATTTAGAGACAAAAATAAAATAAAACTAGATTCGTCAACATTTTACTTATCAACAGAATTGTTGTATTTCGATGTTTGTGGCAGATCACTTGGATTGAATGCATTGTTAGTTTGATAACGATGTGAATAACTTCATTATTTAACTTTATAGTGGTGAAATTTGTCTATTTTCATATATGTTGGAGCTTTCATTATTATCGAAATGCTTTTCAGCTCAAGTCTACTTGCCATTGTTGGAGCTGGTGAACAGGTCCGCTAAGTCTATGTTCATACCGTTTATAATTTTTCGTGACATTCAATACTTACTACTTTTCATCTGATTCTTGCAGCCATCTTTATCCCCACGCCGTCTATGTTTGTTTAATACTACGACTGGAACTGCTCTCCGAGAATTAAATTTCTTAACTTCAATTGTTGTTGTTCGTGTAAATAGGAAAAGGCAAACATTATCGTCTAACTTTCCTTGATACGGATTTGGGAAGCAACTGTTTTACTAACTTCAGTTATTAGTAGACTGCTCGAGTAATTGTGTCGATAAAGGCGTACATGATACCAATTAGATATAGAATGACAGGGGGAGTGGGTAGCATATCTAGGTGTTCAGCCTCTCCACTATCTTAGGCTGAATGCTTCAGCATTCTATGGACAAAATAGTAGAAAAGAGAACTTAATGGAGAGGCTCTAGTATTTGGTCAGATCATAGCAACTACAATTGTGGCATGGTTGATTTTATTTTCAATTTTTAAAATTTTTTTGCCAAGCATAGTAGAAAAGAGAACTTCATCTTCTTCATGTGTTGATATGTGCAGGTTGATTGTTGTTCTTCAAGACAAGACATACATATATGACATAAATAGTCTAGCTATCTTGGACACTATTGATACAGTGCCAAATTTGAAAGGTAAGTTCAGAATAGTTCTCTTTACATTAATTTACTATACGAATGTCTACATATTCTTAGTCAAGGCACTTCTATATATATTATGGACTATTGTTAAGAGGGGTTCTTACATCGACGATACTGAGAAGTTATGAGGTAAATCTAAGCATTTTTTTTATCCAGAGTCTTGAGATGACAAATATATGAATTTCCATGCAATCATATAATATAAAAACTATACATGGTATATTATGCAATGCAATTGCTAAATCTGCTTCAAACTTTACGTCTGTTAATCAAGCATTTACCTAAGCTTAATGAGTTCAGTGAAACTAATCAAACATATTTATTGATATATAACGAAACAATGGCAATTACAAATAATTACACGAGTATTCGTAGTGCCGGAGGCACGGGTGGTTAGCCTAGTAGATTGATATTACATCTTTCTCCACACTTTCTAACACCTAAACTGAAGGCGTCTCACAACTCCGTTAACCACCATAAGGGCATTGGTGCAGGGTTTTAGGAATCGGGGTTCATACCGGAGACGCCTAGCCGAAGGATAGGACATCATCATATAGAAAAGGCGTCTCATATATATAATTTTGCCATGTTTACCTGTAATTTTATTTAGCGTGATGTCATGGTATTACAATTATGATACTAAACTTGAGGACATTGTGCCATTTTATATTATAATAAAAAAATGTGACTATTTTTTTCTTTTTGAACAAAAAAATTGACAAATGGGACTCTTATAATGGGCTAGAATCTCCTACATTACACTTTTGATTATTCCCTAATATACATTTAGCGGCACAAATATTACTTCCGTGGATAAATATTATTTTGCACCTGTGATGTAATTTTTGTTACCAATATTCTTGTGTTAGATTGCAATGTTTTGGTACTAAATATGTAATGGGATATCACTGGGTGAAAGGTGAAATGGAAGGGAGCTTGATCCTCAAACAACAATTCTCATGGATATTTAGGTCTGTCTGAATAATCCATCTCTGAAGAGGCAACTTATAAATTTAAAAATCAGATACTTACATATTATTTTCCAATAGCTTCACAAGGTGATCCATAGTTGGCCTAGCATATAATTGAGGATGACAACAAAGAACAGCAACAATAACATATTGCTCCATTACACCGGGAAACCCAACCTCAGGCATATTTTCTTCAACAACATCAAGTGCTCGCCCTTGAGCCACCAGTGACCATGCCCAATCCGATAAAAGAGAAGTTTTACCCTTATCCATCGAAAGCACAGCTTTTTTCCCACTCAAAAGCTCCAACAAAACAACCCCAAAGCTATAAACATCGCTTCCATCCGTTAGTTTCCCATACAAAGCATATTCCGGGGCAACATAGCCCAAAGTCCCTGCCAACATTGTGCTCAAATGTGTCATTCCTTCAGGCCTAAACTTTGCAAGGCCAAAATCTGCCATTTTAGGGTCAAAATTCTCGTCGAGAAGTATGTTACTTGATTTAACATCCCTGTGAATAACGCTTGCCTGCGCCTCGTTATGCAAATAGGCCAATCCACGCGCTGTTCCAAAGGCAATCTTCTGACGAATTGGCCAACTAAGCTTGACATTCGACTCAAAAAGATGGTCATAAAGGCTTCCATTAGGCATCAAATCGCAAACTATCAATCTCTGGTGACCATCCATTGGAGCTAATGTAGTACAATAGCCTCTTAATTCGACAAGGTTGAAATGTCGAACACTTGCAATTACCTCTAATTCATGCTTAAAAGTCTCGTTTCCGCCTATAGAACAATTCTTCAACCTTTTTATAGCAACTTTTGTACCATCTTGCAATGTCCCCTTAAATACATTCCCATATTTTCCCTTCCCAATTATATTCCCCCTAGAAAAATCATCCGTAGCACGTTTGATTTCCTCGTATTGAAACTTCACCAAATTATGTATGCCAATGGTACAAAATTCTTCAATTTCAACAATACCCTTTTTCGCCTTCACAATTCTTTTGCTTCTTAGTTTGAGAAAACAAACTACAATAACTGCCCCAAGACACCCTATAGCACAACCCATTAGCACAACTAAAATGAATAAAGTATGCCGCTTCTTTTTCATTGTTAGTGAAAATTGAAGCTTAAACAAACACTGAACTGTCGCTAAATCAGTCGGTCCGAACTGATAGATCAAAGCAGCAGTATAAATAAATATATAGCCACTATAGCCTGATACATTCCCATTCTTATGGCTACGAATACTTTCCCGGAGAGTCAACAAACTGTTTGTAAAAATGCCACACTGAAAACTATTCTTCAATGACTCATTACAATTTCTCTTTACTTCCAGTATTTTCGCCTCCGAGATTAATCTTTCAAACTCTGCTTTTGTTGTTAAATTCATACAACTCTCTGTAAACCATTCAGGATGATACCCACAGCAAGAAATGTCAAAATTATCAAGTTTAAGAACTAATGATCGACACGAATCCCAACACGACTTGGGAGAAATTGAAGAGGGCAGAAAGTCACCGTTGTTAAGAAGATACTCGGCTCGAACCAGGCGGATTCCTTAAAGTGTGTAATTGCAATTTCTTCGAATATCAGATAAAGCAGGGCGGCTCCTCGTGGTTTCTTCTAATAGTTTTTTTAGAACGCCAAAGTTTAATGAACAGGAGGATTCGCAGGATTTTCTAATAACATTTCCTGGTTATGAGAAATCGAAAGGCCAACTGCGCAGAACCATAATGCTGGCATTAACACACAAATAAAGGATAAGCATATTGACATTGGGATGGTGAAGAAACTTAAGAGATAGGCAGAAGCAAAGAGACAGAGGTATAGTTACTCAGCCTTAATGTTGTATGATACTATAATAGTGATATTAGGCGGCAGACTGAGACTTGAACCGGTCAATCATAATTTTAGATAGTTCAAAACGGACAGTCTATTTGGACAGTCTATATAAACAAATTGCATTAATATATCACTGATATGGCCTAGAATTGCATTTCAGATAACCTTTATTATAGAATTACGCAACTATCAGATATATAAATGCAACTTGTTTCTATAGACTGTAACTACCGTGACGGTTTAAAGGAGGATCCATTTTTTAGTTGGGTAGTTTTCAAATTAAATGTCTATACTTGTAATAAGCATTAGCATCTTATTTTGGGATCCAAATGGCTTGATTTGGAAGTTCTCAACCATTTAATTTACAAAATGAAACTGAAATTCCAATGTCTACAAATATCTAATAAAATAATATGCTAGTGGATTGCTAGAAAATATTGAGAAATATACAATATAAATATAGACAAAATGATATGACAAGTTTCATGTCTTCTAAAATTATACACGGGCCAATATAAAATTCTATTGCTCCAACTAGTTTTGTAGAGAAATAGTCAGCTGCAGCTCAAAAATATTCGGACGACAGAAATAATACCAAGAAGAAAATGCAGAGAGTTTACCAATAGAATATATAGAAATGATACTAATTCGGTTTTAAAGAATTATTGGATCACACATACGCACACGATTATAGAGAAAATAATACAACACAACATATTTACGTGGTTCCCCAATTTGGGTACGTCCACGGGAGAGGCGTTTCTTTTCTTATTCAGAATGAGTCAGTTACATAGAGTTTTACAATAAGGATTATTTATACCCCCAATAATCCTATTCCAACTCTACTTCATATTATGGCTTATATCCTCATAATATCCCTTACAATCTAAATAGAAATCTGACTGAAGTCCAAGCCGTATAAGGCTTCCGCCCGTTTTCGCCCCAGCGGGGTTCCTCCTTCTTGTCGCCCCGCCCCAGCGGGGCTCTTCTCTGTCTGGCCAGAAACTTCTCCCTCCCCGGCGGGTGTTTCCCCCATCCATCTCCCCGCCCCGACGGGGTATATGAGTCACCGTCCAACAAACTCCACCTTGACGAATTACCTCGCCCATTCAGAAGTTTAAGACACTTGTTCCACTCAAAATCGGAGCGGTGTTCCCTCCTATTAACATTCGGAGATATTAACCAAATCCAAGCAATGCTTGAACTTGTTCGCGGTCACAGTCTTTGTTAACATATCAGCTGCATTTTCAGAAGTGTGCACCTTTTCCAATATCACATCACCCATAGCAATTAATTCTCTCACCTTGTGATATCTTACATTAATATGCTTGGTCCTCGCGTGATATACCTGATGCTTTGTCAAGTAAATGGCACTCTGACTATCGCAATACAACTGTACTCCACCTTGATCTATGCCCAGCTCCATCACAAAACCCTTTAGCCACAACGCTTCTTTCCCAGCCTCAGCCAAAGCCATATACTCAGATTCAGTAGTCGATAGAGCTACTAGAGATTGTACCATAGATCTCCAACAAATTGGTCCACCTGCTAAAGTGAACATATACCCTGTTGTAGACCTCAAGTCATCCAACCTTTCAACGTAATCCGCATCTACATACCCCACCACTGATATCCGATCTTGCCTTGAAAACATAATTTCATGATCCGCAGTACCCTTCAGATATCTGAATATCCACTTTACCGCTTTCCAGTGTTCTCTTCATGGATTTCTTATGAACTTACTTACTGTGCTGACTGCATGTGCCAAATTCGGTCTTGTACATACCATCGCATACATCAAACAACCAACTGCACTCGCATAAGGTACCTTTGACATATCCTGAATCTCTTCAGCCTTTTTCGGACGATGTGCTGTAGACAATCTGAAATGACTTGCCATTGAAGTGCTGACCTGTTTAGCATTAGTCATGTTAAACCTCTCCAACACTTTCCTCACATAAGTCTTTTGGGACAACCTTAGTTTCCCCGCTGACCTATCCCTGCGAATCTCCATTCCAAGTATTTTCTTCGCCACACCCAAATTCTTCATATCAAACTCCTTTCCCAACAAGGCCTTCAACCTGTTGACTTCACCCATACTTTTCGCAGCAATTAGCATGTCATCCACATATAATAACAGAAAAATATGGGAATCATCCTCAAGACTCTTAACATAAACGCAGCAATCATACTCACACGTTGTGAATCCAATCCGGATCATAAAAGAATCAAATTTCTTATACCATTGTCATGGAAACTGTTTCAGCCCATATAATGACTTTTTCAACCTGCAAAACATGTGCTCAGTCTCCGGCTGCTTGAACCCCTCAGGTTGCTCCATGTATATAACCTCCTCCAAATCACCATGGAGAAAAGCTGTCTTCACATCGAGCTGCTCTAATTCCAGATCATAGCTAACCACCAATGCCAGTATAATCCTGATTGAAGTATGCCTCACTACTGGAAAAAACTACTTCATCGTAGTCAATCCCCTTCCTCTGTGAATATCCCTTTGTTACTAACCGAGCCTTGAACCTTTCCTTTTCCTTTTCTGCTACCGCTTTCTTTTTCTTGTATACCCATTTGCACCCCACTGGTTTCATCCCCTCAGGCAATTCTTTCAATTCCCAAGTCTTGTTCTTATTCAAAGATTTCATCTCTTCCACCATGGCCTCCATCCATCTGTCCCTTTCAGGACTAGTAATTGCCTCCTGAAAAGTAGACGGATCTCCACTAGTGGTAGAGAGTGCATATGCAACCATATCATCAAACCTGTACCTCTCCGGTGGTCTGATAGTGCGTCTGGGTCTCCTTGCGGCTATGCTCTCCTGCTGTTGCTGGTCAACCTTGTTCTTCTAGCGGTGGATTGCTAGTGTCAGAACTTTCCAGCTCAACATGTATGTCCTGCTGGTGTCTTCCCCAACTGCGTTTTTCTGAACTTCTTGATGCGCCTTAACCATCGAAGCTTCGTCAAAAACTATGTCCCTACTGATCACCACCTTCTTTGCTTTTGGATCCCAAAGCTTGTACCCTTTCACACCTTTCTTATACCCAAGAAAAATACACTGTTTGGACTTCGGATCAAGCTTGGACCTCTCATCACCGGGAACATGAACATAGGCTGAACACCCAAAGATCTTCATACCAGAATAGTCTACCTCTTTGTCTATCCACACCTGTTGTGCTACCTTATTATCCAGAGCAGTACTCGGCGACCTGTTTATAATGTAAACTGCCATACTCACTGCCTCTGCCCAGAAATCCTTTGAAAGTCCTGCATTCAACCTGATGCATCGTGCCCTCTTTGCTATAGTTCTGTTCATCCTTTCTGCCACCCCATTCTGCTGCGGTGTCTTCCATACAGTCCAGTGCCTTTGAATCCCTTGCTCTTCACAAAACTTTACAAACGGCTCATACTTGTACTCCGTTCCATTGTCTGATCTGAGACACTTTAATTTCTTCCTGTTTGGTTTTCCACTTCAGCTTTCCACACCTCAATCCTAATTAAATCACTGATAATTTGATTGAACGTGTGAATATGTTGAATGAGTTCTGAACCTTCACTCATCTTCAACCCAAACTTCTGCTTCAGAAACAGCTTGTTTGTCAGAGACTTAGACATATACCTGGATTCAAGTTTACTCCATACCCCCGATGACGATTCATCACCGATCACGTGATACATAACCTCGTCTGCAAGACACAGACGAATTGTACTCACCGCCTTCGCTTCGAGTTCCTCCCAATTTTCCGCTGTCATAGCCTCTGGCTTCTTTTTCAACGCCTTCACCAATCCCTGCTGTACTAACAAATCTTTGACCCTCTGTTGCCATAACCCGAAACTTCCTGTTCCATCAAACTTGATCACGTCGAACTTTGAAACAGACGAACTTGATGCCATCGTTCTTCGTGTTCAATCCAAACAAATCTAACAGATCTAACCTAGCTCTGATACCAATTTGTTAGAATTATTGGATCACACACACGCACACGATTATAGAAAAAATAACACAACACAACAGATTTATGTGGTTCCCCAATTTGGGTACGTCCACGGGAGAGGCGTTCCTTTTCTTATTCAGAATGAGTCTGTTACATAGAGTTTTACAATAAGGATTATTTATACCCCCAATAATCCTATTCCAACTCTACTTCATATTATGGCTTATATCCCCATAATATCCCTTACAATCTAAATAGAAATTTGACTGAAGTCCAAGCCGCATAAGGCTTTCGTTCGTTTCCACCCCCGCCCCAGCGGGGGTCCGCCTTCTTGCCGCCCCGCCCCAGCGGGGCTCTTCTCTGTCTGGCCAGAAACTTCTCCCGCCCCGACGGGGTATATGAGTCACCGTCCAACAGGTTTCGATACTCTTTAGGATCAATGGTGCCAATTACAATTCATACGCACATTGACACTAGAGGCAGAACAGTTCCAAGTGCAGTGTCACAAGTTATTCGAGTTAATTTAAAAACTCCAAGTAAAATAAAGCTGATGATTATCAATGCTTGGTACTGAAAATAAGTGTTGGCGAATGGCGTGTACCATCATGCTGAAATTTTCTTAACAAATAGACATGAAAATCTGGGAGAATGCTTCAGCCAGATTGTAGCTTCAGTTGATAAGCTACTAGAGCGATACACGGACCGGTTGCCAGCGAAACCGGCCCAATTCGGCTCGTCTTAGCCCCGTTCAAGCTCGTTAAATGTTAATGACCCGAGCTCAAACAAGCTCTGTTGCCTCTTTAGTTAAACAAACCGAACTCGAATAGTAATAAAACCGTATGTTTTGATCATGAGCTACATGTGCTACGTACATGTTAACATTTAAAAAAAAATTCCCTACCTGATTACCCAATGGATTACATAGAGGTGAGCCTAAGGACTAAAGCCCAAAAGATTGAACTGATTCGGCATTAAAAAACTTGGCCTGGTATAGCCTATACCGGTCAAGACTGTCCTGAACCTGGGGCCCTAAAATAATACTGATTTTTTCGCTAAATAATTGGCCTGACTCGAACTGAAACAAGGCCTGAACCGGCCTAAAGTCAAAAAAAGCCCGGCCTGAGCCTGAACACCTAAAGCCTAAAATCTAGCCTAAAAAATCAAGTCCCAAAAGACTGAAAAATCAGACTTTTTAGGCTTTTTGTATTTTTTTGTTTACTACCTCCATACTCAAAAGAATGAGCTAAGTATATTTTTCACACAAATTAAGAAAAGTAAAATAGAGATAAAGAGATTAAATAAGTTTTAAATTTATCTTTAGTGGTCTCATAAAATTACAAAGTGATAAACATTTTAACTTTTTTATTCTAATGGACCTCACTAAATGATATACTTATCTTTTATGATACGTTTAATACGGAACAGATGGAGGACTTTATGTACCTTAGCAGTCGATGAGGTCTTAGCCTAGTGGTTAATACTGAAGTACTGTGACTTTTAAGATGTTAGTTTCAATTCTCACTTCGGGTGAGTTTATTTTTTTCCTTTATGTGAAACTTGTTTCCTCTTTATGTTAGGCTTGTTTGTTTGTGAGATTATTTCTTTCTCCTTTAGTGAGGTTTAATTGGTTCTTGATATTGTAATAGCGTGATGATGCATTTGATTATTAAATTATATTGTATTTTCCAAAAATTGGGACTTTCAAAAAAAATGTACCTTAGCTCATCCTTTTGAGGACAAAAAAATTATATTTTCAATTATCCTTTTGAGTACGGAGGGGCTACTATTTTGTTTTATCCCTCAATATGTCTATAAAATCTAGTTTAGAGGGTATGTATTTTGGTACATAAATTTTAAAATTATATTTATTCATATTTATGTTTATATCATTTTTTGTAATGCACATTCATGAATTACACATTTATTTTATTTTTATCAGTCTTTGTAATATATACATCTTTAAATTTCAAAATAATAAATAATTAATTTATTTGAACTTTACTTTATGTTACTTTTGTATTTTAAATTTTTTGCGCTTCAAATTTTGATCAATATATCAATATTTTTATGATATGGTATATTTAACTTACACAATGGTATATTTTTCCAAGTTTTCTTTTATAATACACTTATTATCTTTGTATTTCATATTATTCAATCAATGAAAGTATTCAAGAATTCAAGTTATACATTTATTTCATCATTTTTATCATTAGTATATGTAATGTATTTTTTTAAAGTTATATATAATATCATTTGAACTTTATATATATATATATATATATATATATATATATATACACACACACACACATACATATACATATAGTCTGACTCTCCAATGAACATGTTCGCTGACGAACCGACTATAGCGACGATTTTGTTCATCGCTATAGCATAAAAAATCGACGCCATAGTTATGGACGACAGTTCGTACCGTCGCTATATCTCAGAAAATCGGATTTTCAATGCTATAGCGATGGACAAATCGGCTATACGTTGCTATAGCCGGTTCGTCTTTGGTTCATTTTTTTTGGTTCGTTGGAGAGATTTTTTGTAATTTAGTCGAGCTTTTGGGAGGGAAGATCGGCCTGGTTTGACTAGGACTTCAGGCCTAGGCCCAACCTGATCAAGACAGACTGAGTCAAAGTCAGTCCTACGACCGTTCGAATCGACCTGTTGTGTGTGCTTAGGATTAACCATTAGAGTCTATCGTGCTTAATTAAATGTACTTAGGACTAGGAGTCTATATCGGGAGGATTTGTATATATTTCTTGGGCTCGTTTATAAAATATATAGGTGGGACTTTAACCTATATATTTTAATCAAAATATAAATATATAATTTTTTTTGAATTTTATCATAAAAGAGACCAACATAGAGTGAGAGATCAAGTCCCCCTCTCCCTTTATATATAGAAGCATCTTGGATTTATCAATTCCTAACCTGGGCCAAGCATTATCACAAATTTATAAGAGTTATTGTACTACAACTGAATTGGTAATTACAACCTCTAAAAATAACAAGGGCTAAATATGCTTCTGTCCCTCGAAGTATGATCCCTTTTACACTTATTACTATAATGTTTAAAATTTTACATTAATATACTTGTACACTTAAATAAACAAAAGTAACTCCAAAAAAAATTTTGGACCAAAAATACCCCTGAATGCTGACTGTGGCACCGGAGAAAGCCTATTTTATATGGTTTAAGTGTACATAACTATTACAATATACGATTTAATTACTAAATACAAGTGAAATACAAGGAATGACAGTTTACTCCACTAAAATAATTTACGGAAGTAATTTTCAATTTTCAGATATATTATTAAAAAACAAAAAGAAAATTAAATTTTAATAAACTAATTACAAAAAAATGACTAACAATTCTGAAAATACCACCCGAGTTAGAAATTCAAACTTTAAATATATAACTAATAATTATTCTGAAAATTAATTATTTTTTAAAATTTTAAAAACTAAAATTATTATTATATAATAAAATCATTAAATCGATTAGCCAAAAACAAATCATTCCCAAACAAACAAACAATTAAAGATGGAAGCTCCATCACCAAATCCATTCCAAATAAAGTGAAATCTAGAAAAATGAATGGAAGGTTCATCATCAAAGACCATATCCATGCCACAAAATTCTTCTTTCATAAATTGCAATAGAAATAGTGATTTCAAATATCCGATATATAACAAGAAATTACGCAATTAATTAAAAGAAATTAAAAAACTCCAAAGGTTCATTCCCAAACATTTAATGGGGATCTGAAACTCATTCAAATCAAAACCTAAAATCCAAAATTTCATTCTAACCAAATTCAAAACAAACTCAGATATCTCATTCATGACCAAAATAAAATTAGAGTTTGGTTGGGCCCTTTCCACACTCTGGATGACTGTTTAGGCGGCGACACAACAGATCCAAGAGATACGTGACAACAGGTCTAGGTGAGACGATGAGAAAGGGTTTCTACAACGCCTATCCACAACGGCATTACTACTCACTTTTCGATGGGTTGCTACGACGCCTATCCACAGCTGAAGAAGATGAAGAGTGAAGAGCTCCTACAACGACGTTGCTCTAGAACCCAACCAATGTCAATATTCTTGTGAGAAATTCTGCGAGGAGGCTGTTGATTTTTCACAAACGGAAAGTTGTTTGGTAAGAGAGAGTGGGTCGTAGTAGATCTGAATTTGTGAGGGTGGTAATGGTGGAGTAGAGGGCTGAAAATGATAGTTTGGCAACAGGGAGTATCAATTTGATGGAGGAAAATGCGTATATAAGTGAATTTATTTGGTTTTAATGTCAAAATACTTTTTAATGTCAAAATACATTAAAATTACACTGTAAATTACAAATACAATGAATACACTCTTTCTCCAGTGCCACATCAGCATTCAGGGGTATTTTTGGTCTTAAAATTTTTTTGGGGTTACTTTTGTTTACTTAAGTGTACTTGGAGTATGCTAAAAGTCCAATAATAATCTAGAAGGGGAGTTGAATAGATTATCACTGTTAAAAAATTATCTTTGGCCTTTTTGAATTTTTAGTAGATTAACTTACAGTGTTTTGAATTTAATAAACAGATTAAAAATTCAATCACACAATGCACAGATATTTATCTAGTTCATAACATACAGCTAGAGTATGTTGTTACGTCCAGTCTCAAGCTCCTCTCCAGGGCTTGAGATTCTATTACTTCCTGTAATAAATACTCCTTTAATAGGCGGAGAAGCCTTTACAAAGTTTTATAGTTAAACTTACAATTATCCACAACTAACTATCTCGGACAGCGAACTCTCAGCTCCTTTCTCGAGCTTAGTAGAATTTTGCTTTTGAGCTTAGAACTATTCTATGACTTGGTCTTGAAACAACAATCTCTTCCTTACCTCACAAGTACACTAGAGACCCAACTCCCAGCTGACCTTTCTAAGACTCTGGTCTTGGTCAAATATTTTTTGTCTTTCTCACAAGTACATAAAATAAACTAACTCAACCTTTTTCTTTTTACAAAAGTTTGTCGTAGTTTTTACTTCTAAAGTAAGCAGATAAAATTCAGAACAGATACTTCTCAAATAAGCAGATATAGAAGTTAACTATTTGATAAAAGTTCAAGACTTTTATGTGTTGTACTTCTGTGTAATCAGATATAGAGATTTAAGTATTTTTTACAAAGATTTTTCTTTTCTTTAATAAATAATGTGTTTCTGTGGTTTAAAACAGATTTAGAATTTTTTTTTTTAGAGTGTGTTTCTATGGTTTTAAACGGATTTAGAAAAGGATTACTCTTTTAGAGTGTGTTTCTATGGTTTTAAAACAAATGTAACTTTGAGTTTAAATAACCATATAAACTTAGATATAATGCAACAAGTAATCTATGGAAAATTTTATGAGCAGTATACTCTTGATGACAGTTTATCAAGTATAATAATTTGATCAATTTAAATAATACTTGAATAAACTTGTTTCACCCACTTATATATATTATATTATATTTGATATATGTAGTGAAAAATTTGGCCACTTAGAATTTCAAAGACCATCCATATAATATTCTTTGTTAAGAAATATCTCCGAATATCGGTATCTAAGTACTGAGTAAATTATTTGTTTCGCAACTTGATAATCATATAAATATTATACAATATTTATATAATGTATCTATATCAGTAAAAGACCACTTAGAATTTTAAAAATCGTTTGGAGAATTTCAGAGAAATTATTTCCGAATTATATCGGTATCTAAGTACTGACTTTTTACTTGATATTGATAGATGAAATATATATATATATATATATATATATATATATATATATAAATGTGTATATCAATTTATATCTGAATATCTATATATATAAGCAAGTATGAGATAACATGAACATAATCATATAAATATTATACAATATTTATAAAATGTATCTATATCAGTAAAAGACCACTTAGGATTTTAAAAATCGTTTGGAGAATTTCAGAGAAATTATTTCCGAATTATATCGGTATCTAAGTACTGACTTTTTACTTGATATTGATAGATGAAATATATATATATATATATATATATAAATGTGTATATCAATTTATATCTGAATATCTATATATATAAGCAAGTATGAGATAACATGAACAATAATGAATTAATAACTTATCTCAGATACTATGGCCAATTTTTCTCTTCCAAAATAAAATTAGAACTTTGATTAGAAGACGAGAGAGAGAGAGAGAGTGAAAGCTTAATTGGACAGAATGTAGGCAAAGAGAGTAAGCTTTTCTGATTTGTGAATTGGTAAGTTGAAATGAATGAAAAGCCTCCTATTTATAGGAATTTTTGAGTTTAGGGCAAAAATATAATTTGGTAAATCATTTTTGAAATTGAAGGTCCGAATTTGTATGATGAAAATTGAAAGGTCCGAATCAATGATGAGGCACACGGATTGGGCAATTAAGGGAACAAGTCCCTTTATCAACTTTTAGCCCAAAAGGTAATTTAGCCTTAGCCTTTTTTGTTTACACATGCCAGCACATTACAGCACATATACATTAATTCCTTATTCATGCATATACACGACACACACATATGAAAGTGGGTAGCCCACTAACACACACATGCGGCACACACACACAAATATATATATATATATATATATTATATATATAATATTTAGAATTTTTCTTGTTGCCCATAAAAGATTTATAAAATCATTTTGAAAAAAAATTAGGAATCTCCTTGCCTTAGGAAATTTTACTGTATGAATTCATTTCGTTAACACTTGATATTAATTTTATCAAGGTTAGAAAATAAATTCAAAATGGAGTTTCAAAAATAAATATTTTTGGTCAAAATAAATGAGGCAATTAAAATCAAGTTTAATATTTTTAATCCTATGGAGATAATTCTACCCTTTGGACCTATTTACCTAATTTGTTATTATCAAAATAAAATAACCAGATTTGGAGACCTATCAATCTTCCCCTTTTTGATGATGACAATAAGTAAAAATATTTTGGTTTTTAGAACTCCCCCTTAATTCATGATGCTCCCCCTTGGATCATGAATCGGTTTTTAAAAAGCAATTTTAAATTTTTGAAAAACCATCAGGCAAACTATCTAGACAGTAAGATATATAGCAGTTATATTCAGCATACTCATTTCTGTCAATCTTAGCAGTAAGATATATAGCAGTTATACCCATCATACTCAGTCATGTCAATCTCATCAGTATATACTAAATAGTATAATCTGATATATTTTTTCTCCCCCTTTGTCATTAACAAAAATGGAGGGGTAAAGAAAAAACTGAGTACTTGCAGAAATTGTTAGCACCAAAAATTTTACCTGCAGAGTTAGAATAGTAAGGAAACATAATAGATAAAGCTAAGTATTAGTAGTTAGGTTAGTATGTTATACATGCATCCCAAATAGTTAGATTTCATCAAAAGTGAGAAGGGAGAAATTCAAATCGAGAGTTGGAAGATGAGGATCGGTAGGTGTTTGATCAGTGTGATCAACCTGTGCTGAGCTTGTTGTAGCTGTGAAGTTATAAGGAGGAATTGATACCTTCTGATGTTTCATTAACACACTCATCATATCTTGAATATGATGCACAAATAACTGTAAAGCTTCTAACTGATTTATAATAGCAGTCTGATTCTTCAAAGAAAGTTGATTCATACTAATCAGAGTATCAATTTGTGACAACAGATTTAGATGAGACTCAATATGATCAGTATCATTGGGTTGAAAGATAATTAAAGGCTTATGTGGAAGGTTCAAATGTGACACAATGTTGCTATTTTGAACCATTTGAGCCTTATGATGATGAACTTGAATGCCAAGATGAATGAAAATTTGAGTTAACAGAAGACCATAGCCCAGACAGTTGTTATAGTAGCAGAAATCAAAAGATGATAGGAGAAAGTATGGAAGACTATATGGCATGCATTCAGTCAAAATGCATTTTATGAGTTTTATATCAAATGGATGCAGAAGTTTGTCATTTCTGACAGGCATAAAATTATGTCGAAGAATTTTTCCCAAAAATTGACAGCCAGCAGTGAAAAAGTCAAGATGAACTTTGCATGGATAGTCAAATAAAGTTGCAGGCACAAGTTGGTCAGTGGTGACAGATAGATTGTGTTTGAAAATGATGCAGTCACTAGTAAAGATCCCTATAGGATAGATGTATTCATTGATTTTTGGAAAGTCTAAGAAATCATTTCTGAGATTTAGTGCATGCAGAAGGAGTATTTCATTAATGACATAGTCCTGACCTTGTATGCAAGTTTTAATGCAAGTTAAGAAATCAGTTGAGTCACGAACAAATGTCATGTGAGAATAAAATTCTGCAATCAAACTAGGAAAAATTTATGTCTTTGAAAGTAATGAGGCAATCCCAGCCTATATTGGTTATTTTTTCTAACAAGTGAGAAAAGTTGTTGAAAGAGGTACTTACCCCAGGAATTAAATTATGTCTCATATGCTCATATTTAGTTTTAGCAGTAAGTGTAAGTAACATAGGGGTATAGACATCAGGATGGGATTCACTAAGCAATGCAAGTTTCTTTCTTTTGGACGAATAGACTGGAGGCATTTTTAGAAAGACAATGTATATAGAGAGATAGAAGTGGAAAGACTGCAGAGAAATAAGACTAGGTGTTGATGCAGTTAGTTTGAAAAACTATCTTTTTATAGAAAGAGTATATTGCTAATACTATTAGTTTAGGTAAAGACTTATAAATATGATATGACTTGATTGTCAAAACAAACAGTTCTCAAGTAGTAAATGTGCACATTGAGAACTAAAAGGGTAAGTCATGCTTAGCACTGTAGTGGGTTTAAAATCATTTGTCAGTTCAATTTTTGAGATTTGGACCATTTTTTAAAATCAGATGGGTAGGAATGATGGATTAGACTAAGTCAGTTCCATTTAAAAAAAAATTAACCAGATGTCCAATCATAAGACATAAATATTTCAGAGATATGCAGGTTATAGGCAGAACACGTATGGTCCAATATCAATAAAGAGATACTGTTATCATTGCTTTAGCCCATATCAGAAGATAGTAAACTAACACAGAGATTCAACAAGTCAGTGTTGAATGCAACACATTACAATGATAGCATAGATGGTCAAATACAATGAGATACAAAAAATAAAAATGGAAATTATCTCTATCATCCAATGTCAATGTCCCGAGGAATGATATCACCATTTAATACCCATACAATTTATCAGAGAGAGAGAGAGATATTATTACCTGAGCAAAGCTGAGGTAATCAAGCTAAGTAGCTTTCAAGTTGTTCCACAGTATAACAAGGACGTATTCCCTTCTTTTTTTTTAAATCTTTGTAGACTTATCATCAAAAGATATAGATACGCATACGCACATTTATATATATATATATATATATATATATATATATATATATATAAGATATGCATACTAAAGTTTCGTAGTCACACAAATATATAAGTATATAGACAAAAATTGATTAATAAAGAGACTCACACATATATATATATATATATATATGTGTGTGTGTGTGTGTGTGTGTGTGTGTATATATATATATATATATATTCTAATTAAATAAGAACATATCTAGGGTTATAAGAAATTTTGAAATTTAGGGTTTCGAAGATAGATACAAAAATAAAAATAAATTAGTTAAAAATTTAAAAAATTTAGGGTTTGATTAAACTTAGCAGACTTAGAGTTTTTTTTTAAAATCAAACACATAGACAGAAATACTTTGTTAGAAACCCAGGTGTTTTAGGGGAACTAAAACATAATTTTTTGACCGAAAATATTGTTTTTTTTAAAAAAAAAATTAGACTTAGAAACTAATCAGTATATATATCTAGGGTTTTAAAAAAAACTGATTAATCATCAAAGATTAAGACCAAATATATATACAACAGAATTCAGCGAACCCCTTTTTTTTTAGAACAAAAACTTAGTAAAACGAATTTTGGATCTAAGGTTTCAGAACACAGATTTATAAATTTATATATATATTTATATATAAATATATATATCTGAACTTGTAAGAACACTTCATCAAGTCAGGAACTTGAGACTCCCCTTTTTTTAAAAAAATTTAAAAAATCTATATAGATCTAGGGTTTTGCAGATCGAACAAATGTTAAGAACACAAAAAAAGTAACCACCGTTTAAAGGCAATAGATCCATTTTTTTATTTGAAAGAAAACAAACAAGAAAGAAATAACAGAAACGACTTTTAGGTAAAAATCGAACCCAGAAACAATAGAAAAGAAAAATAAATCGGTAGAAATATAAAATCGACAACGAAGATTCATTTAATCGGAAAGAAATGTAAAAAAAACTCACTAGATTGATCGATTTGAGCTGAGAAGGGAGAAGAAATTTCTAGGGTTTGAGAGGTTGAGAGAGAGAGAAGAGACGAAACCGACAGAAGAGAGAGAAAGAGAAGAGATAAAATGAAATAAAAAATAGATTTTAGGTATTTATATTTAGATTAATCAAATTGATTCTAAGGCTGAGAGTTGATCTTGAATTTGATCAACGATCGAGATCAAATCGAGAGTTTAAAACTGTTTGGGCTGACCGATTGACCTTGATCCAATGGCTGAGATGAATTTGTGTTTTTTTTAATGATCGAACGGTTGGTGGCTTCAATCCGAGTGCTTCTTTCTGATTGGTCGAGATGTGTAGACGCGGATTGTGCTTTGTTTTGACCGTTAGATGAGTTTCTTGATCAGCGGCTCAGATCAGATCAGATATGATTTTTACATAAATATATAATATATGTTATAAAATGTAATTTTTGATAAAATTAACAATAATAAATACTAAAATATCTATACTAAAATCTATAAATTAATAATTTTAATTATTATGTATGTATATATATATATATATTCATAATGAAAATATTTATAATAGTAATAGAATATAATTTTTACTAGATAAGGTGCAATTAAATGATAAATAAAAATGATTAATATATATAAAAATTATAATATACAAATACATACTTAAATAGATAATATAAGTATATAGATACATTGACATATAAAGAAACAAATATATATATATATATATATATAATATATATATATAAGTTAGCATTGTATATTAAGAAAATAAGATAATTAAATATATGTTAAAATATATATATAATTTTAAAATATGATAAAAGAAATAATAGTATTAATAATATGACTATATAGATCACGAAAATTATATTTATATTATGATAGTGATGATAAGATATATATATATATTTTTTAAAATAATATATAAATTTTTAATAAGAAAAAAATTTAATATTTTATGAGATAATATCTAACATTCCTAAATCCAAACGTAATTTACAAAATCTATTAGAACTTAGTGGTTTAGTAAATATATCAGTAGTATTTAATTATGTGTCAATATGTTCTAGCTTAATAATACCATTGTTTACATGATCATGTAAGAAATGATATCTAACATCTATGTGTTTTGATCTAGCATGTAATACGGTATTTTTACTCAGGTTTATAGTGCTTGTATTATCACATAAAATTGAGACACGATTAAATTTTATATTATAATCAACAATGGTCTGTTTCATCCACAATATCTGTGCACAGCAACGTGCAGCAGCTATATATTCGGCTTTGGTGGTTAAAATAGATACCGAGTTTTGTTTCTTAGAGAACCAAGAAACTAAACATCCACTTAAGAACTGACAAGTGCCACTTGTGCTTTTTCGATCAACATGATGACCGGCATAGTCAGAATCAGAAAAATACACAAGGTCAAATGATTGACCTTTAGGATACTATAGACCTATGTCTGTAGTTCTTTTAAGATATCAAAATATTCTTTTTACTGCAACCAAATGAGATTCTTTAGGGTTACTTGAAATCTGGCACATTTGCAGACACTGAATATAATGTCAGGTCGATTAGCTATGATCTATAGAAGACTGCTAATCATTCCTCGATACTTCTTTGTGTCAACACTTTTTCATTTTCATCAGCAGTTAGTTTATCGGTAGTTGACATAGGAGTATTAAAAGGTTTCATAGATTCTAACCAAATTTCTTAATCATTTCTTTGCATTATTTGGATTGAGAGATATTAATACCTTTTTCTCCTTGCTTGATTTGTAGTCCTATGAAGAAATTTAATTCTCCCATCATGCTCATTTCAAATTCTTTACTCATGCTTTCAGAGAAATCATTACACATAGTCATGTTAGTAGATCCAAAAATGATGTCATCAATACATATTTGTAAAATAAGAATATTATCATTTTTATATTTTGTAAAAACGGTAGTATCTACTGTACCCCTTTTATAACCATTTTCTAACAAGAATTTACTTAGTCTCCAATACCATGCCCTAGGAGCTTGTTTTAGACCGTATAAAGCTTTGTGCAGTTTATATACATATTCAGGATTATCAAAGTCTTCGAAGCCATGAGGTTGTTTAACATAAACTTCTTCCTCAATGACACCATTCAGAAAAGCAGATTTGACATCTATTTAAAATAGTTTAAAATCTTTATGGCACGCAAAAGCTAATAACATACGTATAGACTTAATTCTAGCAACAGGAGCATATGTTTCATCACAGTCAATTCCTTTAAGTTGATTGTACCCTTGTGCAACTAATCTTGCCTTATTGCGTATAACAGCTCCATTTTCATCTAACTTGTTACGAAAAACCCATCGAGTTCCAATAATGGAAGTTTCGTTGGGAGTTGGAACTAATTCCCAGACTTTATTTCTGGTGAACTGTTCAAATTCTTCTTGCATAGCTATTATCTAGTCTTCATCAAGCAATGCGTCTTTTATATTTTTAGGCTCAATTTGGGATAGAAAAGATAGATAACTGGCTATGTTTTGTGCCTGTGATCTCGTAAGAATTCCTTTATCGATATCACCAATTACATTTTCTATTGGATGATTTCTAATACCATGTGATTCTTTGGGCAAGTCATTTAGCTGGGGATTAGGATTTTCAAGAGGATTAATATTGACAGGTGGAGATATATTATCTATTTTTAGTTCTTCCATATTTTGAGAATGCCTTCAATGACAATATCATTTTCTACTAGTTCTTTGTATTTTGGAGGGGGTTTAGATTCATTAAAGGTTACATTCATTGACTCTTCCACGACTAGAGTTCTTTTATTAAAAACTCTATAAGCTTTACTATTTAGTGAATATCTCAGAAATATTCCTTCATCAAATTTGGGGTCGAATTTTACTAGATATTGTTTAGTATTTAGAATAAAGCATTTACTCCCAAAAACACGAAAGTAATTTATTTTTGGAGTTCTTTTATAAAAAAGTTCATAGGGAGTTTTGAGCAATATTGGTCTTAGCAAGACTCGATTTAAAATATAACAGGATGTTGCAATTGCTTCGGCCCAAAAATATTTAGGAAGTCGATATTCATTAAGCATAATATTGGCCATTTCTTGTAAAGTACAATTTTTTCTTTCAACTACACCGTTTGATTGTGGTGTGTAAGGTGCAAAAAAGTTATGACTTATACCGTGCTCATCACAGAATATTATGAAATCCGAATTGTCAAATTCTCTTCCATGATCAGACCGAATATAAACAATAGAGTTTCCCTGTTGATTCTGAATTTTCTTTCATAATGCAGAGAAGGAGTTTATTGCTTTATTTTTGAATTTTAAAAAATCAACCCATGTGAATCGTGAATAATCATCAACTAGGACTAAAATATAGACAGCACCACCCATGCTATGTTTAGGGATAGGTCCTACTAAATCCATATGCAAGAGTTCTTGTGGTCGAGAGGTTGATACTGTGAGCTTAGGTTTGTGAGATGCATGAATTTATTTTCCTAATTCAAGGCTTCACAGATATAATCTTTCAAGAGTTTTAGTTTTGGAAGAATACGAACATGTTCCTTAGAAGATATGTTATTAATCAATTTCATGTTAATGTGTCCTAATCTACGATGCCAAAGCCATGGATCGTCATTTGTAGATACAAGGCATACATTGTCCAGGTGTGGGTATATATCTAAATCACACGTGTACACATTTTGACTTCTAGGGATAATAAAATCAATTTCCCAGTTTGATCATATATTGAACAGTTATGAGGACTGAAAATTATTTTATAATCACTATCACACAGTTAACTAAAAGATAGAATATTGTACCTGAGTCCTGTGACTAATTGAACGTTAGAGATTGTTATGTGTTTATTGTACAGACTTTCAATTCCAATAACTTTACCTTTATTGCTATCTCCAAAGGTTACCTCATTACAGTTTGTAGCTTGTAGATTGCTCAATTTTGTTTTGTCGCCTGTTATACGCCTTGAACAACCGCTATCAAGGTACCATTTATTTTTACTAGAGTCAGTTGTGAGATATACCTGCAACATGTATTATATTCACAAACCGGTACCCTTTATGAGAAGTGTGACGCCCCGAAATCCGGCCTATTTTTCTCGCCGAATCTCGTGCGTTACGAATACTCCACATTCCATACATACATCATTATATCTCGAGGATACATGATATATTCACACATTCCCAGGTTCTGTTACCTCAAAACATTTCTTCATTAAAAATAATGGTATTTACATTATTCTTATCACATTACAAGTGTGACTTAACTAGTCACCATATATATAGAATTGTTTTAACTAGTTATTCTACAAATCTTGACTTGATCTTCACGCTTGTTCATAACATGAACAATACTTCCTCTTGTGACGCTAATGGTATTCGCGACCATAGCATCTCACCATAGCAGGACATCCATCATCATGATGTTCATCAGGTTCTTTAACATATACTATCGTCGTTCGCTGAAAATATTTTTATTTCAAGCAAGTGTGAGCATTCAATTGCTCAGCAAGTCATAGCAGTTGAGTAAACAACCAAAGCAAGAATCAAAGCTCTTTCAAGTCTTCAATAACCGAACAATGGTTATGAAGCAGTTCGAATAATAGGAATACGTTTCGATTCCAATCATTTTACAACATACATCACATATACTTCGTCATACTTTCATTTTCTACTCGTTCATATACATACTGTCTGGCTAGAATCATTATCACAGACTTAACGATATCGGTTTATGAATAACCAAACTTCCTAACATGAAATAGTTCAATCACAGAACAGTTTATTTCATAGAAACACCAAAGTGTTAACATTGTGGCACAAGGCCTCATACATACTACCATCTTGTACAAATATTTCACAATTACACATACGAAACTCTTCCTCATGTTCAACATCTGAGGAATTTAAGAAACTAACATTCATATGAAAATGAATGAAGTTAGGAACTTGCATCAAGTAGAACTTGAGCAAGATTAGAAACTTGCCTTTCGCACAGCTACCGCTTAGGGTTTACGCTGAGCTGCTTATCGAAATTTCTATGTATCGCATAAGGAATAACAAATACCAATTAGTCAAATAATTGACTTATGCATTGGTTTAAGTTCACCTTACATCTCTTTACTTTCTATAGTTCGCGTCCTTGTAAATTAAAGTGTACGCGACCAACTTTCATTCTTCCTTCCTTTCACTACATTCCATACCACATACGGTCCATACAACTCGGAACGTTCATTAAAGTTATTACCATTAACTTGGCTCTTTAACGTTATACGTTATTCTTATGGCTTATCATCATTCACATGCCAACATTCGTTAACGTCTAAGTCATACAAATAATGTACACTTAGAACGTTTACTCAACGCCGATATGATTCACGAGAATCGTTCACGTATCCTGCGTTCACGTTGATCGTCTCTTAATCTCATTCAACCTTTACTTAAGGTTTAAATCACTTGTTTAAGTGTTACATTAAGTGAATTATATGTTCACCCGAACTCTCATCAATTATCACCAAGTATGATGATCGACGAGATCTTAACTTGTCCTTCACTTGGTCTTCAACTCAATCTTTGGTTTATGGTTTACGTTTCCAAAGTTCAAGTTCAATTACGTTTTTTTAACGTTCATTCCTTATAACCCTTGAGTAAACATGTCTTTCACAGGGTATACATTCATGTTCATTCGTTATTTACCAATCCTTTAATCCCTATGGAAAAAGATTAAGTAAACAACTTGGCCAACATTTCTTCCTAGACGACGTGCCCCGCGCCACACTTGCCTAGCAAACGGTGCGCCCCGCGCTGCCTATGCAGGGAGCCTGCCCTGGACTGGCGCGCCCCACGCTGGCTCTGCTGCCCAGAAAATTTTGCTAAGTGTTGAAAATTTCTAAAATTCTCGAGTCCGTAACGGGATTGTTATAACTCGGAATTGGCTCATTCCAAAGCCAATAGTTCATAAACGTTATGTTCTACAATTCTATACATTCGGAATTCACTTTTGAATCCGTTGGCAAAAAAATTGACCGTTGCATTCGTCGAACGTTCACGAACGTTCGACGCTTGATTCTTTGTTTTAACCCCGAATTCGTTCTTTCTTGCTCTCGCAAGTCTTGTTTACCTAATTACACGTGTTGCAATCAAAAACCAACGTTTTTGAATCACACGACGACTTTTTATTTTCATTCTGGGAAATTCACGATTTCGACGCTTAACGTTTAATCGCGTAAACTTCCGCCGAAACTTCGTTTCTCATTATTTTTACGTCAAACCAAATGGAATCAATCCATTAGTTACTTCTCCATGATTCTAACCATATTAAACATTTAAGTTTCATGGTTTTACTTCATTAATCCATTTAACCATTTCATAAGATTTTAACTCATTTTTTTATTAACCTTTTAACCAATCCCTTTTGGTTTTACTTTGTTCTTGAGTATTAGTGATTCTAAGGTCCACTAATATCAATCTCCTCATCTCTATAATCCATGCTCTTCCATTTTCCCTTTTCTATCAATGTAAAAATTAAAAAAAAAGATGGAAATTAATTTTAACACTTATACCTTATAAGTGTTCTTGGGTCCTCTTAGACTTTGTTCTTGATCAATGTCTTGCATGGCTTCCTTGCCTCTTGGATTGTTTAACATAAGCTCTCCTTCTTCTCTTCTCTCTCTCACATGAGTTGGTGGAATTTCAAAACAAAGAAAAATGAAGGCTAAGCCTTCTATTTATAGAGGTTGGCAAGGTGAGGGTAGGTTGGTCATTAGGACTAAACCTCCTCAACCCATCTCCTCTCCACCTCCCCCCTCATGCAACCTATGTCTCCCCCCCCATGTGCTAGCATCTGCTAGCACATGGCCACCTTGTGCTATCACATGCTCATGGGTTGCCCCATGGGTTGCCCATGGGTTTCACCTACCCGTTTTCCCGCTGGTTCGACCCACGAGTTATTCTTAGTATTTAATTCAAATTAAATACTTTTACTTCGTATAAAAATTTGTATTATACACCGTATTAATTCTCGTATTCTCCTCGTATTATACTCGTACAATAACTCGTATTATACTCGTATTCATTATGTATAATAATCATTTATTATTATACTTAAACCATTTTATTCTTCACTTTCACTTTCCCTAACCCTTCGGGTTTTAAGTCCGCAAGCGAAAACTTCGCGAGCCATAAATAAAATATTATTACATATTCCATCTCGTCTCGAAATCCAATCATTACGCGTTTTTCAGAATTTCAAAATAAATTCCTGAACAAAAATGGATGAATAGTGATTTTCGTGATCTTCTTCCCGAGAAAATATTTCTTGGCTAACTTAACTTTTCACGACATATTGTCGTCAAATCTTTTGACAGAATATCATTTCGACATTTCGACATTTCGATCTCCCGAAAAGGCTTAGGGTCAAAACCCTAACTTCAAATCCTAATCTTTAGGGTTAAACCCTAACCCTTAGAGTGTTAACATGAATAGTGCCTATTTTGTCTTTTTCTCAAAAATATTTTTATTCCCGAAAATCTTTCATTTTCGTCTTAAAAATTCATACTCGTTATTTCTAGCTCATAGCCAGAATCCTCCCCATTTCTAATCATCCTATGTCATAGAATGATTAATAAATATATATCATAGAATATAATCAATAAAATTCCTTTTATTAATTATAATCATTTAAATCTTAATTTCTGGACAATTCGATTTTTCGGGTTGTCACAAGAAGGGTCCTTTGGGTAAGTTTATTATTTTGTATAAGGATCATTTGTGTTTTCCTTTAGAAAATTTGGTACATGATAGTAATTTTTGGTAGACACAAGTGTTCTTGGGTAGCAGATCTATAATATGTATGATTTGTTGAAAGATTTTGACGAAAGTTTCTAGATGATCTTTCATGAGAAAAAGATTCTCTTTTTGTGATAATAGGTGCAATGTAACTTTCTTTTGGTACCCAAATCATTTTTCCTTTTTAGTTTCCATTTTTGGCATTACATGAGTAAACGGAATGACCATTTCTATTACAGTAAGAACATTTACTAAAGGGAAATGCATGACCTTCTTTTTCTTTACTTTTAACATGATAGAGTACTTTATCTTTTGTCTTATTAGATTCTCCGATATATCCTAATCCTTCTTTATTAAAACCACATCTTTGTTGACTGAGCATAACATCAAGATTTTATTTTCCTTTTGAAAATTTAATGACTATTGAGTTTAAATCATCAAGTTCTAGAGTCAACATTCTAATTTGATTTATTAAAGTGGATTCTTCATTTTGCTTTTCTAATTTTTTGGATGAGTTTTTCTCTTTACTTATTTCTTGTTTTAGTGTTTGAGAATCTTCTATAATCACAGCAAGAGTTGAATTTTCAATTTCAAGATTTTCAATATAAATAATAAGTGTTGAATTTTCTATTTCAAGATTTCTATTTAATTTTCCTAATTTTTTAGTTCTTCTTTTAATGCAAGATTTCCTGAAGAATCGTTTTCTAGTTTCTCATTTTCTTCTTTTAAGGTTTCATTAATTATAATTAAATTTAAATTTTCTATTTCAAGATTTTTATTTACTTTAATTAATTTTTCTAATGATATTTTTAATTTAATGAAGTCTTCTTTAATAATTTCATTATCTTCATATAGGTAATTATATGCTTCTTGTAATTCATGATGTTCTTCATTTATATTTTCCAAATTATGTGTGATAAATGAAATGCTAGGCAATTGATGTTCCGAATTTACCTCAGATCTTGGTGATGAGTCATTGTCTGCCATTAAACATAAATTTGCGGTTTTCTCGGTTGGTTTAGTAGGTTCTTCTTCATCACTTAGATCCCAGCCTTCTTCAGCTACTAGAACTTTGTTGTTGACTAGTTTTGGGCAATCCTTTTTGAAGTGTCATGGTTAGTTGCATTCAAAACATGTATTTGAGTTTTCATTTGAGCCAACATTTTTGAAGTTGCTGTTAGTAGCTTTAAAATTCCCTCCTGGTATTTTTGGCTTGAAGGCTTGCTTGTTTCGGAAGTTGTTGAAGTTGCTATTTGTTTTCATAAAGGCTTTGTCATATCTCTTTGCTTTGCTTTGGATTACTCTCCTTAGTTGTCTTGATAATAAAGCAACTTCGTTGTTATCTAGACTCAAGAGTTCTTCATTCAATTCCTCATCATCGCTTTCTTGATCAACTAGTAAGACTTTGAAAGCGATTCCTTTTTTTTGAGGTCTGTATCTGATCCTGCTTTTTCGACTAGCATGTCTACTTCGTGGGCATGAAGATTTCTAATAAGGCTATCAAGAGGATAAGCGGTTAGATCTTGCATTTCCTTGATGGTCATAACTTTCATTTTCTATACAGATGGAAGAGCTTTGAGAATTCTTCTATTCTTCTCATTTGTTGTGTAAGCTTTTTCCAGTTGTTCTAGCTCATCAATGATTCTGAAAAAACGTGTTTCCATATCAATGATTTTCTCACCTTTTTCTAGCTTGAAGCTTTCATACTCTTGGATTAGAGCATCTTTTCTGGTTTCTTTGATATGGTTGGTTCCTTCATAGGTTACAATCAATTTTTTTCAGATTTCTTTGGCATTCTTGCAGTTGCTAACTATTTTGTATTCTTTTTCTATAAGAGCATTAGTTAGTACTTGTTCAGCTTTGGATGCTATATTCATAATCTCCTCATCCTGGGTGGTGAATTCTCCAGCATCTTTTTCGACAATCTTTTCATCTTCAATTTTTGTGGGAATTCTTACACCTCGTTCTATTGCTAGCCAAACTTTGATTCCTCGTTATTTGGCATAGATTTTGAATCTATTTTTCTAGGTGACAAAGTTTGTGTCATCAAATAGTGGAGGTCTGGACATTAACAGTCCTTCTTCGCAACCAGTAGCATTTGTGTAGGCCATAGATGGATCTACTCTTAGATATGCATGTAATCACTTAACAAACAAGTTAAAGAGCACTGCTCTGATACCAATTGAAAGCCCAATAATAATCTAGAAGGAGAGTTGAATAGATTATCACTGTTAAAAAATTATCTTTGGCCTTTTTGAATTTTTAGTAGATTAACTTACAGTGTTTAGAATTTAATAAACATATTAAAAATTCAATCACACAATGCACAGATATTTATCTAGTTCACAACATACAGCTAGAGTATGTTGTTACGTCCAGTCTCAAGCTCCTCTCCAGGACTTGAGATTCTATTACTTCCTGTAATAAATACTCCTTTAATAGGCGGAGAAGCCTTTACAAAGTTTTATAGTTAAACTTACAACTATCCACAACTAACTATCTCGGACAGCGAACTCTCAGCTCCTTTCTCGAGCTTAGTTGAATTTTGCTTTTGAGCTTAGAACTATTCTATGACTTGGTCTTGAAACAACAATCTCTTCCTTACCTCACAAGTACACTAGAGACCCAACTCCCAGCTGACTTCTCTAAGACTCTGGTCTTGGTCAAAGAATTTTTGTCTTTCTCACAAGTACATAAAATAAACTAACTCAACCTTTTTTTTTTACAAAAGTTTGTCGTAGTTTTTACTTCTAAAGTAAGCAGATAAAATTCAGAACAGATACTTCTCAAATAAGCAGATATATAAGTTAAGTATTTGATAAAAGTTCAAGATTTTTATATGTTATACTTCTGTGTAAGCAGATATAGAGATTTAAGTACTTTTTACAAAGATTTTCCTTTTCTTTAATAAAGAATGTGTTTCTATTATTTAAAACAGATTTAGAAAAAGAGTTTTCTTTTAGAGTGTGTTTCTATGATTTTAAACGAATTTAGAAAAGGATTACTCTTTTAGAGTGTGTTTCTATGGTTTTAAAACAAAGTAACTTTGAGTTTAAATAACCATATAAACTTACATCTAATGCAACAAGTAATCTATGAATAATTTTATGAGCAGTATACTCTTGATGACAGCTTATCAAGTATAATAATTTGATTAATTTAAATAATACTTGAATAAACTTGTTTCACCCACTTATATATATTATATTATATTTGATCTATGTTGTAAAAAATTTGGTCACTTAGGATTTCAAAGACCGTCCAGATAATATTCTTTGTTAAGAAATATCTTCGAATATCGGTATCTAAGTACTGACTAAATTGTTCGTTTCACAACTTGATAATCATATAAATATTATACAATATTTATATAATGTATCTATATCAGTAAAAGGCCACTTAGGATTTTAAAGACCGTTCGGAGAATTTCAGAGAAATTACTTTCGAATTATATCGGTATCTAAGTACTGACTTTTTACTTAATATTGATAGATGAAATATAGATATATATAAATGTGTATAGCAATTTATATCTGAATATCTATAAATATATAAGCAAGTATGAGATAACATAAACATTATGAATTAATAACTTATCACAGATACTCTGACTAATTTTTATCTTCCAAAATAAAATTAGAACTTTGATTAGAAGAAGAGAGAGAGAGTGAAAGCTTAATTGGATAGAATGTAGGCAATGAGAGTAAGCTTTTTCTTATTTGTAAATTGGTAAGTTGAAATAAATGAAAAGCCTCCTATTTATTGGATTTTTGAGTTTAAGGCAAAAATATAATTTGGTAAATCATTTTTGAAATTGAAGGTCCGGATTTGTATGATGGAAAATTGAAGGGTCCGGATCAATGATGAGGCACACGAATTGGGCAATTAAGGGAACAAGTCCTTTTATCAACTTTTGGCCCAAGGTAATTTAGCCTTAGCCTTTTTTGTTTACACATGCCAGCACATTACAGCACATATACATTAATTCCATATTCATGCATATACACAACACACACATATGAAAGCGGGCAGCCCACTAACACACACATGCAGCACACACACACATGCGACACACACACAAATATTATATATATATATATATATAATTAACATATATATATATATATATACGGATATATATATATATATAAATATATAATTTTTATAATTTTTCTTTTTGCCCATAAAAGATTTATAAAATTATTTTGAAAAAAAAATAGGAATCTCCTTGCCTTAGGAAATTTTACTATATGAATTCATTTCATTAACACTTGATATTAATTTTATCAAGGTTAGAAAATTAATTCAAAATGGAGTTTCGAAAATAAATATTTTTGGTCAAAATAAATGAGGTAATTAAAATCAAGTGTAATATTTTTAATCCTATGAAGAGGATTCTACCCTTTTGACCTATTTACCTAATTTGTTATCATCAAAATAAAATAACCAGATTTGGAGACCTATCATATGCTAATGTAAAGTTTTAAACATTAGGGTCATAAGTGTAAAAGGGGTCATACTTCGAGGGACGAAGTGTATTTAGCCCAAATAACAAATAAGGATCACGAAGTTGGAATAAAACATTAATTTAAAGGTGGTAGAAACTAAAAAAAATAATCAAATTATGACATTTTAATATTAAAAAGTCAATATTAATCTTAGGCCATGTTTGTTTGCAAGGATTATAATCCCGGGATTATAATCCATGGAATTATAATCCAAGACTATTAATCCTAGGATTAAATAATCCTAATCACGTGTTTATTTTTTATGGGATTATTCATGGGATAACTTAAACTAATCTTATGTTATGTTTGTTTTTTCCATGATTAATTAAAGGATTGGATAAAAAAATATCGTTTGGACTATTATACTCTTACCAATAATAACATATTTTAAACTATAATTTTAACTTATTTATACATCAAAAAATAATAAAAAATTAATTAAAAACTTTTAAATAAGTGGTTATATTATTCAGTAAATATTAATTTTTTGAGAGGGGGTGGGGGTGGGGTGGGGGTAGTGTATACATAATCAATAAATATTATTTTTTTTAGGGGGGTGGGGGGTTGGGGTGGGACGGGGCGGAGTGGGGATGTATACATAAGCAGTAAATATTATTTTTTAATTTTTATGGGGTAGGGGTGGGGGGTGGGGGTGGGTTGGGGTGAGGTGGGGTGGGTGGGGTGGGGGTGGTGGTTGGGGCGGGGTGGGTGGGGATGGGGGTCGGGGCGGGGCAGGTGGGGTATACATAATCAGTAAATATTATTTTTTTTGAGGGGTGAGGGGGGATGGGGGAGGGGGTGGGCGTGGGGAGTGGGCAGGTAGGGTGGGGGTCGGGGTGGGGCGTGGGGGGGGGGTGGGATGGGGTGTATATATATTCTGTAAATATTATTTTTTTAATTTTTGTGGGGTGGGAGGGGTGGGGTGGCGTGGGGGGGCAGGGTGGGTGGTAGGGTTGAGGTGGGGTGGGGGGGGGTGGGGTAGGTTGGGGTGGGTACGGGTGGGGTGGGGTGGGGTGACAGGGTGGGGGTGGCGGGGTGTATAAATAATCATTAAATATTATTTTTTTAGGGGATGGCGGGTGGGGGTGTATACATAATCAATAAATATTATTTTTTGGGATGGATGGGGCGGGGGGGGGGGGGGGGGTGGGGGGGTGGTATGCAGGGTGGGGTGTATACATAATTAATAAAAATTATTTTTTAGGGGGTGGGGGGGCGGGGGCGGGTGGGGGTTGGGCGGGGTCTAAATTGACTGTTCTATTGTTAGTGTAAGTTTTAAATTATACATATCAAATAATTACATTACGTGTATTAGATTACTGGTACATAGTCTTTGTACTAGTAAGTTTTAAGTTGTCGGTTATTAATAAAGAAAATTGCATGATATGATGGTCATTTTAGAAATAGATTGAGGTTAATTTTGTCTAGCAATTTTTATTTCCAAATGGTAGGGATTATAATACCAGGTAGAACATAGTATTAAATAATACCTCATCTTAAGCTATTTTATAATCTCGGGACTAATAATCTCAAGCTCAAATTGAAAAACAAACAAAACACTTAGGATTAATAGTTCTATCCCAAGTGTAATCCTTGCAAACAAATATAGTCTTATAGTTTAAAACAAATGGAATATTTAAATTACATAATGTTCCATGGAATAATTACATTGAGAGTATTTGAGTTTGTTATGGTATTATTTTAAATAATCCAAAAGTTTAGATGGTTCAAATAAATAAATGATGTGTAAAAATGAAAATACAAAGTCACAATACACTTGGTTAGGACTAAAGACAATTATTAGATTATTAGATTTTTTAGTGTAATAATTGAATTATTATTAGGATTCCTAATTTAGTTTTATTGGGGTCACTTTAACTTCAGTTTTTTAAGTTAATCTTAATTTAATTCTGTTGTAATTTTACTTATATTTTATTTGATAAAGTATTTTTTATTTTTGGACTTAATAGTTGAATTATATGGTTAGTGAAAACTCTTATATTTAATAATAATAATAATAATAATAATCATAATAATAATAATAATAATAATAATAATAATAATATAATACATAACATTACAATAACAATAACATAACAATAACAATAACAATAACAATGATGATGATAAAAATAATACTTTATTTTAGGTAAGATGCATGATCATACTAAGAAATTATCTTCTTTTAAAACTATATTATCTAAATACTAATAATTAAGTTTTAAATTTTAATAGATATTAAAATCCTATCAAAATAGAAATATTTATATTTTATTAATATTAATAATAGATTGTAATTCGGTAAAATCCAAAAATAAAATTAATAAAATTAAAAAACAAAAAATAATTGTTCTTTCAAATCATTGTCCCAAACATATAATAATCATTAAAGTCAAACTTATTTCAAAAAATAGAAATTTATTTTTGCGTTTTTAGTAATTTCTTTTGAAAAATGTGTACAAGGTAATCTTATATTATTGTAATCTTGATCATAAACATGGACTAATCTCCAACTTTCACCCTAAACTTTAACTCTAAAATCGATTTGCACCATAAGTTTTATTTTGAATTAAATACACCCTAAATTTTGAGTTTAAAAACAATTTGCACCATCCGCACCTTCTACATCAAAATAATTTTCACAATGTGCAAATTGTATTGAAATTCAAAATTTAGGGTGCATTTAATTCAAAATAAAATTTAAGAAGCAAATTAATTTTAGAGTTAAAGTTTATGATGCAATTTGGAATTTAGTCTAAAACATGCAGTCTTTCTTAAGATTATACTATACTAGGACTTTAGCAGTATACTCCCACATAGTTATCAGAACTGGACCAAACATTAAGTCGGCCAAGGTATCACTTCAGTGATCATTGGATCAACCCGTTGAACCGGTTAAGCCGAATTTTTATTATTAAATAATTAAAAATATATATATTGTTATAAAACTAAAAAAAAACAAGAGATGTAAGATGAAAACTTAGAGAATTTTTTTTCTTTCTCTCTTTCTTGATGTATTTTTCCATTAGATGAGCTTGCCTTTTATAGGTCAATAAAGGTAACATATCACATCCATCATCCAACCAAGATCCACAATATCATGGATTAGACATTGTAGCTTATGACTTTAGATGGGTCTAGTTTAGCCTTTTAGAAAATCATATTATAACACTCCCCCTTGATTTTCTAAGAAAAAGATTATCTCTCATTAAAAACCTTGCTAAGAAACCCAGTGGAAAAAAACTTAGCGAAGGGAAAAAGAGTACATATCTCCCCTTCAAAAGGAATTCATTATTCTTTGATGAAATGTTGTGATAAGTCTTTCAGTCGACGCATTTCGATCTTATTCGAAGTTTTGTAAACGTTGCATTTGGTAGTGACTTTGTGAATAAGTCGGCTAGAGTATCACATGATTGAATTTGATGCACATCTATATCACCTTTCTTTTGCAGCTTATGTGTATAGAAGAGTTTAGGTGAGATATATTTTGTTCTATCTCTCTTGATGTATCCTCCTCTAAGTTGAGCAATGCATGCAGCGTTATCCTCATATATAATTGTAGGAATATCTTTGATTGATGATAATCCGCATGACTCTTGGATATGTTGAATAATTGACCTCAACCAAACACACTCTCTACTTGCTTCATGTATTGCGAGAATCTCTGAGTGATTTGTAGATGTTGCTGTCATGGTTTGCTTTGTGGATTTCTAGGATATAGCTGTGTTACAATATGTAAATACATAGCCTGTTTGTGACCTCCCATTATGTGGATCTCATAAATATCCTGCATCAGCATATCCAACTAATTGCGACGTTGAATCTCTTGGATAAAATAATCCAAGATCTATACTTCCACTGGAGGTATCTCAAAATGTGTTTGATCCCATCCCAATGTCTCTTAGTCGGAGAAGAACTGTATCTTGCCAACAGGTTGACAACAAAAGTAATATCGGGTCGTGTACAGTTTGCAAGATACATAAGAGTACCTATTACACTTAGGTATGGAACTTCAGGTCCAAGAACTTCTTCCCCACTTTCTAAAGGTCGAAATGGATCTTTATCAACTTCTAGAGATCGAACAACCATCGGAGTAGTTAAAGGGTGAGCTTTATCCATATGAAAACGACTGAATATATTTTCAGTATATGTGGATTGATGAACAAAAATTCCAGATGCTAAATGCTCCACTTGTATTCCCAAACAGAATTTTGTCTTTCCAAGATCTTTCATTTCAAACTCATCCTTTAAATAAGTAGTTGTTCTTGTGAGTTCTTCAGGAGTACCTACAAGATTCAAATCATCCACATATACAGCAATGATGATAAATCCACTTTGTGTTTTCTTAATAAAAACGCATGGGCATACTTGATTATTTATATACCCATCTTTTATTAAATAATCACTAAGTCGATTATACCATATACGACCAGATTGTTTCAACCCATATAATGAGCGTTGCAACTTGATTGAATATATGTGGCGGGGCTTTTGTGATTCAGCTATTTTTAATCCTTCAGGAATTCTCATGTAAATCTCACTATCAAGTGAGCAATATAGGTATGCTGTTACAACATCCATCATATGTGTTTCCAAACCTTCCATGGTTGCTATACCTAGTAAAAAGCGAAACGTGACTCCATCCATTACTGGAGAGTATGTATCATGATAATCAATACCAGGTCTTTGTGAAAAAACCTTGAGCTACAAGTCGGGCTTTGTATCTCATAATTTCATTTTTCTCATTTCGCTTTCGTACAAATACCCATTTGTTTTCAACTGGGATTACTCCCAGCGGTGTTTGGACTACTGGTTCCAAATACTTCTCTTTTCAGTAATGATTGTAACTCAGTTTGAATAGCATCTTTCCATTTTGGACAATCTTTTCTTTTTCGACATTCTTCCACGTTTTATGGTTCAAAATCCATGTCAGAAATCATAATAATATCTGATGCTATAGAGAAAGCAAATATATCATCAATCATGACTTTGCTTCGATCCCATATTTTCTCATCATGTACATAATTTATTGAGATCTCTTGGTATTCATCTCTTATCCCTTCGGTGAGATCTTGTACTTCTTCTGGGGGTATTCCCACTTTTGGAATAAGTTCTACTTCTAGGAGCGGATATTACTTCTGGAACTCCTTTATTTGTCTTTTGTTTTTGTGGTACAGTGTCTTTTGCACCAACTGGTCTTCCACGCTTCTGGCGTGGTTTAGATTCTTCTATTGCCTTATTTGTCAATTCTTTAGGAATTAACTTTTCGATAGGTATGTCTACCTTTGCTGGAGTATTCACTGTAGGTGTATGTGATTTTATCACTTTTCTAGAATCATTAAATGCATCTGGCATTTGATTTGCAATATTTTGCAAATAAATAATTCTTTGAACTTCAATTTTACATTATCCTGTGCGAGGATCAAGTGAATTTAATTCTAATGCATTCCATGATATTTCAGAGGGTTTCTTATTTAAAAATTTCTCTCCTCCTAACGGTGGAAATACATATTCATCAAAGTGATAATCTGCATAACGTGCAGTTAAAACATCTCCAGTTAAAGGCTCAAGATATCTAATAATAGAAGAAGTATCAAAACCAACATAAATTTCAATTCTTCGTTGAGCTCCCATTTTAGTCCTTTATGGAGGTGTAATTGAAACATATACTGCACTTCCAAAAACTCTAAGGTGTGAGATGTTGGGTATCTGACCAAGAACTAACTATAGAGGAGAATATTTATGAAGAGCTGTTGGCATCACTCAAATGATGGCTGCAACGTGAAGAATTGCATGACCCCAAACTGAGGTTGGTAAGTTAGACCTTAATATCAATGGACGTGCAATTAGTTGAAGTCTTTTTATTAAAGATTCAGCTAAACCATTTTGTGTATGTACATAAGGAACAAAATGTTCAATGGTGATTCCAATAGTCATACAGAAGTCATTAAAGGTCTTTGATAAAAATTCAGCAGCATTATCAAGTCGAATTGACTTGATTGAATGATCTGGGAACTGAGCCCGTAACTTGATTATTTGAGCAAGAAGTTTAGAGAAGACAAAATTTCGAGAGGAAAGAAGACAAACATGAGACCATCTAGTTTAAGCATCTATTAAAACCATGAAATATCGAAATGGTCCAGACATTGGATGAATGAGTCCACAAATGTCTCCTTGGACTCTCTCTAGGAATATTGGGGTTTCATTATAAACTTTTGTTGGTGATGGTCGAATAATTAATTTTCCTTGAGAACATGCAGCGCAAGGAAAATCACTACTAGGAAGGACCTTATGATTCTTGAGAGGATGACTAGTAGAATTTTCAATAATGCGATGCATCATAGACGTGCCTAGATGACCTAGTCTTTCATGCCAAAGCATAAATGATTTGGGATCTATGAATTTTGGAATCACAACAGTATGAGACTCAATTGCTCTAATCTTCATAGTATATAACCTAGAAGAAATTGAATGAAGTTTTTCTAGGATATTCTTCTTTCCAGAAATAGTAGAAGTGATGAGAAGATATTCATTATCATTTTCATTTGTTGTTTCAATGTGAAAACCATTTAGTCGAATATCTTTAAAACTTATCAAATTTCTTCTTGATTTACTATAATATAGAGCATTTTTGATGAAAAACTGTGTCTCATTTGGTAACATGAAACTAGTTTTTCCAAATCCCTCGATTAAATTTGATATGTCAAAGATAGTTCCCACGTTTCCCTTAGCCTTGGTTAGTTGTGAAAAATATCTCTCACTTTGAAGTATCGTATGTGTTGTTGCACTGTCTGCTAAACATATATCTTCCATATCTATTAAAGTTGGTCTGACATATATAAAAATATATTAAAAAAACATATATTTGATTCAGTAATATTATTCATGAGGAACACATAACATGTAGCGTACAGAAATAAAAACTAATAATATTATACATGAATAGTGCTTAATTAAAATAATAAATTATTCGATATCCCAAAGGATGCTTTCAGAAGGTCCAACAATGTCACCAAACTTTTCTACATTGTTGGTCATTATTGGAGCATCAACAATATTCAATTGATGGTTAACAAAATTTGTTCCTGCCGCCTTTTCCTTGCTCTTTTGAGACTCTTGATATAAATTAACCTAGATGCCTTGGCGTACGATAGGTACCCTACCAATGCCCTTTCATCGCACACCTGAAGCAAACATCTGGTTTATTCTTTGTCTGTGCTGCATTTTTTTTCCGATCCAGACTCTTGCCACTCCTGGTGCGCAGAATTGTTGCGATTGTGGAATTTAGTTGTTATGATGGCCTCGTTTATTTTTTCGTCCTCGAAACCTCTTATTATTTTGCCATCCATTATCACGTCTATTCTGCTGGAATGACGTGCTGTTAATGTCTAGCAATGGGGTAGAACTCGTTGGCCGTACTTGATGATTTTTCAACAACAATTCATTATTCTTTTCCGCAACAAGGAGGATAGACAATAATTCACTGAATTTTGTGAACTTACTTTGCCTATATTGCTGTGACAGAATCATATTAGTGGGATGAAAAGTTGAAAGCGTCTTTTCTAACATTTGGGTTTCAGAAACTGGATCCCCACACATGGCCAAAGTAGAGGTTATTATATAGACATTAGAACTATACTCCGTAATTGATTTATAATCTTATAGCCTTAAATTAAGCCACTCAAGTTTGGCAGTAGGGAGAACAACCAATTTTTGGTGGTCAAATCTTTCCTTTAACTGTGTCCATAAGGTCAAAGGATCATTGACTGTTAAATACTCAGTTTTTAAGGATTCATCAATGTGATGACGAAGAAAGATTATGGCTTGTGCATTTTGTGCCGTAGTTGCTTTGTTTCCTGATTCAATGGTCTTTTCTAACCCATTTTCACTAAGATGTAATTCTGCATTAAGTGCCCAAGCCAAATAGTTGTCTCCAAAAATTTTCAGAATTGAAAATTCTATTTTTGCAAGGTTTGCCATCTATTCTGGTTTAAAACATAATAATTTCCATTATTTATCAATGTATGTAATAAATAATTGTATACATGATATGGAGAAGTGAAATGCACGTGAACCAAAAATAAATTTGGAGGCCTCAGTGGCTGTCTTCATCGGCACAACTCAGCTTACCCCCGAATAAATTCAGGGCGTGAGACCACTTGAGCATAGTGGGGTTACCAGGACTCGAACCCACGTTTGTGGGGATTTATCTCTGATTTTCCACCACTAAGACACCACCCCAAGTGATGATAAATATATAAACAATATGAATATATAAATGTTTATTTTATTAGCATATCCTTTTAGTCAGAAGCTATGCAATCACTAATGTATATACAAGTATTATTGTACACATCATAAAAAAATACATGTACAAAACTGCAAATGGATCTTCACCCGGCATGCGGTAGTCCACGTAGACAGATTATTTTCACAAATTGCTAATAAGGAATTAATACGAAGGGGTATTCACCAAGCATGCGGTAGTCCGCGTAGTCAGGTTATTCTCACAAATTAATAACTGGTAAAAAGATTCCCACCAAGTCTTGTAAGATCAACAAGGATAGATGGTACCATTGTAAATAACAAAATTTAAAAATGGATAACAAAACATAAATATAATTTGACAGTTAAAGAATATAAACGGCGACAGAGCCAAGCCGGTAGTATAACATGAATATAATTTGACAGTTAAAGAATATAAATGGCGACAGAGCCATGCCAGTAGTATACTGATAAATTGCAAGAACTTAAAATTTTACCGTCTCAGTTGGTTGGAGCTTCGTGCTGATAACGTGTTATAAAACTAAAAAAATAACAAGATATGTAAGATGAAAACTTAGAGAATTTCTTTTCTATCTCTCTTTCTTGGTGTATTTTTCCATTAGATGAGCTTGCCTTTTATAGGCCAATAAAGGTAACATATCACATCAATCATTCAACCAAGATCCACAATATCATGGATTAGACATTGTAGCTTATGACTTTAGATGAGTCTAGTTTAGCCTTTTAGGAAATCATATTATAACATATATAAGGTCTAAAATAATAATATATCCTATCTTTGTTTCAAATTATGATTTATGAGATCATTCGAAAATTAATTTGAGATATTTTAAAACTCAAAACTGAGATGAATGATTAAAAATATGAACTAATAAATTTTGCAATGAGTATTACTTTTTAAATAATTTATAATATTTATGATTGTACTGACTAAAATTCAAGAAATTCATGTCAATTTTAAGTTTAAAATATCTTGAATAGATTTAAAAAAATCAATAATGATCATATCTTATATTTTGAAATGAAAGAAGAAGGGTCGGCCCTGACATTTTCAAGGCTATAGGCGAAGATAAAATTTGGGGCTTCTTACATTAAAAAAAGAGAGTCACTTCTTCAAGAGCAACAAATGATAAAAAAGGACTACAATTTTCAATATCACTTAATAGGATACTATTGAGTTCAAATAAAAATCTTACAATTACAAAGATCAGCACCTGATTACTGAAAAAACTACCCTTCTTGCATTTTTGGCCGCAAAAGTTTCAATTAAGCTTGAATAGTCAAGCTTATGAACCAACTCTTTTTCAATCGACAACAAAGCTAAACCGTTCAATCTTTTCTATGACATAGTTGATCGAATGATAAGATTTGATCAACTTTAATTTTGAAAAGCTTTTCTCAGCAGAGGCAACAGTAACTGGTATGGTTAATAGAATTCTGTAAGCAACCCAAGCATTTGGGTAACTCTCTTCCATTTGCTTCACATAGTGCAATACATCCACTGCCCTCTTTGCCTCTTTTGGTATTGCTCTTTTCAAGTAGCTCAACTCATGGAATAGGTCACTTCCATTAACATCAGAGATATCACCATCTTTTAACAAAGTTTCAATATTCTTACAATAGTCTATCAAACTATTATTATCTATAAACTTCAATTTCTCCAACTTAAACAAAAATCCAATTTGATAGATATCACTTTTTTTCGTGTGTTTTTCTCTTTCCAATTTGATAGATATCACTTTTTTTTTTCTTTATATACATATTAAAAAAAAAAATTGGGGCTCTCAAAAATTTGGGGCTCTAGGCCTATGCCTCTTGGGCATATGCTCAAGGCCGGCCCTGGAAAGAAGTATAATAAGTATCATATATTTCCGTCGATACATACATTTTTTCTACTAAGAAAACTACAAAGTACTAAACTAAAAATTATATGACTACTAAAAAATGGCCTTTTGTGATGGTCTTAAATCCATCATATAAATTCAAAAAATCATCACAAAAGGTTTTTGTGATGATTTGAACCCTCCCCCATTTGGCAACTAAATAACAAGTATTACCACTACACCAAAGTCTAGATCACGATTATAATTTTAAAATAAAATATAAAAGAAAACATATGTGAGTTGACTTACTAAACAAAATTAGTCCAACATAAGATTTGGTGATTGCAATGACAGTCACAAATACTCTATAATGATGGTCAAATTAGTCATCGCTGAGGGCCATAATATATTTTATTGTTTCACAAGATTCTATCTTTTTTAATGATTGTTATGATCGTCATAAAATATTATTTTGATTATTTTTCATTAAAATATTGGTGATAACTTAAATGCAATCACAAAAATGGTATATTCCTTAAGTGATGGCTTAGTGCATTATAAAAAAGAAAATTTATGTTGCATGAAAAATTTGGTGATTGACATGGTCATCACAATTATAATACATTGATGGAAAAATTAACCATCAATAAGAACCATCATATATACTACTATTTTGCGATTGCTAAAAAAGTTTATCACAAATTATTATCTTTTGTGATTGTTTTTAAAAACTGTCACAAAGTTCTGTCATGTATTTTTATTTTTCTAATAGTGAACTTAATATAAATAAAATAAATTGAATGAGAAAGTTGAGACTTCTTAATAATAATATTCTATTAAATGTTAGAATAATTATCATTAGGAAATAATTTAAAATATTTTATAAATGGATTACTTTAATTTAATTAAAAGTACTTATAACATTTAAATATTATTTAATTAAGAGTGCATGAGTTATATTTTACTTTACATATTTATTGTTATTTTTAAGTTAAAATTTATATTTTCTAGCTTGGGCCAACTATATGTATGAGAATTTTTTTAATGCCCAAATGGGTTGGACTTTTGAGTAAAATTAGCACATTCATTTAATTAATTTTTTTCTTTCTCAATTTTACTACTGTGCACCCTAGGAGTTTTTTAGTTATAGAAAAGAAAGTTAAAGAAAAAAAGAAGGGAAGAGAAGAGAAAGTTTTACTTTCTTTTCTCTAGCTTTCTTTTCAAAATCGAGAAGAAATTTTTTGACTCAAAATGCATTTACTTTTCTTAGCTTTCTTTTTTTTTTTTTTATTAAAAAACTCAAAGCTTTCTTTTATTAAAAAACTCAATGACATCACTTATTTTTATTTTCCTTCGTTTTCTTTTTTCTTTTTCTTTCCAAATTAAAACTCAAAAGTCATTTTGTACTGTTTAAGTATTTGACAACAACTTAATTTTTGACTTTTAAATCCTTATTAATAAGTAACAATTTCTAACTTATCTAAAAATGACTTATAAATCATTATTAATAAGTTAGTTTGACCAAATGTAATGTTCATCCCCTCTTCTATTTTGCTAAAGTACATATTTATCATTCCAAAATCCAACCTAATATCTATTTCTTCTCCAACGTAAACAAACATGTAATAAAAAATGTTAAGACAAAAATGTCAACGCCTATATAAATAAATAAATATATATAATTGATACAATACAATAATATATATATATATATATATATATATATATATATATATATTAGCAGGTATTATATTTATAATATAACATTAAACATATAAAATTATAAAATATAATATAATATGTACATATATAATATTATATAACATAATATATTATTAATATGTATTATATTTATTATATTATAATATTATATATATATATGTATATTATAATATAATATAAAATATAAAATATTATAACACATAAAATAATATATGCATATATAATATTATATGCATATATAATATAATATATTATTAATATGTATTATATTTATTTTATATTATATTATATTATATTTTTAATACAATATAATATATTTATTTGTTTAATGTTTTATTTAATAAAAAATGATGATTCTTATGATATGATATTGAATCAATATATGTATTTTTTTATTAATATTTTTTTAGTAATTTTTATATTTTGTTTTAATGTCATTATCAGCCGAATACCTTCATAACTTATTTTAATTTAATTTCTGACTTGCAAGTCAATCGGGTGTCGAATACTTTTACTTATAAGTTAAACTTAAAATGACTTATAATTCAACTTAAATTTTAACTTTAAGTCATTTTAAAATAAGTAGTTGCGGATCGGGTGGGTTCTCTTTTTTTGATTTAGAGCACTGCCGTCTTGAAAACTTAAATGATCTCTCTATATTCATTTCCTGACCTTTCTAATCTCTTTATCTTGTGTTTGATAAATTGGTGATTAAGATCTGAATGATTATGATGTCTTAATAAATTAGATCATTTGAATGGTTATGAGGTTTGAATCTAAAAAACTGTTTGATAACTAAAAAGTAAGTTGTCTCTTAATGACACTATTTTACTATTTTAAAGGGTAAATTTTTATTTAATAATTTTAAATATTCAATTTAATAAAAATGAGTGAATAATATTGTTGAATATATTTATATAAAAAAAAATTATCAAAAAAATTTCATTAAGAGGTACCTCTTAATTATTAAGATTTCATTTTCTGTCTTACCGATTAAGAGGCATTCAGAGGTAACAAAAAAAAAAAAACACCATCATGTCTCTTAGCGAATAAGAGGCAGTCCATTAAGAGGCAATCAGATGTAAACAAACAGCACCTAAGTCTAACCTAGACTCTTCACACCCTCACGGATGTTTTCTTCTTCTTCTTTGTTCTCCACCAATTTTTCTTACTTCCTTGTCCTTGATTTTTTGTCTGTGAGTAGCAAAAATTGAAAAAATAGGGTTTCAAAGGGAACCAGGGGGCGAGGGGGTCATATGACCCCCTTGGAATATGAAGTCTATGAATATTGGGATGTGTATAATTTAAAATATCTTATTAATTTGGAATGGGTATTATAGGTGCGCTTAAGGTCTATGAATATTGAGATGGGTATAATTTACTATATTCTTTCTATTAATGTTTATCTTTATTAATTGTTATTTAAATTTTTATACTTAAGAATAATAAAGAAATAATTGTTTAAATATTTACTTAAACAATCATTTAACAATAAGAATTGAACGTAAAAAAAAGTAACAATTAATATTATGTCAATGACCTACTTGCCAACTTTTCCTTCTCATTTTCAGACAAACGAGAAGCTTTCTCATGTTCTTCCAGCTATAATAAATTAACAATATTACGATAAGATAAAATAATGTTAAATAAGTTTGATGATTAATTAATTAATATTGCACTCATTTGTCTTACTGACTTAATCATACCTTTGTATCAATTTTTTGTAAATGAGAATATCTTAATTCATTTTCTTGCTTTTAGTGGATCCTCTCAGTTGTCTCCAACGAAGATGACCAGAAACCACAATATAAGGTTTTGAATATATTATATTATAATTTATAATTTATCTATAAAAGTAGCTAATCAGTTGACTAAAAATTTCAAAGTCTGATTAATAGTCCCATAGTTCGGGGGAAATTAAAAAATATATATATGTATATGTATTTAAAACCATTAGACTCGCAACTAAAAGGTTGACAAGGATTGGAATAGAATGTTGTGAAATACTATAATTGGCTAAAATGAATTTGAAAAAAGCACTCCAAGCGTCAATAAATAATTTTTTTTACTGATGTATTTTGACCCTCTTCTAAAAATATTCCTGTTCCGCCACTGTTCAAAACAAAGATGGAGTTAAAGGTTTTGTGATTTTAAAAGTTTGGGAATAATATTTTGAGGTTAAAATTAAGTAAATCATGGTAAGATGATACATGCATTTGAAGGAGTTTTGATATTATTGTTTTCTCTATTTCTTTTCCATAGATCTTTTTTTCTCTCATTCAAATCTCTACTTAGAGAAAAGAAGAGATAAATCTCTTTCTTTCATTAAAGTTGGGTTGCGGAAGCAAGAGAGTGTTACGAATTTACTAGTAATTGACAAAAAACTGAAAGGAAATAACAAGGAACAAAAAGAGAATTTTTCATAGATATTTTGATAAGCCAGAATACATCATAAGGACTGATATATACTCGGTCAGTACAGCAACTTCAGCACAAAACAGACTACTCCACTAAAAAAGGCTAAAAACAATGCATAACAACTTTCTTCCAACAAAACTCTGTGTTTGATGCCAGCCCAATAGCTATGCTCTAATAGCTCTGAAATGGTTAATTCAACTTATTGATTACTAACCCATCCTGACAATCCCCATTGCTTACAGAGATCCTTGTCCTCAAGGATCAAAATCTGGATACCTTTCCTTCAACTTACTCCATTCTTCCCATGTTGCATCTTCAGGAATACTATTAGACCACTGAACTAAGACCATGGTTGCTGGTCTTTGTCCTTTCTTCACCAGACGCCTGTCCAAGACAGCCACAGGTACAGGCCTTAGCTCTCCTGCAGTGTTAGTTTGTGGTAACTCAGTTTGAATCACCTTAGTTTCTCCAATTTTCTTCTTTAGCTGCAATACATGGAAAACATTATGTATTTTGGCATTGTGGGGAAGCTGTAATTTGTCGGCTACTTGTCCAATCCTCTGGATCACACTATAAGGCCCATAGTACTTTGCAGCTAGTTTGAAATTCCTTCTCTGTGCAACTGTCATTTGTCGATAGGGTTGTAACTTCAAGTAAACTATATCCCCTTCCTTAAACTCCCTTTCAGTCCTTTTCTTATATGCATAAAGCGTCAGTCTTTCTTGAGATTTCTGCAGATTTTCCTTTAATAACTGTTGGACTCCTTCCCTTTCCTTTACAAATTCTGCTATCAAGGGGTTACTGCTTGAACCCGTTGATGATAATTGATGATTGGTGGGTTAATTCCATAAAGAGCTTTATAAGGAGTCATCCCAGCTGCTGAATGAAAAGAGGTGTTATACCACCATTCGGCCATAGGCAACCATTTACTCCATTGAGCTGGCTTGTGACTGGTCATACACCTCAAGTACATTTCAATACATTGATTAACCCTTTCAGTTTGGCCATCCGTCTGAGGGTGGTAAGCTGTGCTCAGCTTTACTTGAGTTCCCATAGCCTTGAATAGCTCTAGCCAGAAATTGCTCACGAAGATTTTGTCCCTATCAGAAATGATGGTTTTTGGAGGACCATGTAACTTGACCACCGAATCCAACACCATTTGTGCTACCTGTGTTGCTGTAAATGGGTGTGTTAGAGCCATTAAGTGACATCCTTTAGTGAACTTGTCGACCACTACAAGGATCACATCTTTACCATCTGATTTAGGCAACCCTTCCACAAAATCCATAGTTATGACTTCCCATGCTTGGTTGGGAATAGGGATAGGCTGTAATAGCCCAGGTGTTGGAACATGCTCCCCTTTACTTCTCTGGCAAATCTCACACTTGGCAATTAATTCAGTCAAATCTTTTCTTAACGTAGGCCAATAGAACAATAGTTCAACCCTTTTGATTGAGGCTGTTCTACCCTGAGTGTCCCCCTTCAGGGCTGCTATGAATTTGTTCCATGACTTTCTCCCTCAGATTTCCAGTGCTGCCCAAGTAAATCTTGTTATCCTTTTTGAGAATTCCCTCATGTAGCTTGTAACTGGGACTGCTATTTGGGTCTATCAAGAGTTGGGCCATTAGTTCTTGTGCATCAGGGTTCTCTTCTAGACTTTCAGCAACCTCAGTACTTCAACTAGGGGTGACTGATTGTATGACTGCACAGCTGCCTTCCACATCTTCCTTCCTGGATAATGCATCTGCTACCAGATTTTCCTTACCGTTCTTGTAGTGTATAACATAATCAAAGCCCAACATTTTTTATAACCATTTTTGTTGTACCAAGGTTGTTAACTTTTGTTCCATAAAGTATTTCAAAGCTTCATGATCAGTTTTGATGATGAATTGTTGTCCCAATAGGTATGTCCTCCATTTTTGAACTGCCATGATAATTGCTAGCAATTCCTTTTCATAAGTTGACAAGCCCAGGTGCCTTTGAGAGAGAGCCTTACTTAAAAAGGCCAATGGTCTACCATCTTGCATTAGAACTGCCCCCACCCCTGTGTGACAAGCATCTGTTTCCACCACAAAAGCTTTAGAGAAATTGGGCAAGGCTAGCACTGGAGTATGGGATAAAACTGTCTTAAGTTTCTGAAAAGCTTTTTCAGCCTCCTCACTCCAATTGAATGCTCCCTTCTTAAGTAGGTTAGTCAATGGCTTACTGATAATGCCATAGTGTTGAACAAATCGTCTGTAGTAGCCTGTGAGGCCCAGAAATCCCCTTAATGACTTTAAGGATTTAGGCCTGGGCCATTGCATCATTGCCTCTACCTTACTCTCATCAGCAGCTACCCCTTGCTCACTAATGACATGCCCCAAATATTCCACTTGTGGTTGTGCAAAAGTGCATTTGGATTTCTTCACATAGAATTCATGATTCCTCAATACTTCAAACACTTGTTGCAAGTGCTTTTCATGGCTTTCCAATGAGGGGCTGTACACTAAAATATCATCAAAGAAAACCAATATACAAATTTCCTTAGGTAGGGAGCAAATACCTCATTCATTACACACTGAAAGGTGGCTGGTGCATTGGTCAAACCGAATGGCATAACCAAAAATTCATAGTGCCCATGATGAGTGTTGAATGCTGTTTTTTGTGTATCCTCTGCCCTTACCCTAATCTGATGATACCCACTCCTTAGGTCCAATTTTGTATAGAACTTACTTCCTTTTAGCTCATCCAGCAGTTCTTCTATAATTGGGATAGGGAACTTATTCTTTATGGTTATACTATTCAGAGCTCTATAATCCACACAAAACCTCCATGTGTTGTCTTTCTTTTTGACCAACAAAACTGGTGAAGCAAAGGGAGAAGTGCTATGTTTGATAATTCCACTGACAAGCATCTCCTTAACCATTCTTTCAATTTCAGTCTTTTGAATATATGGATACCTGTAAGGATTTGAATTCACAGGTTTGCAGCCAGGTATGATGGGAATGTGGTGATCTTGCAACCTTAAAGGAGGTAACCCTTGTGGCTCCTTGAAAAGGTCATTATAGGTTGTTGCTAATTCTATTACCCTTGGAATCTTGTCCTGAAAGTCTGCAGCTCCTTCAATTGCTGTCAACTGAACCAAAAAATAAGTTTCTTCCTTGGGCTTCCAATTGAACTTATCTGTTAGCTGCACTGAATAGAATTGTTTTGGGTCTCCTTGATCTCCTAGCACCATCTTCTTACCCTCCCAATGTATTATTACTTCTCTCCTTTCAAAATCCAAACTGATGGGACTAACAGTTTGCATCCATTGGATCCCTAGCACTGCATCATATCCTCCTAAGGTAATAACATACATAGGGGCTTGAAACTCTCCTTGGGCCAACTTCCATTTAAGTTGAGCAATCTTCCTGTCACACTTGATAGATTCTCCATTGGCAACTGTAACTTTAATGGGGCTACACGGCTCAGTAGCCAATTGGAGTTTCTTAACCAAACTTTGTGAAACAAAGTTATGAGAAGATCCACTGTCCAGCAACATATTAATAGCTTTATTTTTAACCTGTCCTTGCAATTTGATAGTGTGAACCCCATTAGTTCCTGTGATGGCATGAAGTGACACTCCACACTCAATCTGTAGCAATTCCCCTTCCTCTCCTTCTACTACAACAGCTATTTCTTGTTCTTGTTCTTCTGTAGTTAATTTTTCTTCTGTAGTTAATATTTCTTCTTCCTCAGTTATCATTTTTGTTTACATTTGTGTTCTTGTGTATACACTTCATCACAGTGGTAACACAACCCTTTGTTCCTCCTTTCTGCCATTTCTGATGTGGTCAGTTTTTTAACCGGAAAAGATCTTTGCCCTGTACCTATTTTAGTTGTCTGAACTGGTTCTCCCCTGGTAGTGAAGTTTGGTTTGCTTCTTTGCATTTGGTTTCCCCCTATAACTTTTGATGTACCTTGTGCCCTTCTGTCTAGAGATTTTAAGTAAACTTCTTGTCTCCTGGCTTGATTAATGGCATCTCTCAAGGTTTGGGGCTTCATCAGATATAAGGCATTAGCAATCTCGTCCCTTAAACCACTGAGAAAACTTTCAATAAAGTACTCTTCAGTGCACCCCCTATTCTGGAACAACATATGTGTTTTCAGTTCCTCAAACCTCTTAATGTAGTCATCCACCTTCCCTCTTTGCACCAACTTATTAAATTGCCCTACTGTTGGGTTTGTGGGGGTCCAAACCCATGAGGTCTTTTAGACAAAAGTCTAATTGGAAAAGGAATTAAGGGAATATATATCTCTTATATGGAAAAGGATTTGGGAATGGTGTGAGTTCCCAAGCCAACATGAATTAGGATTCTGGAAGTATATATATTATATTAGAAAGCTTTGAGTGGGTTTTTTCAATCCAAGATCAACTTGGATCAACTCAAGGAGTCTATATATATACATGGACTTGTGATGTAGTAGTACACACAAAAAGAACAAGTAATCAGAATTTTGAGTGCTCTGTTTTGAGATTAATACTCGGAATAGAGAGAACGAAAAACTGTGAGAATTGAGAGAAAATTGAGAGGGTTTTTGTGAAAGTTTATTCACAAATTGTCATCATCCGTTCGGGTTAATTAATTGCTTGAAGACTTTAATTAATTCGAAGGTTCTAGTGGTGAGGTAATTTGAGTTTTCACTCTAATTGAGGTATTCTTGTATTCTTTCAATTTCTTAATATTTCAAGTTTTTAGTTATAAAACTTGGAAGGGATATTTGTATTCACAGTTGATTATAGTGAAATTGTTCGGAGTTCGACCTGTGGTTTTTACCTCTTAATTTTAGAGGGTTTTCCACGTAAAATTTGGTGTCTTGTGTTTGATTTATTATTGTGATATTATTTTCTGGTTTATTTAATTTTTCAAAGACAGTTATAATTGGAGGAGTTTTTCCAACAAAGTGGTATCAGAGCAAGGTTCTTTGCGCGGTGGGTCTTTGATAAATTAAATGGATGAATCAAGTGGCGCCATGATTAAATTGACATCATCTAATTTTTCGATATGGAAGCCTAGAATGGAAGACATCCTTTACTGCAAGGATTTGTATGATCCACTGGAGCTTAAGGGGAAAAAGCCAGTGGACAAGACCGAGGCTGATTGGAAAAAGATGAACAGAAAAACGATCGGTCACATCAGACAGTGGATCGATCAAAGTGTGTTCCACCATATTTCGCAGGAAACGGATGCTTATACACTGTGGACTACATTAGAGTCCATGTACGAGAAAAAGAATGCTCAGAATAAAACCTTTGTGATTCGAAAGATTGTGAACCTGAAGTATAAAGATGGTAGTAGTGTATCCGAGCATATGAGTGAGTTCCAGGGATTGGTGAACCAGTTGTCTACCATGAAGTTGAATCTTGAGGATGAGATTCAGGCATTGTTGCTTCTCAGTTCATTGCCTAACAGTTGGGAAACTTTAGTTGTGTCACTAAGCAATTCAGCTCCGGAAGGAAAGATAACCATGCAGATGGTCAAGGACAGCATACACAACGAGGAAACAAGACGAAAGGAGCAGGGTTTGAATTTTGAGACACAAACACTTGTGGCAGAGAACAGGGGTAGAAGTAACTTCAGGGGATCTCACAAGGGAAACTTGAATCGCAGTAAAAGCAAAAATTCCAGAAATCATAGGAGCAAGACAAATACAAGAGAAGGTGCTACATACAGGTGTTTTCATTGCAACAAGGAGGGTCACTTCAAAAGAAATTGCAAGATCTGGTTAGCCAAGCAGAAAACTGGTGAGCAAGGAAAAGTTGAGGAGAAGAATACTGCAGCTACAGTTACTGAGGATGTTGTGCTTCTTTCGTTCGGGGAAGAAGAATGCTTACATGTTGTTGATCAGAAGATTGATTGGGTTATTGATACAGGTGCTTCGTATCACGCTACTCCCAAGAAAGAATTCTTCACCACGTACAAAGCCGGAGACTTTGGGTTTGTGAGGATGGGTAACACTGATCAGTCCAAGATTGTTGGAATTGGTGATGTTTGCATACAGACAGATGTAGGCTGTACTATTACTTTGAGGGATGTGAGACATGTTCCAGATTTGCGCCTCAACTTGATTTCGGGTATGGCCTTGGACAAGGAAGGCTATGAGAATCACTTCGGCAGCGGAAAGTGGAAGCTTACCAAGGGTACTATGGTAGTCGCTAGAGGTACTGCTTGTTGCTCATTATACAAAACTCATGTGAAAGTGTGTTCTAGCGAGTTTAATGCATTTGAAGATGAATCTTCACCGAATCTGTGGCATAAAAGGCTTGGGCACATGAGTGAGAAAGGGTTGCAGATGTTAGCAAAGAGGTCCCTCATTCCTTTTGCTAAAGGTACTGTACTAAACCCTTGTGATTATTGTTTATTTGGTAAGCAGAATAGAGTTTCTTTTAGCAGCTCCTCTAAAAGAAAATCTGAGTTACTTGAGAGAGTATATTCTGATGTATGTGGTCCCATTGAGGTTGAGTCATTAGGTGGTAATAGATATTTTGTTACTTTTATTGATGATGCTTCACGTAAGGTGTGGGTGTTTTTGTTGAAAACAAAAGACCAAGTATTCCAGCATTTTCAGAGTTTCCATGCTATGGTTGAAAGAGAGACTGGAAAATTATTGAAGTGTCTTCGCAGTGACAACGGAGGGGAATACACTTCAAAAGAGTTTGCAGCATATTGTGTGAAACACGGTATTCGACATGAGCAGACAGTTCCTGGCACCCCACAGCATAATGGTGTGGCTGAGAGAATGAACCGCACTATTATTGAGCGAGTCCGATGCATGTTGAGAATGGCTAAGCTGCCTAAGTCATTCTGGAGTGAAGCTGTTCGTACCGCTTGCTACCTGATTAATAGATCTCCATCAGCACCGTTGGACTTTCAGATTCCAGAGAAGGTTTGGAGTGGTAAGGATGTGTCCTATTCTTATTTGAGGGTATTTGGGTGCAAGGCTTTTGCACATATCCCCAAGGAACAACGATCGAAGCTTGATGACAAATCTACTCCATGTGTGTTTGTTGGCTATGGAGATGCAGAATTTGGGTACAGGTTATGGGATCCAGTTCAGAGAAAATTGTTCAGAAGCAGAGACGTGGTGTTTCATGAGCACCAGAATTATGAGGATTTTGATAATGTTACACAACCTAGGAAAAATAAAGTTCCAGACCTCAGCGGAGTTCCTTCGCCATTACAGAATGCCACAGTTGGAGAAGGAGGTCAGAATGAAGATGTGACTGATACAGAGTTGCACGATAGTGATGGATCAGATGCAGAGAGTGTTGAGCAGGGGGAGCAACCCCCTCAACTTGATATTGAAGAACCTCAGCTAAGAAGATCTACCAGAGAACATGTGCCATCAGTCAGGTATCCTTCGTCTGAATATCTTTTAGTTGCTGAGGAGGGGGAGCCAGAAACTTTTCAGGAAGTTAAGACTCATAAAGAGAAGAACAATTGGCTGAGAGCTATGCGGGATGAGATGGATTCGTTGCACAAGAATCACATTTATGAGCTGACTACACTTCCGAAGGGCAGGAAAGCATTGAAGAATAAATGGGTGTTCAAGCTGAAAAAGGATGGTGAAAAACTAGTGAAGTACAAGGCTCGATTGGTGGTCAAGGGTTTTGCTCAAAAGCAAGGTATTGATTTCGATGAGATTTTTTCTCCGGTTGTAAAAATGACCTCTATTCGAGCAGTGTTGGGGTTAGTAGCTAGTATGGATCTTGAGCTTGAGCAACTAGATGTGAAAACTGCATTCCTTCATGGTGATTTGAAGGAGGAAATCTACATGGAGCAGCCAGAGGGATTTGAAGTTAAAGGGAAAGAGCACTTGGTTTGCAGGTTGAAGAAAAGTTTGTACGGCCTGAAACAAGCCCCAAGGCAGTGGTACATGAAATTTGATTCATTCATGATGGATCAAGGTTATAGCAGAACAATTGCAGATCATTGTGTGTATGTTAAAAGTTCCCGGATGATAACTTCGTTATTTTGTTGTTATATGTAGATGATATGTTGATAGTCGGGCAAGATGGTAATATGATTCGTAGGCTCAAGGGTGAGTTATTCAAGTCCTTTGATATGAAGGACTTAGGCCCGGCTAAGCAGATTTTGGGCATGAAGATTGCTCGTGACAGAAAAGCTAAAAGATTGTGGTTGTCACAAGAAAAGTATGTTGAACGAGTTCTTGCAAGGTTCAACATGGGTGATGCTAAGCCAGTTAGCACACCACTGGCCAATCATATTAAGTTGACAAAGCGTATGTGTCCTTCTACTAAGGAAGGGAGAGATGATATGGCAGCAATTCCCTACTCCTCTGCTGTAGGGAGTCTTATGTATGCGATGGTTTGTACACGGCCAGATATTGCTCATGCAGTTGGCGTTGTGAGCAGGTATTTGTCAAATCCTGGTAGAGAACATTGGGAGGCAGTTAAGTGGATTCTCAGATACTTGAAAGCTACTTCCAGTTTGTGTTTGGGGTTTGGTGGTTCGAGTCCAGTCTTGGAGGGTTTTACAGATGCAGACATGGCAGGTTCTGAAGAGAAGAAGTCTACTTCAGGGTATTTATTTACTTTTGCAGGGGGAGCTGTATCATGGCAATCCAAATTGCAGAAGTGTGTTGCCTTGTCTACAACTGAGTCAGAATACATCGCCGCTACGGAAGCAGGCAAGGAGATGTTATGGTTGAAACGATTTCTCCAAGAGTTGGGTTTGACACAGGATGAGTATGTGGTTTATTGTGACAGTCAAAGTGCAATTGACTTGACCAAGAATGCCACGTATCATAATCGTACCAAACACATTGATGTTCGTTATCACTGGCTTCGAGAAGTGATGGAAAATGAATTGATGAAAGTGAAAAAAGTTCATACCGACGAGAACCCCTCAGACATGTTGACAAAGGTTGTAACTCGCGACAAACTAGAGTTTTGCAAGGAGTTGGTCGGGATGGACTCCAAGTGACGGAGTCACGGTGAAAGCCTCCTCTCATGGATTTGGAGGGGGAGATTGTTGGGTTTGTGGGGGTCCAAACCCATGAGGTCTTTTAGACAAAAGTCTAATTGGAAAAGGAATTAAGGGAATATATATCTCTTATATGGAAAAGGATTTGGGAATGGTGTGAGTTCCCAAGCCAACATGAATTAGGATTCTGGAAGTATATATATTATATTAGAAAGCTTTGAGTGGGTTTTTTCAATCCAAGATCAACTTGGATCAACTCAAGGAGTCTATATATATACATGGACTTGTGATGTAGTAGTACACACAAAAAGAACAAGTAATCAGAATTTTGAGTGCTCTGTTTTGAGATTAATACTCGGAATAGAGAGAACAAAAAACTGTGAGAATTGAGAGAAAATTGAGAGGGTTTTTGTGAAAGTTTATTCACAAATTGTCATCATCCGTTCGGGTTAATTAATTGCTTGAAGACTTTAATTAATTCGAAGGTTCTAGTGGTGAGGTAATTTGAGTTTTCACTCTAATTGAGGTATTCTTGTATTCTTTCAATTTCTTAATATTTCAAGTTTTTAGTTATAAAACTTGGAAGGGATATTTGTATTCACAGTTGATTATAGTGAAATTGTTCGGAGTTCGACCTGTGGTTTTTACCTCTTAATTTTAGAGGGTTTTCCACGTAAAATTTGGTGTCTTGTGTTTGATTTATTATTGTGATATTATTTTCTGATTTATTTAATTTTTCAAAGACAGTTATAATTGGAGGAGTTTTTCCAACACCTACCAAATTTTTATGTCCCCCTTTTGCGAATCTATAGCAAACATGGTATGCAAGTTCCTCCCATGATAACCCAGGTTTTTCATCTTGCAGGGATTGGTACCATATATCAGCTTCTCCTTCAAGGTACAAAGCAGCATACAACACCCTGGACCTGGAATTCATCATAGAATTAAGTTGAAAAAATTTATCACAATCCTTCAACCACCCTCTGGGGTCTTTTCCATCGAAGTGTGGGAAATCCATCCTTGGTATGGATAATGGCAGGAAGGAATTTGTGTTTTGTCTGGAGTTAGTTCCTTCTGTAGAATGATACCCTGGGTATGAGCCATATAAGGGAGAGGTTTGATTGTATCCAGGATAAGTTGGTATTGGATTATAATTTTGTGTGGAATTGAATACATTATATGAAGGTATAGCCATGGAATACTGGTTGTTGAGCTGAGATTGAGCATAACTGGTGGGATGCGTTGGTGATGGATGTACTGAGGCACTGTAAGGTAAACTAGCGAATAGTGAGTTTGGAGGATATGAAAAAGTATTCGTAGGAATCACTGGATTTGTTTTAACACTGGTGGTGAAAATGGGTACCGAATTTCCCATAGTTCCCAAAGCATCTGAGTAAGGGTACCAACCCAGTAGAGGTATAGTAGGAGATGGAATTCTGATTGTGTTTGGAATTGTTGGAGCGACACCCAGAGTCCTATTAACTGGTTCAGGTATTGTTACTATAGGTGGTATTTGTGTGTATTGTATAGGAGCTGAATTGGTTTGGGTACTCATTCCAGGTCTGGGACACTGTCCTAATAGTAGTGCAGAGGAATTGGTAGCTAGAGAGGTTTGTATTTGTTCCAAATTGCAGGTTTGGTATGGAATTTGTTGCTGATGAAGACGGTATGGGTGGCTCAAGAGGTGGGGACATTGTTATAGAGTTTGGGTTAAGTGTATTTACCTCAGATACTGCAGATGCAGATTTCTCCTTCTTCTATCTATGAAAAACCTCCAAGGCTTGAGTAATTTTCTGAGCTATTTCTTCACTGGTCGATTGTAGCTTCTGATGGATTTGAGCGATTTGCTCCCCCATGGCTCCACATTGTGTTGCAGTCTGATTGAGGTTCTTAGTCATTGTCTCCTGCATCTGATCCATCCTGCCTTCCATGGTTTTGAGCTCCTTCTCATGTTTTTGAAGACTCGCTTTAGCAGAGGGTTCTGCCATTGATGGCCCAAGAGTTGCTTTGATACCACTTTGTTACGAATTTACTAATAATTGACAGAAAACTGAAAGGAAATAACAAGGAACAAAAAGAGAATTTTTCATAGATATTTTGATAAGCCAGAATACATCATAAATACTGATATATACCAAGTCAGTACAGCAACTCCAGCACAAAACAGACTACTCCACTAAAAAAGAGACACGTGGCTAATGCTAAAACAATGCATAACAACTTTCTTCCAACAAAACTCTGCGTTTGATGCCAGCCCAATAGCTATGCTCTAACAGCTCTGAAATGGTTATTTCAACTTATTGATTACTAACCCATCCTGACAGAGAGATGCCGGCCCAGTTAAAACATACCGTCGGTTTGCCCGGTTCTAAGAAAAACCGACCGGTTTATACGGTTTAGTCCGGTCCAAATTCACATCCTGTCTTTTTGTAGAACCATACCGGTTATAGCTCCAGTTCCCGATTAAACCGGTCAAACCGGACCGACTTAATTCTTAAGTTTTATATTTCTTTTAATTAATATATTTTTATATAATATTTTGAATAGAATAAATAGTATTATGTTGACTTAACAGGCTATTTTGTTTTTTACATATTAATATTTTGGATTTTTTAAAATTTTATTTATTAATTATTTGTTTTTAATGATTAATTTTTTTAAAAAATTATTCTTTAAGTTAATTTTTTAAAAAAATTATTCTTTAAGTTAATTTTTTTTGTATATTTATTTATGATTTAGATTCTTTAAATGTTTTTTGAGCTATTTATGTTCACATTTCTTATTTTTGAGCTATTTATGTTACAATTGTGTAACTATATTCTAAAAAACTTATTAAATTGTTATTACTTGTGATTTCTGTCTTAAAAATAGACGGAAGTGTCGAGTAGACTAACATTTGTCAGGTGATAATGAGATGGCATATGCGGTCCACGCCTACCTGGATCTGGAGGGAAATATCCTCTAATGACATCGAACCATCAGTTTCTTTGTATTTCATTGCACGAACAACATTTTTAAGCAAAAAAATTCTAGGAGAAATTCTAGGTTTCCTTTATTCGGAAGTACGGAAATTTCATGGTTCTAAAATCAATTGAATATGCCAATTATGTAAAATCAGAGATAAAAAAAGAAACTAGGTATTTCTTTTTATTCAAACACCATGTTGACAATGACAGAATCAGATCAGAAACAGAGCAATAAACAACACAAAAAAATAAATAAATTCAAAACCCCATTTTCACCTGTTAAATTAACAATCCAGATAATTCTTACAACAGATGAACTAATTAACAGAGCTTCAAGAAAATGAGCTAATCTAATTAATAAACAAGTTTGGATCTGATCTCAATATCTATAAACAATGAAAAAAACAAATTCAAAATTTTGTTTTACACAAAAAAGTTATGCATATACACACACACACACACACACACATATATATATATATATATATATGTATAAGTAAATATGGAGGGAAGAGAGCTTATTGGGTCTTGGAGAACTGGTTTTGTATAATCTGTAGCTAGCCTAAAAGGGGGATTTATCTTTCTCTTCACTTCATTTTCCCCATTGCTCCTTTTCATTGAGACCTTTGAAACCTTCATCTTTCAATCTACTCTCAAATTAGGGTTTAGAGTCTCCTCACTTTCTCTTTTCCCCCTCCTTCCCAACAGAGACTGAAGAATCAAACGTACCAAAGGAAAGGAGAATCGCAACAGAAAAGAGGAGAATTGAGGCCTAATTTTTTCCCCAATCTGAATTCTTACCTTCAATTGCTTTGATTTGTATTATGCAAGGATAATTGTCATGTGCTTGCCACATGATGATACACAAGGCAAAGTCCATGTACACATCAGCAATAAACATGAAGTGATATGTACGCTCACGACTTCCGTTTTTTTTTTTGACAAAAATTATAAGTAATAATCATTTGGTAAGTTTTTTAGAGTATAGTTACGCGATTGTAACAAAAAAAGTTTCAGTAACTACAATGAAAATTGTGACACCCCCAAATTCGGGTATTTCGTTTTCACAAGATTTGGTGTTCACTTTCTAAATAAATCATACATCTACCCAATAATAAAGAATTGTAAAGTAAATTACAACCTTCATAAATACTTAAATAGAATCTTCCTTGACAAAGGATTATAACTTGTCCCAAATAAAATTCCAAGGTTAACTAAACCTTGACATCAAATAAATAAATACAAAAATAAAATATCATCAACTAAGTCTTATTACAATTGAAGACAACAAGCCTTCACTTGTTCATCTTTCCTTTCTCATTATTTGTTGACGGCATGTCAACATTCTTGGCTTCAACTGCAAGGGATTGTAAAATATGCAAGAGTGAGCAAACAAAAGCTCACTTGAAATACAACAGTGATATGACATAACTGAATAACTTCGAAAGGTTTGAATGACATTACTTTCATCAAAATAAAGAATTGAATAATAATTCTTTCATCATTTTCAAAGTTCGAATATAGAATTTATCTGAGGGTCATACGACCTTGAACTATGTCCTAGGTTATAAATATTTCTATTTAAAACCTTTAACAGTCATTGAGACTATGAACCTTTAATTCGTACTTAGGGAGATCAGCCCTTCGTATCATGTATTGTGCACAAACATTCAACGTTTTCGCGTAGTAACCTCCCCTAATAAATGGGGTTGTTCATCTCAGTATTTGAATACAAGTCCGCACCAAAGAAAGTTTGATTTGGAGAGATAAAGGAACTTTGGTGTTTCAACTATCATCAACTAATGAGTAGTTGAATCGACTCACAATACTTTAACAGTTCGATAATATAAGAATTATGAATCAAATGTAAGATACAACAATAGATTTCATGATAACTAGGCATGCTTTAGAAATAACTTAAAGCATTCGATAGATCAAGTAGATCTTGCTTGAACAACTAAGTTAAGATCACATTACTTAAATAATACTTCAATACTTATTCTTTACGGATATTTGAATACAGTATAACTCATACAATACATAACGAGTTAAGAATTCGATATAGACTTGCATGATATAATGAGTAAGGGTTAGAGAACTTGTACAATGAAAAGTAACAAGTTTAGAGATAGGAAACTTGTGTAACGTAAAAGAATAAGGATTAGAAAACTTGCCTCAAGCGCAAGCTACACTTTAATAATTACAATCACTTCCACAATTACCCTACACATTACATTACGTTTAAAACGTCTATTAGTACCCAACTACAACGTTTAAATCGTCGAACTTCTTACTCAAGTCCAACCTAGAAACATGGTTACGACGTACGTCGATACTAATATACATACGTTAGGCTAAACTCACAATCAAGCACCTCATACACGCATAGCACTTTTACTATCATATTGCACCTTACGATAATAATATCCAAGCACACATATAATATAACAACATAAGACTTCAATCTATCTTAAACACATCAAAAGTATGTTATCTCATTACCTATTACACTTAACAAGTCATAAAAATAAGTTAGCTAAACAAACGCGGTATGAAAACTCAACAAAGCAAAACCACATTTCCCAGACAACAAGTTAATCGCTGGGGCGGGTCCCCCAAGGCTAAAAGCCCCGTTGGGGATGGGGCCCACTATTGGTGGGAACCCCCCAGCTTGCGAACGGCAGAGAAATAAGCCAATTTGACTTATTTCTTCAAACTGAAATCCGATTTTTCTCAACATGATGAACATAAAACTTGATAGCAACAAAATTTTAAACTCTTTAACATGATTATAACATATAAAATTCTTAAAACACATAATCAAAACCAAGTTTCCAGGATTTTTGAAGAAAACTATAATATCATGCGTTCTTGACAAAAATTGTTATTACGAATTCGTTTTCAATCAATCCATGTAATTCCAACTGTAATAACTCTAATTTTTAACATATTAACATAACCCATGATTAATTTAACCAATAATCAATAATCAAATCCCAATTTGATAGTTTCAAATATCATTTTTCAAAAATTAGTTTACAATAAATCATTATGAACATAATTCTTCTTGTTCATCGAGTTTACATGGGTTGAATTGTTGAAACAACTATATAACTCATATAATATCATGCTACAACACATATCACACATAAATTCATGTTCACATCAATTTTGTGAAAACAATTTTTACAGAGAGTTCTAAACTATGAAAATATTGAAGAACATAATTAAAACTTATGGAGTTCTAGGATTATACCCTTTTTCTAGCTTGGATTAGGAGAAGAGTTGAAGATGATGATGGTGTATTGTTCTTCTCTTGCTTTCTCAAAGCTTCTCTTCTTCTTCTCTGAGTATTCTCTCTAACTCTCTCTGTTTTCTTTCTTTCTTGTTTTCTAAAACTAACGTATCCTTTGTATAACATATATATCTTATATACATATATTATACATATAACTATATAAATCATAAAACTCCTATATATTAATTATATACACTAACTACTATTTAATATATAGGTTACAAGAATTTGAAAAGTCTAAGGCCATGTTTGGCAAAACAAAATTATTTTAAAAGCAAATTCTTTTATTAACTATGGCCATGTTTGGTAAAACTAGTTTAAAACAAAAGTAAGGGTCTTGTTTGGTAGAATCAATTAAAACTCCTTTTCAATTCTTTTAATAAATATTTAATGCATAGATTAAATGCTACACTTATTTAATTAAATTGCAACCTTCTAATTTAATTAAATATAAACTAACATTCATTAATTAATTAAAAATGCACATAATACTCAATTGTCACACTTGCAATTCTCTTATTAAACATAATTCATGTAACAATTAGTAATTAACTATACATACTTAGCACATAATATTATTCTAATTTAAATATTCTTATTTAAATTAGAATTATGCAACACCATTTCTTTCATATCAATTAAATAAATTCTATTGCACTTAATTATATTATCCACAACAATCACACACTTTATAAATTACATAATTTATTTATTTAGCTCAATAAATAAATTCAATAAAATATTTATTTAATTCAATAAATATTTATGATTAATATATAAAATTCTCATTCGTTACAATCTTTCCTCCTTAAAAGGATTCTGTCCTCAGAATCACAACATAAAAAAAAATCTCATCTATTACATTCTTCCCCCCTTAAAAGGATTGTCTCCAGAATCGATATATAAGGGGTTACACAAACAATTAAGCAAATAATTGAGGATACGATTTCCTCATTACATCTTCGAGTTCCCACGTGGCTTCTTCAGCACTGTGGTTCCTCCAGATTACCTTAACAGAAGGTATCACTTTATTCCTAAGTACTTGTTCCTTCCTATCAACTATTTGAACAGAAACCTCTTCATAAGTTAAGTCTTTATCAAACTGTAAAGGCTCGTATTCTATTACATGCTTATAATCGTGTTTGTAAGGTCGTAACACATAAATATGAAATTCGTTGTGTATGTTCTCTAGCTCCGGAGGTAACTCCACCTCGTAAGCTACTTCACCCACTTTTTGCAGTACCTCGAACGGTCCAATAAATCGGGGACTCAGCTTCCCCTTCTTGCCAAATCTAATCTTCCCCTTCTAGGGAGATAACTTCAGGAAAACGAAGTTTCCTGATAAGAATTCTCGATTCTGTCGATGTTGATCGGCGTATTTTTTTTATCTGTCTTGAGCAGCAACTAATCTTGTTCTGATTAGCTTCACAATTTTAGTAGTTTGTTGCACCAATTCCGGTCCCAACACCTGACGTTCACCGATTTCATCCCAGCACAAGGGAGTTCTGCATTTCCTGTCGTATAACGCTTCGTAAGGCGGTATGCCGATACTCGTGTAGTAACTATTGTTGTAGGCGAACTCCACCAACGGTAGATGATCATCTCAGCTTCCCTTGAAGTCCATTACGCAAGCTCTCAGCATATCCTCAAGCGTCTGAATCGTTCTCTTTCTCTGGCCATCGGTCTGAGGATGGTATGCTGTACTCATTCGCAATTGCGTTCCCAGACACTCTTGCAAACGTTTCCAGAAATTCGACATAAAACGTGGGTCTCTGTCGGACACAATTGACACCAGAACACCGTGTCGATAAATAACCTCCTTGATGTACAGCTTTGCCAATTGTTCTAAGTTGTACTTAATCCTGATCGGTAGAAAGTGGGTTGACTTCGTCAGTTGATCCACTATAACCCATATCGCATCAAATCCCTTCTGAGTCGCTGGAAAACCAACCACGAAATCCATCGTGATGTGCTCCCACTTCCACTCTGAAATTTCTAATGGTTGTAATAACCCGCTAGGTCTCTGGTGTTTTGCTTTGACTTTCTGGCAAGTTAGACATTTTGCAACGCATTAAGCAACGTCCCTCTTCATATTCGGCCACCAGTAATGGTGCCTGAGATCCTGGTACATCTTCGTACTTCCAGGGTGAATCGAATATCTTGAACTATGAGATTCGCTCAAAATCTCTTCTTTGACTTCTGGTACTGGCGGTACCCAGATTCTACCTTCAAATCGTAGCAGTCCTTCGTTATCGATCTTGAACTTGAACTCTTCGCCATTTGCTATTCTCTTCCGAATCTTCTTGCATTCTTCGTCGTGAAGCTGTGCTTCTTTCACTTTATCTACCAGAGTAGAACCAGTAGTAACTTGAAATAACTTCTCGCCCGATTCCTTTGAAAACTTCACTTCCAGTTCCAATCTAGCCATCTGTTCTATCAATTGATCCTGATTATTTAACATGTTCAGCTTCTCCCGACCTTTTCTACTCAAAGCGTCGGTGACGACGTTAGCTTTACCCGGATGGTAAAGTATCTCACAGTCGTAGTCCTTGATCAGTTCCAACCATCTCCTTTGGCGCATGTTCAAATCCTTCTGGGTAAAGATATACTTCAGACTCTTATGATCTGTGTATGTCTCACACTTTTCTCCATATAAGTAGTGTCTACATATCTTTAGGGAAAACAGTACTGCCGCCAGTTCAAGGTCATAAGTTAGATACTCCTTCTCGTAATCCTTCAGCTGACGTGACGCATAGGCAATGACCTTGCTGCTCTGCATCAGCACGTAACCTAATATGTGACGCCCCCAGAATTGGTCCAATCAACCCAACCCATTATAAGTCGCCAAATACATGGTACAGAATCCAAATACAATCTTTTATATCAAATAGTCGTGCAAAACACGACCACACAACTGTGAGTGTCAATATAGACATGTACAAAATATTAATATTCAAACTAAGTCCTCATTACATTTATTATCACACTTTTAAAATATATATATATAGTGAGGACTTCTACAGCTCTAACTCGGACCATCACTCCATTCCCCAACTAGTACCCGCAATATTCTCATTTCCTGATCACTGTACTATAACTAAACTATAAAAAATTTCAACTAAACAAATACGTCAAACTTTAGCCACGAGTCAATACGAACTTCAACATTGACCTCAAAGATTAAAAATAATAACTCTGGGGAACTTCAAAACAATGTATCATCCGAAACCCAACTTTACTTATCAATCTTACTTTATTCTCAACCCTTTGTGTGTGTGTGTGTGTATCCACCTGTATCAAACTAGTCAGACTACAGAAAAACTTATAAAATTGAAGCCTTAAAGGAGAAAGAAGAACTTAAACACTTGTTTTCCACAAATCTCAGTTAACACCAGCAGATAATATCAAAGGATCAAAAGGCTTTTTCTTTCTTATTTTTTTCTTTTCTCTGGTAAGTGCATTTTATGCTCCATCTTACCCGCGAGTGCGTTTTACGCTCCATCTCGCATGTCATGTGTTTATGAGTAAGTGCGTTTTACGCTCCATCTCAGCTCACCACATGAATCATCATCATTTTTCTCTTTTAATTAATTTTTTTTTTCAATCTTGCAAAATTTGCCTAAATCATTTCCCTTTTCTTAAACAATACAGCATATTAACTTTGAGTAGTGATCAAACAATTGAGAGAGTTCAAAATTTCTTCCCTAGACGTTCAATCAGATAAATTTCTTCCAAGTCGAAACTAGGTCGAACAAATGGATATGTGCTTAATAGTGAAGGGTCTCAAATAAAGTAGTGATCAATAAAGAAAACCTGAATTTAGATTACCCAATGTTTATCAGTCCTCCTAGAAGTTATCACAAAGAAATCAAAATTTTATCATTGGTCAAAAATCAAAGTCCAAATTAACTTATTTCTCGAGTGACACATCCTAAAACTACTCCCTTTTCGTAGGAAACACGATTGCACTTAGCATGTGCAACAAGCCTTTAAACCCCAAAGTTATCCTAAGTGGACGAGTTTTGTCTCGTGAGGGTTTACAGTGAATATACCCACAAAATTCAGAATAAAAAATTAAAAATTAAAAATTTTAGAAAATGTCTAAATGCTAATAATAATAAGAATAATAATAAGTATCCTAAATCCTTCCCCCACACTTAAAACTTACATTGTCCCTAATGTAAAGTAAAATGCAAAGAAAAGTAGAGAGATACTCCCCTATGGGTTGCCTCCCATGCAGCGCCTTTGTTTATGGTCGTTGTAGTATAGTGGTAAGTATTCCCGCCTGTCACGCGGGTGACCCGGGTTCGATCCCCGGCAACGGCGCCAAAATTTGGTGTGCTGTCGCAGACAACCAAAAATAAACCTTACTGCGAACGATAATAATGTAGTAGTGCAAGTAAGAGTCGATCCCACAGAGACTGATTAATCTATTTTTATATACTTTGTATTCCAAAAGAGGGAATTTTTTTTTAGTGTTGTTAATTAAAATAAACTAATGCGTAAAATAAGGTAACGAAATAAATCAAGAGAACAAACCTTGGGTTAAGTCAACTTCCACCTTAGAAACATACACTGATCATTGACTCAAGCATACACAATTAATATCTTGAATATTCATCGTTAGAATTAATTCCATGTCTTTCCTTAATTTTAGTTAGATAGAAACAAGCGATCTAAATAACCCTAACTACTAAACAACCTTAGACAAGCGCTAAAAGTTTAATATAGTAGAAGCTTTAAGAATTAGAAAAACCGATGAAGCTAAACAACACAAACACAAGCGGTTGCATTTAATTTAGTTGAATATTTTTCCTAAGATATAATAATCTCGTGATCTGCAGTTAATTATTAATCTTAGTTGCTTCGCAAATTAGAGTGACCAAACAATTACGGATTCGATATCTAATTTAGCATTAGATTTCAGTGAATAATAAACTAGTATGCATCCTAGCAATTAAACAAATCAATCATATAATTCAAGCACAGAAAAATAATCAATACTCAAAATAATAATTGAACAATTAAAATCAATTAGATCTCACAGTGTATTTAATCCAAGGCTTCCGTTTCCTTAATCCAATAACGAGAAATTAGCCGCACATGGCTATGAAAACACCAAGAATTATAGAGAGAAAAAGTATTTTTATTTAATAGATGAGATCCTATATGAAAGTATGAGGCCCCTTATTTATAACATTAAAATAACAGCCTTTTCCTATGCCCTAACTGCTCTCTATATTACTCCCGAATCCAAGTTGATGAAGGAAATCAGCATTGGTGTTACCGCCTCCCCGCTGGGGCGGGTCTTCCTTATGTGAATCTCCCGCTGGGGCGGGATATCTTACTGCCCAGCACCTTTATTTCCCTATTTCGTAGTCCACATATAATGAGTTGGCAAACAAATCGTGGGCCCACTTACAAGTTGCATGTATGATGAAACCGTGAGCTACTAGCAATAGGAATTCATGAAAGGTTTCAGTTTGGAATTTTCAAATCCTTCTCTAACTTGTAATATGTCAAAGGCATGGCCCCCATATGAGCTGGACAAATTTTTATTTAAACTTAGTTCGTGGCCCACTTGTTCCATTATTCCACGTAGCTGCAAATTGATCCTTGTTTACTTATTTTAAGCCCATTTCGTTCCCTTGGTTTATTTGTACCTGAAATAAAAATATAAGAACAATGAATGTATTTAGGTACAAAATAAATATAAAAGATTAAGTATTAAGAGAATAAAATCTAACATATTTCATTCTCATCAGGCTTCTTTAATTTATTTTGAATTAAATTGTAATCAGACTTTATGTGATGTTTTTATTTTCCGCAGTTAATGTTATGTCAAGGTTAGAGTAAACCTTGGGATTTATTTTAAAAAGTTGTAATCCTTTTTATAAAGAAGTTTTTATTATTTTTAAAGGTTGTAATTTATTTTGCAATTACTTTATTATTGGGTCGATATATGTTATATTTAGAAAGTGTACACCAAATCATGTGGAAATGAAGTACCCGGATTTGGGGGTGTCACACATTCTCGACCACCTATGGTAGCCGGCGCCGGTGATTCAGCCGCCAGCAACAGAAGAGGAGGAATCATGGGCCTCGTCGTTGTCCGCATCGAAGATGATGAACCGCAGCGCCTCTGAGTGGGCATTCCAGCGATATCTCCGGGAGGCGTCCGCATTGGATTCGTCCTCTCTTCTTCCTTCCTCGTTGAAGCCTTTAACCGCCGACAATGAAGTGGTTGAGATCGAGAACAATTGTAATCCAAGTACGGCGGTGTTTGCTGCTGGTCCTCCCAATGTTCCCATCGATTCAAAAGAGCACCAAGCTTACCTCATGAGTCGTCTAGATTTGGCGTGTGCTGCTGTAGCTTTGACTTGGGAAGATTCTACTGCTGCTCGTCATGACAATGGATCGCCAACCTTCAGCTGATATCGGTCGGACATGATTTACCCAAGGGAGAAGATAAGGATGCTTCAGGTGGATTAATTCCTTCAATGCAGGGCATGCAAAAGAAATCAACAACTAGTGGACAGCTGCTCTCCGAACAAAATAGTGCAAAACGTGGTAGAGAGTAGATGTCCACTAGTTGTTGATTTCTTTTGCATGCTCTGCATTGAAGGAATACTTGTACCAAACAAAATTTTAGTAGGAAGAATTTTGGACATGAACAATCTCATAAGTCATTTTGACATTCCATAGAGTGCAAGCTAAAGGCAGGATAGAAAACAGAATTGAATACTTAACCTTTCAAAACCTTAAGAAGGAAACCAAGAAAGAAAGTTATACATGTTTTAATAGCCATCAGAAGAATAACCAACCTATAAACTTAAAATAAAAAATACAACTGACCTTGTCATCACTGTCATAGAGACAGCGTCCTAGAAAAATAAATATGTGGGGCTGCAACACATTATAGAAATTCATCTCCAAGTTAGTAGTTTATGATCAACATAAGTTGATGTTATATAGAAAAGGAAGCAATTTTACCTTCAACGAATCAACCATAGCACCAAATTTTGAGTCCCTTAGCGATTCCTATAACAATATTCATACGCCTTGTCCAACTTAGTTGACATCCTTCACCATCTGCAGTTCAACAGAAAGCTCTAGGTTTCAGCCACTTAGGTTTATTGAACAACCAAGCTTAAATAAATGTCTTACTTACAATGTAGGTGCTCATACAATGTCCTATTTGATGCAAATTCAAAAACCAGCATCCTTGTAAATGGAGAGCTCTCTCTACAATAGCCTAGTAGTTTTCTTGAATTCTCGTGATCTAATCTTGCCAAATCTGCCACCTGAACTATGCAATAATTAGAATATTGAATGCTTGCTTGACATATTCTATAGTTAAGCACTAGGAAAAATTTCAGTTACCTCTTTCTGAAAATAGAGCTCAAGATAGCCTGTCTAGTGCTCTTCCTTGATGGAAAGGGATATTACAGCAATCTCAGGCCCGCTTTAATGATGCCTTTGTAGACTAGTCTATCTGGGGAAGACCCAATAATGTTGCTGAAATCTTCACAGGCTAATTCAAGTTCTTGTCTGTTGTATCTTGCTACATCCTTTAGCATCCCATAATCTATATTGAATTTTTCGCATGATTAATGAATGGTCATAACTGGAGAAATACTTGTAAAAATTAGAATGAAATATGGTAGAATTAGAATGAAATACTTGTAATTCAAGATCTTGTCGCTTGCATAATTTTTCCAGGGGATAATGATAAAAGATTGGCTTTTGCATCTTTGTAGGACTATGAAAAAGAGCCACAAGAAAGAGAGAACTAACCATGACTCCTGTAACTATTTCTAGAGCAAAAACCCAAGCAAGCTTTGAAGTAGTCTTATGTTTGGACCTATCTTCAACAGGTCAGTGTTTTGTGTTGACTTCAGAATGGTTCTTGGCATGAGTATCAACTGTATGCAAATGCTATCATTATTAATCACAATTCTGAAGTTTAATGGGAAATTTGGTATATGAAAATAGAAATTCAGGATGAACTACAAAACAGAATAAATTTCCTCAGAAGAGCTCAAATTAGATGATTCATAAATACCAAGTCAAAAACCAATTTTTTTTTTAATAAATGGAAAAAATCGTACGACATTGTTGAGTAGCGCAGTGTTTAGGATCTCTGTCAAGTTGGCAGTTCCCTTGAAAGTTGGTACTGAATTGGAAACTTGACTGAGTGAAGATTAAATATAGAAGAAAAATAAATTAGCACAACAGAAGCATAAGATACCTTGGAAGATACTCCAAGCACTTGGGCACATTTCCAACAAGAAAGTTGTACGAAAGATCTGCAACTTTCAACTGTGATGAGCGACATAAACCTGTAGGATTCCCTTTCGAGACATACCTGTAGGAAATTAATTGAAGACAAATGTAAGAACCTATATACCTCAGCATCTGAGAGAGAGATGCAACACAAAGCTTATATTGATTTTGCTCGAGAAGGCATTTACCCTGCCCCTAACATATTGCTATGTTGGTAATAATTCTTAAGGTATCTTACTAAAATGACTTTTAGAAATTATGATGCTTGTCTTAGTTAAAATGTTAAAGGTATTTTAAGGAATAAGTACAATATACTACCTCCCCTTATTAAGAATTGCCATCTTTTACATACCTGATGAATGGAAGTCATGATTATTATTTTTTAATAGGCAATACATGAAGTTCATGATTGAAAGATGACTTTGAGACAAATTTCTTCAAAGGAGCATGAGCTTTAGGCTTTAGCTTACAAGTTTTAATCCTAAATATCTGAAAATAAGGTTGTAATTATTGTCTCCCATTCCCCAGTTCAAAAGTCACACAATGACTTGACATATCCAAACTCCAAGATAATGCTTCTTCATCTTCCCTCCTTTTCTATACTCAGTAGGCGCAAATACGTTCCTTGGAAAATTAGCACAAAAAATTTATTTCATTGGATCTAAATGGGAAAAAACATAAGCAATGGCCTTCATTACTCCATGTTCTGTCCATAAGATTAAATATTAACTGTAACAAACTTCAATAACATGAAGAGATCCCAATGATCTTATCATGGATAAAGGACCATAACAGGTTCTTTCTCAAATCACACTGAAAAGAATTTTCGACATCCAGACTGGACGTTTTACCAATTGATGGCTCTTATTTCTAACTTGGCATGCATCATAAAAATATTCAAACATAGCAAGAATTTCCCCAACTCCAGATTGTAGGAACATCTAATAAAAATAATCTAAGTAACAGTGCCTTAGGTAGAATTGGAAACAAAGGCTCATATATACATCTTAATTTTCTCCTTGGAAGTATTATTGACAATGCATTTTATATTAACAAGTATTTGAGAAAAGGTGAAACAAGAAGCCTAAGCATCAGACAATACAACAGCAACAACTAACAAAACGCTAAAATCAAAAGTGTCCTGTGTTAAGTCTAAGAGGGCAAGATAGATAACAAAACTGAAGTAGAATGAAACATGCAATATATTCAGAAAGCATAGAGTGGCACAACAACTAGCTTAAATATTACCAGTTAAAAGATATACTCACATTCCATGCCCGTTGGATGGAACTCGCGAACCATTACTACCAGGAACAGTTCCTTGAAGCTTATTCCTATCCAGCCGAAGTTCCTCAAGGTACTTCAAATTGCCAAGCTCAGGAGGCAACTTCCCAGTCAACCCATTGGACTGAAGATTTCTGTAACAATACAACTGAACAAGTAAGAACAAGCAAGAGATAACTAAATAAAAAAGTCCAATACATAAAGCCTAAAGCAAAAGAATAAGTAAGAATATTGTTATAGGAATCTCCAAGGGACTCAAATATCTTCACACAGAAATAGAGCCACCCTTTACTATATCTATGTTCAACTGGTGTGGGTTGTGGGGGTATCAGGTGGTCCACTTCCACATCTTGACATCATTGTCCTCCGAAGCTAAAGCTACCAAACCAATTCCATACGGACCATTGTTTACATCAGTGTTTTGTTTTCTACTGCCTTCCAATTTAATGTGTATCAAATGATTTCTGCCAAAATAAATTGCCTGTCAATTTGATGACCGAAAAATGTATTTGATGTAAACACTAGTATACTTGTAACAGGTAGGATTTACTGAGTTCTATAATTCTTTTCCATCTGGGATGATTACTTTACATGACCAATTCTTCTGTGTCATCTGAGCTATTGTCTATTAATTATTATAATAGACATTGATGAACCCAACATGTTATTCATTTTCTAATCATTTTTTTTGGGTCTCACGATCTCATCTGGCCTCACCCCATTCCGCCTGAATAAGTTGGTATCTGCACATACCTTGTTGACCTAGACCATGTTGTACCTTTATTTAAATTAAATGCATGTATATGAGCAAACACCTCCCTAGTCCTTCCATTTTGACTTTAAAAGAAGTTAGGTTTGTTTGTTGACCAAACAATGCATTCACTCCTTATTGTAGCAATCAAAGCCATTAAAATAATCTAAACAAAACTACCCCCTCCCTTTGCTCAAGATCTAACACTACCTTCACCTCTCGGCCACCACCGACTAAAGTGCATTAATTCATCATAACCTCCCTACAAACATTTTTTTGGTATTCGGTATGAGAAAAGACACACTGCATGTTTCAAGAAAAATATTACTAGTATTTGAAAATAAAGGAAAATGAAGAAGCTAATGTTAGCCAACCTGTGTGTCAGTCATCGGTAAGCTTATTAATGAAAGAATGAGCATTGGCAACTCTGGCAGCTTCTTCGATCTCCACTAGGGTTGCATCTGGTCTGCCGAATAGTATGTTTTCTTTGATGGTGGTAGCAAACAGAGCTGGCTCTTGGCTCACCAGCCCTATTTGCTGCCTCAACCATCTAAGCTTTAATGCTTTTATATCATTCCCATCCAGCAAAACTTGACCAGCACAACCACTATTTTATTAACTGAAATATCCATTCATATAACACAAAAACCCCATTAATCTAGAAGCATAACTAACATCAACTGGCAGCTACTACTTTAAATCTGTCTACTGCGGAATGTACTATTTGTAAAAGCTTTGTACACCAAAATAGGCAAAATTGGCTTAATTGTAATGAAATAATTTGTACCGGGAGTATTACCTGAGGTGGGATCATAAAACCTCTCAATCAGGGAAACCACGGTGCTTTTTCCAGAACCAATGCTTCCAACCAAAGTTATGGTCTTTCTGGCCTGGACACTCAGGGAAAAAGGGCAAAGGTCCAAAAATGCCCCTGATCTTTTTCCTGAAATCCCACTTCCACCCTGAACTAATTTTTTTCCCAAAAGTACACTTAACGTTTTAATTTTTGGGCCAACCATGCCCCTGCTGTCAACGGAGGTTCCACCTGGACTAACTCTGTTTACTCGTGTATATTATTTGCTGACTAGGTTCAACGACGACGATCTGTTCTCATCACCACCTTCCATCATCATCATCTCCCTAACATCATCTTCTTTCCACCCTCCGTCCCTCAACCTCCCACACACCTCCTCCAAACACCCACCCAAATCCCCACTCCACCACCCGTCCGTCCCCTTACTCACCGCCGCCACCACCCTTTCCTCCCTCTCCAGTCTCCACCAACTCCGTCCAAAACTCAATCCTCCTCCCCTCCGTGGCCGCCCACGCCGGGGTATTAAACAAATTCGACAAGGTGGGCCTCTTCAAAGCCTCCCCGTTACCCCCTGAATTCAACTTGCTGGAAAAACCCAGAAATATCAAAACTCCACAGCTTAATCTCATCCCCATTTACTTAAAAAAATAGGGTTTCCCGTCAAACAGGGCATTGAAGGAAGGTAGCAGTGCCGATATATAGGAACAAGAATCGGAGCCCTTTGATGGTGATTTAAATTTCACCCCTTTTGAATTAGAATCTTTCTCATTCTCTTCAAAACCCCGTGAAGCACCTTCTTTTCCCCCAATCTGTTTTATTCCAAAATCTGAAGATTATACACACAAAAACAAAGAACAAATCAAAACCAACTAACAAAATCAAAAGAAAACCCAAATTATTTACAACATAAATAAAACCCTTTTAAGAGATAAAATTTGTAATTTAGATATTATGTATGATACCTGCAGGGCTGTTGGCTGGGGTCTTGGGGATGAAACTTCTAGGGTTCGTAAGAACGGAGGGTCTGGCAAAAGGGTTGCCACTGAAACTCCTTCTAATGGTGGAATTACTTTCTGAACTTCTTAGATTAGGGTTTGCTGGCCTTGTTGATAATGGAGAAGGAGATCTGTTTGAAGACATTGCCATTTGATGAAACTAGAGAAGGAGACATTGCCATCATGGTCAGGAGATAGGAACGCACCTATCAAGAAGGAAGAATGGGAAATTGATTTGGAGAAATTTAATAAGGATGATGGAGGAGAGAATGAGAAAATGAGGAAGAATATTGGGGAGAGATAAAAGAAAGAGAAAATTAAAAAAAAATTATTAAACTTTATTTTTGCCACGTGTCAGTTGCCTAGCACATCCGTTAGTCTAGGTGGAACTTCTGTTGACAGCAGGGGCACGGTTTGCCCAAAAATTAAAACGTTGTGTACTTTTGGAGAAAAAATTAGTTCAGGGTGGAAGTGGGACTTCGGGGAAAAGGTCAGGGGTATTTTTGGACCTTTGCCCCAGGAAAAAATTATTTAGTATCAGAACATCTGGCCTTAAAGGGTATGAAAAATCTACATTCTTTATCTGTACTTGTCCTGAAACAGACTCTAGTTCCAAAACCGTTTTGCTATTTCTGTCCACATTGGTTTGTGACCAATTATTCGGAAGATTTTAGCAGCTGCAACTCTTGCCTTTGCAAATGCAACCAAACTTGGGACAGATTGTCATCATTATCTTACTAGGTTTAACATTTAAGAGCATGAATCACTAATTCCATACGGACCACTGTAATCACCAGAACCTTTCTAGAAAACCAACGAGATGAACGTAATTTCAAATGCAGTCAATAGTTATCCCAATCCAAAATAGAGAAGCAAGGCCACTAGTTCAAAATCAAAATTGTAGCATTGTCCATGAAATACCAGGAACAAGAAAGAAACTTAACTAACCTTGAATCCCAGATAGCTCCTCTTCGGACCTGCAGCGGAAGGGCATCAAACAGCACTTAAACCCTCTGCTCTCAAGCACATTAACCAGAGACTTCTCACAGTACTCCATAACAAGAAGAGCTTCATTTTTGTGCCCCATGTCCAGGATGGTATGTGCGTATAGCGTGACAATATTTGGGTGCCATTATCATCCAGTAATCACTTAAGAGATAGAACGAGATTCGAAGGGTTTGCGGAGACCATGGAATGAGGAGGAGGAATTATGCAAGGTTAGGGTATGGAAGAAAGAGGCTTCAATTTGGAGGAAATGTAGGATTTAGGGTTTGAGAGAAGGGTGGTTATAACAGCAGCAGCAGCTATGTAAAAAGCCATGGATTAAACGGAATAGGAGAGCAAGAGGAGAAGGTCTTAGATCTTCGTTGATATCGTGTTTCTCTCTCTTCAACTTCTTCTGCTTCGCGTTTCTCTCTGCCTGTTTTTGTTTGTGTTTTTCAAGCTCTGTGTTTTCTTACATAGATAACGTTTTCTTTAAGAAAACGTTGTAACCTTTAAAAAAAATTCCCCGTATGAATACACAACGTTTTTACATAGTTAACTACAACATTTTGTCAAAAAAACGTTGTAAACAAAAAATACCACAACGTTTTTTATAAAAACGTTGTTGTTTAAGTGTCATCTTTTTACTATTTTGTAGTACTGTATATATACATAACTATAATACTTTAGGACATTGAAGTGACATTAAGCTATAAGTTGGTAATTTACGCGAAAGACAAGTATCCTAACCTATGCATTTACTTTATGCAAGTAAACTATGATTATGCAAGTATTCGAACCTTACTCTTTATTGAGCAAGTTCTCTAACTTACACAACCTTGTGCATTATGCAAGTTCCCTCACTTTGAGTAAATGAATTGTTGTTATACCAACTATCATATATTGTGCAAGTTCCTAACTTCATTTAATTTTTATATTGAATGAAAGTTTCTAATTGCTGTTATATCAACCATATACATTGAGCAAATGTCTAGACTTGTACATTTATTGATCGTATAAGCTAAATGTTCTACAGAATAATTCTTGTGATATATAAATTTTTGGAAATTATTATTCATACTCTGAAGTTTGATTTAAATCATACTTAAATCTTTGAAAAGCAATTCTTTGAATCTTGTTACGAATGTTGAGCGTAATAATTGTTCCTAAGTGTGTTGAAGATCGTCTATGTCATTTTATCCGGCTAGACCACTATCTATAAATTAGAAAGCGATCCAAACAAATTGCTTTGGTGCGGACTTTTATAATCTACTGAGATGAACAACCCTCATAAAAGGGAAAACTATACAGTCGGGGTGCCGACATTGCACGAACATCAGGGTATGTTATGCATAACACCAGGTACGGTAGACAAATCACCTATTGTACTTGCTTTTATTTGATTATCAGTGTAATACTATTAATTCTAGCAGGAGTTCATGGTCTATAGTAACTACTCAGTATTCAATATTTATTAACTTGGAATTTGTTGAAATCTTTGGATTCTTCTAGAAAGTTTTGGTCTATAGTGATATTTATTTATTCACTTGAAATTGTTGAAACCTTTAAATGCTTTTCTTGATCTTGCAGTCCATAGTGGCTCTTTATTGACTTTAAAGGTTAGATTTGGAACCTTTGATAATTTCTTTGTTTACAACATTATTCTTTAAATTTCTGAACTATCAATTATCATTATACTCTTGATATTATGAGCTTATTATATGTCTGTTTACCCTTATTATATATTACTTGCTGGGCAAATTTTTTGCACATTCTTGTTTCCTTAAACATTTTAGTTAGGGCAGAGCAAGGTAGAATCTTAGTAAAAGACAAGGGCAAAGACAAGGCTACAGAGTTGCTTTGTTCTTCCATGCTAGAAATTTATTCTTATGATGTATTAAGACTTAATTAATATTATGTATTATGTTATATTTTAGAGTAAGTTATGAAGTGTATTAGTAACAATTTAGTAGCTTGGGATGAGAATATTTATATTATATCAATATAAATTATTCTATTTTTCGCTATTGGTTAATATTAGTATGTTATTAGAATTATATCGTGAAACACCAAATTCGAGTTACAGATATCTGAATTTGAGAGCATCACATGGATAATAAAATCACTTCATGCATTAAATATAGTATAAGGTGTAACATTTAAATGTTAATAATTGTTATCCAAAACTATATGGTAAATGTGAATTTGGGGGCGTCACATAGATAATAATTAATTGCTATCCAAAACTATATGGTAAATGTGACAGCTGCTCTCTGGACAATATGGTGCAAAACGTGGTAGGAGAGCAGTTGTCCACTAGTTGTTGATTTTCTTTTGCATCCCTTGCATTGAAGGAATTAATCCACCTGAAGCATCCTTATCTTCTCCCTTGGGCAAATCACTGTAAAGTTTGCGATCCATTGTCATGACGAGCAACAGCAGAATCTTCCCGAGTCAAAGTTATAACAGCACACGCCAAATCTAGCCAACTCCTGAGGTAAGCTTGGTGCTCTTTTGAATCGACAGGAACATTGGGAGGAACAGCAGCAAACGTCGTCGTACTTGGATTACAATTGTTCTTAATCTCAACCACGTCATTGTAGGCGGTTACATGCTTCAACGAGGAAGGAGGAAGAGGGGAGGAATCTAATGCAAACGCCTCCCGGAGATATCGCTGGAACGCCCACTCAAAGGCGCTGCGATTCTGCTGCCGGTGAAGACACTGGCGCCGGCTACCAAAGGTGGTCGAGAATGTCCTACACTGAAAACACCCTATTTATCTCTCTCTAAACTTTTGAATATGGATTAATAGCAGGAATTTTCTTGGCAATATATATAAAGCTAATCACCCTTTTTTCTACTTGTTTCTTTTTGTATAGTATCAAAAAATGATCCAACGCTTTAATTTTTAAAATTCTCAAAATTTCATCCCACATAATATTATAATATTAAAATTTTAATTATATAGTTAAGATAAAATTTTGGTATTTTCTTTCTTTTTCTTTTTCTTTTTCCTTTATTCAAAATTTAAAGAATTGATAGAGGAGACTTAATTGATTGTGTTTAAGGAAAGTTGATGGAGGAAAGATAAGGCGATGTGTCAGCTGAGTTGAAAATTATCTAATTAAAATTTCTTATGTTGCTCCATATCCCACAGAACTTGAATCCCAAGCAAGTGCTACAGGTGGAAAACATCGAAGTTTGCAAAGTCCTGCATTAATAGGAAAGAATTGGCATTAACAAAATTAGGAAGGTCAAATGTTGTTTAACTTCTTTAATTTTTGTAGTTTGGGTCAATCTTTAACTCTATACTCTAAATAGCCCAAACAGAATTTAAATAAGATCCTAGAAACATATAAAAGGTCAGGAAATCAGGGATATAATTTAGATTTTTTTATAGTACTACCTTCATCCAAAAATGAGAGCCTCATTTAAATTGTTGACTTTATTTTATGCGTATTAAAATTTGCCTGCGAGGCTATGACACACTTGAACAATTAACTTTTTGTCCAATTATGACAGTTGGACTTGAAGAAAAAATCAGTAAGACGAATGAGACTCCTATTTATGGATTGAGGGAGCATGACACACTGTATACGAGTGAGAAGATACATGAATTCTGATAATTTCTAGATGGAGGGAGTATGAGTCACACTTACCTGAATCCATTAACTTCCCTCTGTGGGGCTCTATTTGCTCCAGTAATTTGATTTTAAACACTTTGAATCCGCAAAAGCGTGACAGGTAAATTTTGAACCTCATGCGTGCACACTTCACAGGTTTTATTACCTTTGATACTAAACCATTTTACAATGCATTCTTGGTGAGCCAAAGCAAGTTCACCTTTGCATTTGCATTCCATCTTTAGGGTCTCTCCACCTTCACATAATTCAACCATACAGATTCTTCAAACAACCTCTTCTTCTGGTATATCTTCCGCATCATCTTCATTATTTTCTAAACAATAAAACTAATATTAGTGTCAGAACTTATCACAACAAATACATGCTGAACAAACATACCCAAACAACAGCATTAAAAAGTCCTAGAAACTTATTCTTCATTTGATTGCCACAAAAACTAATAGTGAAATATGCAGTACTATCATTAATTAAAAAGAAAACAAAACTTTGTTTCAAATGTTACTCGAGGAGTTGAGGGAATTACAAGGATAAACGAATCCATTCACCTCATGATCGGGCCTTTCTTTATAACAGGGACTGAAAGTGAACGAGATATGTGCCTCTGGGCTGCTTTTGTCTACACAACAATGAAACGGAAGTTATAATGGTCAGGCCTTTGTTAATAACAACACAACTGCTTTCCCATATATATTTTTTGCAACAATTTAATGCTGCTCTAGAAAAAATCAAGATCACTAATGCAATAAGAACATGACTGATATCTGTTATATTCGTAACATGTCCAATGCCAGAAAAAAAATGGGGATTTATTGCCACTTTACCGCAACCCATTATATGCATCCATACACCTTTCAGACAGGTGCTGCACTTTCCATCTTAAGAAGGTCAACTGCCAACAACCAACTCGAAGGTAATACCAGCCAACCAACTGTTCAATCCGACAAATCTCACACATAAATAACATGAAACAAGTACAATAAAGAATTTTTATTGTTTAAAAAAATAACACTAAATGACTCAACTTCTATGTTTTATCTGGACTCAGTCAGGTATCTCAAGTCAGCCCCAGCTGATTCCCACAATCGCATCTTGCCAAACTAAATATATCTCTTGTAAGGCATTCGAAATGTACCCTGACAAGAATATCTTGCCCATCCCTTATTTCACCCTGTTTACAGCACAAACATTGTTAACATAATTGAAAGTACCTAGTACAAACATATCGTTACTTTAGATTTCAGTGTTCTGTTGCTTTACCCAAGGAAAAAAAATAAAATTGTTGCACATGCATCTATAGATTTGTGCTCTGTGCTTTTGTGTAACTCATGTTAATGGAGATTATGCGTCACCAATAGAAAGTTGCATATTAAATGAACCTTTAAGAAGACAAAGGGAAATATAGAGAAAGTATGAGACCATTAAATATTAAATAAGTTCAAGATATAGATATAGATTAATAATGAATGAAAGATCCAAATTAAATATTGAATCAAATATGAACAAGAAACTGGGGACATTAGAAATATTCTTAAATTGTAGGGTAGTATCTGATTGGGAAAATTTTCAAAACAAGAAAAGTCACTAAATAGTTGGAACCTAGTTTGATATAAGCAACTCGACATATTTGATATTTACCTTGTAAAGTGACTGCACAAAAATCTTTTCATCAAAAGACCAGCTGCTGACGTGCTTCAGAGCAGCTAGAAAAAGTAAATAACTCCCGAGGATTACTAAATGTACCTTTTAAAACTTATATGCAAGCAATAGTATATCAGATTTATTATGATAAATGATGTTCAAAGGAGCAACAAAATAAAGAAAACACCCAAAAATTTCTAAAAGCATGCAATAATACCTTTATATATATAATTTTGGCTCATTTACTCGGAAGATTAAATTTATGATTGTGCCTGGTGCCAAAAAGATTTTGTATCTCTCTTATATTTTTTTATCTCAGATAAACACTTCCAACCTGGGAAAATAATTGTATACCTATGGTGCCTCCTTCCACAATTATTTCCCACGTTGGAGGCATTTCATCTGATTTGCAATAACTAATTTCCATGTTATCCACAAATAGATTACATATCTACAAGATTGCAATAATAAATGACCTTGAATGATGCAAACAAATAAATCAAATGTTAGAAGTATAGTGATTAGTGATTCTATGCCAAATACATGGAGAATTTGTCAAACAGAATTAAGTATCCCACTGCTGATTCGATGCGCAGAGCATTTTCAACACCAATATAAACCAAATAAAGAATTACTATTATCATCAGAATTGTGAGAATTAACATCATTAACATAATTCAAAAAGCATTTTGCTAGTCAGTAAATGTCTGTACAAGGACATCGTCATAAACCTTTAATGTATCAAATAAAAAGAGAATAATCTTTAGAAAAACTTTCATCTCTCAAATACCCTATCAGCACTATCTAAAACTATCAAAGCTGTATAAATGCAATTCAACTAATGTTATGCTTTATTGCAAGCAACTTGTGCTGGGAGGAAATTCAAAAAGATTACGCTTCAGTTTCAAGTCCAAGGTGAGAAATCAATGAACCATATGCAATGCAAATATCGGCAAAAAAAATACCTTTAACTCTGGTGGCCCCGAATCGAGAGTAACGTTAACCGAATCAAAAATCTCGAGCCGTCGAAGCCGAACATTAGCAATACTAACCGCCTGAAGCAACTCTTGGACTGAGGTTCATGTTTTTAGGGCTTCGATTTCTGAAACGATCAGCGGCTCCGTCTTGGTATTGCCCTTGATTAAAACGTTGTGAACTCGAAGGGGAAAATTCTCAATGGAGATTCGACGGAACAATATCTCCATTTTGGCTCTTTCGGAAAGCAATCTTGATTCCACGGTGACTGTCTCCCTCTTCTTCTTCTTCGTCTTCGTCATATTCAAAATCTTCATCTTTTCCGGTTGATGACGAGATGGCACTCTTCAGTAATTTCAGTAATCTAAATATCTACATCTTCTTCTTCTTCTTCTTCTTCTTTGTATATAGATTCTCTTCTGCTATTGAATCCAAAGTTTGTTGTTAATGAAAGAAAGAATACATATACTGTATACAGGAATCTAAAAAAGCAATGAGCGAGTGTGAGACCCTAAATCGACTGAAGCTCGGTATTTGAGAGGGTTTTCAATTTGTATGCGGTGAAAAGGTTTAGAAAGAGATTGGGGAGAATATGCTGGGGGCAGAGTATTAGGGCAAAAGAGGGTCGGATATGGCTAGGGGCGGAATGCTCCGTGTTTTTTTAATACATAACGTTTTCGTAAGTTTTCTTTACAAAAACGTTATAACTTTAAAACCAAAAATTGGCTCTTATAAATTCACAACGCTTTTGCATATTTAACTACAACATTTTGTTAAAAAGAGTTGTGTAAATAAAAACCATAACGTTTTTTTATAAAAACGTTTGTCTATTAAGTATTATCTTTTTAGTGTTTTGTAGTAGTGAAATGTTACAACAAATAGAGTTCACCTGTTCTACAAGCATTCCTAGGCACATTCCATCCATAAAGTCTTTGACTCCGGTTTCCCCATTTTCTTGCTTGCATTACGGAATTCTTCCCTAGCTTGATCAGGATTTATCTGTAATCAAAATTACAACTTACTCAACACATGAGGCACTAAATCCATTATTAAAAGGAAAATGAGGGGAAAAAAAAGTTTTTTAGTTATGGTATAACTAAGCATTGCATGAAATATGTGACTTAAGAATTAGCATTATTATCAGTAAAGTTTCTGTACACACCACAAGGGCAAATAGCGGAGACACAGGTCCTTCAACTGGTACAAGTGTCCCTCCAGTCAAATCCTAGGAAATAAGCATGTGCAGACAATAGGTCACATGTATTCTAGTACGAAAGATTAATTCCAGATGGATTTATAAAATGAACAAGTGGTAAAGGAAGCAGACAGAACTATCTACAACCTGTGCAAAAGAGTCGCTCAGAGAGTATGCAGGATCAGTTGAAACCACTAGTGGGATGACCATTATTTGCAAATTTTACAGAAAGTGATGCAGCACAGCTCGTTTTTCCAACACCTCCCTTCCCCCCTAGCATGTAATATTTCCGTTGGGTCCCAAAAACCATTTCATCAAACCCAGCAGTGGCTTCTGCAGGAGCAGCCACTGATCTAACTGCAGGAAATGGAATACAATGAGCAGTAGTCTTAATATAATCTAGCATTGCATGAAATTACACTTTCCTCTTTAAAAAAAAAGTTATTTTATAAGCAATTGAGGCTAATTCACTGAAGCTATTATGCTTTATCAACTATGCTTAATTTGATGAAAAGTTAATGTCCACTGAGAGAGTGAGGTCCAATACAGGGATGGAAGACAAACGAAGTATATTGCATATTGCATGATGCAATATAGGTCTAAACTAGCCATATCAAAAATATATTAGATACTAAAAAACCTACTACCGCACATGCAAGTACTTTTAGAAAGGAAGGTTTTCTTAAATTAGCGAAGAAGAACCAATACAATTCACATATAAGGTTAAGTGTAACCTTATCTGCCACTTCAACAGCCTCCGTCAGATTAACAGCCTTCAAAACATCATATAGAACAGCAGCAGTTTGATACGCTTTTGTAAGTGGAGAACTAAATCAAAGAAGAAACTATCTTATATCAGATAAAGGCATGAAACACAAGCAACTAAGGATGCACCTCAAACAAGATAATCATAAGAAAATCACCACAATAAGATTATTACCGATCAGCGTTATCAGGGGCATTATGCAAAGCCTGGATATACTTTCTGTAATAGTGCTGATAACCACTGCATTTCACGAGTATCACTTTTTGTTCTTTAATTCCTGCTAGTGTTGTTTGATTTTCCTGACAGGAATAAAGGTATCTTCTTATACAAATTTGATTAAACTCTTGGAAATTTAAGTAAACAAACAGCACCACCAACTTAGTCAACCACATTATAGATGAATGTATCACATGCAATTATGAAAAGAATAATTAGCATATTTTTCTGAGGAATCATTTGTCAATGCTTTCAACTTTGCCCTAAATATATCTGTAAGAACAAGCCTAATTTTGTTCATACCATAGATTTTAAAGGATACAATAAAGAAATATAAGAACATTATTTGTAGACATAGATACATTGCATACCCTCTCTAGGCGTTGAAGAAGGGCAGTCTTAAACTGGCAAACTCCACGTCCACTTGATGTTGGATCTAGTCTGTGAGCTTTCTCAAATGTATAGAATCGGCCTGATTCCAGTTCAAATGTGTCAGACTCAACATATATTGGAAATAAGATACGCACTAAACTTGGAAAGAAAGCTGCATGTTTTTTGGCTTTTTATGGAACTGCAATATATTTATTTAGCACAGTATACTGTAATATTTAGTTACTTTTGGGGTAACTCAGTTGCTAAAGAATGTATATGCAATTTTGAAAACACTAGTCGTAAACCATACCAAATCGGAAAAGGCAAAAGCATTGTAACAACAAAAGGAGATAATAAGGTGTCTTCACCATTCTTTCTAAGGTAAACTGTAAGGAAAGACCGATACTAAGCTAAAAATAATTATGCAAGTATAGAGTGAATGAAAAAGAAGATATTATAGACATATTCCACAAACACATTTAAGCCAAGTAGCAACAGTTGGAACATCACTCGGGTAACACACTGGAAAAGCTTCAAACTTAAATCACATACAAATTTAAGACAAAGTTGAAACCCGTCCTTAAAGTTGATCCCCAGCTTCACATCATTTCTTAAGATGAGGAAAACATGCTTCGACATCAGATTTGGGGTGCTTTGCTTCGGCATGCTCCCTGCACTTCACTTCGGAAGTGGTGCACATGAATGTCTTCATGCACACCTTGCACTACAATAAACACCGAACACGGATGAGAAAACAGCAACCAGAGGAAAATGTCATTGCTTAAATCAGATAAAATTGTTTTAAGATAGCAAAAGTTGCCATTTATTAAGAGCAAACTGAACAGGAAGTTTCACTATTTCACATTCTATAATTCAATGACATGCATCCAAGTAGCTATATATTTGATAGAATGAGGCAACTCATTTTGTAATTCCTCACTGGAAAATGATCTTGCCATCATCAGTTAACATTTTTCTTTATAATTTTTGAAATCTAATTAGGTAAATAAGACGCCTGAATGTAGCAATAGAGGAAGTTGAAATTCTTTTGTATTTGATTTATTTCCCCCCTTCAAATTGAACAAGTGAAAAATATAAAAACAATAACATCGGACTAAACAAAGAAACGCGGTTGGATAACCAAAACACCATCAGTATAACTCTATCAAAATCAGAATGGCATGAAGAATTCCAAAACACATCATTTAAATTATGATGGCCAGTTTATCATTTTGTACACAAACTTAAGATTATAGATCAGAAAGAGTCCAATATATATAAAAAAAAAGTCTTTTCCACGAAAAAGAGTATCTTTTTATTAATATGGATGATAGTATAAAATGGAATAATGTTATAACAACACCATTTCATTACCATGTCACCACAAATAAGCTAAATAATCATTGTATTTAGGGATAAACATGGAAAAAAAAATATCCTTTCTGCAAATTTTGAAATTGGACTCCTTTGGTGGAAGAGACGGATTATAAACTAGGAAGAAAAACACAAACTGCTACATGTGTAAGCCTCATGAACTCTAGAATAATAGTATGTCACATCAATATGTTAGGAGAATTAATCAGATTTTTCAAATTTGTTAAATACTCTTTCTAAATGTTCAGAATTACTATAAATACTGTTAGAAAACATTATATTAGGTAATTCAAGTCAGTCCAAGCCTTTGTTACCTTACATTATACCACAAGCTGACAGGCAACTAGTTGCAAATGTATATATAATTATGGAGAAAAAGAGAGATTTTTACCTTGATGGAGTAAGTTGAAACAGAATGTCTCAGAGAGAAGAAGAGAGAGACGTTTGGTCTGAGGGACAAAAATAACCTAAGGTTATCCTAACTGAATGCAGTACAATACTAGGGAAACTGTGAACGCAGTACAAAGTTTCTCCTCATTAGCTTTATGGGTTACCATCTGAGGAAGCTGCGATATCTCCAAGTCGTCCTCTTTCATGCTGACACAAACAATTCCAGTTCCATGCTTCACAAAAAAAGCCATAGTCTCTGGCGTAACCTTTGATGCCGCCATTATAAGATCTCCTTCATTTTCTCTGTCTTCATCATCTATGACCACCACCATCTGCAATATCAATATGAAGTAGAGATAAAGATTATGAAAGACAGTGAAGTACAAAACTCATTGCAAAGTTTCACAGCATGACAGCAGACTAAGAGACAACCAACCTTTCCTTGACGAATATCTTCAATGGCCTCTGGAATGGATGAGAAACCAACCGTGGGGTGGTCCAAATCAAACTCATCACTGATAATGGGAAAACCACTGGCTGTAGGAGTGGTTTCTGCTGCAAGTGTTCCCAGAGCTATTGAATCAGGCTGTATCTCAAACATCACAAGAACAAACCTTGATTAAACAAAGAAAAGATTAAAGTTGAATTCAACTACTCAAGTTTTCGAGCCCGAATGATGGTCTACTTGCTATGCTATGTAAAATACTAGGGAATACTTGTGCACCAATACCATACTCTCTCGAATAGACAGGCAACCCCAGCTCCTCGTTGGCTTCGACAGTGTCACGCCCATCATCTTGCAGGTTATAACGCTTAAAAAACTATGTAAAGTACCTCATATCTCCACTTACACAAATAACATATAGTGGAGATCATCAAAAAACCCATCTTCAAAATCCCAAACTTCCCCAGACACCAAACAAACAGAGCCAAACCCAAGAGTAATGCAGATATTCAAAAACAGAGACTTTCTCTAAAATATATAGAGACAGTAAAATATGATTATTACACTTCAACTTTGCACACAATAATTACTTAATAACACAAATATATAAAAAAAATCCACTCCAAAAAACATTTGGGAATCATTCAAATAAAGGATGCGCATATGAGTGTGTGTGTGTGTGTTTGTGTGCATTACAACTTACAACAGTAACAGGATCTTTCATTTTCATACAACTTTAAATAACACCCACTTCACAATAATATTCATTTAACAGTTAGATCACATCAATAAATACTCCATATTACTGTAAATCACTACTGTAAATTATTAATTTCTTAACAATTTGAATAGTCAGAACAATTTGAAATTCCAAACTTTCACATTCATTTTATTGTGTTCCTGGTGTAGATATTTTCGAGAAATGCAAACAAAATCATTATATTTGGCCTCACAACCTAAACTCATCTCAAAGATTATTAGTTAAAATTAGCAGTCTAATTTGCATAGAAGTGTAAAATCAGAAGTTTGGCTTTAGGCCAGCTATTATTTTCAGAACAAATACTGTTATTGAAGAGAAAATTTTGTATGTATCTGTGCATACAGAATAAAAGTTTAGCAACAATAATAAATACAGCTACACCAACAATATTCCCCTTTCATCATCTTAGGGTTAGGAATGCAGAAACATTCTTTCGTATGCCCCAATTGATTGTCCTTTTTGTGTATGTGTGATGTTTAAAATTAAGAGATGCACAAACTAAATTTATATGTAAATTGTTTATGAATACAAAACACGAATGTGAAAATGATATCGAATCAAGACTTGAAAGTTATTTTATTTACAAAATTGTGACTAAGATGAATTATCCAATGGTTTAGTATTATGTAAATTGTTTTATTTACATTTGGATATTAATTCTTTTGTGTTTAGCTTTATTTATGTATGTGTATTTTCATTTAGTATTAATTTTTTTTGGAGTTGTAATAATTATTTCAGATTATGGTTTGGGCCGGTTTGACATTTATTTAAAAAGTCATTTATTTATACTATCAATCTCCCACTTGCACTAAAGCCAATCGCCATGGTATCTCATACCCATCTTCTCTAAGTGACGATCAAACTGCTGTTGTGTTAAAGCTTTAGTAAATGGATCTGCAATGTTGTCTTGAGAGTCTACACGCTCCAAGGTGACGTCTCCTCTTTCAATGATTTCCCTGATCAAGTGAAATCGTCGCAACACGTGTTTAGATTTTTGATGAGACCTTGGTTCCTTAGCCTGTGCAACTGCTCCTGTGTTGTCACAGTAAACGGGAACTACTACTCCAATGCTAGGAACCATACCAAGTTCAGTTATGAACTTCTTCATCCAAACAGCTTCCTTTGCAGCTTCACTTGCAGCTATATACTCTGCCTCTGTCACTGAATCAGCAACTGTTTGCTGCTTGGAACACTTCCAACTCACTGCGCCTCCGTTCAAGGTAAAAACTTACCCCGAAACAGATTTACTGTCATCTTGGTCCGTTTGAAAACTTGAGTCTGTGAAGCCCTCGAGTTTTAATTCAGACCCACCGTAGACAAGAAAAATATCCTTAGTCCTTCTCAAGTATTTTAGGATATTCTTCACTGCCTTCCAGTGCTTTTCTCCTGGATTCGACTGGTATCTGCTCGTTACATTAAGTGCATGAGCAACATCCGGTCTAGTACATATCATACCGTACATGATAGATCCTATTGCAGAAGCATAAGGTATCTTACTCATACGGGCTCTCTCCTCAGGTGTCTTTGGGGCCTGTTTCTTGGAGAGATGTATTCCATAGCTCATCGGCATGAGACCTCTTTTGGAATCTTCCATGCTAAATCTCTTTAGCATTGCATCAATGTACGTTCCTTGAGATAAACCAAGCATCCTTTTAGATCTATCTCTATAGATCTTTATCCCAAAAATATAGGATGCTTCTCCCAAGTCCTTCATGGAAAAGTGTTTAGATAACCAGATTTTAATCGATTGTAGCATAGGAATGTCATTCCCTATCAGTAATATATCATCAACATATAATACAAGGAATGAAATTGCGCTCCCACTAACCTTCTTATACACACATGGTTCATCGTCATTTTTGATAAAATCAAACTCTTTGATTGTCTCATCAAAACGAATGTTCCATCTACGAGAAGCTTGCTTCAATCCATAAATGGATCGTTGCATCTTACAGACTTGATTTGTTCCAACCTTTGAAACAAATCCCTCTGGCTATGTCATATACACATCCTCCTCAAGTTTCCCATTGAGGAAGACCGTTTTCACGTCCATCTGCCAGATCTCATAGTCGTTATAAGCTGCAATCGCAAGCAAAATCCAAATGGACTTGAGCATAGCTACTGGTGAAAAGGTTTCATCATAGTCAACTCCTTGTCTTTGTTTGAAACCTTTTTCAACCAGTCGGACCTTATAGGTCTTTACCTTACCGTCCGCTTCAGTCTTTCTTTTAAAGACCCATTTACACCCAATAGGCTTAATGCCTTCAGGTGGTGAAACCAAAGTCCATACTTTGTTTTCATACATGGAGTCTATTTCGAATTTCATAGCTTCAAGCCATTTTCCTGAGTCTTTATTACTCATAGCCTGTTGGTAATTCAATGGATCATCATCATTCATGATGTGTACCTCATCGTCATCCTCTATAACGAATCCATACCTCTCAGGTATCTTCGGTACTCTTTCAGATTTACGAACAGGGTGTGGTATAGTAGGTTCTTCTACTTGGTCAGGTACCTGACTTTGATCCATGGTAATTTATGGTTCTTGAACTTTTTCAAGATATATCTTACTTCCACTGACCCCTTCATGGATAAACTCATTTTCCAAGAAGGCAGCATGTTTCGCAACAAACACCTTTTGATCAGTTGGATGATAGAAGTAATACCCTAAAGTTTCTTTAGGGTATCCCACAAATCTACACTTATCGGATTTAGTCCGTAGCTAATCATTTTCAAACTTTTTGACATAAGCTGGACAACCCCAAGTCTTAACATGCTTAAGATTTGGTTTCCTCCCCTTCCACATCTCATATGGAGTCTTTGGGACAGATTTGGTAGATACCTTGTTAAGTAGGTATGCAGCCGTTTCTAGGGTATATCCCCAGAAAGAAATTGGAAGGTCGGTAAAACTCATCATGGATCGAACCATGTCCTACAGTGTTTGATTTCTCCTTTCAGATACTCCATTTAACTGTGGTGTACCTGGAGGAGTCCATTGTGAGATTATACCATTTTCTTTGAGACAATTGAGAAACTCACCGCTTAAGTATTCTCTACCTCGATCTGATCGAAGTATCTTTATACTCTTGCCCGTTTGTTTCTCTACTTCACTTCTGAACTCTTTGAACTTTTCAAATGATTTTAACTTGTATTTCATTAAATACACATATCCAAATCTTGAGTGATAATCAGTAAAAGTAATAAAATAAGAATACCCACCCCGTGCACTTGTTGTCATAGGTCCACAAACGTCTGTGTGAATCAATGCCAACAACTCTGTAACTCTTTCTCCTTTTCCACTAAAAGGAGATTTAGTCATTTTACCCATGAGACAAGATTCACAAGTTGGATATGATTCATAATCAAATAACTCAAGGAGCCCATCTTTATGTAACTTGGATAATCTTGTTTCATTGATATGACCGAGTCTACAGTGCCACACGTAGGTATAATTAATATCATCTCTTTTACTTTTCTTAGTTTGTTCTATTTGAAAATATTTTCTTGTAAGTCAAGTGTATAAAGTCCATTTCGCAAATTTCCAACACCATATAAAACATCGTCTTTATAAATAGAACAACTATTGTTCTTTATAACAACGTTAAATCCTTCCATATCCAATACAGAAATTGAAATAATGTTTTTAATAATATTCGGAACATAATAACAATTATTAATATAAATGGACTTACCCGAAGGCATTGCCAAATAATAAGTTCCTACAGCTAATGCAGCAACCTTTGCTCCATTCCCCACTCGTAGGATCACCTCATCATTGTTCAGCTTTTCTACTTCTGACCAGTCCCTTCACATTATTACATATGTGAGAACCACAGCCGGTATCCAATACCCAAGTAGAATTTTGACTTTCTGAAAAATTAATTTCAATCATGAACAAACCTTGATTGGAAGTCGAAGCTTCTCCAAGCTTCTTCTTTGCCAGAAACTTCTTGCAGTTCCTCTTCCAATGACCCGGCTCGTTGCAATGGAAGCACATTCCTTTGCTAGCTGGATCAGATTTCTTTTATTCCTTTATGTTCACTTTGCCCTTGGTCAGCCGAGATCGGAAGAGCTCCTTAGATATCTCATATCTAGCAGTCCACTTTATTCACCATACAACTTCTTGAGGTGAATCAACATAGTAGGAGCATCCATGTTTTCGTGCTGACGCTGAAGCTCGTTATTCATGGATGCGAGCATGATGCATTGAGCCACAGATGCATCATCTTGCCACTTTACAATGGTGGCAATATCTTCCTCAAAGGCTGTTTCTGGAACAGTTCCAGGGACAGGTGAGTTTAAGACATAAGAAATCTTTTCAGCAGTGAGAACTATTCTCAGATTTCTTAGCCAGTCCGTATAATTCGGCCCGGTAAGCTTATTAGCATCAAGTATGCTTCGCAGTGAAATTAGTGATTTTGACATTTTTAAAATTCTGCATGTGAAAAACAACATTTTAGCAAACATTCATTTTATTAATTTTGCATACCAAAATAAATTTAGGTCTTTATTTTAAATTGGTATCTCCCACTATTTTTATCAAACTATATTACCCTCACTTATATAGTTCGGCAACATCTAATTAAAAATTTGCTAGTGAGAATAAGGATCCCATTTCAAATGTATATAACCTTGTGGATAGCACAACAAGCGATATACAAATAAATAGGTAGACAACTCTTGTCAATTACATCACTATATAACTCCTTTTATTTTGCCTCTTAAATTATAATGGTCAAGTGTGTGCACATCCGAACTAAAATGATTTAAGTTAAGTCCAGCCTAGCACTTCCATAAATTCAAAAAAGAAAAATGTTCATTCTTGTGGATAGCACAACAAGACTAGATCGTTCAATTTTCTTGATAAGCATCAAATGTGATTAATTAACATCTTAAATATGCAATACTCGCCTTGTGGATAGCACAACAAGCTCATATTAAATATTTAATACTCTATTAATTTATCATGCTAGAAGGCGACGTTCGATATTCCAAATATCATTTGAACGCTTCGGACTTAATATTATTTCTTTGAGGGGTTTGTTATTATTTGTCTCATCTTGTTTAGTGCGCATGCACACACACACACACACACACACACACACACACACATATATATATATATATATATAAAATACGCGTCATTTTATTAAACCTGCGAAACATGTTTGCATAAAATATAATATATATAATATTTAGCATGCAATATAGAATACTATATTCTACCCGGATTGATTATGGACTTTTATTCTAGTTTGATTCACTAGAGACACCAAGTGAACCAAAAGGTCAAACCTAGGAGTGCAAGAATTTAAATTTAAATATAACTATTACATTTAAACCCGGGCTCCATACAAACGGGTCTTCACGCGCTCCTTGCTCCTTGGTCTCCAATTTCTTCAACATAATTCTAACTATTTCTATTACATTAAACTATTTAATTTAAATAGAAACCTTGATCAGCAGTCAAGGGGAAGTACATAGGAGGGAGATAGAATTTTACATCAAAAAAAAAATTAGAGAAGACAAAGTACACAGACCCCATTTAATAAAACTCATTCATTCAAGCATTCAACTAAAATAAAATCTAATCACATTGGTCAAATAGTCCATAATCAATCCCCATTTATTATCATACATATCACCATATATATCAATAAATAAATATTCATCTCATGAATTAAAATATTTCATATATATATGAGTATCATTTAATGGGATATTTTAATGAGTATCATACTTGCTTTAGTGTCTCCACACAAATGATCATGAGATCAATCATCCTCATCCAATGAGCAAGCAACATATGTACCAATCTATCCGGATTTACTAATCCCCTTTTTAGTAATCCCACGATTGGGAACTATTTTAGTTTTAGAGCTTTCTAAGAATTTAGATCTCATTAGCATGATCATCATCATGATTCTAAAAGCATTACTTAAAACTATTGGTTATTTACATATTATAAAAACAGCAACATGTAGATAATTAAATGCCTTTAATAAATGAATATTTTATTAATAAATAAATAAGATTGTTTACAAAGTACGTGCTTTATCATCATACATGATTGGCTTGTATGCACACTACTATCAATCTTCCACTTGCACTAAAGCCAATCGCCATGGTATCTCATACCCATCTTCTCTAAGTGACGATCAAACTGCTGTTGTGTTAAAGCTTTAGTAAATGGATCTGCAATGTTGTCTTGAGAGTCTACACGCTCTAAGGTGACGTCTCCTCTTTCAATGATCTCCCTGATCAAGTGAAATCGCCGTAATACGTGTTTAGATTTTTGATGAGACCTTGGTTCCTTAGCCTGTGCAACTGCTCCTGTGTTGTCACAGTAAACGGGAACTGCTTCTCCAATGCTAGGAACCATACCTAGTTCAGTTATGAACTTCTTCATCCAAATAGCTTCCTTTGCAACTTCACTTGCAGCTATATACTCTGCCTTTGTCACTGAATCAGCAACTATTTGCTGCTTGGAACTTTTCCAACTCACTGCGCCTCTGTTCAAGGTAAAAACATACCCCAAAATAGATTTACTGTCATCTTGGTCAGTTTGAAAACTTGAGTCTGTGAAGCCCTCGAGTTTTAATTCAGACCCACCGTAGACAAGAAAAATATCCTTAGTCCTTCTCAAGTATTTTAGGATATTCTTCACTGCCTTCCAGTGCTCTTCTCCTGGATTCGACTGGTATCTGCTCGTTACACTAAGTGCATGAGCAACATCCGATCTAGTACATATCATACCGTACATGATAGATCCTATTGTAGAAGCATAAGGGATCTTACTCATACGGTCTCTCTCCTCAGGTGTCTTTGGGGCCTGTTTCTTGGAGAGATGTATTCCATGGCTCATCGACATGAGACCTCTTTTGGAATCTTCCATGCTAAATCTCATTAGCATTGCATCAATGTACGTTCCTTGGGATAAACCAAGCATCCTTTTAGATCTATCTCTAAAGGAGTTTAGTAATTAATTTAATATCATCTTGTCACTTTACAATGGTGGCAATCTCTTCCTCAGAGGCTGTTTCTGGAACAGTTCCAGGGACAGGTGAGTTTAGGACATAAGAAATCTTTTCAGCAGTGAGAACTATTCTCAGATTTCTTAGCCAGTCCGTATAATTCGACCCAGTAAGCTTATTAGCATCAAGTATGCTTCGCAGTGAAATTAGTGATTTTGGCATTTTTAAAATTCTGCATGTGAAAAACAATATTTTAGCAAACATTTATTTTATTAATTTTGCATACCAAAATAAATTTAGGTCTTTATTTTAAATTGGTGTCTCCCACTATTTTTATCAAACTATATTACCCTCACTTATATAGTTCGGCAACATCTAATTAAAGATTTGCTAGTGAGAATAAGGATCCCATTTCAAATGTATATAACCTTGTGGATAGCACAACAAGCGATATACAAATAAATAGGTAGACAACTCTTGTCAATTACATCACTATATAACTCCTTTTATTTTGCCTCTTAAATCATAATGGTCAAGTGTGTGCACATCCGAACTAAAATGATTTAAGTTAAGTCCAGCCTAGCACTTCCATAAATTCAAAAAAGAAAAATGTTCGTCCTTGTGGATAGCACAACAAGACTAGATCGTTCAATTTTCTTGATAAGCATCAAATGTGATTAATTAACATCTTAACGCAATACTCGCCTTGTGGATAGCACAACAACCTCATATTAAATATTTAATAATCTATTAATTTATCATGCTAGAAGGCGACGTTCGATATTCCAAATATCATTTGAACGCTTCGGACTTAATATTATTTCTTTGAGGGGTTTGTTATTATTTGTCTCATCTTGTTTAGTGCGCATGCACACACACACACACACACACACACACATATATATATATATATATATATAAAATACGCGTCATTTTATTAAACATGCGAAACATGTTTGCATAAAATATAATATATATAATATTTAGCATGCAATATAGAATACTATATTCTACCCGGATTGATTATGGACTTTTATTCTAGTTTGGTTCACTAGAGCCACCAAGTGAACCAAAAGGTTAAACCTAGGAGTGCAAGAATTTAAATTTAAATATAACTATTACATTTAAACCCGGGCTCCATACAAACGGGTCTTCACGCGCTACTTGCTCCTTGGTCTCTAATTTCTTCAAGATAATTCTAACTATTTGCATTACATTAAACTATTTAATTTAAATAGAAACCTTGATCAGCAGTCAAGGGGAAGTACATAGGAGGGAGATATAATTTTACATCAAAAAAAAAAATTAGAGAAGACGAGGTACACAGACCCCATTTAATAAAACCCATTCATTCAAGCATTCAACTAAAATAAAATTCAATCACATTGGTCAAATAGTCCATAATCAATCCCCATTTATTATCATACATATCACCATATATATCAATAAATAAATATTCATCTCATGAATTAAAACATTCCATATATATATGAGTATCATTTAATGGGCAATTTTAAATTGCATGCAATCCAATTTCAAGATTAAAATAAACTCTTTATTTTAATTATAAAATTATTTAGAATATAATATATAAACATATCATATATATATATATATTTGATATTACCGTATATATTATATATATTTATATAACGAATCAGGTTATATATATATATATAATGTAAATTCACATTTATTTTTTAAAAAGAAGTCACCTTCTTTTATTAAAAGAGTCATGCAGGTTTATTAAAAGAGTCTTTTCTTGATGGGTCACCTTCTTTTTGGAGTAAGAAAGAGACAACACCTTTTCCTTGAAGAATTCAAGATTAGCACCCCAAAAAAAAAATTGTGATTCGTCCCAAAAAAAAAAACGTTATTTTTTTTTCCTTAAAAAAAATAATTTTATACAAAAAAATTATGCCCAATAAATTATTTTTAAATACATACCCATATGTATATGAAATCAAAAATAAATTAATAATTATATAAAGGTTTGGCTCTGATACCACTGTTGGGTTTGTACGAAATCGTGATGCAATCAAATTGTAAAAATTAGCGGAAGCATTGTATATCAGAGTTTAAAAAATTTCTACAAAACCATTACCTGGATCATCCTTTATGCAAATTATTAATTTAAAAAGATAAATAAAAAGTTATGGAATCATACCCTTGTAAAACGAAGCTTCCACAGGTACTAGTTCAACTCCTTGTTCTTCGTGATCTCCTTGAATTTCCGGGTTAGATTCCTTCCTTTGATCAACGTTAGCCACCCAAGTGTTTGGCCTCTAGAGGTGATCCACCAAGGAAGAGGAATTATCAAGAAGGAGGGTGTTTGGCTAAACCTTAGTTTTCTATCCTCTATAGAAAAGGAGTACTCTCCAACAATTAAAATTGCCTCAATTAATATCTATTATAAGACTCCTCTTATATAGATATTGGTCGACTCTTCTAATCCTATTAGACATGGGATTTTTTTTAATTAATTAAACTCCTTTAATTAATTTAGGCTTCCCACCACATGGGGAATAATTAATTAAATTCATTTAATTAATTTGTCTCCTAATCTTATTAGGAATAAATGAGAGTACTAATATTAAATTAATTACTAAACTCCTTTAGAAATTAAAATAATAATAATTGTAATAATATTAATAAGACTCCTCTTATTAATTTATATTTAATATTTCCAAATTATTAAATAATAAACATTAAGCTATTTAATTTATTCTATCACTATAGATTAAATTAATGACACTTAATGCATTATTACGATTATGCAATTACCTTCTTAGATAATTATTCTTCCTTTTATGGTGTGACCCTTTAGGTTCTCTATATTAAACCGGTTGTGAATAAATCAATTAGAACAATTCTAATCTTATTTAAATAAATAAATTAAACTAATAATCTATTTAAATAAATAATATTTATTCTACAATAGGGATAAGCCTCCCTAGCGATCAACGACTTTCCAGATAATATAGATTTCAACATTAATCATAAAAGAACCTGTGAGTAAATAGTTACCATACAATTCAATCCTTCCACCATACAATGTCCCAATTAAATATAAGACATGAATTTACTGTCAAGTCTTATTTTATTTAATTATATGTATTTCGATTAGAAAATGCACAACTCCGATTAATGCAAATTAGAAACCTCTTTCTAATTTCATTCCACCTTGGCCAAGGATTCCTCGGTTGTCATTTAACGAATCACATAGGAAATATCTCCTCTTTTACTAGAGGTGGTAGATTCTTTATGATCATTCATTATCTCCATATGTAACTCATTATACCCAATCATACCCTATATATGCCTTAAAAGGTCTTTAAGGAATAAGTCAAAGTATAATTCATTACATACAAGATACTATGATGATCTCAAGTCCAAGGATCACTTGTACTACTATTGTAATACCCGAGAATTTTCTAATATTATTAAATAAATATATTAATGGATATGAGAATTTATTTGAAATATAAATAATTTTGTGTTATGAGAATAATTAATTCAATTATATATTAAATTGAATATTTATGACAATTGAGAAAAATATGGAGTTTATAATAAACTCGATGAAATGCCTTGTGTGGCACAGTGATGAGGATTTTTAATGATTATAATAGTTAACGAATGAATTATTAAGTAAACAATTAATCTATATTAATTGTTAACTGTTATTGTAGAATATTAATTAATTGTTATAAAATATTAATGGTGATTAATTAATAATATGTGATTATTATTAGTGTGAAATATATAATAATAATAATCGACGCATTTATAAGTATAATAAGATTTACGTTTATTCATGTAAGTGTTAATCAGTTATTGTGGACATTGATAATTGCATTGATTAATGAGCAATGGATTAATTGATATTATTATTAAATTAATTAATAAGATAAGTAAATCATTTACTTCTATATGCAAGCAGGCGAATTAAATGTATAGTAACTAACTATATGTTATGCATAATGTAAAGTGTAGTGTGACCATATATTAAGATTTATGAAACTATATGTTATGATATGTGTAGGTATACATTAAAATGGTGTATCATGTATATAAATAATAATTGATGATTATTTATATAATGTAATAATGAAATTAATAAAGGAGATAATGTGATGCGATTATATCCGAGTAGATTATATCCGGTATTAATAAATGTACATGGATTATATATATGTTACATTACCATATCACATCTACTACCTTGATATATTAAGCATGTGACTTACATTATAATGTTAATTATAATATATAGTATGAATATATATGTAATAGCCTAAGTGTATGATATATGTTATAACATGTCATTGTACAATTGCTAGAATGCTGAGAATGAAATTGGCTTGTCCCATTATATGAGACCCATTCTCCTTCACGTGTGTAGCATACAAGCTACTCTATATTCTCAATTTCAGCAAACAAATCATAGCTTTATAGTTCATAATGAGCAAAGGAGTGGGCATGATGATGAGTTCTAACTACTAATTACCTACCATCTCTTAACCTCCATACAAATCAATTTTTCGTTGGTTTGATTCATGGGTAGATTGTATTGTCTGGTTATGAACTTCTTCTATAAATAATGGCACTTCTCCTCTCTATTCATTTGCTGAGATTTTTGTCTAAGTATTGGATTGAGAGCATACTGTGAGTTGATAGCAAGAGAATTCACAGAGAGTTGGGAATTCAAATTTAGCAAGCTTAATTTATAGGAAATGTATAATTCCATTATTCATGTTCTTCATTCTCATTTTCTGTCAAAACTCCATTTCTGTTTTCTGTCAAAATCCAAATTATTGACTATGATGAATTAGATTGCAATTGGATTAAAGGATGTTTATTTAGTTGTTATATAGTCTTATACATGTGTTAATGAGACAATGTGACTGATCACAATCAAGTTCGTGAAGTAATTTCGTGAGTTGGGCTATAAACTGCCGTGGCTGCCTGCTGTCTGGTGCGAACCAGTAGTGGCGCAGCTGCGCAGGTTTTAGCCTGGGATGCGGCGCAGCTGCGCCGGCACCCTGCTGTATTTTTGTGTTCTGTTTAAAAAGCTGCTAAGTGTAATGAATTACTATAAGCTTAGGCAAGTATGTAAGCATGGGTAATGTATATATATGAGTATATTGATCTAATTTGAGCAGGTTATACTATATTAACATGTATGGTTACCAAAAGCGTATAGTTTGAAATGAATTTAGAACTTTAGAAGTGAACTCGATATTATGCGTGCCATGTTTATATACTGACCTTGCAAGCACGTTAGTACCACCTAGAGACACATGAAGTGCATGTTAGCTTATCTATATTGGTTCCGTAATAAGATATGAACATGTGAACCTAACTAGTGCTCATTCCTAACAAAAATGTAAGTTTGAAGGTGGATATGATCATGTAAATGCTATATATACATTCTGATGTTATGAGCATGTTTAGATAACTTTGAAATGCATGAATGAACCCTTAACTTGTGTTTATATGGTTCGTAAGGAAGCATGAACATGTTAGGCCCTATTAGTAAGATTTACTAATGGAAATACAAGCTTTGCACGTGAGCATTGACACGATACATGGAGATTTAAATTCTGATATTTATGGACACATGTGATAGTACTCTTAGACTCATTCATGTGTCATGCATGTATATATACCATAATTAGTTGCCGTGATTAAGGTTTAGCATAAACGAAGCATGTTTTCAAGATAATAACAATGCTAGCTACATATATACGATACGAGTACTCATGAGCATGCCTAATACAAGTTATATGAATATCTTATGTGTTTAAAAAGCGAGCATGTTAGACCATATGAGTTCATATCCTTGAATGGCTTTAAGTTATTGAAAGTATTGACTTAGAATCCATATCACATATATTTGAAACGAGGAAAGGTTGTACAAACATAAAAGTATCTTTTAATATGTTTATATGCTATGTGGTGTTGATTGGCTTGCATGACCGGACAGAAACCATAAGGCACAGCTCAGCCTTGGCTTAGCCAAAGGGCTGCGCAGCTGCGCTGGACCTAGGCTTAGCCATGGCGCAGCTGCGCCGGCCTGGAATCAGAAGCCATGCAGTTTGATAATCTGATTTTGGACAGATAGCTTATATAATGCCTACATTGCTAAAAATGAAATATATTTAGTATTGATTGTGGTTTTATGTGATACTAATAATTTGCGAGTATGTTTGCTAATTGTTGCGATATTATATGATATGAGAATGTGTTTAAACTCTAAAAGAGGAAGTTAAGGATAGAAATTATATTCTATATAACTGTGTAGCTAGGTTAAGACTTAGCTTATGTGATTATCGTATGTACGAGATGAGATATAAAGTTAAATTATATGACTAATGAATATCATATATATACGTAACTGTAATTACGATAGGAATTCGAAAGTGTTGATTTACTTTTCGTGGATAAACTACGCTAAAGGCAAGTTCTCTAACTTACACTCTTTTAAAGTGCAAGTTTCCTTACTTACACTCATTTATAAGTGCAAGTATCTTAGACCTTTGTGTTTAATGTATTCAAGGAACGTGGTAAGCAAGTTCCTAACTCTACTCTTTATTGAACATTCAATTGGCTTATGCTATTATTGTTATACGAGTAAACTCTTGAGATTAAATTAAGATATTATGAATCATATACTTCATGAATAAGATAAAAGTCGAACTATATTCTTCGGACTTAAATCTTGAAATTAAATTTATAGTTGTTGAGATCTATGCCACTTGATTCGGCTAGACTTATATTATTGAAAAGAGACCCAAACCAATTGATTGGTGCGGGATCTTGTATTTGACTGAGAAGAACAAAATATAACTGTCGGAGAACCGACGCGCGCACTTGAGTATGATTGATTGTTATGCATAACGATGGTGCTTTAGGCTGATCACCTGTTGTACCTGTTTTTGTTGGATTTTCAGTTTATTACTGTTAATTCTAGTAGAAGTTCATAGTCCTTAGCGACTGCTCAGTATTCAATTATCTTAAAATCTTGAATTGATTTGTTATTGAATCACATTGATATTATTCTGTCCTTAGCAACTATTATTGAAAACTGTTGATATTCTTGTTATCCTTGAACTATCAAACTTTGTTATACCCTTTCAAAAATTAAGTATTATATCACTTACCCTTATTGTATATTACTTGCTGGGCAATTTGTGCTCATTCTTGCTTTCCCTAAAACATTTCAGTTAAGGCAGAGCAGGGTGAACCTTCGGGCGTTGATAAGGGCAAGGGCAAGGCTACCAACTAGCTTGTCTCTTTTATGTTTTTAAATATTTTATTGTTGTATTAAGATGATGTAGTAAGACTAGTTTTGATTATGTTTAAGCTTAAGTTAGGTTATGTAATAAGTCGTTAATTGATATTATTATGTAATCTATTAAGTACTGTAGGTTGCGAGACTTGGGAGAATAATTATAATAAATCATTGTAAATTATTCTAGAATAGATTTTCCGCTGTGATGTGTGTTGTTTAGTTATTATTATTGTGATGTATTACCATGAGCACGTGATGAACTGAATTCGAGAGACCAAGTGGCGGTCTTAGAATTTGGGGGCGTCACAAGTTGGTATCAGAGCCGTAGTTATAAACCTTAGGAACGAGTGTCCTTAGACTATAACTTAGGTGAACTTAGAAGTTAGGAAGGGGATAAAACTCATGTAGAGTTTTCTATGAGAGACTTAGTCTGTTATGCAATGTAACTTCATTCTATACAATGAACTTATGTTTTATATAACATTCTAATGGAGTTGCTATTTGGTTGTCTTGTGTTTGTGATTGTAGGATGACAGACACAGGGGTACCTAGTAGAGTGGCAGAGGAGGAGCCCAGGGATATACATGTAGTATAAGAGGCACCTCTAGAGGCTACACCAGTGCAGGCTGTTGCACCGTTCGAGTCTGACGACGAAGACGAGATTAAGATAGAGTCTGATCCAGAGGAGGAGCTGATGGAGGACGAGCCGATGGAGGATGAGCCAGTAGAGGACTTTGATGAGGCTACTATAGAGGAGCAGATGCTAGGAGAGTATGAGGAGCGGATCCTAGAGTTAGACTGTAGGGTTCAGGAGCTGGAGGCCGAGGCCCATGAGAGAGAGTCTGAGTTCTAGAAGCTGAGGTACGAAGACCATCAGAGGAAGCTGGCCATGCAGGAGTTAGAGGTGGAGATCGCTTACCGCAGGGAGGCAGGGATCCAGATGGGAACCTTATTCCACAGGTCGGTGGCGAGAAATGTAGATCTGGCAGGAAAGCTGGAAGAAGTAGAACAGAGAGAATTGAGTGAGAATACTGAGAAAGAGGCACTCCGTACTCAGCTAGAGTTGGAGGTGATGGATAGGTTACACTTCGAGGAAAAGTGGGAGGCGTCCAATGAGAGAGCTGACGACCTAGAGGACGAGGTCAGGTGCAAGAAGAGAAAGATGAACAAGATGGGGTATGTGTTCTGTTCAGCTTTTGAGAGGGTACTTGATGGTGTGTACCACTACCCGGCAGAGCAGGGACAGACCCTACACACTATGAGCCGAGAGCTGGTTGCTTATATAGCGCAGATGGAGTACAAGAGCGCAGTAGAGCGCGGGATGATGTGATGAGATTTCCTTAATGGTCTAGTAGTAGTTAGTAGCATTTATCTTTATGTGTTGTACATACTATGTTGTAATCCCAATCTTTTGTGTAAGATGTGGGATAATGATGTGAACCCCGTGTTAGCTTTTGTTAGAGGGGTAGTTTGGTAGTAGGTTGGTAGATTTCCCGTCTTTTGTGATATTAGGGGATATATATGATAACATTTATAGCAGTATGCTAGGAAATCATGTAAAGAAACGATTTGGCATATGAATATAAATGAAGTTTATTTCAGAAATGTGTTATAAATTTATTCTTTTGTATTAAAAGAAATACTTAAATAAATAATATACTTGAATAATAATAAAATGAAAAATTGTGATGCAGATAATGCCGCCCAGACGTAGATTGACTGCACCCGAAGAATCTGTTAACAATGAGAGGGAACAAGTAGACCCGATCCAGAAACTGGTAGACTTGTTAGGAGAGGCCTTAAGGGGAAGGAACAATGAACCCGTTCGCCCAAACCCTCAGACAGTGCCAGTAACAACCTTTAAAGATTTTAAGAGTGTAGGACCCCCGGAGTTCGAGGGAACTACCGACCCAATCGTCGCACAAACCTGGATCAAAGAGATCGAAAAAGCTTTCACTATAGCTAGCGTAGGTGAAGATCAGAAGACGGTGTTTGCCACGTACATGATGAGGGGAGAAGCGAACTACTGGTGGGAGGCTAATCAACAAAGAGCTGGAGAAGGGATAATAACTTGGGATAAGTTTAAGACGCTGTTTTTCGAAAATTACTTCCCGAAAAGCATGAAGAATAGGATGGAGGTGAAATTCCTAGAGTTAAAATAAGGTGAGATGACGGTGACGCAATACGCGGCTAGGTTTAACGAACTAGCGCGATTTGCGGAGCATCAAGTTGGTGATGAAGAGAGAAAGGCTAGACGCTTCGAACAAGGGTTGAAGCCGTGGCTGTTCAATAAGGTATTAGTTCTTTAAATTGATTCCTTTGCAACATTACTGAAAAAGGAAATCATTACGGAAGGTGGCAGTGAGGCCTTAAGTCTGTATAACAAAGAGAAGAAAGGAAAGAATGCTGGAGGAGAGAACCGTACTGGAGGAAGCAGTAGCGGAGGAAGCAATTTGGGAAAGAGAAAGTGGGAGAACAACAACAACAACAACAAGAACAACAATAATCAATCAGGGAATTTTCGTGGAGGTTTCAAGAAGAGGGCTGAAGGATGCCCAAAGTGTGGGAAGAATCACCAGGGCGAGTGCTGGAAGGGACGTGGCACTTGCTACAACTGCGGACAGGAAGGGCACATCTTGCTCAACTGTCCGAAACCAAAGAAGATCCAAGGGTGTTTTGCTGGCGGCTCAACTGAGCACCGTATTAAGGATTGCCCGAAGAAGGGAAGTGGCGGAAGTGGTAGCCAACAAGGGGGAGGAAACAAACTGATGATCGGTGGACAGGCACAATCCAACCGCCTAACTGCCAGAACCTTTAACATGACTGTCCAGGACGCCGTGGCTGCGAAGGACATGGTGTCAGGTATAATCCCAATCAATGATATAAATGCTTATGTATTATTTGATTCGGGTGCCACCTGTTCTTTTGTATCTGAAGAATTTGCTAGTAGACTTAGTACACCCCGAGAACGATTAGAAAATCCTTTGATCATAGAAGTTGCTAATAAGGAAGTGATCCCTGTAGAATACATTTATCAAGATTGTCACGCAAACATTAGAGAACATGAACTGAGCGTAGACTTGATTCCTATTAGATTGGGAGAATTTGACGTAATACTGGGAATGGATTGGTTGTATAACCATGCTGCGATAATTGACTGTCAGAACAAATGTGTGAACCTTCAGACTCCGAGTAAGTCTAAGATAGTGTTTTATGGTAGCTCATCGCTTAAGCAATCGTGTTGCGTTACGATGAGCAGGCCAAGAAATTGTTAAGAAAAGGATGTGTAGGTTATCTAGCTTACATCGTTGATACTCAGAAAAAGGGAGTAGAAATTAAAGATATATCCGTAGTTAATGAATTTCTAGATGTGTTTCCGGACGATCTGCCTGGTCTTTCACCAGACAGAGAAATCGAATTCATAATAGACTTAGCACCGGGAACGGCACCGATTTCGAAAGCTCCATATCGTATGGCGCCAGTAGAAATGAAGGAATTGATGATACAATTGCAAGAGTTGTTGGATAAGGGTTACATTCGACCGAGTGTTTCTCCTTAGGGAGCACCAGTGCTATTCGTTAAGAAGAAGGACGGATCGATGAGACTCTGTATCAATTATCGAGAATTGAACAGAGTAACGATCAATAATCGATATCCGCTACCGAGGATAGACGACCTGTTTGATCAACTGAAGGGAGCAAAGTGTTTCTCAAAAATTGACCTACGAACAGGATATCATCAACTGAAAGTGAGGGATGAGGACATACCAAAGACTGCGTTTCGAACCCGTTATGGACACTACGAGTTTTTGGTAATGTCATTTGGATTGACTAATGCTCCGGCAGCATTTATGGACTTGATGAACCGAGTTTTCAAGCCATACTTGGATAAATTTGTAGTGGTTTTTATCGACGACATTTTGATCTACTCGAAGACAGAGGAAGAACACGTCGAACATCTGAATATTGTTTTGGAGGCACTAAGGAAGGAAAAGATGTATGCAAAATTTTCAAAGTGCGAATTTTGGATGGAGAAGGTTCAATTCTTAGGCCACGTGGTGGATAAGAATTGAATCTCTGTAGACCCTGCGAAGGTTGAAGCAGTAAGTAATTGGGAACAACCGAAAACACCGACGGAGGTGAGAAGCTTTTTAGGGTTAGCCGGATACTATCGAAGATTCATCCAAGATTTTTCTAAGATAGCAACCCCGCTGACCAATTTGACTAGAAAGATGATGAAATTTGTATGGACCGACAAATGCGAGGAAAGTTTTCACGAACTGAAACGGAGACTGAGCGAAGCACCTGTGTTATCATTACCAGATGATGCGAGAAATTTTGTGGTGTATAGTGATGCATTGCACAAGGGACTTGGTTGTGTGCTCATGCAACATGGCAAGGTCATTGCGTATGCGTCACGACAACTTAAGGATTACGAAAAACGATACCCTACTCACGACTTAGAGTTAGCGGCAGTAGTTTTTGCGTTAAAGATATGGAGGCATTATTTGTACGGAGAAAAATGCGAGATATACACGGACCACAAGAGTCTGAAATATATCTTCACACAGAAGGAGTTGAATATGCGTCAGAGGAGGTGGTTAGGATTGATCAAGGATTATGACTGCGATATTCTTTATCACCCGGGAAAGGCAAACGTGGTTGCCGACGCTCTGAGCAGAAAAGGAAGGGAAAAGTTATTTAACTTGACAACTCAGGAAGAATTGATAAGAGAGATGGAGAAATTAGAAATAAAAGTGAAAGAACCAAAGAAGCCTGGAGAGAAGTTGTTTGTAGTGGGAGCTCATCCGACATTGTTGGATAGAGTAAAGGAAGCCCAGGAAAAGGATGAAGAGTGTGAGAAAATTCGAAAGAGGATCACGAAAAATGAGGAAAAAAAATTTTGAATGGATAAAGACGGTATTTTGAGATTTGAAGGAAGAGTGTGGGTACCAGCGGTAACCGAGTTGAGGGAAGAGATTTTGCACGAGGCATACAATACGACGTATTCCGTTCATCCGGGAGGCACTAAGATGTACCGAGATTTGAAGCAACATTTTTGGTGGCCCAATTTGAAACGGAAAGTCGCAGAGTGCGTCAGTAGATGTTTAACTTGCCAACGCGTTAAAGCAGAGCATCAACGACCAAGTGGTTTACTACAACCGTTAGAAATACCAGAGTGAAAATGGGAGCATATTACAATGGACTTCGTGGTAGGACTTCCAGTTACGCAGAAAGGTTATGATGCTATTTGGGTTATCGTGGATCGACTAACCAAGACCGCACATTTTCTACCAATCAAGATCCGCTACAGTTTGAATCAGTTAGCGAGCTTATACGTAAAAGAAATTGTCTCACGACATGGAGTGCCGGTGTCAATTGTCTCTGATCGAGATCCGCGCTTCACGTCTAATTTTTGGAAGATTTTGCAAGAAAGAATGGGAACGTAGTTGAGGTTGAGTACTGCTTACCATCCTCAGACAGACGGACGGAGTGAGCGAACAATACAAACGCTGGAGGACATGCTTAGGACTTGCGTGATGGATTTTAAGGGAAATTGGGACGACCACCTACCCTTAGTAGAATTCGCATATAATAATAGTTACCATGCAAGTATCGGCATGCCACCGTACGAAGCTCTTTATGGAAGAAAGTGCAGAACGCCATTATGTTGGGACGAAGTCGGGGAGCGACGAATACTCGGACCAGAGTTAGTACAACAAACCGCAGACGTGGTGACAGTGATAAGAGCCAGATTAGTAGCAGCTCAAGATCGCCAGAAGAAATACGCAGATTTGCATCGGCAAGACCGAGACTTCAAAGTCGGCAGTTTTGTATTCTTGAAGGTATCTCCCTGGAAGGGAAAAATCCGTTTCGGCAAGAAAGGAAAATTGAGTCTAAGATTCATAGGACCGTTCGAGATACTGAAGCGAGTGGGCGAAGTGGCATACAAAGTTGCGTTACCACCCGAACTGGAGCACATCCACAACGTGTTTCACATTTCTGTGTTGCGACCGTACAAGGCCGACTACAAGCACGTGATTTCTTACGAGCCCATTCAAGTGGAGAAGAACTTGGCGTATGAAGAACTTCCTGTCCAGATATTAGATAGGAAAGAGCAAACTTTGAGAAATAAAATTATTTCTTCTGTAAAAGTACTTTGGCGTAACCACGATGTCGAGGAAGCAACGTGGGAATTAGAAGATAGGATAATGAGGGATTATTCCCATTTATTTGTGTAACCTTGTAGCAATTTCGGGACAGAATTTTTATAAGGGGGGAGGATGTAATACCCGAGAATTTCCTAATATTATTAAATAAATATATTAATGGATATGAAAATTTATTTGAAATATAAATGATTTTGTGTTATGAGAATAATTAATTCAATTATATATTAAATTGAATATTTATGACAATTGAGAAAAATATGGAGTTTATAATAAACTCGATGAAATGCCTTGTGTGGCACAGTGATGAGGATTTTTAATGATTATAATAGTTAACGAATGAATTATTAAGTAAACAATTAATCTATATTAATTGTTAACTGTTATTGTAGAATATTAATTAATTGTTATAAAATATTAATGGTGATTAATTAATAATATGTGATTATTATTAGTGTGAAATATATAATAATAATAATCGACGCATTTATAAGTATAATAAGATTTACGTTTATTCATGTAAGTGTTAATCAGTTATTGTGGACATTGATAATTGCATTGATTAATGAGCAATGGATTAATTGATATTATTATTAAATTAATTAATAAGATAAGTAAATTATTTACTTCTATATGCAAGCAGGCGAATTAAATGTATAGTAACTAACTATATGTTATGCATAATGTAAAGTGTAGTGTGACCATTTATTAAGATTTATGAAACTATATGTTATGATATGTGTAGGTGACAAATGATGTGTAGGTATACATTAAAATGGTGTATCATGTATATAAATAATAATTGATGATTATTTATATAATGTAATAATGAAATTAATAAAGGAGATAATGTGATGCGATTATATCCGAGTAGATTATATCCGGTATTAATAAATGTACATGGATTATATATATGTTACATTACCATATCACATCTACTACCTTGATATATTAAGCATGTGACTTACATTATAATGTTAATTATAATATATAGTATGAATATATATGTAATAGCCTAAGTGTATGATATATGTTATAACATGTCATTGTACAATTGCTAGAATGCTGAGAATGAAATTGGCTTGTCCCATTATATGAGACCCATTCTCCTTCACGTATGTAGCATACAAGCTACTCTATATTCTCAATTTCAGCAAATAAATCATAGCTTTATAGTTCATAATGAGCAAAGGAGTGGGCATGATGATGAGTTCTAACTACTAATTACCTACCATCTCTTAACCTCCATACAAATCAATTTTTCGTTGGTTTGATTCATGGGTAGATTGCATTGTCTGGTTATGAACTTCTTCTATAAATAATGGCTCTTCTCCTCTATATTCATTTGCTGAGATTTTTGTCTAAGTATTGGATTGAGAGCATACTGTGAGTTGATAGCAAGAGAATTCATAGAGAGTTGGGAATTCAAATTTAGCAAGCTTAATTTATAGCAAAGGTATAATTCCATTATTCATGTTCTTCATTCTCATTTTCTGTCAAAACTCCATTTCTGTTTTCTGTCAAAATCCAAATTCTTGACTATGATGAATTAGATTGCAATTGGATTAAAGGATGTTTATTTAGTTGTTATATAGTCTTATACATGTGTTAATGAGACAATGTGGCTGATCACAATCAAGTTCGTGAAGTAATTTCGTGAGTTGGGCTAGAAACTGCCGTGGCTGCCTGCTGTCTGGTGCGAACCAGTAGTGGCGCAGCTGCGCAGGTTTTAGCCTGGGATGCGGCACAGCTGCGCCGACACCCTGCTGCAGTTTTGTGTTCTGTTTAAAAAGCTGCTAAGTGTAATGAATTACTATAAGCTTAGGCAAGTATGTAAGCATGGGTAATGTATATATATGAGTATATTGATCTAATTTGAGCATGTTATACTATATTAGCATGTATGGTTACCAAAAGCGTATAGTTTGAAATGAATTTAGAACTTTAGAAGTGAACTCGATATTATGCGTGCCATGTTTATATACTGACCTTGCAAGCACGTTAGTACCACCTAGAGACACATGAAGTGCATGTTAGCTTATCTATATTGGTTCCGTAATAAGATATGAACATGTGAACCTAACTAGTGCTCATTCCTAACAAAAATGTAAGTTTGAAGGTGGATATGATCATGTAAGGTTTAGCATGATTAAGGTTTAGCGTAAACGAAGCATGTTTTCAAGATAATAACAATGCTAGCTACATATATACGATACGAGTACTCATGAGCATGCCTAATACAAGTTATATGAATATCTTATGTATTTAAAAATCGAGCATGTTAGACCATATGAGTTCATATCCTTGAATGGCTTTAAGTTATTGAAAGTATTGACTTAGAATCCATATCACATATATTTGAAACGAGGAAAGGTTGTACAAATATAAAAGTATCTTTTAATATGTTTATATGCTATGTGGTGTTGATTGGCTTGCATGACCGGACAGAAACCATAAGGCACAGCTCAGCCTTGGCTTGGCCAAAGGGCTGCGCAGCTGCGCTGGACCTAGGCTTAGCCATGGCGCAGCTGCGCCGGCCTGGAATCAGAAGCCATGCAGTTTGATAATCTGATTTTGGACAGATAGCTTATATAATGCCTACATTGCTAAAAATGAAATATATTTAGTATTGATTGTGGTTTTATGTGATACTAATAATTTGCGAGTATGTTTGCTAATTGTTGCGATATTATATGATATGAGAATGTGTTTAAACTCTAAAAGAGGAAGTTAAGGATAGAAATTATATTCTATATAACTATGTAGCTAGGTTAAGACTTAGCTTATGTGATTATCGTATGTACCAGATGAGATATAAAGTTAAATTATATGACTAATGAATATCATATATATACGTAACTGTAATTACGATAGGAATTCGAAAGTGTTGATTTACTTTTCGTGGATAAACTACGCTAAAGGCAAGTTCTCTAACTTACACTCTTTTAAAGTGCAAGTTTCCTTACTTACACTCATTTATAAGTGCAAGTATCTTAGACCTTTGTGTTTACTGTATTCAAGGAACGTGGTAAGCAAGTTCCTAACTCTACTCTTTATTGAACATTCAATTGGCTTATGCTATTATTGTTATACGAGTAAACTCTTGAGATTAAATTAAGATATTATGAATCATATACTTCATGAATAAGATAAAAGTCGAACTATATTCTTCGGACTTAAATCTTGAAATTAAATTTATAGTTGTTGAGATCTATGCCACTTGATTCGGCTAGACTTATATTGTTGAAAAGCGACCCAAACCAATTTATTGGTGCGGGATCTTGTATTTGACTGAGAAGAACAAAATATAACTGTCGGAGAACCGACGCGCGCACTTGAGTATGATTGATTGTTATGCATAACGATGGTGCTTTAGGCTGATCACCTGTTGTACCTGTTTTTGTTGGATTTTCAGTTTATTACTGTTAATTCTAGTAGAAGTTCATAGTCCTTAGCGACTGCTCAGTATTCAGTTATCTTGAAATCTTGAATTGATTTGTTATTGAATCACATTGATATTATTCTGTCCTTAGCAACTATTATTGAAAACTGTTGATATTCTTGTTATCCTTGAACTATCAAACTTTGTTATACCCTTTCGAAAATTAAGGATTATATCACTTACCCTTATTGTATATTACTTGCTGGGCAATTTGTGCTCATTCTTGCATTCCCTAAAATATTTCAGTTAAGGCAGAGCAGGGCGAACCTTCGGGCGTTGATAAGGGCAAGGGCAAGGCTACCAACTAGCTTGTCTCTTTTATGTTTTTAAATATTTTATTGTTGTATTAAGATGATGTAGTAAGACTGGTTTTGATTATGTTTAAGCTTAAGTTAGGTTATGTAATAAGTCGTTAATTGATATTATTATGTAATCTATTATGTACTGTAGGTTGCGAGACTTGGGAGAATAATTATAATAAATCATTGTAAATTATTCTAGAATAGATTTTCCGCTGTGATGTGTGTTGTTTAGTTATTATTATTGTGATGTATTACCATGAGCACGTGATGAACCGAATTCGAGATACCAAGTGGCGGTCCTAGAATTTGGGGGCGTCACAACTATCACATTAGGAATTCCTATTGACAGGCGAGTAAAACTCCATTAGGTATTCCATAGCGAGTCACGTTCAGTGAACTTATTCTCCAATAAGCACTTACATACTTGCTTTAGTGTCTCCACACAAATGATCATGAGATCAATCATCCTCATACAATGAGCAAGCAACATATGTACCAATCTATCCGAATTTACTAATATTAAATTAATTACTAAACTCCTTTAGAAATTAAAATAATAATAATTGTAATAATATTAATAAAACTCCTCTTATTAATTTATATTTAATATTTCCAAAATATTAAATAATAAACATTAAGCTATTTAATTTATTCTATCACTATAGATTAAATTAATTACACTTAATGCATTATTACGATTATGCCATTACCTTCTTAAATAATTATTCTTCCTTTTATGGTGTGACCCTTTAGGTTCTCTATATTAAACCGGTTGTGAATAAATCAATTAGAACAATTCTAATCTTATTTAAATAAATAAATTTAACTAATAATCTATTTAAATAAATAATATTTATTCTACAATAGGGATAAGCCTCCCTAGCGATCAACGACTTTCCAGATAATATAGATTTCAACATTAATCATAAAAGAACTTGTGAGTAAATAGTTACCATATAATTCAATCCTTCCACCATACAATGTCCCAATTAAATATAAGACATGAATTTACTGTCAAGTCTTATTTTATTTAATTATATGTATTTCGATTAGAAAATGCACAACTCCAAATAATGCAAAAATTAGAAACTCCTTTCTAATTTCATTTTACCTTGGCCAAGGATTCCTAGGTTGTCATTTAACGAATCACATAGGACATATCTCCTCTTTTACTAGAGGTGGTAGATTCTTTATTGATCATTCATTATCTCCATATGTAACTCATTATACCCAAGCATACCCTTTTATATACCCTAAAGGACTTTAAGGAATAAGTCAAAGTATAATTCATTACATACAAGATACTATGATGATCTCAAGTCCAAAGATCACTTGTACTACTATCACATTAGGAATTCCTATTGACAGACGAGTAAAACTCCATTAGGTATTCCATAGCGAGTCAAGTTCAGTGAACTTATCTCCAATAAGCACCTACATACTTGCTTTAGTGTCTCCACACAAATGATCATGAGATCAATCATCCTCATCCAATGAGCAAGCAACATATGTACCAATCTATCCGAATTTACTAATCCCCTTTTTAGTAATCCCACGATTGGGAACTATTTTAGTTTTAGAGCTTTCTAAGAATTTCGATCTCATTAGCATGATCATCATCATGATTCTAAAAGCATTACTTAAAACTATGAGTTATTTACATATTATAAAAACAGCACCATGTAGATAATTAAATGCCTTTAATAAATAAATATTTTATTAATAAATAAATAAGATTGTTTACAAAGTACGTGCTTTATCATCATACATGATTGGCTTGTATACACACTACTATCAATCTCCCACTTGCACTAAAGCCAATCGCCATGGTATCTCATACCCATCTTCGCTAAGTGACGATCAAACTGCTGTTGTGTTAAAGCTTTAGTAAATGGATCTGCAATGTTGTCTTGAGAGTCTACACGCTCCAAGGTGACGTCTCCTCTTTCAATGATCTCCCTGATCAAGTGAAATCGCCGCAACACGTGTTTAGATTTTTGATGAGACCTTGGTTCCTTAGCCTGTGCAACTGCTCCTGTGTTGTCACAGTAAATGGGAACTGCTTCTCCAATGCTTGGAACCATACCAAGTTCAGTTATGAACTTCTTCATCCAAACAGCTTCCTTTGCAGCTTCACTTGCAGCTATATACTCTGCCTCTGTCACTGAATCAGCAACTGTTTGCTGCTTGAAACTCTTTCAACTCACTGCGCCTCCGTTCAAGGTAAAAACATACCCCGAAACAGATTTACTGTTATGTTGGTCTGTTTGAAAACTTGAGTTTGTGAAGCCCTCGAGTTTTAATTCAGACCCACCGTAGACAAGAAAAATATACTTAGTCCTTCTCAAGTATTTTAGGATATTCTTCACTGCCTTCCAGTGCTCTTCTCCTAGATTCGACTAGTATCTGCTCGTTACACTAAGTGCATGAGCAACATCCGGTCTAGTACATATCATAAAAGAACCTGTGAGTAAATAGTTATCATACAATTCAATCCTTCCACCATACAATGTCCCAATTAAATATAAGACATGAATTTACTGTCAAGTCTTATTTTATTTAATTATATGTATTTCGATTAGAAAATACACAACTCCGATTAATGCAAATTAGAAACCTCTTTCTAATTTCATTCCACCTTGGCCAAGGATTCTTGGGTTGTCATTTAACGAATCACATAGGACATATCTCCTCTTTTACTAGAGGTGGTAGATTCTTTATTGATCATTTATTATCTCCATATGTAACTCATTATACCCAAGCATACCCTATATATGCCTTAAAAGATCTTAAGGAATAAGTCAAAGTATAATTTATTAAATACAAGATACTATGATGATCTCAAGTCCAAGGATCACTTGTACTACTTTCACATTAGGAATTTCTATTGTCAGGCGAGTAAAACTCCATTAGGTATTCCATAGCGAGTCACGTTCAGTGAACTTATTCTCCAATAAGCACCTGCATACTTGTTTTAGTGTCTCCACACAAATGATCATGAGATCAATCATCCTCATCCAATGAGCAAGCAATATATGTACCAATCTATCCAGATTTACTAATCCCCTATTTAGTAATCCCACGATTGAGAACTATTTTAGTTTTAAAGCTTTCTAAGAATTTAGATCTCATTATCATGATCAACATCATGATTCTAAAAGCATTCCTTAAAACTATGGGTTATTTACATATTATAAAAACAGCACCATGTAGATAATTAAATGCCTTTAATAAATGAATATTTTATTAAAAAATAAAGAAGATTGTTTACAAAGTATGTGCTTTATCATCATACATGATTGGCTTGTATGCACACTACTATCAATCTCCAACTTGCACTAAAGCCAATCGCCATGGTATCTCATACCCATCTTCTCTAAGTGACGATCAAACTGCTGTTGTGTTAAAGCTTTAGTAAATGGATCTGCAATGTTGTCTTGAGAGTCTACATGCTCCAAGGTGACGTCTCCTCTTTCAATGATCTCCCTGATCAAGTGAAATCGCCGCAACACGTGTTTAGATTTTTGATGAGACCTTGGTTCCTTAGCCTGTGCAACTGCTCCTGTGTTGTCACAGTAAATGGGAACTGCTTCTCCAATGCTTGGAACCATACCAAGTTCAGTTATGAACTTCTTCATCCAAACAGCTTCCTTTGCAGCTTCACTTGCAGCTATATACTCTGCCTCTGTCACTGAATCAGCAACTGTTTGCTGCTTGAAACTCTTTCAACTCACTGCGCCTCCGTTCAAGGTAAAAACATACCCTGAAACAGATTTACTGTTATCTTGGTCTGTTTGAAAACTTGAGTCTGTGAAGCCCTCGAGTTTTAATTCAGACCCACCGTAGACAAGAAAAATATCCTTAGTCCTTCTCAAGTATTTTAGGATATTCTTCACTGCCTTCCAGTGTTCTTCTCCTAGATTCAACTGGTATCTGCTCGTTACACTAAGTGCATGAGCAACATCCGGTCTAGTACATATCATACCGTACATATCATAAAAGAACCTTGTGAGTAAATAGTTATCATACAATTCAATCCTTCCACCATACAATGTCCCAATTAAATATAAGACATGAATTTACTGTCAAGTCTTATTTTATTTAATTATATGTATTTCGATTAGAAAATACACAACTCCGATTAATGCAAATTAGAAACCTCTTTCTAATTTCATTCCACCTTGGCCAAGGATTCTTATTTAACGAATCACATAGGACATATCTCCTCTTTTACTAGAGGTGGTAGATTCTTTATTGATCATTTATTATCTCCATATGTAACTCATTATACCCAAGCATACCCTATATATGCCTTAAAAGATCTTAAGGAATAAGTCAAAGTATAATTTGTTAAATACAAGATACTATGATGATCTCAAGTCCAAGGATCACTTGTACTACTTTCACATTAGGAATTTCTATTGTCAATCGAGTAAAACTCCATTAGGTATTCCATAGCGAGTCACGTTCAGTGAACTTATTCTCCAATAAGCACCTGCATACTTGCTTTAGTGTCTCCACACAAATGATCATGAGATCAATCATCCTCATCCAATGAGCAAGCAATATATGTACCAATCTATCCAGATTTACTAATCCCCTATTTAGTAATCCCACGATTGAGAACTATTTTAGTTTTAAAGCTTTCTAAGAATTTAGATCTCATTAGCATGATCAACATCATGATTCTAAAAGCATTGCTTAAAACTATGGGTTATTTACATATTATAAAAACAGCACCATGTAGATAATTAAATGCCTTTAATAAATGAATATTTTATTAAAAAATAAAGAAGATTGTTAACAAAGTATGTGCTTTATCATCATACATGATTGGCTTGTATGCACACTACTATCAATCTCCAACTTGCACTAAAGCCAATCGCCATGGTATCTCATACCCATCTTCTCTAAGTGACGATCAAACTGCTGTTGTGTTAAAGCTTTAGTAAATGGATCTGCAATGTTGTCCTAAGAGTCTACACGCTCCAAGGTGACGTCTCATCTTTCAATGATCTCCTTGATCAAGTGAAATCGCCGCAACACGTGTTTAGATTTTTGATGAGACCTTGGTTCCTTAGCCTGTGCAACTACTCCTGTGTTGTAACAGTAAACGGGAACTGCTTCTCCAATGCTAGGAACCATACCAAGTTCAGTTATGAACTTCTTCATCCAAACAGCTTCCTTTGCAGCTTCACTTGCAGCTATATACTCTGCCTCTGTCACTGAATCAGCAACTGTTTGCTGCTTGGAACTCTTCCAACTCACTGCGCCTCCGTTCAAGGTAAAAACATACCCCAAAACAGATTTACTGTCATCTTGGTCAGTTTGAAAACTTGAGTCTGTGAAGCCCTTGAGTTATAATTCAGACCCACCGTAGACAAGAAAAATATCCTTAGTCATTCTCAAGTATTTTAGGATATTCTTCACTGCCTTCCAGTGCTCTTCTCCTGGATTCGACTGGTATCTACTCGTTACACTAAGTGTATGAACAACATCCGGTCTAGTACTTATCATACCGTACATGATAGATCCTATTACAGAAGCATAAGGTATCTTACTCATACGGGCTCTCTCCTCAGGTGTCTTTGGGGCCTGTTTCTTGGAGAGATGTATTCCATGGCTCATCGGCATGAGACCACTTTTGGAATCTTCCATGCTAAATCTCTTTAGCATTGCATCAATGTACGTTCCTTGGGATAAACCAAGCATCCTTTTATATCTATCTCTATAGATCTTTATCCCCAAAATATAGGATGCTTCTCCCAAGTCCTTCATGGAGAAGTGTTTAGATAACCAGATTTTAATCGATTGTAGCATAGGAATGTCATTCCCTATCAGTAATATATCATCAACATATAATACAAGGAATGAAACTGCGCTCCCACTAACCTTCTTGTACACACATGGTTCATCGTCGTTTTTAATAAAATCAAACTCTTTGATTGTGTCTCATCAAAATGAATGTTCCATCTACGAGAAACTTGCTTCAATCCATAAATGGATCGTTGCAGCTTACAGACTTGATTTGTTCCAGCCTTTGAAACAAATCCCTCTGGCTGTGTCATTAACACATCCTCCTCAAGTTTCCCATTGAGGAAGGCCGTTTTCACGTCCATCTGCCAGATCTCATAGTCGTTATAAGCTGCAATCGCAAGCAAAATCCGAATGGACTTGAGCATAGCTACTGGTGAAAAGGTTTCATCATAGTCAACTCCTTATCTTTGTTTGAAACCTTTTGCAACCAGTCGGACCTTATAGGTCTCTACCTTGCCGTCCGCTCCAGTCTTTCTTTTAAAGACCCATTTACACCCAATAGGCTTAATGCCTTCAGGTGGTGAAACCAAAGTCCATACTTTATTTTCATACATGGAGTCCATTTCGGATTTCATAGCTTCAAGCCATTTTCCTGAGTCTTTATTACTCATAGCCTGTTGGTAATTCAATGGATCATCATCATTCATGATGTGTACCTCATCGTCATCCTTTATAACAAATCCATACCTCTCAGGTATCTTCGGTACTCTTCCAGATTTACGAACAGGGTGTGGTATAGTAGGTTCTTCTACTTGGTCAGGTACCTGACTTTGATTCGTGGTAATTTGTGGTTCTTGAACTTCTTCAAGATATATCTTACTCCCACTGACCCCTTCATGGATAAACTCCTTTTCTAAGAAGGAAGTATGTTTCGCAACAAACACCTTTTGATCAGTTGGATGATAGAAATAATACCCTAAAGTTTCTTTAGGGTATCCCACAAATCTACACTTATCGAATTTAGTCTGTAGCTTATCATTTTCAAACTTTTTGACATAAGCTGGGCAACCTCAAGTCTTAACATGCTTAAGATTTGGTTTCCTCCCCTTTCATATCTCATATGGAGTCTTTAGGCAGATTTGGTAGGTACCTTGTTAAGTAGGTATGCAGCCGTTTCTAGGGCATATCCCCAGAAAGAAATTGGAAGGTCGGTAAAACTCATCATAGATCGAACCATGTCCAACAGTGTTCGATTTCTCCTTTCAGATACTCCATTTAACTATGGTGTACCTGGAGGAGTCCATTGTGAGATTATACCATTTTCTTTGAGACAATTGAGAAACTCACCGCTTAAGTATTCTCCACCTCGATATGATCGAAGTATCTTTATACTCTTGCCCGTTTGTTTCTCTACTTCACTTCTGAATTCTTTGAACTTTTTAAATGATTCTGACTTGTATTTCATTAAATACACATATCCAAATCTTGAGTGATCATCAGTGAAAGTAATAAAATAAGAATACCCACCCCGTGCACTTGTTGTCATAGGTCCACAAACGTCTGTGTGAATCAATGCCAACAACTCTGTAACTCTTTCTCCTTTTCCACTAAAAGGAGATTTAGTCATTTTACCCATGAGACAAGATTCACAAGTTAGATATGATTCATAATCGGATAACTCAAGGAGCCCATCTTTATGCAACTTGGATAATCTTGTTTCATTGATATGACCGAGTCTATAGTGCCACATGTAGGTATAATTAATATCATCTCTTTTCTTTTTCTTAGTTTGTTCAATTTGAAATATATTTTCTTGTAAGTCAAGTGTATAAAGTCCATTTCAGCAAATTTCCAATACCATATAAAACATAGTCTTTATAAATAGAACAACTATTGTTCTTTATAACAACGTTAAATCCTTCCATATCCAATACAGAAATTGAAATAATGTTTTTAATAATATTCGGAACATAATAACAATTATTAAGATAAATGGACTTGCCCGAAGGCATTGCTAAATAATAAGTTCCTATAGCTAATGCAGCAACCTTTGCTCCATTCCCCACTCGTAGGATCACCTCATCATTGTTCAGCTTTCTACTTCTGACCAGTCCCTGCACAGTATTACATATGTGAGAACCACAGCCGGTATCCAATACCCAAGTAGAATTATGACTTTCAGAAAAATTAATTTCAATCATAAACAAACCTTGATTGGAAGTCGAAGCTTCTCCAAGCTTTTTCTCTGCTAGATACTTCTTGCAGTTTCTTTTCCAATGTCCTGACTTGTTGCAATGAAAGCACATTCCTTTAGCTGGTTCAGGTTTCTTTTGTTCCTTTTCTTTCCCCTTTCCCTTAGCCTTCTTGGATTTCATCTTTTTAGAAGATACCTTGGGCCTCTTCCTTATTGGAAAAATCCACCATCAAGACATGGTTCTTCTTGGATGGGAAGTGACCTTCTGTAGTTTTCAGCATGTTAAGCAGCTCAGGCAAGCTGACATCTAGCTTATTCATGTGAAAATTAACCACAAACTGCGAGAAGGTCTCAGGGAGTGACAGCAAGACCAAGTCTTGACTCAGCTCCCCATCCATGACGAACCCCAGCTATCCAAGGCGTTCAATCAAATTAATCACCTTTAGGACATGAGTCTCGACGGCGGTACCCTCGGTCATCCGAGATCGGAAGAGCTCCTTAGGTATCTCATATCTAACAGTCCTACTCTGTTCACCATACAACTCCTTGAGGTGAAGCAGCATAGCAGGAGCATCCATGTTTACGTGATGATGCTGAAGCTCGTTATTCATGGATGCGAGCATGATGCATTGAGCCACAGATGCATCATCTTGCCACTTATTGAAAGTGGCAATCTCTTCCTCAGAGGCTGTTTTCGAAACAGATTCAGGGACAGTTGAAGTTAGGACATAAGAAATCTTTTCAGCAGTGAGAACAATTGTCAGATTTCTTAGCCAGTCCTCATAATTCGGCCCAGTAAGCTTGTTTGCATCAAGTATGCTTCGTAGTGAGATTAGTGATTTAGACATTTTTAAAATTCTGCATGTGAAAGAAAATAACATTTTAGCAAACATTCATTTTATTAACTTTGCATACCAAAATAAATTTAGGTCTTTATTTTAAATTGGTATCTCCCACTATTTTTATCAAACTATATTACCCTCACTTATATAGTTCGGCAACATCTAATTAAAGATTTGCTAGTGAGAATAAGGATCCCATTTCAAATGTATATAACCTTGTGAATAGCAAAACAAGCGATATACAAATAAATAGGTAGACAACTCTTGTCAATTACATCACCATGTAACTCCTTTTATTTTGCTTCTTAAATCATAATGGTCAAGTGTGTGCACATCCGAACTAAAATGATTTAAGTTAAGTCCAGCCTAGCACTTCCATAAATTCAAAAAAGAAAAATGTTCGTCCTTGTGGATAGCACAACAAGACTAGATCGTTCAATTTTCTTGATAAGCATCAAATGTGATTAATTAACATCTTAAATACTCAATACTCGCCTTGTGGATAGCACAACAAGCTCATATTAAATATTTAATACTCTATTAATTTATCATGCTAGAAGGCGACGTTTGATATTCTAAATATCTTTGAACGCTTCGGACTTAATATTATTTCTTTGAGGGGTTTGTTATTATTTTGTCTCATCTTGTTTAGCGCGCATGTACATATATATATAAAATACGCGTCATTTTATTAAACATGCGAAGCATGTTTGCATAAAATATAATATATATAATATTTAGCATGCAATATAGAATACTATATTATACCCGGATTGATTATGGACTTTTATTCTAGTTTGGTTCACTAGAGCCACCAAGTGAACCAAAAGGTCAAACCTAGGAGTGCAAGAATTTAAATTTAAACGTAACTATTACATTTAAACCCGGGCTCCATATAAATGGGTCTTCACGCGTTCCTTGCTCCTTGGTCTCCAATTTCTTCAAGATAATTCTAACTATCTCTATTACATTAAACTATTTAATTTAAATATAAACCTTGATCAGCAGTCAAGGGGAAGTACATAGGAGGGAGATAGAATTTACATCGAGAAAAAAATCAGAGAAGACGAGGTACGTAGATCCCATTTAATAAAACCCATTCATTCAAGCATTCAACTAAAATAAAATCCAATCACATTGGTCATAGTCCATAATCAATCCCTTTTTATTAACATACATATTACCATATATGTCAATAAATAAATATTCATATCATGAATTAAAACATTCCATATATATATATGAGTATCATTTAATGGGCAATTTTAATTTGCATGAAATCCAATTTCAAGATTAAAATAAACTCTTTATTTTAATTATAAAATTATTTTAAGAATATTGTATATATACATATGGGTATGTATTTAAAATAATTTATTGGGCATACTTTTATTGTATAAAATTATTTTTTTTAAGAAAAAAAAATGACGGTTTTTTTTTTGGGACGAATCACAATTTTTTTTTTGGGGTGCTAATCTTGAATTCTGCAAAGAAAAGGTGTTGTCTCTTTCTTACTCCAAAAAGAAGGTGACCCATCAGGAAAAGACTCTTTTAATAAACCTGCAGGACTCTTTTAATAAAAGAAGGTGACTTTTTTTTAAAAAGTAAATGTGAATTTATATTATATATATATATATATATATATATATATATATATATATAACCTGATTCATTATATAAATATATATAATATATACGATAATATCAAATATATATATATATATATATATGATATATTTATATATTATATTCTAAATAATTTTATAATTAAAATAAAGAGTTTATTTTAATCTGGAAATTGGATTTCATGCAATTTAAAATTGTCCATTAAATGATACTCATATATATATGGAATGTTTTAATTCATGAGATGAATATTTATTTAGTGATATATATGGTGATATGTATGATAATAAATGGGGATTGATTATGGACTATTTGACCAATGTGATTGGATTTTATTTTAGTTGAATGCTTGAATGAATGAGTTTTATTAAATGGGGTCTGTGTACCTCGTCTTCTCTAATTTTTTTTTCTTGATGTAAAATTCTATCTCCCTCCTATGTACTTCCCCTTGACTGCTGATCAAGGTTTCTATTTAAATTAAATAGTTTAATGTAATAGAAATATGTAGAATTATCTTGAAGAAATTGGAGACCAAGGAGCAAGGAGCGCATGAAGACCCGTTTGTATGGAACCCGAGTTTAAATGTAATAGTTATATTTAAATTTAAATTCTTGCACTCCTAGGTTTGACCTTTTGGTTCACTTGGTGGCTCTAGTGAACCAAACTAGAATAAAAGTCCATAATCAATCCGGGTAGAATATAGTATTTTATATTGCATGCTAAATATTATATATATTATATTTTATTCAAACATGCTTCGCATGTTTAATAAAATGACGCGTATTTTATATATATATATATGTGTGTGCATGCGCGCTAAACAAGATGAGACAAATAATAACAAACCCCTCAAAGAAATAATATTAAGTCCGAAGCGTTCAAATGATATTTGGAATATCGAACGTCGCCTTCTAGCATGATAAATTAATAGAGTATTAAATATTTAATATGAGCTTGTTGTGCTATCCACAAGGCGAGTATTGCATATTTAAGATGTTAATTAATCACATTTGATGTTTATCAAGAAAATTGAACGATCTAGTCTTGTTGTGCTATCCACAAGGACGAACATTTTTCTTTTTTGAATTTATGAAAGTGCTAGGCTGGACTTAACTTAAATCATTTTAGTTCGGATGTGCACACACTTGACCATTATGATTTAAGAGGCAAAATAAAATGAGTTATATAGTGATGTAATTGACAAGAGTTGTCTACCTATTTATTTGTATATCGCTTGTTGTGCTATCCACAAGGTTATATACATTTGAAATGGGATCCTTATTCTCACTAGCAAATCTTTAATTAGATGTTGCCGAACTATATAAGTGAGGGTAATATAGTTTGATAAAAATAGTGGGAGATACCAATTTAAAATAAAGACCTAAATTTATTTTGGTATGCAAAATTAATAAAATGAATGTTTGCTAAAAAGTTGTTTTTCACATGCAGAATTTTAAAAATATCTAACTCACTAATCTCACTACGAAGCATACTTGATGCAAACAAGCTTACTGGGCCGAATTATGAGGACTGGCTAAGAAATCTGAGAATTGTTCTCACTGCTGAAAAGATTTCTTATGTCCTAAACTCACCTGTCCCTGGAACTGTTCCAGAAATAGCCTCTGAGGAAGAGATTGCCACCATTGTAAAGTGGCAAGATGATGCATCTGTGGCTCAATGCATCATGCTCGCATCCATAAATAACGAGCTTCAGCGTCAGCACGAAAACATGGATGCTCCTACTATGTTGATTCACCTCAAGGAGTTGTATGGTGAACAAAGTAGGACTGCTAGATATGAGATATCTAAGGAGCTCTTCCGATCTCGGAAGACCAAGGGCAAAGTGAACATAAAGGAACAAAAGAAATTTGATCCAGTTAGCAAAGGAATGTTCTTCCATTGCAACGAGCCGGGTCATTGGAACAGGAACTGCAAGAAGTTTCTGGCAAAGAAGAAGCTTGGAGAAGCTTCGACTTCCAATCAAGGTTTGTTCATGATTGAAATTAATTTTTCAGAAAGTCAAAATTCTACTTGGGTATTGGATACCGGCCGTGGTTCTCACATATGTAATACTGTGAAGGGACTGGTCAGAAGTAGAAAGCTGAACAATGATGAGGTGATCCTACGAGTGGGGAATGGAGCAAAGGTTGCTGCATTAGCTGTAGGAACTTATTATTTAGCAATGCCTTCGGGCAAGTTCCATTTATCTTAATAATTGTTATTATGATTCCGAATATTATTAAAAACATTATTTCATTTCTGTATTGGATATGGAAGGATTTAACGTTGTTATAAAGAACAATAGTTGTTCTATTTATAAAGACGATGTTTTATATGGTGTTAAAAATTTGCGAAATGGACTTTATACACTTGACTTACAAGAAAATATTTTTAAATTGAACAAACTAAGAAAAGGAAAAGAGATGATATTAATTATACCTACATGTGGCACTGTAGACTCGGTCATATCAATGAAACAAGATTATCCAAGTTGCATAAAGATGGGCTCCTTGAGTTATCTGATTATGAATCATATCCAGCTTGTGTATCCTGTCTCATGGATAAAATGACTAAATCTCCTTTTAGTGGAAAAGGAGAAAGAGTTACAGAGTTGTTGGCATTGATTCACACAGACGTTTGTAGACCTATAACAACAAGTGCACGGGGTGGGTATTCTTATTTTATTACTTTCACTGATGATCACTCAAGATTTGGATATGTGTATTTAATGAAATACAAGTCAGAATCATTTAAAAAGTTCAAAGAATTCAGAAGTGAAGTAGAGAAACAAACGGGCAAGAGTATAAAGATACTTCGATCAGATCGAGGTGGAGAATACTTAAGCGGTGAGTTTCTCAATTGTCTCAAAGAAAATGGTATAATCTCACAATGGACTCCTCCAGGTACACCACAGTTAAATGGAGTATCTGAAAGGAGAAATCGAACACTGTTGGACATGGTTAGATCCATGATGAGTTTTACCGACCTTCCAATTTCTTTCTGGGGATATGCCCTAGAAACGGCTGCATACCTACTTAACAAGGTACCTACCAAATCCGCCCCAAAGACTCCATATGAGATGTGGAAGGGGAGGAAACCAAATCTTAAGCATGTTAAGACTTGGGGTTTCCCAGCTTATGTCAAAAAGTTTGAAAATGATAAGCTACAGACTAAATTCGATCAGTGTAGATTTGTGGGATACCCTAAAGAAACTTTAGGGTATTATTTCTATCATCCAACTGATCAAAAGGTGTTTGTTGCGAAACATGTTGCCTTCTTGGAAAAGGAGTTTATCCATGAAGGGGTCAGTGGGAGTAAGATATATCTTGAAGAAGTTCAAGAACCACAAATTACCACGGATCAAAATCAGGTACCTGACCAAGTAGAAGAACCTACTATACCACACCCTGTTCGTAAATCTAGAAGAGTACTGAAGATACCTGAGAGGTATGGATTCGTTATAGAGGATGATGATGAGGTACACATCATGAATGATGATGATCCATTGAATTACGAACAAGCTATGAGTAATAAAGACTCAGGAAAATGGCTTGAAGCTATGAAATCTGAAATGGACTCCATGTATGAAAACAAAGTATGGACTTTGGTTTCACCACCTAAAGGCATTAAGCCTATTGGGTGTAAATGGGTCTTTAAAAGAAAGACTGGAGCGGACGGTAAGGTAGAGACCTATAAGGCCCGACTGGTTGCAAAAGGTTTCAAACAAAGACAAGGAGTTGAATATAATGAAACCTTTTCACCAGTAGCTATGCTCAAGTCCATTCGGATTTTGCTTGCGATTGCAGCTTATAACGACTATGAGATCTGGCAGATGGACGTGAAAACGGCCTTCCTCAATGGGAAACTTGAGGAGGATGTGTATATGACACAGCCAGAGGGATTTGTTTCAAAGATTGGAACAAATCAAGTCTGTAAGCTGCAACGATCCATTTATGGATTGAAGCAAGCTTCTCGTAGATGGAACATTCGTTTTGATGTGACAACCAAAGAGTTTGATTTTATCAAAAATGACGATGAACTATGTGTGTACAAGAAGGTTAGTGGAAGCGCAGTTTCATTCCTTGTATTATATGTTGATGATATATTACTGATAGGGAATGACATTCTATGCTACAATCGATTAAAATCTGGTTATCTAAACACTTCTCCATAAAGGACATGGGAGAAGCATCTTATATTTTGGGGATAAAGATCTATAGAGATAGATCTAAAAGGATGCTTGGTTTATCCCAAGCAACGTACATTGATGCAATGCTAAAGAGATTTAGCATGGAAGATTCCAAAAGAGGTCTCATGCCAATGAGCCATGGAATACATCTCTCCAAGAAATAGGCCCCAAAGACACCTGAGGAGAGAGCCCGTATAAGTAAGATCCCTTATACTTCTACAATAGGATCTATCATGTACGGTATGATATGTACTAGACCGGATGTTGCTCATGCACTTAGTGTAACGAGAAGAAACCAGTCGAATCCAGGAGAAGAGCACTGGAAGGCAGTGAAGAATATCCTAAAATACTTGAGAAGGACTAAGGATATTTTTCTTGTCTACGGTGGGTCTGAATTAAAACTCGAGGGCTTCACAGACTCAAGTTTTCAAATGGACCAAGATGACAGTAAATCTGTTTCGGGGTATGTTTTTACCTTGAATGGAGGCGCAGTGAGTTGGAAGAGTTCCAAGCAGCAAACAGTTGCTGATTCAGTGACAAAGGCAGAGTATATAGCTACAAGTGAAGCTGTAAAGGAAGCAATTTGGATGAAGAAGTTCATAACTGAACTTGGTATGGTTACTAGCATTGGAGAAGCAGTTTCCATTTACTGTGACAACACAGGAGCAGTTGCACAGGCTAAGGAACCAAGGTCTCATCAAAAATCTAAACACGTGTTACGGCGATTTCACTTGATCAGGGAGATCATTGAAAGAGGAGACGTCACCTTGGAGAGTGTAGACTCTCAAGACAACATTGCAGATCCATTTACTAAAGCTTTAACACAACAGCGGTTTGATCGTCACTTAGAGAAGATGGGTATGAGATACCATGGCGATTGGCTTTAGTGCAAGTGGGAGATTGATAGTAGTGTGCATACAAGCCAATCATGTATGATGATAAAGCACGTACTTTGTAAATAATATTATTTATTTATTAATAAAATATTCATTTATTAAAGGCATTTAATTATCTACATGGTGCTGTTTTTATAATATGTAAATAACCCATAGTTTTAAGCAATGCTTTTAGAATCATGATGATGATCATGCTAACGAGATCTAAATTCTTAGAAAGCTCTAAAACTAAAATAGTTCCCAATCGTGGGATTACTAAAAAGGAGATTAGTAAATCCGGATAGATTGGTACATATGTTGCTTGCTCATTGGATGAGGATGATTGATCTCATGATCATTTGTGTGGAGACACTAAAACAAGTATGTAGTTGCTTATTGGAGAATAAGTTCACTGAATGTGACTCGCTATGGAATACCTAATGGAGTTTTACTCGCCTGTCAAAAGGAATTCCTAATGTGATAGTAGTACAAGTGATCCTTGGACTTGAGATCATCATAGTATCTTGTATGTAATGAATTATGCTTTGACTTATTCCTTAAAGTCCTTTAGGGTATATAAAAGGGTATGCTTGGGTATAATGAGTTACATATGGAGATAATGAATGATCAATAAAGAATCTACCACCTCTAGTAAAAGAGGAGATATGTCCTATGTGATTCGTTAAATGACAACCCAGGATTCCTTGGCCAAGGTAAAATGAAATTAGAAAGGAGTTTCTAATTTGCATTATTTGGAGTTGTGCATTTTCTAATCGAAATACATATAATTAAATAAAATAAGACTTGACAGTAAATTCATGTCTTATATTTAATTGGGACATTATATGGTGGAAGGATTGAATTGTATGGTAACTATTTACTCACAGGTTCTTTTATGATTAATGTTGAAATCTATATTATCTGGAAAGTCGTTGATCACTAGGGAGGCTTATCCCTATTGTAGAATAAATAATATTTATTTAAATTAATTATTAGTTTAATTTATTTATTTAAATAAGATTAGAATTGTTCTAATTGATTTATTCACAACCGGTTTAATATAGAGAACCTAAAGGGTCACACCATAAAAGGAAGAATAATTATTTAAGCCTATTGGGTGTAAATGGATCTTTAAAAGAAAGACTGGAGCGGACGGCAAGGTAGAGACCTATAAGGCCCGACTGGTTGCAAAAGGTTTCAAACAAAGACAAGGAGTTGACTATGATGAAACCTTTTCACCAGTAGCTATGCTCAAGTCCATTCAGATTTTGCTTGCGATTGCAGCTTAAAACGACTATGAGATCTGGCAGATGGACGTGAAAACGGCCTTCCTTAATGGGAAACTTGAGGAGGATGTGTATATGACACAGCCAGAGGGATTTGTTTCAAAGGTTGGAACAAATCGAGTCTGTAAGCTGCAACGATCCATTTATGGATTGAAGCAAGCTTTTCGTAGATGGAACATTTGTTTTGATGAGACAATCAAAGAGTTTGATTTTATCAAAAACGACGATGAACCATGTGTGTACAAGAAGGTCAGTGGGAGCGCAATTTTATTCCTTGTATTATATGTTGATGATATATTACTGATAGGGAATGACATTCCTATGCTACAATCGATTAAAATCTGGTTATCTAAACACTTCTCCATGAAGGACTTGGGAGAAGCATCCTATATTTTGGGGATAAAGATCTATAGAGATAGATCTAAAAGGATGCTTGGTTTATCCCAAGGAACGTACATTGATGCAATGCTAAAGAGATTTAGCATGGAAGATTCCAAAAGAGGTCTCATGCCGATGAGCCATGGAATACATCTCTCCAAGAAACAGGCCCCAAAGACACCTGAGGAGAGAGCCCGTATGAGTAAGATCCCTTATGCTTCTGTAATAGGATCTATCATGTACGGCATGATATGTACTAGACCGGATGTTGCTCATGCACTTAGTGTAACGAGAAGATACCAGTCGAATCTAGGAAAAGAGCACTGGAAGGCAGTGAAGAATATCCTAAAATACTTGAGAAGGACTAAGGATATTTTTCTTGTCTACGGTGGGTCTGAATTAAAACTCGAAGGCTTCACAGACTCAAGTTTTCAAACGGACCAAGATGACAGTAAATCTGTTTCGGGGTATGTTTTTACCTTGAACGGAGGCGCAGTGAGTTGGAAGAGTTCCAAGCAGCAAACAGTTGCTGATTCAGTGACAGAGGCAGAGTATATACCTGCAAGTGAAGCTGTAAAGGAAGCTGTTTGGATGAAGAAGTTCATAACTGAACTTGGTGTGGTTCCTAGCATTGGAGAAGCAGTTCCCGTTTACTGTGACAACACAGGAGCAGTTGCATAGGCTAAGGAACCGAGGTCTCATCAGAAATCTAAACACGTGTTGCGGCGATTTCACTTGATCAGGGAGATCATTGAAAGAGGAGACGTCACCTTGGAGCGTGTAGACTCTCAAGACAACATTGCAGATCCATTTACTAAAGCTTTAACATAATCAAGGTTTGTTCATGATTAAAATTAATTTTTCAGAAAGTCAAAATTCTACTTGGGTATTGGATACCGGCTGTGGTTCTCACATATGTAATAATGTGAAAGGACTGGTCAGAAATAGAATGCTGAGCAATGATGAGGTCATCCTACGAGTGGGGAATGGAGCAAAGGTTGCTGCATTAGCTGTAGGGACTTATTGTTTAGTAATGCCTTCGGGCAAGTCCATTTATCTTAATAATTGTTATTATGTTCCGAATATTATTAAAAATATTATTTCAATTTCTGTATTGGATATGGAAGGATTTAACGTTGTTATAAAGAACAATAGTTGTTCTATTTATAAAGACGATGTTTTATATGGTATTGAAAATTTGCGAAATGGACTTTATACACTTGACTTACAAGAAAATATTTTTCAAATTGAACAAACTAAGAAAAGGAAAAGAGATGATATTAATTATACTTACATGTGGCACTGTAGACTCGGTCATATCAATGAAACAAGATTATCCAAGTTGCATAAAGATGGGCTCCTTGAGTTATCTGATTATGAATCATATCCAACTTGTGAATCTTGTTTCATGGGTAAAATGACTAAATCTCCTTTTAGTGGAAAAGGAGAAAGAGTTATAGAGTTGTTGGCATTGATTCACACAGACGTTTGTGGACCTATGACAACAAGTGCACAGGGTGGGTATTCTTATTTTATTACTTTCACTGATGATCACTCAAGATTTGGATATGTGTTTTTAATGAAATACAAGTCAGAATCATTTGAAAAGTTCAAAGAGTTCAGAAGTGAAGTAGAGAAACAAACGGGCAAGAGTATAAAGATACTTCGATCAGATCGAGGTAGAGAATACTTAAGCGGTGAGTTTCTCAATTGTCTCAAAGAAAATGGTATAATCTCACAATGGACTCCTCCAGGTACACCACAGTTAAATGGAGTATCTGAAAGGAGAAATCGAACACTGTTGGATATGGTTCGATCCATGATGAGTTTTACCGACCTTCCAATTTCTTTCTGGGAATATGCCCTAGAAACGGCTGCATACCTACTTAACAAGGTACCTACCAAATCCGCCCCAAAGACTCTATATGAGATGTGGAAGGGGAGGAAACCAAATCTTAAGCATGTTAAGACTTGGGGTTGCCCAGCTTATGTCAAAAAGTTTGAAAATGATAAGCTACAGACTAAATCCGATAAGTGTAGATTTGTGGGATACCCTAAAGAAACTTTAGGGTATTATTTCTATCATCCAACTGATCAAAAGGTGTTTGTTGCGAAACATGCTGCCTTCTTGGAAAAGGAGTTTATCTATGAAGGGGTCAGTGGGAGTAATATATATCTTGAAGAAGTTCAAGAACCACAAATTATCACGGATCAAAGTCAGGTACCTGACCAAGTAGAAGAACCTCCTATACTACACCCTGTTCGTAAATCTAGAAGAGTACCGAAGATACCTGAGAGGTATGGATTCGTTATAGAGGATGATTGATCTCATAATCATTTGTGTGGAGACACTAAAGCAAGTATGTAGGTGTTTATTGGAGAATAAGTTCACTGAACGTGACTCGCTATGGAATACCTAATGGAGTTTTACTCGCCTGTCAATAGGAATTCCTAATGTGATAGTAGTACAAGTGATCTTTGGACTTGAGGTCATCATAGTATCTTGTATGTAATGAATTATACTTTGACTTATTCCTTAAAGTCCTTTAGGGTATATAAAAGGGTATGCTTGGGTATAATGAGTTACATATGAAGATAATGAATGATCAATAACGAATCTACCACCTCTAGTAAAATAGGAGATATATCCTATGTGATTCGTTAAATGACAACCCAGGAATCCTTGGCCAAGGTAAAATAAAATTAGAAAGGAGTTTCTAATTTGCATTATTTGGAGTTGTGCATTTTCTAATCGAAATACATATAATTAAATAAAATAAGACTTGACAGTAAATTCATGTCTTATATTTAATTGGGACATTGTATGGTGGAAGGATTGAATTGTATGGTAACTATTTACTCACAGGTTCTTTTATGATTAATGTTGAAATCTCTATTATCTGGAAAGTCGTTGATCGCTAGGGAGGCTTATCCCTATTGTAGAATAAATATTATTTATTTAAATATATTATTAGTTTAATTTATTTATTTAAATAAGATTAGAATTGTTCTAATTGATTTATTCACAACCGGTTTAATATAGAGAACCTAAAGGGTCACACCATAAAAGGAAGAATAATTATTTAAGAAGGTAATGGCATAATCGTAATAATGCATTAAGTATAATTAATTTAATCTATAGTGATAGAATAAATTAAATAGCTTAATGTTTATTATTTAATATTTTATAAATATTAAATATAAATTAATAAGAGGAGTCTTATTAATATTATTACAATTATTATTATTTTAATTTCTAAAGGAGTTTAGTAATTAATTTAATATTAGTACTCTCATTTATTCCTAATAAGATTAGGAAACAAATTAATTAAATGAATTTAATTAATTATTCCCCATGTGGTGGGAAGCCTAAATTAATTAAAGGAGTTTAATTAATTAAAAGAAATCCCATGTCTAATAGGATTAGAAGGGTTGACCAATATCTATATAAGAGGAGTCTTATAATAGATATCAGTTGAGGCAATTCCAATTGTTGGAGAGTACTCCTTTTCTATAGAGGATAGAAAACTAAGCCAACCACCCTCCTTCTTGATAATTCATTTTCCTTGGTGGATCACCTCTAGAGGCCAAACACTTGGGTGGCTAACGTTGATCAAAGGAAGGAATTTAACCCGAAAATTCAAGGAGATCACGAAAAATAAGGAGTTGAACTAGTACCTGTGGAAGCTTCGTTCTACAAGGGTATGATTCCATAACTTCTTATTTATCATTTTAAATTAATAATTTGCATAAAGGATGATCCGGGTAATGGTTTTGTAGAAATTTTTTAAACTCTGATATACCATGCTTCCGCTAATTTTTGTAATTTGATTGCGCCACGATTTTATACAAACCCAACAGCCAATCATCATACTTGCTTTACCGCAGTTAATCAGGCTTTACCGCAGTTGGTGGCACAGGTGGTACAGGCAATGCAGCAGCCGCCCGAAATTCCTGAGCAGGGGAACTCGGGGAATAATGGTCCGCAGGCAAAAAAGAGAGGAAGGGAATGTGGATGGTCTTGATCAACAGGTGGTTCCAATGTACGTATGGTTGGAGAGGTTTCAGAAGCAGAAGCCACAGTCTTTCAGTTCGGCTCCAACTCCAATTGATGCGGAGAATTGGATTGCACACCTAGAGAAGATTTTTGATGTGTTGGGCTGCTCAGATAATCAGAGAGTGTTTCTTGCAGCTTATAAGCTGGAGGGGGATGCACAGAGGTGGTGGAAAGCGCTGAAAACAACCAAGGGTGATGGGTACGTGGAAACACTTCGATGGGCAGAGTTTTGTGAAGTCTTTTATCAGCAGTACTTTCCAGCTGCTGATAAAGAGGCCTATGCTAGAGAGTATCTGTCTATTCGGCAGAAAGATGATGAGTTCATCACAGATTTTACGACGAGGTTCACTAGGTTAACAGGTTTTGCGGGAACCTCTGCAGGGACCGCAGCGGAACAGGAGGAGAAGTTCAAGTGGAGGATTCATTATAGGTATCGACAACATCTCATTAACACCAAGTTTGCAGATGTGTCAGCTGTGGCTAATGCGGCCAAGAACATTGAGATGGAGCGGCAGGACTTTCGATCTTCTAAACCGGAAGGGAATCGAAAGAGGGACCGAGATGACCAACAGGGTCAAGTTTCGGGTCAGCATGGGAGAAATTAAGGTGGTCAGTGGAACATAAATCGTGGTGTCCAGCAGGGGCAGTGGCGTGGCCAGAATCAGAACAGGGGTAATCAGCAGATGCCTCAGCAAGGGCAGAATCGTCAGCTTCAGCTACCTTGGTATGGACAGAATCCTCAGCAAGGGCAGAATCGTCAGCAGGGGCAGAATCACGTTATCCGAGACCAGCTGGTGGGGGTAACCCAAATCTTATTTCGATAGTTCCTTGTGCCATGTGTGGGGCTAATCATCCGGGGAGACAGTGTCATAGAGTTACTGGTGCATGCTTCTTGTGTGGACAGATGGGTCACATGGCTAGAGATTGTACCGGGCCACGTGGTAATGGTGGAGGTGGTGATCATGGTGGCAATGGTGGTCAACGTCAAGGTGGTCGAGTGTTTGCCTTGACACATAATCAGGCAGCAGGTGCGCCAGGTACTATTTCTGGCACTCTTTTAGTTGGTAGTCGTGAGGCTTCTATTTTATTTGATACTGGTTCTACTCATTCTGTTGTGGCTCAGTCTTTTGTTCGGCACCTGGGTGTGCCATCTCGGTCTTTAGATTCTGTTATGTCTATTGCTACCCCGATGGGGACTTCTGTTATTATTTTTGATTTATATCGAGGGTGTCCGATCAGTTTTGGGGATAAGATTCGTAGTGCTAATCTTCTTCCAATGAGTATGCACGATTTTGATGTTATTCTCGGGATGGACTGGTTGGATAAGCACCAGGCCACTATTGACTGCCAGGCGAAGAAGGTTATATTTGGAGATGTGAAGTCTCCGGAATTCGTATTTCAGGGTTCACAGCCGAGTAGAGTGGTGAAATTGATTTCAGCCTTGAAGGTTGGAAAGTTAGTGGCAAAGGGTTGTGAGGGGTATTTGGCATTTGTGAAGGATACCTCTAAGGGCGAGTCTTGTATTGAGGATATTTCAGTGGTTCGTGACTTTCCCGATGTGTTTCCTGAGGAGTTGTCAGGGTTACCACCGCAACGGAAAGTTGAGTTCACTATTGAGCTCGTTCCTGGGGCGGGGCCTATTTCTAAAGCGCCGTATTGGATGGCACCAGTGGAGTTGCAGGAGTTGAAGGAGCAATTGCAAGAGCTGTTAGATCGTGGTGTGATTCGGTCGAGTGTTTCGCCATGGGGTGCTCCGGTTTTATTTGTGAAAAAGAAAGATGGGTCTATGAGGTTGTGCATAGACTACAGGGAGTTGAACAAGATTACTATCAGGAATCGGTATTCATTGCCAAGGATTAAAGACTTGTTTGACCAACTTCAGGGGGCGAAGTATTTTTCAAAGATAGACTTGAGGTCGGGTTACCATCAGTTGAGGGTTAGAGATGAGGATGTCTCTAAGACAGCTTTTCGTACTCGCTATAGGCATTACGAGTTTCTGGTGATGCCATTTGGGTTGACTAACGCTCCGGCAGTGTTTATGGATTTGATGAATCGGGTGTTGAAGGAGTACTTGGACCAATATGTTATTGTCTTTATTGATGACATTTTGGTTTACTCCAAGTCTAGGGAGGAGCATGAAGAACATGTTCGAACAGTGTTGGGAATTTTGCAGAAAGAGAAATTATATGCTAAATTCTCTAAATGCGAGTTTTGGTTGGAGCAGATTGCATTTTTAGGCCACGTTGTTTCTGCTGAAGGCATTAAGGTGGATCCTGCGAAGGTTGAGGCTATCACTAAGTGGCCGAGACCTACTACTGTGACAGAGATTAGGAGTTTCTTGGGTTTAGCAGGGTACTATAGGAGATTTGTGGAAGGATTCTCTTTGCTTGCTTTGCCATTAACTCAGTTGATGAAAAAGAGCACGAAGTTTGTGTGGAATGAGGAGCGCTAGAAGAGTTTCAAGGAGTTGAAGAAACGGCTTGTGACAGCTCCTATACTTGCATTGTCGTCAAGGACTGGAGGTTTCTAGATTTATAGTGATGCTTCTAAGAAGGGTTTGGGGTGTGTTTTGATGCAACACGGTAAGGTGATTGCTTACGCGTCTAGGCAACTTAAACCTTATGAGGTGAATTACCCCACACATGATTTGGAGTAGGCAGCGGTGATCTTTGCTCTAAAGATTTGGAGACACTATTTGTATAGAGAGACTTGCGATATCTTCACTGATCACAAAAGTCTTAAATACATTTTCACTCAAAAGGAGCTTAACATGAGGCAGAGGCGTTGGTTGGAGCTTCTAAAAGATTATGATGCGAGGATTCAGTATCACCCGGGGAAGGCAAATGTGGTTGCAGATGCTCTTAGCCGAAAAAGTTCAGGAAGTGTAGCAGCTCTTATTTCACAAACTCATCTTATTTCGGATATGGAGCGACTAGAGTTGGAGTTGTATGTCCAAGGTTCAGATGGGCATTTGGCAGGTATGAAAGTGGAGCCCTATCTTATCTCGCAGGTTAAAGAAGCCCAAAAGGAAGATGGGGAATTGTGGAGTATGGCACAGAATATGGAAGAGGGCAAGCAGCCCGACTTTCGTATTGATGACCATGGCGTGATTTGGTTGGGTGAGCGGTTGTGTGTACCGTCGGATCCAATCATTCGGGAGGCGGTTTTGGCAGAGGCTCATAGTTCGCCATTTTCTATTCATCCAGGTTCTACAAAGATGAATAGGGATTTGAAAGATAATTTTTGGTGGAATGGGATGAAGCGAGATGTGGCTGAATATGTTGGGAAGTGCCTCACTTGTCAACAAGTGAAAATAGAACATCAACGAGCTAGTGGTTTGCTGCAACAGTTAGACATTCCAGTGTGGAAAGTGGGAGGATATCACGATGGATTTTGTGACTGGTTTGCCGAAGACTTTCAGGAAGAATGATGCCATTTGGGTTGTGGTGGACCGGTTGACTAAATCGGCACATTTTTTGGCCATCCACGAGGGCTACTCGGTGGATAGGTTGGCACAGATATTTCAGCAGGAGATTGTTAGACTTCATGGTACTCCGGTGTCTATTATTTCGGATCGGAACCCACGATTCACTTCACGGTTCTGGAAAGGGTTTCAACGAGCTTGGGGTACTCGGCTCAACTTTAGTACTTCTTTTCATCCGCAGACTGATGGGCAATCCGAACGGACCATTCAAACGTTGGAGGACATGTTGAGGTCTTGTGCACTTGAGTGGTCGGGCAACTGGGATGACTACTTGAGCCTAGTTGAGTTTGCTTATAACAACAGTTGGCATGCGAGTATTGGGATGGCTCCGTTTGAGGCATTGTATGATAGGAAGTGTCGGGCACCAACTTGTTGGGATGAGGTTGGCGAGAGAGCCATAGAAGGGCCTGAGTTAGTTCAAATCACTACGGAGAAGGTAGCGGTGACTAAGGAGAAATTAAAGTCGGCTCGATCAAGGTAGAAGAGTTATGCTGATAAGCATAGGAGGACCTTAGAGTTTGAACCTGGTGAGCATGTGTTCCTAAAAGTTTCTCCTTGGAAGGGTATTCGGCGATTTGGTCTAAAAGGGAAGCTTAGTCAGCGTTATATTGGCCCATTCGAGATTCTGGAGAGGGTTGGTGAGGTTGCATATCGGTTAGCTTTGCCTCCACAACTAGCTGTGCACAATGTGTTCCATGTGTCGGTGTTGAGGAGTTATAAATATCATCCGTTGCATGTCGTGCAATATCCGTTTGATAAGATTAGTGATGATCTTACTTGTGTGGAGCAAGCCGAGGCAATTTTGGATCGTCAAGAGTGGGTTATGAGGAGGAAGACAATTCCGTTTGTTAAGGTTTTGTGGAGAAACCATTCGGAGCGAAAAAGCTACATGGGAGATAGAGGAGTCTATTCGAGTGGAGTATCCGCATCTTTTTGATAATTAGGTTCGTTTTTTTTTTCTTTTGATTCCGGGGACGGAATCCTTTTTAAGGGGTAAGTGATGTAATACCCGGAATATATATATATATATATATATATATATATATATATATAATAAATAATTAAATGACTTTTTAAAACTTTGTTTTAAATAGTTTAATTGGACTTTTATTATGTTTGGGTCAAATTGTATTTAAATATGTGGACTACATTAATTGGGCCTAATTTGTATGTGGGTAATTTTAAATCCTATTAGAATTAAAAGACTTAATAAAATATATAAATAGCTAAACCTAACCTTACCTTCATTATACCATCCGGAAAAAAGAGAGAGGAAAAACGGCGGAAGAAAGAAAAAGGAGGCAGCCGCTTAACAAGAGGAGGAGAAAGAAGTGATTGTCAGATAGCAATAACCAACATAAGAAACAAAGGAAACAGGTGCTTTTTCTTTCTATTTGCTTTTCTAGTTGAATTGATTTCAATGAATCCGTATGGTTAACTATTGTAGACTGTAAGAAAATTAAACTAATGTGAAGGTCATGGATTTTTTTTTATATAAAATAAAGAAGTTATTGTATAATGACTGCCACAGATTTTTGTTTGGTACGGAAGGTTATAAATTGATTTTAGAATATAAGTTCTATATATATATATATATATATATATATATATATATATAATGCGTGGTTATGAATGTACTGGACGTGGAGAATCAAAGGTTCATTGAATATAATAATTATAATAATGATAATAATAATAATAGTAATAATAATTCACTAATAATTGTACTAAATTGATTATGTTATTTAATCAGTTCGAACGGAGGGAGCCTAAACGAATCATTTTTTTGGAATATAAATGGTGGGTACTACATTGCTTATTCCAGGTACGGATTCCGTACTCCTTCAGCGATAATCCTTTATTTTTATTTGTTCGTTTTGTTTTTCGTTTAGAAGTTAGTTATTGTTTCGCATGATTGTTCGTTCTCAAATTCATGTGATAGTTTCGTTTTAATATTGATCCTTGGAACTCGTGTTTGTACTCTTTGAGCTAGTATATCATCTTTAGTATTTATTTTAATATTTGTAGAAAGTACATGTTAATATATTTTGAAGACGTTGTGTTGGTGATTCGTTTCAGTTTAACATATATATATTAGAACCCCTTCGTGTTGATATTGTGTCGCATGTGTTGTGACATTGTATATTTGTTAGAATATAACGTAGGGTATACCTGAGCTATAACCACCTGTGGGGGTACCACAGGCATGTCGTCTTGGCACGAGAGACATGACACCTTCCGTGGCGGTGTGATCAGTCCACGGCGTCTCCGTTTTGTGCTCTGGTGGGAGTTGGCCATTTTGTATTTTGTTGTGGGAGGCGTATGGGTCGACCCTAGTTTTCTGTTCTGTTCTGTTCTGCGGAGTGGCGATGTTTGTGCCAAACACGCCTTCTGATTTTACATATATTTAGATTCGCGGTCCAATGTGTAAACATAATACTAAACCATTGGATATTACAATTTGGATATCGAATGTTTAAACAATTTGGATATTACAATTTGGATAAAGCTAAAATTGATATCGAATGTTTTGTGTTTTGTGAAAATTGTGACTAAAGGTATTTTATTCTTTATTGATCATTCATTATCTCCATATGTAACTCATTATACTCAAGCATACCCTTTTATATACCCCAAAGGACTTTAAGGAATAAGTCAAAGTATAATTCATTACATACAAGATACTATGATGATCTCAAATCCAAGGATCACTTGTACTACTATCACATTAGGAATTTCTATTGACAAGCGAGTAAAACTCCATTAGGTATTCCATAGTGAGTCACGTTCAGTGAACTTATTCTCTAATAAGCACCTACATACTTGCTTTAGTGTCTCTACATAAATGATCATGAGATCAATCATCCTCATCCAATGAGCAAGCAACATATGTACCAATCTATCCGGATTTACTAATCCTTTTTTTAGTAATCCCACGATTGGGAACTATTTTAGTTTTAGAGCTTTCTAAGAATTTAGATCTCATTAGCATGATCATCATCATGATTCTAAAAGCATTGCTTAAAACTATGGGTTATTTACATATTATAAAAACAGCACCATGTAGATAATTAAATGCACACTACTATCAAAGGTTCATTGAATATAATAATTATTATAATAATAATAGTAATAATAATTCACTAATAATTGTACTAAATTGATTTTGTTATTTAATCAGTTCGAACGGAGGGAGCCTAAACGAATCATTTTTTTTGGAATATAAATTGTGGGTACTACATTGCTTATTCCAGGTACGGATTCCGTACTCCTTTAGCGATAATCCTTTATTTTTATTTGTTCGTTTTGCTTTTCGTTTAGAAGTTAGTTATTGTTTCGCATGATTGTTCGTTCTCAAATTCATGTGATAGTTTCGTTTTAATATTAATCCTTGGAACTCGTGTTTGTACTCTTTGAGCTAGTATATCATCCTTAGTATTTATTTTGATATTTGTAGAAAGTACATGTTAATATATTTTGAAGACTTTGTGTTGGTGATTCGTTTCAGTTTAACATGTACATATTAGAACCCCTTTGTGTTGATATTGTGTCGCATGTGTTCTGACATTGTATATTTGTTAGAATATAACGTAGGGTATACCTGAGCTATAACCACCTGTGGGGGTACCACAGGCATGTCGTCTTGGCACGAGAGACATGACACCTTCCGTGACGGTGTGATCAGTCCACGGCGTCTCTGTTTTGTGCTCCGGTGGGAGTTGGCCATTTGGTATTTTGTTGTGGGAGGCGTATGGATCGACCCTAGTTTTCTGTTCTGTTCTGTTCTGCGGAGTGGCGATGCTTGTGCCAAACACGCCTTCCGATTTTACATACATTTGGATTCGCGGTCCAATGTGTGTGACTTGCCTGTGTGACATTATTTGACCTTGCCTGTGTGGCAAGGTATATTTTTGTTTTATTTTGAGCTCGGTATGAAATAACACTCAGCCATTTGATTCAGCCTATTATTTCATTGTGTTAGTTTTGTTCGTTTCAGTTCAGTTTAGTTCATTTGTTGTGTTAGTTATTTCGTTTCATTATTCTTGTATTCTATATCCGTACTGGGCGTTTGGCTCATGCTGTGTTTTTCTTCCGGCAGGTATTCAGGGGAATCAAGGGCAAGTGTGATGAGAGCTCCTTTCAATCCAATGGTCTAAGAATATTCTGTTTAGGCTGGACATATTAATTTTTTTTGGAGTTGTAATAATTATTTCAGATTATGGTTTGGGCCGGTTTGACATTTATTCTGGTTTGACCTTGTTGATATTTATTAGTTTTAAATACTATTCTTTTGTGGTTTAGAGCTTTAGTATTATTTTTCTTTAGTTCTTTTGTGTTTTGTTTTTTATTTATTCGCGGTTTATGCCCTCGCGGGCATAAGACTTGAGAGCAGTATCGATGACAGCCGCAACGAGCTCCTCATTAACAATGAAACAGATCGGACCAGCGCTACCAATCACCGTTATGCTTATGAGAAGGCGGTTTCCTTTTGCTGCAGCGGCGACCTGATTCTTCCTTGCAAGATCCGAAGGAGAAAACAGAAGAAACCGAGATCCCCCTTGAAGGGAATGGGGAGATCATTAACCAATAACTCAAGATTTCCACTATTCACAATCGAATTCTTCAGAGAAAGGGAAAAAATTGAGAGATTAGGGTTTGAAAATGGATACGAAAGAGGAAAAAAGAAAAAGAATTAACGCAGACAAAGTGGTTAGGGTTTGATCTTGTTGTGAGAACCAGAGAGCGCGCTTAAATTTGGCGCAGTTATACCTCCGCGTTTTATTAATACACAACGTTTTTTTTTTATAAAAAAACGTTATAACTTTAAAATCAAAAATGGGCAATTATAAAAATTACAGAGCTTTTTTTATAAAAACGTTTTATATTAAGTGTTATTTTTTTACTGTTTTATAGCAGTAGACTGATGTGGACATTTGTATACAATAATTTTGTTTTGGTTTTAATTTTTAATAGTTTGTTTATTATCATTGGTGCCGTGGTAATTCTTCCTATGATTTTCATTTTTCAACACCATGAACCTACATATGTTTGACTGTAAGCTGCATTACTATTTTTAATGTTTCATGGACTCTTGCTATGCAACTCTTGTGAAATTAGTATACTAACATTCTTTTATTAAACGTGATCTATGGGGATAATGACCATTTTTTTGTTTCTTTCTTCTGCTTTTCTATCTTATTTTTGAACTTAATTGTCTCATGCAGAATCTGTTATGAAACATTACGGCAAAAAATAAAAACCATCAAATTTAAAAATAAGACTTTACCTAGAAAACCCAATCGAAAATAAGACTTTACCTAAAAAATACATTTATAAGACGACGACTTTTAAAAATAATTTTATATTCTCAAATATAGCCTTTGTATTAGCTAATGATAGTAAAATTAGAAACATCATGTCACTTTATAATCTTAAAATAGAAATGTATGTCTAATTTTAGAATAAACTAAAAAGAAATATGTATGTCTAATTTTGGAATAAACTAAAGAGAGTACCATCCAGTTTTTTTGTCTCTATTCCAAACTCCAAACATGACCAACTTTTTTTCTCCTTCTGCCCTCTTTTCTCCTTTTGACAATTCCTTTGTCAAGCAAAACAGTTAATCTCTGGAGACTGCAGTGCCAAAGCCTATAAGAAGTCCTCATTTCAGTCGAAACCTTCACTCAAAAATATTCAAACTCAAAGAAGCAGAACAACAAGAGTCCTACAGACAGAAAAACTTAGCATGGCATTCTTCTTGGATTTGAAGATGACTAGTTATCAGTTTACCTTGGGAGGAGCCATTGTTTCTTTTTTGGGGTTTGCTATGTTTTATTTGCTATGCAAAAACAAGAAGAGCGACAAGAATACTAATTTGGTACAGATTAAAAGAAATGAATGCGTGAAAACGGACCAGCCAGAAACAGTTGGAAAGCCGGACATCATAATTGTTGGTGCTGGTGTTGCTGGTTCTGCTCTGGCTTATACTCTTGGAAAGGTAATTAATTTTTCTCTCTCTCAACTCGTATTTGATTCTTGTAAGCTTGAAGCATTACAAAAGTATCATATTTGGCTTATATTCTTGGACAAACATGAATGCAAAAGGATTGATTTTTATTAAAAATTAAAAAAAGCTTAGTTGCAATGCAAAGTAGTTCAATCAATCAGAATGTGACATTGGATTTTGTATGAAACTGAAACAGGATGGGCGACGAGTGCTTGTAGTTGAAAGAGACTTAACTGAGCCCGACAGAATCGTTGGTGAATTGCTTCAGCCAGGAGGCTATCTGAAACTAATTGAGTTGGGTCTAGAAGGTAATAAACAGCATTAAAACTATTGCCTTTATTGGCAGTACCTGCACAAAATGAAAACTTCTAATAATTTTGACTCCATAGTTTGGTGCTTTATTTGTGCATGCCGCTTAGTCCTGTTTCACCATTAAATTAATTATCTCAATTATTTTTCTGCAGATTGTGTGAATGACATTGATGCTCAACAAGTGTTTGGATATGCTCTCTTTAAGGATGGGAAAAGTACCAGACTGTCTTACCCCTTAAAAGAGTTCCACACTGATGTGACTGGGAAAAGCTTTCACAATGGCCGCTTCATACAACGAATGCGTGAGAAGGCTGCTACAATTTCTAAGTATGTCCAAGAGTTATTAGTAAGAACTACTAATAGAGGTTCATCAGTACAATTGAAAATTTTTGTATTGTCCTTCCTAGCATGCATCATTTGGAATTCTTAGTGCTAACAGCACTTTATTATCTTTTTATTCGTAGAACAAGTATATGAAGCCAACTGATTGCTAAGTTTGATAACTTGCTGCAGTTAGTGCAAAGCAATTTTATTTATTAGAAGACTTCTTGTAAATTCTTATTAAATCTGCCCCTTCTGTTTTTTTTCTTCTTCTTATTGATCTCTTTTTTTTTTCTTTTTATGTTTTTAGTGTAAAACTAGAGCAAGGAACTGTGACATCTCTTATTGAACGAAAGGGAACTGTCAAAGGAGTACACTACAAGACTAAAACTGGTCAAGATATGACAGCATATGCTCCTCTCACAATTGTATGTGATGGTTGCTTTTCAAATCTGCGACGATCCCTTTGCAACCCCAAGGTGAGGATCCTGCACTATTCTTTTCATAGCACCATAATAAGGTTTATATATCTCTCATGAATTTCTTTTGACTAAAATAAGCAAAAGCTGTAAATTTTAGTTCTTGTAAGTTAAGTTAAAGTTTGCTAAAAGCATGCAAGCATTCTATTTCATGCCTTTGCTGGCTGAGACAAATTAACCTTTAACATGACAACATTTTCTTTATGCAGGTTGACATCCCTTCGGTTTTTGTAGCCTTAATCCTAAAGAACTGTCAGCTTCCATATCCCAATCATGGACATGTTATTCTAGCAAATCCTTCACCAATTTTGCTATATCGCATCAGTACCACAGAGATTAGATGCTTGGTTGATGTACCTGGTAAGAAGGTACCTTCCATTGGAAATGGCGAAATGGCCCATTACTTAAAGACTCTGGTGGCACCTCAGGTATATTCAATAATTCTGTTTATGAAATCTAGCAATTTATTTGTTTTCATATATATTAAAGCCAAGGTCATACTTTACCAAATATTCGGAAAAAATATGGGATGAAGATGATTCCTAGATTTCCTATGCATAACAACCTTGCAAATGTGAAAAATGCACATTTTAATTATTGATAATTTGACATAATGAAGCATTTTGTGCATTTCAGATCCCCCTTGAGCTGTATGATGCCTTCATCACAACAATCGAAGAAGGCAATATGAAAACAATGGCAAATAGAAGCATGCCGGCTGATCCTTATCCCACCCCAGGTGCACTCTTACTTGGAGATGCATTTAACATGCGGCATCCTTTAACAGGAGGAGGAATGACTGTTGCTTTATCTGATATAGTTGTGCTTCGAGACCTTCTTAGACCTCTTGGTGATTTGAATGAGTCACCTGCCCTCTGCAGATATCTCGAGTCCTTTTATACTTTGCGTAAGGTTAGAAGGATTCCTTAATGTGACAGCTTTAGAAACAGGAAATAAAACATTGAGCCAAAGAAAGCCAAGTTTAAAAGAATTTGGAGAGTTAATATCTAATCCAACTATTTTGAATGAAAAAAAATATGAAAATCTAATTGAATTGGCATCATTTTCTTTGCAGCCAGTGGCATCTACAATAAATACATTGGCAGGTGCCCTCTATAAGGTATTTTGTGCATCGCCTGATCAAGCAAGGAATGAAATGCGCCAAGCATGTTTCGATTATCTAAGCCTTGGAGGTATTTTTTCTAATGGACCTGTGGCTCTACTGTCTGGTCTAAATCCTCGGCCCTTGAGTTTGGTACTTCATTTCTTTTCTGTGGCCATATATGGTGTTGGCCGCCTATTATTACCCATTCCTTCACCCAAACGCGCATGGCTTGGGGCTAAATTGATTTCGGTGAGTATGTTCTGTAGCTATTAAAATCATTATTGCCTCTAGCATTTGATGCTAAGTATTAATATCTTTGAAGTTTCTGTTTTTTCAATAAAATAATAAACAAAAACAATGTTTTCATTTCTTTTTGATTCTCAGGATGCATCAAGTATCATATTTCCTATCATAAGAGCTGAAGGAATCAGACAAATGTTCTTCCCTAGAGTTATTCCAGCATATTACAGATGTCCCCCCTCCAACTGATACAATGAAATCAAGTCCTATTCTTTTTATTTTAAATTCTTATTGTACTGAGATTCTTTTAGCAAACCTTAATTACTTTGAAAGTTCAACAAGTCAGGAAAGATTTTTTTGTAACCTTAATTATTACATTTCAAAATTCTGGCAGTAATTCTTGTACTGGAATCAAGATTCAGTCTGTACAGGAATTATATTTGCTTGAAATGAAATTTAACGACAAAAGAATAATTCAAAGAATATGCTTTGTTGTCGGAGTACTTGCAATATGATGTTTATCAGACTAATTATAAACATGTTTCATGTAAATAACCATTGTAACTTGAAATGATGTGCAACTTCTTGTAGCCATTTTGGTTTTGTATTTAAGTCGGATATTTAATGTTCCTGTTTTAGGGTTTTTTGCTAAAAGGCCTTTTGGTGTTTGATTAAGTTTTGTTTTTACAACAGAAATTTGTATGTAATCGGTTATGTCAATAGTGGATCCTTATGTATTGCGTACTTAATTAGTTAGTTTCTCAGTGTTCTGTGAGATCTTGGTTGGGATATTCGTACTGCAGATCGTAAGCTAATGAAATAAAAAAGTTCTTGAGACAACAAAATTGGCTAAAACATTAATTAAAATTTAGGACTTGAATTCCAGACAATGCACAGGTTTGAAGGTTCTTAAATACAAGATTGAGCACAATGGAAGATCCTTGTGTATGGAGTACTTCAGTAGTTAATTTCTCAGTGTTCTGTAAGATCTCTGTTGGGAAATTTTTGGACTGCATATTGTAAGCTGATCTGTTGTGTTTGATGTCTCACTATCAACCTTCTAATAGATTCTAGTTTGGTGAAGTAGTTCAGTGGCAGCCTAGGTTTCTTATTTATTTATTTTTACTCTATTTCATTACCTTTTTTATTTGAAGTAGGATTTCAAATCCTTTTCTTCCACTGCTTTTGGGTTTGCCAAACACAACCTAAGGGTCTTTTTGTTCAGTTTTTTGTGAGTTTGTTCCCTTAGCTTCCTGGGGGTATGCCCCCTTGTAGGATGTATAATAAACCTATGCTTTGTTCTGTACATTTCTCTTGCTTACTAATTGCAAGTAATGAATAAATACAAGAAAATAAACTTCCATAAAATTTTTAAATATTTGCTTGGTAACAAAGTTTTGCACCATCATTCAATAATCAAGGTCAGCAAGTTACAAAGATGAAAGTTTAAACGTTATCCTTTTCTATGCATTAACATCAGTCTATTATAAGCAAATTGTCTATATATACATATATATATATATATATATATATATATATATATATATATATAAATATAGCCATTGCTCCAGCAGTTATCAGGACCTAATGATTTTTCATGACTGCTTCACCATTGTCCTTTTTCTTACTGGTGCACCAACCTTTCTATACCATCTAAGAAGGTTCCACAATCTTACATTGTACAGTTCTGTTTGACATGATGCGCCAATGTATAACTCACAATACAACGGTTTTCTCTACCCTAGCTATCTTTATTTTGTATGGTAGTGCCTTGTCATTTGGGATTCAACCAAAAACTTGTACTAATATAATCTGGTTCTATTTTTATAAGGTGTCTATTTATGAAGCAATTTAATTATTTCTGATCTCTGGTACCGTGGTACTTCTTCCTAAGATTTTCAATACCATGAACAAATTAATGTTTGACTGAACATAGCTAGCATATTTTTTTTTGTAGTATTTTCTTCCTCTCTTTCCCCTAATGACCAAACTCTTACTAGTAGTCCTTAGGGGATCATGAATATTGACCATCCTTTGTTTCTTTCTTCTTGCTTCTTTCTATTTCTTTTAAAAAACCAGTAATTAGACAGTTTCCTTTCTTTCTTTTTTATTTTTCTTCTATTTTATCCTTTTTCTGTATGTAAGACTATACAATTAAACTGTCATTACATGACCAACGTTAAAAAAAAATATCCTGCCGTCCTTTTAGCTTTTGAAAATTCCTTTGTCTAGTAGAACCATTATTTTTTGCATCCTATAAGAAGGCCCCATTTCAATTGAAACATTCACTAAAATTAGTGCAGATCAATTTTTCTGTAAGGGATATATTAACATGACATTCTTCATGGATTTGAATATGGCTGATCAATTTTTCTTGGTTGGAGCTATTGCTTCTCTTTTCAGTTTTGCTCTATTTTTCTTGCTTGGCAAGAAACAGAAGAGCAACAACATTTCTAAATTAGTGCAGATCCAAAGCAATGAATGTGCCAAAACTGTGCATGATGGAGAATGCAAGCCAGAAATGGTTGGGAGCCCGGACATCATTATCGTTGGTGCTGGTGTTGCTGGTTCTGCTCTGGCTCGTGCTCTTGGAAAGGTCATCTCTCTCTTACTCAACCTACATTTGATTTCATTATGAAAAAAATGTCCAACAAGGTTTTGTATGATACTGTTAATGCAATACCTTGTTTCCATAAAAGTGTCATTGTTAGTTTAGAAAGAAAGAGGATATAAGTCTCCAAAAAGCATCAATAAACCTACATTTCTTATTAGCAAAAGCATGAGTTTTGTGCTAGGAAAAAAGAAACCAGATTGTTCAAGTATTATGTTAGAAAATACTAATGATCAATGGCTTTTTTGACAAGAAAGCTAATTATCTGTAAATGGAACAGGATGGGCGGCGAGTGCTTGTAATTGAAAGAGATTTAGCTGAGCCTGACAGAATTGTTGACGAATTGCCTCAGCCAGGAGGCTATCTAAAACTAATTGAGTTGGGCCCGGAAGGTATGCAAAAGGATAACATAAAGTAGTGGCACCTTTTATAATAGCACCTTCATGAACTGACAACTCTAAACAACTGCAGTACAATTTTACAATTTTGACTCCAAAGTTGGTACTTTGTTTTTTTGTGTGTTTCTTATGCTTGCCATGCGTTTAAATTAATTAATGATTGGGAAGTGCATATCATATTTAATTTTCTGCAGATTGTGTGAATGAGATTGATGCTCAACAAGTGTTTGGATATGCTCTCTTTAAGGATGGGAAAAGTACTATATTATCTACCCCTTGAAAGAGTTCCATTCAGATGTGACCGGGTCGCTTCATACAGCGAATGCGCGAGAAGGCTGCAACATTTTCCAGGTATTCCTCATTTTCCTTCTAGGCCTTCTTGCAATCTGAACCAAAATGGTTGAAAACTTTGCTGTCCTTTTAGAATCTTGGACTAAAACTTGCAAATCTATGCATTGTCATAATTCCAAGTGCTAAGTTTCAAATATTACTGTATTTGATTTGGGGTCTAAAAGAGTTTGTTTTTATTCTTTTTGTCCCTTCATAACTTGTTCCACTTGATGCAAAGCCACTATACTACATTAGAAAAATTCTTTCAAAATTCTTTTTGAGCCCCTCTTTTTTTAAAACTTTTTTTCTTTTATATGTCGCTCAGTGTGAAACTAGAGCACGGAACTGTGACATCTCTTGTTGAACGGAAGGGGACGATTAAAGGAGTACACTACAAGACTAAAACTGGTCAAGCTATGACAGCATATGCTCCTCTCACAATTGTATGTGATGGTTGCTTCTCAAATCTGCGACGCTCCCTCTGTAACCCCAAGGTGAGGATCCTTTTCTATGAACTTGTCTTGTTTTTGTGATAGCAGCCATTCTGTTTCATTCCTATTGAAAGTGTCAACTGATCGAGAGAAATTAACACGCTACCATTTTTTTGTATGAAGGTAGACATTCCCTCGTGTTTTGTGGCCTTAATTCTAAAGAACTGTCAGCTTCCATATCCCAATTATGGACATGTTATTCTAGCAAATCCTTCACCCATCTTGTTATATCGCATTAGTAGCACTGAGATTCGATGCTTGGTTGATGTACCTGGTAAGAAGGTACCTTCCATTACAAATGGTGATATGACTCAATATTTGAAGGCTCAGGTTGCACCTCAGGTAATATACAACATTTTTATATATGGTATGATCAAATCTTGAAATTTCTTTACTTGAAGATAATGTGCATTTACATAATGTGGAACTTGCAAGCATTTTGATATTTACCTTTTAATTATGTATACTTTGTCCTGATGAAGCTTTTGTGCATCTCTGCTTCCCCTTGAGCTATATGAAGCCTTTGTAACAGCAATCAATGAAGGGAACATGAGAATAATGGCAAACAGAAGCATGCCAGCCGATCCCTATCCCACTCCGGGTGCATTCTTAATTGGGGATGCATTCAACATGCGGCATCCTTTAACAGGAGGAGGAATGACTGTTGCTTTATCTGATATCGTTCTGCTTCGTGACCTTCTTAGACCTCTCCGTGATTTGAATGATGCATCTTCCCTCTGCAGATATCTCGAGTCATTTTACACTTTGCGTAAGGTTAGCACTACAAAGTCCTGATATGTCTTGCGACAAAATATTGTTAACATGCATTTTGTTACATCAGTAATATATGGATGCATCTACTCACAACAAAAGTCACGACATTTTTGTCACAAGATGTATCATTTTCCAAACTGTAAAAATTGGATCAAACAAAGTTGAGTTATTATCTAATCTGAGTGGAAACATGTTGTTTGCAGCCTGTGGCGTCAACAATAAATACGTTGGCAGGCGCCCTTTATAAGGTGTTTTGTTCATCACCTGATCAAGCAAGGAATGAAATGCGCCAAGCATGCTTTAATTATTTAAGCCTTGGAGGCATTTTCTCAAATGGACCTGTGGCTCTACTATCTGGTCTAAACCCCAGGCCATTGAGCTTGGTGCTCCATTTCTTTTCAGTGGCTATCTATGGCGTTGGCCGCCTGTTACTTCCATTTCCATCACCCAAACGTGCATGGCTTGGGGCTAGATTGATTACGGTTGGTACTCCATTTTTGTGAAATTATTGAACTAATTATTCTTCCAATAAACATTATCAAAAAATTGAAAATAATATTTACCATTTTGTCTTCTTTTTTTGGCTGTACAGGATGCAGCAAGTATAATATTTCCTATTGTAAAAGCCGAAGGAGTTAGACAAATGTTTTTCCCTATAGCTATTCCAGCATATCACAGATCTCCTCCAATAAATTGAGACAATGAAATTTACCCAAGTTTACTTTCTTTAAGAAATATTGTTGTAGCTAGTGGGATTCTTTTTAGCCTAGAGAAATTGTTTTGGTAAAAGTATAGATATAGTAAGAAGAGTTCTTACATGTGTACCATTAGTTGTATTCCATAAATGAAAATGTGACACTAGAGATACTCCAGCTCCCACATTTGTTAATGACACTGAACTAAAGTTCTTGAAACCATATTCATAATAGAAATGACCTTGAAAAATATAACTATTATATTAAATTAAAATAATAAATTTTTGAAAGAACAAAATAGGAATTAGCTTAAATGTCGTTGGGTTTTTTCGAAAATGCCAAAAAGCTTCAAAATTTTGTTAACAGTCGGAGTGAAAGGTTCAATTGACTAACATGAACATAACTAATCAAAGGTTGAACCTAAGATCTCAGTGCGCAGGCAACGTCAGCCCATAGCATCGCGAATGACAGAAACAGTTTTAACTCCTAATGGGATTTAAAAGTATGGATCACTTTGTAAAAGTTCCTCATAAGACTTTCTTAATTGAAGTTTTAGTTTTAGTTTTAGTTTTAGTTTTTGATTCAACTGAGAGGGAGAGAATTATATTGGCAAAAAACACTTTTACCCTACTGTATTCGTCGAGTTGCAAGCACCGAGTCATTGCACTTAAAAAAAATACAATTAGCCCACTGTGTTTTTAAAAAATTCTTAATTAAGTCATTTCGTTCAATTTTCGTCATAGACGTTAAGAAATCAGGCCAATTTTCTTACGTGGCTTTTGAAAAAAAAAAGATCAGTTTCTACGTGGCTTAAAAAAAATGCCTATATACTTTGGACAGAAAAATCGATCATGTGCATGTCACATGAGCAATATGAGGGCAACAAAGTAATTAGACAATAAAAAATAAAAAGTAAACAAATATTCACTTTTACATCCCCATCCAGCTGTTCTACGACTTTAATTCCCAACGAAAACTCATACTCCATCATCTCCGTCCCCAAAATAAAAACGAAGCATTTCTTCCGATTGACCAAAAAATTCCAGTTTAACCAACAAGCAAAAGCCCCATCGCATCCGCAACACAACAAATCCTATAGATCAAATAAACCCCAAATTAACACATCCATGTACTCAAATTTCAAATCTCACAAATTATGGGTAAATCATCTCATCACCGTGAAACTTAATAATTTGGAAAAAAACTTAAGGTTTTGAGTTTTGGATATACCTTTTGATAATGTAGCTCTTGTTAAAGAGAATGATAAACAGCATATCCGACATCAAGCAAGTCGATTGATGAGAGAAGCGATTTTTTGCATTCCCACAAAGAATCCCACCGGCGCAACTTCTTCAGCCTTGCTAACAAGTTTCACTCCCTAACCCTACCGGAAGCCTCTCACCGGTGCCCACGGCTGGCTTGCTATCCTCGAGGAATCCCCTTTGATTTACCTCATAAACCCTATTTCTCGATCAATCGTTAATCTCCCCCCACGTTATCCTCGTTCACAAACATCCTTAATTTCGATTATTATGAGGTTTGATTTTCGACTATTTGTATAAATGTTTTGGATTGTTGCTTGAATTTACATAGATTCGGTGTGAATTATTGGTCGTAGAGGTTCAATTGCTGACATTTTTGAAACCCTAGAGATCAAAGAAAATAAAACTTGCGAGAAATTAGAGAGATTAGAGAGAGAAATTAGAGAGAACCCTAGATCTATTTTACTTAGCAATTGCCACTAAGACCTTCGGATAACAACTTCCGACTCTCAATTCGATCAATTATCTATGTATTTTTTTTTCCTTCATGGTTTAGCTCAAAATCGAATTGGGTCTTTATTTTGTTGTTGTTGGTTGTTGTGTTGATAATTATGATCAGAAAAAGATGGTTGGTGCCTATCATCAAAGTTAAAAGAACAAAGAGAGTTAAAGTTGCCGGAAAGAGGAGAGAGAAAAGAAATAAAAAAGTGGGAGAGGAGAGAGAAAATGGTGAACTGAAGAGGAGATAGAAAAATATGAAAAATTTGAGAAATAGGAGAGAGAAAATGGTGTCCGGGAAGAGAAAAGTGGAAAAGATGAGTCAGCATTTAGGTGTTAGCCACGAAAATTGGTCTGATTTCTTAACGTCCGTGACGAAAATTGGACTAAATGACCTGATTAAGAATTTTTAAAAAGCACAGTGGGTCAATTATATTTTTTAAAAGTATAATGGCTTAATGCTTACAATTCGACGAACACGGTGAGGTAAATGTGTTTTTTGTGAATTATATTCTTATATATATATATATATATATATATATATATATATATATATATATATATATATATATATATATATATGAGAATGATTATAGCAATTAGTTGTTATGGATCAAAAAGTGACATATACCATCTAAATCATTAAAAACAAGAAGGAACGATCAGGATTAAAAATTAAAAATCGACATTCGCTACTATTAGTAACGAACATAATTTTGGTATTTATCTGTCCTCTACTAAATAGTAGCGGACGCATTTTTGGTCACTTATGGACGAAATTAGGGTCAAGAGATCGAACATTTAACCAATACGTTTGCTACTAATAATAGCGGACACAATTCATTATCAAATCCTTTACATTCATTAGTTTGATAAATTAGTTAATATTGACTTGCACAACTTAATTAGTAAATTATTCAAACTTAGTAAAGTTAACAAAAGTAGTAAAATTAATAAAGCATTAAAAATTAGTACATTTTAATAAAATTTTCAAAATTTGTAAAGTTTTAAAATTTAGTAAAAATTATTAAATTATTCTAAATTATTAAAGTGTTGAAATTTAGAAAAAAAATATTGTTAGTAAGTTTGTAAAGTTAAGGGTGAAGTCACTCTATTATCGTAGAGTAAAAAAATAAAATACTTAAAGATAACTCTAAGATCGTTGAGTAAAATACCAATTCGTAGAGTTAATGTTACACCCCCATATTTGAGCACTCGCTACTACAAATATGGTAGTCACTGCACATTACTCTACCTAAAATCTACTAGTTGTATTACATATTCACTAGTCTGTTATACAATTTACATGAAGTATATAAATAAAACACAGGTCCTTATGTACTTCTATCTACATATATTCTTTAAATTTATACAATTTATACAAGACATATGACTTGTCTGTAACTTTATTCTTGTTTTTAAATATTTTTTTCCCTTACTTTTATTTTGTCTTTATCTGCAAATAATATATATAATCGCAAGGATGAACAACAAGTTTGGTCAGCAAGTATATGAGATATCAATAACTGAATTATATTGGAATCAAATAACTAAATGCGAATTAAATAAGAATATTGAATGAGAATAATGAACAATGAAATAATGAACAAATTTAAATTAACGAGTATCAAATAAATTTTCTTTTTTGAGCTGAGTGGTCATAAGTGTAATACCCACAAATTTTATAAATAATATTAATATTGAAAATAATAAATGTTTAAATATTTATTCAAGTATAAATATTTATGTGACATGAGATGAGATAACTCAGTTAAATTAAATTGAATTTATAATAATTGAGGATTATGGAGGAAATAATATGCCTTGTGTGGCATAATGATGGACTAAACGATGGATTAATTAAATTAACGAATGATTAATTTAATTATTATATTGATGAGTAAATACTAATGTGATAGACTAATTTCTAATGTTATTTGCCATGTGTAAATTACATGTATTGTGTAAGCATATACATAATTAATTCAATAAGGTTGCTTCATGCATTAAAATATTATATAAGGTGTAACATTAAAATGAGACTAGATCTTATATAAAACTATATGATTAAGAGAGTTGAATTATATAGTCTTATTAAATTATATGAGGAAGCTTATGACATCATAATATATGGTATGACAAGTATATGTGTATTTTAAAAATATGGGAGAATACTAATGTAAGTAAATAAATAATTATTTCAATATTTATGTGTAATTGAATTAATAAAGCTTTATGAAAATAATGTTGTTAATACCCAACAGAATTACATGCTAACCTAAATTAAATATTATTTGGACTAGTCCAATGTACATGAATTATATGACTATATGTATTTGTATATGTTTACTATATGAGTATACTTGCATATGGGGGTATTCATATATATATATGGTGTAGTGGTATATGAAATAGACCCAAGTATGCTAATATCATTTTTCTTGCAAATGCTGAGTGTTAAGGAGGGATGTCCCATATTCATCGTCTCAGCCCTTTCTAATTCACGTGCATAGGCCAAAGGCCTAAGCATAGCCTTTCTCCCTCCTTGCAATCATCAGACCCTCAAATGATAAAATGGGGAGTTGCCCTTATAGTGAAATTCAACTATTGAATCTATGCCCAATGGCTTCTTCTTCTTCCTCTTGGTTTAATTCATTGAGCAAAACTCAATTTTGGTCCATAGCTTGGCTATAAATAAGAGTCTGCCTTCTTCACACTTACAATTTCTAATAAGTTCAATTAGAGTGTGGGTGTGGTGAATTGGGGAGCAATTAGGGATTAGAAGCAAGAATTTACATTCCAATTTCAAGAGGTAATGACTTAAACCATGTTTTTTTATTTCAAGTTTTATAAGTTCTTGGAAATATTTCTGAATACTTGCTTATTGGGTCAAAATCTATGATTTAAGTTGGTAGTAATCTGAAAAATGTGGTTATACATTGTTAATATGGTTAAATACGAAAACAACTAAAGTTAAAAGGTTCAATTTGGTCCAAAAACAATTCTGTAATGAGAGAAATCGTTAAATATGTTAAACTATGGAAAAATCACATAAACTTTGATTTTTGGCTCTCTAATTGGTTGTGTAAATTTGGTTGTGCTGTTAGAATGGTTATGTATATGTGTTATGATGTTTTGGTAAAGTTTATAGCATATGGGCATATTTATTTGGCTGTTTAATTGAAGAGATTGGGACTTTTTGGCTTAGAGTAGAGTGCAATTGCGAACTGCAGTAGCCGAGTCTGGGCTTTTTCGCCCCGGCGAAGTTACCCAGTTCAAAATCTCCGCCCCGGCGCAGATCTGCCCCGACGAGATTTGCACAGTACAAAACCTCGCCCCGACGAGGTACTAGCAGAATGGTCTAAAATGGTTGTTTTACTTGTTCAGTTCATGAGATGTTGACCCAACCTAACCTACCCCAACCCAATGAACATGGATAAGCTGTAAACAAGTAAGAAGGCATATCGTAAGGTGTTTTTAGTTGGTATGAGGCTTAAGTTATAGCATTGATAAGAAGAATTAAAAGTTTAAAACCAAACTTGATAAATCTCGTAACTTTTTAGATTCTGACTTTTTGAGCATCGGTATGTAACTTAGTTAAGTTATAAATAAGTATAAAATGTGTATTCAAAGTACTTGCTTCGTTTAACATGAAATTTTCAAAGACTTAGAAGTTAGAAAATTGACTTTATTGAAAACTACCCTACTTGTACTTTGAACTTGCGAACGGTCATAATAGGATACTTTATGCCTCTAGATATGACCAACACGTTCACTCATCTAGTTAGACACAATATAAACTACTCAAGCATGAAATAAAATGAATTTCTAAGTAGAGAACTACACTAGTTACGTGCAAATGAATCAAATACATGCAAGCATGCATAGTAAAAGTTGTTTAGCATTATTATGTGGGTTAATGAGTAATATGGTTAGTCCTTGACGTAACGATCCCTCTTAACTTGTAAAATAGAAATTTTACAAATAAAACTAGCAATTGTTGAAAGTAAATAGAAAAGACCAAACCTAGTTTAAAAGTTCCTTAACATATATGTGTGAATAACTTGAGCTATAATGCGTGACTTAAGTAATATTTTAAGTATACAGACACGAGATGAGTATATGGAACTAAGATTTGCCAAAGTGTTTCTAAGGTTTTCGAAAGTAAGAACAATGTGGATTATATATCTATGAGTTTTAAATGTGTATCGAATATATGGATAGGCATATGTGTGATAAATGTATGTTGATATATATGTCAAGTATATGTGACTAATGTATACCTATACATACGTAAATAGGATAATATAGTTCATTGAGGTGATAATAAGCTATAAGTGGTAATCAACGCTTAATGCAAGTATTCAAACCTTTCTCTTTATTGTGCAAGTTTCCTAACTTCATTTAACTCTCATAATTGAATATAAGTTCCCTAAACTTTACATATTGTGTAAATCTGAATTGTTGCTACATCGATCATATTCACAACTAGCAACTATCTATTACTTATTCAATATCTTAATGTTGTTGCAAGCATTGAACTTATTATTTCTAAATGCATTGTAAGAGTTGTCTAAGCCATTTGACTCGGCTAGACTAATAGCTTGAGTTAGAAAGCTATCCAAACCAATTGTCTTGGTGAAGATTCTTATAAATCTACTGAGTTGAACACCCCTCATTGAAGGGGAAATTATATAACTGTTGGGGAACCGACGTGCGCACATACTAGCATGTTTAAATGTTATGCATAACGTAGGATATTTTAGGCTGACCACCTGTTGTACTTGTTTATATTGGGTTTTCAGTATAATACTATTAATTCTAGCAGGAGTTCTTAGTCTATAATGACTACTCAGTGTTCATTCTTTTTTAACTTTGAAATGATTAAATCCTTGAATCTCGATGATATCTTTCAGTCCATAGCAACTCTTATCTAAAACAATTGATACTTCTTGTTATTCTTGAACTATCATTTACTGTTATGTCCTTGAGATTTTGAACATTATAACTGTTCACCCTTATTGCTATATTACTTGCTGGGCAATTTTTTTGTTCATTCTTGCTTTCCTTAAATATTTCAGTTAAGGCAGAGTAGGGTGGACCTTCGGGAATTGATAAGGGGAAGGACAAGGCTACGACTTAGCTTTGTTCCTCTATAAGAAGAAACTTATTATAATGTTGTATTAAATCTATTTTAGATTATATATAAAACTTGATTAAGGTTTATGTATTAAGTTATATTATGGACCTTATTATGTAATGTCTTAGTAACGGTTACGAGACTTGGACAAGGATATTTATATTCCATCAATGTAAATTATTCTATTATTCCGTTGTGTGAGATTTGGTATGTTACTAGAATTAGAACGTGAGGCATCGAATTCGAGGTATAAGTATATGAATTTGGGGGCATCACAGGTTGGTATCAAAGCATTAGGTTATAAACCATAGGAGTGAGAACCATTAGATTATAACCTTAGAAGAATTTAGAGACTAGAAGGAGATAAAACTCATGTAGAGTTTTCTTAGAGAGTTAGTAGCATCGTGAAATATATTTTTATTCCATACAATGAACTTATGTTTTATTTGACATTCTAATGGAGTTTGTTGTTTTTTTTGTTTTATGTCTGTGGTTGTAGGATGTCGAAACAAGGAGGACCTAGTAGGGTTACCAAGGAGGAGCCACATGATATAGTGTATGAGACACCTTTGTTAGCCGAAACCATTCAGGCAGTAGCACCATCCGAGTTCGATGACGAGAATGAGATAGAGGTGGAGTCGGATCCTGAGGAGGAACCCATGGAGGATGAGCCCATGGGAGATTCCGATGGAACCCCGATCAAATATTGGATGTTGGGAGAGTATGAGGAGAAAATCCTGGAGTTAGAATGCCGAGTTGAGGAGATAGAGACCCAGGCTTAGGAGAGAGAAACCGAGATGCATAAGCTGAGGGATGAAGACCACAAGAGGAAGCTGGAGATGCAAGAAATGGAGGTGGAAATTGCTTATCGCAAAGAAGTAGGAATACAGATGAGAACTCTTTTTCACCGTTCGATATCTAGGAATGTGGAATTAGAGGGTAAGCTAGAGGAGTCCGAGCAGAGTGAGTTAAGTGAGAAAGCTGAGAAGGAGGCTCTTTGCTCACAGCTGGAGATGGAGGTCATGGATAGGATTCACTTAGAGGAGAAGTGGGAGGAAGCCAACGATAGAGCTAATAACTTAGAGGATGAGACAAGATGCAAGAAAAGGAAGATGAACCGATTGGGCTATGCTTTTTGCACATCTATGGAGAGGTTGATCGATGGCATGTACCATTATCCGGCGGAACAAGGGAAAACCCGTTATACATTGAATAGAGATATGATGGTTCACATAACACAGGTTGAGTACAAGAGCGTTGTGGAGCGTGAAATGTTAGGTTAAGGTATATGTGTTAGTAGTCTAGTAGCAGTAGTTGATATTTTATGTATGTTCTGTAGTTGTAATCCCAATCTTTTGTATGAGATGTGTGATAGATATGTAATCCCCAAGTATATTCATAAGGGTAGTATGATAGTATTTCCCCATCTTTTGTAATATTAGGGGATAGATGTTGACATTTATAGAAGTATGCTAGGAAATAATCACTCATGATGTAATGATTTGGCATATGAATATAAATGTTCTTATTTCAAAAACGTGTTATAAAAATTTCATGCACTTTTGCTTTAAAGAAATACTTAAGTAATATAATTAGATAATAAGAATGAAATTTTGTGATGCAGAAAATGCCGTCCAGACGTAGACTAACAGCACCAGAGGAATCGGTCAATAATGAGAGAGAGCAAGTAGACCCTATCCAACGATAAGTTGACTTGTTAGGAGAAGCCCTGCGAGGGAGAAACAACGATCTAGTATGCAACAACCCACAAGCAGTGCCAGTAACCAACTTTAAAGGCTTTAGGAGCGTAGTACCTCCAGAATTTGAGGGTACTACCGATCCTATCGAGGCGCAGACTTGGATCAAAGAGATGGAGAAATCCTTCGCCATTGCTCGTGTGGGTGAAGATCAGAAGACTGTGTTCGCTATGTACATGATGAGGGGTGAAGCAAATAATTGGTGGGAGGCCAATCAGCAGAGAGTGGGAGAAGGGACTGTAACCTGGGAAAGGTTTAAGACTTTGTTCTTCGAGAATTACTTCCCGAAGAGCATGAAGAATAAGATGGAGGTGACGTTTCTAGAACTAAAATAATGGGAGATGACGGTAGCGTTGTATGCGGCCAAGTTCAACGAGCTCGCACGATTTGCAACGCACCAAGTGGATACCGAAGAGAGGAATGCTCGACACTTCGAACTAGGACTGAAACCTTGGTTGTTCAACAAGGTGTCAGTTCTCCAGATCAACTCGTTCGCTACGCTATTTGAGAAGGCCATCTTTGCGGAAGGAGGTAGTGAGGCCTTGAGTCAGTACAACAAGGAAAAGAAGAACAAGAATATTGGAGGAGAGAGCCGTGGAGGAAGCAGTAGCGGAGGAAGCAATTTAGGAAAGAGAAAGTGGGATAACAATAACAATAACAATAATAACAACAGAAACAACCACCAAGCAAGTAGTCATCAAGGAGGATTTAAGAAAAGGAGTGAAACCTGTACAAAATGTGGAAAGAACCATTAAGGGGAGTGCTGGAAGGGACGCAGTGTATGCTACAACTACGGCCAAGAGGGGCACATTTCATCGAACTGCCCAAAGCTGAAGAAGATCAAGGGATGTTTTGCATGTGGCTAGATCGAGCATCAAATCAAGGATTTCCCAAAGAAGGGAAGCATCGGGGGAAGCGACAACCAAGGAGGAGGTAGTAAGCTGATGATTGGTGGATCAGCGCAACCCAACCGATCGACTGGCTGAACATTTAACATGACCGTCCAAGATGCAGTGGCTGCAAAGGACGTGGTGTCAGGTATTATCCCAAGCAATAATATAAATGCTTATGTATTATTTTATTTAGGTGCTACTTGTTCCTTTGTATCTGAAGACTTTGCTAAACGATTGCACTTACCCCAAGAATGATTAGAAAACCCTTTGAACATAGAGATTACGAATAAGGAAGTAATTCCCGTAGAGTTTGTTTACAGAAACTGTTGTGCAAACATTAGAGGTCACGAACTAAGCATAGATTTGATGCCTATAAGATTGGGAGAATTTGATGTGATATTAGGAATGGATTGGTTATCCAACCACACTGTTATAATCGATTATCAAAAGAAAAGTGTGAACCTTCAGACTCCAAATCGGTCTAAGGTAGTGTTTTATGGTAGCTCATTGCTTAGACAATCTTGTTGTCTTACGATGATGCAGACCAAGAGATTATTAAAGAAAGGATGTATAGGTTATCTAGGCTATATTGTAGATACTCAAAAAAAGGGAGTAGAAATGAAAAATATATCATAGTAAGAGATTTTCAAGACGTGTTTCTAGACGATCTTTATTGCCTTCCGCCGGACAGAGAAATCGAATTCGTAATAGAATTAGCACCGGGAACCGTACCGATTTTGAAAGCCCTATACCGTATGGTGCCGGTGGAAATGAAGGAACTGATAATACAACTACAAGAATTGCTAGATAAGGGATATGTTCGACCAAGTGTGTCTCCTTAGGGAGCACCAGTGTTGTTTGTCAAGAAGAAGTATGGATCGATGAGGCTCTGTATCGACTATCGAGAGTTGAACAGAGTAACAATTAAGAATAGATACCCGTTACTGAGAATTGACGACCTTTTTGACCAATTGAAAGGAGCAAAGTGTTTTTCAAAAATAGACCTACGGACGGGATATCATCAGCTGAAGGTACGAGAAGAGGACATACCAAAGACGGCGTTCCGAACCTGATACGAACACTATAAGTTTTTGGTGATGTCATTCGGTTTGACTAACATCCCGGTAGCATTCATGGATTTGATGAACCGAGTTTTCAAACCATATTTGGATAAATTCGTAGTGGTTTTCATTGACGACATCCTAATTTATTCAAAGACCAAAGAAGAGCACGCCGAACATCTAAAGATGGTATTGGAAGCATTAAGAAGGGAAAAGATGTACGCAAAATTTTTGAAATGTGAATTTTGGATAGAGAAGGTTCAATTTTTAGGACATGTGATAGACAAGGATGAAATTTCAATGGATTCTGTAAAAGTGGAGGCAGTGAGTAATTGGGAACAACCGAAGACACCGACGAAGGTGAGAAGTTTCTTAGGGTTAGCCGGGTACTATCGAAGATTTATCCAAGATTTTTCTAAGATAGCAACCCCATTGACCAATCTAACGAGGAAGATGGTAAAGTTAGTGTGGGTGGACAAATGTGAAGAGAGTTTCCAAGAGTTGAAGAAGAGGTTGAGTGAGGCACCTGCATTATCTTTATTGGATGATACAGAAGGTTTTGTTTTGTGGTGTACAGTGATGCGTCGCACAAAGGGCTTGGCTGTGTGCTAATGCAACATGGCAAGGTCATTGCGTACGCATCACGACAATTGAAAGATTACAAAAAATGATACCCTATCCATGACTTGGAGTTAGCGGCGATAGTTTTTGCATTGAAGATTTGGAGGCATTATTTGTACGGAGAAAAATGTGAGATATATACGGACCACAAGAGTTTGAAATATATCTTCGCAAAGAAGGAGTTGAACATGCGACAAAGGAGGTGGTTGGAATTAATCAAGGATTACGACTGCAAAATTCTTTATCACCCGGGAAAGGCAAATGTAGTAGCCTACGCATTGAGTAGAAAAGGAAGGGAGGAGTTATTTGTGCTGACATCTCAGGAGGAATTAATAAGAGAAATAGAGAGATTGGAAATAAAAGTAAAGGAACACGGAAAGCCTGAGGGAAAATTGTTTGTAATGGAAGCTTATCCGACATTGTTAGATAGAATAAAGGAATCACAAGAGAAAGATGAAGAATGTGAGAAGATATGGAAGAGGATAGTAGAAAATGAAAAAGAAAAGTTCAAGGTGGATAAGGACGGTATATTAAGATTTAAAGGTCGAGTATGGGTGACAGCTGTAACCGAACTGAGAGAGGAGATCTTACATGAAGCACACAATACGATATATTCTGTTCATCTAAGAGGCACGAAAATGTATCGAGATCTTTGGCAGTACTTTTGGTGGCCCAATCTGAAACGGGAAGTCGCAGAGTGCGTCAGTAGATGTTTCATTTGTCAACGAGTCAAAGCAGAACACCAGAGGTTGAGTGGTCTACTTTAACCATTGGAGATACCGGAGTGGAAATGGGAACACATTACGATGGACTTCGTGGTGGGACTTCCAGTCACGCAGAAAGGTTATGATGTCATTTGGGTTATCGTGGATCTACTAACGAAGAAAACTCATTTTCTACCAATCAAGATCCGATTCAATCTAAATCAGTTAGCAAATTTGTACGTAAAAGAAATTTTTTCGCTACATGGAGTATTAATTATTTCCGATCGAGATCCGCGCTTCACATTAAATTTTTGGAAAAGCTTGCAAGATAGGATGGGAACACAGTTAAGGTTGAGTACCGCTTATCATCCCCAGACAGATGGACAAAGTGAGCGAATAATACAAATGCTAGAGGACATGCTTAGAGCTTGCGTGATGGACTTCAGAGGGAATTGAGACGATCACCTACCCTTAGTAGAATTTGCTTACAATAGTTATCATACGAGTATCGGTATGTCACCGTACGAAGCTCTTTGCGGGAGAAAGTGCAGAACACCGTTGTGTTGGGACGAAGTCAGAGAACGACGAATTTTGGGACCAGAATTAGTGCAACAAATAGCAGATGTGGTGACAACAATAAGAGCCAGATTAGTAGCAGCTCAAGATCACCAGAAAAAGTACGCAGATTTGCATCGTAAGGACCAAGTAGTTTCGTATTTTTGAAAATGTCTCCCTAGAAAGGAAATATACGATTCGATAGGAAAGAGAAATTGAGTTCGAGGTTCATAGGACCGTTCGAAGTTTTAAAGAGAGTAGGTGAAGTGGTGTATAAGGTAACTTTACTGCCCGAACTGGAACACATCCACAACGTGTTTTATATTTCTGTGTTACGTCCATACAAGCCTGACTAGAAGCACGTGATCTCCTATTAGCCCATTCAAGTAGAGAAGAATCTGGCGTATGAAGAAATTTCTGTCTAGATATTAGATAGGAAAGAGCAAACATTAAGGAATAAAGTTATATCTTCTGTAAAAGTAGTTTGGCGAAACCACGATGCTGAGTAGGCCACGTGAGAACTAGAAGATAAGATGAGGAGAGAGTATCCTCATCTGTTTGTGCAACCTTAAAATAATTCCGAGGACGGAATTTTTATAAGGGGGGAGGATGTAATACCCACGAATTTTATAAATAATATTAATATTGAAAATAATAAATGTTTGAATATTTATTCAAGTATAAATATTTTTGTGGCATGAGATGGGATAACTCAACTAAACTAAATTGAATTTATAATAATTGAGGAATATGGAGGAAATAATATGCCTTGTGTGGCATAGTGATGGACTAAACGATGGATTAATTAAAATAACGAAGGATTAATTTAATTATTATATTAATGAGTAAATACTAATGTGATAGACTAATTTCTAATGTTATTTGCCATGTGTAAATTACATGTATTGTGTAAGAATATACATAATTAATTCAATAAGGTTGCTTCATGCATTAAAATATTATCTAAGGTGTAACATTAAAATGAGACTAGATCTTATATAAAACTATATGATTAAGAGAGTTGAATTATATAGTTTTACTAAATTATATAAGGAAGCTTGTGACATCATGATGTATGGTACGACAAGTATATGTGTAATTTTAAAATATGGGAGAATACTAATGTAAGTAAATAAATAATTATTTCAATATTTATGTGTAATTGAATTAATAAAGCTTTATGAAAATAATGAGTTGTTAATACCCAACAGAATTATATGCTAACCAAAATTAAATATTATTTAGACTAGCCCAATGTACATAAATTATATGACTATATGGATTTATATATGTTTAATGTATGAGTATACTTGCATATGAGGGTATTCATATATATATATATATATATATATGTATGGTGTAGTGGTATATAAAATAGACCCAAGTATGCTAATATCATTTTTCTTGCGAATGCTGAGTGTTAAGGAGGGATGTCCCATATTCATAGTCTCAGCCCTTTCTAATTCAAGTGTATAGGCCAAAGGCCTAAGCATAGCCTTTCTCCCTCATTGCAATCATCAGACCCTCAAATAATGAAATGGGGAGTGGCCCTAATAGCGGAATTCAACTATTGAATCTATGCCTAATGGCTTCTTCTGCTTCCTCTTGGTTTAATTCATTGAGCAAAACTCAATTTTGGTCCATAGCTTGGCTATAAATAAGAGTCTGCCTTCTTCACACTTACAATTTCTTATAAGTTCAATTAGAGTGTGGGTGTGGTGAATTGGGGAGCAATCAGGGATTAGAAGCAAGAATTTACATTCTAATTTCAAGAGGTAATGACTTAAACAATGTTTTTTTATTTCAAGTTTTATAAGTTCTTGGAAATATTTCTGAATACTTGCTTATTGGGTCAAAATTTATGATTTAAGTTGGTAGTTATCGACGTTGGGAAAAAATGCGGGTCGAGTTAGATCCGAATCTCTCTCTTTTCCTAAGTTTTTTCTACCCTTATTTTATCTTTTTTAGGAAAAAGGTTTTGAAGGAGTTTTTTAGGAAAAGGCCAACATGTACCATGTCGACGATTTGAACGTTTTACAGAGTCGGTTGAACCAACTCAATCGAGTTTTGTTTTGAAAGGAGGCCCAATTGCTTGGAAACTGTCGAAACTGATTCTTTGAAATTAAAGTTCTAAGTTCGGGGGCTTGGTTGAGTGTGGGGAAGGTGTTAGGGGAAGGTGTTAGGCACCCCACAACTCCCGTGTAAACACGGTATCGCATCTTTTCAATATTTCAATTTTAAATCTGAAATGTGTGTGTGGATGCTGGAAGAAATTGGTCCTATTTTTGATTGACTTGAAAGTATGGACATGCTTAATTAAACCTACATACGAAAGGTTTGATTTGATTTGCAAAAGTCCTTTTTTAGACAAGATATTAAAATGATGTTTTGAAAGCAGGTTTACTCACGTAGGAATTGAAGCATGTTAATACTTTCATTTTTTATCTTTTCAGCCTTTTGGCTCAATTTAAATGCTGATTCATCGGACTGCGAAACATCCTCGACCATAAAATATATACAAGTGTTGGTCTTCTCATAGGCATGACAGCCATCGGAGTGACTCTGACATGACAAGCCATTATTTTACTATGTTGATACCTTAAACCCGGATAACTGTTTTAAGGTCTTTTGGAGGTATATTTTTACAGGAAAATTGGCAGGGTACATCTGTAATATGGAGTTTGTCCATTGTGAAAATCAAATTCTGGTCAGTTTGATCATGAATCCCACGATTCCTAGGCTCACAGAGGAAAGTCAATAAACCTGCACAGCTCAAATATGTACAGAAAAGATATATTTACATCCATATGTCGCAAGAACCAAAGATTCATCAGTAAATCCTGGCATGCGCGTAGCCAAAGTGTCTCGTTCCCACTAGATAGCGATCTAAGAGCCGCGAGGTTGCTTAAAAATGAATAAAACTAGAAAAACTGCTAGATTAAGTAAATCTCAGTCATTCTAGCTTCCCGGTTACCTATTTTGAACTGTTTAAAAGATAGAATTGGCGAGATTTAAAGAAATCTAGTTAGCCCAAAGAGATGTCAGTGCCGATTCATATCAAATAAATATTTAAAGCAACAATTAATCACATTGAATAACAGAAAGATATATATATATATATATATATATAGTTATATATATACGAAAGCTGTAAAGGGCGGTGGGCTTTCACTCAGATGCCCGGACTGGAATGTAAATATATATATATATATATATATATATATATATATATATATATATATATATATATATATATATATATATAAAAGCTGTAAAAAGCCATAGAGTAATCCAGGCTGGACAGAATGGAAATATATATATATATATATATATATATATATATATATATATATAATATTTATAAAAATTGTGAAAAGCCACGGAGTAATCCAGGCAAGACAGAATTGAAATATATATATATATATATATATATATATATATATATATATATAAAAGTTGTAAAAGACCCACGGGATGATCCAGGCTCGACTCAATGTAAATATATATATATAAACTGTAAAGGGCGATGGACATTTTATCCTTTGTCTGGACAGAAATGTAAATATATATATATATATATATATATATATATATATATATTTATAAAAGCAGTAAAAAGGCCATGAAATGATTTAGGCCAAACTGGAACGTAAATGTTATTATATATAGTTAGTATATATATATTAAAGCAATAAAAAGGCCACGAAGTAAAAATCCAGGCCCAAATAAGTCAGAAAAATTTATATATATAGTTGTACATATAAAAGCGATAAACTGCCACGGATTTGACATCCGGCCTTGACAGAATTGAAAAGTTAGTATATATACAGTTAAATATATACATTAAAAAACCAAACCGGGACTGAGAAGATAATAAAAGCTAATAAAAGCGACGGATTGATGATCCAAGCTGTGGAAATGCCAAAAAACGCATAAATGTACTATAATGTACGAAAATATAAGCTAAAATGGCCACAGAACTGAGTTCTGGGCATAATTAGAAAACAAAACTTAACGTGCAAGTGTATAAATGCGCAATGAAGTAGTATGAACTTTCTAATCGTAAAAATACTCACAATGGACTGCTATACGGGCTTTTTGCCACTTAGTAGGCTTCAAACGTCGGTTTCCACCTGTTAATTTTTGATATATGGTAGTGTATGAGTATGCCTACGTGTTAGAGTGATAAAATCTTGGTTTGGAGTACAAGAGTTGGGCTGAGAAACGAAACGGGCAGAGTTCCAGAGAATTTTTCTATATAAAATGAGCTGGGGGTGCACTCATATATATAGACCAAATGAAAGTGGCCCTATAATAGGCAGTCGCGGGTCTTCCTGCGTCTCCATATGGCAGGGCCCACGTGGCGGGTCCTATCATCTCGAAGTACGTGCACTCCGAGTAACGCGAGGTCAGATTCGAAACTTTCTAACTTTTGATCGGAGCGTCCGTTTGAGGCGTGCTATACCTTTTCGAAAAGCCCTCGCCGAGAATGTCACAATGACATGGGATTAAACTTTTTCTGAGTCCAAAAAGATGGGTTCATTACCAGGTCTTCGATTCCTCGAAGTATGTCCGTTGAGCTGTCTTGCATTATTTCCACTCAGAATCACCGTTATGGTTCTTTCTGACCTTGGTGGCATCAATTCAGCTTGAGTTTGACCGAATCGGCTTCAAGTTGGTAATATGACCATTTTGCCCCTCCCAGGATTACCTTTAGTGCTGGCATAGTCTTCGGCTGGTTTCTTGGGGTTGTCTCCGAGGTTTGAATCCCACCCGATTCTGTTTGTCCCCAGGGTTGTCTATGAGGCTAACTTAGTCCTTCCAGGTTTGTCTTTGGAGATGATGTGAGGCTTTGGGGTTGTCTCTGATGTGACCGGGGTTGAACTGTACCTCCCGAGTTTTGACAGGGGCTGACCTGTACATCCCGGGATGTGACCGGGCTGACCTGCACCTCCCATATTATGACTGGGGCTGAGTTGGCATCCCAGTATTGAGACCAGAGTTGATTTGACATACCAGTATTAAGACCGGGGTTGAGTTGACACCCCGATATTTAGACCGAGGTTGAACTGGCATCCTGGTATTGAGACCGGGGTTGAACTGGCATCCCAATATTGAGACCGGGGTTGAACTGGCATCCCGGTATTGATACCGGGGTTGAACTAGCATCCCGATATTGAGATTGGGGTTGAACTGGCATCCTGGTATTGAGATCGGGGTTGAACGGGCATCCCGGTATTGAGATCGGGGTTGAACTGGCATCCCGGTATTGAGACCGGGGTTGATCTGACATCCCTGTATTGAGATCGGGGTTGAATTGGCATCCCAGTATTGAGTCCGGGGTTGATCTGACATCCCGGTATTGAGACCAGGGCCGAGTTGACATCCCGATATTGAGACCGGGGCTGCTGACTTTGGTTTGAACTTCCGGGGTTGTCTCTGGAAGATAAAAGATGGTTTTGCCCTCCTACAGGGTTGGTAACAGGAATGCCAAATTTTGAGTGTCTACAACAAGCCTAAAGAATATTTCGAGTGTCTACAGATGCCTCTCTTTATCCTGTTCATGCATTGTAGTGGAATGAACATGATAAAGATTGCTAGACACTAGAAATGCAAATGCAAAGGTAATGCAATGCACGACATGATATGTAATGAATGTTAGATACCTTCGAGGGGGATGGGGCTATCATTGACTGCTCACGTCATTACCTGCTGGGGATAATGTTATCCTGGATAGCCTCGGTGTTGGTAAGGTACCACTGGTAGATTATCAAAGTTAGGATATCACAGATTGTTCTTGTCACTTTCTGCTAGGGATGACGTTATCCGTTATATCACTTGATGCTACCTTGGTTTGAGACTAATGGTTTCCCACGTCTGTCCATATTCTCCGTAGGGCATATTTTCCTCCGGCTGATGTCGTTGTACACTTTCAAAGGCTCCTCCACTGGGGATGTATTTCTATTGTCGAGTTACCTCAGTGAGTGCTTCCGATGCCTATCCTGACGATAATTTACACCGGTAGTTTGCAACATGAGGTTGAATCACCAATCCTTCGTGGTGTTCCTTCTAAGGATTTGTATAACAGATTCCATCATCTGTCCTATGTGGGGATAGATTGATATACTATTTCCACAACCGGATCATTCCTGATGCTTTGCTGGAGTATTCACCAATGGCTAAGCTGTCAAGCAATCTGAACCTCGTTGAAGTAGCTTTCAACTGCTGAATGTCACCGGACAATTTCCGATGCTTCGCTGGGGTTGTGCCAATGGCCGATAGTGTCAGTCAGTCTGACCTTCGCTGAAGTAGCCTTCAACGGATGAGTGACAGTTTTCTACAGTTTTATGTAGTTTTTCTGCAATTTTCCACATTGGTCCTTGTATACCGCTTAGGGATGATAACCAATGGTTTTTATGAAGTTTTTCCTTCTGTCAGGAATTCGTCGCTCGTACGCAGGATTTCAGGACAATCCGCTCAATTGCGTAGCATTTTTTTTTTAGATTTAACTTTTCAGCTCATATAAACTCCGTTTCAACTCGAACTGGACCGAACAAGAGGGGTGGGGCCCACCCTAGGGAGTCGTAGGTAGAGGTGCGGCTACCACGGGTGGGGCCGCTTCCTCCTGCGTATTTATATTGGGCAGCGGGGGCTCTCAAACTCATTTTTTTGTTTTGAGTTTCAATAGAAATCCAATTTTCTTTTTTAGATCTACGGAGTTCGGGCAGCTTTTTTCAGATTCTGTCAGTGGCCACGTGTTCTGCACATCTCAGGTAATGACTACATTCTTTCTTTGTCAGTTTTAACCGTTAGAATGCTATAAACCACGTAGGGTGCTTTTGAACGCAATGTATCAAAAATGTATGCTTATATGACTTGATAAAAATTTTCAGACTTTATAAGTATGCATATTTTACTGTAATGCACGTTTTGATGTAAGAAAATTTGAATTCCGAAACAGTCAATTGACGTCCTTTTTGATCAGTTTACTCATCTTTTTTGAGGACTAGTAAGCTTGGATTTTTAACTAAAAAATATCTATGGTAATTGGCTACCATGTGAAGTTTATTTTTGATTTTTTCATAAATATGAACTATTTTTGTTTTCGAAAGGTGTGCTACTGCATGACCACCTAGTCATGCCTATGTGCATGCGGACAGTCCATTTTACAAAGGAGACTTTGGCGAATTTTTCCAAAAGTCTGAGCATTTAATAAACATGCATTTTTGATTCTACTGGAGATTTTGACTGACCCATGCATGTTTTAGGATTTAAAAATGTATAAAATATTGATTTAAATTAATAAGCCACATGTTTTAGGCTTACCTAACCCTTTTTGAGGTGATTTGGAGACTTTGTCCAGGTTATGGATCGAGATAGACCCGACAGTGCTAGCAGGGTAGTTTCAGGAGTTAGACGGAGGAGAGTCTCCGATGTCCCTCAGCCACGGCCAGCCCGACCGCCCCGTAGATTGGCTGAGTCAGTGATCCATCCAATCTAGGCTGATCCGCCGGTTGACATAGATGATGAGGTGGCTACATTTGTTGCTCCTGCCCCCAGCTCATGGTCCACGTACGGAGCTTCCAGGCAATGTAGTGCCACTCCAGGAGCTGCTGGGAGACTTGAGTCGCCATTCTTCGAGATTCCTTCACGCTAATGAGGTGACTGAAGTTTTCTTCTTTCTAGATTTTTTTTCTTTCTTTTGCCATTCTTGGGGCACATGTTTGATATGGGTTGGCTTTTGATGCAGGTTCCTAGCTTTACGCAGCCCAGAGGGAATTGGTTTAATGTGCATTCTCTTTATCACACTCTGCACCAGGATTACAGGGACATTGTTGACACCTGGGGGTTTCAGGCATTCTTTTCTATCCATCCCCGCCATTGCCCCTGGGGTTATTTAAGGGCTTTGTCTGAGCGCTGGTTCCACCAGACTCAGTCTCTCCACTTATTGGATTGCGAGGTGATGATGACGCCTATGGATTGGAGGTTTATCACCGGGATAGAGTTTGAGGGTGAGCCAGTGCTTGTTGTGGCTGATATTATACCCACTGCTGCTCGGTTCCAGAGTGGGTTTTTGACTAATCCTTTGCCTGATGATCAGAGGGTTAGAGATCGCATCCTGAGGCAATTATTTTTGGTGATCCTCAGGGGTTATTTCCTGGCGGACAACTCCGCGACGGTGTCCTTTTCCCTGGTCAGTGCCACTCGACATGTGGAGCACCTCAGTGAATTTATTTGGGGTACCTACACCTTTGCCTATTTTCTCCGAGGTATGCGCATGCGCTCGAAGGGTGTTACGGAGGCTGGTTAGGGTTCTACCCCTTCTTGCTGGTGAGTACATCTTTCTTGTACCTTTTTAATTTTTGCATTTACATTTGTCAGTCTTGGTCAATGAGGACTTTTGATATTTATATGGCCAGTTCTAGGCATACGAGAGGCTTCCTTGCCTACGTCCCGCTACTACTTTGGGCCTAGAGACTTATCCTCGGGGACGGCGTTGGCACCACTTCACTTTGACGGAGGTCCCTGTAGCTAAGGGATTCACCCACTTTCGCCTGCAGCTTGAGCTATTAACGACCGGAGCGATCTCATGGGTACTGTATACCTCAGACTTTTTGACAGTCGGGTTTGAGGGTGATTTCCCCACTGGCCGGGAGTTTGCCTTATCCACCCGCAGAGTCCCATTTTTGACAGAGGGAGGTTGGGAGCTCTATTTAGGAAAGCGTGCTATCAGGAGCATCACGGGGCAGGTCCGTATTCCCTTTGTTCCTCCTACTTGGCATAATTGGCCATTCGCTCAGCCACTCATAGATATTCCTATAGTGGGCGTAGATTGCTTTACCCTGTTAGAGGGTCCATATAGCCATGAGGCTTTTCATAGCTGGTGGAGTCCTCGCACTATCAAGGCTCAGACTCGTGCTACCCAATTCATGGCAGATATGGTGTCGGGGTCTTTGATGATGACCGACTGGATAGTGTGCCTTCGAGAGCCTACCCACTTGGACTAGATTACCGGACTGACCCAGCAATTGGAGAGAGCTCATTTATTTATCAGGCATCTTGGCGAGATCCATCAGAGGCATCTTCTTTTGATCCTTCCGGCTCCGGAGCAGGCCCCTCATCAGGTCCATTTTCCATCAGTTTTGCCGGTACTAATCCTCCCTTATATCGACTGGACATTCCCACTAGTTGAGATTTTGTGTCTTAGGAGGAGCTGGAGCTGGTTGATAGCCTGGAGATAGATATTCTGGATCTCTTTTGATAGCTTTCCTCGCTATATCTTTTGATAGGCCTCTATTTTGGCTATTGGGCTGCTGTGCCCCATTTTGATAGGCCTTTGTTAGTAGTTGGGAGGCTGTGCCCCATATCCCTGTAGTTTTTATTTTGGATTGTATTATCAGACAGAGATGATGCTTGCAGTAGATAGTTTATTGTAGATATGCATGATATTTCCTATCTATTGCATCATGTTTATCATTGTCATTATGCATATATTATGTCATGGATATGCACTTAGACAGATGAGTTCAGATTTGACCCCTGGATGGTCTTGTGATACGGTGATACAGATGTCATCATCGACGGTCAGTCGCATCGAGCATTTACCACCATCTGTGGTAACATCGTCGTTGAGGTCGTGGTATCATAGTCTGCCCTTCCCAGCCAAAGGGACAGTGGATCGGATGTTAGGGCATTCATTGGCCCTTGTGGACTTCCAAGTTCCATATGGATTCATAGATGGCATTCTATCTTGTTGGATACCTGAGCGACAGGTTTTCCTCTTCGGGGGGGGGGGGGGGGGAGGCATGAGTTGACACCGACTTTGGAGGAGTATGAGCGGCTTACAAGTTTGGCTTTGGACTTGCCTTGCGCTCGCACTACTATTAGTGACACGAGGAGACCATTTATGCGGATGTCGGGTTTGCGCCATAGAGTAGTCATGGATGAGATTATTTCAGGATATGTGATCTCTATTAACTTTTTGATCGATCATTTTGGCATACTAGATAGCTAAGATCGACACGCTAGTGATTTTATTATCTCAGTAGAGGAGTGGCATTCGGCTTGGATAGACGTCTTGCTGATGTGCGTCACGTCTTACTTATACATGCCACTATACTTGGACCACTTAGATGTTGGATTGATGGTCGTGGCTCGTGCCTTTAGACAGGGTAGTACCATTCTGCCGATGATACTGGCCGAGACATTGAGGTCAGCTACCTATTGCAGTACTGATGAGAATGAAATATGTTATATTTTATTCCCTTAATACTTAATCTTTTATATCTCTTTTGTACTTAAATGTATTCATTGTGTTTATATTTTTATTTCAGGTACAAATGAACCAAGGGAACGAAATGGGCTTAAAAGGAGCAAACAAGGATCAATTTGCAGCAACTACGAATAAAGAAATTAGCAAGCTTTGCAATGTAACAAAAGGAGCAGCCCAAGCACGTGAATGGTCTTAGTAGCCAAGAATTAAAGGAATTAGAAAGTGGGCCACGCACCAAACTAATAACTAAGTAGCTCACGAATGGGCCATGAACATGGGCAGTTTCAGCATCTCCGGAATGGCAAAGGAAGGAAGCCACGCATGCAAGCATAAGGAATCATAAAAGGGCCCACGGATCAGCAGCTTGGAAGAAAGTAGCAGCTCATTATACGTGGGCACTTAGATATTCAGCAAGATATCACCTTATTAAACTAGTGGGGGCCACGTTGGCTAGCAATTAAAGGAATGCAAATCACATAGACCCACGATTTAAGGAAGCTTGTAAAGGAGGAGACTATCATGAAGCAAGCTTATTCGGCTGGACAGTGGCAAATCCCGCCCTAGCGAGGATTTGTGCTTGGATAACCCGCCCCAGCGGGGAGGCGCGACTGGCAACATAAAATCCTTTCATGGCTTGGATTCGGCTGCAATACTAGGGCATGTTAGGGTTGAAATATTATTGTTATAAAAAGAGACTTCAAGTAATATAGAGGGTATCTGATATCTGAGTATTCATTCAATAAAATAATCCTTTCTATAATTCGTTAGTAATTTCAATAGCCATGTGCGGCTAAGTTCTTGTTCTTAGATTAAGAAGACGGAAGCCTTGGATTAAATACACTGTGAGATCTATTTAATTATAATTGTCAATTAATATTGTGAGTATTGATTATTCTTCTGTGCTTGAATTACATGATTGATTTATTTAATTGCTAGGATGCATACTAGTTTATTATTCATTGAAATCTACCGCTAAATTAGATATCGAATCCATAATTGTTTGGTCACTCTAATTTGCGAAGCAACTAAGATAAATAATTGACTGCAGATCACGATATTATTACATCTTGGGAAGAATATTCAACTAAATTAAATGCAACCGCTTGTGCTTGTATTGCTTAGCTTCATCGATTTTTTTAATTCTTAAAGCTTCTACAAGATTAAACTTTTAGCGCTTGTCTGTAGTTGTTTAGTAGTTAGGGTTATTTAGATCGCTTGTTTCTATCTAACTAAAATTAAGGAAAGACATGGAAGTGATTCTAACGATGAATATTCAAAGTATTAATTGTGTATGCTTGAGTCAATGATCAATGTATGTTTCTAAGGTGGAAGTTGACTTAACCCAAGGTTTGTTCTCCTAATTTAGTTCGTTATATTATTTTACACATTAGTTTATTTTAATTAATAACAATCAAAAATCCCCTCTTTTGGAATACAAAGTATATAAAAATAGATTAATCAGTCTCTGTGGGATCGACTCTTACTTGCACTACTATATTATTATCGTTCGCAGTAAGGTTTATTATTTTTGGTTGTCTGCGATAACACACCAAGTACCCATCCAGAGGGGTTTTTTAGAGGTAGCTCTGTCTTGTTGTATGTATGGCTCATGACCCATTTGCGATTGATTGGCTTCTTCAGACATCAGGGGTACTGCTTTACCCATGAGATAGCTATGCCCTACTTCTTTCAAACAGCGGAGTGTTCGGATGCAGAGACATGGTCAGCTTTTCTGTCAGATATTGAGCATCTTTTTTCGATTCTGCAATGCTCAGGGCTAGTCTCCCTTTATAGCTTCATCACCCATGCATCTGGCATGGACTACTTGCCCCTGGAGGGATTGAGAGGGGTGACCACATATCATCCATTGGCAGTTATGGGTTAGTTTGATCAGTTCCAGAGCCTACACCAGTTTGAGGGGGCTATTGATCAGCGAATATCAGCTTCATTGTTATCGTCAGCCGACCTGATCCGGATTTATGATTGTTGGACTCATAGGGAGGGCTGATTTCTCTACTAGCCATCCAGATTGCTCTCCGGAGTATTCAGCGTGGTTGGAGGCTGATATAGCAGCAGCCGCATTCATCCAGTTAGCTTCGATTGTGGATTCAGATGAGGAAAAGCTTATGGGGGATCCTGATTCTCCTACGGAGGATGATTTGTTCATGGGTTTGACAACAGCGTTGGTTAGTGACCCGCCTATCATTCCTGCCGGGACAGATCCAGCTATTGCAGATTCATTAACTAAGATGACTTTTGAGACAGGCTAGGGCGCTGATGTTGACTGCCCTGTTCGGCAGAGATATAGCTTTTGCTGATAGAGATGAGGCTCGAGTCACTCGGGATACGACATTGGTCGAGAGAGATGAGGCTAGATCTTCTCGAGATGCTGCTTTTGTAGTGATTGAGGAGACTTTGATTGCCAGGGATGCTGCTTTTGTAGAGAGGGATGAGGCCATAGCTTCCCGGGATCTCCACATTGCTGGCAGCATTACTCTCCGATCATATACCCATGGCCTGGTTACCGATATGAGTGTTTACATTGATGATTATAGTGCCACTATGCAGATGGCTGTGGATGTTCTGGCTCGTATGGATGCTGAGGGTATTGCGCTTGCAGCAGCTCCTCCATCTTTAGAGAGAGATGCCATGTTGGCACTGCTATCCCACTTGTCCGTGGGTCCATAGACTAGTTTTATTTTTCTTGCACATACTAGATCAGCCATTTTGTCATGTACAAGACACAGTGTATATATCAAATAGTATTATATATCAGAGAAATATATTTTGATTCACTTCCCTGTTGGATATGCATTGTCACTGCTGAGTGATTACCACTTCTTTCATGACTTGCTGTTGTCGATGTATCATGAGCTTTTCCTTGATGGATTGATATTGAGATGTCGGAGGATATCTCAGATGGGCCTATTAACCAAGGAGGCTTGATAGGATTTAGGTTTTATATGGTTTCGGTGTCTTGGGACTGGTTTTTATGGTTTTTGTATTTTCTTGAATGTCAAACCGCACAATTAATGGATGCCTACGTACTCTCGGGCTGAGGGAGATCAGGTCATTCGTAGTTCAGTTTTTGTGTGAGAAAGGCTTGAGAAGTGTCACTTTTGATTTTGGTTTGATGAGTTTTGAGTTTTTTTTTGTTTGGTTTGATCGCACCAGAAGTGGCTACTGTGACAACACGGATTTTTAAGAATTAATAAATGAGAATTTAATAAATAAAATTCTTATTTTAAGATGTTTCGAGTACGAGTATGTGTATATGTGTTATATTCTGAAATGTGCAATTTGGTATGAAGAGAATTATATTCATGTATTGGAGTAATTTAATTAAGTGCAATACATTAAATAAATTGATGTTTAATATTAATTGATGTTTAAGTAATTTTGTGGTATTTGTTAGTAGATATTTACTAATTGTTACATGAAATTATGATTAATGAGTAATTATAATTGTGTAGCAATTTGAGCTATGTCGCAATTTTAGTTAATTAAGGGATGTTAACTTTAATTTAATTAAATTAGAATGTTGAGATTTAATTAAATAAAGTGTAACATTGAAAGTTATGTGTTAAAAGAATTAAAAAGGGTTTTAAATGAGTTTTACCAAACAAGGCCCTTAAAGGTGTTTTTAAAGAGTTTTGCCAAACAAGGCCCTTGTGCAAGACCCCAACTTTTATGAATAAAGATTTAATTTTCTTTATATATTATTTCGAAATAGTAAGGTGTTGTTTTGATAAATATGAAAGTTATGGGTGAAATGTGCAAACATTTTTAAAATGAGCAAGTGGTTATAAAATATTCTTGTTGTCGGGGAATATTCGTTTGGTCGTGGAATATTCTTGTTGTCGGGGAATATTCGTACGACGGCGCAGTTATTTGTGGGCCCCCACAACGGAATAACTGTTGGATATAGAAAGCGACAGAAATAACTTTTTACAAGATAACGGCGTGGTTGTTACCGTTAGTACTGTTGAAATACCCGGTGGTTAAAATATAGTACGCGGTGGTGCGCAGTAGCACACGGTATTGCACAGTATTTTGAATTATTGAGTCTTACGTGAGAAGCCATTACTCAATTATTGTTACAGTAATTACTGTTCAATATTTTATATTATTGACTCAATAATTGCTGCATTGATATTTTATTGACTCAATAATTGCTACATTGCTATTTTTTATGATTGATTCAATAATGGCTACAGTTGATATTTTGTAGTATTGATTCAATAATTGTCGTTGCACAGTATTTCACGTTATCAACTCAATAATTCATATTATTTGAATAATATTATTAGATAGCATTATTGACAATATCTAAGGAAGTTCTGTCTAGGAGGGGTTATTTAATTGCGCGCCAGTAAGGAGAAGTCCTTATCGGAAGGCCCCCTCTGTCCTGGGAACGACCTGGTTGTTAATATTGTAGTTCTATAATATTATTTGTGAATAATTAATTATTGATTTATATGATAAGGAAATATTTATTTTGTGGATATTAAAGAAGGAATTAGTGTTGATGTGTTTTTATCAGTATTTTGGTGTGAAAAATCATCCGTTTATGGATTTCGGATAGTTTATGTTTGGAATTTGGAAAAACTTCCTTCTGCAAAGTTGTAGAGAATTAAATTTCCTATAGAAGGACACATCATTTGTATTTTTCTGACAAAGGGGCTATTTATTATGAATTATTGAAGTTTCGGAAAATAAATATATTATTTAATGGGTGGGACCCACTTTTGGTTGAAACAAAATGGCTGATGGCTTTTTGGAGCAGCCGGCGGCTAAGAAAAAAATAATATTATTTTATTCATTTAGTCTCCTTTGGCATCCTAAGCTTTTCCTATAAATAGGGTGCTTAGGTTAGAATTGAAAATCACACCAGAATTCGAAGTTTTCTCTCTCTATAATATCGAGCGTATTTTTGTGAGTATTTCAATACTTTGAGTATTAGTATTCAGCGCAAGCTTTCGTCGGTATTATATCCGATATTCCAGTCAGAGATACTGTTCTTTTGAGGTAAGGGATGTTATTTCTTTCGTAAATGATGTTATTCTTCTCAATATCATTATACAAAAATATTGTTATAGATTTTATGTTGAAATTCTTACTTTTTCCGTCGGGGTTACTATTCACGTATACGGCACTATTCACGGAAAAACTAAATTTTCTTCTATTTGTCCAAATTGCTTGTTAAGGTTACTATCTTTGATTGTATCCAAGTTTTGAGCTCTATTCTTGAATTTTGCTCCATAATTGATTATTAGAAGGTATTTTTGAATTGGATATACTAAAATACGAATCCTTAGTCTTTGTCTTTTATCTCACTGGATTCGTTTTTTTAAATGTTTTTCATCATTCTCAGTCCTAAAAGGTGATGTAACTGAACATCTTTGGCCTGTAGAGCAAAGATGAATGATTACTTGATGAATATCTTTGGCCTGTAGAGCAAAGATGAATGATTACCTGATGAATATCTTTGGCCTGTAGTGCAAAGATGACAGGTGTTGAGATGAATATGACCACTGATGATACAAATGAATATCTTTGGCCTGTAGTGCAAAGATGAATATTTGATTCGAGATGTATATTGATTGATGTTACAGGGATAAAATATTGATGATGGACTTTTAAATCATAGAAGATAGTAGACTTCATTCTCTGCTTAACTCTTCTAATGATTTGTTATTTTCGCTGCGAATATTGGTCTAAGATTGGTTGTCCATTATATTTTATCTGATTTATTGAAGACTAACGATAATTTGTTTTCCATTATCTTAGTCATAATATTCTTTACTGGGCTAGTTGAGCTCACCCTTTTCATCTGTTGTCCTCTTCAGGAAATGAGAATGTTGCGGGGACTAGTCGGGGGACAGAGTGATGGTCCGAGTTAGAGTAGTAGTAGTCCTCACTATTTCTGATAAATAGTGTGATAATAATTGTAATGAGGACTTAGTTTGAATCTTAATATTTTTTACATATTTGTATTGAGACTCACAGTTGTGTGGTCGTATTTTGCACGACCGTATGATATCAAGTTTGTATTTGAATTCTGTACCATGTATTTGGCGACTCAGAATGGGTTGGGTTGAATGGACCTATTCTGGGGGCGTCACAGTTGGTATCAGAGCTTAGGGATATGATCTCTGGCGGAGATCGGGGAATAGAACTAGGAGGGGAGAGACGAGTAAATCCTTCGCTAGTGTGTCCTACCTAAGCTTATGTGGTATTTAATTGGTCAGTCGGAGCATAGGGTTAATATGTGATATGTTGACTTGTTTAATTAACCCTTGTTTTATGGCAGTATTTGAGAATGGCAGCTGAGAACGTTAACAACGAAGTGAATGAGACTGTGGAGACACCTTTAATCGTTAACCAGGAGAACGTGCAACAAGAAGGCAATGTTCATCCTGAAAATAACGCTGGTCAGATGATAAACGATGAGATGTTTAGAAGTTTTTTGCAGTTCATGCAAAATCAGACGAGGGAGACTCGTGTGCAACATACAGGTGGAGATAATAACAACACGCGAGCTGTCACTGCTAAGCAGTTCAAAGAATTGGGACCACCAGAGTTTCTGGGAAAGCCGGATCCGATCAAGGCGGAGACGTGGATTAAACAAATTACCAAGATATTTGATGTCTTGGGATGTACGGAGGAACAGAAGGTTCCATTCGCCACGTTTATGTTTCGTGGAGAGGCAGATTACTGGTGGGAGTCTGTGAAGCGTACCCAGCCTGCCGCACTCTAGATGTCTTGGGAAGCGTTCCAGAAACTGTTCAATGACAAGTACTTTCCTGAAAGTATTCGTCATATGAAGGAATTAGAGTTTATCAGACTCGAGCAAAACAACATGACGGTATCCCAGTACGAGGCTAAGTTCGCGGAGCTGTCTAGGTTTGCACCTCATTTGGTGGAGAATGAGGAACGTATGACGCGGATGTTTCTAAGAGGTTTGAAACCCGAAATACGTCAGTACCTCATTTCTCATAAATTTTCTTTATATTCGGATGTAGTGAACAGGGCCCAGTTGTTAGAACGAGATAGTGATAACAACCAAGGTCGTACCGGTGGCAGCAGTCATCGGAGCAATGACAACCAGCGAGGAGGAAAGTATGACCGAAGCGGTAACCACTCCGGTGGTAATCGTGGTCATGATAGTAGAAGGAGCGAATCGGGTGGAGATTTCAAGAAGAGAAGGTACAACAATGAGAACGTGAAGACGTCGACATCAGCACCAGCATCAACTGTTTCGAGGGGAGGAGAACGACCACCGGTCGTATGCTATAAATGCGGGAAAGAGGGACATATCAGCCCAAACTGCCCACTACTATTCAAAGGATGCTATAACTGTGGAAAAGAAGGACATATAGCTCGAGATTGTCCTATAGCGAAACCAAGTCCAGCTGGAGTTGTGATTCCAAAGGCGGTTGCAGACAAGTCAAAGTCGGTGATTCCTGGAAGAGCGTTTGTCGTGAAATCCCAAAACGCGAAGAATCCGCACGAGGTGATTACGGGTAAGCTGATTATAAACTCTTGCGAAGTTTACACCTTGTTAGATACCGGTGCTACCCATTCCTTTATTTCACCTGCTTGTGCTCAACGTTTGAACTTGACTTCTGATAAATTAGACTTTGACTTATCTGTTGAAACTCCGTTAGGAGAAACCTTTGTTACATCTACAGTTTACAAATCTTGCTTGATTCAGATTGGTACCCTTACCCTACCTGTTGACCTTATATCTTTGAAAATACTTGCATTTGACGTGATTTTAGGAATTGACTGGTTAACCACTTACCATGCCAGAATTGATTATTTTCGTAAGGTTGTTAGTTTTCATATTCCTAATCAACCTGTTGTACGAATTCAAACTACCAAACCACTAAAATCAGTCAATATCATTTCAAATCCCAAGGCTATTCGTTTATTGAAAAACGGATGTCAAGCTTTCTTAGCTCATGTCACTGATCTAAATCAGAATACATCAGATTTGAATGATATTTCCGTTGTTAATGAGTTTCCTGATGTATTTCCCGAAGAACTTCCCGGTCTACCCCCAGGTTGAATTTTTTATTGACCTTGAGCCCGGTATAAAACCCATTTCTAAAACCCCATATCGAATGGCTCCTATTAAACTTCAGGAGTTAAAGATCCAGTTACAAGAATTGTTAGACATCGGTTTTATTCGTCCTAGTACGTCTCCTTGGGGTGCTCCTGTTTTATTCGTAAAGAAGAAAGACGGGAGTATGCGACTTTGTATTGACTATCGAGAGTTGAACCATGTCACCATCAAGAATAGGTATCCGTTACCTCGTATTGATGACCTGTTCGACCAGTTGCAAGGAGCGCAATTCTTTTCAAAGATCGATCTTCGTTCTGGATATCATCAGTTGAAGATTAAAACTGAGGATATTCCAAAGACTGCTTTCAGAACACGATACGGGCATTATGAGTTCTTAGTCATGTCTTTTGGATTGACTAATGCTCCTGCTGCTTTCATGGATATGATGAACCGTGTATTTAAGGAGTATTTAGATCAATTCGTTGTTGTCTTTATTGATGACATCCTCATCTATTCTAAAAGCCGTGAAGATCATGAACACCACTTGAAGCTGGTACTTCAAAAGCTTCGTGAGAACAAGCTATACGCCAAGTTAAAGAAATGCGAGTTTTGGCTTGAGGAAGTAGCATTCCTTGGGCACGTGGTATCGAAACGTGGAGTATCTGTTGACCCGGCGAAGATTGAAGCAATACAAAGTTGGGAGCAACCTAAGTCGGTGACCGAGGTACGAAGCTTTCTAGGCTTAGCTGGTTATTATCGTAGGTTCGTAGAGGGATTTTCTCGAATCGCTACTCCATTAACTCAGTTGACTCGGAAAGATACGAAATTCGTTTGGAGAGAGGAATGCGAGAAGAGCTTCCAAGAGCTCAAGAGGAGACTTATTTCGGCACCTGTTCTGACAATACCATCTGGTTCGGATGGATTTGTTATCTACAGCGATGCTTCGGGCAAAGGGTTAGGATGTGTTCTCATGCAACATGGGAAAGTCATAGCCTATGCCTCGCGACAACTCAAAGAATATGAGAGGAATTATCCTACTCATGATCTAGAGTTGGCAGCAGTCGTTTTCGCGTTGAAGATCTGGAGACATTACTTGTACGGAGAGAAAGTAGAGATTTATACAGATCATAAGAGCCTTAAATATTTCTTCACTCAGAAGGAACTCAACATGCGGCAACGACGTTGGCTTGAGTTGTTGAAAGATTACGATCATACTATCCAATACCATCCTGGAAAATCGAACGTGGTAGCTGACGCGTTGAGTAGAAGATCATATGTGGGAACGAGTGCGATGATGTCAAGTATACGCGTAGAACCAGCTTTGATTGATAAAGTTAAAGCTGCTCAAGCTACGAATGCGGAGCTGATGAAGATGAAGAAGAAGGTGCAATTCCAGAAGCGAGAATCGATGAAGATGGAATACTTCGAGTCAACTCCAGACTTTGTGTTCCTAACGATTCCGACTTGAAGTATAGAATCATGATGGAGGCACACAACACACCGTTTGCGATCCATCCTGGGAGTACTAAAATGTATCGTGATCTTCGACATACATTTTGGTGGAGCAATATGAAGAGAGAGATCGCGGAGTTCATCTCTAGATGTTTAACTTGTCAACGTGTAAAGGCGGAGCATCAAGTACCGAAGGGTCCATTGCAACCACTGGAGATTCTGAAATGGAAGTGGGAACACATTACGATGGATTTCGTTACGGGTCTTCCCAAGGTTTCTCAAGGCTTAGATGCGATTTGGGTTATTATTGATAGATTAACCAAGTCTGCTCATTTCTTGCCGATACGAGAGACTTATTCCCTTGAACGTCTTGCTCATATGTACGTGAATGAGATTGTAAGATTGCATGGCATGCCAGTATCCATAGTTTCGGATCGTGATCCCAGATTTACTTCACGATTTTGGATCAGTTTGCAGAAAGCTATGGGTACGGATTTACGATTCAGTTCGGCTTATCATCCTCAAACAGACGGACAATCGGAAAGGACTATCCAAACTCTTGAAGATCTATTGAGACTCTGTGTTCTAGACTTCAAAGGGAGTTGGGATAAGTACTTACCATTGGTGGAATTCTCCTACAACAACAGTTATCAGGCAAGTATAGGCGTAGCCCCATTCGAAGCATTGTATGGGAGAAAGTGTCGCTCTCCAGTATGTTGGAACGAGGTGGGTGAAGCAACATTGTTGGGACCGGAGTTAGTACGTATGACTACAGAAAAGATCCAAATAATCCGACAACGTATACAGACGGCACAGGATCGACAAAAGAGTTATGCAGATCTTCATCGAAAGGACGTGGAATTTAATGTTGGAGACCATGTGTTATTACGTGTTGCTCCATGGAAAGGAGTTACGAGGTTCGGGAAGAGAGGAAAGCTCAATCCACGATTCATTGGTCCATTTGAGATTCTTGACCGAATAGGAAATGTGGCTTATAGACTCGCTTTACCTCCAAGCATGTCTCGTGTTCATAACGTGTTTCACATATCCGTGTTACGTAAATATGTGAAGGATCCAAACCGCATTATTGAGTTAGAACCAGACGAGATAGCTGAAGATTTAACGTACGAGGAGGTACCTGTCAAGATCTTGGATAGGAAGGAGCATGTCCTACGCTCGAAAATTATACCTCAAGTTAAAGTTTTGTGGAGAAACCATGCAATTGAGGAAATGACCTGGGAGTTGGAATCGGAAATGAAAGCGAGGTATCCTCACCTTTTCGACATACCAGGTACGTACGTCAATTTCGAGGACGAAATTTCATAAGGAGGGGAGGTTGTAAGACCCCAACTTTTATGAATAAAGATTTAATTTTCTTTATATATTATTTCGAAATAGTAAGGTGTTGTTTTGATAAATATGAAAGTTATGGGTGAAATGTGCAAACATTTTTAAAATGAGCAAGTGGTTATAAAATATTCTTGTTGTCGGGAAATATTCGTTTAGTCGTGGAATATTCTTGTTGTCGGGGAATATTCGTACGACGGCGCAGCTATTTGTGGGCCCCCACAACGGAATAACTGTCGGATATAGAAAGCGACAGAAATAACTTTTTACAAGATAACGGCGTGGTTGTTACCGTTAGTACTGTTGAAATACCCGGTGGTTAAAATATAGTACGCGGTGGTGCGCAGTAGCACACGGTATTGCACAGTATTTTGAATTATTGAGTCTTACGTGAGAAGCCATTACTCAATTATTGTTACAGTAATTACTGTTCAATATTTTATATTATTGACTCAATAATTGCTGCATTGATATTTTATTGACTCAATAATTGCTACGTTGCTATTTTTTATGATTGATTCAATAATGGCTACAGTTGATATTTTGTAGTATTGATTCAATAATTGTCGTTGCACAGTATTTCACGTTATCAACTCAATAATTCATATTATTTGAATAATATTATTAGATAGCATTATTGACAATGTCTAAGGAAGTTCTGTCTAGGAGGGGTTATTTAATTTACGCGCCAGTAAGGAGAAGTCCTTATCGGAAGGCCCCCTCTGTCCTGGGAACGACCTGGTTGTTAATATTGTAGTTCTATAATATTATTTGTGAATAATTAATTATTGATTTATATGATAAGAAAATATTTATTTTGTGGATATTAAAGAAGAAATTAGTGCTGATGTGTTTTTATCAGTATTTTGGTGTGAAAAATCATCCGTTTATGGATTTCGGATAGTTTATGTTTGGAATTTGGAAAAACTTCCTTCTGCAAAGTTGTAGAGAATTAAATTTCCTATAGAAGGACACATCATTTGTATTTTTCTGACAAAGGGGCTATTTATTATGAATTATTGAAGTTTCGGAAAATAAATATATTATTTAATGGGTGGGACCCACTTTTGGTTGAAACAAAATGGCTGATGGCTTTTTGGAGCAGCCGGCGGCTAAGAAAAAAATAATATTATTTTATTCATTTAGTCTCCTTTGGCATCCTAAGCTTTTCCTATAAATAGGGTGCTTAGGTTAGAATTGAAAATCACACCAGAATTCGAAGTTTTCTCTCTCTATAATATCGAGCGTATTTTTGTGAGTATTTCAATACTTTGAGTATTAGTATTCAGCGCAAGCTTTCGTCGGTATTATATCCGATATTCCAGTCAGAGATACTGTTCTTTTGAGGTAAGGGATGTTATTTCTTTAATAAATGATGTTATTCTTCTCAATATCATTATACAAAAATATTGTTATAGATTTTATGTTGAAATTCTTACTTTTTCCGTCGGGATTACTATTCACGTATACGGCACTATTCACGTATACGGCACTATTCACGGAAAAACTAAAATTTCTTCTATTTGTCCAAATTGCTTGTTAAGGTTACTATCTTTGATTGTATCCAAGTTTTGAGCTCTATTCTTGAATTTTGCTCCATAATTGATTATTAGAAGGTATTTTTGAATTGGATATACTAAAATACGAATCCTTAGTCTTTGTCTTTTATCTCACTGGATTCGTTTTTTTAAATGTTTTTCATCATTCTCAGTCCTAAAAGGTGATGTAACTGAACATCTTTGGCCTGTAGAGCAAAGATGAATGATTACTTGATGAATATCTTTGGCCTGTAGAGCAAAGATGAATGATTACCTGATGAATATCTTTGGCCTGTAGTGCAAAGATGACAGGTGTTGAGATGAATATGACCACTGATGGTACAAATGAATATCTTTGGCCTGCAGTGCAAAGATGAATATTTGATTCGAGATGTATATTGATTGATGTTACAGGGATAAAATATTGATGATGGACTTTTAAATCATAGAAGATAGTAGACTTCATTCTCTGCTTAACTCTTCTAATGATTTGTTATTTTCGCTGCGAATATTGGTCTAAGATTGGTTGTCCATTATATTTTATCTGATTTATTGAAGACTAACGATAATTTGTTTTCCATTATCTTAGTCATAATATTCTTTACTGGGCTAGTTGAGCTCACCCTTTTCATCTGTTGTCCTCTTCAGGAAATGAGAATGTTGCGGGGACTAGTCGGGGGACAGAGTGATGGTCCGAGTTAGAGCAGTAGTAGTCCTCACTATTTCTGATAAATAGTGTGATAATAATTGTAATGAGGACTTAGTTTGAATCTTAATATTTTCTACATATTTGTATTGAGACTCACAGTTGTGTGGTCGTATTTTGCACGACCGTATGATATAAAGTTTGTATTTGAATTCTGTACCATGTATTTGGTGACTCAGAATGGGTTGGGTTGAATGGACCTATTCTGGGGGTGTCACACCTTGCACCTGTTTTAATTTCGTTTTGCCAAACGGGACCTTAACTACTAAAAATCTATTTTTTTAAATAAGCTGTTTGTCAAACAAGTCTTATGGCTTTTAAAATTTAAAATATTATATCTGATATATTAATTGTTAGTTATTATATATAATTATATGTATTAAATATTATAACAGTTATATTATATGTATATACGTTAGTTTAGAAGAACAAAACAGAGTTAGAATTTTATTAGTGTTAGAAAGAGAAGTATAGAGAAAGTTAGAGAGAAAAGAAGAGAAAAGAAGAAGAGAAAAAGGAAAAAGGTTTGAGAGAATCCTTGCTATACCAACAAGCATCATCATCTTCTTCTTCCTCACTAAGCTTAAGGGCATAATCCTATCTTTTAGTTTTTAGAATTTTGTTTATATGTTCTTCAAGTTTTAATTCTCTGTATATATGAATTTAGTATGAAATTAATGAAAACATAAAATTTATATGCAATATATGTTATAACATGCTTATATGTGATTAGTATAATGATTTAAGTGATTTAATCCATGAAAACATGATGAACATGAAAAAATTATGTTCATCAAAAGTTACAGTAAATTGGTTTTGATAAATAGCTCTTTTAAAATCTAAATTTGTGTTTGATTGTGATATATTATATAAATTGATTATAGATTATGATAATATATTAAGAAACAAAATTAACATGCTTTGAATTGTTTGATTTGGTTTAAAAACGAACTCACAATGTTAATTTTCTTCAAGAAAACTTAACAATGGTGTTTTCTTCAAAATCGTGAAATTAAGTGTTTTGATTATGTGTTTTAGTGTTATTGTATGTTAAAAACATATTAGAAGTTTAAGATTTTGTTTTTATAAAGTTTCATGTGCATTGTGTTAGTTAAAATCGGACTTTGGTGCGAAGAAATAAGCCAAATTGGATTTTTCTCGGCACAGTTAGTGAGCTGGGGAACCCACCAGCAGGGGGACCCGCCCCAGCGGGGCTTTTGGCCTAGAAATCCCCTCCTCAGCAGGGTACATGCTGTTCGGAATAGTTTAAGAAGTGTAATGCAAAATTATTTTGAGCTCCTGTAGTAAAACAAGCATAACTTCTTCATACGAACTCCGATTAAGGAGATTCAGGATGATTCGAAAAGATAACGAGTAGACCTACAACTTTTGTTCTTTAAGTTCTTCAATTTGAAGTCGTTAGAAAGGGTCAAAAATGGTCATCTTTGTGACTGATGCGTATTCAGGGGCAATCGGAGGACGTCGAACATACACATACGCAAGTATAGTGCTGCTGACAATAAAAGATGTTGTTCTAAGTTATAAAACATGAATATTATTAAATATAACGATGTTTAACATTAATCAATGATGTAATGACAACTATATCGACTTAACTAAAAGTTAAGTGTCAATTAAAAGAGAAGTATAAAGAAATTTGAAACGAAAGTTAACTTAATTAATGTTAACAAACATTATACATCTAATGTGATGTAAAGACGAGGTTTAAGACTTGAATAAATGTTAAGTGTATTAGAATGGAACGTGATGAGAATTAAAAGGAAATTTAATGTGAATAAATTGAATGGTCAATGAGGACCCCTAACAGGACTTAACCACATAAATTGAACATTTTGCGTGTCAAACCTAAAGAAGATGATAGTAGATCGTAAAGTAGAGTTACTTAAACGTTACTAATCGTTGATATGCGACTAATAAATGATGTGCATGATTATATAATAGTGTAGGATTCATGAAGTGCAGATAACTGTAAGCTGTTTTATGTAATTGGTAATCTACGAGCCATGCAAGTCTTTCAGTTCCTATTTGCTTTATGAATTTGGTAACTGATTGTTGTAATTTAGACTGTTGAATGTATGTGCAATTATAAATGATGCTTTACATAATGAAAGTCAATTTATGACTAAACTGATTGGGTTATAGAACTCAATCTTTAATTGAGATGTGAAATACAGCATGTATGATATGTTTAGTTAAGCGATTATGATGTATGAACTGAGAATAATATTGTATGATATGTATGAATGAAAACTATTAGATTTGCTGAGCTTTCGAGCTCATTCTTGCAAAATAACCATTTTGCAGGTCAAGGATTCAAGGTAATGATACTTGCTAACTGAATGATATAGAGCAATATTAATTCTAGAAGATTATTTGCTTTTAGATGAGAAATATAGTTGATGATATAGATGTATTATAATTGTTAAGTTGTAAGTTGATTTGTTTGATGTATATTGGATATTGACTTTTAATGTAAGATTTTATATAGTAACTTTGATAAAGCGATTCATAAAATAAATTTGAATCAAGGATATGTAATGATAAAGGTTGTGATTCAGGGAAATATAGAAAGAAAAATATAAAAGTTTTAATTATTCCGTATTTTATTAAGTTTAATACTGATTAATCATGTAAAGTTAGAAGTTCGATGTGTTGTTAACGACCGATATCGAGAGTTGTATTGTATGAATTTTAGGGTCGTTACAGTTGGTATCAAAGCTGATAGGTTATACACCTTAGGTAAGAATACCTTAGGCTTTGACCTTAGGTTATAAGAAGTTAAGTTTAAGTAGTGGTACAATCGTACTCTTTAATGGTCGATGTATAGTATCTGGGCTAAACGATTCTGTCAGAGAGCGGTGGTTAATACGAGCTAGCAACTGATCTAACTCACTGTGTAAGATTGTGTAGACGAGACAGGAAACTAGTTTGTTAGTTGTTTGTGGGAAACCACTCAGCTTACTATATTGAACACTGTTAGAGACTCGATGTGTACCGAGTATAGGGTTATGGATACGTATGATGAAAAGGTGATTCTTTGTACATACGTAGATGTATAAGATGAGTTAAGTCTTAAAAATATTATAAGAGGAAGATGAGAATGACGAGGAGTAAACTCGAATAAAATATTGAGTAATATGAATGAAATTAGAAATTCTTAAAGGAAGAATTGATAAATAAACAAGAAGGTTCAAAGAAGAATCTTGAAGAGATATAAAGAAAAGAATCAGGAGTTACCTAAGTCCAATAATCAAGATGACGAATAGTGATGAATAGACAAAGTCTATAAGATTAAAAGCATAAATGAAATCATAATATGATATGATGAAAGGTAAAGATAAGAAGATTGTAAAACAAAACGATAATGAGATAAGAAAAGAATCATAAGGGAGAAGATTATAGAATAAGATCACGACATGATCTTTTAAAATTGTAAAATACAGATGGTATGTAATGATTGAATAGCTATAGTTTGATGCTATAAAGAGAATGCACTATGATATAGTACGAGATAAACTCATGAGGAGTTATAAATGATGAGATACAAAAAGTTCGTATCGACCAAAGAGTAAGTTATGTGCAAGATAGAGTTAAGTGGGATTTCAACTGAGGACTCATGTGGTGGCTGAGTTGTACAAACCTTTGTATGGGCAGGGTTTTTGTGCTTACACTTGGTTTATCACATTGATAATCGTTGGAATGTTGGTATCGTGCTATCGATATATATATATATATATATATATATGTGTCTGGTGAGAAGGTGATTCTTGTCCCATGTTTATATTTAATAGTTAGAGACAATATAGATTAGATTAGATGATATTAAGGATAGGTGCGAGTTCTTAAAACTCATGCTTATGGTAAGTTCGTGACTCATAATCGTATGTATATTTTTGAACCCCTAAGCATATGGACAGTCCCTGATAGGTTCTTTGACTACGTATTGCTAGGACAAGTTTTTAAAATTATATTATTATGACAAGTCTTGAACTTCCAAAGTGTGGTAAGTTTGATGACCTATACTGGGTATAGAAAGGTTATGGTATAGAAAACATTGATGGTGTTGAAGATTGATAGAATGATTAAGTAATGAACGATGGAGTAAAGATTTATGTTGATGTAGAAAAATTGGATATTCTAAATCTTCTAGCTATGCTAGATTTTTGAAATTTATTGACTTCGTGCTGATGTTTACACTTCTGAGTCTTTTGAAAATTATTGGATCAAATGATTGAACCAATAAATTTTTTAAATAGTGCTATTATTCATATGTCTATGCTAATTGCTACAGCTAGACAAAAATAATTTAAAATTTTCAAAATGTATTTTATATATTTTATACATTATTTGATATGGTGTAGAAATAATAATCGAGGAAATCATTAATGTAGTTAAACCTAGTGTTGGATGTGATCGTAGGATTCGTCAGCCCACTATGGTATGTAGTATGAAGATGTCATATAATGACGAAATCCTCAACGTACCATTACGATAGTACGATATCGTGATATTATAATTATTTATGTATTTTTTTAGTTTTCTTAAACTATATAAAAAAATTATATATAAATATTTATTGAGTTGGTTAAAAACATAAATATATGTATATATATATATATATATTTTGATTGATGTCCGAATTCTTGATAACTGTCTATGCTACTTGATTCAGCTAGACAAATATCGAAAGATGTTTATGAAATTCAAGCGTTATTGACAAAGTATGCCAAACCAAATTATTTTGGGGCGGATTTAGATGTTTAAAACTAAGGTGAACAATCCTCTAAAGGAGACACGTTATCAGAGACAATGGTTCTGAAAGTAACGCATACATTCGTTATGATGTTATAATGTAATACGTTGTGCACGACGTAGGGGTACGATAGGTTGATCACCTAGAGTACTTGCAGAGTGTGTTTTCAGTCTGTGTGATTGCTAAACATTCTGTTAAAGATGGTTTACAGTGGTGATACACTATTAAACCTGGAGAAGAGTTCAAGGTCTTATGACCCCTAAGCATGATTTGAAATCTTTTGAATTCCTGAGTTATTTATATCGCTTTCCAATTATTGAGCAATTGTGGAAGATTCTTATTATTCTGAAGGTGAATGCGGCAAGAATGATATTCCTTAGAAAGAAGTGGTTGTAGAATGCAACAATCTAGTGAATAAAGATTAACGTAAAATCCATTGTGATATATTGAATGAAGATTAATAAATAAAAATTTCAAGGACGAAATTCTTGGAAGAATGAGTGAATGTGATAACCTGAATACTTACAAGATAGTGAATTATGAAGTGTATGAATTCGACGAGTAGAGTATATGGTAATGATCCTTAGAAAGGAAATACACAGGTTAAAGAATATATAATATTTGAAACATAATTGAGTTAATTGAAGGTTATAAAATAAACTAAAAATTTGTTGAAGAAATGAATGGAGTAGGATATATATATAAAACTTTTGTTAAGGTAATGTGTTGAAGTTATTCAACGATTAAATTATGAAAGAAATTTAGTAAAAACTGAGTAGGGGAGGTTTCATTGATTCCGAGGACGGAATCCTTATAAGGAGGGAAGGATGTGACAACCCGAATTTTCAAGAATTAATAAATACGAATTTAATAAATAAAATTCTTATTTTAAGATGTTTCGAGTACGAGTATGTGTATATGTGTTATATTCTGAAATGTGCGATTTGGTATGTAGAGAATTATATTCATATATTGGAGTAATTTAATTAAGTGCAATACATTAATTAAATTGATGTTTAATATTAAATTGATATTTAAGTAATTTTGTGGTATTTGTTAGTAGAGATTTATTAATTGTTACATGAAATTATGATTAATGAGTAATTATAATTGTGTAGCAATTTGAGCTATGTGGCAATTTTAGTTAATTAAGGGATGTTAGCTTTAATTTAATTAAATTAGAATGTTGAGATTTAATTAAATAAAGTGTAACATTGAAAGTTATGTGTTAAAAGAATTAAAAAGGGTTTTAAATGAGTTTTACCAAACAAGGCCTTTAAAACTGTTTTTAAAGAGTTTTGCCAAACAAGGCCCTTGCACCTGTTTTAATTCCGTTTTGCCAAACGGGGCCTTAACTACTAAAAATCTATTTTTTTTAAATAAGCTGTTTGCCAAACAAGTCTTATGGCTTTTAAAATTTAAAATATTATAACTGATATATTAATTGTTAGTTATTATATATAATTATATGTATTAAATATTATAACAGTTATACTATATGTATATACGTTAGTTTAGAAGAACAAAACAAAGTTAGAATTTTATCAGTGTTTGAAAGAGAAGTACATAAAAAGTTAGAGAGAAAAGAAGAGAGAAGAAGAAGAGAAAAAGGAAAAAGGTTTGAGAGAATCCTTGCTATACCAACAAGCATCATCATCTTCTTCTTCCTCACTAAGCTTAAGGGCATAATCTTATCTTTTAGAATTTTGTTTATATGTTCTTGAAGTTTTAATTCTCTGTATATATATATATGAATTTAGTATGAAATTAATGAAAACATGAAATTTATATGCAATATATGTTATAACATGCTTATATGTGATTAGTATAATGATTTAAGTGATTTAATCCATAAAAACATGATGAACATGAAAAAATTATGTTCATCAAAAGTTATAGTAAATTGGTTTTGATAAATAGCTCTTTTAAAATCTAAATTTGTGTTTGATTGTGATATATTATATAAATTGATTATAGATTATGATAATATATCAAGAATCAAAATTAACATGCTTTGAATTGTTTGATTTGGTTTAAAAACGAACTCACAATGTTAATTTTCATTAAGAAAACTTAACAATGGTGTTTTCTTCAAAATCGTGAAATTAAGTGTTTTGATTATGTGTTTTAGTGTTATTATATGTTAAAAACATATTAGAAGTTTAAGATTTTATTTTTATAAAGTTTCATGTGCATTGTGTTAGTTAAAATCGGACTTTGGTGCGAAGAAATAAGCCAAATTGGCTTTTTCTGGGCACAGTTAGTTAGCCGGGGAACCCACCAGCAGGGGGACAGAAATCCCCTCCTCAGCGGGGGTACATGCTGTTCGGAATAGTTTAAGTAGTGTAATGCAAAATTGTTTTGAGCTCCTGTAGTAAAACAAGCATAACTTCTTCATACGAACTCCGATTAAGGAGATTCAGGATGATTCGAAAAGATAACGAGTAGACCTACAACTTTTGTTCTTTAAGTTTTTCGATTTGAAGTCGTTAGAAAGGGTCAAAATGGTCATCTTTGTGACTGATGCGTAATCAGGGGCAATCGGAGGACGTCGAACATACACATACGCAAGTATAGTGCTGTCGACAATAAAAGATGTTGTTCTAAGTTATAAAACATGAATATTATTAAATATAACGATGTTTAACATTAATCAATGATGTAATGACAACTATATCGACTTAACTATAAGTTAAGTGTCAATTAAAAGAGAAGTATAAAGAAATTTGAAACGAAAGTTAACTTAATTAATGTTAACAAACATTATACATCTAATGTGATGTAAAGACGAGGTTTAAGACTTAAATAAATGTTATGTGTATTAGAATGGAACGTGATGAGAATTAAAAGAAAATTTAATGTGAATAAATCGAATGGTCAATGAGGACCCCTAACAGGACTTAACCACATAAATTAAACATTTTGCGTGTCAAACCTAAAGAAGATGATAGTAGATCGTAAAGTAGAGTTACTTAAACGTTACTAATCGTTGATATGCGACTAATAAATGATGTGCATGATTATATAATTGTGTAGGATTCATGAAGTGCAGATAATTGTAAGCTGTTTTATGTAAATGGTAATCTACGAGCCAGGCAAGTCTTTCAGTTCCTATTTGCTTTATGAATTTGGTAACTGATTGTTGTAATTTAGACTGTTGAATGTATGTGCAATTATAAATGATGCTTTACACAATAGAAGTTAATTTATGACTAAACTGATTGGGTTATAGAACTCAATCTTTAATTGAGATGTGAAATACAGCATGTATGATATGTTTAGTTAAGCGATTATGATGTATGAACTGAGAATGATATTGTATGATATGTATGAATGAAAACTGTTAGATTTGCTGAGCTTTCGAGCTCATTCTTGCAAAATAACCATTTTGCAGGTCAAGGATTCAAGGTAATGATACGTGCTAACTGAATGATATAGAGCAATATTAATTCTAGAAGATTATTTACTTTTAGATGAGAAATATAGTTGATGATTTAGATGTATTATAATTGTTAAGTTGTAAGTTGATTTGTTTGATGTATATTGGATATTGACTTTTAATGTAAGATTTTATATAGCAACTTTGATAAAGCGATTCATAAAATAAATTTGAATTAAGGATATGTAATGATAAAGGTTGTGATTCAGGGAAATATAGAAAGAAAAATATAAATGTTTTAATTATTCCATATTTTATTAAGTTTAATACCGATTAATGATGTAAAGTTAGAAGTTCGATGTGTTGTTAACGACCGATATCGAGAGTTGTATTGTATGAATTTTAGGGTCATTACAGTTGGTATCAAATCTGATAGATTATACACCTTAGGTAAGAGTACCTTAGGCTTTGACCTTAGGTTATAAGAAGTTAAGTTTAAGTAGTGGTACAATTGTACTCTTTAATGGTCGATGTATAGTTTCTGGGCTAAACGATTCCGTCAGAGAGCGGCGGTAAATATGAGCTAGCAACCGATCTAACTCACTGTGTAAGACAGTGTAGACGAGACGGGAAACTAGTTTGTTGGTTGTTTATGGAATACCACTCAGCTTACTATATTGAACACTGTTAGAGACTCGATGTGTACCGAGTATAGGGTTATGGATACGTATGATGAAAAGGTAATTCTTTGTACATACGTAGATGTATAGGATGAGTTAAGTCTTAGAAATATTATAAGAAGAAGATGAGAATGACGAGGAGTAATCTCGAATAAAATATTGAGTAATATTAATGAAATTAGAAATTCTTAAAGGAAGAATTGATAAATAAACAAGAAGATTAAAAGAAGAATCTTGAAGAGATATAAAGATAAGAATTAGGAGTTACCTAAGTCCAATAATCAAGATGACGAATAGTGATGAATAGACAAAGTCTATAAGATTAAAAGCATAAATGAAATAATAATATGATATGATGAAAGGTAAAGACAAGAAGATTGTAAAACAAAACGATAATGAGATAAGAAAAGAATCATAAGGGAGATGATTATAGAATAAGATCACGATATGATCTTTTAAAGTTGTAAAATACAGATGGTATGTAATGATTGAATAACTATAGTTTAATGCTATAAAGAGAATGTGCTATGATATAGTACGAGATAAACTCACGAGGAGTTATAAATGATGAGATATAAAAAGTTCGTATGGCAGGGTTTTTGTGCTTACACTTGGTTTATCACATTGATAATCATTAGAATGTTGGTATCGCGCTATCGATATATATATATATATATATATATATATATATATATATATATATATATATTGTGAGAAGGTGATTCTTGTCCCATGTTTATATTTGATACTTAGAGACAATATAGATTAGATTAGATGATATTAAGGATAGGTGCGAGTTCTTAAAACTCATGCTTATGGTAAGTTCGTGACTCATAATCGTATGTATATTTTTGAACCCCTAAGCATATGGACAGTCCATGATAGGTTCTTTGACTACGTATTGCTAGGACAAGTTTTGAAACTCATATTATTGTGGCAAGTCCTGAACTTTCAAAGTGTTGTAAGTTTGATGAACTATATACTGGATATAGAAAGGTTATGGTATAGAAAACATTGATGGTGTTGAAGATTGATAGAATGATTAAGTAATGAACGATGGAGTAAAGATTTATGTTGATGTAGAAAAATTGGATATTCTAAATCTTCTAGCTATGCTAGATTTTTGAAATTTATTGACTTCGTGCTGATGTTTACACTTCTGAGTCTTTTGAAAATTATTGGATCAAATGATTGAACCAATAAATTTTTTAAATAGTGCTATTATTCATATGTCTATGCTAATTGCTACAGCTAGACAAAAATAATTTAAAATTTTCAAAATGTATTTTATATATTTTATACATTATTTGATATGGTGTAGAAATAATAATCGAGGAAATCATTAATGTAGTTAAACCTAGTGTTGGATGTGATCGTAGGATTCGTCAGCCCACTATGGTATGTAGTATGACGATGTCATATAATGACAAAATCCTTAACGTACCATTACGATGGTATCGTGATATTATAATTTTTGTTTTTTAGTTTTCTTAAACTATATAAAAAAATTATATATAAATATTTATTGAGTTGGTTAAAAACATAAATATATGTATGTATATATATATATATAATTTGATTGATGTACGAATTCTTGATAAGAGTATATGCTACTTGATTCAGCTAGACAAATATCGAAAGATGTTTATGAAATTCAAGCGTTATTGACAAAGTATGCCAAACCAAATTGTTTTGGGGCGGATTTAGATGTTTAAAACTAAGGTGAACAACCCTATAAAGGGGACACGTTATCGGAGACAATGGTTCTGAAAGTAACGCATATAGTCGTTACGATGTTATATTGTAATACGTTGTGCACGACGTAGGGGTACGATAGGTTGATCACCTAGAGTACTTACAGAGAGTGTTTTTAGTCTGTGTGATTGCTAAATATTCTGTTAAAGATGGTTTACAATGGTGATACACTATTAAACCTGGAGAAGAGTTCAAGGTCTTATGACCTCTCAGCATGATTTGAAATCTTTTGAATTCCTGAGTTATTTATATCGCTTTCCAATTATTGAGCAATTGTGGAAGATTCTTATTATTCTGAAGGTGAATGTGGCAAGAAGGATATTCCTTAGAAAGAAGTGGTTGTAGAATGCAACAATCTAGTGAATAAAGATTAACGTAAAATCCATTGTGATATATTGAATGAAGATTAATAAATAAAAATTTTGAGGACGAAATTCTTAGAAGAATGAGTAAATGTGATAACCTGAATACTTACAAGATAGTGAATTATGAAGTGTATGAATTCGACGAGTAGAGTATATGGTAATGATCCTTAGAAAGGAAATGCACGAGTTAAAGAATATATAATATTTAAAACATAATTGAGTTAATTGAAGGTTATAAAATAAACCAAAAATTTGTTGAAGAAATGAATGGAGTAGGATATATATATAATTTTTTTTAAGGTAATGTGTTGAAGTTATTCAACGATTAAATTATGAAAGAAATTTAGTAAACATCGAGTAAGGGAGGTTTCATTGATTCCGAGGACGGAATCCTAATAAGGAGGGAAGGATGTGACAACCCGAATTTTTAAGAATTAATAAATGAGAATTTAATAAATAAAATTCTTATTTTAAGATGTTTCGAGTACGAGTATGTGTATATGTGCTATATTCTGAAAGGTGCGATTTGGTATGAAGAGAATTATATTCATGTATTGGAGTAATTTAATTAAGTGCAATACATTAATTAAATTGATGTTTAATATTAAATTGATATTTAAGTAATTTTGTGGTATTTGTTAGTAGAGATTTATTAATTGGTATATGAAATTATGATTAATGAGTAATTATAATTGTGTAGCAATTTGAGCTATGTGGCAATTTTAGTTAATTAAGGGATGTTAGCTTTAATTTAATTAAATTAGAATGTTGAGATTTAATTAAATAAAGTGTAACATTGAAAGTTATGTGTTAAAAGAATTAAAAAGGGTTTTAAATGAGTTTTAGCAAACAAAGCCCTTAAAATTGTTTTTAAAGTGTTTTGCCAAACAAGGCCCTTGCACCTGTTTTAATTCCGTTTTGCCAAACGGGGCCTTAACTACTAAAAATCTGTTTTTTTAATTAAGCTGTTTGCCAAACAAGTCTTATGGAATTTAAAATTTAAAATATTATAACTGATATATTAATTGTTAGTTATTATATATAATTATATGTATTAAATATTACAAAAGTTATATTATATGTACTAGTTATTGCCCGTGCCTGAAGGCACGGCGTAACGAAGAATTAGATTTAAATTCAAAAATTATTACCATTAATGAAACCAATTCCATAAAAGGTTCGTATCTTTACATGAGAAAATGAAACATAATAAAGTAATTTTTATCATACATTCATACCTCAAGTCCGCCACAACTGCTTGCAATTATCTTTGCTGTTTCATGAGCTCGTTCCAAGTCAGAGGAGTATACTATAGAAAGTTTGGGCTCCCTGGAAAGTCGGGTAGCCACCTTCAAAAAAATAAGATAGTTTTTCCATGAAAAAACATATGCCAAGAGCATAGAAAGCCTGATTTGTATAGGTCATAACTTATCGCTACTGCTTGCTGTCTCCCAACCTCCTTTAGTTTAACATCTAGGTGTCCCTGGACGAAAAAAAGAAATTAAATTTTACCAGAAACCAAAGTTCAAATTCATAAGCATACCAATTAGTGATCAGAAAAGGATGAACAAATATCTTAGTAGCACATAGTTGTAATGCTTTTGAATAGCCACAAGATTAATACTCTGCCAGTCTCAATTCTAGGGTTCTCCTTCCCTAAGAAGCAGGAGATATTTTTCAAACAATAAGGTACCAAATCTTTTATTGTTTCAATAATAGGTAAAAGACAACACATTTTCAATAATGCACACATTTGACGGATTATTAGAATATAGTTATACTACATATAGGAGTATATTTATCATGAATACACGTTTCAACAAACTTGTAATTCTAAGCAATGAGAAGGAAACCAGAGAAGTGAATAACCCCCCAAAAAGCTGTTATAAATCCTGCTAGTAAAGTTAAAAAACAGACCTGAATTACTATTATCGGCATTCCACTCTGTCTCACCATGACGTATTACAATAATCTCGGCATAATCCCGATCAGCAGACTTCAATTTACCATCACTATTTGCAAACAAATTCAGTTAAACAAAAAACATTTATCACAAAGTTCTTCTCTCAAATTCGTATTTAGTGATTATATTTAATCATCAATTCTGCTTAGCCTTCTTCTACACAATGTTTCAAAAAAGCAACTATGTCATATATACATACACCAATGCCACACACGTGTAAAAGGCTCAACAGCTGGATCACTTAAAGGTAGCAAGGCAACATTCATCTCCTCAAGATTTAAAAGAGTCCCAGTTTTGCAGAAATTACATAAGGTTGCAGCTTCAACATATTCTTGTACCTGTAGAGGAGCAAGAATAAGGAATAAATTATCAGTTCTTTCTAGCATTAACAATTATGAATGAAGTGAATGTATAACCCTAGGAGAATATGCTCGCTGTAGTTTCCAGAAATCGGTCCCCTGACGTTCTTTTGATGAAGTCAAGTATCAATATTGGGTTCTGTTTATGATACCTTAGTAATTGTTGTGATATTACAGAACTTAAGCATTCACCTTTTTCATATTTTTCTAGCATAAAATAAAGTAAGATCAAAAGGCTAAAACGTAACAGGAAAACATAATCCGACATCAAACCTTAATTTCTGATACCAAGTAGAAAACCATCCAATCTAGAACAATTTTGCCTCCACAAAACCAAGCTAAACATTGCAATTATCCATTATTAACATAATGAATATCCCACTCCAAGGTAACCAAACAGACAGGAAATCCATAACCAATCAACTAACAAAAACCCAGGCCTATTCGGAAGCTACCAAAACATTAAATTGATTAAACATTAACATCTCCAATCCCATAATTCAATTTCAAATTACCCAAGCAAACAAAAAGCTCCACCATAAACGAATCCAAATTCCCAACATACTGAGTGCATTTATTCAGTACTATTATTAATACCAAAAATTTCTTTCTCATGTATGTATAAATATTATAGGGCGTCAAAAAAGAGATGAACAAAACAATTTTATACCTCCAAGTAGCGAAGATGCTTATAGATCAGAGACGCAAAACTACATTTTCGCGAATTATCGTTGGATCCCACCACTATCTCGGGCTGAACCGGCTTCTGAGCAACATTCTTTTTCACCGTCTTCTTTAATTTGGGTTCGGTATTCTGAGTCTTATCAGCAAAATCCGGTTCAACAACCGAGTTAGTGAGCTCACGCAATACAACTTGCTTCTTCGTGGATTGAAGTTCTTTATTGACGGTGGAGATTGCTGCTTTCTTCGGATTGGGAAGAGTTGGGGTTTTGATTTTGGGGAATTGGGAAAAAAAAGGAGTGAGGTAGAAAGGGAGTCAAATAAAAAAGATTCTAAGTTGATATAATATACTACAACAAAAATTATGCCTCTTTTGTTGCTAATCAAATTTAAGAAAAAGAGAATTCACAAATTTAATTCCTTGTTCCGTAAGAAAACCAAAAAGGAACCTTATTAACTTAAGCTATAATCACTTTGTATAATTTGAGCTGAAAATTTATGGTACATGAAAACATTGATGTCTGATGCATAATATTCAACTTTCTGCTCATGCTAAAGTTCAGCATTTTAAGCAATCAAGTTGGTCGACCCTTACCACCATATATATTTTCCATAATGTCAACTTCAATTTTTGGCACAACAGTAACGAATTTCTGCATGGTCCTAATCTTTGGTTATGAATGGCTGAATAATCACCAGTCAAAACATGCAATTTCAGCCTTAGTTTTTGTTAAATCAATGCACCAGTCTAAGGGATCACCCTAAAAATTTTAATAAATTTCCCCTTAGTGAATTAAAATTATATCGATACAACCTCCGTTTCAAAATATAAGGTCACTTGCCTTTGTATTATATATACAAAGGCGAAAGGCAAGTCATCTTGGAGGGAGTAGTTATTGCCGGAGTAGGGAGCAACATACCTCCAAGCACAAAAAGGATCTAATAAGCCTGTCTAAAACTCCATTTTTTAAACAAAAGTTTCCATTTGATCTTGGCACCGTTCATGTATGTCCCTCAAGCACACCATCTCCCCAACATGGAATTTTTAAGTTTATCCGAACACATACTTCTGAATTAGATATGTCAAGATCCCTAATGTTTACTCTTTTATGCCCAAGTTCCGATCTTTCTCTAACCTCCACACCTTTCTTCTGTCCCGCCATTGATTAGCAAATCAATCGAAGAAAGCATTAAATTATATGATAAAAGAAATAGAATATGCTTAATCTCACACGATACATGAAAATTCTAAAGCCGAACCTTCGATTCAGATCTGGGTATAGCAAATGAATTGTCTGAAATTCTTCCTGCACCACAGTTATCTCCCATTTTTACCCATATGTGAAAATTCAAGAAAATTAGATATTTTTCTGCCTTGCCCCTTTTTGACTAAATTCAAAGTACAGATTCAAGACGAAATACTCAAACTCGGAGAAAGAGAAAAGATTGAGAAAAGTAGAGAGAGAAGATTGAAGATCGATTAAATACTGTATGTATGATAGATGATGGTTTTGGTCTTTTTAAAAGAGAGCGGATGTCGTATCCATAGATACCCATAAATTTTGAGTTTAGCAAAATGGTTTCAACAATGTGTAAAACTGATCCGACCGAGGGAGAAAGATGTTCTGTTCAGTTTTTACGGCAGGAAGAGAGAGAACGTGGGTTTGATTTGGGCGGGATTTGTTTGTGTTATATGAAATGTGAGCCATTGATTAAAATTGGAAGGATCTGAGCCCTTGTTGTGCTTTCCCAAATGAGTGCTTTCAAAAAAGGTTATGTTTTATTATATAGATATACGTTAGTTTAGAAGAACAAAACAAAGTTAGAATTTTATCAGTGTTAGAAAGAGAAGTACAGAGAAAGTTAGAGAGAAAAGAAGAGAGAAGAAGAAGAGAAAAAGAAAAAGGTTTGAGAGAATCCTTGCTATAGCAACAAGCATCATCTTCTTCTTCTTCCTCACTAAGCTTAAGGGTATAATCCTATCTTTTGGTTTTTAGAATTTTGTTTATATGTTCTTCAAGTTTTAATTCTCTGTATATATATGAATTTAGTATAAAATTAATGAAAACATGAAATTTATATGCAATATATGTTATAACATGCTTATATGTGATTAGTGTAATGATTTAAGTGATTTAATCCATGAAAACATGATGAACATGAAGAAATTATGTTCATCAAAAGTTACAGTAAATTGGTTTTTATAAATAGCTCTTTTAAAATGTAAATTCATGTTTGATTATGATATATTATATAAATTGATTATAAATTATGATAATATATCAAGAAACAAAAGTAGCATGCTTTGAATTGTTTGATTTGGTTTAAAAACGAACTTACAGTGTTAATTTTCTTCAAAAAAACTTAACAATGGTGTTTTCTTCAAAATTATGAAATTAAGTGTTTTGATTTTGTGTTTTAGTGTTATTGTATGTTAAAAACATATTAGAAGTTTAAGATTTTATTTTTATAAAGTTTCATGTGCATTGTGTTAGTTAAAATCGGACTTTAGTGCGAAGAAATAAGCCAAATTGGCTTTTTTTCGGCACAGTTCGTGAGGCAGGGAACCCACCAGCAGGGGGACCTGCCCCAGCGGGGCTTTTGGCCTAGAAACCCCCACCCCTGCGGGGGTACATGCTGTCCGAAATAGTTTAAGTAGTGTAATGCAAAACTATTTTGACCTCCTGTAGTAAAACAAGCATAACTTCTTCATACGAACTTCAATTAAGGCGATTCAGAATGATTCGAAAAGATAACGAGTAGACCTACAACTTTTTTTTCTTTAAGTTTTTCGATTTGAAGTCGTTAAAAGGGGTCAAAATGGCCATCTTTGTGACTGATACATATTCGGAGGCAATCGGAGGACGTCGAACATGCACATACGCAAGTATAGTGCTGTCGAAGATAAAAGATGTTATTCTAAGTTATAAAACATGAATATTATGAAATATAACGATGTTTAACATTAATCAATGATGTAATAACAACTATATCGACTTAACTAAAAGTTAAGTGTCGATTAAAAGAGAAGTATAAAGAAATTTGAAACGAAGGTTAACTTAATTAATGTTAACAAACATTATACATCTAATATGATGTAAAGACGAGGTTTAAGACTTAAATAAATGTTAAGTGTATTAGAATGGAACGTGATGAGAAGTAAAAGGAAGTTTAATGTGAATAAATCGAATGGTCAATGAGGAGCCCTAACAGGACTTAACCATATAAATTGAACATTTTGTGTGTCAAACCTAAAGAAGATGATAATAGATCATAAAGTAGAGTTACTTAAATGTTACTAATCGTTGATATGTGACTAATAAATAATGTACATGATTATATAATTGTGTAGAATTCATGAAGTGCAGATAACTATAAGCTGTTTTATGTAATTGGTAATCTACGAGCCATGCAAGTCTTTCAGTTCCTATTTGCTTTATGAATTTGGTAACTGATTGTTGTAATTTAGACTGTTGAATGTATGTGCAATTATAAATGATGCTTTACATTATGAAAGTCAATTTATGACTAAACTGATTGGGTTATGGAACTCAATCTTTAATTAAGATGTGAAATAGAGCATGTATGATATGTTTAGTTAAGCGATTATGATGTATGAACTGAGAATGATATTGTATGATATGTGATGCATGAAAACTGTTAGATTTGCTAAGTTGTCGAGCTTATTCTTGCAAAATAACCATTTTGCAGGTCAAGGATTCAAGGTAATGATACGTGCTAACTGAATGATAGAGAGCAATATTAATTCCAGAAGATTATTTGCTTTTAGATGAGAAATATAGTTGATGATTTAGATGTATTATAATTGTTAAGTTGTAAGTTGATTTGTCTGATGTATAATGGATATTGACTTTTAATGTAAGATTTTATATAGCAACTTTGATAAAGCGATTCATAAAATAAATTTGAATCAAGGATATGTAATGATAAAGGCAGTGATTCAGGGAAATATAGAAAGAAAAATATAAAAGTTTTAATTATTCCGTAATTTATTAAGTTTAATACCGATTAATGATGTAAAGTTAGAAGTTCGATGTGTTGTTAACGACCGATGTCGAGAGTTATATTGTATGAATTTTGGGGTCGTTACAGCTGCCTACGTACTCCCGGGTGGAGGGAGATCAGATCATTCGTAGTTCGATTTTTTAGTGAAAATTAAAACTGATTTGATCGATTCGCAGGACCAGGATGATGGCTGGCATATGCTTCAGACATAGTACCTTTTTACGGTGTCTGAGTTGATGAGTTATAGAATTCCGTTCCCGTCCATTTGTTGCATTCTGATAGCTCCTCCTGTCAAAACTTCTTTGACAATGAAAGGGCCTTCCCAATTAGGGGTGAACTTTCCTTTGGCTTCGTTTTGATTGGCCAAAACTTTCTTCAGTACCAAGTCATTTTCTTTGAATTGTCTGATTCAGAATTTCTTGTTATATGATCGAGCAATCCTTTGTTGATATAACTGCCCGTGGAAAATGGCTATAGCCCTCTTTTCATCTATCAGGGATAGCTGGTGGTACTGCTCTTGCAACCACTGGTCTTCGTCCATCTGAGCTTCTATTAATATTCTCAAGGATTGTTTCTCTACTTCTATGGGAAGGACTGCTTCCATGCCATAAACCAATGAATAGGGGGTAGCTCCAGTAGAGCTACGCATTGACGTCCTGTATGCTATCAGGGTTAGAGGCAATAGGTCAGGCCATTCTTTGTGATTAGCGGACATTTTTTGCATGATTTTCTTGATGTTCTTGTTTACCGCTTCGACAGAACCATTCATCTTGGTCCGATAGATGACGAAATTGAGATGCTTGATGTGGAAATTACTGCATAAGTCTCTCATCATCTGATTGTTTAAGTTCTTGGCGTTGTCTGAGACGATCACCTTTGGTTGTCCATATCGACATATAACATTATTTTTGATGAAATCGATGATTACCTCCTAGGTGAATTTAGGAAAAGAGGCCGCTTCAACCCACTTGGTGAAATAATCGATTATAGTGAAGATGAAAAGATGACCGTTACTGGCTTTGGGTTCTACTAGACCTATCACATCCATTCCCCACATGGAGAAAGGCCATGGCGAACTCATATTGTGCAGCTCATTTGGAGGAGCGTGAATAACATTTTCATGGACTTGACATTGATAGCATCTCCTGACATGATCATCACAATCGGCTTTAAGAGAGATCCAGTAATGCTCTGTTCTCAATATTTTCTTGGCCAGCAAATAATCGCTCATGTGCGGACCGCAGACTCCACCGTGGACTTCATCCATCAATCTCTGGGCTTACACTTTATCGAGGCATCGTAACAGGCCTATTCCAGCATCCCTTTTGTAGAGTGCGTCTTCGCTTAGATAGAACTTCATAGCCATCTTGTGAATTCGCTTTCGTTCAGATTGGCTTGCCCTATCGGGTATAGATCCATCTCGGAGATATTCCTTGATGTCTTGATACTAAGGCTGTTTGATAGGAGGAATTTCATCTGATACTTCTCCAATATAATTCTTATATGTCGGGGCCTTTTGGTTTATGAATTTGATGTCAGGAATTCCCCTCCTACCCGAGACGTTGATAAGGGAAGCCAAAGTTGCCAATGAGTCCTCAAAGTCGTTCCTTCCCCGAGGGATGTGGATGATGTGACACCCCCAAATTCAGGTACTTCATTTCCACACGATTTGGTGCTCACTATCTAAATAGGACATACATCTACCCAATAATAAGGAATGTAAAATAAATTACAACCTTGAATGAATAATAAAATCTTCCTTGAAAAGGAATTACAACCTTATCCAAAATCATCCCAGGGTTTATCTAACCTTAACATAAATAATAATGCTAAAACAAAAACATAACATAAAGTCTTATTACAATCAAAATCAAAAGATAACAAGTCTTCACTTGTTCATCTTGCCTTTCCCTTTACTCGTTGACGGAACGTCAACGTTCTCGGCTTTAACTGCAACGGATTATTAAATATGCAAGATTGAGCAAACAAAAGCTCACTTAAAATACAACAATAATATAACATAACCGAATAACTTTAAAAGATTTGAATAGCTTTTCTTTCGTCAACAATAAAGAATTGAATAATAATTCTTTCATCAATATTTAGAATTTCGAATATTGAAATCATCTGAGGGTCATAAGACCTTGAACTTTGTCCTAGGTTATAAATATTTCTATTTAAAACCTTTAACAGTTATATAGACTATGGGCTCTTAACTCGTACTTAGGGGGATCAACCCTTCGTACCATGTATTATGTACAAACATTTAACACTTTCGCGTAGTAACCTCCCCTAATAAATAGGGTTGTTCATCTCAGTATTTGATTCAAGTTTGCACCAAAGAAAGTTTGGTTTGGATAGCTAAAAAAAAATTTAGAGTTTCAACTATCATCAACTAAGGAGTAGTTGAATCGACTCACAATAATCAATAATAACGAATTATGAAATAACTTATGCTTTAGAATTTAAACTTAAAGCATATGAAAGATAAGATAGACCTTACTTGAACAATTAAGTTAAGGTCACTTTAATTAAATCATGAACTTTAAATAAGTATTTGTCCATTGCAGAAATAAAAGGACAATCTCAAATTCAATAAATATTTGAATTTAAAACACTTGTATAACAATAACAAGTTTGAGTTTAGAAAACTTGCATATAAATAACAAGTTTAAGGATAGAAGACTTGCCTCAAGCGCAAACTATAGTTACAACTCACGTTCTTTAACACTTCCTACACATATATATTTAACCATAATAATCTAAATTAGTTAACACGTAGCTAATTCACATAATTAGTTAACCCCTCTAGGTTAACTCATTCTTCTATAATTATCAAGTTAATAATTAATTATCACATAATTAATCACACCATATAATTACACATTCACATAATTAATAAAATAATAATTATGCACTTCATATTAATTAAATTATAATTAAACAAACATAATTCAATTTAAACATTCACTTCAATTATAATTAATCAAATTATAATTATATTTTATTTTAATTAAATTATAATTTACAATTAATCAACATGCATTTATTAAATTATAATTAAGCATATTATAATTTAATTTAACATTTACTTTGATTTAAAATAATCAAACTATATTCATTATAATTCAACAAATTATAAGTTAAATTAAACCTTTTCTTTAATTATAATTAATCTAATTATAATTACATAGTATATATTTTATTAACACAATTTAATATTGTCCATTTAGCATTTTAATGTATGCCCATCATGTCATAAAATTCATTACATAAAATTAGCTTTGCAATTTACAAAAGAAAATAACCAAGTTTCTTTTATGCCACCCCCCCGCCGGGGCGGGGGTTTAAGCCTTGATAGGCCGGCCGGGGCGGGCCCCCTGCAGCGTCGGCAGACAAGCTCGAGAACTGTGCAGAGAAAAAGCTAATTTGACTTATTTCTCCAAATCGAGTTCCGAATTTAGCTAACCAATTGCATATAAACTTTATAGAAAATATAAATTTAAAGCTTTTAACATGTCTTAGCACATTGAATCATTAAACACATAATCAAAAAACTCAATTTCATGATTTTTGAAGAAAAGCCATTGTTAAGTGTTCTTGATGAAATTGAACACTGTACTTTTGTTTCTACTTCAAAATACCCAATTCAAAACATATTAAAGTCTTTTATAAACATGATATCATTATCTAACATCAATTTAAACAAAATTTAACAATCAAACATAAACTTTTGATTTTAAAAGAAAACTATGCATATTTTCAAAGTTTTTCACTATGATTCCTGATGAACATGAATCTCTTATGTTCAACCTATATCTACAAATTTACAACTTAATTAAACATGAGATTCATATACAAGTATGCTATAAACATAATATATATATATATAAATCATGTTTATACAAGTTTCATAAGAATTCAATTAACAGAGAACTTAAACTCATGAAGAACCTAAAAACATATATAAAGAAAAAAAGGGAATTGAGATTATACCCTTAAGCTAATTGAGGTGAAGAAGATGATGATGATGTTTGTTCGTATGTCAAGAATTCTCTCAAGCCTTTCCTTCCTCTTCTTCTTCTTCTCTCTAACTCTCTGTTTCTTTCTCTCTGACTAACCTTTGTTTTGTTCTAACACTGACTAAACTAACGTACGACTAATATACGTATATTATAACTGACAAAATATAATATATATAATAATGGTCAATTAAACCCATAATGAATTATCAGTTATAATATTTTTGAATTTAAAAGCCATAAGGCTTTGTTTGGCAAAACTTAATATATTTTAAAAAATAGATTTTTAAGGACATAAGGCATTGTTTGGTAAAATTCATTTAAAATAAGTGCAAGGGCCCTGTTTGGCAAAACCTTTTAAAACAAAAGTAAGGGCCTTATTTGGTAAAACCTTTTAAAAGCCCTTTTTATTCTTTTAATAAATCCTTTAACACATATTCTAATGTCACACTTTAATTAATTAAATCTTTAACATTCTAATTTAATTAATAAAAGTTAACATCAATTAACCATATAAAATGCTACATAACAATTTATAATTACTTGCTAATTACAATTTCATGTAACAATTATCATATAAACTTCATCTAATTTAATTATCTCAATTAAATTAGAACTACTCCATAAAATCAATATATATCAATTAAATTAAATATTAAATATTCATTTAATTAATGTATAACACTTAATTAAATTACTCCGCAACAATCACATAATTTATTTATTTAGCTCAATAAATAAATCAAATAAAATATTTATTTAATTCAATAAATATTTAAAATTAATATATAAAATCTCATTCGTTCCAGATGAAGGTTATCTCTTCAAAATCCATGGATATGTTGACGACCTGCCGGTGATAAGACAACAAATGCAGTTCTTTGGTGTGATACGCCCAAGTGGTTTGTCTGATAACCAACTCTGAATCTCCAAAGACTAATAGATGTTTGACACCCATGGATTGGGCTAATTTCAACCCCATTATGCAGCCTTCATACTCAGCAGTGTTGTTGGTATTGTCAAACTGCAACTTGGTAGCTACAGGATATTGTTCTCCTGTACCAGAGATAAGGACTGCCCCGGCTCCGGCACCTTGCATGTTCACCGCTCCATCGAAATACATTCTCCATGGTTGGACTGTATTCTCTTATCAGATTTGTTGAATTGTTATGATCCCATCATATGGGAAATAAGTTTCTAGAGGTTCGAACCCTCCTAATGGTGCTTCGACTAGTTGATCTGCAATACCTTGACCTTTGATGGACTTCTGAGTTATGTAGATAATGTCGAACTGTTGGAGGATCAACTGCCATTTGGATAATCGATAATTCAACATCGACTTGTTGAATACGTACTTCAGCGGATCCATGCGGGATATGAGATAGGTCGTATGCCCATGCAGATAGTGTTGTAACCTCATGGCGGCCCATGCTAACGCACAACAGGTCTTTTCAATCAGAGTGTACTTCTGTTCACCGCTGCTAAATCTTTTATTGATTTAGTAGAAAGCTCTTTTTTTGCTATTATCATCTTTTTGTCCTAGCATGCAGCCCATTGCATTGGCATTGATTGATAGGTACATAAACAGAGGAACTCCATCCCTTAGGGATACCAAGACAGGCGCTTCGACCAGCTGCTTCTTGATAACAAGGAAGGCTTTTTGACAATCCTCATTCCATTTCATGGAGGAATTCTTCTTTAATAGCTTGAAGATGGGTTCACAAGTTGCTGTGAGCTGGGAAATGAATCGGCTTATGAAATTAATTCTTCCTAGGAACCTGCGTATCTCCTTCTCTGTCCGGGGTACGGACATCTCAGTGATGGCTTTAATCTTGGCAGGATCCAGGTCAATGCCTCTATTGCTCACTAGGAATCCCAACAACTTGTCTGACTTAACGCTAAAAGCACATTTGGATGGATTCAGCTTGAGGTTGTACTTGCACAACCTGTTGAACAGCTTCCTGAGATGGTCAATGTGATCGTCCTCCTTCCGGGATTTGACGATGATTTCTTCCACATAAACCTCTATCTCCTTATGCATCATGTCATGAAACAGGGCCATCATGGCTCGCTTATACGTGGCACCGTCATTAATGAGGCCGAAGGACAATCGCCTATAACAGAAGGTTCACCAGGGAGTGATGAAAGCTGTCTTCTCCCTATCTTCTTCAGCGACCATGATTTGATGGTAACCAGCAAAGCAATCCACAAAAGAATATATGCCATACTGCTCCATGTTGTCTATCAAGATGTGGATGAAAGGTATCAGGAAATTATCCTTTAGGCAGGCTTTGTTCAAATCCCTGTAATCTACACATACTCGTACTTTCCCTCCGAGCTTTGGCACGGGAACTATGTTTGACAGCCACTTTGGGTATGTTGATACTATGATGATGCCGACTTTGAATTGTTTGACAACTTCTTCTTTGACTTTCAGACTCCATTCAGGTTTCAATCGCTTGAGCTTTTGTTTAACTAGCTTGAATCCCTCTTTGATGGGGAGTCGATGGATGACAATGTCAGTAGACAAGCCAATCATGTCTTCATGCGACCATGCAAACACATCCTGGAATTGTGTTAGGATTTTAATCAGGTCGGCTTTTTGATCTGTGGTGAGGTCTTGGCCTATTTAGATTTCTTTGAGGTTTGCTAAGGTTCCGATATTGACAGTGGTGGTTTGATCTAGGTTTAGTTTGGGTTTGTCTTTGACCCATTCTTTGATCTCCTCGGGCACCTCATAGTCATCTTCCTCCTCTTGATCAATCTCCGTCAAGTCGAAATTCAGTTCTACATCAAAGTTGTAGCCACTGTGACACGTTGGCATCTCATCAGCAGAGACAAACAAATCCAATATTGGAGTCCTGAAAACAAAATGCTTTGGCTTTAATATATGCAACTGTTTAAACATACAAAGCATTTAGCAAAACTTGACAAAAGTTACTGCTATAGCTGTGCAATAAAACAAGCAGTAAATGAAACCATGTTATAGGGCAGATGGATTCTCTGCTCTTTTACCCTTTTTGAATGAGGCAAGGGACGCTGCTCCAGTAGTCCAGGGTTAGATCCTCATGAATAGGGAAGATACAAGATTTGTAGCTGTCTGCCTCTTCGTTGATAACGACTAAGACATCCTTCAGATCAGAGCCAGGGTTTTTCTTCGAACTACCCCCCTTTTCTTTCTTGATGCGAGGGATTTGTATCTTCTCCTCTTCATCACTACCTGGGATATCATCATTTATACCCTCGTAGTGTATGAGAACACACATGTTAGAAAATGGGTCTCGTCCTTCGTACATGATCTTTTCTTTTCCCTTTTTGCTATCCCCCTCAGGCTTTGGGGCTTTTCTCTCATTTATCGGTATGATTGGAGGAAACAACATGGTTGGCACAACAGTAGGAATTTTCCTCATTCGCTTCACAAACCCAGCATCATGAAGGTTTGGCAGTAGTATAGTGGAAGCATGAGCCTTTGGATGCTTGTGTGGGTTTCGATGGTTTGACCCGGATGTGTAACCTAATCCAGCTTTCCCCAACTGACTCGGGATTTGCACCGGGCTCTTGATACCTTGCTGACTCTTTCCTAACCCTTCTCTAGGGCAAAAACCCAAAGATACCATCTCCTGGCCCACTGTCATTACTTCGGGAAAGACTTTTGGTTTCAGAGCTGGTGCCCCAACTGGTAGGTACTGAGTATCGCTTACCTCCAAGGCTTGAAAACTAGCAGGTTCAATCCCTGCATCCAGGCTAATCATTAGCATGTCTCCCTGTATGCAGATAGGGTATTCTGGTTCGGTATTCACCGTGATTAGGTTGCCATTGATAATGTATTTGAGTTGTTGATGGAGGGTGGATGGAACTGCTCCTACCATGTGGATCCACGGCCTTCCCAGCAATAAGTTGTATCCTCTGGTAATGTTGAGTACCTGGAAGGATACATAGAAGGTGTGGGGACCAATCTCTAAAGGAAGGTCAATCTCTCCCATAACTTCTCGACAAGATCCATCGGAAGCCCGGATAACCACATGACTGGTCTTGATCCGGTTTGGATTGATCTTCATTCAATCCAAGGTATCGTACGGACATATGTTTAGGGATGATCCTCCATCTATTAGCACCCCTCCTATCATATACCCTGATGACATCACTGCTATGTGCAGTTACCTACAATGGCCCGTTCCTTCTGCGGGTATATCGTCGTTAGTGAAAGATATCACATTGCTATTGAAAATATATTCTATCACGTGATGAAATTTCTTGAAATCCACTGTCTTTGGTAGATGGGCTTCTTCCAGTACTTTCATCAGAACGTTGTGATGATCCACCGAAGATAAGACCAAATCTAGGATGGACATCTTCTTGGGTGCATCCTTCAAACTTTGCACCACCTTGATTTCATTGTGTCCCATTTTACTGAGGGACTTTTCGATTTTCTCTTCATCCACCTTCCCTTTGGCCTTGATAACTGAATTGATCACCCGCTGAGGCAGGTACAATGGATTCTCTTTGGATATGCTGGCAATGTTGTTTGAAGTTGACCCTTCATCATTCCCATAGTTTCATAGGACTCTCTTCAGACTGATCACTGGATACTGTGGTCTGAAAGGTAAGATTAAAGGTTTGGGCGCAGCTACCTTCATAGGATTTTGTGTTTCTTGGACCCCTTTCCCCGGCAGTACTAAGGGTCCTCCGGCTAGCTCCTTCTCACAGGAGATAACAATCATTGTTTCCTGATTCCAAGCCATGGGAATAAAGAGTGTTTCTTCATCAGGAAGGCCATAATCTTGATTCCTTCTTATCAGTTCACCGCTTTTAATTAGACTCTAAATTAAGTGACAAAGTCCCCAGCAATCTTCGGTGTCATGACCAGGTGCATTGGAGTGATACTGACAGATTTGATCAGGCTTGAATTTCCTGGATTGAGGATTTACTGGGGGTTAACAGATCCGCAACCATCCCCTCATTGATCAACATCTGGAGGATTTCCTTCATCGACTGGTTTAGGTTAGTGAAATTCCTCTGAAAGGCGAATTCCCTATCAGCTTGAAACTTTTCTTCCTTGGCAACCTTATCGGCCCAGGGTTCATGCTTATGAAATTAGTAGTGATCCCTCATAGCGACCGGGCTAATATCTGGTGTAGAAGGAATTGCTTCAGACTGGTTGGATTGGTTTATCAGCTGTCTGGTTACTTGATGCTAATTTACGACCAGCTTTGCTAACTATCCAATCTGTTCCTTGATAGACTTAATCTCTTGTTCTATCAAGAATCGCCTTTCTGATAACTCCTAACTGTCTGGGCTATTATTACTGGATTGAGTTATTTTTCTGACATATCATAGGTATTTGGATCCTTCTCCATTTTACATGCTAATCATGTTGACACCCTCCTCTTTGTGCTGAGGGAGGGGATTATCCTGCACGTACGGTTGCTCTGGTTTGGTCACCATGATCTCTCCATTGTCTATCAAGTCCTGGATTTTGTGCTTGAGAAACCAACAGTCTTGTGTATCATGGTTCGAAGATCTGGAGTGGTATGTGCACTTCTTACTCGGGTAAAAATTTCGTCCACTGGTGTTGGTTGGTGGAAGGAGTTGCATAATCTTTTATGTGCCGTCAACAGTTTTAGCACATTTTCGAGTGAATCCTCTAAGGGGGTGAACGTTCTTTGACGCCTGGCCCAAATTTTTCTGGAATGGCGGGTTTGAAGGTTGTGCTGAAGCTTGAAAAGGGGAATAACCCCTCTTTTGAATGGGTATGCTGCTTGAATCACCATTTTGATTCTGTCCTTGCAATACCAAGGACACTTCTTCATCTTTCTTCTTGTGTGCCCTCCGGGGATTATTCCCATAACTCCCAGATTGAATATACTCGACAATAGCTTCTAAGGTGATCAGACCCTTTATCTTCCCAGATTTGAGCCCCATTTCTGCCATCTCGCCTTGTTTGATCATCTCCGAGAATGGCTTTCCTATGCCTTCTAGGACCCTTTCATAATACGGAGCTTCTTGAATGTCGATGAATGTCATGACTATCTCAGAATCAGTCATAGGTGGAGTGACTTGTGCCGCCATTCGTCTCCAACGTTAAGCATATTCTCTAAATGACTCAGTGTATTGTTTCTTGATTTTGGTTATTTGATATCTGTCTGGAGCTAGTTGAGACTGGAAACTGTATTGATTGAGGAAAGCATGTGTCAGCTCTTCCCATCTGTAAATTTTAGAGTTGTCCAGACGGGCATACCAGGCTCTAGCCTCTTCGGTCAGACTTTTCTGGAATAACTGTATTCGGAGTTTCTCATCCTCTGCATAGGATCCAAGTTCTCCAATGAATACTTTCAAATGGATGTATGGGTCTCCCAATCCATCGTATTTCTTAAAATCAGGGACTCAAAAATTTTTCGGGATAACGAGCCCCAGGGAAAATACATAAGTCTGAATAATGGACACTACCAAATGCCCCAGTCCCTTTGATAGACCGGATAGTTTCTTCCATCTTTTGGACTTTCTTCATAATGTCACCAGCTTCCTGTTCTTTGTTAAGGATGGTGATTTCAGGGGTTTTGTTGGTAGTATTCTGGTTCTGTGGTTCAGGAATTTGAGTGTCATTCTTTCCAGTCTCTTGACTGCCACCGGGTGTTCCTGGTTCTGTGTGACCCTGTGCTTGTTTCCCTTTAAGAGCATTACTTTGCTCTCTTAGGAAAAGAGCCAATTCGGCTATTTGGTTCTTCAGTCCTTCAAACTCTTCCCTAGAGACAGGGGTAGATTCTGGCTGAGCACTGGAAGCCATGTCCGGAGATGGACTTAGTGCTTTCTTAGACTTAGATCTAGTGACAGGACCAATTTTTTACCTACAACAAACGTAGGCCTGTCAATTTCCCGAGGTAGGTATGGATAGGATGCATGCCATGATATGTTTTAAAGGTTTTTTAATCTTATCCTGCAAAACAGAGGTCAGTTGTTTTGATGACAGGATAATATGACAGAATTTATAAGATATGGAATGTACATTATGACATTTACATTGGAATTGAAAACATGACATTGAATTGAAAGAGGAAGGCATGAAGAGGCTTCCCTTAGGATTTGGTTAATCAGAGGCTGACCTATTTTAGGCTATTCTCGCGGCTTTTCGGCATGAAGGTCCCCAGATCATCGCAATCTACTAGAGGGGAAATTAATCCGATCTTTCAACTAGAGCGGATCTGAGTGGTGCTTTTTCATGAGCCCCGAAGACTTATTCGCCCTCGAAGACATTACTCTGTCACCGAGGGGTTTGCTTCCTGGTGGTGGAATCACACAACATACATTCCCATACATCGCATCTCACCGTATGCATATGATGACATTGGTGTGAAGCACTAATATAAAGCAGTAAAGCATTCATTTGCATTTATTTAATGTAACGACGTAGCATTCACGCATTCATTCAATGTAGAGACACAACATTCACACCTACGCAGATATGAAAGGAAATTTTTTGAAAAGATTTGAATGCGGTCTAAGCCCTCTACTGGTCCCCAGCAGAGTCGCCACCTGTCGATGTTGGGAAAAAATACGGGTCGAGTTGGACCCGAATCTTTCTTTCTTTTCCTAAGTTTTGTCTACCCTTATTTTATCTTTTTTGTGAAAAAGGTTTTGAAGGGGTTTTTTAGGAAAAGGCCAACATGTATCATGTCGACGATTTGAACGTTTTACAGAGTCGCCAGTTGGTAGATTTGAAATGGTTGTACCAACTCAACCGAGTTTTGTTTTGAAAGGAGGCCCAATTGCTTGGACACTGTCGAAACTGAATCTTTGAAACCGAAGTTCTATGTTCGGGGGCTTGGTTAAGTGTGGGGAAGGTGTTAGACACCCCATAACTCCCGTGTAAATACGGTACCGCATCTTTTCAATATTTCCCTTTTAAATCTGAAATGTGTGTGTGAATGATGGAAGAAATTGGGCTTATTTTTGATTGACTTGGAAGTACGGACATGCTTTGTTGAACCTACATACGAAAAGTTTGATTTGATTTGCAAAATTCCTTTTCTAGACAAGATATTAAAATGATGTTTTGAAAGCAGGTTTTCAAACCCTTACGCTCACGTAGGAATTGAAGCATGTTAATACTTCCATTTTTTATCTTTTCAGCCTATTGGCTCAATTTAAATGGTGATTCGTCGAGCTACGAAACATCCTCGACCACAATATATATACAAGTGTCGGTCTTCTCATGGGCATGACAGCTGTAGACACTCAAAATTTTCCTTGCCCCAATCCTAACACTGTAGGAGGGCAAAACTATCAATCAACTCAAATCCGGCCACCAATGCCGGTCCTTTAACTTGAAATCGACCGTTATTGCCGGTCCTTAAACCTAAATCCGATCTCCAATATTGGTAACCTAAATCCTATCCCCAATATCGGTACTCCAGCCAAATCCGATCACCAATGTCGGTAGTCAATCCAGCTCTGATCTCCAATAGGACCGTCTATCCAGCTTTGATCTCCAATTGGACTGTCAATCCAGCTCCGATCTCTAATCGGACAGTCTATCCATCTTCGATCACCAATGTCGGTAGTCAATCCAGCTCTGATCTCTAATTGGACAGTCTAGCCAGCTCCGATCTCTAATCAGACAGTCAATCTAGCTCTGATCTCCAATCGGACCGTCAATCCATCTCCGATCTCTAATCGGACAGTCTATCTAGCTCCGATCTCCAATCGGATTGTTAATCTAGCTTCGATCTCCAATCGAATCGTTAATCCATCTTCGATCTCCAATCGGATCGTCTATCCATCTTCGATATGCAATTGGACCGTTAATCCAGCTCTGATCTCCAATCGGACCGTCAATCCAGCTTCGATCTCCAATCGGACCGTCTATCCATCTTTGATCTCCAATCGAACAGTAAATCCAGCTCCGATCTCCAATCAGACTATCAATCCAGCTCTGATCTCCAATTGTAAAGTCAATCAAGCTCTGATCTCTATTCGGACCGTCTATCCAGCTCCGATCTCTGATCAGACCGTCAGTCAAACCCCATCTCAATATCGGGCATTCAAGTCAACCCCGACATCAACCCGGGAGGTACAGTTCAACCTTGACATCAACCTAGGATGTGTTAAGTCATCCCCGGTCTCAGCCGATTAGTATAGATCAGCCTCGATGTCAAGCCAGGAAGTGCAGTTCAGCCCCAGAGACAATCCTGGGAAGCCAGTTCCATCAAAGGCCGTGCCGACACCACAGGCAACCCCAGGAGGGGTAAAACGATCATTTTATCTAAATCTCAATAGATTCGGTCAAACTCAAGCCGAATTAATGCCATCAAAGTCAGAACGAACCACAACAACGATCCCGAGTGCCAATAACGCAAGACAGCTCAACGGACAAACTGCGGGGAATCGAAGACCTGGTTATGAATCCATCTTCTTGGATCCAAAAAATGTTTTATCCCATGTCATTGAGACACTATCGGTGAGGGCTTTCCAAAAAGGTATCGCACGCCTCAAACGGACGCTCCGATCAAAAGTTTGAAAGTTCTGACTTCGACTACGCGTTGTCCGGAGTGCACGTACTTCAAGACGATAGAACCCGGCACCACGGGCACCACCTAGGGAGCCGCACCTCTACCTGCAGCAGCCGCAGATAGAGCTAAGGCTCCCTGGACTATAAATAAACGTGCATCCCCCCTTCATTTTTAAGTTTCGAAACGCAGTAAAGCTCTGCCCGTCTAATTTTTTGACTTTTACACCTCTTCCAAACCTAAATATTTTAACTCCAACACGTAGATATACCCATATACTACCACATATCAGAAAATAACCGCTAGATTTGGACGTATAGAGCCTACGATTTGGCAAAAAGCCCGTATTACAGTCTATTGTAAGTATTTTTATGATCAGAAAGTCAATACTACTATTTTGCACTGTTTTCCACTTGCACACAAAGTTTCATCTTCTAAATATGCCCGAAACTTAGTTCCGTGGCTGTTTTTGTCAAAATTTGGTACATTTCTGTACATAAACATAAATTTTTGCATTTTTACAACTCGGATTGACGATTCGTCAGCTTCAGTAGCTTCAAAGCACTAGCACACACATTTTTGGCAACTCCGTCGGACTGGGTTGCTTTCCCAGTCCGGGTTTGGCCTTTTTGGTGCTTATTTAACTGTAAATGGACTAACATTTCAATTCTGTCAAGCCCGTATGTTAAATCTGTGGTTGTTTATCGCTTTTATATATATCTACGCATATGTAAGCGACTTTCACCATCACTGGTACTCATATCAGTCCTGGATGACTACATTTATGTCAATATATAAATTTATATATTTTCAGTCCGGCCTGGATTACTTCGTAGCCATTTTACTGCTTTTGCACACTTCGCCATACTGGGTGCTCTCCCTAGTCACTGGTTGCCTATTTTTCTGTCAATTTCAATTCAAGTACAGGCACCGGCGTGAAAACCCATCGCCCTTATTACTGATTATATATATATATATATATATATATATATATATATATTTTTTTTTATTTCTGTCACAGCCTGGATTATTTTGTGGCTATTTATAATTTTTTTATAAATATATATATTTCAATTCCAGTTCGGGCTTGCGAGTGAAAACCCATAGCCCTTTTTTACAGTTCTATATATATATATAACTATATATATATATATATATATATATATATTGCTTTCCTCCATCTATTCAACTACTGCCTGTAATATTCATTTTTATGAATCTGCACTAACATATCTGCAGGCGGACTAGATTTATCCAAATCCCGCCAATTCTAGCTTCAACAGTCCAAACAGGTCTCGACAGAACCTGGAAGCTATAATGGCTGAGATTTCTTTAAATCTAGTTATTTTTATATAGTTTCAGCTTTAAAAGCAAACTCGTGTCCCTTAGATCGCTATCTAGTGGGAACGAGACGCTTTATCCACTCGCAGGCAGGATTTATTGATGAATCCTTGGTTCCATTGCGACGTGATGATGTATATATATATCCATTTCTGTGCAAATTTGAACTGTGCAAGTTTATGGGCTAGTCATATGTGAGCCTAGGAATCGTGGGATTCACGCTCAAATCGATCGGGATCTGATTCCCATGATGGACAAACTCCAGTTTATAGATGTACCCTGCTAGTTTTTTCTGTAAAATGTACATACACAGACTTTAAAATAGTTATCCGAATTTAAGGTCACATCATAATGAAATGTCAATTATTGTGTTAGCGTCCCTCCGATGGTTTTCATACCCATGAGGAGACCGACACTTGTCTATTTTTGTGGTCGAGGATGCTTCGCAGTCCGACAAATCACCATTCATATGCAGTCTTAAGGCTATAAAGATAAAAAAATTGAAAGTAGCGATACGCTTCAATTCCTATGGCAGCGTAAGGGTTTGATAAACCAGCTTTCAAATCATCATTTTCAATCAAAAGAAAAGCTTTTTTAAATCAAATTAAATTCTTTTGCAAATCAAATCAAAGACTGATTTTTAAATCAAATCAAACCCTTCGTATATAGGCTCAACGAAGTCTATCAAAGCTTTCAATCAATCAAATCAATAGGCCCAATTTTCAAACAGCATTCACTCACGCATTCACAGTTTTAAGGGAAATATTGAAAAGATGTGGTACCGTGTTTACACGGGAGTCGTGGGGGCGCCTAACACCTTCCCCACACTTAACCAGCCCCCGATCTCAAAACTCCGATTTCAAAGATCAAGTTTCGACAGTGTCCAGCAATTGGGCCTCTTTTCAAATCAAACTCGGTTGAGTTGGTACAACCATTTTCTAATCTACCAACTGGCGACTCTAAACGTTCAAATCATTAGCATAAACACATGTTGGCCTCTTTCCTAAAAAACCCTTCAAAACCTTTTTCCTAAATAAAAAGAGTGGGGGTAGAGAGAACTTAGGAAGATCGATTTGAGGAAACTCGAGTTACGAACCGACCCGCGGGGTTCTTAAATTTTCCAACGTCGACAGGTGGCGATTCTGCTGGGGACAGTAGAGGGCTTAAGCCGCTTTCTAATCTTTTTAAACATTTCCCTTTCAAAACTATTGAATGCATGAAATGCTGCGTCTTTACATTAAATGAATGTGAATGAATGTTTTCCTGCTTTAGTGCTTCACACCCTTATTAGTGCTTTGTACGAACTGTCATTGCATACATAAACGGTAAGGCACGATGTATGAGAATGTATGTTGTGTGTCCCTCTCACAAGGAGGATAACCCGATCGGTGTTCAGTAATGACTTTGGGACTATTAAGTCTCTGGAGGTGCCACATGAAAATACACCACTCAGATTCGCTCCAGTTGAATGATAGGATTAACTTCCCTTCTAGTAGATTGCGATGATCTGGGAGCCTTCATGCTAAAATAAAAGCCGCGAGAGCAACCTAAGATAGGTCGGCCTCTGATTAACCAAATCCAACGGGAAGCTTCTTCATACCTTCCTTTTTCAATTCCATGTCAAGTCTCCAATTTCTGAGGAGCACAATGTAAATATGAATAATGAAAGATTTACTTTCCCTGTCAAATACATGTCATCCTGCCATCAAAACAACTAACCTCGGTTTTGCAGGATAAACACTAAAAAACACATCATGCATCCAACCCTTACCTACCTCAGGAAATTAACATGCCTACGTTTTGTTGTAGGTGTAAAAATTGGTCCTGTCACCAGATCTAAATTCAAGAAAGCATACAGTCCCTTCGCGAACATAGCTTCAAGTGCTCCACCAGAACCCACCCCTGTCTCCAGGGAAGAATTCAAAGGACTGAAAAATCAGATAGCCGAGCTAGCAGATTTTCTGCTAGAACAAAGTAAGTCCTTTAAAGAGAAACAATCTCAAGCTCATCCAGAACCAGGAACATCTGGTAGTGGTGCTGGCGGTCAAGATGTAGAAAAGGCTGAAACTCAGATTCCTGGACCACAAAACCAGGACACCACCAACAAGACTCCTGAGATCACCCCCTCGTCAAAGAGTCGGAAGCTGGTGACATTCTCAAGGAAATGCAACAGATGGAAGAAACCCTCCGGTTTATCAAAGGGACTGGGGCGTTTGGCAGTGTTACTTACTCTGACCTCTGCATATTCCCCGGGGCTCGTTATCTAGAAAAATTTCAAGTCCCTGATTTTGAGAAATATGACAGAACGGGGGATCTTTACACACACCTAAAAGTCTTCATTGGAGAACTCGGATCCTATGTTGAGGATGAGAAACTTCGAATGCAACTATTCCAGAAGAGTCTAACCGGAGAAGCCAGAGCTTGGAATGCCCGCTTGGACAACTCCAAAATTCATAGTTGGGAAGAGCTGGCCCATGCCTTCCTTAGCCAGTATAGTTTCCAATCACAGCTGGCTCCAGGCAGATATCAAATAACCAAAATCAAGAAAAAGAACACTAAATCATTCAGAGAATATGCCCAGCGATGGAGACGGGTCGCAGCACAAATTACCCCTACTATGACTGAATCTAAAATAGTCATGACCTTCGTCGATATCCAAGAAGCGCCTTATTATGAGAGGGTCCTAGCAGGAATAGGAAAACCATTCTATGAAATGATCAAGCATGGCGAGATGGCAGAAATGAAATTCGGGAAGATAAAAGATCTAACCGCCCTCGAAGCTGTCGCCGAACATGTCTAATTCAAAAATTACGGGATTAATCCCCGGAGGGTCCATAAAAAGAAAGACAAAGAAGTATCCTTGGTTTTATAAGGACAAAATTCTAGGGGCGAGTCAAACCACATGCCCATTCAAAGGAAGAACTATACCCCTTTCCAAGCTTCAACACAGCCTGTAAACCCTCAATTCCAGAAAAACATGGAAGTCAGGCGTCGAAGAAATTTCACCCCACTAGGGGATTCCCTCGAGAATGTCTTCAAACTCCTGACAGCTCAGAAGAAGATTGTTCAACTCCTTCCACCAACCAACACTAACAGAAGGAATTTTGACTATTACAAGAAATGTGCTTATCATTCTGGGTCTCCAGACCATGATACTCAAGACTGTTGGTCTCTCAATCACAAAATTCAAGACTTGATTGACAGCGGGAAAATTGTGGTAACAAAGCTTGACCAACCCCATGTCCAAGACAATCCTCTCCCACATCACAAAGAGGAAAATGTCAACATGATTATCGCCTCAAATGGAGAAGGATCTAAGTACCTCCGCTACGTTGGGGAACCAAGTGAATCCAATCTTAGTAGCCCAGAGAGTTGGGAAACTTTTGAGAAGCGATTCCTGATGGAGCAAGAAGTTAAGTCTCTTAAGGAACAGATTGAGCAGTTGGCTAAACTGGTTGTCTACCAGCATCAACTCACCAAGAAGGTGCTGAAGCAAATCTATCAATCTATTGGCAGTCATTCTCCTCCAACGAAAGTCAATTCCATCCCTAGTAGGGATCATTTCCAGTTGCACGAACAACCAATGGTAAAAAATGAGTATACCCAAGAAGGTAAAAAATTTCTGTTTCAAAGGAATTTCACCAATTTGAACCAGTCAATGGAAGAAATCCTCCAAATGATGATCAACGAGGGGATGGTTGCAGATCTATTAAACCCTCAATCCAGAAAATTCAAACTTGACCAAATATGTTAGTACCATTCCAACTCTCCTGGCCATGATACGGAAGAATGATGGGCACTTCGTAACCTAATTCAAGACCTGATTGAGAAAGGTGACCTAATCAGGGGAGATCAAATCCTCGACTTGGCAGATAAAGATAGCATCTGGATCCCCAATGTATGGTACCAGGACACAGCGGCTGTCGTATCCTGCGATAAGGAATCAATCCTCACACCCCTGGTATTGACAGGGAAAGGGGTCCAAGAAGTTTAAAATCCTGTGAAGGTGGCTACACCTCAGCCTCTAATCTTGCCCTTCAGACCTCAGTATCTAATCATTAGTCTGAAGAAGGTCCCATGGAACTGCAGGGACATTGAAAGCTCTACTTTAAACAACATTTTCATCCTATCAAAGGATAATCCATTATACATGCCTCAATGGGTGATTAAACCAGTTACTAAAGCAAAAGAAAAGGTGGCTGAAGAAAAGATCAAAGAGTTCCTCAACAAAATGGGACACAATGAAATCAAGGTAGTGCAAAGCTTGAAAGACGCACCCAAGCAAGTGTCTATCCTCGATCTGGTCTTATCATCAGAAGACCATCGCAACATTTTAGTGAGGGTACTAGAGGAAGCCCATTTGCCACACATGGTAGACACAGAGAAATTCCGTCACGTGATAGAACACATTTTCAACAACAATATGATATCCTTCACAGACGATGATATCCCGGCAGAGGGAAGGGGCCACCACAAATCCTTGTATATAGCTGTAGTGTCCTCCGGATACGTGATCGGAGGAGTAATTATTGACGGAGGATCTTCCCTCAACATTTATCCATATGACATGTTGGAAAGAATGAAGATCAATCCGAACCAGATCAAAACCAGTCATATGGTCATCCGGGCTTTCAATGGATCTCGCCGCCAGGCTATGGGGAAAATCGAGCTTCCCCTAGAAATTGGTCCACACACCTTCTACGTATCCTTCCAAGTGCTCAATATTGCCACTGGATATAATTTGCTATTGGGCAGACCATGGATCCACATGGCAGGAGCAATGCCATCCACCCTCCATCAGCAACTCAAGTACATCATTAACGGCAGCCTCATCACGGTCAATGCCTAGCCAGAATACCCTACCTATATACATGGGGACATGCCAGTGATTAGCCTGGACGCGGGGATTGAGCCTGCAAGTTTTCAAGCTTTCGAGGTGAACGATATTCAATCTCTACCAATCGGGGCAGCAGCCCAAAAACCTAAAGTGTCCACTGAAGTAATGACTGTAAGCCAAGAGATGGTATCTTCGGGTTTCCAACCTGGAGAAGGGTTGGGAAAGGATAAGCAGGGTATCAGGATGCCAGTCCAAATACCAAGTCAGATGGGAAGAGCAGGATTGGGATATTCTTCCGGGTCAAGCCACCGGAATCCACACAAACATCCCAAGGCTCGTGCCTCTACAATTCTGCTCCCAAACCTCACAAATGTCGGATGGGTGAAACCTACGAGGAAGATCCCTACGGTGGTATCATCTATACTATTTCCTTCAATCATACCTGTCCATGAAAGAAAAATCCTTAAGCCTGAGGCAAACATCGAAAAGAGAAAAGAAAAGATCATGTACAAAGGACGAGACCCATTTGCTAACATGAGAGTCATTCTCAACTACGAGGGTATGAATGACGAACTCCCCGACAGTGACGACGACCATGTCCAAATTCCTCACATCAAGAAGTGGAATTATCTACAGAAAAGCCTTGGCCCTATTCTCAAGGATGTCTCAGTCATCATCCAGGACGAGGCGGACGAGCACAATTCCTTGTTTCTCCCAATTCATGAGAATCTGACACTGAACAACTGGAGCAGTGTTCCTTGCCTAAGTCCAAAAGGGTAAAGGGGAAGAGAGTACATCTGCCCTTAATCATGCTTTCATTTACTGCTTACTTTTGATTGCACAGCTGGAGCAGTAACTTTTGTCATGATTTGCAAATGCCATGTGTATTTAAGCAGTTTCATATATTAATGAAAGCATTTTTATTTTCAGGACCAAAGCATTAGATGTGTGTGTCTCTGCTGATGAGATGCCAACTTGTCAAGATGTAACGATTAAGATTTTATATTTAATTTTAAATATTTATTGAATTAAATAAATATTTATGTGAATTATTTATTGAGTAAATAAATAGATTAAGTAAATTATAGTAATGATTTAATTGAGTGTTATATATTAATTTAATGAATGTTATTTAACTGATATGTATATATAGTAATGTTATATTATAGTTCTAATTTAATTGAGATAATTGAATTAGATGATTTATGTGATGAAGTGTTACATGGATTATAATTAGCGAGTAATTATAATTATGTGGCAAATTTTATGTGATTAATGGATGTTAGATTTTAATTGATTAAATTAGATGATTAATATTTAATTGATTAAAATATGACATTAAAGTATGTGTCAAATGACTTATTAAATAAAGAAAAAAAGATTTTAAATGATTTTAAACAAACAAGGCCCTTGCTTTTGTTTTAAAAGACTGTTGCCAAACAGGGCCCTTACACTAGCTTAAACCTAATTTACTTAAACCATGCCTAAGTTAGTAAACTAGTTTCTAATTTTCTTGTAGCCAAACAAGCCAAGTTGGCTTTTGAATTTTGTAACTTACGTAATTAGTAGTAGTTAGTGTATAATTATGATATGGGAGTTACCTATTCTATTATATGTATATTGTATATACGTTAGTGTTATAATCCTAAGTCTAAACAAAGAAAAGAGAAGGAGAGAAAGAGCAGAGAATATCAGAGAAGAAAAGAAGGAGAAAGAATTGGTAGAACGCAAGCTCATAATAATCTTTTCTTTACACTCATAGCTAGAAAGGTTAGAAATCCATATTCTTTATATTTTATTCTCTGTCAAAAATTTAGTTTTCATGAAAGTTGTAGTCATGAATTTTATATATATGATTGTGTTCATGTGTTATTAGTAGTAATTGTATGAAAGGATTTTCAGAAATCAAATTACTGTAGAAATATATTTTAACAAAGAATTTATATTTATATGAGTTCATATGGAATTTCATGAGTTTGGTAAAATTTAGTTGAGAAATTCATGCAATTGGTATGTGTTAATATGCTTATTAAGTAATTACTTGGTGCTATCTTCAACTTAGTATGTAATGCATGTATATAAGTTCGAATTGATGGAGAAAAATAGTTACAGTAGATTATTTTTGAGAAAATATGAGTTTTCATGAAAATGGCTAAATTGGATTTTTAAAACTTGTGATTATCATTGTTTAAATGATTTTGTGTTGTGGAAGCATGTTATATATATGTATAATTGCATAGGTATGATTTACAATGTTTAAGTTACTGTAAATATCTATTTGTTGGCTTGTATGGGTTAATCGGTGAAGCAGAGTAACGTGGCTGTTTGCGTCTGGCCGAGTTGCTGCGCAGCTGCGCCGGCATCAAGGCCAAGAGCAGCGCAGTTGCGCCGCTTGTCCTTCCCAGATTCCTTCCCTGCGCAGCTGCGCCGGTTTAAAGGCAGCTGGCTGCGCAGCTGCGCCGGGCACAGTGCTTGGGCAGTGAGTTTTGCTTTCTTGTACAGTTTATTTTAAAGACCTTAATTTTTCATGGATAAGGGGATATATATTTTGAATGATATAACATGTTGTTATATGATTATGATAATTTCATGTTTGGAAAATAAAATTTTTTTTGAAAAACTAATATGGTATCTAAAACTATAATTGTTTAATAAGTTACTTAATTATAATTTTATTAATTATAATTAAGAGTAAATGTGTAATTTAAATTATAAATTTTGTGAAATTATAAGGTATAGAAGTTTAATTATTTTAATTTTAATTATAATTTATGTAATTATAATTTAATAAATGCATGTTTAATTGTGAATTTTTAATTGATAATTACATAATTGATTATGAATTGTGTAATTATAATGCATGTTATAGTTTAATTAATTATTGATTATAATTGATAAATACATGATTAATTATAAATTGTGTAATTATAAATGCATGAATGTGGTTTAATTGATTTTAAATTATAAATTGTTTATAATTTAAAAGGTAATGATAATTTAAGTAATTATAATTTGATTAAGTGTTTGAATTATAATTGTTTAATTATAATTGAGTTAAATACATAATTAATTTAATTATGTGAATATGTAGGTGATGTAATTAACTATGTGATGGTTGATTATTATTACTATTTAATCAGAATGTGAGTTAACCATGAGGGTTAACCACTTATGTGAATTAGTTACGTGTTAACTAATTTAGGTTATTGTGATTGAATATATATGTGTAGGAAATATTAAAGCACGTGAATTGTGTTAAGTAGCTTGCGCTTGAGGCAAGTCTTCTAAACCCTAAACTCATTAATTTTACGCAAGTTTTCTAAACCCTAATCTTGTATTGATTTTATATGATCTCTTGAATTCATATAATGTCCTTTCCATTTCAGTATTGGACAATTGTTTATTTAATTGAAATGGTCTTAACTTATTGTTCAAGTAAGATCCAATTATTATCTTAAATGCTTTAGGTTTACTTCTAAAGCATACATTAATTCATAATTCTTTTATTTTGAATTATTGGAAGTCGATTCAACTAATCCTTAGTTGATGAACGTGAATTCTAAATTACCCTTGTAAGCTTATCCAAACCAAACATTCTTTGGTGCGGACTTGAATTCAAATTACTGAGTTGAACAACCCTATTTACTAGGGGAGGTTACTACGCATAGCGTTAAGATGGTTGTGCACAATACATGGTACGAAGGGCTGATCCCCCTAAGTACGAGTTAAGGTCCATAGTCTTATTGACTGTAAAAGGTTTAAATAGAAATATTTATGACCTAGGACAAGAGTTCAAAGGTCTTATGACCCTCAGATAAATTCTATATCCAATTTTAATATTGATAGAGAATTATTATTCAATTCTTTATTATTGAAGCAAGCTAAGTTGTTCAGATTTTCTTAAAGATATTCTTTCATGTCTATATTATTGTTAAACTCCAGTGAGCTGTGGTTTGCTCAGTCTTGCATTAAATAACAATTTTAGTTAAGGATGATAACGTTGATGCTCCGTCTACAAGTAAGGGCAAGGGAAAGTAAAGCAAGTGAAGACTTGTTTTTTTTATTTAATTGAGAAAGATTGTAATAATTGAACGTTATGTTTTATTTCCGCACTTTATTATATTCATGTCAAGGTTAGAGTAACCCTGGGATTGATTTTGAGAAGGTTATAACCCTTGTTTTAAGGGAGATTTAGTTTTTTTAATTTAAGTTATAGTTTATTTTGCATTATTCATTGGGTAGATATATGTTATATTAGAAAGTGAACACCAAATCATGTGGAAACGAAGTACCCGGATTTGGGGGTGTCACAGGTTGGTATCAGAGCTGTAGGTTATGAAACCTTAGGTGGGAAAAAACCTTAGGTAGTAGCCTTATGGTAAGATCGAAAAGATAGATGTGATAGGTAAAAGATAATAAACTACCTTATGTGTCTATGTGTTTACATTTTAGTATTCGAAGAGTGACGATTCGTTATCACGTAATAATGAACTTTAAAATTCTTTTGTCAGGATGTCGAACGTTGGAGAACCTAGTCAGGCTAGAGAGGATGTACCTCAGGTGCCTAGAGAGGAAGAGCCCCGTGACATACATATTGTCTGGGAGTAGCTGGTTAGGAGAGAGCCATCTCCAATGATCACCGTAGCTGGTCGGGAGCGTGAGCTGACACCTATTCCAGAGGATGAGGACGAGGACGAGTCAGAAGAGGAGGAAGAGGAGGAAGAGGATCCCGAGGAGGAATTCCCACCTCACTCTACTAGTGCTGAGATGTACGAGGCAGTCTACGATAGCAATGTGGAACTTCAGGGACGAGTAGGAGATCTCGAGGAGACTATTCAGCAGCGGGACGAGACTATCGAAGAGATGGATAGTGAACTAGGAGATGCACAGTGGAATCTGATACATATGGAAGTCGAGAGAGATGCTGCTCAATTTGAACTGGCAAAGCTGAAGCAAGACATCCAGGAGGAGTCGAGGAAGCGTGCCAGAGCTGAAGAGTCAAGCTTGAGGGCTAATCAACGAGCCGATCGAGCTGAAGGTGAAGCTAAAGCCAAGAGGGCCAAGCTGAGGGAAACGGAATATGCTTTTCATACGGCGATAGAGAGAGCTCAGGATCATATTTTCTACTACCCAGCTCAATTCCAAGGTTTACCGTGGTATGTGGTGGACCGAAGAACGGCATTTCGGGTAATGGAAGAGGAACGCAGAGAGACTGTGAGACGCATTAATATGCCAAGGCAGTGGTAGTAGTGGTAGTAGTAACAGTAGTGGTAGAGTTTGTTATGTATTGCATGTTTTGTAATAAGTAACGAAAATCCCATAATTTGAGATAAGAATGGGATGAGTTAATAATGTAATCCTGCAACTTTTCCAGTTCAGGAAGGATGATGTAAATGGCAAAAATGCTATCTGTTTGATGTTTTTTTAAAACTACGACTGATGAATAAAAGAAGTTTATGGACGTGCTTGGTGTTCTATGTGAATTGAATTATTTAAACGTTTAAGTATGAACTTGGATACTTAATAATTGAATAAAGGGTCTAATAATAATATTTTCTTAACAGAAAATGCCTCCTAGAAGAAGAGTAACACGTCAAAATCCCGAGGGTCCGACGAACAACAACAATAACGATGGGACGAATCCCAATTTGGTTCAGCAGTTGGTGAACCTGTTGACCGGAGCTCTTGCGAATCAGCCGTAGGTTCATGATACTACTTTCAAGGAATTCAAGGCAGTAGGACCGCCTGAGTTCAAAGGATCGACTAACCCTATCGAAGCTCAGACATGGGTTATGGAAATGGAGAAGGTATTTGACGTGGCTAGAGTAGGAGAAGACCAAAAGATAACGTTCGCGGCTTTCATGTTGAAGTCGGATGCAAGTTTTTGGTGGCAGGCTAACAAGACTCGAGAGGGAGAGGGAGTCATCACGTGGGAACGTTTCAAGGAAATGTTCTATGAGATGTATTTTTCAGTGAGTTCGCAGGACCAGATGGAGGTCCAGTTCCTAGAACTTAAGCAAGGAGGGATGACGGTGTCTGAGTATGCCGCTAAGTTTAACGAGTTGGCCAGGTTCGCTACATACCAGGTCAGCACTGACGCTAGGAAAGCGAGAAGGTTTGAGCGGGGACTAAAGCCTTGGCTCTACAGCAAGGTTTCCATGTTCCAGCTGAATACATTTGCAGCGGTGCTGGAGAAGGCCATACTTGCTGAGGGAGGAAGCGAAGCGGTGACGAAGTTCAACCAAGATAAGAAGAAGAAGAATGAGGTAGAAACCAAGTCTGGGGGTAGCAGCACTCTGAACCAGAAGAGGAAGTGGTTTGATAATATCTCTGCTGGGAGTCAGCAAGGAAGTCAGCAGAAGAGGAAGTTCGAAGCATGTGCTACATGCGATAAGAATCACACTGGCGTGTGCATGAAGGGGAAGCGGGTGCGCTTCAACTGTGGTCAGGAAGGCCACATCGCGCCTAATTGTCCAAAACCGAAGAAGGGAGCTTGCTTTACATGTGGATCCAAAGATCACATGGCTCGCAACTGCCCGAAGAAGCTGACGGCAGGGTCAACAGGGATCGGAGGGAATGGAAGCGGCAGTACCGTTACTATTGCTGCACCATTGCAAGCTGTTCGACCCACTGCACGGACATTCAATATGACGGTGTAGGATGCTGTGCAATCAAAAGATGTGGTGTCAGGTATTATTCCGGTCAATAGTATAAATGCATATGTATTATTTGATTCGGGTGCTACTTGCTCATTCATATCTGATGATTTTGCTAGAACCCTAGACTTACCTGTAGAGGAATTAGGTTACCCTTTGATCATAGAGATTGTGAATAGGGAGGTTATTCCTGTTAGGAGCGTTTATAAGAACTGTAGATTAGACATTAAGGGTCAGGAACTTAGAGTAGATTTGATTCCGATTAAACTTGGGGAATTCGACGTTATACTGGGTATGGATTGGTTGTTCAACCATGGGGCGGTAATCGACTGTCAGAAGAAGTCGGTGAACCTTACGACTCCGTCGAAGTTGGTGCTCTATGGTAGCAAATCGCCTAGGCAAGCCAGTTTTCTGACGATTATGCAAGCCAAGAAACTTCTGACGCAAGGCTGTGTAGGATATCTAGCCTACATAGTAGATTCGCATAAGGAAAGCCCGAAGGTGGAGGAGATATCGGTAGTTAAGGAATTTGTGGACGTTTTTTCGAGCGATTTACCAGGACTTCCGCCAGATAGGGAGACAGAGTTTGTGATCGATCTAGCGCCGGGAACTGCTCCGATTTTGAAGGCTCCGTACCGAATGGCTCCAGTCGAGATGAAAGAACTGATGATTCAACTGCAAGAATTACTGGACAAGAAGTATATTCAACCAAGCGTTTCGCCGTGGGGAGCGCCTGTCTTATTGGCTAAATAGAAGTTATAATTTTATTAGTAAGGTTTACTTGGATTTATTAATGAATTGAGATTAATTCAATTCAATTGGTTAGTGGGTGTGACAAGGGTATATTATATGATAAGGAAGAAATTTAAATAAATTAGAAGATGATAATTGGGTTCCAGCCAAACATGGCCTAGAGACCCTTGGGCTTTTGTAACTGAGGAAGCCATATTAATGTACATATTATGTTTATATCAGTTATATAAATTTTACGTATTTTGTTCCTAAAGCTTAAAAAACAAAGAAGAACAAATACAGAGAAGGGAGCAAGAGAGAAAATGAGAAGAGGGAGCTTAGAGAAGAAATTCTCTGTAATTGAAGAGGAGTTTCAGAATCAAAGGACGGAGAAACAAGAAATTGTTCAAGCTTTATAGCAAATCAAAGGTAAAATTTCTAGGTTTCTAGTTTATGGTTTTGTTTTCTAAATTCTCTGTAATTGAGTTTTGGTGGTTGAGTTTGTTGAGGTATAGTTTGTATATGTTTTCAGATGGATATAATTTGTTAATGGTCATTTAGAAGCAATTTTGGAGTGTTTAAACTCATGAAAACATTTTAAAGATGAAGAATTGAGTTTTGGTTGAATATGTACATTATGGTCATTTTTGAGACTAAAATTAGTATGAAATCTTGATGGAAACCTTAAATTGTTGATGGATGTTGTAAGAACGTTGAAAAACAAAAAAAAATGCAAGTTGAATGAATTAATTTGGTTAAGAAACAAATTCGTTGTGAATGAATTCGCTAAACATGTTAAAACATGAAAGTTTAGTATGAACATGAGTTTTGAGTCAAGATTTAGGTTAGATAATGGTTATGTAAATTATGGATTTCCTTGCTATATTGTAGTTCTATGAATTACGAATCCATAGAGTCGAAAATGGACTCAATCGGATGTGTATAGCTTGAGTTATGAAGATTAGAAGGAGGAAAGGGTCAGAAATTTGCCAGAACAGCAAAACTGGAGAAAAATCACGTAGCACTCTGCTAGGGGGCTTAGCTGCGCTGTCCCCCAAGGCTGTTTGGGGCACAGTTGCGCCGGGAACAGTGTTAGTTCGGGACTATTTTGACCTCCTGTGGTAAAACAGCCATAACGTTTTCATACGAACTCCGATTGAGGCGATTCAAGATGATTCGGAACGACCACAAGTAGACCTACAACTTTCGTTCTTTAAGTTTTTCAATTTGAGGTTAGTAGTAGTGGTCAAATTGGTCATTTTTGGGACTGATGTATATTCGGAGGCAATCGAAGGCTGTCGGGCATGCACGTATGCAAGTGTAGTGCTTTTGACGATAAATGATGTTGTCCTAAGTTATAAAACATGAATGTTAGTATATATAATGATGCTTAACATTAATAAATGATGTATTAGATTAGTTGTATAAGCACACTAAGCATGCACAAGAGAGACAATTCGGGCGAGTGACGAATGAACGTCGAAACGCCGTGACAAGTGTTAATGAATGTAAAAAGTGTTTTAAGTCAAATGAAATGAACATTATAAGATATGAAATGGGGTTAGTATAAAACCAATAAGTAGTTCTAGGAAGACTTAAACACTTGAATGAATTTCGAATATTACGAAAAAAAAAATATAGTGAAATATAAGTCGATAGTTAACACAATCAAATTGAACATTGTGTATTGATAATAGGAAGGGTTATGAGATGTAGAGTAAAGTTTATATTACAATTAATATGTTTTGCTATATGACTAATAGTTGTTGTGCATGATTATATAATTGTGTAGGGCACGTGAAGTGCAGATTTCTGTAAGCTGTTAAACTGTTATTGGTAAACAACAATCAAGGCAAGTCTTTCAGTTCCTATTTTCTACGTGAACTTGATGATGAACTATTTTAAATTATTTTGCAAAGAACATGATATGTTGTATATATGTTGTAAGCATGAAATGTTAAAGTCAATTTATGACTACATTGACTGATTAAAGAATGTTGATTGAGTAAGGAACTCAATCTTTATATTTGTTATGTGAAGTAAAGCATGTATGCTATGTTACTTTAATTATTATGAGATGTATGTTGAGCATGAATTTATGTGCTATGCGATGCATGAAAGCTGTTAGATCTTGCTGAGCTGTCGAGCTCATTCTTGTAAATAATCACTTTTGCAGGTTAAGGATTCAAGATAACGCTATGTGCTACTTGAAAGAAATGAATCAGATGTAATGCACGAAGATTTATATACTTTGGCTGAATTGTTATTATTTTGGACCCTGTTTAAGGTTTCAGATAATGTATTTGATAATGTATGATGGTTAACAGACGTTGAGTTGTTAAGTTTAAATTTTACCCGATGTATAAGGGTTATTGAACGTGGTTGTAAGTTTTAGTCTAAAATAACTCTGACGAAGCGATTCATGAAATAAAGTTGAATCAAAGTTATGTAATGATAAAGGTTAAGATTCAGGGAAATAAAGAAGGAATAATATAAAAGTTTTAAATATTCCGTATTTTTAGTGATTGTATCAGTGATTAATGATGTAAAGTTTGAATAAAGATGCATTATTAACGACCGATGTCGAGAGTTGTATTGTATGAGTTTTGGGGTCGTTACAGTTGAAGCTAGCCCAATCCATGTCTATCAAACACTTACTCGTCTTCGGAGATTTTGAGCTGGTCATCAGACAAACTACCGGCACGTATCTCGCCAAAGAACTGCATTTGCTGCCCTACCATCGGCAAGTCCTCAAAATATCTTGGGAATTCGAAGCAATAACCTTCGTTCACATTCCTCGGGGTCGAAATGACTTCGCTGATGCACTAGCAAAGTTAGCTTCATTAATCCGCTTGTCCGATTCACGATTCAGAAAGCCCCGACATATGGGAATTATGTGGGAGGAGTATCAGATGAAATACCTCCTATCAAGCAGCCTTGGTTTCAAGACATCAAGGAATATCTCCATGATGGATCCACACCCGCTGGTGCAAGCCAATCAGAGCGGAAAAGGATTCTCAGAATGGCCATGAAGTTCTATCTGAGTAGAGATGCACTTTATAAAAGGGTTGCTGGAATAGGCATGTTAAGATGCCTCGACAGTGAGCAAGCCCAAAGACTAATGGATGAAGTCTACAGTGGAGTATGTGGTCCACACATGAGCGGCCATCTGTTGGCCAAGAAGATAATCAGAACATGACATTACTGGATCTCGCTCAAAGCTGATTGCCATGGTCACGTTAAGAGATGCTTTCAATGCCAAATACATGGAAATGCCATTCACACTCCTCCAAATGAGCTGCATAACATGAGTTCACCATGGCCTTTCTCTATGTGGGGAATAGACGTAATAGGTCCAATGGAACCCAAAGCCAATAACGATCATCGATTCATCTTCACTATGATCGATTACTTCACCAAATGGGTCGAAGCAGCCTCTTTTCCCAAAGTCACAAAAGTGGTCATCATCAGTTTCATCAGAAACAATGTCGTCTATCGATATGGACAACCGGAGGTGATCTTATCAGACAATGCCAAAAACTTGAACAATCAAATGATGATGGATCTGTGCAGTAAGTTTCACATCAAGCATCTCAATTCCGTCATCTATAGGCCCAAAATGAACGGCGCTGTTAAAGCGGCCAACAAAAACATCAAGAAGATCATGAAGAAAATGTCCGCCAATCACAAAGACTGGCCTGACCTGCTGCCTCTAACTCTGTTAGCATACAGGACGTCAATGCGCACCTCTACTGGGGCTACCCCCTACTCGTTGGTCTATGGCATGGAAGCAGTCCTTCCCATAGAAGTAGAGATGGAATCTTTGCGAGTGTTGATCGATGCTCAAATAGATGAAGATCAATGGTTGCAAGATCGGTATCATCAGCTGTCTCTGATAGATGAAAAGAGAGCTACGACCATTTTCCACTAACAGTTATACCAACAAAGGATCGCCAGATCCTACAATAAGAAGGTCCGAATCCGACAATTCAAAGAAAATGACTTGGTGCTAAAGAAAATCCTGGCCAATCAGGATGAAGCCAAAGGAAAATTTTCCCCAAACTAGGAAGGTCCTTTCATTGTCAAAGAAGTGTTGACTGGGGGCGCTATCAAACTGCAAGAGATGGATGGGACTGAATTTCCACAAATCATCAATTCAGACACCGTGAAAAGGTATTACGTCTGAAGCACATGCATACCCGCATCCGGGTCCTACAAATCAAATCAGGTTCGATTTTTGACTAGAAAGCCGAAACTACGAATGACCTGATCTCCCTCAACCCGGGAGTACATAGGCACCCATTTCTGGTGCGGTCAAACCAAATAAAAGCTCAAAAACTCATCAAACCAAATTCAAAATCCAAGATAAATACTTTCCAAACCTATATACCGGCACTAGCCAGAACTACGAAATAACCTGATCTCTCTTAACCCGGGAGTACGTAGGCAGCCCCCTATGGCGCGGTTTGACCTTCAAGAAAAAATAAAAAAATAATAAAAGACCAGTTCTAAGACACCAAAGACAAATAAAAGCTAAATTCTATCAAACTACCCTGGTCAACAGGCCTATCTGAGATACTCCCTGACATCTCAACTGTCAGTCCATCAAGGAGAAGCTCATGATACATCAATAAGTGCGAGTCATGAAAGAAGTGGTAATTACTCAGTAATGAGAATACATCTCCAGTCAGGGAAGTGCATCAAAAATATATTTCTCTGATATAGAAAAACTACTTTATATACATAATGCCATGCACATGACAAAATGGATGATCTAGTCTATGTAGGAAAAATAAAGCTAGTCTATGGACCCAAGGATAAGCGGGTCAGCAATGCCAGCATGGCATCTCTCTCTGAAGATGGTGGAGAAGCCGTAAGTGCAGTCCACTCAGCCTCCATACGACTTAGAACATCCACAGTCATCTGAAAGGTGGCACTGTGGTCATCAATATAAGCACTCATCTCGGTGACCAAATGATGAGGGTAAGATCGAAGAGCAGTACTATCAATAATGTGGAAATCATAGGAAGCTATAGCCTCATCCCTCTCTGCAAAAGCTGCGTCTCGAGCAATCAAAGTCTCCTCGATCTCAACATATGCGGCATCCCTAGCCGAGCGAATCTCGTCCCGCTTCACAACTGTATTATCCAGAGCAGAGCGGAGCTCATCCCGCTCAATCAATCCAGCATCCAAAGCAGCCCTGAGACCATCCCTCTCAGCAAAAGCTAAATCTCTGCCAAACAAGGCAGCTAACATCTGTGCTCTAGACCAGTCTCGCTCAAAGGTCATCCTGAATAGTGAGTCTACTAAAGTCGGATCTGTTCCCACAGGAATGATCGGGGAATCACTAACCAGAGCAGCGGTCAAACCCATGAACATCTCATCCTCGATAGAAGAATTTGGTTCCTCCATGGGCTTCTCCTCGTCAGAGTCCACACTAGAAGATGAAGAAGCCTCTACTACCACTCCTGTCTCTACCTCCAACCATGCAGAATACTCCGGAGAACAGCCCGGATGGCTACTGGCGAAATCAGCCCTCTCCTGATGAGTCCAACACTCATATACTCTGACCAAATCAGTGGATGACATGGAAGAAGCCGACATCCTCTGATCAGCACCTCGAAATGTTGCAAACTCTGCAGCTGATCAAACTAACACATGAATGCCAAAGGATGATAGGTAGTCACTCCTCTCAAACCCGCTGGGGGAAAATAATCCAGACCAGATGCATGAATGATAAAGCTATATGGGGATGCTAGACCTGAGCATGGCAAGATCACAAATGGATGCTCAATATTCGACAGAAATGTCGACCAAGACTCTGCATCAATGCACTCCGCAGGCTGAAAAGAGAAAGCTCTGGATGTCTCATGAGTACAGAAAAAACCATTAGGCCTAAAGGATCCAATCGGTCGCATATGGGACATCAACATATATACAGCAAGACCGAGCTGCCCCTACAGAACCCCTCTAGATGGGTACTACAATATGTGGCAGATCTAAATTTCTCAGCCAATATCATCGGGATGATGGTGCTACCCTGTCTAAGGGATCTAACCACTACTACCAATCCCACATCTAGATGATCCAATCGCAACGGCATGTAGACATATGCCACAACACACATCAGCAGGATGTCAATCCTGGCCGCATGCCATGCCTCTGCTGAACAAACAAAATCTCCGACGTGGAGACCATAACTGTCAAGCTCGCCAAAGCGTTCAATCAAGAAGTCCATAGAGATCACGTGCCCCGAAACGATCCATGACTACACTCTGACGGAGACCGGATAACCTGATAAACGGCCTCCTCATATCACTAATCGCCGTCCGAGCGCACGATAACTCTAAATCCAAGCCAATAAATCTCTGGTACTCCTCCAAAGTCGGCGTCAGCTCACACCTCCCGAAGAAGAACACTTTCCTGTCGGTAATCCAGCAGGGTAGAAGGCCATCAACAAATCTGACCGGAACCCAAAAATCCGCAAGGGCCAATGAATGCCCCAACATCTGGTCCACAGTCCCCCTAACAGGAAAGGGCAGACTATCATACTAGGACCTCAATGATGCTGCCACAGTAGATGGTGGTAAATGTTCAATACGGCTGACTGCAGACGATATCATCTGTAGCACCGTACCACAAGACCATCCAGAGGTCAAGTCAAAACACAGCTGTCTGAATGCATACACATGACATAATACATGCATGATGACAGTAATATAAACATGATGCAGAAGATATGATATGGCAGGAATATCTACAAAAAGCTATCTACTACATACAACATCCTTGTATCCTGATACAAAGTGAATGGAAGAATACAGGGAAAATGGGGCACCACCACCCAACTACTACAGTGGTCTATCAAAATGATGGTACAAATGCCGAATAGCCAAAACAGTGGCTGACCAAAAAGTATAGCTCTAATAGCTATCAGAGGAAGTCGTAGACATCAGTGTCGAATCGATCAACCTGCTCTATCTCCTCTGTCGGCACAAAGCTGCTAGGATCAAGCATATCTGGGCGATATAAGGGAGGATCTGCCCCTGTATAGCTGTTGCTAAATGGACCTGAAGAGGGACCTGCTCCTGAGCTGGATGGGTCAAAAGAAGATGCCTCTGATGGATCTCGGCCAAAGTGCCTGATAAAGAAATGAGCCTGCTCCAACTCCCTGGTTAGATCTGCTATCTGGTTTGCATGAGTCAGCATCTTGAGGCAAGCTATCCAATCCGTCATCATCACGGATCCTAGCACCGTGTCTGCCATAAACTAGGTAGCCCGAGTCTGAGCTCCAATAGTACGAGAGCTCCACCATCTGCCAAATGCCTCATGGTTGTACGGACCCTCTGATAGGGTGAAGCCATCAATGCCCTCCAAAGGGATGTCTGTCAAAGGCACAGTCAATGGCCAATGATGCCAAGCTGGAGGAACAATGGGAATACAGATCTTTCCCGTAATGCTCCTAATAGCACCCTATCCAAGATAGAGCTCCCAGCCTCTATCCGTCAACAACGGTACCCTGCGGGTCGATAAGTCAAACTCCCGGCCAGTAGGGACTCCTCCTTCGAATCTGACGGTCAAGTGCTCGGATGTGTACGGCGTCTAGGTGATCAAATCCACCGTCAAAAGCTCCAACTGTAGATGAGTATGAGTGAATCCCTCAGCAACAGGAACCTCTGTCAAAGTGGAGTGTTGCCATCTCCGTCCTCTAGGATAGGTCTCAAGAACTAAATTAGTAGTGGGTCGTAGGCAAGGAAGCCTCCAAAGCTGACCATGCAAATACCAAAAGTCCTCAGTGACCAAGACTGACAAAAATGCTAAAATCAAAAAGGTACAAAAAGATGTACTCACTAGCAGGAATGGGTAATAACCAAGCCTCCGTCGTACCCTTCGAAAGCATGTGCATGCCCTGGAGAAAATAGGTAAAGGTATAGGAGCCCCAATCATAGTCACTGAGACGCTCTACCTGTCGAGTGGCCCTGATCAAAGCGAAGGACACAGTAGATGAGTTGTCCACCACGAAACAACCCCTGATGATCGACAAAAATAATCGCCTCAGAATGCAATCTCTAGCCGTCTGTTCATCAGGTGGAGGCAACTACAAAGTCCCATCATGGGCATCTATACTCAAGGGACCAGATCGGACTTCCTGACCCTTGAATGCCATCATCGGGACTCCCAGCAGGGACCGAACAATAGCAGGCAAAATGTCAGTCATGACAGGGACTGACTCGCCCTCAAACTCAATACCGATGATAAATCTCCAGTCCATAGGAGTCATCATCACCTCGCAATCCAGCAAATGAAGGGATTAAGTCTGGTGGAACCAGTGCTCAGACAAAGCCCTCATATACCCCCAGGGTCAACGGCGGGGAAGGATCAAGAAAAAGGCCTAAAAACCCCAGCCATCTATAATATCCCTGTAGTCCTTGTGCAGAGTCTGATACCGGGAATGCACGCCAAACCAGTTCCCTCGAGGCTGCATAAAGCCGGGAACCTGCATCAAAAATTAACACATATTAAAAACCTGTGCCCCGAGAATGGTAAAAAGGGAAGAAAATAATCCAGATAGAAGAAAAACTTCAAGTCACCTCGTTGGCGTGAAGATATCTCGAAGGATGGCGACTCAAGTCGCCCAGCAACTCCTGCGTCTGCACGATAATGCCAGGGACCTCCGCACGTGGAGCCTGAGCTGGAATAGGAGCAACAAAAGGAGCCTCCTCGTCGTCAATATCTAGTGGCTGCTCATCCTGTGCTGGACGAATAACCGACTCTACTAATCTACGAGGCGTACGAGCTGGACGAGGCTGAGGAACATCAGACGCCATCCTACGTCTAACACCCGAGGAGACCCTACTGGAACTGTCGGGTCTATCACGATTCATCTACGACAACAAGTCTCCAAATCACCTCAGAAAGGGTACGGTAAGCCTAAAACCTGTGGCTTATCATTTTCAATCAGTCCAACATATATCTCTAAGTCTTAATACATGCATGGGTCAGTAAAAAATACCCAATAAAGTTAAAACTGCATGTTTTCAAAACCTAGAAACTCAAAACCTTCATGGGTCAGTAAAAAAATTCCCCACAGAGTCAAAAATGCATATTTTTTCAAAGCCTAAGATTTTAGAAAAATTTCGCCAGAGTCTCCTTTATAAAAGGGACTATCCACATGCACACAGGCATGTCTAGATGGCCATTCAGTAGCACACCTACCCAAAAATAGAAATAGTTCATATTTACTAAAAAAAATCAAAAATCAAACTCACATGGTAGCCAAATTACCATGGACATTTTTAGTTAAAAATCCAGGCACACTAGGCCTCAAAAAGGATGACTAAACTGATCAAAAAGTATAAAAATTAATTGTCTTAGAACCTGAATTTGCTTACATACAAACGTGCATTACAGTAAGATATGCATACATATGTATTCAGAAAAAATTTTACAGGTCATATAGGCATACATTTTTCATACATTGCGTCTAAAAGCACCCTAGGCGGTTCGCATGCTTTAAACGGTCAAAAATTGCAAAAAAAGCATGTAAAACGTTACCTGCGCTGAACGCGTAGGAACTGACGGATTCAAAAATAGCTGCCCAAGCTTCGTAGATCTGAAAAAGAAGATCGAAATCCTTTCGAAACTCAAAACAGGAAACTTGCAAAATGAAAATACCGCAGCATATAAAATAGACCAGGTAGCCGCACCTCCACCTGGGGCTGCCGTACCTCCACCTGCGGAAGCCCAGGTGGGTCCCACTTCCCCTGGGTCCGGTTCGGTTAGAGTCGAAATGGAGTTCAAACGGGCGGCAAAGTCAAATTTGAAGAGAAATCGCTACGCGATTGAGCGATTTGGCCAGAAATCCTGCGTTTAAGCAGCGTAACCCTGAAGGAAAGGGAAATCCACGAAGACCCTTGGTATTCATCCCGGAGCCTTGTTCGGGGATCAACAAATCAAACTACCGAAAAACTGCGCAAGAATTGGGCAAAACTGTTGAAAACTGTCATTTTTTGAAGTTCGGGTACTGACCGAAGCAGTTTCAGCCATTGGCTCAGCCCCAGCAAAGTTCGGGTACTAACCGAAGCATTTTTAGCCGTTGGCTCAGCCCTAGTGAAGTTCGGGTACTGACCAAAGAAGTTTCAGCCGTTGGCTCAGCCCCAGCGAAATTCGGGTATTGACCGAAGTAATTTCAGCCGTTGACTCAACCTCAGCGAAGTTCGAGTACTAACTGAAGCAATTTCGGCCATTGGCTCAGTCCCAACAAAGTTTGGGTACTGACCAAAGCAGTTTCAGTCGTTGGCTCAGCCCCAGCGAAGTTCGAGTACTGACCGAAGCAGTTTCAGCCATTGGCTCAGCCCCAGCGAAGTTCGAGTACTGACCGAAGTAGTTTTAGCCGTTGGCTTAGCCCCAGCGAAGTTCGGGTACTGATCAAAGCAGTTTCAGCTGTTGGGTTAGCCCCAGTGAAGTTCAAGTACTGACCAAAGCAGTTTCAGCCGTTGGCTCAGCCCCCGCGAAGTTCAGGTACGGACCGAAGCAGTTTTAGCCATTTACTCAGCCCCAGTGAAGTTCGGGTATAGATCGAAATATAGTCCAACCATTGGCTCAACCCCAATGACGTTTCAACTGTCGGCTCAACCCCAGCCAAGCAACAGAAGGGATCCGGTGATGGAAGCAATTATAATAATCCATCACAAAGGATGGAATCTGTTATACACATCTTCAAAGGGATCATTAAGGTAGTATCTATCAGATCAACCTCAATCAGAATCTACAAAGCTATCGCGGAGAACGTCATCCCCAGCAGATCCAGACGTGGACAATCTATGGTATCTCATCTTCGACAATCTCATCCCCATCAAAATCAAATAGGTTATCGTGAATGATGTCATCCCCAGCAAGAAGTGACAAAAATTAGTTCGTGATAACTTCCCAACAACATCAATGGCTGCACATGACAACGTTATCCCCAGCAGAGTGATAAAGTAGGCAGCTAACAGAAGCCCCATTCCACTCAAAGACACCTAGCCTTCGAAGCAGCTCTGGCACTTTTTATTTCCAGTGTCTACTAATCTTTATCCTATCCATTCCATTACATTTCATGGACATGATAAAGAGGGGAATCTGTGGACACTCGAAATTTTTCTTGCCCCAATACTAACACTGTAGGAGGGAAAAACTGTCAATCAACTCAAGTTAGATCACCAATCCCCGTTTTTTAATTCAAATCAGGCCGCTAATGTCGGTCCTTTAACTCAAAATTGGCCACCAATGTTGGTCCTTAAACCTAAATCTGATCCCCAATATTGGTAACCTAAATCCTATCCTCAATATCGGTACTCTAGCCAAATCCGATCACTAATGTCGGTAGTCAATCCAGCTCCGATCTCCAATCGGACCGTCTATCCAGCTCCGATCTCTAATCGGACCGTTAATCCAGCTCTGATCTCCAATTGGACAGTCTATCCATCTCCGATCACTAATATCGGAAGTCAATCCAGCTTCGATCTCTAATCGGACAGTCTAACCAGCTCCGATCTCTAATTGGGCAGTCAATCCAGCTCCAATCTCCAATCGGACTGTCAATCCATCTCCAATCTCCAATCGGACAGTCTACCCAGCTCCGATCTCCAATTGGACCGTCAATCCAGCTCCGTTCTCCAATCAGATCGTTAATCCAGCTTTGATCTCCAATCAGATAGTATATCCATCTCCGATCTCCAATCGAACCATTAATCCAGCTCTGATCTCCAATCGGACCGTCAATCCAGCTCTGATATCCAATCGGACCGTCTATCCATCTCTGATCTCCAATAGGACCATCAATCTAGCTTTGATCTCCAATAAGACCATCATTCCATCTCCGATCTCCAATCAAACAGTCAATCCAACTCCGATCTCCAATCGGACTGTCTATCCAGCTCCGATTTTTGATCGGACTGTCAGTTAAACCCCGATCTCAATATTGGGCCTTCAAGTTAGCTCTGGCATCAACCCAGAAGGTACAGTTCAACCTTAACATCAACCTAGGATGTGTTAAGTCATCCCTGGTCTCAGCCCAAGAAGTACAGATCAGCCTCGGCGTCAAGCCAGGAAGTGCAGTTCAGCCCCAGAGACAAGCCTGGGAAGCCAGTTCCATCAAAGGCTGTGCCGACACCACAGGCAACCCCGGGAGGGGAAAATGATCATTTTATCCAACTCTCAATAGATTCGGTCAAACTCATGCCGAATTAATTCCATCAAAGTCAGAACGAACCACAACAACGATCTCGAGTGCCAATAGCGCAAAATAGCTCAACGGACAAACTGCGGGGAATCAAAGACCTGGTTATGAACCCATCTTCTTGGACCCAAAAAATGTTTTATCCCATGTCATTGGGACACTCTCGGTGAGGGCTTTTCGAAAAGGTATCGCACGCCTCAAACGGACGCTCCGATCAAAAGTTTAAAAGTTCCGACTTCGACTATGCGTTATCCAGAGTGCACGTACTTCGAGACGATAGAACCCGGCACCACGGGCCCCACCTGGGGAGTCGCACCTCTACTTGCGGCAGACGCAGGTAGAGCTAAGGCTCCCTGGCCTATAAATAAACCCCTTTATTTTTAAGTTTCGAAACGTAGCGAAGCTCTACTCGTCTGATTTTCTGACTTTTACTCCTCTTCTAAACCCAAATATTTTAACTCCAACACGTAGATATACCCATATACTACCATATATCAAAAAATAACCGGTAGATTTGGACGTATAGAGCCTACGATTTGGCAAAAAGCCCGTATTACAGTCCATTGTAAGTATTTTTACGATCAGAAAGTCAATACTACTACTTTGCACTGTTTTCCACTTGCACACGAATTTTCATCTTCTAAATATGCCCAGAACTTAGTTCCGTGGCTGTTTTTGTTAAAATTTGGTATATTTCTGTACATAAACGTAAATGTTTGCATTTCTACAACTCGGATTGATGATTCGTCAGCTTCAGCAGCTTCAATGCACTAGCACACACATTTTTGGTAACTCCGCCGGATTGGGTTGATTTCCTTGTCCGGGTTGGCCCTTTTTGTGCTTAGTTAACTGTAAATGGACTAAAATTTCAATTTGGTCAAGCCCAGATGTCAAATCCGTGGTAGTTTATCGCTTTTATATATATCTACGCATATGTAAGCGACTTTCACTATCACTGGTATTCCTATCAGTCCTGGTTGACTACATTTTTGTCAATATATATATATATATATATATTTATATATTTTCAGTCCGGCCTAGATTACTTCGTGGCCATTTTACTGCTTTTGCACACTTCACCATATTGGGTGCTCTCCCCAGTCACTGGTCGCCTACTTTTCTGTCAATTTTAATTCCAGTACGGGCACTGGCTTAAAAATCCATCGCCCTTATTATTGTTTATATATATATATATTTCATTTCTGTCACAGCCTGGATTATTTCGTGGCTATTTATAATTTTTTTTATAAATATATATATATATATATATATATATATATATATATATATATATATATATTTTAATTCCAGTCTGGGCTTGCGAGTGAAAATCCATTGCCCTTTTTTACAGTTATATATATATATATTGCTTTACTCCATCTATTCAACTGCTGCCTGTAATATTCATTTTTATGAATCTGCACTAACATATCTGCAGGCGGACTAGATTTATCCAAATCCCGCCAATTCTAGCTTCAACGGTCCAAACAGGTCCCGACAGAACCTGAAATCTATAATGGCTGAGATTTCTTTAAATCTACTTATTTTTATATAGTTTTAGCTTTAAAAACAAACTCGTGTCCCTTAGATCGCTATCTAGTGGGAACGAGACGCTTTATCCACTCGCAGCCAAGATTTATTGATGAATCCTTGGTTCCATTGCGACGTGATGATGTATAGATATCCATTTCTATGCAAATTTGAACTGTGTAGGTTTATGGGCTACTCATATATGAGCCTAGGAATCGTGGGATTCACGATCAAATCGATCGAGATCTGATTCCCATGATGGACAAACTCTAATTTACAGATGTACCCTGCCAGTTTTTTCTGTAAAATATACATACACAGACCTTAAAATGGTTATCCGGATTTAAGGTCTCATCATAATGAAATGTCAATTATCGTGTCAGCGTCCCTCCGATGGTTTTCATACCCATGAGGAGACCGATACTTGTCTATTTCTGTGGTCGAGGATGCTTCGCAGCCCGACAAATCACCATTCATATGCAGTCTTAAGGCTATAAAGATAAAAAAAAATTAAAAGTAGCGATACGCTTTAATTCCTATGGCAGCGTAAGAGTTTGATAAACTATCTTTCAAAACATCATTTTCAATCAAAAGAAAAGCTTTTGTAAATCAAATGAAATGCTTTTGAAAATCAAATCAAATACTGATTTTCAAATCAAATCAAACCATTCGTATATAGGCTCAACGAAGTTTGTCAAAGCTTTCAATCAATCAAATCAATAGGCCCAATTTTCAAACAGCATTCACAATTTTAAGGGAAATATTGAAAAGATGTGGTACCTTGTTTACACGGAAGTCGGGTGCCTAACACCTTCCCCACACTTAACCAAGCCCCCGAACTCAAAACTCCGATTTCAAAGATCAAGTTTCGACAGTGTCCAGTAATTGGGCCTCTTTTCAAATCAAACTCGGTTGAGTTGGTTCAACCATTTTTCAATCTTTTAACTGGCGACTCTAAACGTTCAAATCGTCGACATAAACACATGTTGGCTACAGAATAAGTACTTGAGGGGATCAGCCTCACGTACGCCATGTATATCCATAACATTCAACTCTGCTGTTTGTATCTTATAATAGATACCTGGGGTACTCCCCTATATATAAGGGGTGTTCTTTTCAGTCTAAGAATCCATACCATCAATTGGTCTAGATAGCTTTTATAAAACTTCATACAATTGTCTGACCGGACAAGGGTTCAGACTCTATCTGACGCAGTTCAAGAATTATAGAACTTTTAAATAAGGTTCAAGTCCAAGACTGTATGAACTCAAGTGCACTAAGTGCGAATATCAATAAAATCGATGTGGAATAATTATAATGTAATTAAACCACCTAATAGTATGCTTGGAAATAAAGTTCAAGCTTTAAATAATTAACTGTCAATACGGTAATAACCTGCTCAATACAATATGAGAAGGATAGGAACATGCACAATAAAGAGTGTAAGAGAACTTGTATTCAAATCAAGTGAAGTTAAGAAACTCGCTTAAACGATTCATTGAATAAGGTAGTGCAAGAATTTAGAATACTTGCATTCAATATAACAATTAAATAAAGTTAGGAAACTTGCCTGTTTGCTCAGCTACAAATAAGTTTATCTTTAATTAACTTGTGTCGAAACGACCTAACATTAATAAGTCGGCCTTTCAATTAGCATTATAAACTAATATAAGTCTATACTTATAATAATGCACTTATCGTATAAGCCTATCACATAAAATCATGTTCAATATCAAGCATACCATTTATAGCATCATAATATGCTAACTGTTAAAATCAGATTTAAGCAAATTGTTCGGGCCTAAAAGTGTCCCGGCGTAACTCTAGCATGCAACTACTAACATTAAACCAATACACATGCTTATTAGGTTATAATTTCTTATTCGAAACTAGCATGATCTTTCTATATTTAATTCGAAGTCATGTTTTCATGCCGTTAATTCACATACTTTAACTAATACATGTTCATGCTTCAAGATCGGTTACTAAGGTCATGTTATCACCTAACAAGGCTAAACAATACATAACATGCATGCTCATGAGTATACTATACATGTATACTTTAATCCACCTATTTCATGCCTTAGAAATTAATTTCCTATGAATACGTGCATATATGATATTCATGTAAGATGTTCATGTCAACATGTCTATAGGCATAATGAAATCCTAATATGTATGCTTGCATGCTCACAACATAACCCACATGGTAATTGATGTTATTAGCTTTCAAATCTTAAGTTTCTTTGAAAAGTATACTAAGTTCACAAAGGTCGTTTAGTGTAAACAAAGTGTTTCGTAACCATGTCTCACATGTATGAAAACACACTACTAAGCCATATAAACGCTTTCACATGGTCAGAATCTAAAAGACATTAACCTTGGTCAAGTTTGCTTTAAAAGTTCTTAACTGTCTTACTTTTGAAATTGTCTTAACTTTCAATCTAGTATGCTAGTGTACGATTAACACTTTAAACATTCATTACATGTCAATATAGACCATACGGTCATGCTTGCCAAAATCAGAATATACAAAATGCGTATATGCTCATAACAAGTTCACTTTAGCAAACTCTAAGTTCACTTATAAACTTCAAGGCTTTTCATTAATAATGTGTATTAATATCGTTATACATATTCATACTACATGCATGTACTCATACATACATATTAACCATGTCTACATGCTTGCCAAATAAGATATCATATGGTTGCATACAATAGTTCTACAATAGAAATTAAAAACAGAATCTGCATAGGGGCGTGGCCGCGCCCCATTTGTACTAAGGAGACGCGCGGCCGCGCGTCTCCGGTTCCAAACCAGGAACAGCTGCTGCTCGACAGAAACTTAGCCCAACTCAGATATTTCATATGAAAATCACTTCTAAACGTGATACATTGCAATTCTAAGCTAACATATCAACTTATATAATGCATAGCATGCATTATCTACTCAAATGATCATCCAATTTAGCATAATCAAGAATTAGAAATTTTGCAGAAAATGAAGAACATAATTATACCTCTGTAATTGGTTTGCTTGAATTAACAAATCTCCCTCACTGATATCTCATAATAACTCACTCTCTATAACTTTCCTAGCAATATAATTCTCAGCAATGAATGATGGAGAAGAGATGTCATATATATAGGCAATTTGTATATCCAGACAATGTGATACCCTTCCAATTTAAACCAATGGAATGAAGAATTGCTTGTTGGCTAATAAAGAGTTGTTTATTGCTAGGTGAAATCCATCATGAAGACCACATCCCTTATAATTATTAGCTAAGATTTGTGAATTTGAGAAGAAGTAGAGTAGACTAGCATTTTCACGTGGGAAGAAATGGAACTCTCAAACAACCTCAACAACTTGTATTTGTATATCATATATGTCCCATACTTGGTTACATAATAAATACACTAGGTAATATAATATATATATACACATAGTATATTGTAATGTTACTTATAATGAGCAAATGTTGATATAATATATCAAGTAGTATACATACATATAATCCATGCATATTTTCTATTAACACTAAAGATAATTCAATCATGTATTGTCTATTTTTCCGTTACCATAACTGTTATTATTATAATTATAAATCATTATCAAATAACAATAGTTTATTGATATTAATATAAAGTGATAGGGTATCATATTAATGTCTATTCATACATAACATGTAACTCACATAATGTCATTAATCATACTATATAGTCTACATAGATAATATGTAGACGTATTAAAGTGTCACCTTGTACTATATATAATATATAGTTAACTACCATATATTACAAGCTTTACTTATCACATGCTTGTATAAAACAATTAATCAAGTAAACATAATTACATATTATATTCATTACTTCTTTGTTCACCAATATATTATTTCCAACAATAATAATTTCATACATTATCGATTAATTACTCAATATTGAAATTAATCACTATGTTCAATTCATGCCACTATATTCAAATGAGTCGAATATTTAATTATTAATAACCTGATCAATTCTCTGATATTAAATCCTTAAGGTTAGTCCACTAAATTAAATAACTCCTTAGTGACTTCCTTTAATCATTTCACAAATTCTCACCACCATATAAGGTTTAAATAAACTCTCAAACTAACTCGTTAAAATTAAATCACATATTTAATAAATAAGGAGTTCAAAATTCATGGTCGTTACATCCCTCCCCACTTATAAAAATTCCGTCCTCGGAATTGTAAAAATAAGGTTACTCAAATAAAAACGGATAATTCGCTCTCATTTTCTCTTCTAGCTCCCATGTAGCCTCCTCGACTACATGATTTCTCCAAAGAATCTTAACGGAATGAATGATCTTATTCCTCAGCTTCTGTTCCTTCCTATCTAGTATCTGGACAGGAACCTTTTCGTATGATAAGTATTTCTCAACTTGGATCGGCTCATACGAGATAACGTGCTTGTAGTCTAGTTTATACGGCCGCAACATTGACACATGAAACACGTTGTGAATGTGCTCAAGTTCAATAGGTAACGCCACCTCGTACGCCACTTCACCGACTCGCCTCAGAATCTCGAACGGTCCTATGAACCTAGGGCTCAACTTGCCCTTCTTCCCAAAATGAATCTTCCCCTTCTAGGGAGATACTTTCAGAAAAGCATAGCTTCCTAATTCAAATTCTTTCTTCTTGCGATGAAAATCCGCATACTTCTTCTGGCGATCTTGAGCCGCTACCAGCCGTGCTCTTATCACCTTGATAATTTCTACGGTCTGCTGTACCAATTCTGGTCCCAGCAGTCGACGTTCTTCTACTTCGTCCCAACACAATGGTGTTCGACACTTTCTCCCATACAGTGCCTCATACGGTGGCATTTCGATACTAGCGTGATAAATATTATTGTACGCGAACTCTACTAATGGAAGGTGATCCTCCCAGCTACCCTTGAAGTCCATTACACAAGCTCGGAGCATGTCTTCAAGTGTTTGGATCGTTCTCTTGCTTTGCTCATCGGTCTGCGGATGATACGCTGTACTCATTCGTAACTGTGTCCCCAATCTCTCTTGAAGACTCTTCCAAAAATTCGACGTGAATCGCGGATCTTTATCTGATACAATAGATACCGGCACCCCATGTCTCGAGATAATTTCCTTAACATACAATCTGGCTAACTGATCCAAACTATACTTAATCTTAATTGGCAAAAAGTGAGCTGACTTCGTAAGACGATCTACAATTACCCATATAGCGTCGTGCCCTTTCTGCATTGCCGGAAGTCCTACCACAAAGTCCATCGTGATGTGCTCCCATTTCCATTCAGGAATCTCTAATAGTTGTAGTAACCCGCTTGGTAGTTGGTGCTCTTCCTTGACTCTCTGACAAGTTAAACACCTACTTACGCATTCTGCAACCTCCCTCTTCATGTTTGGCCACCAAAAGTGATGACGCAAGTCTTGGTACATCTTCGTGCTTCCTGGGTGTATCAAGTATCTCGTACTGTGTGCTTCTTGCAAAATCTCTTCTCTCAGTTCTGGTACTAACGGTACCCAAATTCGTCCTTCAAACCTTAGCAATCCAGTGCTATCAATCTTGAATTTCAAATCATCACCTTCAACAATCCGCTTCTTGATAATATCACAATCGTCGTCCTTCTCTTGTGCCTCCTTAACCTTATCTAATAAAGTCAGGCTTGCTGTCACTGTAAATAATTTCTCGTTGGTCTCCATCGGATACTTAACTTCCAAATCTAGTCGTTCAAAATCTTTCACTAACTCTTCTTGAATGGTTAACTTCAATAACTTCTCTCCGCCTTTTCTGCTCAAGGCATCTGCCACTACATTTGCTTTGCCTGGATGGTACAGAATCTCACAATCATAATCTTTGATCAATTCTAGCCATCGGCGCTGCCTCATGTTTAATTCTTTCTGCGTGAAGATATACTTCAGACTCTTGTGGTCCGTATATATCTCACACTTCTCACCATACAAATAATGCCTCCAAATCTTCAAGGCAAAAACTACTGCTGCTAATTCCAGGTCATGAGTCGGATAACCCTTCTCATAATCTTTCAGCTGACGTGAAGCGTACGCAATGACCCTGCCTTGTTGCATTAGTACACAGCCAAGACCCTTGTGTGATGCATCGCTATACACTACAAACCCTCCCGGGTTATCCGGTAAAGCTAACACAGGTGCTTGACTAAGCCTCTTTTTCAATTCTAGAAAACTCTCTTCACATTTCTCTGTCCAAACGAACTTAACTGGCTTTCTAGTAAGATTGGTCAACGGCGATGCTAATTTCAAAAAGTCCTGGATGAATCTGCGATAGTATCCCGCTAATCCTAAGAAACTCCTGATTTCTATTGGCGTCTTCGGCTACTCCCAATTGATAACCGCTTGTACTTTTGCTAGATCCACCGAAACACCATTCTTGTCGATAACGTGCCCCAAAAACTGCACTCTCTGCAACCAAAATTCACACTTGGAGAATTTTGCATACAGCTTCTCTCTCCTTAATGTCTCCAACACTATTCGAAGATGCTCGACATGCTCTTCCTCCGTCTTCGAATACACCAGAATATCATCGATGAATACGACAACGAACTTATCCAAATACTGTTTGAACACTCTGTTCATCAAGTCCATAAATGCTGCCGGCGCGTTCGTCAATCTGAATGACATTACCAGAAACTCAAAGTGTCCATACCGAGTTCTGAATACCGTCTCTGGAATATCCTCCGGCCTCACCTTCAGTTGATGATAACCGGTCCTCAAGTCAATCTTTGAAAAGTACTTCACCCCCTTCAACTGATCAAACAAATCGTCGATCCTAGGCAATGGGTACTTGTTCTTAATGGTGACCTTGTTCAACTCTCGGTAGTCGATACAAAGTCTGAGCGATCCATCTTTCTTCTTCACGAATAAGACTGGTGCTCCCCACAGTGATACGCTCGGTCGAATGTATCCCTTATCCAATAACTCTTGCAATTGAGCCATCAGTTCTTTCATCTCTACCGGTGCCATACGATACGGCGCTTTTTATATCGGTGCTGTCCCTGGTGCCAAATCAATGACAAACTTAATTTCTCTATCCGGTGGTAATCCCGAAATCTAGTCTGGGAAGACATCAATGAAATCCCTTACAATAGGTATCTGACCTAGTTCACCCTCAACTCGTCGAGTATCAACTACGTGAGCCAAATAACCTATACAACCCTTCCTAAAAAATCTCTGCGCTTGCACCATCGTCAGACAATGAGATTGTCTCAGCGATTTACTACCATGAAATACTACCTTTGACTTATTCGGAGTCTTAAGGTGTAGGCACTTCTTTTTACAGTCGATAACTGCTCCGTGATTCGATAACCAATCCATTCCAAGGATTACATCAAACTCCCCCAAACGAATCGGTATCAAATCCACGTTGAGCTTAAATCCTCGCAATTCAGTATAACAGTTCCTATGAATGTATTCTACGGGGATAATTTCCTTGTTTGCTACTTCTACGTTCATAGGGTGTTCTAATCTTTCACAGGGTAAGTCTAACTGTTTAGCAAATTCTTAGAAAATAAAAGAGCAGGTAGCACCCGAATCAAATAACACATAAGCATCAATATCATTGATCAGGACGATACCTGACACCACGTCTTTAGACTCCATCGCATCTAGAACGATCATGTTGAACGTGCATGCCGTTGGTCTGTTGGCTTGACTGGCTGGCCCTCCGATGCTCAGTTCATTGTTGTTGTTGTTATTGCGATTACCGCTAGCTGCATTGCTTTTTCTCTTCGAGCAGTCCTTAATTTAATGGTCTAGGGCTCCACACGAGAAACACCCTCCTTTCTGCTTATTCGGACACTGAGGAGCCATGTGCCCCGGTTGTCCACAACGGTAACAAACACTCTTTCCCTTCATGCACTCCCCCGAGTGATTCCTCCCACAGTTGTTGCACTTTACACTTTTCTTGGCCTCTCCCCCGGACTTGTTACCTCCAGAAGATTGGCTCTTCGTCCATTTACGCTTGTTGGAGTTGCTGCCTCCTCTACTTCCCCCTTTCGGTCCTTCATGTCCGGTCTTCTAATCTTGTTTAAATCGAGCAATGGCTTCATTGCCTCCTTCGGCAATGATAACTGTTTCCAGTAGATCAGAGTAAGTCTTAAGCTTCAATACCGCGACTGCTTTCTGCACCCATGGTTTCAGTCCTAATTCGAACCTCCTTGCCTTCCTGGCTTCTGTGTCAACCTGATGTGAAGCGAATCGGGCCAACTCGTTAAATCTTGTCGCGTACTCTGCGACAGACATACTACCTTGTTTTAGTTCTAGAAACTTAACTTTTATATCCTGTTGCGTATTCTCCGAGAAGTAATTCTCGAGAAATAGCTCCTTAAATTTATCCCAAGGAATAACTCCTTCGCCTGCTCGTCCCTTATTGGCTTTCCACCAATAGTTAGCTTCGCCCTTCATCATGAAAGTGGAAAAACTCGTCTTCTGTACTTCGGCCACTCGTGCGACTTCAAACACTTTCTCCATCTCTTCTATCCAGGTTTGGGCTTCGATTGGGTCCAAGGTTCCCCGGAACTCCGGTGGTCCTACCAATTTAAAGTCCTTAAAGCTCGCCAAGTGATGTCCTGGCAGCCCTGCTGCTGGCTGGGGTCTGTTCTGCATTGCCTCAGTTAACAAGTTAATGAAGTTCTGCATAGGGTCGACATTTTCCCCTCCGCCATTATTAACGGATCCTTCCTCCTTCTGGTTCCGCGGTAGTCTCCTAGGCGGCATGATCCTGAGGAAAGGAAGAAAACATTAGGCTTTACGTTATATGCTATTAATGTTAGCATTAAGAAGTTTAAGACGTCTATCAATCATATGTGATTCAAATAAACAACTTCAGTATCACAATAAAACCCGATTGATCTCCTCAACCCATCACTTACATACTCTACTTGAGTTTCTACTAAGGTTATAACCTAGGTTTTGCATTCCTAACGTTTCTAACCTAAAGCTTTGATACCAACCTGTGACACCCCCGAATTTGGGTCCTCTGACCCCGGTCTGGTCGTCACGAAACAATACTAAACATCCACCTCTAAATAACATACGAAAACTAAAGTGCGGAATATAATAAACGTACGTCGTTCATGCAAAAGGTGTTACTAGTCCCAAGATTCAATAACCTTAAATACAAACATACAAACATACCCTAGAATAGACATTAGGGTTCATATTACATAACAATAATTAATTAAACATAAAGATAAAGTCTGCTCCTTGCAAACTAATCCTACATCTTCCCTTTACCCTTGTCCTTCCTTGAAGTCTCGGGCTTAACTGCAATATAAGTCATGATATAGCAAGAGTGAGCAACAAGTTTACTCAGCAAGTTTAAATACAACAATAAAGGATATATCATGATGATGAATTCAACAATATGAATATCGGAAGCAGAATAATAATTGCTTTTAGAATAACTGATAGTCAAGTAGACTTTTGAACTATAAAACTCCAATGGAACCAATAGCTGATTGACCCTTTGGTTACTGGCTACAGAATAAGTACTTGACGGGATCAGCCTTGCGAACGCCATGTATATGCAAAACATTCAACTCTGCTGTTTGTATCTTATAATAGATACCTGGGGTACTCCCTTATATATAAGGGGTGTTCTTTTCAGTCTAAGAATCCATACCATCAATTGGACTAGATAGCTTTTATAAAACTTCATACAATTGTCTGACCGAACAAGGGTTCAGACTCTATCTGACGCAGTTCAAGAATTATAGAACTTTTAAATAAGGTACAAGTCCAAGACTGTACGAACTCAAGTGCACCAAGTGCGAATATCAATAAAATCGATGTGGAATAATTGTAAAGTAATTAAACCACCTAATAGCATGCTTGAAAATAAAGTTCAAGCTTTAAATAATTAACTGTCAATACGGTAATAACCTACTCAATACAATATAAGAAGGATAGGAACTTGCACAATAAAGAGTGTAAGAGAACTTGTATTCAAATCAAGTGAAGTTAAGAAACTCGCTTACACGATTCATTGAATAAGGTAGTGCAAGAATTTAGAATACTTGCATTCAATATAACAATTAAATGAAGTTAGGAAACTTGCCTGTTTGCTCAGCTACAAATAAGTTTTAGCTTTAATTAACTTGTGTCGAAACGAGCTAACATTAATAAGTCGGCCTCTCAATTAGCATTATAAAGTAATATAGGTCTATACTTATAATAATCCACTTATCGTATAAGTCTATCACATAAAATCACGTTCAATATCAAACATACCATTTATAGCATCATAATATGCTAACTGTTAAAATTAGATTTAAGCAAATTGTTCGGGCCTGAAAGTGTCCCGGCGTAACTCTAGTATGCAACTACTAACATTAAACCAATACACATGCTTATCAGGTTATAATTTCTTATTCGAAACTAGCATGCTCTTTCTATATTCAATTCGAAGTCATGTTTTCATGCCGTTAATTCACATACTTTAACTAATACATGTTCATGCTTCAAAATCGGTTACTAAGGTCATGTTATCATCTAATAAGGCTAAACAATACATAACATGCATGCTCAAGCGTATACTATACATGTATACTTTAATTCACCTATTTCATGCCTTAGAAATTAATTTCCTATGAATACGTGCATATGTGATATTCATGTAGGATGTTCATGTCAACATGTCTATAGGCATAATGAAATCCTAATATGTATGCTTGCATGCTCACAACATAACCCACATGGTAATTGATGTTATTAGATTTCAAATCTTAAGTTTCTTTGAAAAGAATACTAAGTCCACAAAGGTCGTTTAGTGTAAACAAAGTGTTTCGTAACCATGTCTCACATGTACGAAAACACACTACTAAGCCATATAAATGCTTTCACATGGTCAGAATCTAAAAGGCATTAACCTTGGTCAAGTTTGCTTCAAAAGTTCTTAACTGTCTTACTTTTGAAATTGTCTTAACTTTCAATCTAGTATGCTAGTGTACAATTAACACTTTAAACATTCATTACATGTCAATATAGACCATACGGTCATGCTTGCCAAAATCAGAATATACAAAATACGTATATGCTCATAACAAGTTCACTTTAGCAAACTCTAAGTTCACTTATAAACTTCAAGGCTTTTCATTAATAATGTGTATTAATATCGTTATACATGTTCATACTACATGCATGTACTCATACATACATATTAACCATGTCTACATGCTTGCCAAATAAGATATCATATGGTTGCATACAATAGTTCTACAACAGAAATTAAAAACATAATCTGCAGAGGGGCGCGGCCGCGCCCCATTTGTACTAAGGAGGCACGCGGCCGCGCGGCTCCGGTTCCAAACCAGGAACGGCTGCTGCTCGCCAGAAACTTAGCCCAACTTAGATATTTCATACGAAAATCACTTCTAAACATGATACATTGCAATTATAAGCTAACATATCAACTTATATAATGCATAGCATGCATTATCTACTCAAATGATCATCCAATTTAGCATAATCAAGAATTAGAAATTTTACAGAAAATGAAGAACATGATTATACCTCTGTAATTGGTTTGCTTGAATTAACAAATCTCCCTCACTGATATCTCACAATAACTCACTCTCTATAACTTCACTAGCAATATAATTCTCAGCAATGAATGAAGGAGAAGAGATGTCATATATATAGGCAATTTGTATATCCAGACAATGTGATTGCCTTCCAATTTAATCCAATGGAATGAAGAATTGCTTGTTGGCTAATAAAGAGTTGTTGATTGCTAGGTGAAATCCATCATGAAGGCCACATCCCTTATAATTATTAGCTAAGATTTGTGAATTTGAGAAGAAGTAGAGTAGACTAGCATTTTCACGTGGGAAGAAATGGAACTCTCAAACAACCTCAACAACTTGTATTTGTATATCATATATGTCCCATACTTGGTTACATAATAAATACACTAGATAATATAATATACATATATACACATAGTATATTATAATGTTACTTCTAATGAGCAAATGTTGATATAATATATCAAGTAGTATACATACATATAATCCATGTACATTTTCTATTAACACTAAAGATAATTCAATCATATATTGTCTATTTTTCCATTACCATAACTATTATTATTATAATTATAAATCATTATCAAATAACAATAGTTTATTGATATTAATATAAAGTGATAGGGTATCATATTAATGTCTATTCATACATAACATGTAACTCACATAATGTCATTAATCATACTATATAGTCTACATAGATAATATGTAGACGTATTAAAGTGTCACCTTGTACTATATATAATATATAGTTAACTACCATATATTACAAAGTTTACTTATCACATGCTTGTATAAAACAATTAATCAAGTAAACATAATTACATATTATATTCATTACTTCTTTGTTCATCAATATATTATTTCCAACAATAATAATTTCATACGTTATCGATTAATTACTCAATATTGAAATTAATCACTATGTTCAATTCATGCCACTATATTCAAATAAGTTGAATATTTAATTATTAATAACCTGATCAATTCTCTGATATTAAATCCTTAAGGTCAGTCCACTAAATTAAATAACTCCTTAGTGACTTCCTTTAATCATTTCACAAATTCTCACCACCACATAAGGTTTAAATAAACTCTCAAACTAACTCGTTAAAATTAAATCACATATTTAATAAATAAGAAGTTTAAAATTCATGGTCGTTACAAAAACTGCTAGATTTAAGTAAATCTCAGCCATTCTAGCTTCTCGGTTCCGTCTGAACCTATTTTGAACCGTTTGAAAGATAGAATTGGCGAGATTTAAAAAAGTCTAGTTCGCCCAAAGAGATGTCAGTGCCGATTCATATCAAATGAATATTTAAAGCAGCAATTAATCATAATGAATAACAGAAAGATATATATATATATATATATAGTTATATATAGTTATATATATACGAAAGCTGTAAAGGGCGGTGGGTTTTCACTCCGATGCCCAGACTGGAATGTATATATATATATATATATATATATGCATAGAAGCTGTAAAAAGTCACAGAGTAATCCAGGCTGGACAGAATGGAAATATATATACATACATATATATATATATATATGTATAAAAGCGGTAAAGGGCGACGGATTCAATCTTGTGCCCGGACTGGAATAGAAATATATATATATATATATATATATATATATTTATAAAAACTGTGAAAAGCCACAGAGTAATCCAGGAAAGACAGAATTGAAATATATATATATATAGGGAGCATTTCAAGAGCATAATTCTTAAAAGACATAACAAGCAAAACACCTTTAGCGACGGACCAAACCGTCGCCATAGGTCCATCCGATGCCATAGGTCTTATCCGACGGATAATATAAAGCGACGGACGGACCTATGTCAACCCATTTAGCGACGGTTTGGTCCGTCGTTAAAGGGGAGTTATGCTCTTTAATGAGTTATGCTCTTTAAGAGTTATACTCTTAATCCTTGTTCTCACTCTCTCTCTCTCTCTCTCTCTATATATATATATATATATATATATATATATATATATATATATTTATAAGCTGTAAAAGAGCCACGGGATGATCCAGGCTCGACTGAATGTAAATATATATATATATAAAAATTGTAAAGGGCGACAGACATTTTTTCCTTTTCCCGGACAGAAATGTAAAATTTTATATATTTATAAAAGTAGTAAAAAGGTCATGAAATGATCCAAGCCAAACTGGAACGTAAATGTTAATATATACAGTTAGTATATATATATTAAAGCAATAAAAAGGCCACGAAGTAGAAATACAGGCCCAAATAAGTCAGATATATATATATATATAGTTATATATATAAAAGCGGTAAACTGCCACGGATTTGACATTCGGGCTTGACAGAATTGAAAAGTTAGTATATATGCAGTTAAATATATACATTAAAAAGTCAAACCGGGACTAGGAAGATAACCCAGTCCGGTGAAGTTGCTCTATACGTATATATATAAGCTAATAAAATCGACGAATCGATGATCCGAGCTGTGAAAATGCTAGAAAACGCGTAAATGTACTAAAATGTACGAAAACATAAGCAAAAATCACCACGGAACTGAGTTCCGGGCATAATCAGAAAACAAAACTTAACGTGCAAGTGTTTAAATGCGCAATGAAGTAGTATAAACTTTTTGATTGTAAAAATACTAACAATGGACTGCTACACGAGTTTTTTTGCCATTTGGTAGGCTTCAAACGCCCGTTTCCACTGGTTAATTTTTGATGTGGTAGTATATGAGTATACCTACGTGTTAGAGTGATAAAATCTGGGTTTGGAGTACAAGAGTTGGGCTGAGAAACGAAACGGGCAGAGTTCCAAAGCGTTTTTCTATATAAAATGAGCTAGGGGTGCACTCATATAAATAGACCAGATGGAAGTGACCCTACCAGAGGTAGCTGCGAGTCTACCTGTGGCTCCATGTGGCAGGGCCCATGTGGTGGGTCCCGTTGTCTCGAAGTACGTGCACTCCGAGCAACGCTAGGTCAGATTCGAAACTTTTTAACTTTTGATCGGAGCGTCAGTTTGAGGTGTGTTGTACCTTTCTGAAAAGTCCTCATCGAGAGTGTCGTAATGACATGGGAGTAAACCTTTTCTGAGTCCAAAAAGACGGGTTCATAACCAAGTCTTCGATTCCTCGAAGTTTATCTGTTGAGCTGTCTTGCGCTGTTTCCACTCGGAATCACCGTTACGGTTCTTTCTGACCTTGGTGGCATCAATTCAGCTTGAGTTTGGTCGAATCGGCTTTAAGTTGGCAAGATGACCATTTTACCCCTCCCGGGGTTGCCTTTAGTGCTGGCATGGTCTTTGGATGATTTCCCGGGGTTGTATCCAAGGTTTGAATCCTAGTCGATTTTGTTTGTCCTCAGGGTTATCTCTGAGGCTGACTTGGTCCTTCCAGGTTTGTCTCTAGAGATTATGTGAGGCTTCGGGGTTGTCTCCGAAGTTGATTTGGCCTTCCGAGATGTGACCGGGTTTGACCTGCGCCTCCCTAGTTGTGATCGGGGCTGACCTGTACCTCCCGGGATGTGACCGGGCTGACTTGTACCTCCTAGGTTGTGACCGGGGCTGAATTGGCATCCCGATATTCAGACCAGGATTGAGTTGACATCCCGGTATTGAGACCGGGGTTTAACTGGCATCCCGATATTGAAATCAGGGTTGAACTGACATCCCAGTATTGAGACTGGGATTGAACTGGCATCTCGGTATTGAGACCGTGGTTGAACTAGAATCCCGATATTGAGACCGGGGTTGAACTGGCATCCCGATTGAGATCGGGGTTGAACTGGCTTCCCGGTATTGAGACCGGGGTTGAACTGGCATCCCGATATTGAGACTGGGGTTGAGTTGGCATCCTGGTATTGAGACCGGGGTTGAACTGGTATCCCGGTATTGAGATCGGGGTTGATCTGACATCCTGGTATTGAGACCAGGGTTGAACTGGCATCCCAGTATTGAGACCGGGGTTGATATGGCATCCCGGTATTGAGTTCGGAGCCGAGTTGACATCCCAGTATTGTGACCGGGGCTGCTGACTTTGGTTTGAACTTCCAAGGTTGTCTCTGGAAGATAAAAGACAGTTTTGCCCTCCTGCAGGGTTAGTAACAAGAATGCCAAACTTCGAGTGTCTACAACAAGCCTGAATAAAATTTTGAGTGTCTACAGTAGTAATCTGAAAAATGTGGTTATACATTGTTAATATGGTTAAATACGAAAACAACGAAAGTTAAACGGTTCAATTTGGTCCAGAAACGATTCTGTAATCACAGAAATCATTAAATAGGTAAATTTATGGAAAAATCACATAAACTTGGATTTTTGGCTCTCTAATTGGTTGTGTAAAATTGGTTGTGTTGTTAGAATTGTTATGTATATGTGTTATGATGTTTTGGTGAAGTTTATAGCATATGGGTATGTTTTTTTGGCTGTTTAATTGAAGAAATTAGGAGTTTTTGGCTTAGAGCAGAGTGCAGTTGCGAACTGCAGTAGCCGAGTCTGGGCTTCTTCGCCCCGGCGAAGTTACCTAGTTCAAAATCTTCGCCCCAGCACAGATCCGCCCCAGCGAGATTTGCACAGTACAAAACCTCTCCCAAACGAGGAACTGGCAGAATGGTCTAAAATGGTTGTTTTACTTGTTCAGTTCATGAGATGTTGATTCAACCTAACCTACCCCAACCCAATGAACATGAATAAGCTGTAAAAAAGTAAGAAGGCATATCGCAAGTTGTTTTTAGTTAGCATGAGGCTTAAGTTAAAGCATTGATAAGAAAAATTAAAAGTTTAAAATCAAACTTGATAAATCTCGTAACTTTTTAGATTCTGACTTTTTGAGGATGCGTATGTAACTTAGTTAAGTTATAAATAAGTATAAAATGTGTATTCAAAGTACTTACTTTGTTTAACATGAAATTTTCAAAGACTTAGAAGTTAAAAAAACGACTTCGTTGAAAACTACCCTACTTGTACTTTGAACATGCGAACGATCATAATAGGATACTTTATGCCTCTAGATATGACCAACACGTTCACTCATCTAGTTAGACACGATATAAACTACTCAAGCATAGATTAAAATGAGTTTCTAAGTAGAGAACTACACTAGTTACGTGCAAATGAATCAAATATATGCAAGCATGCATAGTAAAAGATGTTTAGCATTATTATGTGGGTTAATGAGTAATATGGTTAGTCCTTGACGTAACGAGCCCTCTTAACTTGTAAAATAGAAATTTTACGAATAAGACTAGCAATTATTGAAAGTAAATAGAAAAGAACAAACCTAGTTTAAAAGTTGTTTAACATGTATGTGTGAATAACATGAGCTATAATGTGTGACTTAAGTAATATTTCAAGTATACAAACACAAGATGAGTATATGGAACTAAGATTTGCCAAAGTGTTTCTAAGGTTTTTGAAAGTAAGAACAATATGGATTATACATCTATGAGTTTTAAATGTGTATCGAATATATGGATAGACATATGTGTGATAAATGTATGTTGATATATATGTCAAGTATATGTGACTAATGTATAACTATAAGTACGTAAATAAGATAATATAGTTCATTGAGGTGATAATAAGCTATAAGTGGTAATCGACGCTTAAGGCAAGTATTCAAACCTTTCTTTTTATTGTGCAAGTTTCCTAACTTCATTTAATTCTCATAATTGAATGCAAGTTCCCTAAACTTTACATATTGTGTAAATCCGAATTGTTGCTACATCGATCATATTCACACAACTACCAACTATCTATTACTAATTCAATATCTTAATGTTGTTGCAAGCATTGAACTTATTATTTCTAAATGCATTGTAAAAGTTGTCTAAGTCATTTGACTCGGCTAGACTGATACCTTGAGTTAGAAAGCTATCTAAACCAATTGTCTTGGTGCAGACTCTTATAAATCTACTGAGTTGAATAACCCTCATTGAAGGGGAAATTATGTAACTTTCGGGGAACCGACGTGCGCACATACTAGCATGTTTAAATGTTATGCCTAACGTAGGGAACTTTAGGCTGATTACTTGTTGTACTTGTTTATATTGGGTTTTCATTTAATACTGTTCTAGCAGGAGTTCTTAGTCTATAATGACTAATCAGTGTTCATTCTTTTTGAACTTTGAAATGATTAAATATTTGAATCTTGATGATATCTTTCAGTACATAGCAACTCTTATCTAAAATAATTGATACTTTTTGTTATTCTTGAACTATCATTTACTGTTATGCCATTGAGATTTCAAACTTTATAACTGTTCACCGTTATTGCTATATTACTTGTTGGGTAAATTTGTTGCTCATTCTTGTTTCCCTTAAATATTTCAGTCAAGGCAGATTAGGGTGGACCTTCGAAAAATGATAAGGGGAAGAGCAAGGCTACGACTTAGCTATGTTTCTTTATAAGAAGAAACTTATTATGATGTTGTATTAAATCTATCTTAGATTATGTATTAAGACTTGATTAAGGTTTATTTATTAAGTTATATTATGGACCTTATTATGTAATGTCTTAGTAACGGTTACGAGACTCGGGCAAGGATATTTATATTACATCAATGTAAAGTATTCTATTATTCTGTTGTGTGAGATTTGGTATGTTACTAGAATTAGAACGTGAAGCACCGAATTCGAGGTACAAGTATCTGAATTTGGGGCGTCACAATAAGGACCAAGAACATAGTGTCCCACATTTATATAAATTGTTGACTCTCCATAAGTGTTTATCAGTCATAAAGACCAAAAAACTCTCCATATATACTTTAGTGGATTAACCTATTGTACCTAGACCTAGCAAAAAAAGCCCGAGCCCGCCCGAAAAAAAGCGGGCTATGGGCTTTATAATTTCAGTCCATGTAAAGCTGGGCCATTTTGGCCCGGCCCGGCCAGTGGCCCGTTCATGATATTTTTTTTTAAAAACAATGATGCTTGTGAGGGTTGAATACAAGACCTCCAACTTATTAAATAAGAGTTAAACCAATTGAGCTACAACAACTACTTCTTTTTATAATTTTTTTTAAATAATCAAAAAGAAGTTAGCAAAACAATAATGTTTGAAATATTTCTTTTATACACATCATATGTCATGTGTGATGACAACTCATCCTTAGTTAACCATGGTCTAGTTTTAAGGGCATTTTTTGCTCAATTATTAGAATTTCAAAGTTTTTTTGTGAAATAAAAAGAGCTCATGGGTTATATTGAAAAAAAGTGTAGAGTTCAAGGGGTTTTTTGGGTCATTAAGTATACACACACACACACACACACACACACACATATATATATAGTCGTTCTCGATTTATTGTAAGAATAATCTTAATTTGACAACGAATCAATCTGATATATGTATGTTAACAAAGTTAAAAAATTAGGCAAATTGAGCATGTGATGTGGAGCTTTCTGTTGGAATTCAATGAATTTCCAAGCAAACTTGCATGTTTTAAATTACTCGTACAACATTATTTTAAATTTGGAACCCATAAGAGATTAAAAATAATAATTTTGATGAGATTCATGAATATGGCAAAATGTCTTTTTGTGGTGCACCGGTTGAATTTTACACCATAGAGATTCATGAATTGTTCTAATTTCCTCATCTTAAAGTCAACTTGCGTAATCCGTATTCATACAAAATTACAAATGTTAAATCCTACTCCCTCCGCTCCTAAAAAAAGAGTCCACTTGCCTTTTTTTTGTTCCAAAAAAAGAGTTCGATTTGTTTTGATTGTAGCATTAACAAACATCTTTAACTCATGAAGTTAAGGGAACTTGAATTTTGCAAAATTATGACATAAAAAGATTGTGTAAAATAAATTTAAAAAAAATAAAAATAAAAAAATAAGGCAAAAGCCCGCGGACCGACCCGGCCCGGGTTGGGCCACAGGCCGTAGTTTTTCAGCCCATAAAAAATCGGGTTGTTTTGGCCCGGCCCAATAATGGCCCGGCCTGTGCTCGGCCCAGCCTGGCCTGCCTGTTTGCCAGGTGTAATTGTACCTGACATTAATATCCCCTATATAAAATGTGGTTGTTCAACTCAGTCTAAAATTCTGCCCAAAACAATTTGGTTTGGAAAAATAATATTAATCTAAATTCTAGAGTAAGCCGAAAAAATGGCTTTCTCTTTATTACGAATAAATCAAGGATATTTAAAAGAATTTAGAGTTCAACAAATCTTGCAAAAATATTCTGGAATTTAATATTGCATGATTGCAATTAACTTGAACGAAATTCATAACTTAGCAAAATTTTACTAGAAGCAAAAAGATACTTAAGCTTTAGGAAATTATCTGCTTTCCGTGGACTATTTTCTAACGCAATAGATCCTTTCTACAATTGACTTACATCATTATTCATGAAGGTCAAAGAAAATATTAATTTATCATTTCTTCATTTTTAATATTTTTATTCTTAGTCAATAAATACCCGAATTCTAAATTCAAAAGTTATCAAGTATCACAAATATAATTTAATTATATATTACTTTATACCATTTTCAGTATTTAATTTGTCAAATTATATTTTTACACTTAACTGAGTTTTATAATTTTATTTATCTTATTTACTCGGAAAAACGTATTTTATATTTTTCTCAGCTTCTCCAATTTGAATATTTTCTAACATTCTTAAATATTCATTTTCATATTAAATATTTATTTATTCTACTTTTCTCCCTTATCTTGTAATTTCAGATGCTCAAATTAGGATTTTCAAATTTTATTTTTGACGTAGCGGAAGAAACAGAAAACTGTTATCAATTGTTGAACCGCGCACGATTGTCAAACGATAACCTTCTACAACCTGTTGATTCTATGAATACCAGGAAATAGGCAGCAAAATTCTAATTCAGAGAATTTTGGAAAAATACATAAATTTTATTATTCATCAAAAACTGCGACTCCCCACCATAACAAGGTGTTTAAATAGCAAAACCCTAAAAACAGAATCCAAAACGGAAAAGGAAAACTAATAAAGACAATTACAAAAATAACCATAAAACAGAAAAATGTCTTTTTGAAGGCCTAAACGATGGAATTTGACCAAAAAACCCTGTACGTCACGAGCGAAACGCTGGTGAGTTTTGACCGTTGACCCGTTTCCCATGAAATTAGGCTCCAGAAACGCCCAAATCCGACACTCCAAACTTAGCCGAAATTACCGAATTGCCATTGAATCAGATCTTTGCCATTAAATCAAATCTTTTCATAAACTGACACGCTTGCTTTTCAACCGCATCATTTTTCTAGGATTTTCTTCCCTATTTTCGCTAAAATTTTGTTTTCTTATGCATGATTCTTACTACTTTAACACATCATATACCACTATAGCTATGTTGTAAGGGCTATAAAAACTTCATGTAAAAATTATATAGCCATACAATATGTACAAAAAAAATAAAAGAATAATTAAAACATACCTTTTGGTTCTTTTTTTTTTCCCTTTTCTTGCTTCCTATTGATTTTCTTTATCTTTTTCCTAATTTTTTTCTCTCACTCTTTCTTGCTCTCCTAGGTCAGGCGAGACCTCCTTTCTTCTTCTCCTTTCTTACGTCTCTGTCTTCTCTCTTTTTCTTCTTGTAAGTATACTTGGTTGGTAGGTGAACATATATATATATATATAATTTAGTGAATCTTCTCCCCACTTCCTGATCCCCACTTCCTAATCCTTCTAATTAATAAAGAAAACTTAATCCTTATCACTTCCTTTGCTCAACCAACTTGGTCCCTTAATTCCCATGTGATGGAATTTATTTTCTTTATTTTTATATTGTTAGTTTGCTTTCAAAGTTTGACCTTTCAAACATTGGTAGTTTGACTAGTTTTGTTATTTTTTTAAAACCATATTTATTTGAAACTTTGACCAACTTAATTGCTAACATTCTCCTTTACTTTGTAGCTTGCTGTTGGTTGATTTCACAATTGGTTGATTTCACAATCAATGAATACATGCAAGTATACGTGGTCAACAAGTAATACAATGATAAGAAAAGTATCGTTCCCACGAAAAAATATGCTAATATTTACCAATTATCAATTCCAATTCAATTACTCCTAATTTAAACTACGAAATATTGGTTGTGATATGAAAACTAAAATTAACAAAATTAATAATTAAGATCAAAATTTCACAAGATTGATTGTAGATTTAACAGGTTAAGATTATAACTTCCCTTGATATTTCATTTAAATCAATTTACTTCCCATTTAATTCAGTTAATTAATAGGAATTGTTATCCAAGAATACTTTATAGTATTCACGCACTTCTTCCAAAAAAAACAAGAACAAATCCTCCTAAATCCGATCTTTAAGACACAGAATTACAAGGAACACCCTAGTCAATCAACTCACTATATTTCTATGTGAATCAAGTTAATTAGGGTTTTAAGCACAAATTCTTTCAATGAATACAAAAGACACATAGGTATATTCCTATCCTACATGCTAATCATATTAACCCTATTAAAATTATATGAACAGATGTTATTATATCCAGATCTCAATCTATACTCCATCTTCCAATTTTATATAGATTATCGTGCTAATTACTGAACAAACAATTAATCAATAAGCATAAGATATAATAAACGATTCAATAAAAACCAACTTTCATTTAATGGGAAGATTTAATTTAAACTACATACCAAGTTCCGTTGCAATCTTAATTAGGAATTAGTTCATGATAATAAAGAAAAATATCATCCAAATTAATAATCCAAACATCCCAGATAATTACAACGAATAAAAATTAGAGAAATGAATAGAAGAACTTGTCAGGTTGCTCCTAATCCTCCACTTGATCTTTAGCCTTTGAAATCTCCTTCGTGTTTTCTCGTGTTGTTCTCTCTACAAATCTCTTGATAAAATCCTGAATGCGTCTTTTCTGAAGTTTTCTCCTATTTGTATTAGTCCAAACCCTCATTCAGATTCCTAGTTTGCTTCAAAATTCCAATTTAGCAACAAAACACCAACAATGCATGTAGCCTAGCGCACTAGGCGCTAGGAATTACACTGACCAAGCGCACTAGGCGCTAGGCAAGGACCAGGTATTTACAAAAATACCACTCAGCTTCAATTTTAATGATTTTAATCCTTTTCTTCTCCCGAATGACCAATTTGTCCCTCCAGCTCCATCCTACAAAAAATAAACATAAAAAATAACTAAAAAGATACTAAAAATACTCAAAAATCAACAAAAGATTAAGCTCAAAAGCACTCGATTCATGGGTATAAAACTCACTTATCACTTCTTAATTATATTTATAACACCCTTACACACGTTTTCGTTCACACACGTTATTGTTCGTTAATTATCGTGCATCAGTTTTTCAAATATAATTTTTCCTAGTTTGTGATAAAATTCAAATTCATTTCATTAAAATTTTTATTTATAAGTTTCATTTACAATGATTGAACGTTCCGAATATTACATTCTCCCCCCTTATTTGGATTCCGTCCCCAGAATCGCCATTATAATCTTATTCAAACAAATAGGGATAATTTTTCTTCATCTTTTCTTGAAGTTCTCAAGTAGCTTCTTCTTGTTGCGTATTCCTCCAGATTACCTTCACCGACAGTATTACTTTGTTCCTCAGTACCTGCTCTTTTCTATCCACGATCTACATAGGAACTTCCTCGTAACTCAAATCCTTCTTGATCTGTATGGGTTCATAATCTATAACATACTTATAGTCCGACTTATATGGCTGCAATATTGATACGTGAAATACATTATATATATGTTCTAATTTTAGAGGTAATGCAACTTCATATGTTACTTCTCATACTCTCCTTAAAACTTCAAAAGGACCAATAAATCTTGGACTTATCTTCCCTTTCTTACCAAATTATATTTTTCCTTTCCATGAAGACACCTTTAAAAACACATAACTTCCAAACTCAAAAGCTCTCTTCTGTCTATGCTGATTAACATACTTTTATGTGTATCCTACGCTGCTTTTAATTTGTTACGAATCACTCGAACCGTCTCTGTTGTCTGTTATACGATTTCTGGTCCGAGGAGTTGATGTTCCCTGACTTCATCCCAACATAAAGGCGTCTGCACTTCCTTCCATATAAGGCTTCATATGGCGGCATTCCGATGCTAGTATAATAGCTGTTATTGTAGGCGAATTCCACCATTGGCAAGTGATCGTCCCAACTTCCTTTGAAGTTCATAACGCATGCTCTTAGTATATCCTCCAGAGTTTGGATTATCCTTTTGCTTTGCCCATCTTTTTGAGGATGGTAAGTTGTGCTCAGCCTCAACCGTGTCCCTAAATAATACTGAAGACTCCTCCAAAAGTCTGAAGTGAACCATGAGTCTTGATCAAATACAATGGAAATCGGGACACCGTGTCTTGAAATAATTTCCTTGATGTAGAGCTTGGCTAACTGATTCAAGTTGTATTTTACTCGGATTGGTAAGAAGTGTGCGGACTTGGTTAATCAATCTACTATCACCCAAATTGCATCAAAACCTTTTTGAGTAGTCGGGAGTCCTATAATAAAATCCTGGTAATATGCTCCTATTTCCACTAAGGAATCTCTAAGGGTGAAGTAGACCACTGGGTCTCTGATGTTCCGCTTTAATTCTCTGACAAGTTAAACACTTTCTGACCCATTCTGCAATTTTCCTCTTCATTCCTGGCCACCAGTAATATTGTCCCAGGGCTTTATACATATTTGTGCTACCAGGGTGTACTATAAATTTAGAATTATGAGTTTCTTGTAAAATTTCATCCTTTAACTTGAACACAGTAAATACCCATATCCTGTCTTCAAATCGTGCAATAACATCCTTATCCATTCTAAATTTCTCATCCACTTTTTTTGCTATTCATTTCTTTATCCTTTCATAATCCTCATCCTTCATCTGGAACTCCTTCATTATATCCCATAAAATTGGACGAATCTCCATTACATACAACTTCTCGAGAAATTCTCATGAACTTCTTACTTCTATCTCAAGTTTCTTAAATTAATATTTGTTTTATCTGGATACTACAAAATTTCACAATTATAGTCCTTGATTAACTTCAGCCACCTTCTTCATCTCATATTCAACTCCTTTTGTGTGAAAACATATTTTAGACTTTTATGATCCATATATACCTCACATTTCTCATCATAAAGATAATTTCTCCATATTTTAAGGGCAGAAATTACCGTAGCTAATTTCGTGACATACCTTTTCTCACAATCCTTCAACTGACACGATGACCTTACCGTTTTTCATTAGCACACAACGTAGTCCTTTGTGCGACGCATCACTATACACCACAAAGTCACCTGTAGAATCTGGCAAAGGTAATAATGGTGTCTCACCTAACCTTTTCTTTAGTTCCTGAAAACTTTCATCACACTTCTCTGTCCACACAAATTTCACTGTCTTCCTCGTTAAATTATTAGTTAACGGGGTTGCTTTCTTGAAAAAATCTTGAAAAAATCTTTTATAGTAACCCGCTAACCCCAAGAAACTTCTCACATCCATTGGTGTTTTTGGTTGTTCCCAATTGATCACTGCCTCTACCATCGTAGGATCCACTGATATCTTATCTTTATCAAATACATGCCCCTAAAATCGGACTCTTTTTAACCAAAACTCACACTTTGAAAATTTCGCATATAATTTCTTCGTCTTTAATGTTTATAACACTACCCTCAAATGATCAACATGATCTTCTTGTGTTTTAGAGTAGACCAAAATGTCATCTATGAACACAGCTACAAATTTATCTAAATTGTTTTTGAACACTTTGTTCATCATACTTGGAATGAGTAAGTGAAGGCTTAACAACATCCACCTTTACTGAGCATACTTGGAATGATAAATGGGCATGTGCTTGAAGTTTTTACCTTGACCCAATGTTAGTTAGGCATGCAGGAAATTTGAAAAATGAACTTGTCATTCTGACTTTGGCATTTAACTTTTTTATTGGGCCAAAAAAAAATTTATACATTAAAATGTTTGGCTGGCAAATTCGTGTGCTGCATATTCATTCGAGCCCTTTATTTTTAATTAAACAATCCGAGCCCTTAATTTCAAAATGAATTCTCAAAATTACAAGTTTACCTTTGGCTCAAAATTCTCTATAAATAGAAAAACTTTTCATTCATTTTTACTTACCAATTCACAAAATAAAGAAGTTTTCTCTCTATATTCTACTCAAAGTTCTAATCTTTTAAAGAAGAGAAAAATTGGTCAAAGTATTTGAGATAAGTTATTAAATTATTGTATTTACATTATCTCATACTTGCTTATAATTATAGATATACAAATATAAACTGTTATAAACATTTATATATATATATATATATATATATATATATATATATATTTCATCTATCCATATCAAATAAAAATTAAGTACTTAGATATCGATATTTGGAGATATTCCTTAAATAAGAATATTATCTAAACGGTCTTTGAAATCCTAAGTGACCTTTTATTGATATAGATAATTTATATAAATATTACAAAATATTTATATAAATATTAGTTGTGAAAACCAAATTTAGTCTGTACTTAGATACCGAAATTTGGAGATATTTCTTAACCAATAATATTATCCAAACGATCTTTAAAATCCTAAGTGACCAAATTTTCACAACGTAGATCAAATATATTATAATATATCTTTGAGTGAAATAAATTTATTTGTTATATCAAGTATTATTTAACTAATTAATATACTATACTTGATATCTGTCATCACAAGTATTTTGCACATAAATTCATTTATTCATAAATACTTGTTGCATAATATAATAGTTACTCAAACTTTGATATCACAAACTTCAGTGATTATATCTGCTTAAAAAGAAGCATATCACTTACTATAAAAGTTATTTAAACTTTTATATCTAAAATCAAAGTTATATCTGTTTGATATAAAACACATTCTTTATTTATAAAGAAAAAACAAACCATTGTAAATCTGTATTAATTTGTATATCTGCTTATATAGAAGCATCTTTGATACAAGCTTAACTATATATATATTTGCTTACTCGGAAGCACATTCACAAATATAAAAGTTACATAAACTTTTATAATTGAGCTTAAATGTATATTTGCTTACATAGAAGCACATCACACGAATATAAAAGTCTTTAAACTTTTATATAAATACCTAATCCTTAATTGCTATCTGCTTATTTGAGAAGCATCAAATATAAAAGTTATTTAAACTTTTATACATATGTACTGAATTTTATCTGCTTACAAAGAAGCATATTCATTCATATATAAAAGTCTTTGAGCTTTTATAAATATCTGATCTTTAACTGTTATCTGTTTATTTGAGAAGTAACAAATATAAAAGTAAGTTAAACTTTTATATATTTTTACTGAATTTTATCTTCTTATCTTAGAAGCAAAATTTCTCTCAATTAGTTGCAAATGGAAAAATGGTAGAGTTAGTTTATTTTATATACATGTGAGAAATACGAGTAATTCTTTGACCAAAACTAGAGTCTTAGAGAGGTCAGCTGGGAGTTGGGTCTCTAATGTACTTGTAAGGTGAGGAAGAGACTGTCGTTTCAAGACCAGTTTTTAAAGTAGAAATGAACTCAAAGAAAATGTGCAACTAAGCTTGAGGAAGGAGCTAGGAGCTTATTGTCCGAGATAGTTAGTTGTGGATAGTTGAAAGTTTAGCTTTAAAACTTTGTAAAGTCTTCTCCGCCTATTGAAGGAGTTTTTATTACTAGGAGTACTATGATCTCAAGTCTTGGAGAGGAGTGATAGACACATAATTAATACATTTTAATATTCTCATATTCATTATTTTATATGCTTATTTTATTTAACTAATACATTTTATTTTGTTTTGTAGAAAATACCATTTATTTTTCATGGGGAGCGAATAAAGGATTTATATCCAACTTTTAAAGATGGAAAAGGACTCTGGGAGGATTTTCATATAGAGATTGAAGTCAAGAAGGAAAGAAGGGGATAAAAGAGAACACAATAGACCAAGTTCAATATATCTAAATTAGGGCAGAAATTTATTTTCCCTATAAAGAGGTCTCTTATTTTAGAGAGAAGAGTATTAGGTATTGTATTAATTTAGGTTAGGAGTAGGAGTAGGAGTAGGAGTAGATTAAATTACTTCTTCATTATACGTTCGTTGGATGATCGTTAATTAAATGGAGTTTTCTTATTTATTTTTAATCTTTTTCTTTTCTTTATTTTAGTTGTTAACTTATTTTTCATTTCTAGCTATTTTTTTTATATCTAAGATGAAGATGAAATTAAATAATTATTCATGATAATATTTTCATCTCTTTTATTATTTATGCTTTTATGTTTAATTGATTTCGCCTTCATATTTTTTTATTGAAATGCCTTCGTTTTATAGTTCTAATGTGATTTTAAAATTAATTAAGAGGTTTTGATAGGTAATCTTTTAAGATATGAGTTTTTTATAATCCATTCTTGCTCAAAGATGAGTTATAGTTAATCCTTAAATTTTCATAGTCTATGCTTGCCCACATTAATTGTAAAATTATAAATTATAGGGAAGGGAGATCATAATCATAATTAAGTTATAAAAATGAAAGAGATTGAATTACTTATTATGTTTATTGTTTAATGGATTCGAATTTCTAGATTGCTTTTTTATTATTAGTTTTCATATTCTAGTTAATCAATTCGCAATCTTTATTTTTAATTAGCCTAAAATAGATATTAAGGATACATTAAAATTAATCTAGTCTCTGTGGGTTTGACCTTTACTTGCCAGTTCTTCAATTTGACAATGTGCACTTGCAGTTACATATTTTTATAACATCAAGGAGCTTGAGACTGGACGTAACAATATACCCGGGATTTATGTTGTGAACTAGACAAATATCTGTGCATTGTGTGAATGAATTTTTACTATCTTGCATATTAATTTTTAACACTGCAAATTAATTTAATAAAAATTCAAAAAGGCCTAAGATAAATTTTTAAACAGTAACAATCCATCAACCCCCTTTTTAGATTATTCTTGGACTTTCAAACACAACTACAAATTTTTCTAAATATTTTTGAACACCCTATTCATCATGTCCATAAATACTACGGATAATTTTTCAATCTTAATGATATCACCAGAAATTTATAGTGCTCATAATTTGGTATGTCCTCCTTCCTCATTTTCAACTGATGATACCCTATTCTTAAATTTATTTTGGAAAAATATCTCGTTCCTTTTAATTCATCAAAAAGATCATCGATTCTTGGAAATGGATAATTATTCTTGATCGTCACTTTGTTCAACTCCCGGTAGTCGATACAAAAACTTAAAGACCCACCCTTCTTCATAACGAACAACATTAGTGCTCCCCATGGAGACATACTAGGTTGGATGTACTTCTTATCCAACAACTCCTACAGTTGAACCATTAGCTCTTTCATTTCTACTTGAGCCATCTTATATGAGGCTTTCGAAACAGGCGCTATCTCGGGTACTACATGATCTATCACGCAAGTATACACTTAGCTCAAAAAGTTTGTCAGTGACAGACTTGAGGGAGGACTCATTGTTGGGTAAAATCTAGTTATGCTCAACACACAAGTATACGTGGTCTACAAGTAGTAAAGTGATGAGTAGAGTATCGTTCCCACAAAGAAAATAACTGAAATTTATCCTAACAACTACCAATTTTATATTACCTCAATTTTATTTAACAAATAATCAAGTTTGTGAAATTTATTAAAAATACTAATTATTTAAAAACCAACTAACTACCACAAGATTTAATTAAGAATTGGAGAATTAAAACTTCATGCTTCACTTGGAATGACACACTTCCTTTTAACTCAAATTAGCTATCCCAGATTGTTAATCAAGAACACGACGTAAATATAACCATCTCTCAATGCATTATACCCATATCAACTAAAATCCACAATTGATAGAATTAAGATAGACACCCTAATTAACTAATCCACTATATCTCTATGTGAATTACAATTAAAGAGGGTTTAAGCACAAGTTCTTTGCTAGGTTATGTGCGATGCGTAGGTATATCTCTGTCTTAATCATAAATTATGAATCCCGCAATCATATAAAAATCACAATCACACGCTACTATGATTAGATCTTAACCTATATTCCATCTCTCGAGTTCGTATAGATTATCAAGTAATTGTTGATCAAGCAATTAAATAATTAAGCACAAACCATAATAGACAATCCTGGAAATAAGTTCAATGAGTTAATATAGAAGCATGTCAATCCTCGTTACACAAAAAGAAATATTGTAGGCTTAAATAGTAAATTAATTCATGCTAGATGAATAAGAAACTAAAATCCACAAAGAGAATAGCATTCTGAATACAAGAATAAAGATTAAGTAAGAGAGAAGAAATCTGCTGCTCTTTCCCAAGTTTTCCTTGAAACCTTTCGTACTCGCCTCCTCGCTTCAATTCTCCAGTCCGTGATCAAAAATTAGGGTTTAGTTAATTATATTGTTTCTGTCTTCTTTGCCCCTCTAATTGCCTCTTATCATCTCCCAAACGTGTACCAACCATCCGACATGTAGCCGTCCAGAGTCCTATTTGAAAAAGAAAACTTTAAGTCATCTGCCGCGCATCTCGCCCCGGCGCAATTTATCTCTTAGCAAATCCGCCCCGGCGCACTTTATAGAGTAAAATCTGCGCCGCGGCGCACTTGTCCAACCATGACGGAATATTTCAGCTCTTTGTCCTGATTTTTTGGTTTTCGCACTCACAACTTATTCCTGCACACAAACAAAGAAAACAAATCAAATGATACTACAACTACTCAAAGTAACAAATAATCAAGCCCAAAAGGTACTCAATTCGTAGGTATAAAATCCACTCATGAAATACCCCTAAACTTGAGACTTTGCTTGTCCTCAAGCAAAACACAACTGCAAAATGCAAATGCCAAACATCTACATGCCTACGAATCCAGCTTTCAAATAGTATGAAATTCAACAAATTTGCTTCAAAGAAATCACCATAGCTATGAACAGTAAATCCTTCTAAGCACATATCAATAACCTATAACCATCAATGAATCATTGCCTGTTATCACAGATATAGTGTGCGTGTGTGCGCAATAACCATAAAAATCAACTACAATATAAATATATCACATAATACGCTTCTTTAGAAGGAAGGCCATAGTTTCAACTCAACAGAATTTATGAACACAAGAAAGATTCGGCTAAAATAATATATTCACCAAGCTAGAAGGTATCAAAAGGGTTTGTTCCATTTTTATTCTATCACGAGGGCATTTTTGCTTTTTCCCGTATTTACATTTGATTGTGCAATGTTTGGTTCTCTTAGGCTTTTCAATGTTACCCATGCAGCGAGCTTTCGACCAATGACTCCCAAACTAGATGATTTTAGGGCACTGGGTGTAAAGACATCCCCTAGGGTTTACTTACTCGAGTAATAAAGGCCACATAACTAAACTAGTCAATATGTGTATTTATTAATTTTTTAAATATAGACAGATGACCCCTGTTTTCCCCCCAAACTGAGGTTCTTGTATTATCCTAGCCATTACCGCAAGTTTGTCGATTTTCCTTCAATAAAACCAAAGTTTCCCTCAAGAAGACAATTATGTGATTATTCCAACTAAGTTAATTAAAATGGTCATCATTAAGTGTTATCTACTTACATCCATTTCAAATAGGCAAATATTTATATCAGGCTATGCAATTACATCCATGTCATGGTTATCAATATTACTCACTATCTATGTGATTCTAATCTAATCATAGGCCAAGTCAACTTCAAACTATCTGAAAGCTAGAAACATGAAAAATGCACTAAATACATGAAACAAATATTAAAAACAACTAAACTATCAAACAAATGTTTTTGTGATTTTCAAATTTTCTATTTTTTTATATATCAACTAAATAAACTACTTTGCACAACTACTATGCACTATGCAATAACTATTACAAATGCAACGCAAACCACCCCCAAACTTACTATAAGCAATGTCCTTATTGAGAAAAAAAGTAGAAACTTAAAGTACAAAGGACTTCCCTGAATGGCTAAGCGTCGTGCTCAACCACCTCTACGTCTGAATCCGAAGGGGGGTAGGCTGGCAATCGTTGAGGAGCAGGAAAGTGGAACGGCTCAGCAGTTAGATTTAAGCGTGAAAACATGTCGGCCAATGATGCATTGAAACTATTTTGAGTGGCAAACATGTGGTCCTGGCGTTCAGCTAGCCTCTTCATTCGTTTATCCTCTATTTTTTTGTGCATCTATGTGTTGCTGAAGACTCTAAAATTGAGTGTTGAAGGTTGTTTTTGTGCAGGATGTGTCGGATGGTATGACTTGATCTTCTTCTTGGTCCTCCTCATCATCAAAGTCTACATCTTCTTCTTCATCCTCATCATATTCTGACCCAGAAGAAAAAGTAAATCCAAGACCACGTGGGTGAGATTTCCCCCTTCCCAAAGCCGAATAACGTTTAATCATCTTGTGGTCCAGGAGTTGTAATGGTTGTTGAACTGGCTCATCCGATGTCCATGTCACCCCAGCGCGTGCATATAATCTATAAATAAGAGAAGGATGGGCTAATCCTCCTTGGAGAGGACCCCGCAGATTTTGGCGAATTGAATGATGAATTATTAGTCCAACATTTATCTGACGATCCTTGACAATAGTGTACAGTAGTGCAGCCTTCTCCTTCGTAACATCACTTGTGTGCATCGAGGGTATCAATTTAGCACAAAGAAATACGTACCATGTGACGCCCCCAAATCCGTGTAACATAGATTACAGGACATGGTGCTCACGGTACAACATACATCATTGTCTAACTACGTAAACTCTAGAAATAATAATAATAATATAACTATTACATACTTATTCAAAATAAAATCCCAAGTCTTTACAACCTTTAATAAACCAAAACTTAAACTTAGCGTTTATCGCTACATTACATTATATGCAAAAATATAAACTTATTACATAAGGTAACTAGCATCATTTCATCTTAGATTTTCCCTTGTCCTTGCTCGAGCCCTCAGCCTGTTCATCCTTAACTGAAAGGTTTAAGCAAGAATGAGCACAAATTGCCCAACAAGTATATAAAGAAGTTTGAAAACATACATCGGGAGTAAAAACATTTGAATGACTAAATCTCAACAGTTGAAATAAATATCAAGTGCTAAACAAGAATATCAACAATAAGATTTGAAAAATTCTCAATATCATACTAAGGGGTGGAAAAAATCCTGAACATTACTTTGTTTCATAGAAAAACCATCAGACGGTTTAACAATCAAATAGATTGCAAACGGTCTCTGCAAGTACTCCAGGTGATCAGCTTATCGTACCCTACATTGTGCATAAGTATAAAGTTTAAACTGCATAAGCATAAATGGGACTATATGCCCGAGATCTGTTTGCCCGTTTATTCGAGTTGTTCATCTTAGTATTCCTGCGAGACCGCACCAAAACAATTTGGATTGGTAAACATTAAATAGCTTCAAAGGATTTGAATTATTCAAATGTTAAACCCTTTCTCATCAATAATCTCTAGCCGAAACAAAAGCTAGAAAACATACTTGGAAACAGTTCATGATAGCAATAGAACTTTTGAAGCATAACAGTTGAATTAATAACTGGGTAATCATCAATAACGTTTCGCAAAATAATTGAAGTTATAGAACTTTACGACAAAGGAACTTGAATTAAATAATCACAAGTTCGAACTTACCCTTGCTGAAATCAAACGAGTAAGGTTTTAATAATTTCTCAATGAAAATAAAGTTAAGAAACTTGCATAATCAAATCCGAGTAAGGAAACTTGCCTGATACGCCTTCCACAGTTTAAGCTATCAACTAGTCATTCACATACCTAATCACATATGTCACGTTAAGCAACTAAGTAATCCCACTCCAATTTAAAATATAATTGTTTCCTTTTATATTAATTAGGTTGTTAAACCAACTTGCATTCAATCATCAATACAATTTAATTACACAAGCATGTTGCATCACATAGATAAAGGTTTTCAATATTGGAATATGAAAGAAAATAATTTTTTGACATTCTGACCCGACCCGGATCCAACCCGACCCGGCCCGGCTCGGCGCAGTTGGGTAGCCTCAAGCCGTGTTACCGGAGCAGCTGCGCTACCTGGCAAATCGGAACCCATCTTTGAGTGGCGCAGCTGCGCAGCGTTAAGCCGTATGAACAGCGCAGCTGCGCTGCTCTTCATGCCCAGAATTTTTTTCCTGTCGAGCAGCCTACTTCCCGATTTAATTCCACTTGTTTACAGGTTGTATGATCATGATATTTGGACACCACACACTCCATACATCCTAGTATTTTACAAAAATATAACATACACGAAACTAACATGTTAAGACTATAAACCAGCAGCCTAGAAAAGCGTGCCAGACATCAGTCCATACTTAGAAAAATTCTGGAAAACCCCGATTTTCTGCAAATTTTATTACCAACATGCTAGCTAACGAATTTTATATCTTGCTCAATATAACTCCGATTCCTTTGAAATTTAGACAGATTGGACTTCATACAACCTAATATTTTATAAAATTATTACCTACCACAAACGAGTCACAGAAACCATAGTTTTAAGGCTCCGAAAAACCCGACAAGTTACACATTACTAGTTTAACCAACTTTGACAAAATTCATGATTTTGATTCTAGCATGCAAGGACTTGGTTCCTACTGTCCAGAACATATATACTAACATAAATACACATGTTACAACATTCCACTTCACTAACTTTCCATGATTTGATCAAATTAACATCTAAGAGGCATTTTAGCAAACACTTAGCATGCATGGCATAAATTCATACGATTCATTGTATAAGAGACATGAATTAAACCAGAACTTTCGTTCTTTATAACCTAACATCAATACTTAACATCAACATATCAACATATAGCCACAAACAATCTATTTACCCAACCTTCATGCACTTTCTACTCATTTCCAATAAGTAAATCGAAATGGGTTCATGGAGTTACCTTTTGAAGAATTCCTTCTTGGTTAATCGGAAGCTCCTCCCCCCTTTGTTTGTTAAACCTCAAGCAATCCTCCAGAATTCGTCAAGACTCTCAAGCTCTCACTTTCAATTCCCTCTTTTCTCTCTCGAGTGTATTTTATCAAAATGAAGAAGAGAAGAGACTTGGATTGGAATGTATATACATTATGTGATGGAAACTGATTTCCCAGCCCCCTTTCCATCTCCCAAATCATTAGTTATATGTATATAATGTTTATAATTCAATAGTTTAGTTGTGGAGGAGGAGTTAAGAAAATGAAGAGTTTGGTTTAAAGAAATAAACTAACTCCTTTCTCCTTCCTTGTTGCTATATACGTATATACTCTCCCTCCTTGTCCCCATTTGCTGGTCACATGGACCCCCCAGCTGCTGCAACTACTTAAATAAAATATTATTAATTTAATTATTTAATCAATTAAATAACCATTTTGACCATTTTGCCCTTCGTAGCCGAACGTTGCGATATTTATAACGATTCCTACTAAAGTCGATGTCCCAGACGTCATGGAACTATCCGTTTCGTCAAATTCATCTCCAAAATTCGTGGTTGACTTTTTACCCAAAAATGTCAACCAGTTGACTTTGACCAAAAAGTCAACCGTGACACATTTTTGTGGTTACAGTCTATCCTGACTAATTTCGACGTTCTGGACTCAAATACGCAGTCCGCGTCTCTAAATTCCGCTTCAAACTCAAACTCATACTTTAAAGCCATCCCACGAAATTAATAGAATTAATTCCATACTTAACCAATTTAAATTGTTGAATTAAACTGAACCAACCATTTAAATACTCCTCATCACATATCATAAAATAACACATGTATGTATAACACATATACATCTAATAAAAGAAAACACACAAGAATTTCACATAAATTCGTTTATTAAAAATTATTAAATTACACAATAATTCTCGGATATTACATTCACCCTCCCTTATAAGGATTTCGTCCCCGGAATCATTACAAAGTTAAACAAAAAGACTAGGGTAATTTTTATCATTTTCTCCTCGAGTTCCTACGTAGCCTCTTCGGCGTTGTGGTTCCTCTATACTACCTTAACCGAAGGTATTATCTTATTCCTCAACACTTGCTCTTTTCTATCAATTTTCTGTACAGGAAACTCTTTATAGGTTAAGTCTTTTTCGATTTGAATGGGTTCATACTCTATGACATGCTTGTAATCCTATTTATAGGGCCGTAAAACTGATACGTAGAACACGTTGTGTACATGTTCTAACTCCGGAGGTAAAGCTATTTCATAAGCCACCTCACCGACTCGCCTTAACACTTTAAAGGGTCCTATGAATCTGGGACTAAGTTTTCCCTTCTTCCCAAATCTCATTTTCCCTTTCCAAGGTGACACCTTCAGAAACACATAAGTGCCGACATCGAAGTCTCGTTGTTGCCGATGTTGATCAGCATATTTCTTCTGTCGATCCTTAGCTGTCCCTAATCTCGCTCGTATTGTTTTGATCACATCCGCAGTTTGCTGCGCCAATTCTGGCCCTAGCAATTTACGTTCTCCTACTTCATCCCAGCACAATGGCGTTCTATATTTCCTTCCATATAAAGTTTCATAAGGTGGCATCCCGACGCTCGCGTGGTAACTGTTGTTGTATGCAAATTCCACCAACGGTAGATGGTCATCCCAGCTTCCTTTGAAGTCCATAACACATGCTCTCAGCATGTCCTCCAATGTTTGAATAGTTCTCTCGCTCTGGCCATCTATTTGAGGATGATACGTCGTGCTCAACCTCAGTTTCGTTCCCATGCGTTCTTGAAAGCTTTTCCAAAAATTTGCTGTGAACCGCGGATCGCGATCTGACACAATTGATACAGGTACACCGTGCCTAGAAACGATCTCTTTGATGTAAAGCTTTACCAACTAATCCAAGTTATATCTGATCTTAATTGGCAAGAAATGTGCTGATTTGGTCAATCGATCAACGATCACCCATACTGCATCATAACCCTTCTGTGTCATTGGAAGTCCTACCACGAAGTCCATTGTGATATGCTCCCACTTCCATTCCAGAATTTCTAAAGGTTAAAGTAACCCGCTCGATCTTTGATGTTCCGCCTTAACTCTCTGGCATGTCAAACACCTGCTGATGCACTCTGCCACTTCTCTCTTCATATTGGGCCACCAATAATGTTGGCGAAGATCCTGATACATCTTTGTGCTTCCCGGGTGGATTGAGTAACTTGAGCTATGAGCTTCCTGCAAGATTTCTTCCTTTAATTCAGATACCGCTGGCACCCAAATTCTCTTCTAAAATCTTAACAGTCCATCACCACCCTTTCTGAATTTAAGCTCCTCTCCATCTAAAATTCTTTTCCTCACCTTCTCACATTCTTCATCGCTGCCTTGCGCTTCCTTGATTTTGTCCAATAGAGTCGGATGAGCCTCCATTACGAACACTTTCTCATCTGACTCCCTCGGACTCTTTATCTCGAGTTCCAATCTTGCCATCTCCTTAATTAATTCCTCTTGAGCTGTTAGCATTGCCAACCGACCACTGCACTTTCTGCTTAGCGCATCAGCTACTACGTTAGCTTTCCCAGGATGATATAAGATATCGCAATCGTAATCCTTTATTAGTTCCAACCATCTTCTCTATCTCATATTCAACTCCTTCTGCGTGAAGATATACTTCAGACTTTTATGGTCCGTATATATTTCACACTTTACACCATATAAATAGTGCCTCCAAATCTTTAGGGCAAATACTACCACTGCCAATTCCAGGTCATGGGTAGGATATCCCTTCTCATAATCCTTTAACTGACGCGATGCGTACGCAATAACTTTACCATGTTGCATAAGCACACAACCAAGTTCTTTGTGCGATGCATCACTGAAAATTATGAAATCACCAGTATCGTCTGGGAAAGACAACACCGGTGCCTCACTCAATCTTTTCTTAAGCTCCCGAAAACTTTCTTCACACTTCTCTGTCCAGACAAATTTTACAGACTTCTTTGTTAAATTCGTCAACGTTCCTGCTATCTTCGAAAAATCTTGAATGAACCGTCTGTAATAGCCTGCCAGTCCTAAGAAACTTCTTACTTCAGTCGGCGTCTTTGGTTGTTCCCAATTTTGTACCGCTTCCACCTTTGCTGGATCCACGGAGATTCCGTCCTTGTCGATCACGTGACCCATAAATTGAACTTTCTCCAAACAAAACTCGCACTTTGAAAATTTTGCGTATAACTTATCCTTCCTCAATGCCTCCAATACCAACCTTAAGTGTTCAGCATGATCCTCCTGAGTCTTGGAATAGATCAGGATATCATCTATGAACACGACTACGAATTTATCTAAGTATTGCTTGAATACCCTGTTTATCATGTCCATAAATGCCGTCGGCGCGTTCGTTAACCCAAATGACATCACCAGAAACTCGTAGTGTCTGTAACGAGTCCTGAATGCTGTCTTAGGTACATCTTCCTTCCTCACCTTCAACTGGTGATATCCCGTCCTCAAGTCTATCTTAGAAAAATATTTCGCTCCCTTCAATTGATCAAACAGATCATCTATCCTAGGTAACGGATACTTGTTCTTGATAGTCACCTTGTTCAACTCTCGATAGTCGATGCAAAGTCTTATCGACCCGTCCTTCTTCTTCACAAATAAAACTGGTGCTCCCCAAGGAGACACACTCGGTTGAATATACTTCCTATCCAATAATTCCTGCAACTGTACCGTTAGCTCCTTCATCTCTGTCGGTGCCATTATGTATGGGGCTTTTGAAATCGGGGCCGTTCCCGGTACTAAATCTATAACAAATTCGACCTCCCTATCCGGTGGAATACCTGGCAAAATACATCTGAAAATTCATTCACTACTGGTATCTGTCCCATCCCTACCCCTACTTTCTGCGTATCGACGATATGGACCAAATAACCTATACATCCCTTCCTTAGCAACTTCCTCGCTTGCATCATCGTCAAACAATTCGAGTGTCTCGACGACTTACTCCCGTAGAACACTACCTTAGACTGATCCGGAGCCTTAAGGTTTATACACTTCTTCTGGAAATCTATCATCGCTCCATGGTTAAATAACCAATACATTCCTAGAATTACATCAAATTCCCATAACTGAATAAGAATTAAATCCACAGGTAACTTATATCCCCTGATATCTACAACACAATTCCTATGGACATGGCTAACGGGAATTCTTTCCTTATTAGCAACTTCTATGTTCATCGGATATTCTAATTCTTCCTAGGGTAAGTTTAATTATTGGGAGAATTCATGCAACACGAAGGAATAAGTAGCACCCGAATCGAATAATACATAAGCATATATATCATTGATCGGAATGATACCTGAAACCACATCCTTGGATGCGACCGCATCCTGAACTGTCGTGTTGAAAGTCCTTGTTGTTGGTCGATTCTGAGTTGGTGGTCCAATAATTGTGAGAGTTCAACCGCATGGTCCCCTTCCTCCATTTCCTCCTGCTGACTTCTTCTTTGGGCAATTCCTTGACTGATGATCCAATGCTCCACAGTTGAAGCATCCATTCCTCTTTGGTGCAGAGCAATTGGGAGAGATGTGCCCCCCCTTCCCGTAATTGAAATAGACATTCTTCCCCTTTAGACATGCACCCGAGTGATTCCTCCCACACTCCTTGCATGCCTCAGTCCTCTTCTTTGTTTCCCCTGGTTTCCCCCCCAGAGTTTCCTGAGTTGAAATTGTTGTTGTTGTTGTTGTTCCACTTCCTCTTGTTTGCACCACTGCTGTTGCTACCTTCCCCACGATTCCCTCCTTCATTCTTCTTCTTTTTCTCCTTATTAAACTTCATTAGGGCTTCACTTCCGCCCTCAGCAATTATAGCCTTCTCCAGGAGAGTCGAGAAGCTGTTCATCTGTAACACCGAAAGTCTACTGTATAACCATGGTTTGAGACCCTGCTCAAACCTCCTCGTTTTCCTCTCCTCAGTGTCGACTTGATGAGGCGCGAACCTCGCCACTTCGTTGAACTTTGCGGCATACTGGGGTACCGTCATGCCGTCTTGCTTCAGCTCCAGGAATCGCATCTCCATGCGACTCTGCATACTCACAGGAAAGTAATTCTCGAAAAATATCTTCTTAAACTCTTCCCAAGGTATCACACCTTCTCCAGCCCTGGTCTGGTTTGCCTCCCACCAGTAGTTGGCTTCACCCTTCAGCATATACGTGGCGAAGATTGTTTTCTGATCATCTCCTACTCGGGCGATAGTGAACGCCTTTTCGATTTCCTTAACCCAAGTTTGGGCTTCAATGGGTTCGGTGGTTCCTTTAAATTCTGGGGGTCCCGCACTCTTGAAGTCCTTAAAGTGTTCCACCTGGCCCGCTAGAGGGTTATTGGTATTCGGGGTTCGATTCTGAAGTTCCCCAACTAACATGTCTACGAATTGTTGCAGGGGGTTCGGTGGACCCCCAGCATTACCGCCTGACCCATCTGGTACTTGACGACGTCTTCCTCTAGCCATCTATCTGTTTAAATAAACTTAATGTTATCATCTCATAACTTATTCCTACAGCATATATACTTCATATAAAACTTAATCATCACATCACATATTTAAATAAAAGCATATTTATTAAAAAAAAACCATAATCACAAGGTATCTCATCATCTTATGGCATTATGCCATTTACATCTCTTTAACCCAAAACACTTGGAAAAATCAAAAACCAAGTTTTATTTCATAGATAAGCGTTCTATACGCTAGTAGCAAAAGTTCAACACGAATAAACTAAAGACCCCACCTAATGGCGTCTTTATGCTCTTCATCCGCTATCTCCAGCACCAGCCCTCGGCTTATAACATGTCTAGATCGGTGCTCCTCACGTGTAAAGTGATACACCCTATGCTGGAACTTCCCATGTGCTGACTTAAACGCATACTTCATCTTGTATATCTTAACCTTCTTATCTCTTACTTCCTCTTCTAACTTGCCAGTTAGCTTCTCGGCCCGAACACGGCCTCTCCTCTCATCTCCCCAGAATGTGGTAATGATTTGCTTGTTAGTTTGGAGACTCTGAATCCTTGACTCTAACCCATTAATGGTATGTCCCAAGTGGGTCCTAATAGCTTCTTTCTCATCCTTCAGACTGTCTGTCTTCTGACCTGCTGTTCACAGCTTGTCAGCCAGATCCCCGTTCCTAATTATCAGGTGGTGCACCAATGCTTCCAGCAATGCTGCAGCTTGCTGCTCCCCCTGATACAGCTCCTCCAACTCATGGACCTTGTCATCCAATTCAGTAATCCTATCCATCAACTCATCCAACATAGTATCCTCAGGTGCTTCTTCGGAGTCCTCCTCGGCCTATTCTTCCTCTTCAGGATACTCCCCTGGGTCTGAGTCAGCTGCTGCCTCAGCTATGGGCTCAGGTACAACTGTCACCAATTGTTCACTCACAACGTGAATATCTCTAACCTCATTTTCTCCTGACATCCTACAATCAAGACAAACAACTCGATTAGTATTTTAAAATAGATATTGATTTTGTTTTTAGAAAAATAGATTTGACACATCCCTTAGAACTATACGTCTGTTCATCTCCTTATATCCTCCACTAACTTCCCTAAGGTTATAGTCTAAGGTTCCTCACCTAAGGTTTATATCCTACAGCTCTGATACCAACCTGTGACGCCCCCAAATCCGTGTAACATAGATTACAGGACATGGTGCTCACGGTACAACATACATCATTGTCTAACTACGTAAACTCCAGAAATAATAATAATAATATAACTATTACATACTTATTCAAAATAAAATCCCAAGTCTTTACAACCTTTAATAAATCAAAACTTAAACTTAGCGTTTATCGCTACATTACATCATATGTGGAAATATAAACTTATTACATAAGGTAACTAGCATCATTTCATCTTACATTTTCCCTTGTCCTTGCCCAAGCCCTCAGCCAGTTCATCTTTAACTGAAAGGTTTAAGCAAGAATGAGCACAAATTGCCCAGCAAGTATATAAAGAAGTTTGAAAACATACATCAGGAGTAAAAACATTTGAATGACTAAATCTCAACAGTTGAAAGAAATATCAAGTGCTAAACAGGAATATCAACAATAAGATTTGGAAAATTCTCAATATCATACTAAGGGATGTAAAATACCCTGAACATTACTTTGTTTCATCGAAAAACCATCAGACGGTTTAACAATCATATAGATTGCAAACGGTCTCTGCAAGTACTCCAGGTGATCAGCCTATCGTACCCTACATTGTGCACAAGTATAAAGTTTAAACTACATAAGCATAAATGGGACTATATGCCCGACATCTGTTTGCCCGTTTATTCAGGTTGTTCATCTTAGTATTCCTGCGAGACCGCACCAAAATAATTTGGATTGGTAAACATTAAATAGCTTCAAAGGATTTGAATTGTTCAAATGTTAAACCCTTTCTCATCAATAATCTCTAGCCGAAACAAAAGCTAGAAAGCATACTTGGAAACAGTTCATGATAGCAATAGAACTTTTAAAGCATAACAGTTGAATTAATAACTGGGTAATCATCAATAACGTTTCGCAAAATAATTAAAGTTATAGAACTTTACGACAAAGGAACTTGAATTAAATAATCACAAGTCCGAACTTACCCTCGCTGAAATCAAACGAGTAAGGTTTTAATAATTTCTCAAGGAAAATAAGGTTAAGAAACTTGCATAATCAAATCTGAGTAAGGAAACTTGCATGATACGTCTTCTACAGTTTAAGCTATCAACTAGTCCTTCACGTAACCTAATCACATATGTCACGTTAAGCAATTAAGTAATCCCACTCCAATTTAAAATATAATTGTTTCCTTTTATATTACTTAGGTTATTAAACCAACTTGCATTCAATCATCAATACAATTTAATTACACAAGCATGTTGCATCACATAGATAAAGGTGTTCAATATTGGAATATGAAAGAAAATAAATTTTTGATATTCTGACCCGACCCGGATCCAACCCGACCCGACCCGGCCCAGCGCAGCTTCGCAGCCTCAAGCCGTGTTACCGGCGCAGCTGCGTTGCCTGGCAAACCGAAACCCATCTTTGAGTGGTGCAGCTGCGCAGCGTGAAGCTGTATGAACGGCGCAGCTGCGCTGCTCTTCATGCCCAGAAATTTTTTGTGACACCCCCAAATCCGGTATCTTAATTTCCACAGGATTTGGTGTTCACTGTTCCAATATCATACAACTATCTACCCATAAATAATGAAATTCATTTATTAGATAAATAAATCATCATCTTACATCATCTGAAATAAAATACATCATAAATCCCAGGTTATACTTAACCTTAAATCTCTGTTGCAGAAACGTAAATAAATAAGTCTTAAATCATCACACATAAATCTTAAACTTTAACATTGTTCATGACAACACAAGTCTTCATCACTTGTTAGCTTTTCCTTTGCCCTTGCTACTAGAAGGTACATCACTTCGTTCATTATTAGCTGCAATGTTATTATGCAAGAGTGAGCACGGATGCCCGCAAGTATAAAAATATGACAGAATAATAACATGCGAGTGAAAGAATTCTGAATAACAGAAAGCTCGACATTTGAATCAAGAATATTAATCAAGAGTCAAATTACTTCTCAACTTTTGAATCAAGAATATTAGTCAAGAGTCAAATTACTTCTGAGGGTCATTAAGACCTTGAACCGAGTCTTAGGTTGTCAAGTATATTAACCTTTCCAACCTTTAACAGTCATAAGACTATAGACTTTATTTCTCGTACTTAGGGAGATCAGCCCTTCGTACTGATACTGTGCACACTATCTTAACGCTTTAAGCATCTTCATTAATTCCCTATATTAGGGTTGTTCATCTCAGTTTGACATCAGAATCCGCACCAAATAAAGTTGGTTTGGATAACTCAATAAATGATATTCAAATTGAATATTAACTTCTCAAGGTATACAATCGAATAAGTATTGTACACTTAAATGATACTTTTAAAAGAATCATGGCATCTCATGTGAAATTCTAAACTTGAATATTCAAGAGTAAGAATTTGCTCAACAATAGTAATTAAGCATAGCAATTGCTTAATTTAAAGAGTTTAGTTTAGGAAACTTGCCCAACAATAATAGTAAGTTAGGGATAGAAAACTTGCATCGTGTGCAAGCTACAGTTATTACTCACTTCTTTAATTACTCTTACCTATCACACATTTACAATATCAATTAATCACAGGTTCGATATGATTATTGATTTACAATTATATTCTTCAAACTCATTATTAGATTTTTTTTCAAATAATGATTTGCGTTGATTAATTAACTTGTTAATTAATCACATAACTTAAGTTATTAACTTGTATTAATAACTTAATACTTACATCACATTCCTTCATATTTATTAGACTTAAAATAATATCTTCATATTTATATCACATTATTTAACCTTTACAAATAATAGTTTAAGTCACGTAATTAATTTATTAATTAATCACATAACATAAATTATTAAACTCATATCAATATTTTATCATATTTATACAACATGTGTTCATGTTCATTAGACTCAAAACACATTTCAAAATTTTCCAACACTTATCAAATTTTTTTCAAAATTTTCGGACAGGCGCGGCCGCGCGCCATTTTGCCTTGCAGCCGGCGCAGCCGCGCGGCTGCGGAATTTCAGAATCTGAAGTTCGCGAACGAACACAGATTTTCTCCCAATTCACATCATTACACTGATTTATAATATTATCCATGAAGTATAAACTTCACAGGAACATTATATATCACTTATAACATGTTCTTAACATTCCAAGTCATGTAATTACACAAATCAAAATATTAATTTTCACTGTTCTTCAAAACTTTCAAGAGTTTACTGAAAAATATAAAAAAAATCTCCTTACAGATTTGTTACTACACCAAATCCATTCATTTCAATTCCATTTCCTTTGTTTTAACATATACAATCATATTCATGTATCAATTTAAATATAAACATATGATTTAATCATTAATTTAACCCATATGGGTTATTCACCCATATTCAATACTCTGTAATTTCATAAACCCAATTATTAACAAAATTACTTGGTGTGATCACTGTGAATCATGAATGGATAGCCTAAATTATATCATGGACATATGTTACTATATATATATCCATGAAATCAATCAATTGTCAACTTTCTCCATTCACAGAGGACTTTTACAAAACACGTACATGAAAACTCTATAAATTCTTAACAACCCAATTAAGGCCAATTAAATCAAATTGATTACTTTAAAACATGTTTATACGTTAAAAAAACACGTTATGATTCCATACCCATATAGATAAATCCATATCGTAACCCAATTGGAAAACCCAATTTCACAGAAAACTCTAAACTCGTATATGAAAACTTTAGAAAATATAATTTTAAAAACTTTGAAAGAAGATTACCCTTTGTTAGTATGAAGATAATCAAAGACAACACTTAAGATTTTCTCAAATCTCTTTCTCCCTTTCACTCTCAATTTCTTCTTCCCGATCTCTCTATTTTCTTCTCTGAACTTTTCTAATTTTTTTTTTCTGGCTTTGAAAATAACTTATGTCTGACAATCATATACGTATATGTATATATATTATACCGTTGTATAATAAACGGATTAACCTCTCTTAAGGCCTTGTTTGCCTTCCTCTTCTTTTCTTTCCCCATTTATTTTAATAAACTAATTTACTATATAGTTAATTGTCACCTTACTTATTGATTAATTAATTTTATTTAAATCAATTAAATAAAATAAGATAATTCACATTAAATCACATTGTCACATAATTAATATTTTTATTTATTAATTATGTCAATTAATTAATTAATTATTAAATTAACTAAAGTAACATATGCTTATTTAATTAATCAAATAAACTCAATTAAATATATTCTTTGAACTATTAAATTACTACATATTAATTTAATTAATGTCACACATATAATTAAATTAATTTATCATAAATTCATAAATTAATTATTTAATTCAATAATTAAATCATTAAAAATATTTATTTATTACAATAAATATTCAAATATCTTTACAAAATTCTCGTTCGTCACATCTTTCCCCCCTTAAAAGGATTTTGTCCTCAGAATCGCGGTTCGATTAATAATTACGTCCCATCACATTCTCATAACCAAAATATTTATTTATTTTAATAAATATTCAAAACAACTTTGCAAAATTCTCAATATTTCTTTATTTCAATAAATATTCAAACAACTAACTTTGCAAAACTCTCGTTTGTCATATTTTTTCCTGCCGAGCAGCCTACTTCTCGATTTTACTCCCACTTGTTTACAGGTTGTACGACCATGACATTTGGACACCACACACTCCATACATCCTAGTATTTTACAAAAATACAACATACACGACACTAACATGTTAAGACCATAAACCAGCAGCCTAGAAAAGCGTGCCAGACATTATTCCATACTTAGAAAAATTCTAGAAAACCCAGATTTTCTACAGATTTTATTACCAACATGCTAGCTAACGAATTTCATATCTTGCTCAATATAACTCCGATTCCTTTGAAATTTGGACAGATTGGACTTCATACAACCTACTATTTTATAAAATTATTACCTACCTCAAATGGATCACAGAAACCATGGTTTCAAGGCTCCGAAAAACCCGACAAGTTACACATTACTAGTTTAACCAACTTTGACAAAATTCATGATTTTGATTCTAGCATGCAAGGACTTGGTTCCTACTGTCCAGAACATATATACTAACATAAATACACATGTTACAACATTCCACTTCACTAACTTTCCATGATTTGATCAAATTAACATCTAAGAGGCATTTTAGCAAACACTTAGCATGCATGGCATAAATTCATACGATTCATTGTATAAGAGACATGAATTAAACCAGAACTTTCGTTCTTTATAACCTAACATCAATACTTAACATCAACATATCAACATATAGCCACAAACAATCTATTTACCCAACCTTCATGCACTTTCTACTCATTTCCAATAAGTAAATCGAAATGGGTTCATGGAGTTACCTTTTGAAGAATTCCTTCTTGGTTAATCGGAAGCTCCTCCCCCCTTTGTTTGTTAAACCTCAAGCAATCCTCCAGAATTCGTCAAGACTCTCAAGCTCTCACTTTCAATTCCCTCTTTTCTCTCTCGAGTGTATTTTATCAAAATGAAGAAGAGAAGAGACTTGGATTGGAATGTATATACATTATGTGATGGAAACTGATTTCCCAGCCCCCTTTCCATCTCCCAAATCATTAGTTATATGTATATAATGTTTATAATTCAATAGTTTAGTTGTGGAGGAGGAGTTAAGAAAATGAAGAGTTTGGTTTAAAGAAATAAACTAACTCCTTTCTCCTTCCTTGTTGCTATATACGTATATACTCTCCCTCCTTGTCCCCATTTGCTGGTCACATGGACCCCCCAGCTGCTGCAACTACTGAAATGAAATATTATTAATCTAATTATTTAATCAATTAAATAACTATTTTGCCCTCCGTAGCCGAACGTTCCGATACTTATAACGATTCCTACTAAAGTCGATGTCCCGGACGTCATAGAACTATCCGTTTCGTCAAATTCATCTCCAGAATTCGTGGTTGACTTTTTACCCGAAAAAGTCAACTGGTTGACTATGACCAAAAAGTCAACCGTGACACATTTTTGTGGTTACAGTCTATCCTGACTAATTTTGATGTTCCGGACTCAAATATGCAGTCCGCATCTCTAAATTCTGCTCCAAACCCAAACTTGTACTTTAAAGCCATCCCACGAAATTAATAGAATTAATTCCATACTTAACCAATTTAAATAGTTGAATTAAACTGAACCAACCATTTAAATACTCCTCATCACATATCATAAAATAACACATGTATGTATAACACATATACATCTAATAAAAGAAAACGCACAAGAATTTCACATAAATTCGTTTATTGAAAATTATTAAATTACACAATAATTCTCGGATATTACGTACCATATCTTTCCTTAAAGGCTGAGATTCTTGCTGTTAAAGTATTTACCTGTCGAAGACCAGGTCGATTCATGTTTACACAACTCACTCAGTATTCTCTCATGGTCCGTACCGCTTTCCTTGTATGCTATATATGTACAAATAGATAGAGACTTAAGATTGTAGTAGTCGTTGATTTCTTGCACGGTAAATGGCACCATCTTACCCCTTACAAACTCAAAGAATGGTGTTTTATCTTCAACATTAGCATAGAACTCCTTTACTACAGCCACTACAGCTATATTCGGTAGTTTTGTAAATTTTTCCCATCTTTTTTCGTGTATTTGGTGATCCATCTCACCGTCAAATTCATCGGGGCGGAGTTCGCGCTCCGGAGTAAGTACCTTGGAGGTAAGATACTCAAATTTGTCTACCGCTGTTGCATTTATGAATTTTCATCTATCAAACGGTCTGACTAGTGTAGACGCTCCCTCACCCCGTTGTCATTTCTGTGTTCTCGGTGGCATGGTGCTTTTCGTGAATCAAAGTTACCAACTTCATAAACGGTGTCTATCAACTGAACTAGTGCCCTAAAATAAACTGAATGGTCGTTGAGACAATTTGTCGAACACTAAGTGTGCAGATGCAAGGTCTGTACAAGTCCCCCAAACGCAGTGTATGATTTAACCAACTACCGGTCAATACAGTCAATATATGTCGATTTCTCGAATATTTAAAGACAATGTGCACCAATGATACTACCAATACCAGTTGACCAAATACACAATTGCAAATTGGAACAAGTACACAACCACCCAGGAAAAGTCTTCTTACCCAGTTTGCGGATTTTGTGAAAACCAATACCGTTACTCTCGTTGTGTGCTTGTAGCCGATCTACTTCCTCTTCTATCTGTTAGGCTTTTCGATCAGTGATTGCCAAAATCGTGATGCTACCGATATGGCTAAACCCCCAAATTTTGAAGTGAAGCCCTAAAATGAGAATGGGGACAGAAATCTTGGATATTGGGACCTTGGTGATGTTGGGAATTTGATTGGAAAAGAGATGAGAGGTGGGTGTGGTCGGGGTTGGGTAATAGAGGGTTTGAGGGGGGGGGGTGGTTTCAGAGGGGAGGGTTTGGTGGTTCGTGTTTGTAGAAGAGAGGGGTGGTTATGAAGTGACTGAAGGAAGGGTTTCAAAAACTTGTTGGTCGATTTCACAATCGAAAACACACACGTGCAAGTATACACGGTCAACAAGTAATATAATGATAAGAGGGTTGTCGAACCCATAGGGAATTGATTCTAATAAACACCAAGCACCAACAATGTATCAAATCAATCTTATTTAAACAAACGATAATTTAGATTTTTTAATTAAAGAAACATGGCAAAACAAGCAAAATAATGAAGAACTAATATTAACATGTCTAAGATTACAATTTCCCCCAACACTTCATTTAAGTCTCTTAACTCTCTCTTTTAAGATTAATTAATCATATGAATCGACATCCGAGAAATCACAATTACATAAGAGCCTTTCTCGATGGTCAATTACGAATCTTCCTAATGCGGCATGTAGGTATATGTCTATCCCACACACTATCAAGCAACTAATTTCAAGAATAATTAACAAGACACACGTCACTATACTCATAAGTATATTACTATCCTATGAACACATCTTATTAACCACTTCAAAATTACCAACTTTCACATAGGAAGTCATTAAGATTAGATTCTCAATTTGGTTGCATACGGTATTTAGGTATATCTCTATCCCAATTACTAGCAAGTTACCTATTCTCTTCGACAAACAATAGGACACACGTCACTATATCTTATTATCCACCCTCAAGAATCTTTAACTTTAGCATGATATCATAATTAGGTCTTAACATATACTCCGTTTCTCAAGTTCATATAGGTTCCCAAGGTAATTACTAGATAGGTAATTAATCTATTAAGCACAAATTATGATAACCAATTCACAAATGAGTAACTAATATCAAAGAGAGAGAAATCAATTCAAACTACATATTGGGTTCCATTGAAATCTTAGAATTAAAGTTCTAGTTCATGGTAACTGTAAGAACCCAACGTTTTATGAATAAGATTTAATTTCCTTCATATATTATTTTAAATAGTAAGGTGTTGATTTGATAAATATGATGAGTTATGGGTGATATGTGCAAATTTTACAAAGTAAGCAAGTGGTCATAAAATATTCATTGTGTCGGGAAATATTCTTTTTGTCGGGGAATATTCGTACGACGGCGCAATCATTGGTGGGCCCCATAACAGAAAACTGTCGGATGAAAAAAACGACAAGAATAAGTTTTCTAAAAATAACGGCAAAACTTTTACCGTTAAAACTGCTGAAATACCCGGTGATAAAAAAACAGTAATGCGCGTTGTTACACAGTAGCACACGGTATTGCACAGTATTTTTAATTATTGATTCTTACGTAAGAAGTCACTTACTCAATAATTGTTACAGTAACTACTGTTTAATATTTTATATTATTGACTCAATAATTGCTACATTGATAATTGCATAATATTTTATATTATTGATTCAATAATTGCTACGTTGATATTTTATATTATTGATTCAATAAGTGTCACAGTAACCACTGCACAGTTATTAAATCAATAATAGTCACTCATGTTATTGATATGATATTATTAGATAGCATTATTGACAATGTCTAAAAAGTTCTGTCGGGGAAAGGGTTTAGGTTATATAATTGGGCGCCAATGAGGAGAAATTCTTATCGAAAAGCCCCCTCTTTCTTAGGAACGACCTGGTTGTCAATATTGTGATTCTGTAATACTAATTGTGAATAATAATTGATTGTTCATAAATAAGATAAGTAAATATCTGTTCAATTTTGATATAAATGAAGGAATTTTTAGCATTAGACATTTGTTAAAAATTGGCATTTTTTTCTTCTCTGATAAAATAATTCATTCAAATATATTATTATAATATTACATTATAATATTATAATGTGACAATATAATAATATAATTTTATAATTTAAATGGTAACATCATTATAATAAATTTATGGTATAAAAATAAAATGAGGTGGACGAGAGCAAATTAAATTTAAATTCTTTTAATAATTATAAATGTTTTATATATATATAAGCATGTGGGAAATTCTTTGTTAAAAGAAGTGAGCTGAGAGATTTTCAAAATTGTAGTGCTGCAGAAAATTCATTCGGAGGTTAAGTTTGTCAATAATGGTGTGCCACACTTTTCCTATAAATAGGTTGCTTAGTTAGAAAATAAAAATCACACCAGAATAAGAAAATTTTCTCTCTATAATATTGAGCGTATTTCTTGTGAGTATAAGGATAGTTTGAGTATGGATAACAGTGCAAGATTTTCTCAACATAATATCTGATATTCCAGTCAAATCTAGTATTCTACTAAGGTAAAGGATATTATTTTTCTCGTAAATGATGTTATTTTCTTTCAATATTCGTAAAGAATATTATTTTCTTTCATATTCCATATTATGAAAGTGATAATATTTCATTTCATATTCCTATATTTAAACTTACTACGGTAAGTATTGCTTCTATAATTCCTGAAATGATTAAAAATTCCTTGAGTTTTGCGCTTCATTTAATATCATTTCACTGGAATATTGTTCTAAATTTTTTTATAAAATTTTTATCTTTTCAAGTCAGGATTCATGGGGTACTATTCATGATGTACTATTCACGGGATACTATTTACGGGAAAAAAATAATTTTTTTTTCTCTGTCCAAATTATCTTTGATTAGATTCATGTTTTGATCTTCATTTTTGAACTCAGCATAAATTCTCTAATATTTGTCATTTATCTCACTAGATTCGTTCTCTATATTATTTTTCATCATCCTCAGTCTTAAATTATAGTGAAAGATATCTTTGGCCCGTAGTGCAAAGATGAACTGTTGATTTATGAATATCTTTGGCCTGTAGTGCAAAGATGGACAGATGTTTGCATGATCATGACCACTGGTGATATAAATGAATATCTTTGGCCCGTAGTGCAAAGATGAGTTGTTGATTTATGAATATCTTTGGCCTGTAGTGCAAAGATGGACAGATGTTTGCATGATCATGACCACTGGTGATATAAATGAATATCTTTGGCCCGTAGTGCAAAGATGAATTACTGATTCAAAATATTTGTTGATTGGTATTACAGTGATAAAATATTGATGATGGACTTTTAAATCATAGAAGATAGTAGACATCATTCTCTACTTGACTCTTCTAATGGATTGTTATTTCCGTTGTAGTTGTTGATCTAAAACTTATTGTCCATAATATTTTATCTGATTTATTGAAGGCTAATAATAATTTATTCTTCATTATCCTAGTCATAATATTCTTTACTGGGATAGTTGAGCTCACCTTTTTCTTTCATTGTTCTCTTCAGAAAATGAGAATATAGCTGGGACTAGTCGGGGAATGGAGTGATGGTCCGAGATAATGCTATAGTAGTCCTCACTATTTTGTAAAATAATGTGACGATAATTGTAATAAGGACTTAATTTGAGCTTTTATATTTTTTACATAATATTTGTATTGACGCTCACAGTTTGTGTGGTCGTATTTTGCACGACAGTTTAATATAAAAAGATTTGTATTAGAATTCTGTACCATGTATTTGGCGACTCAGAATGGGTTGTATAGACCTATTTTGGGAGAGTCACAGTTGGTATCAGAGCTTAGAGATATGATCTCTGGCGGAGATCAGAGAAAAGAACTAGGAGGGGAGAGACGAGTAAAACCTTCGCTAGTGTATCCTATCTAAGCTTACTTGTTATTAATTGGTTGGTCGGAACATAGGGATAATATGTGACATGTCAATTTCTTTAATTAACCCTCGTTTTGTGGTAGTATTTGAGAATGGCAGCTGAAAATCTAAATAATGGAGCATATGATACCATTGAGACACCTCTGATCACCAACCAGGATAATGTGCAACAGGAAGGCAATAATCCTCCTGTAAACAACACCACCAATCAAACAATGAACGATGGGATGTTGAGAAGCTTTCTACAATTCATGCAAAACCAAGCAAGAGAGACTCCTGTTTAAAATGAAGGTGGAAACAATGGTAACTCACGGCTGGTCATTGCCAAGCAATTCAAGGTGTTGGGACCACCAGAGTTTTTGGGAGAGCTAGATCCACTCAAGGCAGAAGCTTAGGTTAAGCAAATCACCAAGATATTTGATGTCCTGGGATGCACCGAGGAGCAAAAGGTTCCATTCGCCACCTTTATATTCCGTGGAGAGGCAGATTACTGGTGGAAATCTGTGAAGCGTACTCAGCTTTCCGCACTCAAGATGTCTTGGGAAGAGTTCCAGAAATTGTTCAACGACAAATACTTTCCTGAAAGTATAAGTCATATGAAGGAGGTAGAATTCATTAAACTGGAACAGAATAATATGACTGTGTCCCAATACGAGGCCATGTTTGCCTAGTTATCCCGGTTTGCATCTCATTTGGTGGATAATGAGGAACGAATGACACGAATGTTTCTGAGAGGTTTGAAACCTGAAATTCGTCAATACCTCATTTCTCACAAACATTGTTTGTATTCAGATGTTGTGAACAGGGCTCAATTATTAGAACGAGATAATGAGTCTGTTCAACCAAGGGACAACAACTGACAAAATGATAATAGTCGTACCGGTGGCAATAGTCATCGAAATAATGAAAATCAGCGTAGAGAAAATTATCATGCCAGAAACGGTAACCACTCCGGTGGTAATCATGGCCATGATAATAAAAGAAGTGAGTCGGAGAGAAATTTCAATAAAAGAAGGTACAACAATGACAACGTAAAGACGTCGTCAGCAGCACCAACAACCGTTTCTCGAGAAGGAGAACGACCACCAATTAGATGCTACATGTAATACCCGGGAATAAATAAATAAATAAATAAATGACATTTTAAAATTTTATTTTAAATACTTTAATTGGGATTTTCTTGTGTTTGGGTCAAATTATATTTAATTATATGGACTACAAAATTTGGGCCTTAATATTAATTGAACCCAATTAGAAGTTTATTAGAATAAGACCTCTTCATTAATAAACATCTATACCTAATTTAATTTCATTATACAACGTAAGAAAGAGAAAGAGGAGCAAACCCATTTTTAAAACCCCATATCGAATGGCTCATATTGAACTTCAGGAGTTAAAGGTCCAACTACAGGAGTTGTTAAACATCGACTTTATACGTCCTAGTACATCAACTTGGGGTGCACCTATTTTATTCGTAAAGAAGAAAGACTGGAGTATACGACTTTGTATTGACTATCGGGAGTTGAACCATGTCACCATCAAGAATAGGTATCCGTTACCTCACATTGATGACTTGTTTGACCAGTTGCAAGGTGCGCAATTCTTTTCAAAGATCGATCTTCGTTTCGGATATCATCAGTTAAAGATTAAAGCTGATGACATTCCAAAGACTGCTTTTAAAACTCAATACGGGCATTATGAATTCGTAGTCATATCTTTTAGATTGATTAATGCTCCTGCTGCTTCCATGAATATGATGAACCGGATATTCAAGGAATATTTGGAACATTTTGTGGTTGTCTTTATTGATGACATCCTTATTTAATCCAAAAGCCGTGAAGATCATTAGAAAGACTTGTAGATGATACTCTAAAACCTTCGTGAAAATAAGCTATATGCCAAATTAAAGAAATGCGAGTTCTGGCTTGAGGAAGTAGCATTCCTTGGGCATGTGGTATCGAAACATGGAATATCCGTTGATCCAGAAAAGATTGAAGCAATGCAAAGTTTGGAGCAACCTAAGTTAGTAACCAAAATACATAGCTTTTTGGGCTTAGCTGGTTATTAACGGAGATTCGTGGAAGGATTTTCTTGAATCGCTACTCCATTAACTCAGCTGACTCGAAAAGATATAAAATTCAGATGGAGCGAGGAATGTGAGAAGAGCTTCGAAGAGTTCAAGAGGAGACTCATTTCAGCACCTGTTCTGACAATACCATCTGGTTCGGATGGATTTGTCATCTACAACGATGCGTCAGGCAATGGGTTAGGATGTGTTCTCATGTAACATGGAAAAGTCATAGCCTATGTCTCGCGACAACTCAAAGAATATATGAGGAATTATCCTACTCATGATCTAGAGTTGGCAGCAGTCATTTTCGCTTTGAAGATCTGGAGACACTACCTGTATGGGGAGAAAGTGGAGTTCTATACAGATCATAAGAGCCTTAAATATTTCTTCACTCAAAAGGAACTCAACATGCGGCAACGACGTTGGCTTGAGCTGTTGAAAGATTACGACCATACCATCCAATACCATCCTGCAAAAGCGAAAGTGGTAGCGGACGCGTTGAGTAAAAAATTATATGCGGGAACGAGTTCGATGCTGTCAACACAAAGATCCATTTTGTATGACTTACAAAGGATGGATATAGAGTTAAAGACTCCAGGGACCCATGTGAAGATGGCAAATATACGCGTAGAACCAGCTTTAATTGATAAAGTTAAAGCTGCTCAAGCTACAGACCCGGAGCTAATGAGTATGAAGAAGAAGGTGCAAGAAGGTGCTATTCCAGAAGCAAGAATCGACGAAGAGGGAATACTTCGAATCAACTCCAGACTTTGTGTTCCTAACGACTCTTATTTGAAATATAAAATCATGATGGAGGCACACAACACACCGTTTGCAATCCATCCTAGGAGTACCAAAATGTATCATGATCTTTGACATACATTTTGGTGGATCAACATGAAGAGAAAGATCGTAGAGTTTATCTCGAGGTGTTTAACGTGTCAAAGTGTCAAGGCGGAGCATCAAGTGCCAAAGGGTCCATTCCAACCACTTGAGATTCCAAAATGGAAGTGGGAACACATTAATATGGATTTCGTTACGGGTCTTCCCAAGGTTTCTCAAGGCATAGATGCAATTTGGGTTATTATCGATAGATTAACCAAGTCTGCTCATTTCTTGCCTATACGAGAGACTTATTTACTTGAACGTCTTGCTCGTATGTACATAAATGAGATTGTAAGACTAAATGGTATGCCAGTATCTATAGTTTCTAATCGAGACCCATGATTTACTTCATAAGTTTGGGTCAGCTTGCAGAAAGCTATGGGCACTGATTTACGATTCAATTCTGCATATCATCCTCAGACAGACGGTCAATCCGAAAGGACTATTCAAACTCTTGAATATCTATTGAGACTCTACGTTCTAAACTTCAAAGGAAGTTGGGACAAGTACTTACCATTGATGGAATTCTCCTACGACAACAGTTATCAGGCAAGTATAGGCATGGCTCCATTCGAGGCTTTGTATGGACGAAAGTGTCGTTCTCCAGTATGCTGGGATGAGGTGGGTGAAGCAACATTGTTGGGACCGGAGTTAGTACGTATGACTATGGAAAAGATTCAAATGATCCGACAACGTATACAAACAACACAAGATTGACAAAAAAGTTATGTTAATCTTCATCGAAGGGACGTGGAATTTAATGTTGGAGACCATGTATTGTTACGTATTGCTCCATGGAAATGAGTTACGAGATTCGGAAAGAGAGGAAAGCTCAACCCACGATTTATTGGTCCATTTTAAATCCTTGACCGAGTAGGAACTGTGGCCTATAGACTCGCTTTACCGCCTAGCATGTCTCGTGTTCATAATATTTTTCACATATCCATACTACGTAAATATGTGAAAGATCCAAACCATATTATTGAATTTGAGCCAGACGAGATAGCCAAAGATTTAACGTATAAGAAGATACCTGTCAAGATCTTGGATAAGAAGGAACATGTTCTACGCTCAAATGTTATACCTCAAGTCAAAGTTTTATGGAGAAACCATGATATTAAGGAAATGACCTGGGAGTTAGAATCGAAAATGAAAGCAAAGGTATCCTCACCTTTTCGACATACTAGGTACGTACGTCAATTTCGAGGACGAAATTTCATGAGGAGAGGTTGTAAGACCCCAACTTTTTATGAATAAGATTTAATTTTCTCCATATATTATTTTAAATAGTAAGGTGTTGATTTGATAAATGTGATGAGTTATGGGTGATATGTGAAAATTTTACAAAGTAAGCAAGTGGTCATAAAATATTCATTGTGCCAGGAAATATTCGTTTGGCCGGGGAGTATTCTTTTTGTCGGGAAATATTCGTACGACAGCGCAATCATTGGTGGGCCCCATAATGGAAAATTATCGGATGAAAAAAACGACAAGAATAAGTTTTTTAAAAATAACGGCAAAACTTTTACCGTTAAAACTGTTGAAATACTCGGTGATAAAAGAACAGTAATACGCGTTGTTGCACAGTAGCACACGATATTGCACAATATTTTTAATTATTGATTCTTACGTAAGAAATCACTTACTCAATAATTGTTACAGTAATTATGTTCAATATTTTATATTATTGACTCAATAATTGCTACATTGATAATTGCATAATATTTTATATTATTGATTTAATAATTGCTACGTTGATATTTTATATTATTGATTCAATAATTATCACAGTAACCACTGCACAGTATTTTATATTATTAAATCAATAATTGTCACTCATGTTATTGATATGATATTATTAGATAACATTATTGACAATGTCTAGAAAGTTCTGTCGAGGAAAAAGGTTAGGTTATATAATTGCACGCCAATGAAGAAAAATTCTTACCGGAAAGCCTCCTCTTTCCTAGGAACGACCTAGTTGTCAATATTGTGATTCTGTAATATTAATTGTGAATAATAATTGATTGTTGATAAATAAGATAAGTAAATATCTGTTCAATTTTGATATAAATGAAGGAATTTTTAGCATGAGACATTTGTTGAAAATTGACATTTTTTTTCTTCTCCGATAAAATAATTCATTCAAATATATTATTATAATATTACATTATAATAGTATAATGTGATAATATAATAATATAATTTTATAATTTAAATGGTAACATCATTATAATAAATTCATGGTATAAAAATAAAATGAGGTGGAAGAGAACAAATTGAATTTAAATTCTTTTAATAATCATAATTTTTTTTATTATATATATATATATATATATATAAGCATGTGGGAAATCCTTTATCAAATGAAGTGAGCTAAGAGGTTTTCAAAATTGTAGTGCTGCAGAAAATTAATTCGGAGGTTAGGTTTGTCAATAATGGTGTACCACACTTTTCCTATAAATAGGTTGCTTAGTTAGAAATGAAAATCACACCAGAATCAGAAAATTTTCTCTCTATAATATTGAGCGTATTTCTTGTCAGTATAAGGATAGTTTGAGTGTGGGAAACAGTGCAAGATTTCCTCAACATAATATCTGATATTCCTGTCAGATCTAGTATTCTACTAAGGTAAAGGATATTATTTTTCTCGTAAATGATGTTATTTTTTTTCAATATTCGTAAAGAATATTATTTTCTTTCATATTCCATATTATGAAAGTGATAATATTTCATTTCATATTCCTATATTTAAACTTACTACGGTAAGTATTGTTTCTATAATTCCTGAAATGATTAGAAATTCCTTAAGTTTTGCGCTTCATCTAATATCATTTCATTGGAATATTGGTCTGAACATTCTTATGAAATTTTTATCTTTTCATGTCGGGGTACTATTTATTCGGGTACTATTAACGGGGTAGTATTCACGAGGTACTATTCATGGGAATTTTTTTTTATTTTTTTCTTTGTCCAAATTATCTTTGATTGGATCCATGTTTTTATCTTCATTTTCTAACTCAGGATAAATTCTCTAATATTTGTCCTTTATCTCACTAGATTCGTTCTCTATATTATTTTTCATCATCCTCAGTCTTAAATTATAGTGAAAGTTATCTTTGCCCCGTAGTGCAAAGATGAACTGTTGATCGATGAATATCTTTGGCCCGTAGTGCAAAGATGAGTTGTTGATTTATGAATATCTTTGGCCTGTAGTGCAAAGATGGATAGATGTTTGCATGATCATGACCACTGGTGATATAAATGAATATCTTTGGCCCGTAGTGCAAAGATGAATTATTGATTCAAAATATTTGTTGATTGGTGTTACAGGGATAAAATATTGTTGGTGGACTTTTAAATCATAGAAGATAGTAGACATCATTCTCTACTTGACTCTTCTAATGGATTGTTATTTCCGCTGCAGTTGATCTAAAACTTGTTGTCCATAATATTTTATCTGATTTATTGAAGGTTAACAATAATTTATTCTTCATTATCCTAGTCATAATATTCTTTATTGGGCTAGTTGAGCTCACCATTTTCTTTCATTGTTCTCTTCAGGAAATGAGAATATAGCTGGGACTAGTCGGGGAATGGAGTGATGGTCTGAGATAATGCTATAATAGTCCTCACTATTTTGTAAAATAATGTGACGATAATTGTACTAAGGATTTAATTTGAGCGTTTATGTTTTCTACATAATATTTGTATTGACGCTCACAGTTTGTGTGGTCGTATTTTGCACGACAGTTTAATATAAAAAGATTTGTATTGGAATTCTGTACCATATATTTGGCGACTCAAAATGGGTTGTGTGGACCTATTTTGGGGGTGCCACGGTAACTAAATACAACATCATGCCCAATTTATACATCATATCTAAGATTACAACAAATGGAAATGAAGAAGTAGAGATAAAACCCCTTTTGATGATTTTCAAATTTGCTATGCTTAGTTGGTGATGATCTCTAGCTCTTCCTTCCAAGTTTTGCACTCCTTTGGCCCTTGATTCCTTAGCTATTGTTGAATTTCTCCTTGAATTACAGCTTTTTGCTCATAATTTTAATGTTTAGAGTAACCTCACAATGTCTAGATTCCGATTATTGAAGCCCCATAAGGATATTATATAGTGCCTCCATAAAAACCCGAGCTTAGCCCACAGATCTTGACCAAAAACCCGCTCAGATCGCACTAAAACAGCCAAGATCCGAATTTAGCGCGCCCGCTCCCAGCCCAGTGGGCTCGCGCCCACGTATTGTCCATTTTGCTAGCTAAGCGCGGCCACGGCCCCAACGTTCTGGCACCCGCGCGCTTGCCCCAATCTGTCGCACACGCTCAACGCTGCTCGCCTATGCCTGACGTTGCTCAGCTGACAGCTGGTGTGGTCTGTGCGCGCTCGCACGCCCCAACACGCCGATACCTGATGCACACGCTTGATGCTACTCGTACATGCCCGACGTTGTGCTGTCGGTACCCCCCGTGCGTGCCTGCGCGCCCCAACGCGCGCCTAGCTGCTGATGGTTGCCGATGCCTACCGCAACACTCCGCACGCTGATGCATATCGATGCACGTCGTGCATACGAAACGCCCATATGACTTTATTTTCAATATCAGGCACTACCAAGGGTCAATTTCAATAATAAAACACGCCAAGCACGGATTTCCACATAAAAACACTAAGACACACACGGTACGCGTGGAGCATCTGACTCCGCAATGGCTATAAGCCATCCAAAACGTATTCGTGCTCATGTGTTCGTCAAGATACCGAATAGAACAAGGTCGGGGTTGGTTCTAAAGTGGTTTGTCATGTACATGGCAAGCCTAGAACTTGAACGCGACAACTCCAAATATTATCCAAACGATATTTATTAGAATTCCTACAAAATAAAGTAAAAACACATAAAAACCATATAAAAACATATGAAAGCACTACGAAACAACGTTTTACACAAACATGATAAAAACACATAAAACAAATGAAATAGCTTAGGATTTGCAAATTATCAAGGCTAAAAGTACTCAATAAATAGGTATAAAAACCACTCATCAAATACCCCCAAATTTAAATCTTTGCTTGTCCTCAAGCAAAACAAAAATAAAGTAGTTAATAATAAATATTTAATTTCTACCACAACCACGACATGAGTAATGAGATACTTGAAACTTAGAATGGCCTCAAAGAATAAAGATCTAAGAGGAGACAAGAGCAACACACAGTTACAATTAACAAAGTCACTAGGCTGACAACTACTCAAGATTCTTTCAAAGTGTGTGTATGCGATTATGCTTAGACGAGTTAGAATTTAGAAAACGAATATACTTAAATATATGAAAGATTACACTATAAATCTTATCAACTTATCATTAGCATCAATCACTACTAAATAAGACAAATATATAAGAAAGGGGTCTCAAGGGTATTATTGCAGAACTCACAACAAACTTCAATCTTGGCTGTGCAATGTCTAATTACATTTGTGTGACGCCCCCAGAATTCTGAGTCGCTAAATACATGGTACAGAATTCAAATACAAACTTTTATATCACACGGTCGTGCAAAATACGACCACATAACTGTGAGTATCAATACAAATATGTAGAAAATATTAATATTCAAACTAAGTCCTCATTACCATTATTATCACACTATTTATTATAAATAGTGAGGACTACTACTGCTTTAACTCGGACCATCACTCTGTCCCCCGACTAGATCCTGCGACATTCTCATTTCCTGAAGAGGACAATAGATGAAAAGGGTGAGTTCAACTAGCCCAGTAAAGAATATTAGAACTAAGATAATGGAAAATAAATTATCGTTAGTCTTCAACAATTCAGATAAAATATTATTGACAACAAGTTTTAGATCAATATTCGCAGCGGAAAGAACAATTCATTAGAAGAGTTAAGTAGAGAATGAAGTCTACTATCTTCTATGATTTAAAAGTCTATCATCAATATTTTATCCCTGTAACATCAATCAATATATATCTCAAATCAAATATTCATCCTTGCACTACGGGCCAAAGATATTCATTTGTATCACCAGTGGTTATGTTCATCTCAACACCTGTCCATCTTTGCACTACGGCCAAAGATATTCATCAGGTAATCATTCATCTTTGCTCTACAGGCCAAAGATATTCAGTTATATCACCTTTTAGGACTGAGGATGATGAAAAAACATTTTAAAGAATGAATCCAATGAGATAAAGGACAAAGACTAAGGATTCGTATTTTAGTTTATGCAATTCAAAAATACTTCGTAATAATCAATTGTGGAGCAAAATTCAAGAATAAAGATCAAAACTTATATCCAATCAAAGATAGGAACCTTAACAAGCAATTTGCACAAACAGAAGAAAATTTAATTTTCCCGTGAATAGTGCAGTATACGTGAATAGTGCCGTATACGTGAATAGTAACCTCAACTGAAAAAGTTAGAATTTCATAATAAAATCCATGACAATATTTTGGTATAATGATATTGAAAAGAATAACATCATTTATGAAAGAAAATAACATCCCTTACCTCAAAAGAATAGTATTTTTGACTAGAATATCGAATATAAGGCTGAAGAAAACTGGCACTGAATAGCAACACTCAAAGTATCTAAATACTCACAAAAATACGCTCGGTATTTTAGAGAGAGAAAACTTCTGATTCTGGTGTGATTTTCAATTCTAACCTAAGCACCCTATTTATAGGAAAAGCTCAGGATGCCAAAGTAGACTTTCTGCGCCGGCGGCTTATCCAGCACACCTCGTGAGATTTGAAAATTCAGCAATTTTTCTACAACAACCAAAAGTGGGGCCCACCATTTTATTTAAAAAATATTTATTTTTTGAAACTTCAATAATTCATAATAAATAGCCCTTTTGTCAGAAAAATACAAATTTTATGTCCTTTCCATAGGAAATTTAATTCTCTACAACTTTGTAGAAGGAAGTTTTTTCAAATTTCAAACATAAATTATCCGAAATCCATAAACGGATGATTTTTCACACCAAAATACTGATAAAAACACATCAGCACTAATTTCTTCTTTTATATCCACAAAATAAATATTTTCTTATCATATAAATCAATAATTAATTATTCACAAATAATATTACAGAACTACAATATTGACAACCAGATCGTTCTCAGGAAAGAGGGGGCTTTCTAATAAGGACTTCTCCTTACTGGCGTGCAATTAAATAACCCCTCCTAGACAGAACTTCCTTAGACATTGTCAATAATGCAATCTAATAATATTATTAAAATAATATAAATTATTGAGTTGATAATGTGAAATACTGTGCAGTGACAATTATTGAATCAATTATATAAAATAGCAACGTAGCAATTAATGAACCAATAAAATATCATGCAATTATTGAATCAATAATATAAAATATTGAACAGTAATTACTGTAACAATAATTGTGTAAGTGCATTCTTACGTAAGAATCAATAATTCGAAATACTGTGCAATACTATGTGCTACTGTGCAACACCGCGTATTACTGTATTTTAACCACCGGGTATTTCAACAGTACTAACGGTAACAACTACGTCGTAATTTTATAAAAAGGTTATTTCTGTCGCTTTCTATATCCGACTGTTATTCCGTTGTGGGGCCCACAAATAGTTGCGCCGTCGTATGAATATTCTTCGACAACAAGAATATTCCACGACCAAACGAATATTCCCCGATAACAATGAATATTTTATAACCACTTGCTTGTTTTGAAATATTTGCACATTTCACCCATAACTTTTCACAATTATCAAATCAACACCTTATTATTTCAAAATAATATATAAAGAAAATTAAATCTTTATTCATAAAAATTGGGGTCTTACAACCTCCCCTCCTTATGAAATTTCGTCCTTGAAATTGATGTACGTACCTGGTATGTCGAAAAGGTGAGGTTACCTCGCTTTCATTTTCGATTCCAACTCCCAGGTCATTTCCTCAATTTCATGATTTCTCCACAAAACTTTAACTTGAGGTATAATTTTCGAGCGTAGGACATGCTCCTTCCTATCCAAGATCTTGACAGGTACCTCCTCGTACGTTAAATCTTCGGCTATCTCGTCTGGTTCTAACTCAATAATGCGGTTTGGATCTTTCACATACTTACGCAACACGGATATGTGAAAAATATTATGAACACGAGACATGCTTGGAGGTAAAGCGAGTCTATAGGCCACCTTTCCTACTCGGTCAAGGATCTCAAATGGACCAATGAATTGTGGATTGAGCTTTTCTCTCTTGCCAAACCTCGTAACTCCCTTCCACGGAGCAACACGTAATAACACATGGTCCCCAACATTAAATTCCACGTCCTTTCGATGAAGATCCGCATAACTCTTTTGTCGATTTTGTGCCGTTTATATACGTTGTCGGATCATTTGGATCTTTTTCGTAGTCATACGTACTAACTCCGGTCCCAACAATGTTGCTTCACCCACCTCATTCCAGCATACTGGAGAGCGACACTTTCTCCCATACAATGGCTCGAATGGAGCCACACCTATACTTGCATGATAACTGTTATTATAGGAGAATTCCACCAATGGTAAGTACTTATCCCAACTCCTTTTGAAGTCTAGAACACAGAGTCTTAATAGATCTTCAAGAGTTTGAATAGTCCTTTCCGATTGTCCGTCTGTTTGAGGATGATAAGCCGAACTGAATCGTAAATCTTTGCCCATAGCTTTCTGCAAACTGATCCAAAATCATGAAGTAAATCTGGGGTCACGATCCAAAACTATGGATACTGGCATGCCATGCAATCTCACAATCTCATTCACGTACATATGAGCAAGACGTTCAAGGGAATAAGTCTCTCGTATCGGCAAGAAATGAGCAGACTTGGTTAATCTATCTACAATAACCCAAATTGCATCTATGCCTTGAGAAACCTTGGGAAGACCCGTAACGAAATCCATCGTAATGTGTTCCCACTTCCATTTCAGAATCTCCAGTGGTTGCAATGGACCCTTCGGCACTTGATGCTCCGCCTTTACACGTTGATAAGTTAAACATCTCAAAATAAACTCCGCGATCTCTCTTTTCATATTGCTCCACCAAAATGTATGTCAAAGATCAAAATACATTTTGGTACTCCCGGGATGGATTGTAAACGGTGTGTTGTGTGCCTCCATTATGATTCTATGCTTCAAGTCAGAATCGTTAGGAACACAAAGTCTGGAGTTGACTCGAAGTATTTCCTCTTCATCGATTCTTGCTTCTGGAATGGCACCTTCTTCTTCATCTTCATCAGCTCTGAATCTGTAGCTTGAGCAGCTTTAACTTTATCAATCAAAGCTGGTTCAACGTGTATACTTGACGTCATCGCACTCGTTTCCGCATATGATCTTCTACTCAACGCGTCAGCTACCACGTTCGCTTTTCCATGATGGTATTGGATGGTATGATCGTAATCTTTCAACAGCTCAAGCTAACGTCGTTGCTGCATGTTGAGTTCCTTCTGAGTGAAGAAATATTTAAGGCTCTTATGATCCCTATAAATCTCCACTTTCTCTCCGTATAGGTAATGTCTCCAGATCTTCAACGCGAAAATGACTGCTGCCAACTCTAAATCATGAGTAGGATAATTCCTCTCATATTCTTTGAGTTGTCGCGAGGCATAGGTTATGACTTTCCCATGTTGCATGAGAACACATCCTAACCCTTTGCCCGAAGCATCGCTGTAGATAACAAATCCATCCGAACCAGATGGTATTGTCAAAACAGGTGCCGAGATAAGTCTTCTCTTGAGCTTTTGGAAACTCTTCTCGCATTCCTCGCTCCAAACGAATTTTGTATCTTTTCGAGTCAACTGAGTTAACGGAGTAGCGATTCAAGAAAATCCCTCTACGAACCTCCGATAATAACCAGCTAAGCCTAGAAAGCTTCGTACTTCGATCACCGACTTATGTTGCTCCCAGCTTTGTATTGCTTCAATCTTCGTTGGGTCAACAGATACTCCACGTGCCCAAGAAATGTTACTTCCTCAAGCCAGAACTCACATTTCTTCAGCTTGGCATATAACTTGTTCTCACGAAGCTTTTGAAATACCAGCTTCAGGTGGTGCTCATGATCTTCACGGCTTTTAGAATAGATGAGGATGTCATCAATAAAGACAACAAAGAATGGATCCAAATATTTCTTAAATACACGGTTCATCATATCCATGAAAGCAGCAGGAGCATTAGTCAATCCAAAAGACATGACTAAGAACTCATAATGCTCGTACCGAGTTCTGAAAGTAGTCTTTGGAATATCCTCAGTTTTAATCTTCATCTGATGATATCCAGAACGAAGATTGATCTTTGAAAAGAATTATGCACCTTGCAACTGGTCGAACAGGTCATCAATACAAGGTAGCGGATACCTATTCTTGATGGTGACATGGTTCAATTCCCGATAGTCAATACAAAGTCGCATACTCCCGTCTTTCTTCCTTACGAATAAAATAAGAGCACCCCAAGGAGACGTACTAGGACGAATAAAATTGATGTCTAACAATTCCTGTAATTGGACCTTTAACTCCTGAAGTTCAATAGGAGCCATTCGATATGGGGTTTTAGAAATGGGGTTCAAGGTCAATAAAGAATTCAACTTCACGTTCTGGGGGTAGACCGAGAAGTTCTTCTGGAAATACATCAGGAAACTCCTTAACAACGGAAATATCATTCAACCCTAATGTATTCTGGTTTAGATCAGTAACATGTGCTAAGAAAGCTTGACATTCGTTTTTTAATAAACGAATAGCTTTGTGACTTGAAATGATATTGATTGATTTTAGTGGTTTGGTGGTTTAGATTCTCACAACAGGTTGATTAGGATTATGAAAATTAACAACCTTACGAAAATAATCAATTTTGGCATGGTAAGTGGTTAACCAGTCCATTCCTAAAATCACGTCAAATGCAAGTATTTTCAAAGATATAAGATCAACAGGTAAGGTAAAGGTACCAATCTGAATCAAGCAAGATTTGTAAACTGTAGATGTAACAAAAGTTTCTCCCAACGGAGTTTCAACAGATAAGTCAAAGTCTAATTTATCAGAAGTCAAGTTCAAACGTTGAGCACAGGCAGGTGAAATAAAGGAATGGGTAGCACCGGTATCTAACAAGGTGTAAACTTCGCAAGAGTTTATGATTATCTTACCCGTAATCACCTCATGTGGATTCCTTGCGTTTTGGGCTGTCACGACAAACGCACTTCCAGGAATCACCGACTTTGAATTGTCCGAAACCGCTTTTGGAATCACCACCCCCCGCTGGATTTGGTTTCGCAACAGGACAATCTCGAGCTATATGTCCTTCTTTTCCACAGTTATAGCATGCTTTGAATTGTTGTGGGTAGTTTGGGCTGATGTGTCCCTCTTTCCCGCATTTATAGCATACGATCGGTGGTCGTTCTCCTCCCCTAGAAACAGTTAATGCTGGTGCTGATGTTGACGTCTTCACGTTCTCATTGTTATACTTTCTCTTCTTGAAATCTCCCCCCGATTCGCTTTTTCTACTATCATGACCACGATTACCACCGAAGTGGTTACCGCTGCTGTCATACTTTCCTCCCCGCTGGTTGTCATTGCTCCGATGACTGCTGCCACCGGTACGACCTTGGTTATTGTCCCTTGGTTAAATATAATCACTATCTCGTTCTAACAACTGGGCCCTGTTCACTACATCCGAATATAGAGAAAATTTGTGAGAAATGAGGTATTGACTTATTTCGGGTTTCAAACCTCTCAGAAACATTCGCGTCATACGTTCCTCATTCTCCACCAAATGAGGTGCAAACTTGGACAGCTCCGCGAACTTAGCCTCGTACTGGGACACAGTCATATTATTTTGTTCTAGTCTGATAAACTCTACCTCCTTCATATGACGAATACTTTCAGGAAAGTACTTGTCATTGAACAGTTTCTGAAACGCTTCCACAGACATCTTGAGTGCGGCAGGCTGGGTACGCTTCACAGACTCCCACCAGTAATCTGCCTCTCCACAGAACATAAAGGTGGCAAATGAAACCTTCTGTTCCTCTGTGCATCCCAAGATATCAAATATCTTGGTAATTTGCTTAACCCACGTCTCCGCCTTGATCGGATCCGGCCTTCCCTGAAATTCTAGTGGTTCCAATTCTTTGAACTGCTTGGCAGTGACAAGCCGCGAGTTGTTATTATCTCCACCTGTATTTTGCTCCCTCGTCTGGTTTTGCATTAACTGCAAAAAACTTCTAAACATCTCATCTTTTATCGTCTGACCAGCGTTGTTTTCAGGATGAACATTGCCTTCTTGTTGCACGTTCTCCTGGTTGGTGATTAAAGTGTCTCCACGGTCTCATTCACTTCATTGTTAACATTCTCAGCTGCCATTCTCAAATACTGCCATAAAACAAGGGTTAATTAAACAAATTAACATACTACATATTAACCCTATGCTCCGACTGACCAATTAAATACCACATAAGCTTAGGTAGGATATACTAGTGAAGGATTTACTCGTCTCTCCCCTCCTAGTTCTTTTCCCCGATCTCCGCCAAAGACCATATCCCTAAGCTTTGATACCAACTGTGACGCCCCCAGAATAGGTCCAGTCAACCCAACCCATTCTGAGTCGCTAAATACATGGTACAAAATTCAAATACAAACTTTTATATCACACGGTCGTGCAAAATATGACCACACAACTGTGAGTGTCAATACAAATATGTAGAAAATATTAATATTCAAACTAAGTCCTCATTACCATTATTATCACACTATTTATTATAAATAGTGAGGACTACTACTGCTCTAACTCGGACCATCACTCTGTCCCCCGACTAGATCCTGCGACATTCTCATTTCCTGAAGAGGACAATAGATGAAAAGGGTGAGCTCAACTAGCCCAGTAAAGAATAATATGACTAAGATAATGGAAAATAAATTATCATTAGTCTTCAATAATTCAGATAAAATATTATTGACAACAAGTGTTAGATCAATATTCGCAGCAGAAATAACAATTCATTAGAAGAGTTAAGTAGAGAATGAAGTCTACTATCTTCTATGATTTAAAAGTCCATCATCAATATTTTATCCGTGTAACATCAATCAATATACATCTCAAATCAAATATTCATCTTTGCACTATGGGCCAAAGATATTCATTTGTATCACCAGTGGTTATGTTCATCTCAACACCTTTCCATCTTTGCACTACGGCCAAAGATATTCATCAGGTAATCATTCATCTTTGCTCTACAGGCCAAAGATATTCAGCTATATCACCTTTTAGGACTGAGGATGATGAAAAAATATTTTAAAGAATGAATCTAATGAGATAAAGGACAAAGACTAAAGATTCGTATTTTAGTTTATCCCATTCAAAAATACTTCGTAATAATCAATTGTGGAGCAAAATTCAAGAATAAAGCTCATTAGATCTAATCAAAGATAGGAATCTTAACAAGCAATTTGGACAAACAGAAGAAAATTTAATTTTTCCGTGAATAGTGCCGTATACGTGAATAGTAACCCTAACAGAAAAAGTAAGAATTTCATAATAAAATCCATGACAATATTTTGGTATAATGATATTGAAAAGAATAACATCATTTAGGAAAGAAAATAACATCCCTTACCTCAAAAGAATAGTACTTCTGACTGAAATATCGGATATAAGGCTTAAGAAAACTTGCACTGAATAGCAACACTCAAAGTATCTAAATACTCACAAAAATATGCTCGATATTATAGAGAGAGAAAACTTCTGATTCTGGTGTGATTTTTAATTCTAACCTAAGCACCCTATTTATAGGAAAAGCTTAGTATGCCAAAGTAGACTTTCTGCGCCGGCGGCTTACCCAGCACACCTCGTGAGATTTGAAAATTCAGCAATTTTTCCACAACAACCAAAAGTGGGGCCCACCATTTTATTTAAAAAATATTTATTTTCCAAAACTTCAATAATTCATAATAAATATCCCCTTTGTCAGAAAAATACAAATTCTATGTCCTTCTCATAGAAAATTTAATTCTCTACAACTTTGTAGAAGGAAGTTTTTTCAAATTCCAAACATAAATTATCCGAAATCCATAAACGGATGATTTTTCACACCAAAATACTGATAAAAACACATCAGCACTAATTCCTTCTTTTATATCCACAAAATAAATATTTTCTAATCATATGAATTAATAATTAATTATTCACAAATAATATTACAAAACTATAATATTGACAACCAGGTCGTTCCCAAGAAAGAGGGGGCTTTTCGATAAGGACTTCTCCTTACTGGCGCGCAATAAAATAACCCCTCCTAGACAAAACTTCCTTAGACATTGTCAATAATGCTATCTAATAATATTATTCAAATAATATGAATTATTGAGTTGATAATGTGAAATACTGTGCAGTGACAATTATTGAATCAATTATATAAAATAGCAACGTAGCAATTATTGAACCAATAAAATATCATGCAATTATTGAATCAATAATATAAAATATTGAACAGTAATTACTGTAACAATAATTGAGTAAGTGCCTACATACGTAGTGTGCTATTGTGCAACACCGCGTATTACTGTATTTTAATCACCGGGTATTTCAACAGTACTAACGGTAACAACTACGCCGTTATTTTATAAAAAGGTTATTTTTGTCGCTTTTTTATATCCGACAGTTATTCCGTTGTGGGGCCCACAAATAGCTGCGCCGTCGTACGAATATTCTCCGACAACAAGAATATTCCACGACCAAACGAATATTCCCCGACAACAATGAATATTTTATAACCACGTGCTTATTTTGAAATATTTGCACATTTCACCCATAACTTTTCACATTTATCAAATCAACACCTTACTATTTCAAAATAATATATAAAGAAAATTAAATCTTTATTCATAAAAGTTGGGGTCTTACAACTTCCCCTCCTTATGAAATTTCGTCCTTGAAATTGACGTACGTACCTGGTATATCGAAAAGGTGAGGATACCTCGCTTTCATTTCTGATTCCAACTCCCAAGTCATTTCCTCAATTTCATGGTTTCTCCACAAAACTTTAACTTGAGGTATAATTTTCGAGCGTAGGACATGCTCCTTCCTATCCAAGATCTTGACAGGTACCTCCTCGTACGTTAAATCTTCGGCTATCTCGTCTGGTTCTAACTCAATAATGCGGTTTGGATCTTTCACATATTTACGCAACACGGATATGTGAAAAACATTATGAACATGAGACATGCTTGGAGGTAAAGCGAGTCTATAGGACACCTTTCCTACTCCGTCAAGGATCTTAAATGGGACAATGAATCGTGGATTGAGCTTTCCTCTCTTGCCAAACCTCGTAACTCCCTTCCACGGAGCAACACGTAATAACACATGGTCCCCAACATTAAATTTCACGTCCTTTCGATGAAGATTCGCATAACTCTTTTGTCGATTCTGTGCTGTTTGTATACGTTGTCGGATCATTTGGATCTTTTCCGTAGTCATACGTACTAACTCTGGTCCCAACAATGTTGCTTCACCCACCTCATCCCAGCATACTGGAGAGCGACACTTTCTCCCATACAATGCCTCGAATGGAGCCACACCTATACTTGCCTGATAACTGTTATTGTAGGAGAATTCCACCAATGATAAGTACTTATCCCAACTCCCTTTGGAGTCTAGAACACAGAGTCTCAATAGATCTTCAAGAGTTTGAATAGTCCTTTTCGATTGTCCGCCTGTTTGAGGATGATAAGCCGAACTGAATCGTAAATCCGTGCCCATAGGTTTCTGTAAACTGATCCAAAATTGTGAAGTAAATCTGGGGTCACGATCCGAAACTATGGATACTGGCATGCCATGAAATCTCACAATCTCATTCACGTACATATGAGCAAGACGTTCAAGGGAATAAGTCTCTCGTATCGGCAAGAAATGAGCAGACTTGGTTAATCTATCTACAATAACCCAAATCGCATCAATACCTTGAGAAACCTTGGGAAGACCCGTAACGAAATCCATCATAATGTGTTCCCATTTCCATTTTGGAATCTCCAGTGGTTGCAATGGACCCTTCGGCACTTGATGTTCCGCCTTTACACGTTGACAAGTTAAACATCTTGAAATAAACTCCCTGATCTCTCTTTTCATATTGCTCCACCAAAATGTATGTCGAAGATCACAATACATTTTGGTACTCCCAGGATGGATTGTAAACGGTGTGTTGTGTGCCTCCATTATGATTCTATGCTTCAAGTCGGAATCGTTAGGAACACAAAGTCTGGAGTTGACTCGAAGTATTTCCTCTTCATCGATTCTTGCTTCTGGAATGGCACCTTCTTGCACCTTCTTCTTCATCTTCATCAGCTCTGGATCCGTAGCTTGAGCAGTTTTTACTTTATCAATCAAACCTGGTTCTACGCGTATACTTGACATCATCGCACTCATTTCCGCATATGATCTTCTACTCAACGCGTCAGCTACCACGTTCGCTTTTCTAGGATGGTATTGGATGGTATGATCATAATCTTTCAACAGCTCAAGCCAACGTCGTTGCCCGCATGTTGAGTTCCTTCTGAGTAAAGAAATATTTAAGGCTCTTATGATCCGTATAAATCTCCACTTTCTCTCCGTACAGGTAATGTCTCCAGATCTTCAACGCGAAAACGACTGCTGCCAACTCTAAATCATGAGTAGGATAATTCCTCTCATATTCTTTGAGTTATCGCGAGGCATAGGCTATAACTTTCCCATGTTGTATGAGAACACATCCTGACCCTTTGCCCGAAACATCGCTGTAGATAACAAATTCATCCGAACCAGATGGTATTGTCAAAACAGGTGCCGAGATAAGTCTTCTCTTGAGCTCTTGGAAGCTCTTCTCGCATTCCTCGCTCCAAACGAATTTTGTATCTTTCTGAGTCAACTGAGTTAATGGAGTAGCGATTCAAAAAAATCCCTCTACGAACCTCCGATAATAACCAGCTAAGCCTAGAAAGCTTCGTACTTCGATCACCGACTTATGTTGCTCCCAGCTTTGTATTGCTTCAATCTTCGTTGGGTCAACAGATACTCCACGTTTCGATACCACGTGCCCAAGAAATGCTACTTCCTCTAGCCAGAACTCGCATTTCTTCAGCTTGGCATATAACTTGTTCTCACGAAGCTTTTGAAGTACCACCTTCAGGTGGTGCTCATGATCTTCACGGCTTTTAGAATAGATGAGGATGTCATCAATAAAGACAACAACGAACTGATCCAAATATTCCTTAAATACACGGTTCATTATATCCATGAAAGCAGCAGGAGCATTAGTCAATCCAAAAGACATGACTAAGAACTCATAATGCCCGTACCGAGTTCTGAAAGCAGTCTTTAGAATATCCTCAGTTTTAATCTTCAGCTGATGATATCCAGAACGAAGATCGATCATTGAAAAGAATTATGCACCTTGCAACTGGTCGAACAAGTCATCAATACGAGGTAGCGGATACCTATTCTTGATGGTGACATGGTTAAATTCCTGATAGTCAATACAAAGTCGCATACTCCCGTTTTTCTTCTTTACGAATAAAACAGGAGCACCCCAAGGAGACGTACTAGGACGAATAAAACCGATGTCTAACAATTCCTGTAATTGGACCTTTAACTCCTGAAGTTCAATAGGAGCCATTCGATATGGGATTTTATAAATGGGTTTTGTACCGGGTTCAAGGTCAATAAAGAATTCAACTTCATGTTCTGGGGGTAGACCGGTAAGTTCTTCGGGAAATACATCAGGAAACTCCTTAACAATGAAAATATCATTCAACCCTAATGTATTCTGGTTTACATCAGTGACATGTGCTAAGAAAGCTTGACATCCGTTTTTCAATAAACGAATAGCTTTGTGACTTGAAATGATATTGACTGATTTTAGTGGTTTGGTGGTTTGAATTCGCACAACAGGTTGATTAGGAATATGAAAACTAATAACCTTACGAAAATAATCAATTTTGGCATGGTAAGTGGTTAACCAGTTAATTCCTAAAATTACGTCAAATGCAAGTATTTTCAAAGATATAAGATCAACAAGTAAGGTAAGGGTACCAATCTGAATCATGCAAGATTTGTAAACTGTGGATGTAACAAAAGTTTCTCCCAACGAAGTTTCAACAGATAAGTCAAAGTCTAATTTATCAGAAGTCAAGTTCAAACGTTGAGCACAAGCAGGTGAAATAAAGGAATGGGTAGCACCGGTAACTAACAAGGTGTAAACTTCGCAAGAGTTTATGATTAGCATACCCGTAATCACCTCGTGTGGATTCCTTGCATTTTGGGCTGTCACGACAAACGCTCTTCCAGGAATCACCGACTTTGACTTGTCCGAAATCGCCTTTGGAATCACCACCCCCGCTGGATTTGGTTTCGCAACAGGACAATCTCGAGCTATATGTCCTTCTTTTCCACAGTTATAGCATGCTTTGAATTGTTGTGGATAGTTTGGGCTGATGTGTCCCTCTTTCCCGCATTTATAGCATACGACCGGTGGTCGTTCTTCTCTCCTAGAAACAGTTGATGCTGCTGCTGATGTTGACGTCTTCACGTTCTCATTGTTATACCTTCTCTTCTTGAAATCTCCCCCCGATTCGCTTTTTCTACTATCATGACCACGATTACCACCGGAGTGGTTACCGCTTCTGTCATACTTTCCTCCCCGCTGGTTGTCATTGCTCCGATGACTGCTGCCACCGGTACGACCTTGGTTATTGTCCCTTGGTTGAATATAATCACTATCTCGTTCTAACAACTGGGCCCTGTTCACTACATCCGAATATAGAGAAAATTTGTGAGAAATGAGGTATTGACTTATTTCGGGTTTCAAACCTCTCAGAAACATTCGCGTCATACGTTCCTCATTCTCCACCAAATGAGGTGCAAACCTGGACAGCTCCGCGAACTTAGCCTCGTACTGGGACACAGTCATATTGTTTTGTTCTAGTCTGATAAACTCTACCTCCTTCATATGACAAATACTTTCAGGAAAGTACTTATCATTGAACAGTTTTTGAAACGCTTTCTAAAACATCTTGAGTGCGGCAGGCTGGGTACGCTTCACAGACTCCCACCAGAATCTGCCTCTCCACGGAACATAAAGGTGGCAAATGGAACCTTCTGTTCCTCCGTGCATCCCAAGACATCAAATATCTTGGTAATTTACTTAACCTACATCTCCGCCTTGATCGTATCCGGCTTTCCCTGAAATTCTGGTGGTCCCAATTCTTTGAACTGCTTGGCAGTGAAAAGCCGCGAGTTGTTATTATCTCCACCTGTTTTTTGCACACGAGTCTCCCTCGTCTAGTTTGCATGAACTGTAAAAAACTTCTAAACATCTAATCGTTTATCGTCTGACCAGCGTTGTTTTCAGGATGAACATTGCCTTCTTGTTGCACGTTCTCCAGGTTGGTGATTAAAGGTGTCTCCACGGTCTCATTCACTTCATTGTTAACATTCTAAACTGCCATTCTCAAATATTGCCATAAAACAAGGGTTAATTAAACAAATTAACATACTACATATTAACCCTATGCTCCGACTAACCAATTAAATACCACATAAGCTTAGGTAGGATATACTAGTGAAGGATTTAGTCGTCTCTCCCCTCCTAGTTCTTTTCCCCGATCTCCGCTAAAGACCATATCCCTAAGCTTTGATACCAATTGTGACGCCCCCAGAATAGGTCCAGTCAACCCAACCCATTCTGAGTCGCCAAATACATGGTACAGAATTCAAATACAAACTTTTATATCACACGGTCGTGCAAAATATGACCACACAACTGTGAGTGTCAATACAAATATGTAAAAAATATTAATATTCAAACTAAGTCCTCATTACCATTATTATCACACTATTTATTATAAATAGTGAGGACTACTACTGCTCTAACTCGGACCATCACTCTGTCCCCCGACTAGATCCTGCGACATTCTCATTTCCTGAGGAGGACAATAGATGAAAAGGGTGAGCTCAACTAGCCCAATAAAGAATATTATGACTAAGATAATGGAAAATAAATTATCGTTAGTCTTCAACAATTCAGATAAAATATTATTGACAACAAGTTTTAGATCAATATTCGCAGCGGAAATAATAATTCATTAGAAGAGTTAAGCAGAGAATGAAGTCTACTATCTTCTATGATTTAAAAGTCTATCATCAATATTTTATCCCTGTAACATCAATCAATATACATCTTAAATCCAATATTCATCCTTGCACTACGGGCCAAAGATATTCATTTGTATAACCATTGGTCATGTTCATCTCAACACCTGTCCATCTTTGCACTACGGCCAAAGATATTCATCAGGTAATCATTCATCTTTGCTCTACAGGCCAAAGATATTCAGTTATATCACCTTTTAGGACTGAGGATGATGAAAAAATATTTTAAAGAATGAATCCAGTGAGATAAAGGACAAAGACTAAGGATTCGTATTTTAGGTTATCCAATTCAAAAATACTTCGTAATAATCAATTGTGGAGCAAAATTCAAGAATAAAGCTCAAAACATAGATCCAATCAAAGATAGGAACCTTAACAAGCAATTTGGACAAACAGAAAAAAAATTAATTGTCCCGTGAATAGTGTCGTATACTTGAATTGTGCCATATACGTGAATAGTAACCCCAACGAAAAAAGTAAGAATTTTATAATAAAATTCATGACAATATTTTGGTATAATGATATTGAAAAGAATAACATCATTTATGAAATAAAATAACATCCCTTACCTCAAAAGAATAGTACTTCTGACTGGGATATCGAATATAAGGTTGAAGAAAACTTGCACTGAATAGCAACACTCAAAGTATCTAAATACTCACAAAAATACGCTCGATATTATAGAGAGAAAACTTCTGATTCTGGTATGATTTTCAATTCTAACCTAAGCACCCTATTTATAGGAAAAGCTTAGGATGTCAAAGTAGACTTTCTGCGCCGGCGGCTTACCTAGCACACCTCATGAGATTTGAAAATTCAACAATTTTTTCACAACAACCAAAAGTGGGGCCCACCATTTTATTTAAAAAATATTTATTTTTCGAAACTTCAATAATTCATAATAAATAGCCCTTTTGTCAGAAAAATATAAATTCTATGTCCTTTCCATAGAAAATTTAATTCTCTACAACTTTGTAGAAGGAAGTTTTTTCAAATTCCAAACATAAATTATCCGAAATCCATAAACGGATGATTTTTCACACCAAAATACTGATAAAAACACATCAGCACTAATTTCTTCTTTTATATCCACAAAATAAATATTTTCTTATCATATAAATCAATAATTAATTATTTATAAATAATATTACAGAACTACAATATTGACAACCAGGTCGTTCCCAAGAAAGAGGGGGCCTTCCGATAAGGACTTCTCCTTAATGGCGCGCAATTAAATAATCCCTCCTAGACAGAACTTCCTTAGACATTGTCAATAATGCTATCTAATAATATTATTCAAATAATATGAATTATTGAGTTGATAATGTGAAATACTGTGCAGTGACAATTATTGAATCAATCATATAAAATAGCAACGTAGCAATTATTGAACCAATAAAATATCAAGCAATTATTGAATCAATAATATAAAATATTGAACAGCAATTACTGTAACAATAATTGAGTAAGTGCCTTCTTACGTAAGGATCAATAATTTAAAATACTGTGCAATACCGTGTGCTACTGTGCAACACCGCGTATTACTGTATTTTAACCACTGGGTATTTCAACAGTACTAACGGTAACAACTACGCCGTTATTTTATAAAAAGGTTATTTCTGTCGCTTTTTATATCCGACAGTTATTCCGTTGTGAGACCCACAAATAGCTGCGCAATCGTGCGAATATTCTCCGACAACAAGAATATTCCACGACCAAACGAATATTCCCCGACAACAATGAATATTTTATAACCACTTGCTTATTTTGAAATATTTGCATTTTTCACCCATAACTTTTCACATTTATCAAATCAACACCTTACTATTTCAAAATAATATATAAAGAAAATTAAATCTTTATTCATAAAAGTTGGGGTCTTACAATTAAGCTACAAAGTTACCCATGTAACGAGTGTTTGATCAATGACTCCCAAACCATATGGCTTTAGGGCACTAGGTGTAGAACACCCCTAAGGATCTATTAGCTCGAGTAACAATGGCCACATAATTAAACTTAGCCAAACTAAAGTTATTTTTATTCGTTCTTCAACTAACTCATCAATAAGCTTAACCATGCAATGTCTAATCACATTAGGCGATTCAGAGTTACCCATGTAACGAGTGTTTGATCAATAACTCCCAAGCCAGATGACTTTAGGGAACTAAGTTGAAACACCCCTACGGATCTATTAACTCAAGTAACAATGGCCACGTAATTAAACTTGGTCAAACCTGGAGTTATTTTTATCTTGTTTTCCTTTTCATCATTTTTTTCTTTTCTTTTTCTTTTTTTATATAAAGGATTCCCCCAAATTTATATGTTAGTCTAACAATAGCACTAAAAGATGTTGAAATAAATTTAATACATTACAAGGATAATCCCTCAATAATTTAAGCAAATATGTTTTCACAATACTAACTAGATAAGCAATTTGGAAACATGCGCAAAGATGTGAAAGAAACAAGAATAGTGAGGATTCAATCAAGATTTCAAATAGGTAACTAAACATGCTCAAGACTTCCCCCTGATTAAGAATAACATAAACCCCATCTTATCACTGGCCTCTCTTAGGTTCCAAATAAAGCATTACTCAACCAACGACACACAAACATGCAAAAGATAAAAATTATAAAAAAATTATAATTTTTAACTACACCCCCTAACATAAGCTAAACATTGTCCTCAATGTTAAGATAAACAAATTTTAAACAGAGAATTCCCTTATTTTATCCAACAGCACCAACCCCACAAAACTGAACATTTCATCTAAACTAACAAACCAATATCCATTAAATGCAAACCAATACCAAATATAACAAAACTAATGCACCCCGAAACTTAAACTGTACATTGTTCTCAATGTTTGAGATAGGAAAAAGTAAAGCATATAACTTCCCTGAGAACATGTCAGTCGGCATTGGAGCGTCCTCCTCACCCATGAACGTTGGCCGCATTCCGTTTTGTCAAATACTTGAAACTGAAAGCAATTGACTTATTAAATTAAAACGCAATTAAACAAACTAAAATACAATTAACCAAAAAAATAAAAATAAAGCATTAAACTTGGGTTGCTTCCCAAGAAGCGCTCGTTTTATAGTCGCTAACCCGACTCCTTTATTTCCTTTCAATTCGGCTTAATTGCAAAATTGACCATAGCATGCTGCCTCACTGTTATTTCATTGATTTTCATGGCATGCATGCATTATTAGTGACCCTCAAACTCCACTTCATTCATTGGCAAAGAGAAGCTTTCACCATTTGATTTATCTATTAATGTCCTCATATCAATATCTACAAGAAGACACTCTTTATGAACCAATGGGTGCTCGATGGGTTCGAAAACCTTGAAAGTGACTTCTTGGTCTTTATTTTCCTTATTATAAACCCCATTCATGCTCCTCTTCTCATCTTCCTTAGAATCATCATCTACAATAGGATGTATCATCAAAAAATTTCCTCCAATAGCCCCGGGAAACTCCTCGCCACATTCATGCGTATTCACCATGCATTGCTCTTCACCCTCCTCATTAGGATCAATCTCTGTATTGCTAGGTAATGTGCTTTGAGGTTGGTTCATAATAGCATCAGAAAGTTGTTGTAATTGGTTCTCGAGGTTCCGAATTTGAGCATTTTGAATCGCTATCCTAACCTCATTTTAAGATATGAACATAGTAATTATATCCTCCACCCTTCTTTCCTCTTGTTGCTCTAAATACTTGGAGAGAATCTCTGCCAACATAGACATATCTTCTTCTTGCGGTAGAGGTTGATACCAATTTTTTGAATAGTATGATAGACATGGGCCATAGAACTGATCTTGATTGTTTTCCCAAGCAAAGCTCGATTAATTTTGCCAATCCAGAATGGTAGTAGTTTGGGGCATAGTCGGCTTGTTCCCGATAGTAGGCATTCTGATTGGCTTTACACAAATGAGCGTCAACAAGCCTTGAAAGAGTTGCACTTTGTTCTTATAATCGCTCAATCACGTCTAACTCATGTGATTGTACCCTCCTCTCATAAGGCCATTGATAGTTATGCCCATCCATAATCTGAAAAGAAAATCAAAACAAAATAAAATAGAAAAATAAATATATACGTTTAAATTAAGACTAATTTGATAGAAATTAGTATTGGTGAAATATTAGAAAATAATTCCTCGGCAACAGTGCGAAAAACTTGTTAAGTAAAATCTAGTTACGCACAACACGCAAGTATACGTGGTCAACAAGTAGTAAAGTGATGAGTAGAGTATCGTTCCCACAGAGAATATAACTGAAATTTATCCTAACAACTACAAATTTTATATTATCTTAATTTTATTAACTAAATAATCAAGTTTGTGAAATTTATTAAAACTACTAATTATTTAAAAACCAACTAACTACCACAAGATTTAATCAAGAATTGGAGAATTAAGCCTACAACTTCACTTAATGCTTCACTTGGAACGACACACTTCCTTTTAACTCAAATTAGCTATCCCAGATTGTTAATCAAGAACACAAACGTAAATATAACCATCTCTCAATGTATTATACCCATATCAACTTAAATCCACAATTGATAGAATTAAGATAAATGCCCTAATTAACTAATCCACTATATCTCTATGTGAATTACAATTAAAGAGGGTTTAAGCACAAGTTCTTTGCTAGATTACGTGCGCTGTGTAGGTATATCACTATCCTAAGTATAAATTATGAATTCCATAATCATATAAAAATCACAATCACACGCTACTATGATTAGATCTTAACCTATATTCCATCTCTCGAGTTCATATAGATTATTAAGTAATTGTTGATCAAGCAATTAAATAATTAAGCACAAACTATAATAGACAATCCTAGAAATAAGTTCAATGAGTTAATATAGAAGCATGTCAATCCTCGTTACACAAAAAGATCCATTGTAGACTTAAATAGTAAATTAGTTCATGCTAGATGAATAAGAAACTAAAATCCACAAAGAGAATAGCATTCTGAATACAAGAATAACGATGAAGTAAGAGAGAAGAAACTGTAAAGAAATCTGCTGCTCTTTCCCATGTTTTCCTTGAAACCTTTCGTGCTCACCTCCTCGCTTCAATTCTCCAGTCCGTGATCAAAAACTAGGTTTCAGTTAACTATATTGATTCTGTCTTCTTTGCCCCTCTAATTACCTCTTATCATCTCCCAAATGCGTACCAACCATCCGACATGCAGCCCTCAAGAGTCCTATTTGAAAAAAAAAACCTTAAGTCATTTGCTATGCATCTCGCCCAGTTGCAGTTTATCTCTTAGAAAATTCGCCCGACGCACCTTCGCCCCGGCTCACTTTATAGAGTAAAATCTGCGCCCCGCCCCATTTGTCCAACCATGACGGAAAATTTCAGCGCTTTGTCCTAATTTTTTGGTTTTCGCACTCACAGCCTATTCCTGCACATAAACAAAGAAAACAAATCAAATGATAATACAACTACTCAAAGTAACAAAGAATCAAGCCCAAAAGGTAGTCAATTCATAGGTATAAAACCCACTCATCACTCATGTTATTTTTAAAGAGCTAAAATAGCTTGTTTATGGTCAGCTAAAGTCTCAAAGAATACTCGATCGCACTCATGTAGATGGCTGGTCATATCAGAAGCATTTGCTATAGTTGGTAAACCACGTACAGTAGTATCAATTTTATCCATATGAGCTTGAAGGTCAACATTATGCTTTGTGAGCTTATCATCAAGATTATAAGACATTTAAGTAGTAATCTGAGTTATGGTATTTATACATTCTAATACGTGAGTAGAGGTAACCTCCAGAATAGGTTGAGGGCCTTGAGATAAATTGATCAAGGCAAAAGAAAGATCAAAGAATTTATTATGAAAAGAGGAGGGAATATCAGTCGAAATCGATAAATTTGATTATTTTGGAGAGGAATGAGGGACAACTTTAGACTTACCAGATGTAAGGTGAGGGGATTCGACATCTGGAGAATTTGAAGACCATGAGCAGGAGGAATCTGAGTGAATAGATAATTATGAGGTGATGCTAGGAGGCTAGATATGAATGGGGGAAGAAGATTTGACTATAGGAAGTGGAGAATAAATTGGGGAATCAAAGTTTTCAAATTCGGTCGTAGGGGGTGAAAGCTCTAGGATGGAAGAGTGAAGGTCTTGTTGAGAATCAGTAGAGAGTTGAAACTCTACGATTTGAAGACCGACATTATTTACATCGCTCGTAGAGTGATGAGACTTGTCGTGCGAAGGAGGATAAGACTCTTCAAAACATATAGAGTTTGATGTTTGAGAGTGGGAAGGTTGCTCAGAGATCGTAGAGGGTAACCTTATAATCTCATCACTGCAACTAGAGGATACAAGTTGGAATGTGAACATTGGTATGATAGGAGGAAATTAACGAGGTTCATCATTAAAGGGTGTAGAGCAGAGCAATTTATTAGCGTACCTTAAAACTTTAGGAAAATGTTGAGATACTAGAGGTAGACTGGGATATGTAGTGTATGTCTAGCGAAAAAGGTTGTGATCACGTTACATTATTGCTCGAAGCAAAGGCAACCATAATATAAAGTAGAATAGTTAATCACCTTTTGGCTCAAACACAGTTGTAGTTCGGTTCATCTCCAAATCATAAAAAGAGTGTATATATCATATATGGAATGCACTACTCTCATTCGAGCTTCCCTTGTGCCTTCAAACTCATTCGAAAGAAGATGACCAATTTTTGGAATTTCTCGCCCAGTCAGGATAACTCTGCACATATCTGGTTGATATGTTCTCCGTGGAGGTAACCAAGATTCTTCTGGTATTGGTTGAGAAATGGATGGAAGAGATGAGGGAGGGATTTAAGATTCCCTTAGTTGATCCCCTTCAGAGGTAGGATCCTCTGGCTTTATGATCGTAGGGTCAAAACCCTTGGTAGCATCCTCTATGATATTTGAGATGACATGGGTGAATCGTAGAGAAGCATATAAAGAATGTGCCAAGCGTTGAGCTGAATCTTCCTTGTGTTTAGTTCTTAGCACTTTTCTCTTCTTCTTTTCTTCTCTCCTTTTCTTCTTAGCTTCTGCCTTTTTCCTTTATTTTTCTACTTCCAATCTTTCGGCATTTTCTTTCTTTTATCTTCTTTCTCAGTCATCTTACTTAGTTTGCATCTTTTCTTCTTCTCTATGGGCACAGAGCTTGTACCTTCAATAGCGAGCTTTATCTCATTTATCTTTTGGGTCTCTTCTGCGGTCTGTGGCTTCGGCACAGAGACCGTCTTAACCATCAATTCATCATTATGTTAAGGTTAATGTGTAGAATCTTTTTCAGTAGGATCTTCTTCTGCCCTTAGAATTGAGGAATTTGTTTACCTTTTCCCTTGATTCTTTCTAATTAGCGCACATTATTCATCCTCTACTTCCTCTTCTTCATCTTCTTTGATCGGATGTGCCATGGATTCTCCTGCTCGTTCTTCTAGTTGAATAGAAGCCTTTCTTCGTTGATTCTACCTTTTTCTTCTTGGGATCATTTTGGATAGATGAGAGTTTATATCCTTTGCATCTTTTGGCCATCCTTTGGAAGAACTTTAACTACTGTCTTTGACATTTCCATTTTCTTCCTTTGCTGATCAACAATAGAGTCAAGTGTTCTACGAACTTAAGGAGCAACTGATCCTTGAGAAACTTCTTCCACATCCTCAATTACACCCACCTTTCTCTTTCACTTGGCTTTTATTGGCTTCTGCACCTCACTGATAGTTCTTTCACTTCCACCTTCAGACTGTTTGGACCTCATGTTCTCTAGAGGATTTCTCTTCTAGTTTTTAAACAGCTTGGGGGTGATCTTTTTGTTAGCATTTAGAGGGACTCCTTCATCATCTGCAATTTGTTATGCAGATTTTTCTTCAAAGTAATGCTCAATAACCTCACCTGAAACATTTTGGGAGTAGATTTTCCCGACGTCTTTGATTTTTCAAAGTATTCAACCCATTTGCCCAACCACTTTACGAATATAGCACCAAATTGATTTTCTTTGATTGAAAAATTATCGTCATGAACTTTAACTATAGTTCACTTACCGAGTCATGAGCAGTGTCTTTATAGATAATACACTTGCCCACAATTTCAGCAAAAAACTCATATTCTTGAGGAAATTTCTTTTTCTTTAGCCCTTTCAGTTGTGGGTTCTTCTTGTGACCCATTAATGTCAATTCTTTATTGAAATCCACTTTATCCAGCGAAGTGAGTCATTTGTTTTGAAAACCCAGACATACATTAATTTTGTTATCCCCCATCTGAAGTGTGACTCCTTTGACCTTGGTTGTTAACACTCCATCTTTGAAAACAACATTGAGATATAATTCCTTGTTGAGGTCTGAGTAGATATTGGTGTTGCAGTTCAGACACTCAGAGAACCCAGCTTGTTCAACAAGTTTTAGAATGTCTCTGATGTTCTTTTCTTGAGCAACAAACTGATCAGAGCTTAATTGAATACCTGTCACGATTTGGAAGTTTGCCATTTGAATAGAACTAATCTTAAAAGTTCACACAAGTGATTAAGTTTTTTGATGATTTTGAGAACTAAGAGTTTTGAAAGCTTTGAAAACTCTAAGATTCAGATTTCAAAATGAAAGAGTAAAGGTCAAAAATTAAATTTAAAAAGATTTTATATAACTTCCCTCTTATTTTTGTGGAGTAGGACATATGCTAGGATATGGTAGACTGCACGTCGTTTCAGTTCTGCTATTTTACATCTTAGAAATAATAACTTTATTTCTCACTCGCTCGTCTGATCGTGATTAATACATGCCTTTTTATTTTGACCACCTTTAAGATAATCCTTCGTAGAGTATCTCTTTCTATTCTACGATAAGCTTTCAGCTCTACGATTCTTTTTTTTGCACTAGGTAATCACATCTAGAAACATAGTATTATGGATGTAAATTTAGCATTCCTAACTCACTTATTAATTTGTTAAATATAGATTCATCCAGTGCGTTAGTAAATACATCAGCTAGCTGATCATCAGTTGGAATGAAATGCAAGGAGATATCTCCATTCTGAACATGATCTCTAATAAAATGATATCTGATATCTATATGTTTAGTTCTAGAATGCATGACAGGATTATGAGTGATTGAGATGGCATTAGTATTATCACAAAATAAAGGGATAGACTTGAAATCAAACCTATATCAGCAAGCTGGTTTTTCATCCATATGATTTGAGCACAATAGCTACCAGCTGCAATATATTTAGGTTCAGCAGTAGAAGTTGACATAAAGTTTTGCTTCTTGCTGAACCATGAGACAAGTTTATTTCCTTGTAATTGACACTTTCCACTAGTGGTTTTCCTGCCAATCTTGCATCCTGCAAAATCTACATCTGAATATCCTATTAGATCAAAAGGAGACTCCTTGGGATACCATAAGCCCAAATATGGAGTGCCCTTGAGATATCTAAAAATCCTTTTTACAACTATTAGATGAGATTCCTTAGGGTTAGCTTAAAATCTAGCACAAATGCAGGTTGAGAACATGATATCTGTTCTACTAGCAGTCAAATACAAGAGAGATCCAATCATACCTCCGTATTGAGTGATATCAATACTTTTACCTTTTTCGTCCTTGTCAAGTTTGGTTGCAGATGTCATTGGATTTTTCATGGGGGTTGCTAACTCTAAGGCATAATTTTTAAGAAAATCTTTAATGTACTTGGCTTGATTGATAAAAATTCCTTCATTGGTTTTCTTGACTTGAAGTCCAAGGAAAAATTTGAGCTCACCCATCATACTCATCTCAAATTTATTTTGCATTAACTTGGCAAATCTCTGACAATATTTTTCAATAGTAGAGCCAAATATGATATCATCAACTTAGATTTGAACTAATAGAATTTTATCCTTATGCTTCCTAAGGAATAGAGTTATATTAAATCTACCTCTAGTGAATCTATTTTCAACAAGATAATTTGTCAGTGTTTCATACCATGCTCTAGGTGTTTGCTTCAAACCATATAGTGCTTTATCAAGTCTATAGACATAATTTGGAAGAATAGGATTGATAAAACCTAGCGGTTGTTAGACGTAGACTTCTTCTTGAATTTCACCATTGAGGAATGTACTCTTGACATCCATTTGAAAAACTTTGAATCTCATGTGAGTTGCATAGGCTAGGAACATCTGGATGGCTTCTAGTCTTGCAACAAGTGCGAAGGTTTCATCATAATCAATTCCTTCTTCCTAAGAATATCCTTTCGCCAATAACCTTGCCTTATTTCTTATGATCACACCAGCTTCATCCATCTTGTTCCTAAAGACTCATTCTGTGCCAATAACTGGATAATATTTTGGTCTAGGAACCAACCTCCAAACCTTGCTTCTTTCAAACTGATTTAGCTCCTCTTATATAGCCTCGATCTAGCTTGAGTCTTCTAGAGCTTCTTCAATCTTCTTTGGCTCAATCTGAGAAATAAAGCTTAGATAATAACATTCATTTTAAGTGGCTGATCTGGTCCTGACATGTGCACTTGGATCCCCAATGATTAAATTTTAAGTGTGATCTCTTGCCCATCTGGATCCAGATGGAATGTCAGTCCTTGTGCCCTCTTGTTGAAGTTCTTCAAGATTTGGTTATTGTTCTACATCTTTATTGGTTTGTAGAGTTCCTGTATTTATAATTTGAGACTCTACAATTTCTTTATATGGTACTACGATCTTAGGGTCTGGCACATCTTCTTCAGTTGCATCGATCGTAGGATTCACATGCTCTACGATTTGAGGTTCCAGCTTTATGACTTCTTCAAGTTGAGCTATTTTGTTTGGTTCACCTTCATTAGATTCATCGAACGAAACATGGATATATACTTCTACTGTCAAATTATTCTTGTTGAATACTCTATAGGCTTTGCTTTCTATAAAGTATCCAAGAAAGATTCTTTCATTTGAAGTAGGCTGAAATTTGGTCAGGTATCTTTTGCCATTGTTGAGGATGTAACATACATAGCCAAAGGCGCGAAAGTAGATAATATTTGGCATTCTTCCTTTCCACAACTTGTAGGGCGTCTTTTAAATCATAGAGTGGATCAAAGATATTCTGAGTGTAGCATGCAGTACTAACAACTTCTGCAGAAAAATATTCCAGTAGACGAGCTTCTGCTAGAAGAGTTCTTCCCAATTCAATTAATGTTCTTTTCAACCTTTCTACTACTCCATTTTGTTGTGAAGTTCTAGGTACTGAGAAATTATGTTGAATGCCATTTTCTTCACAGAACTGATTGACTTTAGAATAATCAAACTCTCTGCAATGATCACTCATTATAGCTTTTATCTTCTCTCCCATCTCATTCATTACTACCTTGAAGAATCTGATCAGTTGAGTGTTGGTCTCGTCTTTTGAACTTAAGAAAAATACCCATATGAGTTTGGTATAGTCATCTACTACTACCAGTGAGTATCTTTTACCTCCAAGACTAGCAGTTGGAATAAGCCCAAAAAGATCCATATGAAGAAGTTGTAGCGGCCTTTCATTCAAGTTAACCATTTTGCTTTTGAATGAGCTTTTTGTCTACTTTCCTAGCTGACAAAGTTCACTTTGGGTAGACCGCTGACTAGATCCTTTGATGCAAGTTTTGACATGTTCTTGAAGTTTAAGTGAGACATCCTCCTATACTATAACCATCTCACGTCTTCTGAAGCCGTCGAAAAGAAGCAAGCTGATACTGAGGAACTTACTTCAGAGAGGTTTATCACATAAACATTTCCTTCTCTTGATCCAGTTAGCTAGACAGAGTTAGTTTCCAGATCTCGAACTTGACACTTGTTGTTGAGGAAGATTACTTGATGACCTTTACCGCATAGCTGACTTATGCTCAGCAGGTTGTGCTTTAGTCCATTAACATAAGCTACTTTACTAAAAGAAACAACTCATTTTCCTAGCTATAGAGCCATATCCTCTGGTTTTACCAGAGTTGTTATCTCCAAAGATAACTATTGGACCATCTTTGTCTTTAAAGTCTGACAGAAGAGCTTTATTTACCGACATGTGCCTAGAGCACCCACTATCAAGATACCAAATGGATTTCGTTGACCTTGGTACCTACATGGACAATCATTTTTTATTTTGGTACCTATACTCTCTTGGGTCCTTCGATGTTAGTTACCTTGGGAACCCAGACTTGCCTAATCTTGGGTCTATAATATGTAGTGTATCAATTAAAGGTTTTATGCCCATGTCTATGACATTTATAATAATTTATAAATTACATGTGTGAGTGTGTATGGATCTCTTCTCACTTGGAACTTATATGGTTGATGTACCTTTCTTCCTGATTGACCTCCATGCCTCCATAAAGTTCTACGATTTTAAAATTTAGTAGAGTAAGAACCAGTTCTACGATTGTTTCCAGGTTGACTCTTAGAGTTGTTTCCAATCTCTACAACTCTTCTAGACATGGTCATAGACTTGATTTTACTTTGGATTTTAAAAAACCTAAACCAGTATATAACCTTTTATTCTTTGGAACAACAGTCTGGTTAGCAGAGATTGGTTGGCAAGAAATATTAGGCTCAATGGTCTCTTTGGATTTTACAAACACAATGCTTCTATGGGAAGGAGAAGCACTGTTTTTGTTAGTTTCAAGATATTTTTCCAAACTTAGATTGAATGAAGATAAGCCTTCAAATCCCAATCCTGATCTGTTAGAAGCAACTCTCTGACTTGTGATCAGTGAGTTCATAGATGAGGAATATTGGTTCCACATAGAGATTGTCTTTTCTAGTTCCTCTATTTTAGAATTAATAATAGATTCTCTCAAAGTGTTTGTCTCAGTTATCTTTCTCAAAACCTTATTCTCAATTTCAAGCTTACATAGAAAGGCAGTGCTTCGTAGAGTAGTCACCAATTCTACTTGCACTTTCTCTTTCTCCTTTTGAACAAGAGAATAATCCTTTGATAGAACCTTGAACAACTTCATGTATCTATGAAATTCAGATGTAATATAATGCAAGGCAGATCTAAGATCATCTATACTAACATCAGGAGAGTTGAAGTCAAATACCTCACTGATGTCGATTTCTTAACGATCAGTGCTTGTGTTGGAGTTTTCCTCTATGGCCATTAAACATAGGTTAGCTACATGAGGCTTTTCATCATCACTTGATTCTGAGCTGGTATCAGCATCTGAGTCGCTCCACGAGCTGTCAGCTACTAGACCTCTTTCCTTCTTGTGAGACTTCTTGTAATCTTTGTATTCTTTCTTCTTGTCAGGCTTTTGTTTGTATTTTTTGAGATCCTCTCGTAAAGGCTTGGTACATTCTGCCATGAAATGACCAGGCGTCTTGTAGTTGTAGCATAAGTCTTTTTCTTGTTCTCTGCTGCTGCTTCCTCTGTTAAAGTTCTTTTTTGGTTTATAGTTCTTGCTTTTTCTCATGAATTTTCTTAGCCTTCGAGCAAGCAAAGCTATATCATCATCATCATCAACATCAACATCTGCACCTTCTCGATCATCTTCTCTAGCTTTAATTTGAGCTTTGGATATATCTTCAGATGCTCTGAAAGAATTACCTTTATCTTTTCTTTTATTTTCAGCTAGAGTTTCTGCTCTTTGATTTAGATCCAGCTCATAGGTAAGAAGATTACCATAGAGCTTCTGCACAGTCATTTCATGCAGATTCTTTGATTCTCTGATGGCTATGGTCTTAACATCCCACTTATTGGGCAGTGCTCGCATGAACTTTATATTCAGGCCTTTGTTTGGATACATCTTGCCATATGAATTTAGATCATTTACGAGGATGGTGAATCTTTCATATGTTGCTGTAATGTTTTCTATAGGAATATGAGTAAACATCTCGTACTGTTGAGTTAGGAGGGATACTTGTTTTCTCTAACTTCTTTTGCTTCCTCATGCATCACCAGCAGTGATTTCCATACTTCCTTGGCAGTAGTGAAATTTATAACATTTTCGAAGAGTTCATCCTCCAAGGCCATGAACATAATGTTTTTGGCCCTTTTATCTAAATGCACACACTTCTTCTCATTTTATGTCCATTCTTCACGTATCTTTACAACCTCCTTGTTGTGATTGTCTATTGCAGGAGCTAGCTTTGTAGGAATCTATGAACCATTGAGAATTGCTTCAAACAGATCATCATCAATAGCATCCATATATGTCTGCATACATACTTTCCAATTAGGAAATTTTTCTCTATTTAGAAGAGGTGGCTTACGTCAACCACCAAGCTCAGAACCATTTTCTTTTTGTGCTATGGATCTAGTCAAAATGTAAGCTTTGTGTTCGTGGGAACCTGATCTGATACCACTTGTTATTTCCCAAAGGAACTTATAGATCTAAAAGGGGGGTTGAATAGATCTTTTAAAGTTTCAGTTAAATAAAAATATGCTACCAAATATTTTTTAATCTGATTGATTAAGCACAACGGAATATATCTTTTGGAAAACCCCTTGAAGATTTAAAATAAATATCAGTTCTGAATATTTCCAAGATAAATATGATAAGCAAACATATAAATGATAAGAACAGTAAATAACGACACAAGCAATTTTAAGTGGTTCAGAGACTGAACAACTCCTAATCCACTCTTCTACTCCTCGAGTAGGAAATTCACTAAAAGTTTAGTCACACAGACAAGGAAAATCTGCCCTCTTTTAGCCCCGCAGACTTGGATATTTAGTCACAAAGACAAGGACACAAAGACCTCTTCAAGCCCAGCAGACTTGGATGTTTAGTCACTAAGACAAGGACTCTCAGCCCTCTGATGATCTGATGATTGAAGCTTGTTGAGAGGTGCTGCTAAGTTAGCGTTACGCTTTTCTTCTCAAGTACTAAGCATGAACTAGATATTTAGGATCGTTAAGTTCGTTATTTGACTTTAACAGAGTTTTGGCTTTTTGATCAATGTTCGTCACTTTTTCAGTTTGAATCCTTGTTGCCTTTTATAATCTGCTGAAAAATCTTCCCGTTGCAAGATGCCCGTTTGTGCATTTAATGCTCAGATATCATAGGATCCTTGATGTCGACATTTTAAACCTAGGAGACGATTTCTTTTTCTTACCTATCACATCAGTCTTTTCTCACCTAACACCCTTGATAAGTCACTAGCACCAACTAGCTGGTAGACATATATTCTGATCTTCGATTTTCACCAAGGATATTTGGGGAGAACATTGGGACCTTCAATTTGCAACGCTCTAATGTCAGTCAGTTTGTCAGACTTGACTACTTTACGATCGAGTTCTCCTCTACGATCTTTGCTTGACTGGAAGATTCACTTGTTCACTTTACGAACTGAAGTAGATTTACGATTTGAAGTGAACTTTACGATAACTTCAACTAGTTTTGCGATCCTATTGATGTGTTGCGATCTTGTGCTTACTCTGCGATCTTACATTCAAAGTAGCAAAGTATCCTTACGACAATTCAAAAACCTATCAACTATACATCAAGTTAGCTTCTACAAGATAAACCTAACAATATTTAATCTTTCTAATCTAAGTCGTTATACATTTGATCAATTATTTATAAGGACTGTACAAATCATATTAATATAAATATACATTAAGCTCATTCATCACCTTCTCATCATACATATAACAAATAGCGTGACACCAACATTTCGACGATTATCAATGTAGTAAACTAAGTGGTCACAAATCCCCTGCCCATACAAACATTTGTTTAACTCAGCTATCAACAATGAGTCCTTAATTGAAATCCCACAAAATCATAGTTTTCTCTTTGCTCAATACAAATTTTCTTAATCTTTATTTTATCATTTATAACTTTTTCCTGAGTTTACCTCATACTATTTCATAGTACCATTTCTTTATAACATCAAGCTATAACTTTCTAATCGTTTAACAGATCATTTGTCATTCAGTGATTCAACTTATTTTATAATTATTTTTTATTACGATCTTTCTTACCCTACGATTATTTCGTCCTACTATCTTCTTATTCTTCTTTAATCATGTTATATTATGATTTTATTTACGCTTTTCACCTTATAGACATTGCCTATTTATCATCACTTTTCATCTTTATTGCTGGAGTCGGGTAACTCCTGATCCTCCTCTTTTTTATAACACTTCGAGATTCTTCTTTAAATCTTCTTGTTTATATTTCAACTCTTCCTTTATGAATTTTCTAAATTCATTTATATTTTAACTTCTTTGTGAAGTTTCTAAATTCATTTTATACTACTTAAACTTTTATTCAAGTTTATTTCTCATCATTTTCATCTTCATTCACTACGGTTATAAACCTAAGGCTTATAACCTATCAACTCTGATACCAACTGTAACGACTCCAAAATCTAGACTATTTCCACTCCTGATCTTTTGCATTTAAATGTAACTTTATTCCACTTTCCCATCAATAATCAATATTATAATTGATAAAACTTGTATGTTTTAAAATTTTTACAACATTCAATATCACTAAAGATGTTAAAATTTAGTTATTTAAAACTTTCCACAGTTCCAGAATCACAATCTTTACAATACATACTTACATCTCAAAATCATATATAATATTATTCATCTCAAAACATTAGTTGTGAATATAAAATTCAAGTTTTGATATTAAATTATTCTTCTAAACCTTCATAACTATAATCCAACAATTATATGTATTAAATAATAAACTGGATCTTCATTTAATAATTATAATCACAGTATATGTTTTTCTTCATAACACAACCATCATTTGATTGTATTTACAATATTAAATGTATAGTTTACAACTCAAATTTTAAAACAAAGATCCTTTGTTCACATTCACACATTTTATTACAACTTAATTTATTTTCAATACAATAAGTCGTTCCAACTTACTACATATTTAACTAAAGAAAACAGTAAACACTTTCATTCTAAACGCACTTCAAATCTTTTTGATCATAGCTATCTGAAACTTCTTCCTTAACTGCAAATAAAATTTATTTACAAGAATAAGCGCGACGGCTCAACAAGTTTAACACTTAACATATTTCATGCCTCACGTAATTTACATGCTCGACATTTCGTTCGTGCGTCATACATTTCATGCTGTGCAGTTTATAATACAACATACTTCACATGCGGTGCATTTTATATGTATATGCATCATATCAACTAAATACCAACAGTTATCCTAAATCATTAACTGAATATCCTCAGTTACAATTATGCAATTTCACATAGTACGCACTTTAATTATGTTCATAGGTAACTAACATAATACTAACAATTTTTCACATAATTGAACAATTAATTATGTATATCAACTGTGACGCCCCCAGAATAGGTCCATTCAACCCAACCCATTCTGAGTCGCCAAATACATGGTACAGAATTCAAATACAAACTTTATATCATACGGTCGTGCAAAATACGACCACACAACTGTGAGTCTCAATACAAATATGTAGAAAATATTAAGATTCAAACTAAGTCCTCATTACAATTATTATCACACTATTTATCAGAAATAGTGAGGACTACTACTGCTCTAACTCGGACCATCACTCTGTCCCCCGACTAGTCCCCGCAACATTCTCATTTCCTGAAGAGGACAACAGATGAAAAGGGTGAGCTCAACTAGCCCAGTAAAGAATATTATGACTAAGATAATGAAAAATAAACTATCGTTAGTCTTCAACAGTTCAGATAAAATATTATGGACAACAAGTTTTAGATCAATATTCGCAGCGGAAATAACAAATCATTAGAAGAGTTAAGCAGAGAATGAAGTCTACTATCTTCTATGATTTAAACGTCCATCATCAATATTTTATCCCTGTAACATCAATCAATAAACATCTCGAATCAAATATTCATCTTTGCACTACAGGCCAAAGATATTCATTTGCATCATCAGTAGTCATGTTCATCTCAACACCTGTCATCTTTGCACTACAGGCCAAAGATATTCATCAGGTAATCATTCATCTTTGCTCTACAGGCCAAAGATATTCATCAGGTAATCATTCATCTTTGCTCTACAGGCCAAAGATATTCAGTTACATCACCTTTTAAGACTGAGGATGATGAAAAACATTTTAAAGAACGAATCCAGTGAGATAAAAGACAAAGATCAAGGATTCGTATTTCAGTTTATCAAATTCACAAATACTTTGTAATAATCAATTGTGGAGCAAAATTCAAGAATAAAGCTCAAAACTTGGATACAATCAAGGATAGTAACCTTAACAGACAATTTGGACAATTAGAAGAAAAATAAATTTTCCCGTGAATAGTGTCGTATACGTGAATAGTGCCGTATACGTGAATAGTGCCGTATACGTGAATAGTAACCCCGACGGAAAAAGTAAGAATTTCAACATAAAATCTATAACAATATTTTTGTATAATGATATTGAGAAGAATAACATCATTTACGAAAGAAATAACATCCCTTACCTCAAAAGAACAGTATCTCTGACTGGAATATCGGATATAATACCGACGAAAGCTTGTACTGAATAGTAATACTCAAAGTATTGAAATACTCACAAAAATACGCTCGATATTATAGAGAGAGAAAACTTCGAATTCTGGTGTGATTTTCAATTCTAACCTAAACACCCTATTTATAGGAAAAGCTTAGGATGCCAAAGGAGACTAAATGAATAAAATAATATTTTTTTTTCTTAGCCGCCGGCTGCTCCAAAAATTCTGATTTTTCAACAAACCAACAAAAGTGGGTCCCACCCTTTATTAAAAAAATATTTATTTTCCGAAACTTCAATAATTCATAATAAATAGTCCCTTTGTCAGAAAAATACAAATGATGTGTCCTGCTATAGGAAATTTAATTCTCTACAACTTTGCAGAAGGAAGTTTTTCCAAATTCCAAACATAAACTATCCGAAATCCATAAACGGATGATTTTTCACACCAAAATACTGATAAAAACACATCAGCACTAATTCCTTCTTTAATATCCACAAAATAAATATTTCCTTATCATATAAATCAATAATTAATTATTCACAAATAATATTATAGAACTACAATATTAACAACCAGGTCGTTCCCAGGACAGAGGGGGCCTTCCGATAAGGACTTCTCCTTACTGGCGCGCAATTAAATAACCCCTCCTAGACAGAACTTCCTTAGACATTGTCAATAATGCTATCTAATAATATTATTCAAATAATATGAATTATTGAGTTGATAACGTGAAATACTGTGCAACGACAATTATTGAATCAATACTACAAAATATCAACTGTAGCCATTATTGAATCAATCATAAAAAATAGCAACGTAGCAATTATTGAGTTAATAAAATATCAATGCAGCAATTATTGAGTCAATAATATAAAATATTGAACAGTAATTACTGTAACAATAATTGAGTAATGGCTTCTCACGTAAGACTCAATAATTCGAAATACTGTGCAATACCGTGTGCTACTATGCAACACCGTGTATCACTGTATTTTAACCACCGGGTATTTCAACAGTACTAACGGTAACAACCACGCCGTTATCTTGTAAAAAGTTATTTCTGTCGCTTTCTATATCCGACAGTTATTCCGTTGTGGGGGCCCACAAATAGCTGCGCCGTCGTACGAATATTCCCCGACAACAAGAATATTCCACGACCAAACGAATATTCCCCGACAACAAGAATATTTTATAACCACTTGCTCATTTTAAAAATGTTTGCACATTTCACCCATAACTTTCATATTTATCAAAACAACACCTTACTATTTCGAAATAATATATAAAGAAAATTAAATCTTTATTCATAAAAGTTGGGGTCTTACATCAACAATTTCACATTTAATTCACATAGTACTAAAAGAACTTACCTGAATCCTTGTTCATTATTTTACGTTCATCGAACGTTTAGTGCATAACTTTACTTGTTGGTTAACATTCTCCTTACCATATTCTTCGTCGTATAACCTATACATATAAAGTTAGATTATACTACATTTATCAATCCCACTCGAGACTTTAATTTTATTTAAGACTTAACTTTTATCTAAATTAGATCACTAATCTATAATTCATAATAAGTGTCAACATCGGGGAAAAAATCTTGTCGCTTTGGACAGATCTTCCTCTTCCAAAATTTTGTTGTTTTCTACCCTTATTTATCTTATCTATTTTATGAAGGGTGGAATTTTTAGGAAAAGGCCAACATGTATCATGTCGACGATTTTGAAAGGTTTACAGAGTCGCCAGTTGGTATATTTTGAAATGGATGCACTAACTCAACCGAATTTTGTTTGTTTTTTGCATGTAGGCCCAATTACTGGACACTGTCAAAACTTGGCCTTGAAACCAAGATTCTTAAAGTTCGGGGGCTTGGTTAAGCGGGGGGAAGGTGTTAGGCACCCCCTGACTTCTGTGAGACACGATTACCGCATCTTTTCAATATTTTCCTTTTTATTTGCAATGCGTGTGTGTATGCTGAAAGTAATTGAGCCTACGTTTGTTAGATTTTGAAAGTAGTGCCATGCTTCGTTGGACCTATATACGAAGGGTTTGATTTGTTTGAAAAGTCCATTTTTGGACAAAATATGAAAATGATGTTTTGAAAGGTGGTTTTCAAACCCTTTTGCTCACATAGGAATTGAAGCATATTGATACTTCCATTTTTTATTTTGTTCAGCCTTTAGTTCGATTTGGATGTTTACTGTCAGGATGCGAAGCATCCTCGACCACAGAATGTATATACAAGTGTTGGTCTTCTTATGGACATGACAGCCATCGAAGTGACACTAGCACTACAAACCATATTTCACTATGTTTCAGACCTTAAATTCGGATAACCGTTTTAAGGTCCCTCAGATGTACATTTTACAAAAAAAACTAGCAGGGTACATTTGTAATGTGGAGTTGTCTATCGTGGGAATCAGATTTAAATCAGTTTGTTCATTAATCCCACGATTCCTAGGCTCACAGAAAATAGCCAAGAAAACCTGCACAACACAGATATTCACAGAAAATGCAAACGGCACTCTAGACGTCGCAAAACAAAGGATTCATCAATAATCAAATCCTTGTATGCGTGTACCCAAATCTTTTCGTTCCCACTAGATATAGATCTAGGGTCGCGAAGTCGCTTTAAATGTTTACAAAACTAGAAAAAACTAGATTTAAATACATCTTAACCATTCTAGCTTCCCGGGGTTCCGGTTGAATCTATTTTGAACCATTTGAAAGTTAGAAAGGGCTAGATTTAGATAAATATAATTCGCCATATTTACATCAGTGCAGATTCATATCAAATGAATATTAAAAGCAAATATTTAATCACAATGAGCAAAGAATATACATATATATATATATATATATTTAAAAGTTGGAAAGGGCCATAGATTTTCAATCTAGGCCCGACGAAAAATGTAAATATATATATATATATATATATATATAAAGAGCCACGAATTTGCAATCCAGGCTCGACTAAAATATAAATATATATATATATATATATATATAAAAAACTGTAAAGAGCCACGAATTTGCAATCCAAGCTCGACTGAAATGTAAATATATATATATATATATAATTATAAAAGCTGTAAAGAGCCACGAATTAATCCAGGCTCGACAGAAATGTAAATATATATATATATATATATATATATATATTTAAATAAAAGCAATAAAAGGCCACGGATTTCCAATACAGGCCAAACGAAGCAAAAAAATATATATATATAGTTATATATATACAAAAGCAATAAATGCCACGGATTTGTAATCCAGGCTTGACGGCATTGAAAGTTAGTATATATATAGTTAGTTATATATATAATAAGCTGAAAATGCCTCGAATAAGTGATCCAGGCCGAACAAGTTAGTATATATATATATATGTATATATATATATATATATATATATATATAAGCGAGTAAAAGCAACGGATTAATGATCTAGGCTGTGCAAACGAAGAAAAACGTATATATATACTTATATATACTAAAAAGTAAGCTAAAAAGGTCACATAACTAAGTTCCGGGCAAAATCAGAAAATGAAACTTTATATGCACGTTCACATATACGTAATAAAGTAAGAAATGACTTCTGATCGTAAAAAAACTTATAATAGGCTACTCCATGGGGTTTTTTGCCACTCGGTGGGCTTCAAATCTCCGTTTCTACCGGTTAATTTTTGGTATGTTGTAGAATATATGTATACAAACGTATTGAAAAAATAAAATCTAGGTTTGGAGTACTATAAGTAGGGCTAAGGGTCGAAATGGGCGAAGTTTCATAGTGTTTTCTATTTTTTTTCTCTTTTTTTGCAAGGGTGGGGGGTCTTATTTATAGACCAAAATGGTAGTGGGGGCACTCGCGGAAGCCGCGACTCTACCTACGGCTCCCCGACTAGGGCCCACTCCCGTGGGTCACATCGTCTCGAAGTACGTGCACTCCGAGCAACTCGATGTTAGGTTCAAACCTTCATAACTTTTGATCCGGGCGTTCGTTTGAGGCGTGATATACCTTTTCGGAAATTCCTTTCCGAGAACTACTCAATGGCATGGGATTTGACCTTTTGTAAATCTTGGAAGACGTGTCTATGACCAGATCTTTGAATTTTTACAGTCCGTCCGTTAAGCTGTGTTGTGCTGTTTTCACTCGGAATCGATATTATGGCTCTTTCTGACCTTCATTGCATCAATTTGGCTTGATTTGGCTTCAAGTCGATAAAATAACCGTTTTTCCCTTCCAGCGGTTGTCTCCTGTATTGACAAGGTTTTCCACAGTTTTATCGGGGTTGTCTCCAAGATTTGATCCCAGCCGACTCTGTTCTTCCTTCGGGTTGTCTCCGAGGTTGATTTGGTTTCCCAGAGTTGTCTCTGGGGATGATTTGATGCTTCGGGGCTATCTCCGAATGTTAATTTGATCTCCCGATGTCGTCGTCGGGGCTCCTGTACCTCCCGGGTAATCGTCGTGGCTTGACTTGACATCCCGATGTTGTCGCCGGGGCTGAGTTTGATCTCCCGGTGTTGTCGCCGGGGCTTTTGTACCTCCCGGGGTTGTCGCCGGGGTTTCACTTAACATCCCGGTGTTGCCGGGGTATGACTTGACATTCCGCTATTGTGATCGGGGTTGAGTTAGATCTCCCGGTGTTGTCGCTGGGACTCCGACTTTGTTTGAACTTCAAGGGTTATCTCCGGAAGGTAAAAGACGTTTTTGCCTTCCTACAGGGTTAGTAACAGAAATGCAAAATTTCGAGTGTCTACAATAAGTTCGATGTTATATACCTTTTATAAGGTAATTACTACATCAATAGAACTACACATCCTAATCATATCATGAAATTTCTTCACATTTAATAGTGGAAATTTCCTTCCAAGTTCAATTTTACACTTTTTGGATTGTCCAAAAAGTGTTACACAAAGATTACATATTCGGACTCCACACGAAAAATTGAACAACGTATCAATAAACTAGATAATGTCCAAAAATCGACTCGGCGAACCAAAATGACTCGACATGCCAAAAACAGCACAGAACTGCACAGAACAGCATGTACTGCCTAGATTCTGCAGAAATAATTTCTGGAAATTTGCATTTTTATCGAGCTAGTTTTGTGAATTTTTATCTCATTCGTTATACGTCAGATTAAATCCATTTTCGAATATGTTCTACCTCATACTACGTAGTATTTTTAAAAAATTAACATGCATGAAAAGAATTTGCCATGACCCAAAAATAGTAGGGTGAAACAGCCTGTTCAGAACAGTTTCAGACATGGACTATTTTTTTCCAGTTTCTGCAAAATTGCAACTTCTTGATTTTTCAGCCGCATTTGAGGAATTTTAACTTGTTCAATATTCATCCGATTGCTTCCATTTTTGGACAAAATCAAGATCATACTACAAAGTATTTTATAAAAATTATGTTTGACTAAAACAACTTTTTTAAGATATGAATGTAAAGCCTCAAAATTTTGCGTTTGTCACATTTAACACTTGCTAGTTTGCTAACAACTTTTCAAAACCAATTTGGACTTGTTTTGAAACACTCATACAGCTTGAGTTAACTGATAACTCATGTATATACAACAATTCACAAATAATATCAATTAATTCTCATGTTTTAGCAAAATAACTTCATTGAGGCATTTTATCAAACGTCTTATATGCATGCTTTGAAAACTTAATGTTTATGCGAATTTAAACACAATACATAATCTCCATATCCAATTCCACCTTATACTCCAGAATCCTTCATGATTCCCCATACAAATAATCTCCCACAACCAATTTCAGTAATTAAAATTAATAATTCAACTAATTCCTATAATTTGAACAAAAGAAGAAGTTTTATACCTTCATTATTGTGAAATTGAAGATAGTTTGCTCATTTCTTAATCAAAGACGGAATTGAATTCCTCTTTTGATGATATCAACTCACCATCTTCTTCAATTTTAGTTTGTAACTCAAATTCTTATTAATTTTGGTGAGATTTTGATAATAATTGATGAACTCTTGTATGCGTAGAAATTGTGAAGAGCTTTTATGTTTACAACTTTAGAACTTAGAATCGAGACTAAAAAGATGGTAAACTGAAATGAGAGAATATCCTATGATGGAGTATCCCACTAATGAAATGACCAAGTAGCTGGTGGCTTCCACTCCCTAAATCAATGCTAGGTGACTTAATATAAGGTATACTAATATTACACCTCATCAAAGCACTTCAAACTCAGCATATTGCATATATGAACATATATACATGCAGGGGCGGATTTTTGTAAGCTAAAATTAAAGTGAAGGGCTAAAACTTAGCGAGTTAGAGAGCAAGAGTTTCAATACATCATACACTCATGTGTTTAGTTTTTTTTAGCGTAGTAGTAGTTTAAATTTTTTTCCCTTCTATAAGTTTAAGTTTATCAAGTTTTATTTTTGCCCTTGTCCACTTATAAAAAAATTAAAAAAATCCCAACATAGGCAGTGCCTACTCTTCCCTCTTAATAGATTTGCCACTAGCCTCATTACCACTTTGAGTTTCGCTTGATTTATGTACAAATATGGTTTTACAATTTTTTGCCTTTGTCTATTTTAAAAAAAAAATAGTATTTTGATGTAGAAACAAACATTGCAATTGATTTGCAGCAGGATGTACTTGGTTACATATCTATTTATATAGCAATATAAATTATTTAGTCACAAAATTTTAATATGAATTAAAACCAATAGTTAATTAAATAAATGGAGGTAATATGTACACTATAAAAGTGAGAACTCAATGGGTTTAAAAACTAATCATAACAAACATGCATAAATAGTTTAATCAACTTAAAAGATGGAACTTGCTGACACTAATTTCAAATCACTTTATTTTCATGAATCTTCAACAAGAATTTGTTAATTGATTTATAGCTAGTTCTTAATTTTCAGTTGGTTACTTGTAGACGACAACTTTTAATTCACACAATTTATCACGGGAAGCCAACTAGCCAAGTTAATTGCCAGAAAACTAATCAATTTAAAGGAACCTCTGCACTGCCACAATCTTCTTCTTTTCTTAATCCTTTTAAACAAATTAATAAAAAAAAATTTAAAAAAAGGTCAATCACAAAAATAACTAATGAATAACACAAATAATCTTCAAAACGATGATTGAAGTGAAAAAAGTCGCAAAAATGTCTAAACTAAATATATCAAAGTTATAAACTACTCTCTTCGTCCCCCAAAAATATGAACAAAATACAATTTGCACACATATTAAAAAAAATAAAAGTAGAGAAAAGAGAATAAAAAATTCTAAATTTATCCTTAGTGACCCTACAAGATTACATAAAATGATGAATACTTTTATTTTTTTATATTAATAGACCCCACTAAATAACATATGTACCATTCACTTTATATACTTTATCTCACCTTTTTTGAAACAAAAAAAATTATATATTTAGCCATCTTTTATGGGGACGGAGGAGTAATACATTTCATCTAAAACTACTTCACCTTATTGGAACAATAAAATATATTCTCTTCAATTTTAATTTTTTTAAGTCAACTTAAAATATTTTAATATAAAATATGTTTTCTGATTATCTCATACATACTTCTTCATCAGCAGACGGAAAGTAGATTAGCAGATTCAGCTCAAATGAAAGCTACAAAACAGATTCATTTAAATTTTAAAATTAAGAGTAAAAAAATATTTATTTTACTTCCTCTAAGTATAATTCTTCAATTAATATGCCCCCTTTAAGTTTATTAAATTACATATGTGTCCCTCCACTATACCTATAAATTAAATGTCAGCATAGGCAGGGGCCTATACTGCCCAAGCATAGGTCCGCCCCTGTATACATGCATATACATACGTATATAATATACATATACATACACATATATATAGGGTAAAATGCAAAGTCGACCACTGAACTTTAGTGATTTTTGGGTATTGAGCCCTCTTTTGTTGGTCAACGCAAATTGAGCTACTTTCTATTAAAAAATTTGGATTTTGAGCCCCCAGGCGCCACATGTGCGTTGACTTGCATACGTGGCACATGTGGTGCGTACGTGTCAGATCTGACGTGGGCACTTTTAAAATTTATCTCAAAAATAAGTCACTCCACCGATTCGAACACAAGACCTCCCATTTGAAACTTTGGTTGAATGTCCAACCGAGCACCACGGTTCTAGCTGTTATTATTTGGCAAGAATTAATCTTTAAAACCAAACAATTCATTTCCCCCAAATTAAAAGAAAAAATACATACTCAGATTAGCCAAGTTTATTTCATTCTTTCTCCTTCTCCCTCTGATAAGTACATAATATTCATGATTTATTATTCCTTTATGTTTAGTTTTATTACATGTTTTAAGTGTATATGGACTTATTAAGATATTTATTGTTTTTAGGTGGAATTAGAGCTAAAGGGCTGAAGGGATGAGAAAAAGAATAAGTTTGTGGACTTTTTAAACCTAATTGGAAAATTGCATGCAAATATGGGCTGACCCAATACGTCAATTGGTCACACAAGTTGAGCAGCTTACGGATTCAGTAACATAATATCACAAGTCAAGTAGCAGCTCACGTGGGGAAGGAGATTAGCCAATTAAAGGTTTGTTAGCCCACACGATTTTGGGTAATTCCAATTAGAAAAAAGAAAAGCAAGCAGCTCATATACAAAGGGACTAAAGCAGGTCACGTCCGGAATTACACTAACAACCAATTAAATATTGCATGTGGGCCACGGTTTCAAGCACCTCACAAGGCCAAGCACGTCCAATTGAATTAGCAGCAATCATCTTATTAAACAAATGGGCCCACGTTCATGCAAGAATCCAAGCACCTTACAGTTTTGGCATATTACTAATTGAAGTAGCTGGCAACATGAGTGGGCCTCGAATAAGTAGCTTGCAAAGCATTATGGAAATCAGCAACATCAATTCCTTTTACGACATGGATTTGGATGCAAGCTAAGGGTTAATGAGGGCTGCGTTTTTAATAATATAAATAGGGGATCTATTCTCTTGTATATTGGATATTATTATTTTTTCTTTCATATTAGAGTTAGGTTTATTTGAAGTTATGAACTAATTCTTTCAATTCAGTTCTAAAGGGATGTTGAACCTTATTCATAATTAATGGTTTGATCAAGTTTATTTTATTTATTCCTTCTTACATGAGATTTATTCTGATAATCTACTTTAACTTCTTGTATGCTATTCAATTTATTAACGTGATTCTGCAGGATTAAATTAGTGAATTAGTGTCATATGCCAGATCAAGGAATAGTATTACGTGTAATTGATATTGTTCCTAATCACAAGTAGCAATTAGTAATACCTGATTGTGGACAAGCTTTTGAGTATTGCTATGATTATTAGAAGGCAAGTTAAACAATCCGAGCTTATGTGTTTGTTGCTTGGAATAGTCTAATTCCCTAGTTCTTAATGCTGCTGTTATATTAAATCTAGAGAGCTTGTTCTAGGTTATATAATGGTTAGAATCTTGTGAAGAGCTTGTTTCATTGAGTGACAATCTAAGGGGAGTTTCGGGTAGCAGAGCTTGTTGTTATCTAGGGCTATTAGTTTCATTTAAGGGTAAATAATGTTACACTTGATTAATCTATTGTTGTGAAAAGGTGATACTGAACTGAAGAACTGAAGCTTTTTATTCATTGTTAATTCTTATTACTTTATTTTTGATAATTTAGTTTAATCAATTCAAAACCCCCTTTTAATTAGAAATCATAGGATAAATATAAAATAAATCACTCTCTGTGGGATCGATCCTTGCTTACTACTGTGCTAATTGTTTGAATTTGTAAAGTGAAAGTGAGGTTAATTTAGGAGTGTAAACGACAGCTCCCAAATTTTGGCGCCGTTGCCGGGGGAGTGTTATTTGTTTTTGTTTATTCTTTGTTTTCATTTATTTTTACTATTTTCTTTTTATTTTCCTTTTATTTTATGACCCAATCCTCTCACTCTATTAACTTAAATTTTGATCAAGAGATAGAGAAAACTGCAGATACAAAAGAAACACTTGTTCCAACACTTAAAAAGGAAAAGATGGCGGTGCCGAACAACAACCGGACTTTAAAAGAACTGGCTACTCCAGACCTTGATCAACTATCCTTGTGTATTGAATATCCTACCTTAGATGTTGCTTTTGAACTTAACTACAGACTAATTCATGTTTTGCCTATTTTTCGTGGTATTACAGGTGAAAATCCATATACGCATCTAAAGGAGTTCCATGTGGTGTGTTCCACGATGGAATCACAAGGAGTGACAGATGAGCAGATCAAGCTTAGGCTTTTGGCGAAAGACTGGTTATACTATCTTCCTTCAGGATCGATACGATCATGGACTGATATGCAAAGGCTATTCTTGGAGAGGTATTTTCCTGCATCAAGAGTTGCTGATACAAGGAAGGAGATATGTGGAATCAAGCAGTTCAATGGAGAAACTCTCTACGAGTATTGGGAAAGGTTCAAGAAGTTGTGTTCCAGCTGTCCACCTCACGGGATTGATGAGCAACACTTGATTCAGTACTTCTATGAAGGATTGATACCAATGGAAAGAAGTATGATCGATGCGGCTAGTGGAGGAGCATTAGTAGACACGACACCGGAGGATGCAAGAAATCTGATTGCAAACATGGCTGCTAACTCACAACAATACGATCATGCTCCACAAAGGGTAAGTGAGGTAAGCACGAGTGAATTGGTACACCAGATTTCTAACTTAACTGCTGTGGTGCAACAATTAACAACAGGAAACGTACCGGTTGCAAAAGTATGTGGAATTTGCTCAAAATCAGGACATACAACAAATGATTGTCCCATAATGCAAGAGGATGTAATTGTTCATCAAGTTAATGCTGTGGGAACATTATCCGGACAAAATCCACATCTATATGATCCTTGGGCAGAAACTCACAATTCCGGATGGAGAGATCATCACGACTTGAGCTACGAAGTACCTGTCAATTCTAGGACATCTATGGAGGATATGTTCAAGGCATTCATGAGCCGAACACTACAGTTCATGAGTCAGACACAGCAGTTCCAGCAGGAGACAAGAACTTCTGTTCAAGATCCGAGGGATCAAGTTGGTCAACTTGCAACCACAATAGAGAGGTTGGAATCTCAAGGCTTCGGGGAGTTACCTCCTCAGTTTGTTGAGAGATATGACGAAGAGGAGCAGGAGGATTCAATGCTTACTCCAGGAACGGACTGTAATATGGAATTTGATGAAGAGAATGAACAAGAGGAAGAGGGGAATGATTTGATAAGTTCTGCAAATCTCTACAAGAAAGACGAGGATTCATCTCCATCAATTCCACCAACAAAAGCAATGAGTGATACACACCATCAAACCTTTACCATGGAAGTGAACAGTACAAAGTTCCAGTTCAACGCCGATGAGTCTAAAAGGTATCTTGGCAATGTTAAAGCTGTTTTTGCTATTGATGTTGTGAATTGTTTAGTGCAGGAATCTTTTGATCGAATACAATTATACGAGGAGGATTTGGTGGCTGGAAAGGAGCAAAATTATGAAGTACACAATGTTCCTCAATTAAGGATGAAACTGCTACCAGCCCACTTAAAGTTCACAAGTCCAATTATATAGAAGAGAGGAAGAAGTCAAGCCAATGACAATAAACAAAGGCAGCTGCTTGGGAGGCAACCCAAGAATCCAGATTTGATTTTTCTATCTCTTTACTATTTAGTTTTTTTTATTTACATGTAGTTATTTCTTCGTTGCATGATTTTCTTACATTGGGGACAATGTAAGGTTTGAGTGTGGGGGGAAGGATTTAGGTTTTTATTTTATTTAGGGATTTTATTTTTAGGAATATTGATCACCATGTTTTGATAGGAAACTTGAAAATTCCCCGTGAAAATTTTTGAAAAATTTGACTTCCATAATTCTATTTGCCTATGTGTTCGAAGGTTAAAGTAAAAAAAAAATTGAAAATCAATGCTAAAAATTCAAAATCTGTTTGATGCTTAATTGATTAATGATTGAGAAAAACTAAGTCATTATCCATAGTAATTGATTTGAATTGAATTTGTATCTCATGAGTACTTGAACATGTGATATATGCTTAGTTGGCTAAGTTATCTGTGGAGTTGTCTATGTGCACTAATCTCATGCTCTAAAACTATTGAACTGCCTATGTTTTTTTTTTTGCAGGACCATGTAAAAAAAAAAGAAAATTTAAAGTTGAAAATCAATTAAATTGTTGAAAAAGACGCAAAAGAGAAGTCATGTGGTGGGATGAGATGGAGCGTAAAACGCACTCTCCCATAAACACGTGCGAATAAGTGAGATGGAGCATAAAATGCACTCACTTCCCAAAGAATGATTGAGGAAGGTGACATGGAGCATAAAATGCATTCACCGGAAACAAATAAAAAAATGAAAAGGTTCTGGTAAAAAAAAAAGCAGAAAAAATATGTTTTGAGTTTTTGAGTGGTGTGCACGATTTTTGCTTTATGGTAACTAAGTTGAGTAAGTGTGTGGATCATAAAAGAGGACTTATGTGGTTACAATTTAATTTAATGAAATTCATTGGTGAAGTGGCGAGGTGCTTATCTTGAGTTGATTGATGAAGCGTTAATTATATTTTTGTAGGTTTAGTATTGATAATCATGATTTGATCTTAAAATCTTTTGACATTATGATTGAATGAAGTTTTTTTCAAATCAAATTGTCGGTTTACACGAGGACGTGTAAAGGCTAAGTGTGGGGGAATTTGATAAGTATATAATATTCATGATTTATTATTCCTTTATGTTTAGTTTTATTACATATTTTAAGTGTATATGGACTTATTAAGATATTTATTGTTTTCAGGTGGAATTAGAGCTAAAGGGCTGAAGGGATGAGAAAAAGAATAAGTTTGTGGACTTTTTAAACCTAATTGGAAAATTGCATGCAAATATGGGCTGACCCAATACGTCAATTGGTCACACAAGTTGAGCAGCTTACGGATTCAGTAACATAATATCACAAGTCAAGTAGCAGCTCACGTGGGGGAAGGAGATTAGCCAATTAAAGGTTTGTTAGCCCACACGATTTTGGGTAATTCCAATTAGAAAAAAGAAAAGCAAGCAGCTCATATACAAAGGGACTAAAGCAGGTCACGTCCGGAATTACACTAACAACCAATTAAATATTGCATGTGGGCCACGGTTTCAAGCACCTCACAAGGCCAAGCACGTCCAATTGAATTAGCAGCAATCATCTTATTAAACAAATGGGCCCACGTTCATGCAAGAATCCAAGCACCTTACAGTTTTGACATATTACTAATTGAAGTAGCTGGCAACATGAGTGGGCCTCGAATAAGTAGCTTGCAAAGCATTATGGAAATCAGCAACATCAATTCCTTTTACGACATGGATTTGGATGCAAGCTAAGGGTTAATGAGGGCTGCGTTTTTAATAATATAAATAGGGGATCTATTCTCTTGTATATTGGATATTATTATTTTTTCTTTCATATTAGAGTTAGGTTTATTTGGAGTTATGAACTAATTCTTTCAATTCAGTTCTAAAGGGATGTTGAACCTTATTCATAATTAATGGTTTTATCAAGTTTATTTTATTTATTCCTTCTTACATGAGATTTATTCTGATAATCTACTTTAACTTCTTGTATGCTATTCAATTTATTAACGTGATTCTGCAGGATTAAATTAGTGAATTAGTGTCATATGCCAGATCAAGGAATAGTATTACGTGTAATTGATATTGTTCCTAATCACAAGTAGCAATTAGTAATACCTGATTGTGGACAAGCTTTTGAGTATTGCTATGATTATTAGAAGGCAAGTTAAACAATCCGAGCTTATGTGTTTGTTGCTTGGAATAGTCTAATTCCCTAGTTCTTAATGCTGCTGTTATATTAAATCTAGAGAGCTTGTTCTAGGTTATATAATGGTTAGAATCTTGTGAAGAGCTTGTTTCATTGAGTGACAATCTAAGGGGAGTTTCGGGTAGCAGAGCTTGTTGTTATCTAGGGCTATTAGTTTCATTGAAGGGTAAATAATGTTACACTTGATTAATCTATTGTTGTGAAAAGGTGATACTGAACTGAAGAACTGAAGCTTTTTATTCATTGTTAATTCTTATTACTTTATTTTTGATAATTTAGTTTAATCAATTCAAAACCCCCTTTTAATTAGAAATCATAGGATAAATATAAAATAAATCACTCTCTGTGGGATCGATCCTTGCTTACTACTGTGCTAATTGTTTGAATTCGTAAAGTAAAAGTGAGGTTAATTTAGGAGTGTAAACGACAGCTCCCACCCTCTCTCGTCGTTCAGCTGAGAAATTTTAGATACCCACAAGTTAGGGTTCCATTAATAGTCGTCTCTCTCTCGCTCGCTCGCTCTCATCTTTTGCGTTTAGTGGCCTTTCATCTCAGAAATTCGCGAGGAATGAAACGGGGAAAGCAACCTAAAGAAAGTAGCAAGATCTTGACAGGTACCTCCTCATACGTTAAATCTTCGGCTATCTCGTCTGGTTTTAACTCAATAATGTGGTTTGGGTCTTTCACATATTTATGAAGCACGAATATGTGAAAAATGTTATGAACACGAGACATGCTTGGAGGTAATGCGAGTCTATTGGCCACATTTTCTACTCGGTCAAGAATCTCAAATGGACCAATGAATCGTGGATTGAGCTTTCCTCTCTTCCCAAACCTCGTAACCCCTTTCCACGGAGTAACACATAACAATACATGATCCCCAACATTAAATTCCACGTCCTTTCGATGAAGATCCGCATAACTCTTTTGTCGATCCTATGCCGTTTGTATACGTTATCGGATCATTTAGATCTTTTTCGTAGTCATACGTACCAACTCTGATCCCAACAATGTTGCTTCACCCACCTCATCCCAGTATAGTGGAGAACGACACTTTCGTCCATACAACGCCTCGAATGAAGCCACGCCTATACTTGCCTGATAATTGTTGTTATAGGAGAATTCTACCAATAGTAGGTACTTATCCCAACTCCCTTTGAAGTCTAGAACACAAAGTCTCAATAGATCTTCAAGAGTTTGAATAGTCCTTTCCGATTGCCCGTCCGTTTGAGGATGATATGCCGAACTGAATCGTAAATCCATGCCCATAGCGTTCTGCAAACTAACCCAAAATCGTGAAGTAAATATTGGGTCACGATCCGAAAATATGGATACTTGCATGCCATGCAACCTCACAATCTCATTTACGTACATACAAGCAAGACATTCAAGGGAATAAGTCTCTTGTATCAGAAAGAAATGAGCAGACTTGGTTAATCTATCAACAATAACCCAAATCGCATCTATGCCTTGAGAAACCTTGGGAAGACCCGTAACGAAATCCATGGAAATATGCTCCCACTTCCATTTTAGAATCTCAAGTGGTTGCAATAGACCCTTTGGCACTTGATGTTCCCCCTTTACACGTTGACAAGTTAAACACCTTGAAATAAACTCCGCGATCTCTCTCTTCATATTGCTCCACCAAAATGTATATCGAAGATCACGATACATTTTGGTACTCCCAGGATGGATTGCAAACGGTATGTTGTGTGCCTCCATCATGATTCTATACTTCAAATCAGAATCGTTAGGAACACAAAGTCTGGAGTTGACTCGAAGTATTCCTTCTTCATCGATTCTTGCTATGGAATGGCACCTTCTTGCACCTTCTTCCTCATCTTCATCAGCTCCGGGTCTGTAGCTTGAGCAACTTTAACTTTTTCAATCAAAGCTAGTTCTACGCGTATAATTGATATCATCATGTGGGTCCCCGGAGTCTTGAACTCTATCTCCATATTTTGTAAGTCACACAGAATAGACCTTTGTGTTGACAGAATCGCACTCGTTCCCGCATATGATCTTCTACTCAACGCGTCAGCTATCACGTTTGCTTTACCAGGATGGTATTGGATGATATGGTCATAATCTTTTAACAGCTCAAGCCAACGCCCTTGCTGCATGTTGAGTTCTTTTTGAGTGAGGAAATATCTAAGGCTCTTATGATCCGTATAGATCTCCACTTTCTCTCCATACAGGTAGTGTCTTCAGATCTTCAACACAAAAACGACTGCTGCCAACTCTAGATCATGAGTAGGATAATTCCTCTCATATTCCCTGAGTTGTCGCGAGGCATAGGCTATAACTTTCCCATGTTACATGAGAACACATCCTAACCCTTTGTCTGAAGCATCGCTGTAGATAACAAATCCATCCGAACCAGATGGTATTGTCAGAACAGGTGCCGAGATAAGTCTCCTCTTGAGCTCTTGGAAGCTCTTCTCGCATTCCTCGCTTTATACGAATTTTGTATCTTTCTGAGTTAACTGAGTTAACGGAGTAGCGATTCGAGAAAATCCTTCCACGAATCTCCGATATTAACCAGCTAAGCCCAGAAAGCTACGCACTTCGATCACGGACTTTGGTTGCTCCCGACTTTATATTGCTTCAATCTTCGTCGGGTCAACAGATACTCCATGTTTTGATACTACGTGCCCAAGGAATGCTACTTCCTTAAGCCAGAACTCGCATTTCTTCAGCTTGGCATATAGCTTGTTATCACGAAGCCTTTGAAGTACCAACTTCAAGTGGTGCTCATGATCTTCAAGGCTTTTGGAATAGATGAGGATGTCATCAATAAAGACAACCACGAATTGATCTAAATATTCCTTGAATACACGGTTCATCATATCCATGAAAGCAGCAGGAGCATTAGTCAATCCAAAAGACATGACTAGAAATTCATAATGCCCGTATCGAGTTCTGAAGGCAGTCTTTAGAATATCCTTAGTTTTATTCTTCAGCTGATGATATCCAGAACGAAGATCGATCTTTGAAAAGAATTGTGCTCCTTGTAACTGGTCGAACAGGTCATCAATACGAGGTAGCTGATACCTATTCTTGATGGTGACATGGTTCAACTCTCGATAGTCAATACAAAGTCGCATACTCTCATCTTTCTTCTTTACGAATAAAACAGGAGCACCCCAAGGAGATGTACTAGGACGAATAAAACCGATGTATAACAACTCCTGTAGTTGGACCTTTAACTCCTGAAGTTCAATAGGAGCCATTCGATATGGGGTTTTAAAAATAGGTTTTGTACCGGGCTCAAGGTCAATAAAAAATTCAACTTCACGTTCTTGGGGTAGACCGGGAAATTCTTCGGGAAATACATTGGGAAACTCATTAACAACAGAAATATCATTCAAACCTGACGTATTCTAGTTTAGATTAGTGACATGGGCTAAGAAAGCTTAACATCCGTTTTTCAATAAGCGAATAACTTTATGACTTGAAATGACATTGATTGATTTTAGTGGTTTGGTGGTTTGAATTGGCAAAACAGGTTGGTTAGGAATATGAAAACTAATAACCTTACGAAAACAATCAATTTTGGCATGATAAGTGGTTAACCAATCAATTCCTAAAATCACGTCAAATGCAAGTATTTTCAAAGATAAAAGATCAACAGGTAGGGTGAGGGTACCAATCTGAATCAAGCAAGATTTGTAAACTGTAGATGTAACGAAGGTTTCTCCCAACGGAGTCTCAACAGATAAGTCAAAGTCTAATTTCTCAGGTGTCAAGTTCAAACGTTGAGCACAAGTAAGTGATATAAAAGAATGCGTAGCACCGGTATCTAACAAAGTATAAACTTCGCAAGAGTTTATGATTAGCTTACCCGTGATCACCTCGTTCGGGTTCCTCGCATTTTGGGCAGTCACGACAAACGCTCTTCCAGGAACCACCGACTTTGACTTGTCCGAAACCGCTTTAGGAATCACCACCCCTGCTGGACTTGGTTTCGTTACAGGACAATCTCGAGCTATATGTCCTTCCTTTAAACAGTTATAGCATGCCTTGAATTGTTGTGGGCAGTTTGGGCTGATGTGTCCCTCTTTCCCGCATTTATAGCATACGACCGGTGGTCGTTCTCGTCCCCTAGAAACAGTTGATGCTGGTGCTGCTATCGACGTCTTAACGTTCTCATTGTTGTATCTTCTTTTCTTGAAATCTCCCCCCTACTCACTTCTTCTATTATCATGGCCACGATTACCACCAGAGTGGTTATCGCTTCTGTCATGATACTTTCCTTCCCGTTGGTTGCCATTGCTCCAATGACTGCTGCCACCAGTACGACCCTAGTTGTGGTCCCTTGGTTGAACAGACTCATTATCTCGTTCTAATAACTGAGCCCTGTTTACTACATCTGAATAGAGAGAAAATTTGTGAGAAATTGGGTATTGACGAATTTCAGGTTTCAAACCTCTCAGAAACATCCGCGTCATACGTTCCTCATTCTCTACCAAATGAGGTGTAAACCTGGACAACTTCGCCAACTTAGCCTCGTACTGGGACAAAGTCATGTTGTTCTGTTCTAGTCTGATAAAATCCACATCCTTCATATGACGAATACTTTCAGGAAAGTACTTGTCATTGAACAGTTTTTGGAATGCTTCCCAATACATCTTGAGTGCGGCAGGCTGGGTACGCTTCACAGATTCCCACCAATAATTTGCCTCTCCACGGAACATAAAGGTGGCGAATGGAATCTTCTATTTCTCCGTGCATCCCAAGACATCAAATATCTTGGTAATTTCACATTTTCGCCTTGATCGGATCCGGCTTTCCCAAAAATTTTGGTGGTCCCAACTCTTTGAACTTCTTGGCAGTGACAAGCTTCGAGATGCTATTATCTCCACCTATATTTTGCACCCGAGCCTCCCTCGTCTAGTTTTGCATGAACTGCAAAAAGCTTCTAAACATCCCATCATTCATCGTTTGATCGGTGGGGTTATTTACAGTAGGAATATTGCCTTCCTGTTGCACGTTCTTCTGGTTGGTGATTAAAGGTGTCTCAACGATCTCATTCACTCCATTGTTAACAATCTCAGCTGCCATTCTCAAATACTGCCATAAAATAAGGGTTAATTAAAAAAAATTAACATATCACATATTAACCCTATACTCCGACCGACCAATTAAATACCACATAAGCTTAGGTAGGATATACTAGTGAAGGATTTACTCGTCTCTCCCCTCCTAGTTTTATTCCCCGATCTCCGCCAGAGACCATATCCCTAAACTTTGATACCAATTGTGACGCCCCCAGAATAGGTCCAATCAACCCAACCCATTCTGAGTCGCCAAACACATGGTACATAATTCAAATACAAACTTTTATATCAAAAGGTAGTGAGCAGGACGACCATACAAGCTGTGAGTGTCAATACAAATCGTATATAATACGAAATATAAACACTCAAATTCAGTCCTCAATAGTTACAATTATTTTCACACTATTATACAAAAATAGTGAGGACTACTACTGCTCTAACTCTGCCCATCACTCTGTTCCCCGACTAGTCCCTGCAACATTCTCATTTCCTGAAGAGGACAATAGAATAAAAGGGTGATCTCAACTAGCCTAGTAAAGAATATTATGACTAAGATAATAAAGAACAATTTATCGTTAGTCTTCAACAAATCAGATAAAATATTATGGACAACAAGTTTTAGACCAACAACTGCAGCGAAAGTAACAATGCATCAGAAGAGTTAAGTAGGAAATAATGTCTACTTTCTTCTATGATTTAAAAGTCCATAATCAATATTTTATCCCTGTAACATCAATCAATATATATCTTGAATCAATTATTCATCTTTGCACTACAGGCCAAAGATATTCATTTGTATCACCAGTTGGTCATGTTCATCTCAACACCTGTCCAACTTTGCATTATGGGCCAAAGATATTCATCAGGTAATCATTCATCTTTGCACTATAGGCCAAAGATATTCATCAAATAATCATTCATCTTTGCACTATAGGCCAAAGATATTCTTTTGTATCACCATTTAAGACTAAAGATGATGAAAAATATTTTAAAAAATGAATCCAGTGAGATATAGGACAAAAAATAGGGATTCGTAATTTCGTTTATCCAAGTTCAAGAATACTCCATAATAATCATCTATGGAGCAAAATTCAAGAATGAATATCAAAACTTGGATCCAATCAAAGATAGGAACCATAATAGCCAACTTGGACAAAGAAAAGAATTTTTTTTTTTGTGAATAGTACCGTATTCGTGAATAGTGTCGTATACGTGAATAATGTCGTATACGTGAATAGTAATCCCAATATAAAAAGGTAAAAATTTCATAATAAAATTTGTACCAATATTTCGATGTCATGATATTGAAAGAAATAACATTATTTTTAAAAAAAATAACATCTCTTACCTCAAAAGAATAGTACTTCATACTGGAATATCAGATATAATACTGAAAGAAACGTGTACTGTATAGCAACACTCAAAGTATTTAAATACTCACAAAAATACGCTCGATATTATAGAAAGAGAAACTTCTGATTCTGGTATAATTTTCAAATTCTATTTCAGCACCCTATTTATAGAAAAATGCTTAAAACACCAAATCAAAAAATGTAATAAAATAATAATATTTTTAAAAAAACTTCCTACGCACACCACATCACTTTCATCAGCACACACAAGTGGGTCCCGCCCATATTAGAAATGTTTTTTGTGAAAAAAAATATTTATAACCCCAAAAATTAATTATTCCGGAACTTCAATAATTCATAATAAATAGCCATTTTATCAAAAAATACGAATCTTATGTCCATTCCACAGGAAATTTAATTCTGTACAACTCTTTAGAAGAAAGTTTTTCCAAATTCAAAACAAAAAATGACCGAAATTCACATACGGATGATTTTCCACACCTCCATTTCGACAAAATATTGATAAAACACATCAGCACTAATTTTTTCATTTATATCCACATAAAATAAATATTTTCTTATCATATAAATCAACAATTAATTATTCACAAATAATATTACAGAACTACAATATTGACAACCAGGTCGTTCCCAAGAAAGAGGGAGCTTTCCAATTAGGATTTCTTCTTACTGGTGCGCAATTAGGTGACCAAACCCCTTTCCTAGACAGAACTTCCTTAGATATTGCCAATAATGCTATCTAATAATATTATTCAAATAATATGAATTATTAATCTGATAATGAGAAATGTTGTGCAGTGACAATTATTGAATTAACAATAATATAAAAATACTGTGCAATACCGTGTGCTACTGTGCAACAATGCATATTACTTTACTTTAACCACCGAATATTCCAACAGTATTAACGGTAACAATTACGTCGTTATTATTAAAAAACTCATTCGTGTCGTTTTTTTCATCCGACAATTTTTCGTTATGGGGCCCACAAATGGCTGCGCCGTCATACAAATATTCCACGACAACAATAATATTCCACGACCAAACGAATATTCCCCGACAACAATTAATATTTTATAACCACTTGCTTATTTTAAAATATTTGCGTATTTTACCCATAACTTACCACATCTATCAAATCAACCCCTTACTATTCAAAATAATATATAGAGAAAATTCAATTTTATTCATAATAAGTTGGGGTCTTACACTCATCAACATAAATTCAATTAAGAATTTACTTACTACTTTAAGATATTATAACAAATATAATACCCTTACTATAAATTCAATTAAGAATTTTATTTATTTTCTTAAGATATTATAATAAATATAATATCCATCCTTTATTAAAATAATTTCACATAAGAATTTATTCTAATATTCTTAGGTAAAGTATATATAAATATTATATACTTAAATCACCTCCTTTAATTCACTACACAAATTATTCTCAACAAATTTATTTTCTCGTGTAATAAATACACACACACACACACACATATACATATATATATATATATATATATATATATATATATATATATATATTAATTCTCAATTACATGTTACACCAAACATGCACATATCACATATAGAAAATAAATGATAAATTTATTCTCTCACATAATAAATTGCTTATATCAATTTATTTACATATAGCAAATATAACTTAATATATTTACCATATTAGGTAAACATACACATTACCTCATACAAAGCCATACATATAATGTAATATTATAATTAAAATAATATTATTTCATTATTAAAATAATTCAATGCTAGAATTTGTTTTAATATCCTTTATTTAAAGTATACAATAATTTTTGTATACTTAAACTAATTATTTCATTTTCCCTTCTATAAATTGTTTTCATCAATTTATCTGTAGTAAATATAATAATATACTTACTACATTAAAACATGCATACATTACACTCAATAATGTAATATATGCTTTCTTCAATAAAATGGTGATTATCATTAAGTATATTTAATGCCACCAATTTACCACATTAAAATAATTTAATATTACAAGTTATTTTAATTGTACCCATCTCATTTCCTTTAATAATTGTCCCTACAATGGCTTACATATAATAAATATATAAAACAAAAATATTTATTATGCACAAAATCACATATTATATAACACGTATTCACTTATGTAATATAATATCACACAACATATCATCTAATTAAAATTTTATTTATTTAATTAAAATTTTATTTATTTAATTCTTATATTAATTTTACCCAAAAATTTGGGTTGTCACATTCCCCCCCCCCCCCCCCCGCCCGCTTATAAGGATTCCGTCCCCGGAATCATAATACCGAATTGTTCTTAATTGGTTTAGATCTTATTCTTTCTCGTAACCTTATTGTTGAATTATTTCAACGTACATTTCCTTAGGTTTTATATCATCTATCTCCTTTCTTTCATTAATCAATTCTTATAGATTCTAATTCGTAATTGCTATTTAAACTTGATTATGTTACGAGTATTATTTACTTCTCAATGACCTTTTTCTAATGATATTTCTGAACCATTACTGTCGACGTTAGAAAATTTAAGAATCCCGCGAGTCGGTTCGTAACCCGGATTTCCTCAAATCGATCTTCCTAAGTTCTCTCTACCCTTATTCTTTTTATTTAGGAAAAAGATTTTGAATAGGAAAGAGGCCAACATGTATTTATGTCGACGATTTGAATGTTTTAACAGAGTCGCCAGTTGGTAGATTAGAAAATGGTTGTACCAACTCAACCGAGTTTGATTTGAAAAGAGGCCCAATTACTGGACACTGTCGAAGATCTTTGAAATCGGAGTTTTGAGTTCGGGGGCTTAGTTAAGTGTGGGAAAGGTGTTAGGCACCCCACGACTCCCGTGTAAACACGATACCGCATCTTTTCAATATTTTTCTTAAAACTGTGAATGCGTGAGTAAATACTGTTTGAAAATTGGGCCTATTGATTTGAAAGTAATGCTTCGCTTTATTGAACCTATATACGAATGGTTTGATTTAATTTTGAAAATCAGTCTTTGATTTGATTTACAAAAGCATTTTGATTAGATTTGCAAAATCTTTGAAATTGAATTGACAGTGATGTTTTGAAATCTATTTATCAAACCCCTACACTGACATAGGAATTGAAGCCTTTTGATACTTCCAAATTTTATCTTTTATAGCCTTAAGGCTGCATGCAAAGGGTGATATACTAGTGTCGGTCTCCTCATGGGAATGAAAACCATCGGAGGGACGCTGACACGACAATTGACATTTTTTCATTATATTGAGACCTTAAATCCGGACAACCGTTTTAAGGTCTGTGTATGTACATTTTATAGAAAAATTGGTAAGGTACATCTGTAAACTGGAGTTTGTCCATCGTGGGAATCAGATCCCGATCGATTTGATCGTGAATCCCACGATTCCTAGGCTCACATATGAGTAGCCAATAAATCTGCACAGTTCAAATATGCACAAAAATGGACACATATGCATCATCACGTCGCAATGGAACCAAGGATTCATCAATAAATCTTGGTTGCAAATGGCCAAAGTGTCTCGTTCCCACTAGATAGCGATCTAAGGGACGCGAGTTTGCTTTCAAAGATGAAACTATAAAAATAACTAGATTTAAAGAAATCTCAGCCATTATAGCTTCCAGATTCTATCGGGACCTATTTGAACCGTTGAAAGCTAGAATTGGCGAGATTTGGATAAGTCTAGTCCGCCCGCAGATATGTCAGTGCAGATTCATATACAAATGAATGTTAAATGTAGCAGTTGAATAAATTGAGTAAAGAAATATATATATATATATATATATATATATATATATAATTATATATATACAAAAGTTGTAAAAGGGCGATGGATTTTCACTCGCAAGCCCGGACTGGAATGGAAATATATAAATATATATATATATATATAAATTGTAAATAGCCACGAAATAATTCAGGCTGTAACAGAAAATATATAAATATATATATATATATTGACAGAAATATAGTCAACCAGAACTAATATGAGTACCAGTGATGGTGAAATTTGCTTATATATGCGTAAATATATATATATATATATATAAGCGGTAAACTATCACGGATTTGACATCCAGGTTTAACAAAATTGAAATGTTAGTATATTTGCAGTTAAATATATACAAAAAAGGGCCAAACCCGGACTAGGAAGACAACCAGTTCCGCGGAGTTGCCAAAAATGTGTGTGCTAGTGCATTGAAGCTGTTGGAACTGACGGATCGTCAATCCGAGTTGTAGAAATGCAAAAAATTGCGTTTATGTACAGAAATATACCAAATTTTGACTAAAACGGTCATGTGTAAGTGGAAAACAGTGCAAAGTAGTAGTATTGACTTTCTGATCGTAAAAATACTTACAATGGACTGCAATATGGGCTTTTTGCCAAATCGTAGGCTTTAAACGTCCAAATCTACCGGTGGTTTTTTGATATGTGGTAGTATATGGGTTTGTCTACGTGTTGGAGTAAAAATATTTGGGTTTGGAAGAGATGTAAAAGTTAAAAAATCAGACGGGCAAAGCTTCGCTGCGTTTCTGAATTATAAAAATGAAGGGGGGGTGCACGTTTATTTATAGGCCAGGGAGCCTTAGCTCTACCTGCCGGTCCCATAGGTAGAGGTGCGGCTCCCCAGGTGGGGCCTGTGATGTCAGGTTTTATCATCTCGAAGTACGTGCACTTCGGTCAACGCGCAGTTAAATCAGAACTTTCAAACTTTTGATCGGAGCATCCGTTTGAGGCGTGTGATACCTTTTCGAAAAGCCCTCACTGAGAGTGTTGCAATGACATGGGATAAAACATTTTCTGAGTCCGAGAAGACGGGTTCATAACCAAGTCTTCGATTCTCCGCAGTTTGTCTGTTGAGCTGTCTTGTGCTGTTGGCACTCAGGATAGTTGTTGTGGTTCATTCTGACTTAGACGGCATCAATTCAACTTAAGTTTGATCGAATTGGTTGAGAGTTGAATAAAATGACCATTTTGCCCCTTTCGGGGTTGCCTGTGGTGTCGGCACGACCTTTGATGGATCTGGCTTCCCAGGGTTGCCTCTGGGGCTGAACTGTACTTCCTGGGCTGAGACCAGGGATTACTTGACATGTGTTGGGTTGATGTCCAGGTTGACCTGTACCTCCCGGGTTGAGACTGGGGCTGACTTGACGGCCCGATGTGAAGATCGGGGTTGATTGGTATCTCCCATGTTGCTAACGGGGCTGATTTGAAGGCCCGATATTGAGATTGGGGTTTGAACTGATGGCTTGATTGGAGATCAGGATTGATCTGATGGTTTGATTGTCGATCGGAACTGGATGAACGGTTCGATTGGAGATCGGAGCTGGATAGACGGTCCGATTGACTATCAGAGCTGGATAGATGGTCCGATTGACTATCGAAACTGGATAGACTGTCCGATTGGAGATCGAAGATGGATAGACGATTCTATTGACTATCGGAGCTAGATTGACGGTCCGATTGACTATCAGAGCTGGATAGACGGTCCGATTGACTATCGAAGATGGTTTGACGGTCCGATTAACTATCGGAGCTGGATTGAGTACCGACATTTGTGATCGAATTTGGCTGAATTATCGATATTGGGGATCGAATTTGGCTGGAGTACCGATATTGGGGATCGGATTTAGGTTATCAATATTGGGGATCGAATTTAGGTTTAAGGACCGACATTGGCGGTCGATTTTGAGTTAAAGGACCGGCATTGGCGATCAGATTTGAATTGAAGGACCAGCATTGGTGGCCGGATTTGAATTGAAGGACCGGCATTGGTGGCCGGATTTGAATTGATTGACGGTTTTACCCTCCTACAGTGTTAGTATTGGGGCAAGAAAAATTTTAAGTGTCTACAGATTCCCCTCTTTATCATGTCCATGCAATGTAATGGAATGGATAGGATAAAGATTAGTAGACACTGGAAATAAAAAGTTCCAGAGCTGCTTCGAAGGCTGGGCGTCTTTGAGTGGAATGGGGCTTCTGTTAGCTGCCTACGTTATCACTCTGACGGGGATAACGTTGTCATGTACAGCCATTGATGTTGTTGGGAAGTTACCGCGAACTAATTTTGTCATTTCCTGCTGGGGATGACATCATTCACGATAACTTATTTGATTCTGATGGGGATGAGGTTGTCGAAGATGAGATATCACAGATTGTCCACGTCTGGATTTACTGGGGATGACGTTCTCCGTGATAGCTTTGTAGATTCTGATTGAGGTTGATCTGATTGATACTACCTCAATGATCCCTTTGAGGATGTGTATAACAGATTCCATCATTTGTGATGGATTATTATAATTGCTTCCATCACCAGATCCCTTCTGTTGCTTGGCTGGGGTTGAGCCGACAGTTGAAACGTCATTGGGGTTGAGCCAATGGTCGGACTGTATTTTGATCTGCACCCGAACTTCGCTGGGGCTAAGCCTATGGCTGAAAACTGCATCGGTTAGTACCCAAACTTCGTTGGGGCTGAGCCAACGGCAGAAACTGCTTCGGTCAGTATCTAAACTTCGCTGGGGCTGAGCCAACGGCTGAAACTGCTTCGGTCAGTACCCGAACTTTGCTGGGGCTGAGCCAAAGGCTGAAACTGCTTCGGTCAGTATCCGAACTTTGCTGGGGCTGAGCTAACGGCTGAAACTGCTTCGGTCAGTACCCAAACTTCAAAAAATGATAGTTTTCGACAGTTTTGCACAATTCTTGGGCAGTTTTTCCGTATTTTTATTTGTTGATCCCCAGACATGGCTCCGGGATGAATACCAAGGCGTGGAATTTCCCTTTCCATCGGGATTACGCTACTTAAACGCAGGATTTCTGGCCAAACATCTCAATCGCGTAGTGATTTCTCTTCAAATTTGACTTGGCAGCCAGTTTAAACTCTGTTTCGACTCGAACCGAACCAGGCCTGGGGGAAGTGGGACCCGAACCGATCGGCTACCTGGCTTATTTATTGTGCTGTAGGATTTTCATTTTGCAAGCTTCCCGTTTTGAGTTTCTAAAGGATTTTGATCTTCTTTTTCAGATCTACGGAGCTTGGACAGCTATTTTTTGAATCCATCAATTCCTACGCATTCAGCACAGCGTAGGTAACGTTTTACATGCTTTTTTTTTTTTATAGTTTTTGACCGTTAAAAGCATGCGAACTACCTAGGGTGCTTTCAAACACAATGTATGAAAAATGTATGCCTATATGACCTGCAAAAAATTTTCTGACTACATATGTATGCGTATCTTACTGTAATGCACATTTGGATGTAAGAAAATTCAGGTTCTAAGACGGTCAATTTTTGCACTTTTTGATCAGTTTAATCATCCTTTTTGAGGCTTAATGAGCCTGGATTTTTAACTAAAAATGTCCATAGTAATTTGGCTACCATGTGAGGTTGATTTTTGATTTTTTTTTCATAAATATGATCTGTTTCTATTTTTGGGTAGGTGTGCTACTGAATGGCCACCTAGGCATGCCTGTGTGCATGTGGACAGTCCATTTTACAAAGGAGACTCTGGCGAAATTTTTTCCAAAATCTTAAGCTTTTAAAAAACATGCATTTTTGACTCTGTGGGGAAATTTTTTACTGACCCATGCAGGTTTTGAGTTTCTAGGTTTTGAAAACATGCAGTTTTGACTTTACTAGGTATTTTTGACTGACCCATGCATGTCTTAGGACCTAGAGATATATGCTGGACTGATTGAAAATGATAAGCCATAGGTTTTAGGCTTACCGCACCCTTTCTGAGGTGATTTGGAGACTTGTTGCCATAGATGGATCGTGATAGACCCGACAGTTCTAGTAGGGTCTCCTCGGGTATTAGACGTAGGAGGGCTTCTGATGTGCCACAGCCACGTCTGGCTCGGACGCCTCATAGACTGGTAGAGGACAGGATTCGTCCCGCACAGGACTAGCAGCCATTGGATATTAATGATGAGGATGCTCCGTTTATCATTCCTACTCCCGCTCAGGCTCCACGTACGAAGGCCCCAGGAATTGTTGTGCCTACTCAGGTGCTACTGGGCGATTTAAGTTGCCATCCTTTGAGATATCTTCACGCCAATGAGGTGACTTGAAATCTTTCTTCTCTCTGGATTCTTTTCTTCCTTTTTGCCATTCTTGGGGCGCAGGTTTTTAACTTGGGTTGGTTTTTGATGCAGGTTCCCGATTTTACGCAGCCTCGAGGGAATTGGTTTAGCGTGCACTCCTGTATCACACTTTGCATGAGGATTACAGGAAGATTGTAGATGACTGGGGATTTTAGGCCTTTTTCTCGATCCTTCCCCACCGTTGCCCCTGGGGGTATATAAGGGCTTTGTCTGAGCGCTGGTTCCACCAGAATCAGTCCCTTCATTTGCTGGATTGCAAGGTGATGATGAGTCCTATGGACTGGAGATTTATCACCGGTATTGAGTTTGAGGGCGAGTCAGTGCCTGTCATGACTGAAATTTCGCCTGCTATCGTTCAGTCCCTGCTGGGAGTCCCGACGACGGCATTCAAGGGTCGACAGTCCAATTTAGTCCCTTGAGTATAGATGCCCAGGATGGGACTTTGTAGTTGCCTCTGCCTGATGAAAAGAGGGCTAGAGATCGCATTCTGAGGCGATTATTTTTTGTCGATCATCAGGGGTTATTTCGTGGCGGATAACTCGTCTACTGTGTCCTTCGCTTTGATCAGCACCACTCGACATGTAAAGCGCCTTGGTGACTATGATTGGGGCTCCTATACCTTTACCTATTTTCTCTGGGGCATACGCATGCTTTCGGAGGACACGAAAGAGGCTTGGTTAGGATTTTACCAATTCCTGCTGGTGAGTACATCTTTCTGTACCTTTTTGATTTCAGCATTTTTGTCAATCTTGATCACTGAGGACTTTTAAAATTTGTATGATCAGCTTTGGGCATTTGAGAGGCTTCCTTGCCTACGACCCGCTACTACTTTAGGTCTAGAGACCTATCCTCGAGTACGGAGATGGCATCATTCCACTTTGACGAAGGTCCCTATTGCTAAGGGATTCACTCATGCCCGTCTTAAGTTGGAGCTTTTGACGGCTGGTTTGATCACCTGGGCGCCGTACACATCCGAGCACTTGACCGTCGAATTTGAGGGAGGTATCCCTACTGGCCAGGAGTTTAATTTATCGACCCGCAGGGTACCGTTATTGACGGAGGGAGGCTGGGAACTCTATCTTGGAGAGCGTGCTATTAGGAGCATCACGGGGGAGATCCGAATTCCCATTATTACTCCAGTTTGTCATCATTGGCCATTAACTGTGCCTTTGACAGACATCCCTTTGGAGGGCATTGATGGCTTTACCCTATCAGAGGGTCCGTACAGCCAGGAGGCCTTTGGCAGATGGTGGAGCTCTCATACCATTGGAGCTCAGACCCGTGCTACTCATTTTATGGCAGATATGGTACCAAGATTCGTGATGATGACGGATTAGATAGCTTGCCTCAGGGAGCCGACTCATGCAGACCAGATAGCAGATCTGAACAGGGAGTTGGTGCAGGCTCGTTTCTTTATCAGGCACCTTGGCCGAGATCCGTCAGAGGCATATTCTTTTGACCCATCTAGCTCAGGAGCAGGTCCCTCTTCAGGTCCATTTAGTAGCAGTTATACAGGGGAAGATCCTCCCTTATACTGCCCAGATATGCCTGATCCTAGCAGCTTTGTACAGACAGAGGAGATGGGGCAGGTTGATCGATTCGACACTGATGTCTACGACTTCCTCTGATAGCTATTAGAGCTATACTTTTTGGTCAGCCACTGTTTTGGCTATTCGGCGTTTGTGCCATCATTTTGATAGACCACTGTAGTAGTTGGGTGGTGGTGCCCCATTTTCCCTGTATTCTTCCTTTCACTTTGTATCAGGATACATGGATGTTGTATGCAGTAGATAGCTTTTTATAGATATTCCTGTCATATCTTATTTTCTGCATCATGTTTATATTACTGTCATCATGCATGTATTATATCATGTGTATGCATTCAGACAGCTGTGTTTCGACTTAACCTCTGAACGGTCTTGTGGTACGGTGCTACAGATGACGTCGTCTGCAGTTGGCCATATTGAGCATTTACCACCATCTGCGGTGGCAGCATCATTGAGGTCCTGATATGATAGTTTGCCCTTTCCTGCTAGGGGGACTGTGGACCAGATGTTGGGGCATTCATTGGCCCTTGCGGATTTTTGGGTTCCGGTCGAATTTGTTGAGGGCCTTCTACCCTGCTAGATTATCAATAGTCAGGTGTTCCGCTTCGGACGACGTGAGCTGACGCCGACTCTGGAGGAGTACCAGAGATTTACTGGCTTAGATTTAGAGTTGACGTGCGCTCAAACGGCGATTAGTGATATGAGGAGGCCGTTTATCAAGCTATCCGATCTTCGTCAGAGTGTAGTCATGGATGAGATTGTTTCGGGGCACGTGATCTCTATGGACTTCTTGATTGAGCGCTTTGGCGAGATTGATAGTTATGATCGCCATGTCGGGGATTTTGTTATTTCAGTAGAGGCATGGCATGCGGCTAGGATAGACATTCTGCTGATGTGTGTTGTGGCATATGTCTGCATACCGTTGCGATTGGATCATCTAGATATGGGATTGGTAGTAGTGGTTAGAGCCCTTAGACAGGGTAGCACAATCATCCCGATGATATTGGCTGAGACATTTAGATCCACCACGTATTGTAGTACCCATCCAGAGGGGTTTTTTAGGGGCATCTCGGTCTTGCTGTATATATGGCTGATGTCCCATATACGACCGATTGGATCCTTCAGGCCTAGGGGTTTTTGCTTTACTCACGAGACATCCAGAGCTTTCTCTTTTCAGCCTGCGGAGTGCATTGATGCAGAGTCTTGGTCGACATTTCTGTCGGATATTGAGCATCCAATTGTGATCTTGCCATGCTCAGGCCTAGCATCCCCATATAGCTTTATCACTCATGCATCTGGCCTGGATTATTTGCCCCTAGTGGGTTTGAGAGGAGTGACTACCTATCATCCTTTGGCAGTCATGTGTCAGTTTGATCAGCTGCAGAGTTTGCACCATTTTGGGGGGTCTGCTGATCATAGGATGTCGTCTTCTTCCATGTCATCTGTCGACTTGGTCAGAGTATATAAGTGTTGAACTCATCGGGAGAGGGCTGATTTCTCCAGTAGCCATACGGGCTATTCTCCAGAGTATTCTGCGTGGTTGGAGGCAGAGACAGGAGTGGTAGCAGAGGCTTCTTCATCTCCTAGTGTGGACTCTGACGAGGAAGAGCCCATGGAGGATCCAGATTCTCCAACCGAGGATGAGCTGTTCACGGGCTTAACCGCTGCTCTGGTTAGCGATTCCCCGACCATTCTTGTGGGGACAAATTCGGCTTTAGCAGACTCACTATTCAGGATGACCTTTGAGCGAGACTCGTCTAGAGCACAGATGTTGGCTGCCTTGTCTGGCAGAGATTTAGCTTTTGCTAAGAGGGATGGTCTCAGGGCTGCTTTGGATGTTGGATTGATTAAGCAGGAGGAGCTTCGCTCTGCTCTAGATACTGCAGTTGTAGAGCGAGACAAGATCCGCTCGACTAGGGATGTAGCATATGTTAAGATCGAGGAGACTTTGATTGCTCGAGACGTAACTTTTGCTGAGAGAGATGTGGCTATAGCTTCTCGTGATTTCCAAATTGCTGATAGTAATGCTCTTCTATCTTACACCCATGGTTTGGTCACCGAGATGAGTGCTTATATTGATGACCACAATGCCACCTTGCAGATGACTGTGGATGTTCTGGGCCATATAGAGGCTGAGTGGACTGCACTTACGGCTGCTTCACCATCCTCGGAGAGAGATGCCATGCTGGCATTGCTGACTCGCTTGTCCTTGGGTTCATAGACTAGCTTTATTTTTCCTACACAAACTAGATCAGCCATTTTTGTTATGTACAGGGCATTATGTATATAAAGCAGTTTTATATATCAGAGAAATATATTTTTGATGCACTTCCCTGACTGGAGATGTATTGTCATTGCTGAGTGATTACCACATCTTTCATGACACACAGTTGTTGATGTATCTTGAGCTACTCCTTGATGGACTGACAGTTGAGATGTCAGGAAGTATCTCAGATAGGCCTATTAACCAGGATAGGATTGATAGAATTTAGCTTTTATTTGTCTTTGGTGTCTTGGAACTGGTCTTTTATATTTTTTTTTGTTTTTCTTGAAGGTCAAACCGCGCCGTAGATGGCTGCCTACGTACTCCTAGGTTGAGGGAGTTCAGATCATTCGTAGTTCCTGCTAGTTTGGTTGGAGAGATTTAAAAAGAGTTTATCTTAGATTTTGAGTCTGGTTTGATGAGTTTTTGAGTTTTTATTTGGTTTGACAGCACCAGAAATGGCTGCCTACGTACTCCCAGGTTGAGGGAGATCAGGTCATTCGTAGTTCCGGCTTTCTAGTGAAAAACCAAACCTGATTTGATTTGTAGGACCCGGATGCGGGTATGCATGTGCTTCAGACGTAATAACTTTTCACGGTGTCTGAATTGATGAGTTGGGGAAACTCGATTCCATCCACCTCTTGCAGTTTGATAGTGCCCTCAGTCAACACTTCTTTGACAATGAAAGGGCCTTCCCAGTTTGGAGCAAATTTTCCTTTGGCTTCATCCTGATTGGCCAGGATTTTCTTTAGCACCAAGTCGTTTTCTCTGAATTGCCGAATTCGGACCTTTTTGTTGTAGGATCTGGAGATCCTTTGCTGGTATAACTGTCCATGGAAAATGGCCGTAGCTCTTTTTTCATCTATCAGAGACAGCTGATGATACCGGTCTTGCAACCATTGATCTTCATCTATTTGAGCGTCGATCAACACTCGCAAAGATTCCATCTCTACTTCTATAGGAAGGACTGCTTCCATGCCATAGACCAACGAGTAGGGGGTAGCCCCAGTAGAGGTGCGCATTGACGTCCTGTATGCTAACAGAGTTAGAGGCAACAGGTTAGGCCAGTCCTTGTGATTGGCAGACATTTTCTGTATGATTTTTTTGATGTTTTTGTTGGCCGCTTCAACAGCACCGTTCATCTTGGGCCGATAGATGACAGAATTGAGATGCTTGATGTGGAACTTACTGCACAGATCCACCATCATTTGATTGTTCAAGTTTTTAGCGTTGTCTGATACAATCACCTCCGGTTGTCCATATCGACAGACGACATTATTTTTGATGAAACTGATGATGACCTCTTTTGTGACTTTGGGAAAAGAGGCTGCTTCGACCCATTTGGTGAAGTAATCGATCATACTGAAGATGAATCGATGACCATTGTTGGCTTTGGGTTCCACTGGACCTATTACGTCCATTCCCCACAAAGAGAAAGGCCATGGTGAACTCATGTTATGCAGCTCATTTGGAAGAGCGTGAATGGCATTTCCATGTATTTGGCATTGAAAGCATCTCTTGACGTGAACATCGCAATCAGTTTTGAGCGAGATCCAGTAATGTCCTGTTCTGATTATCTTCTTGGCCAGTAGATGGCCGCTCATATGTGGACCATAGACTCTGCCATGGACTTCATGTGACAACCCGAGAATTTATAAAATCTTAAATGATTAAAATAAAGGTTAAAGAATAAAACCTAGATAAGAACTTCAGAATTTATTAAAAAATTTTAAGTAAAACCTATAGGGTTTGCTATTTGAATAAGAATAACGAAAATATGGGTTACAAAATTTTAAAACCCTAGAAAGGGTGTGAAGGAATGTTAAGAATAAGGTATTACGATACTTATAAAAATTATTGTGAACTAAATGGTGTAAAAAATGTTATAATGATACATGTGGAAATTGTATTAAGAAAATAAAATTTAACATGAAGAAAAGCTATGAGGTTAAACGAAGATGAGTATATGTATATATATATATATATATATATATATATACTTAGTAAGGTGCTATATATTTTAGCAAGAGAAATGATGAATTACGTTTGGGATATGAAAATCAAGATAAACTATGTTAGTAATTAGCATAGCTGGAATGTTGGCCTTGATTGGCAAATAAGAAGAGGAATAAGTATAAAGCTAATAGCTAATATGATTAGCAATAAAAATAGAGTACGTTAAAACTCAAAATTTGAGTTAGAGATAGAATTTTGAAGTACGGACTGCTCGATTGCGTCCGGAACGTCAAGTTTAGTCAGAAAAGACAATAAACACAAAATGTGTAAAGGTTGACTTTTTGGTCAAAGTCAACAGTGGACTTTTATGGAGAAAAGTCAAAATTTGAAATTTAAAAGGGTATATGTGATGACTTATGTGAATAATGAAATAGATTGAATAAATATACATTATATAATGTGTATACATTTAACATATACATTAGGAATGATAATTAAATAATCTAAGGAAAGCAAGTCTAATTGGGTTAAGTAATTAAATGTATATGAGTAAGAATTTGATGTACAAATTGAGTGAATAGAAATCATAATTAAATAATTAGGGTAGGATATAATTAAAATTAGTGGACTATGTTAATTTACATAGCCCATTTATTTTATTATCAAACCTAAAAGAATTATTAGGTAGCCAATGAGAATTTATTTAGTAACCCAAAATAATGGGATATGTGCTAGCAGAATAACTATGGTTAGGAACTAACCATACTTGAGTTAAATGTAGAAAAGTGTTGGTATATAAGGTGGACCCCACTAGTAATGATGGGTGATGATTGTTAAAAAATTTCCTAGGAAATTTCCTTGAAGTGGCAAAAGACTATTTTGCCTTAACATAAAATTATTGATGACTTTTGTGTCCTAAGAAGGAAATTGATAGGAAGTTTCCTAATAATAGGGAAATAACAATTTTGCCATAAGAGAAATTTGTTAATGACCATGGAATCCTTGAAGGAAATTTCTAGGAAATTTCCTAATTATAGTAAGATGACAATTTTGTCCTTAAAGAAAATTGATTATGACCACTATGTCCTATGAGGAAACTTTCAGAAAATTTCCTTAAGATGACTTAAGGACCATTTTATCCTTTTCTAGTGATGGCATAATGACAATTTTGCCCTTGATGGTAGCTAACTGGCCAAATTAGTGTAAGGACTTTAATGTCATTTGATTAAGGCAAATTTAGCAATTAAAAATAAACCAAAAATGGGAGATAATGGAGGGAGTATACGGCTAAGAGAGGAAGAAAGAAAGAAGATGGGGGAGATGTATATTAGATATACAAAACATATTTATACATTTTTTTTATCAAACAAAAATAAATTTCCTTTCTCTTTCATCTATCTCTCCAAAATTGTAAAAGAAACTAGAAAGAGAGAGAGAGAGAAGGAGGTCACGGCAAAGAAAGGAGGAAGAAGAGGAAGTGATCAAGCATTCATGCACCCAAAGTCCATATCTTATTGTGGAAAGAAGAGAAGAATAGCCAACAAAGGAAGGTATAAAAAAATAAAAGTATTTCAAGTATTAGTTAAGGCTTTATGTAGTTAGTTATTCTTGTTTTGATCCATAAATTTTTATGTTCTTGGTGGTGAAAACCTTATGAAGAGGTTAGATGTTTATTTACGTTGTGTAACTTGGTCATGTATGTGTGATGTTGTTGAAAGATTTGGATAAGGCAAGGCTAGTGAGATTTCCGAAAAAAATTTTAGTTAATATATGAGATCCATCTGATTTATTTTGAAGATTCATTTTTGATATTTGAGATTTACTTGTTGGTTGTACTAGAGCTATAAGTTATGAGTATAATCCCTTTTGAATGGCACAAAAATGTTAAGGAATGAATAAGTTATGGAATTTTTAGTAAAGCACTTTCTAGTTGGAAAAACAAGAAAAAAAGGTTGCTGACCAGCCACTTTGGGTCTGTTTTTCAAAAGCTAGACAGATCCAAATTGAATGTTTGATAAATGAAAACTGTAGTTTGAGAAGTCACGAATCCAACGCATCCGACGGAACTTAATTCCGAGTTGTAGATTTCGTTTTACAAGCGTTTCCGTAAAGGATGCCAAATCTGGAAAATTGTGGGCGAGAATGGCATAAGCGTAAATAAGTGAAAATGAATAATTATTAAAATTAATTATTTAAAGCCATTAAATGGTTAGCAAATTAATTACATATAAAATTAAATATAATTAACTATTTAATTATTATTTAAGTGATATTAAGTGATAATTAAGTAGAGTTAGTGTTAATAAATTAACTATTTAGTATTTAATTAAGATTAAATAATAAATAGAGTTAAAGAATTGATTAATATTTAATTAATATTAAATGATGATTAAAGAAGATTTTAGTAAAGATTAAGTAGTAATAATGTAATTACTTAATTACATTTACATAAAAGGTTTTAATTATTTATTATTTAGTTAAATATTAAATAATGAATAAAGACAAGTAATAATTAATTATTCTTAACTTTAATAAGAAAGAATAATTAAAGATTTGTGAGATGAATTAATTATTTGTTATTTAATTAATATTAGATAATAAATAAGGTCAAATATTAATTAATTATTCTTTAAATAATAATAAGAAATAATTAAAGACTAATAAAGTAAAAAAAATAATTATTTACTATTCAAGGATAAGAAATTAATTAATTATTATTAAATAATAATTAAAGACAAACAATAATTTTATTATTCATTATCTAGTTACCATTAAATAATGAATAGATCTAATTGGCTATTATTTATTAGTTATATAATAACTAAAGGTAATTAATTAATTACTATTTAATTATTATTAAATGGTAATCAAATGAAGGTATAGATTAATATTATGATAATAAATTTATTTAATAATTGTATTAAATAAATTATGTAAAAATGGTTTTAATATTTTAAAAATCATTTAAAAATGATTTAAGGTTATAAAAAAAATATTTTAAGTTATAAAACATAACTTTTAATATTTTGTCATGAATTACATTAATATTTTAATATTAATGGCAGTTATTTAATAATGGTTTTAAATATTTTAAAATCATTTAAAAGTGATATTAAGGTATTAAAAATACTTTGAGATATTATAAATAACTTATAATATTATGACATGTATTTTATTAATAGTTGAAATTAAATAAATATTAATGATAATGGAATATTGTGGTATTTAAATCATTTAAATATGATATTTTTGTTTGAAAAATCATTATAAATGATAATAATTATTTGAAAATTATTATGAGCTTGTGAAAAATATTTTAACTGATTAATAAATTATCTAAGTTAATAGTGTTTAAGTAGAGTCTTATTAATATTAGGCTCGATAATTATCCGATTAGGCAATCGGGAGGTCAAAATAGTACCGAACTCAACTCAGACTGAAATAGTTTGACTTGATACTAGGTCTTATGTGTTCTGTTGACCGATAGGATTATGTGATAATGTGTTTAGGTTATTTTATAACTGTAATTAGCAATAGTTATTGCGATGATATTATTCTAATGTGAAGATCGGTATTATTAATATTAGGTCTTCAAATGAAGCTAAATAGACTGCGTAGCAGTAGTCGGCGATAAAGGCAAGTTTTCTTTAACTCAACCTTGAGTTATGATTCTTCAATTATGCTAGTGGTTAATCCTTGTTGATTACATCACGTCTATGAATTATTGATTCGCATGTTGTGCATATTGCATGTGTTCATCAGGTATGAAAGGCTGATCACCCTCATTACCATATTGTTTAGTTGAATTTATTCCTGTTCCTTATTGACCATTCATTTTTATTGTCTTGGTCATTCAGTTATGTAAATTTGATTCATGCTATTTCACAATGGCTATATTGTTGAAAGTCAGCCAGCTTATTGTTCATTCTTTTCAATCATGATATATCTTTTCTTGAAATTAAACTTGCTGGGCAAACTTGTTGCTCACCCTTGCTATATCATGATAAACATTGCAGATTAGGATGGATACGTCAGATACAGGAAAAGACAAAGACAAGGGTAGCATCCAATAGTAGATGATTATGCACGTTAACTATTTGGTTATCTGATGCAAATTATTATGTAAACCTTTAAGTAATTAAGGTATGTATCAAGATAAAGGTTGTAGACCTTGGGATTATGTTGTTAAAACTTATTGTATAAACAATTTATGTTTATATCTTCCGCATTAGTTATAGAATATGTTTCAAGATGAAGTACCGTAACGTACCAGGTCCGAGGTTTAAGGGACCCGGATTTGGGGGCGCTACAGTTGGTATCAGAGCTGTAGGTTATAATCCTTAGGTAGGGTTACCTTAGGCTAATAACCGCAGTGATAAGGATAAGGACTAACTTAAATAGAGTTGGTGCATCGATAAGATTCAAAGACGAATCTCGACGAGTAATAAAGATCCAGAGTTATCTAACTCTGATGATAAAGATGAACAGTAGTAATGAATAGATAGAGTCTAAAAGACTAAAAGTATAAAGGGAAAGAAGATCGTAAAACAAAAAGATTGGGACATAGAAAAGAATCGTAACATAATACGATTATAATATGAGATCACAACATGATCTGATGAGGTCATAAGAGGACAGATGATCAATCGTTTAATTGAAAACGTTATAGCAGAATTGCTATATGAATAGGGTCCTATGAAAGTGTACCATTAAAACTCAAGAAAGAGTTGTGAATTGTAGATACGGATTAAATGAAGTTCGTATTGAGTATTGAGGGAACTAGGAATATGTGGGATTTCAATGGAGGACTCATGTCAGCAGCTGAGTTGTATGATTCTTTGTATGAGCGAGGAATTTGTACTTGGTTTTAGAATCACTTAGCTTCCTGGTTGATATAGTGGTTAAGTTGAACAATTCTTTGTATGGGCGGGGAATTATCCTTGACTTAGCTTCCTATATTGATTAGTGGCCGAGTTGGTTCGACAACTACTTAGCTTCTAGTATTGATAGTCATTGAAATGTTTGTGTTACGCTATTTGCTATATACATGTTGAGAAGGTGATTCTTTTCTCATGAGTATACCAGATAGGTAGAGAATAGGTAGAGAATATAAGATTAATGTGCGAGTTCTTAAAACTCATACTTATGGTAAGTTCGTGACTCATAATTATATGAAATGTTTTTGAACCCCTCAGCGAATGGATGCCAATGGTCTGTCTAGGACAAGTTCTTAAACTCGTATGATTGTGGAAAGTTTCTGAACTCATAACGTGTGGTAAGTTTGACGAACTGGGTATAGCTATGTATGAAATGAAGGATTGAGGATAATAGAAATAGATAGAATTATTAAGCAATTGATCATTAGAAAAATTGATGTTGATGATGGAAGCATAGGTATTCCAAATCTTCTAGCTGTGCTAGACTTCGAAATTTTTGGTATCAAGTTAAATTCGCACTGATGTGCCTTTAGAAATAAAATGAATTTTTGTTATCAGCAAAACATGGTGACAAGGGTATGGAGATGGACCTCGAGCCATTATCACATCGTTACCTGTTGCGACATGATAATTCCAAAAATGATTTTCAATAGTTTTGAACGGTTTAAAGAAGAGTCTACGCTAATTTATTTCGGCTAGACAAAAATGATTTGAGATATCAAAATGTATTTTATTTATCATTGATGCATCATGTAACCTGGTGCAGAGATGATAAAAAGTTGATGAAGTTGTAAATACAGGAATACTTAGTGTTGAATTCGATCTAAAAATCGTTGTCCCACTATTGTATGATGTGTTATAACAAAGTCACACAATGACGGAATCCTCAAACGGACTGTAAATACAGTGCGGTATCATGACGTCATAAAATAATTTTCAAAATTTTAAAGGTAAATTTTTGCCAATTGAATTTGGACAGACATGTTTCGATTGAAATTCGAATTATTGGTATAAGTCTAAGCTATTTGATTCAGCTAGACAAATGTTTATGACAATTCAAAGTATTCTTTGAGAATTTATCCCGAATCAAATTATTTTGGTACGGAATCTTGTGATAAGACTGAGGTGAACTATGTTGATTGGATAAAATAATCCAATCTAGTAGCGAAAATATTCGCTAGACATGATTGATACGTTATGCATGACGTAAGCGTACGATAGGCTAATCACCTAAAGTACTAGCAGTTGTAGTTTACCTTCTTTGTGATTGTAAACATACTGTTAACCTTTGTAAGGGGTCGAGTACCTTTTCTTAATTGAAATAGGTCGCAGGTAGTAATACCTGTAAACCTCAATAGTTCCTGGTCTATATAACTCCTCAGCATGATTTGAAAATTTTAACTCTTGGGAGTGATGTTTCGGGTAGCATGTGATGATGTGTATGAACTCGTCGTGGACGGGTAGAATCTAATATGATTGAATAAAGGTTATGTTGAAATTCTAATTTTGATGAATAAAAGGGGTAGGGATTAGTAGGCTATAATTTCGAGGACGAAATTCTTAGAAGAAGGGGTGAATATGACAACCCGAGAAATAAAATCTTAAATGATTAAATAAAAGGTTAAAGAATAAAACCTAGATGAGAATTTTAGAATTTATTAAAAAATTTGAAGTAAAACCTATAGGGTTTGCTATTTGAATAAGAATAACGAAAATATGGGTTACAAAATTTTAAAACCCTTGAAAGGGTGTGAAGGAATGTTAAGAATAAGGTATTACAATACTTATAAAAATTATTGTGAACTAAATGGTGTAAGAAATGTTATAATGATACATGTGGAAATTTTATTAAGAAAATAAAATTTAACATTAAGAAAAGCTATAAGGTTAAACGAAGATGAGTATATGTATAGAAATATATATATACTTAGTAAGGTGCTATATATTTTAGCAAGAGGAATGATAAATTACGTTAGGGATATGAAAATTAAGATAAAACTATGTTAGTAATTAGCATAGCTGGAATGTTGGCCTTGATTGGCAAATAAGAAGAGGAATAAGTATAAAGCTAATAGCTAATATGATTAGCACTAAAAATAGAGTACGTTAAAACTCAAAATTCGAGTTAAAGATAGAATTTTGAAGCACGGACTGCTCGGTTGCGTCCGAAATGTCAAGTTTAGTCAGAAAAGACAATAAACACAAAATGTGTAAAGGTTGACTTTTTGGTCAAAGTCAACAGTGGACTTTTATAGAGAAAAGTCAAAATTTGAAATTTAAAAGGGTATATGTGATGACTTATGTGAATAATGAAATAGATTGAATAAATATACATTATATAATGTGTATACATTTAATATATATATTAGGAATGATAATTAAATAATCTAAGGAAAGCAAGTCTAATTGGGTTAAGTAATTAAATGTATATGAGTAAGAATTTGATCTACAAATTGAGTGAATAGAAATCCTAATTAAATAATTAGGGTAGGATATAATTAAAATTAGTGGACTATGTTAATTTACATAGCCCATTTATTTTATTATTAAGCCTAAAAAATTATTAGGTAGCCAATGAGGATTTATTTAGTAACCCAAAATAATGGGATATGTGCTAGCAGAATAACTATGGTTAGGAACTAACTATACTTGAGTTAAATGTAGAAAAGTGTTGGTATATAAGGTGGACCCCACTAGTAATAATGGGTGATGATTTTTAAGAAATTTCCTAGGAAATTTCCTTGAAGTGGCAAAAGACTATTTTGCCCTAACAGAAAATTATTGATGACTTTTGTGTCCTAAGAAGGAAATTGCTAGAAAGTTTCCTAGTAATAGGAAAATGACAATTTTTCCCTAAGAGAAATTTGTTAATGACCATGGAATCCTTGAAGGAAATTTCTAGGAAATTTCCTAATTATAGTAAGATGACAATTTTGTCCTTAAAGAAAATTGATTATGACCAATATGTCCTATGAGAAAATTTCCAAGAAATTCCCTTAAGATGACTTAAGGACCATTTTATCCTTTTCTAGTGATGGCATAATGACAATTTTGTCCTTGATGCTAGCTAACTGGCCAAATTAGTGTAGGGACTTTAATGTCATTTGATTAAGGCAAATTTAGCAATTAAAAATAAACCAAAAATGGGGGATAATGGAGGGAGTATACGGCTAAGAGAGGAAGAAAGAAAGAAGATGGGGGAGATGTATATTAGATATACAAAACATATTTATACATTTTTTTTATCAAACAAAAATCAATTTCCTTTCTCTTTCATCTATCTCTCCAAAATTGTAAAAGAAACTAGAGAGAGAGAGAGAAGGAGGTCACGGCTAAGAAAGGAGGAAGAAGAGGAAGTGATCAAGCATTCATGCACCCAAAGTCCATATCTTATTGTGGAAAGAAGAGAAGAATAGCCAACAAAGTAAAATATAAAAAAATAAAAGTATTTCAAGTATTAGTTAAGGCTTTATGTAGTTGGTTATTCTTGTTTTGATCCATAAATTTTTATGTTCTTGTTGGTGAAAACCTTATGAAGAGGTTAGATGTTTATTTACGTTGTGTAACTTGGTCATGTATGTGTGATGTTGTTGAAAGATTTGGATAAGGCAAGGCTAGTGAGATTTTCGGAAATTTTTTTAGTTATTATGTGAGATCCATGTGATTTATTTTGAAGATTCATTTTTGATATTTGAGATTTACTTGTTGGTTGTGCTAGAGCTATAAGTTATGAGTATAATCCCTTTTGAATGGCACAAAAATGTTAAGGAATGAATAAGTTATGAAATTTTTAGTAAAGCACTTTCTAGTTGGAAAAACAAGAAAAAAAGGTTGCTGACCAGCCACTTTGGGTCTGTTTTTCGAAAGCTAGACAGATCTATATTGAGTTTTTGATAAATGAAAACTGTAGTTTGAGAAGTCACGAATCTAACGCCTCCGACGGAACTTAATTCCGAGTTGTAGATTTCGTTTTACAAGCGTTTCTGTAAATGATGCCAAATCTGGAAAATTGTGGGCGAGAATGGCACAAGCGTAAATAAGTGAAAATGAATAATTATTAAAAATAATTATTTAAAGCCATTAAATGGTTAACAAATTAATTACATACAAAATTAAATATAATTAACTATTTAATTATTATTTAAGTGATAATTAAGTAGAGTTAGTGTTAATAAATTAACTATTTATTATTTAATTAAGATTAAATAATAAATAGAGTTAAAGAATTGATTAATATTTAATTAATATTAAATGATGATTAAAGAAGGTTTTAGTAAAGATTGAGTAGTAATAATGTAATTACTTAATTACATTTACATAAAAGGTTTTAATTATTTATTATTTAGTTAAATATTAAATAATGAATAAAGACAAGTAATAATTAATTATTCTTAACTTTAATAAGAAAGAATAATTAAAGATTTATGAGATGAATTAATTATTTGTTATTTAATTAATATTAGATAATAAATAAGGTCAAATATTAATTAATTATTCTTTAAATAATAATAAGGAATAATTAAAGACTAATAAAGTAAATAAAATAATTATTTACTATTCAAGGATAAGAAATTAATTAATTATTATTAAATAATAATTAAAGACAAACAATAATTTTATTATTCATTATCTAGTTACCATTAAATAATGAATAGATCTAATTGGCTATTATTTATTAGTTATATAATAACTAAAGGTAATTAATTAATTACTATTTAATTAATATTAAATGGTAATCAAATGAAGGTATAGATTAATATTATGATAATAAATTTATTTAATAATTGTATTAAATAAATTATGTAAAAATAGTTTTAATGTTTTAAAAATGATTTAAGGTTATAAAAAAAATGTTTTAAGTTATAAAACATAACTTTTAATATTTTGTCATGAATTACATTAATATTTTAATATTAATGGCAGTTATTTAATAATGGTTTTAAATATTTTAAAATCATTTAAAAGTGATATTAAGATATTAAAAATACTTTGAGATATTATAAATAACATTATAATATTATGACATGTATTTCATTAATATTTAAAATTAAATAAATATTAATGATAATTGAATATTGTGGTATTTAAATCATTTAAATATGATATTTTTGTTTGAAAAATCATTATAAATGATAATAATTATTTGAAAATTATTATGAGCTTGTGAAAAATATTTTAACTGATTAATAAATTATCTAAGTTAATAGTGTTTAAGTAGAGTCTTATTAATATTAGGCTCGATAATTATCCGATTAGGCAATCGGGAGGTCAAAATAGTATCGAACTCAACTCAGACTGAAATAGTTTGACTTGATACTAGGTCTTACGTGTTCTATTGACCGATAGGATTATGTGATAATGTGCTTAGATTATTTTATAATTGTAATTAGCAATAGTTATTGCGATGATATTATTCTAATGTGGAGATCGGTATTATTAATATTAGGTCTTCAGATGAAGCTAAATAGACTGCGTAGCAGTAGTCAGCGATAAAGGCAAGTTTTCTTTAACTCAACCTTGAGTTATGATTCTTCAATTATGCTAGTGGTTAATCTTGTTGATTACATCACGTCTATGAATTATTGATTCGCACGTTGTGCATATTGCATGTGTTCATCAGGTATGAAAGGCTGATCACCTTCATTAACATATTGTTTAGTTGAATTTATTCATGTTCCTTATTGACCATTCATTTTTATTGTCTCGGTCATTCAGTTATGTAAATTTGATTCATGCTATTTCACAATGGCTATATTGTTGAAAGTCAGCCAGCTTATTGTTCGTTCTTTTCAATCATGATATATCTTTTCTTGAAATTAAACTTGCTGGGCAAACTTGTTGCTCACCCTTGCTATATCATGATAAACATTGCAGATTAGGATGAATACATCAGATACAGGAAAAGACAAAGACAAGGGTAGCATCTAATAGTAGATTATTATGCACGTTAACTATTTGGTTATCTGATGCAAATTATTATGTAAACCTTTAAGTAATTAAGGTATGTATCAAGATAAAGGTTGTAGACCTTGGGATTATGTTGTTAAAATATATTGTATAAACAATTTATGTTTATATCTTCCGCATTAGTTATAGAATATGTTTCAAGATGAAGTACCGTAACGTACCAGGTCCGAGGTTTAAGGGACCCGGATTTGGGGGCGCTACACTTCATCCATTAGTCTTTGGGCTTGCTCATTGTCGAGGCATCTTAACAGGCCTATTCCAGCATCCCTTTTATAAAGTGCGTCTCTGCTCAGATAGAACTTTATGGCCATTCTGAGAATCTATTTCCGCTCTGATTGGCTTGCACCAGCGGGTGTGGATCCATCACAGAGATATTCTTTGATGTTTTGAAACCAAGGCTACTTGACAGGAGGTATTTCATCTGATACTTCTCCCACATAATTCCCATATATCAAGGCTTTCTGAATCGTGACCTGAATGTTGGGAAATCCAATCTTATCGGACATGCGAATTAATGAAGCCAACGTTGCTAATGTATCAGCGAAGTCATTCCAACCCCGAGGAATGTGAACGAAGGTTATTGCTTCGAATTCCCAAGATATTTTGAGGACTTGCAGATGGTAGGGCAGCAAATGCAGTTCTTTGGTGAGATACGCGCCGGTAGTTTGTCTGATGACCAGCTCAAAATCTCCAAAGACGAGTAGGTGTTTGATAGACATGGATTGGGCTAGCTTCAACCCCATAATACAACCTTCATAATCGGCCGTGTTGTTGGTGTTGCTAAATTAAAATTTGGTAGCCACAGGATATTAATCACCTGTACTAGAGATGAGGACTGCCCCAGCTCCGGCACCTTCCATGTTTACCGCTCCGTCGAAATACATTTTCCATGATTAGACTGTATTCTTAGACTGGAGTTGTTGAATTGTCATGATCCCATCATCCGGGAAATATGTCTCCAGGGGCTCGAACCCTCCTGAAGGTGCTTCTACTAATTAATCTGCAATGCCCTGACCCTTGATTGACTTCTGAGTCACGTAGACAATGTCGAATTGTTGTAGGATTAACTGCCATTTGGACAGTCGTCAATTCAGCATTGGTTTGTTGAATACATATTTGAACGGATCCATGTGGGATATGAGGTAGGTCGTGTGCCCATGAAAATAATGTTGCAACCTCATGGCGGCCCATGCTAATGCACAGCATATCTTTTCGATCAGGGTGTATTTCTGTTCCCCACTGCTGAATCTTTTACTGATGTAGTAGATGGCTCTTTCCTTGTTACTATCATCCTTCTGTCTTAACATGCAGCCCATTGCATTGGCATTGATGGACAGTACATGAACAAAGGGACTCCCTCCCTTGGGGGGTATCAAAACAGGAGCTTCAATAAGCTATTTCTTGATGGCAAGGAAGGCTTGTTGACAATCCTCATTCCACATGGTGGAGGAATTCTTCCTTAACAGCTTGAAGATGGGCTCACAGGTTGCTGTGAGCTGGAAAATGAATCTGCTTATAAAGTTGATCCTTCCCAGAAATCCACGTATCTCCTTCTCTGTACGAGGTACGGGCATTTCAGTAATGGCTTTAATTTTGGCGGGGTCGAGTTCAATGCCCCAATTGCTCACCAGGAATCCTAACAGTTTACCTGCTTAGACGCAAAAAGCACATTTAGAGAGATTTAGCTTGAGGTTGTACTTACGTAACCTGTTGAACAGCTTCCTGAGATAGTCTATGTGATCATCCTCCCTCTGGGATTTGATGATGATATCGTCAACATAGACTTCTATTTCTTTGTGCATCATATCATGAAAGCGGGCCATCATGGCTCGCTGATACGTTGCTCCGGCATTGATGAGGTCAAAGGATAGTCGTCGGTAGCAAAACGTTCCCCAGGGAGTGATAAAGGCTGTTTTCTCCCGGTCTTCCTCAGCAACCATGATTTAATGGTAACTAGCAAAGCAATCCACGAAGGAATACATGACATACTGCGCAGTATTGTCGATTAGAATGTGGATGAAAGGTACTGGGAAGTTGTCCTTGAGACAGGCTTTGTTCAAATCCCGATAATCCACGCATACTCGTACCTTCCTTCCCGGTTTAGGTACGGGGACTATGTTTAATAGCCATTCGGGGTAGGTTGATAACATAATGATCCCTGCTTTGAATTGCTTAACGACTTCTTTGACTTTAAGACTCCACTCAGGTTTCAATCGCCTCAGTTTTTGTTTGACTGGTTTGAACCCTGCTTTGATGGGCATTCAATGGATGACAATGTCTGTGGATAGACCGATCATGTCTTCATGTGACCATGCAAACACTTCTTGGTACTGTGTTAGGAGTTCGATCAGGTCGGCTTTTTGATTTGGTGTGAGGTCTGAACCTATTTGGATTTCTTTGATATTTTTGGAGGTTCCTATATTGATGGTGAGCGTTTGGTCGAGGTTTGGTTTGGGTTTATCTTTAAACCGTTCCTTGATCTCCTCTGGCACCTCATAGTCATCTTCCTCCTCTTGTTCAGTATCCATCAAGTTGAAGTTCAATTCTACATCCAAGTCGGAGTCATCTTGACAGGTTTACATCTCATCAGCAGAGACATACACATCCAATGCTTGGGTCCTGAAAATAAAAATGATTTCATTAATATATACAACTGCTTAAATACACATGGCATTTGCAAAGCATGACAAAAGTTACTGCTCCAGCTGTGCAATCAAAAGTAAGCAGCAAATAAAAGCATGATTAAGGGCAGATGTACTCTCTGCTCCGTTACCCTTTTTGACTTAGGCAAGGGACACTGTTCCAGTTGTCAAGTGTCAGATTTTCATGAATTAGGAGAATCGAGGAATTGTGCTCGTCCACCTCGTCCTGGATGATAACTGAGACATCCTTGAGAATAAGGCCAATGCTTTTCTGTGAATTATTCCTCTTCTTGATGTGAGGAATTTGGACATGGTCTCCGTCACTATCGGGGAGTTCGTTATTCATACCCTCGTAGTTGAGAATGACTCTCATGTTAGCGAATGGGTCTCGTCCTTCGTACAGGATCTTTTCTTTTCCCTTTACGCTGTTTGCCTCAGGCTTGAGGGCTTTTCTTTCATGGACAGGTATGATTGGAGGAAATAGTATGGCTGATACCGCAGTCAGAACTTTCCTCGTAGGCTTCACCCATCCGGCATTTATGAGTTTTGGGAGCAGAATCGTGGAGGCATGAGCCTTGGGATGTTTGTGTGGATTCTGGTGGCTTAACCCGAATGAATATCCCAATCCTACTCTTTCCATTGACTTGGGATTTGGACTGGCATCTTAATACCTTGCTTATCTTTTCCCAACCCTTCTCCAGGTTGGAAACCCGAAGATACCATTTCTTGGCCTACGGTCATTACTTTAGTGGAGACTTTAGGCTTGAGGGCTGGTGCTCCGATTGGTAGATATTGAGTATCGCTCACCTCGAGAGCTTGAAAACTTGCAGGTTCAATCCCCGCGTCCATGCTAATCACTGGCATGTCCCCATGTATGTAGGTAGGGTATTCTGGTTTAGCATTGACCGTGATGAGGCTGCCGTTAATGATGTACTTGAGTTGCTGATGGAGGGTGGATGGCACTGTCCCTGCCATGTGGATCCATGGTCTACCCAGCAACAAATTGTATCCAGTGGCGATGTTGAGAAACTCGAAGGATGCGTAGAAGGTGTATGGACCAATTTCTAGAGGAAGCTCGATTTCCCCCATAGCCTAGCGGCGAGATCCATCGAAAGCCCGGATGACCACATGACTGGCTTTGATGTGGTTTGGATTGATCTTCATTCTTTCCAATGTATCGTATGGACAAATGTTGAGTGAAGATCCTCCATCAATAAGCACTCCTCCGATCACGTATCCGGAGGACATTATGGCTATATGCAGGGACTTGTGGTGGCCCCTTCCCTCTGTCGGGATATCATCGTCTGTGAAGAAAATCACATTGCTGTTGAAGATGTGTTCTATCACGTGACGAAATTTCTCTGTGTCTACCGTGTGTGGCAGATGGGCTTCCTCTAGTACCTTCACTAGAATGTTGCGATGGTCTTCTGATGATAAAACCAAATCGAGGATAGACACTTGCTTGGGTGCGTCTTTCAAGCTTTGCAGTACCTTGATTTCATTGTGTCCCATTTTATTGAGGAACTCTTTGATCCTTTCTTCAGCCACCTTTTCTTTTGCTTTGGTAACTAGTTTAATCACCCGCTGAGGCAGGTATAATGGATTATCCTTTGATAGGATGAAAATGTTGTTTAAAGTAGAGCTTTCAATGTCCCTGTAGTTCCGTGGGACCTTCTTCAGACTGATGATTAGATACTGAGGTCTGAAGGGCAAGATTAGAGGCTGAGGTGTAGCCACCTTCATAGGATTTTAAACTTCTTGGACCCCTTTCCCTGTCAGTACCAGGGGTGTGAGGATTGATTTCTTATCGCAGGATACGACAGCCATTGTGTCCTAGTACCATGCATTGGGGATCCAGAGGCTATCTTTATCTACAAAGTCGAGGATTTGATCTCCTCTGTGACGAACAAGATTTTTGTAATTTAAATTGAATATTTATTGAATTAAATAAATATTTTTCGATGATTTAATTATTGAGTTAAATAATTAATTGATAAAATTGTGGTAGATTAATTTAATTATACGTGTCACATTAGTTAAATTAATGTGGTGAATTTTATATTCAAAATATGTATTTAATTGAGCTTATTTGATTAATATATTAATTAATAAGCATAATGTTATTCTAATTAATTTAAATAATTAATTAGAGATTTAATGATTTGGCATAATTAATGAATGAGAATTTTAATTATGTGACTATGTGATTTAATATGGATTTATGCTATTTTATTTAAGTGATTTAAATAACATTAATTGATTAATTAGAAGTGTGACGATTTACTATATAATAAAAGTTTATTAAATTAAGTGGAAAGGAGAAATAAATGAGCTAGCCAAACGAGGCCCTATGAGGAGTTGGCCAGTTAACCCACTAAGGGCATTAACCGACCACGACTCCACCAGCTTGAATATGCGTATACTTATATAGGCTTATATAAACATATAACATATAAAATTTTATATTTCATCAGAGTAAAATTTTAGAGAGAAAAACTCAACGAAGAAAACACAGAGAATTGAGAGAAGATTTTCATCATCCTTGAATCATCTTCACAAACTAGCAAGGGTAATTCCTTCTCCTAAGTTTTTAAATTCAAGTTCTTAAAGTTTTCCATTAACGTATGTTAGAAATTCTCTGTGAATAACTAATTTGATAATTAATGTATGATATGATTTTATATGTGTTATTGTATGATCATAACATGTTGTATATCATGTATGCATGATTTAATGCGATTAAATCCATGTAGTTATGCTTAATTTGATTTTTCAAAAGTTACAGAATTTTCCATTTACGTGCTTTAAAAATTCTCTGTGAATGGAAAAAAATTGATATTTGTTCATTATATGGCTATATGTGTGTTCATATGTGTTTATAACATATTATATGCCATATATGCATAACTTGCAGTAATCGAATTTTGTTTAAATTGGGTTTTCAAAAATTACAGAGTCGTATATATGGCCATACGGCCCTTACGGCCCTTACGTACAAATTTTATACCATGAATCGATGGTTTAACTTTGAATTAACATTTGCATATGATTGTACACGTTTATACGAACAAAACGGAAGTTAAACGAACGGATTCGGTGTTATAACGAATCCGTAACGTTGAATTTCTTGATTTTCTTCAAAACCGTCGAGAACACCAAGAACAGTGAAATTTAATGATTTGATTCGAGTAATTGCATGATTTAAGATGTTAAAAACATGTTAGTAACATTGTATGATGTTTCTATGAAGTTCGTACTTCATAGAAATCGCTGTGTGAGTTTAATTTGCATTTAATTTGAGTAATTGGGCCAACGAACTGTCAAAATCGCGAACCAGGGAGTGCACCAGCAGGGGGACCCGCCCCAGCGGGTGTTCATGGGTATTAGGACCCACCCCAGCGGGTATAAGGGCTGTCCGGGAGCCTTTTTTTTTCCGAGACTATTTTGACCTCATGTAGTAAAATAAGCATAACTTTTTCATACAAACTCCGATTAAGGCGATTCAAGATGATTCGGAAAGATAACGAGTAGACCTACAACTTTCATTCTTTAAGTTTTTCAATTTGAAATCGTTAAAATGGGTAAAAATGTCCATCTTTGTGACTGATGCGTATTTGGAGGCAATCGGAGGGCTTCGGACATGCACGCACACAAGTGTAGTGTTCTCGATAATAAAAAATATTTTAAGTTACATACATGAATATTATATGATTTGAAGTTCATGATTAATAAATTAAGTTATTGACATGTATAAGATAATGTGAAGGTTCAAGTTAACAAACTAAGTGCGAACTTGAATATCGTAATTGTAAAACTTGATTATGATTGTTTAAAGGGCTATACATGTGTGATATGCATGTTGTGAGTTTACATTCATGTTATGTGGTTAGCCATTGAGTAATATTATAAACCAAGTTGTAAGTCGAACTTAAGTGAATAGTTCAACAGTTAAACATGGTAGTTATGAAAACTAATCGATATCGTATACATAATGTAATGTGTAGGACGTTGAGGAAGTGAATTGTAATTATATTTGTAGCTTGTGCAAGAGGCAAGTATCCTATCCCTAACTTATTAATTTAGCAAGTTCCCTAAATTCTAATTTATTCATTTATTAAGTCTTAGACTTGTGTTTCTATATCGAGTAAGCTCGTGTTCTTAATTGTTCCAGTTCGAAATTCATATTACATATTGTAACTCTTTTAAAAGCATGACTCAGTTATACAATACTTATTCGATTGTATACTCTTGAAATTTATTATTCAAGTTGAATATCGATGTTATTGTTGAACGTTATAGGACTAGTGAACCCTTATTGATTCGACTAGTCCATAGTTGATGAACGTTCTAAATTCTAAAATATTTATTGAGCTTATCCAAACCAAACTTCCTTTGGTGCGGACTCTGATGTCAAAACTGAGATGAACAACCCTGTAAAAGGGGATTATTTACGCTTTAGCGTTGAGATATTGTGCACAGTATGGTACTAAGGGTTGATCCCCCTAAGTACGAGAAGTAGAGTCCATAGTCTTATGACTGTTAAAGGTTTAAAGCATAAAAACTTTACAACCTAGGACATAGTTCAAGGTCTTATGACCCTTAGACGTTCTTTTGATTCCTGTTATTCATTCTTGAGTTAAAAGTTGAGTTTCTTTATTCAGATGTCTTTGATTCACTAGCATGTTATTATATTGTTGTCATATTATTATACTTGTGGGCAATCGTGCTCACTCTTGCGTAATAATAATATTGCAGTTAAGAATGAAAGGTCCAACGAGCCTTCTACTAGCAAAGGCAAGGGCAAGGTCAACAAGTGATGAAGACTTGTTGTTTATTTTATGTGTTTATATTTCAGACTTATATTAGAGTTGTGTAAGACTTATTTATTTGTTTATATTCCGCACGGATGTTTAAGGTTAGTATGACCTGGGATTTATTTTATTTATTACTCAGATGTTGTAACCCCATAAGGGGAGGATTTAATTCTATTTATTGCATGGTTTGCATTTACTATGGGTAGATAGATAGATGATATTCGTACAGTGAACACCAAGTCCCGTGGAATTGAAGTACCCGAATTTGGGGGTGTCACATCCTCTGATTAGGTCACCTTTCTCAATCAGGTCTTGAATTAGGTTACGAAGTGCCCAGCATTCTTCCGTATCATGGCCGGGAGAGTTCGAATGGTACTGACATATTTGGTCAAGTTTGAATTTTTTGGATTGAGGGTTTAATAGATCTGCAACCATCCCCTCGTTGATCATCATTTGGAGGATTTCTTACATTGACTGATTCAGATTGGTGAAGCTCCTTTGAAACAAGAATTTTCTACCTTCTCGGGTATACTCATTTTTGACCATTGGTTGTTCGTGCAATTGGCAATGATCCCTATTAGGGATGGAATTGACTTCCGTGCGGAGGAGAATGACTGCCAATGGATTGATAAATTTGCTTGCATCTGCCTGGTGAGTTGATGCTGATAGACGACCAGTTCAGCCAACTGCTCGATTTGTTCCTTGAGAGACTTGATATCTTCCTCCATCAGGAATTGCTTCTCAAAAGTTTCCCAACTCTTTGGGCTGCTGAGATTAGATTGACTTAGTTCCCCAATATAGCAGAGGTACTGAGATCCTTCTCCATTTGAGGTATTGATTATGTTGACATTTTCCTCTTTGTGCTGTGGGAGAGGATTGTCTTGGACATGGGGTTGGTCAGGCTTTGTTACCACAATTTCCCCGCTGTCAATCAAGTCTTGAATTTTGTGCTTAAGAGACGAACAGTCTTGGTTGTCATGGCCTGGAGATCCAGAATGATAAGCACATTTCTTGTTAGGGTCGAAGTTCCTTCCGTTAATGTTGGTTGGTGGAAGAAATTGAACAATCTTCTTCTGAGATGTCAGAAGTTTGAACACATTCTTGAGGGAATCCCCAGTGGGGTGAAATTTTTTCGACACCTGACTTCCATGTTTTTCTAAAATTGAGGGTTTGCAGGATGTGTTGAAGCTTGGAAAGTGGTATAGTTCCTCCTTTGAACGGGCATGTGGTTTGATTCGCCCCTTGAATTTTGTCCTTGTAAGACCAAGGAGACTTCTTCGTCTTTCTTTTTATGGACCCTCCGGGGATTACTCCCGTAATTTCTGGATTGGATATGTTCGGCGACAGCTTCTAGGGTGGTTAGATCATTTATCTTCCCGGATTTGAGCCCCATTTCCGCCATCTCGCCATGCTTGATCATTTCAGTGAATGGTTTTCCTATTCTCGCTAGGACCCTCTCATAATAAGGTGCTTCTTGGATATCGATGAAGGTCATGACTATTTCAGATTCAGTCATAGCTGGGGTAACTTGTGCTACGTCCCGTCTCCATCGCTGGGCATATTCTCTGAATGATTCAGTGTTCTTTTTCTTGATTTTGGTTATTTGATATCTGTCGGGAGCCAGCTGTGATTGAAAACGGTACTGACTGAGGAAGGCATAGGCCAGTTCTTCCTAACTATGAATTTTGGAGTTGTCCAAGCGGGCATACAAAGCTCTGGCTTCTCCGGTTAGACTCTTCTGGAATAGTTGCATTCGAAGCTTCTCATCCTCAGCATAGGATCCGAGTTCTCCGATGAAGACTTTCAGGTGTGTGTAAGGATCCCCTATTCCATCATATTTCTCAAAATCAGGGACTTGAAATTTTTCGGGATAACGAGCCTAGGGGAATATGCAAAGGTCATCGTAAATGACACTGTCGAATGCTCCAATTCCTTTGATAGATCGAAGGGTTTCTTCCATTTGTTACATTTTCTTGAGAATGTCACCAGCTTTCTGCTCTTTAACGAGGGGGTGATCTCAAGAGTCTTGTTGGTGGTGTCCTGGTTTTGTGGTCCAGGAATCTGACTTTCGACCTTTTCTGCATCTTGACCGCCAGCGCAACTACCAGATGCTCCTGGTTCTGGATGAGCTTGAGATTGTTTCTCTTTAAAGGCCTTACTTTGTTCTCGCAAAAAACCAGCTAGCTCGGCTATCTGATTTTTTAGTCCTTCAAATTCTTTCCTGGAGACATGGATGGATTCTGGTGGAGCACTTGAAGCCATGTCCGCGGATGGACTGATTGCTTTCTTGAATTTAGATCTGGTGATAGGACCAATTTTTACACCTACAAAAAAACATAGGCATGCCAATTTCCTGAGGTAGGTAAGGATTGGATGCATGATGTGTTTTTTAGTGTTTATCCTGCAAAACTGAGGTTAGTTGTTTTGATGGCAGGATGACATGTATTTGATAGGGAAAGTAAATCTTTCATTATTGATATTTACATTGTGCTCCTCAGTAATTGACTTGACATGGAATTGAAAGAGGAAGGTATGACAAAGCTTCCCTCCGAATTTGGTTAATCAGAGGCTGGCCTATCTTAGGTTGCTCTCGCCACTTTTGTGTTTGCATGAAGGCTCCCAGATCATCGCAATCTACTAGAAGGAAAGTTAATCCAATCGTTCAACTGGAGCGAATCTAAGTGGTGTATTTTCATGAGGCACCCCCAGAGACTTAATCGTCCCCAGAGTCATTACTTAACACCGACCAGGTTATCCTCCTTGTGAGAGGGACACACAACATACATTCTCATACATCGTGCCTTACCGTTTATGCATGCAATGACAGTTCGTGCGAAGCATTAATATTAGTGCAAAGCACTAAAGCAGGAAAGCATTCATTCACATTCATTCAATGTAAAGACGTAGCATTCACTCGTCCATTGACTGTGGAGACGCAGGATTTCACGCATTCCATAGTTTTGAAAGGGAAATGTTTGAAAAGATTAGAAACCGGCTTAAGCCCTCTACTGTCCCCAGCAGAGTCACCACCTGTCGACGTTGGAAAATTTAAGTATCCCGCGGGTCGGTTCGTAACTCGGGTTTCCTCAAATCGATCTTCCAAAGTTCTATATACCCTTATTCTTTTTATTTAGGAAAAAGGTTTCGAAGGGTTTTTTAGGAAAGAGGCCAACATGTATTTATGTCGACGAATGTTTTAACAGAGTCGCCAGTTGGTAGATTTGAAAATAATTGTACCAACTCAACCGAGTTTGATTTGAAAAGAGGCCCAATTACTGGTCACTGTCGAAACTTAATCTTTGAAATCGGAGTTCTGAGTTTGGGGCTTGGTTAAGTGTGGGGAATGTGTTAGGCACCCCACGACTCTTGTGTAAATACTGTGACGCCCCCAGAATAGGTCCATTCAACCCAACCCATTCTGAGTCGCCAAATACATGGTACAGAATTCAAATACAAACTTTATATCATACGGTCGTGCAAAATACTACCACACAACTGTGAGTGTCAATACCAATATGTAGAAAATATTAAGATTTAAACTAAGTCCTCATTACAATTATTATCACACTATTTGTCAGAAATAGTGAGGACTACTACTGCTCTAACTCGGACCATCACTCTGTCCCCCGACTAGTTCCCGCAACATTCTCATTTTCTGAAGAGGACAACAGATGAAAAGGGTGAGCTCAACTAGCTCAGTAAAGAATATTATGACTAAGATAATGGAAAATAAATCATCGTTAGCCTTCAATAAATCAGATAAAATATAATGGACAACCAATCTTAGATCAATATTCGCAGCGGAAATAACAAATCATTAGAAGAGTTAAGCAGAGAATGAAGTCTACTATCTTCTATGATTTAAAAGTCCATCATCAATATTTTATCCCTGCAACATCAATCAATATACATCTCGAGTCAATATTCATCTTTGCACTACAGGCCAAAGATATTCATTTGTATCATCAGTAGTCATGTTCATCTTAACACCTGTCATCTTTGCACTACGGCCAAAGATATTCATCAGATAATCATTCATCTTTGCTCTACAGGCCAAAGATATTCAGTTACATCACCTTTTAGGACTGAGGATGATGAAAAATATTTTAAAGAACGAATCCAGTGAGATAAAAGACAAAGATTAGGGATTCGTCATTTAGTTTATCAAAATTCAAGAATAATCCATAATAATACTTTGTGGAGCAAAATTCAAGAATAAAGCCCAAAACTTGGATACAATCAAAGATAGTAACCTTAACAGACAATTTGGACAAATAGAAGAAAAATAAATTTTCCCGTGAATAGTGTCATATACGTGAATAGTGCCGTATACGTGAATAGTAACCCCGACGAAAAAAGTAAGAATTTCAACATAAAATCCATGACAATATTTTTGTATAATGATATTGAGAAGAATAACATCATTTACGAAAGAAATAACATCCCTTACCTCAAAAGAACAGTATCTCTGACTGAAATATCGGATATAATACCGACGGAAGCTTGTACTGAATAGTAATACTCAAAGTATTGAAATACTCACAAAAATACGCTCGATATTATAGAGAGAGAAAACTTCTGATTCTGGTGTGATTTTCAATTCTAACCTAAGCACCCTATTTATAGGAAAAGCTTAGGATGCCAAAGGAGACTAAAATAATATTTTTTTTAAAAAAAATTCCGCCGCCTGGCGGCTAAAAATTTCAGATTTTTCAACAACAAAAGTGGGGCCCACCATTTTATTTAAAAAATATTTATTTTCTGAAACTTCAATAATTCATAACAAATAGCCCCTTTGTCAGAAAAATACAAATTCTATGTCCTTCCGTAGGAAATTTAATTCTCTACAAATTTGCAGAAGAAATTTTTTCCAAATTCCAAACATAAATTATCCGAAATCCATAAACAGATGATTTCCCACACCAAAATACTGATAAAAACACATCAGCACTAATTCCTTCTTTAATATCCACAAAATAAATATTTCCTTATCATATAAATCAATAATTAATTATTCACAAATAATATTATAGAACTACAATATTAACAACCAGGTCGTTCCCAGGAAAGAGGGGGCCTTCCGATAAGGACTTCTCCCTACTGGCGCGCAATTAAATAACCCCTCCTAGACAGAACTTTCTTAGACATTGTCAATAATGCTATCTAATAATATTATTCAAATAATATGAATTATTGAGTTGATAACGTGAAATACTGTGCAACGACAATTATTGAATCAATGCTACAAAATATCAACTGTAGCCATTATTGAATCAATCATAAAAAAAAGCAACGTAGCAATTATTGAGTCAATAATATAAAATATCAACGTAGCAATTATTGAGTCAATAATATAAAATATTGAACAGTAAATACTGTAACAATAATTGAGTAGGTTCCTTCTCACGTAAGACTCAATAATTCGAAATACTGTGCAATACCGTGTGCTACTGCGCAACACCGCGTACTGTATTTTAACCACCGGGTATTTCAACAGTACTAACGGTAACAACTACGCCGTTATCTTGTAAAAAAGTTATTTCTGTCGCTTTCTATATCCGACAGTTATTCCGTTGTGGGGGCCCACAAATAGCTGCGCCGTCGTACGAATATTCCCCGACAACAAGAATATTCCACGACCAAACGAATATTCCCCGACAACAAGAATATTTTATAACCACTTGCTCATTTTAAAAATGTTTGCACATTTCACCCATAACTTTCATATTTATCAAATCAACACCTTACTATTTCAAAATAATATATAAAGAAAATTAAATCTTTATTCATAAAAGTTGGGGTCTTACAACCTCCCCTCCTTATGAAATTTCGTCCTCGAAATTGACGTACGTACCTGGTATGTCGAAAAGGTGAGGATACCTCGCTTTCATTTCCGATTCCAACTCCCAGGTCATTTCCTCAATTGCATGGTTTCTCCACAAAACTTTAACTTGAGGTATAATTTTCGAGCGTAGGACATACTCCTTCCTATCCAAGATCTTGACAGGTACCTCCTCGTACGTTAAATCTTCAGCTATCTCGTCTGGTTCTAACTCAATAATGCGGTTTGGATCCTTCACATATTTACGTAACACGGATATGTGAAACACATTATGAACACGAGACATGCTTGGAGGTAAAGCAAGTCTATAGGCCACATTTCCTACTCGGTCAAGAATCTCAAATGGACCAATGAATCGTGGGTTGAGCTTTCCTCTCTTCCCAAACCTTGTAACTCCTTTCCATGGAGCAACACGTAATAACACATGGTCTCCAACATTAAATTCCACGTCCTTTCGATGAAGATCTGCATAACTCTTTTGTCGATCCTGTGCCGTCTGTATACGTTGTCGGATTATTTGGATCTTTTCTGTAGTCATACGTACTAACTCTGGTCCCAACAATGTTGCTTCACCCACCTCATCCCAACATACTGGAGAACGACACTTTCTCCCATACAACGCTTCGAATGGAGCTACGCCTATACTTGCCTGATAACTGTTGTTGTAGGAGAATTCCACCAATGGTAAGTACTTATTCCCACTCCCCTTGAAGTCTAGAACACAGAGTCTCAATAGATCTTCAAGAGTTTGGATAGTCCTTTCCGATTGTCCGTCTGTTTGAGGATGATAAGCCGAACTGAATCGTAAATTCGTGCCCATAGCTTTCTGCAAACTGATCCAAAATTGTGAAGTAAATCTGGGATCACGATCCAAAACAATGGATACTGGCATGCCATGCAATCTCACAATATCATTCACGTACATATGAGCAAGACGTTCAAGGGAATAAGTCTCTCGTATCGGCAAGAAATGAGCAGACTTGGTTAATCTATCAACAATAACCCAAATCGCATCTAAGCCTTGAGAAACCTTGGGAAGACCCGTAACGAAATCCATCGTAATGTGTTCCCACTTCCATTTCGGAATCTCCAGTGGTTGCAATGGACCCTTCGGCACTTGATGCTCCGCCTTTACACATTGACAAGTTAAACATCTTGAGATGAACTCCGCGATCTCTCTCTTCATATTACTCCACCAAAATGTATGTCGAAGATCACGATACATTTTAGTACTCCCAGGATGGATTGCAAACGGTGTGTTGTGTGCCTCCATCATGATTCTATACTTCAAGTCAAAATCGTTAGGAACACAAAGTCTGGAGTTGACTCGAAGTATTCCCTCTTCATCGATTCTTGCTTCTGGAATTACACCTTCTTGCACCTTCTTCTTCATCTTCATCAGTTCCGCATCCGTAGCTTGAGTAGCTTTAACTTTATCAATCAAAGCTGGTTCTACGCGTATACTTGACATCATCGCACTCGTTCCCACATATGATCTTCTACTCAACGCGTCAGCTACCATGTTCGCTTTTCCAGGATGGTATTGGATGGTATGATCGTAATCTTTCAACAACTCAAGCCAACGTCGTTGCCGCATGTTGAGTTCCTTCTGAGTGAAGAAATATTTAAGGCTCTTATGATCCGTATAAATCTCCACTTTCTCTCCGTACAAGTAATGTCTCCAGATCTTCAACGCGAATACGACTGCTGCCAACTCTAGATCATGAGTAGGATAATTCCTCTCATATTCTTTGAGTTGTCGCGAGGCATAGGCTATGACTTTCCCATGTTGCATGAGAACACATCCTAACCCTTTGCCCGAAGCATCGCTGTAAATAACAAATCCATCCGAACCAGATGGTATTGTCAGAACAGGTGCCGAAATAAGTCTCCTCTTGAGCTCTTGGAAGCTCTTCTCGCATTTCTCGCTCCAAACGAATTTTATATCTTTCCGAGTCAACTGAGTTAATGGAGTAGCGATTCGAGAAAATCCCTCTATGAACCTCCGATAGTAACCAGCTAAGCCCAGAAAGCTTCGTACTTCGATCACCGACTTAGGTTGCTCCCAGCTTTGTATTGCTTCAATCTTCGCCGGGTCCACAGATACTCCACGTTTCGATACCACGTGCCCAAGGAATGCTACTTCCTCAAGCCAAAACTCGCATTTCTTCAGCTTAGCATATAGCTTGTTCTCACGAAGCTTTTGAAGTACCAACTTCAAATGGTGTTCATGATCTTCACGGCTTTTAGAATAGATGAGAATGTCATCAATAAAGACAACAACGAATTGATCTAAATACTCCTTAAATACACGGTTCATCATATCCATGAAAGCAGCAGGAGCATTAGTCAATCCAAAAGACATGACTAAGAACTCATAATGCCCGTACCGTGTTCTGAAAGCAGTCTTTGGAATATCCTCAGTTTTAATCTTCAACTGATGATATCCAGAACGAAGATCGATCTTTGAAAAAAATTGCGCTCCTTGCAACTGGTCGAACAGGTCATCAATACGAGGTAACGGATACCTATTCTTGATGGTGACATGGTTCAACTCCCGATAGTCAATGCAAAGTCGCATACTCCCGTCTTTCTTCTTTACGAATAAAACAGGAGCACCCCAAGGAGACGTACTAGGACGAATAAAACCGATGTCCAACAATTCTTGTAATTGAATCTTTAACTCCTGAAGTTCAATAGGAGTCATTCGATATGGGGTTTTAGAAATGGGCTTTGTACCGGGCTCAAGGTCAATAAAGAATTCAACTTCACGTTCTGGGGGTAGACCGGGAAGTTCTTCGGGAAATACATCAGGAAACTCATTAACAACGGAAATATCATTCAAACCTGACGTATTCTGATTTAGATCAGTGACATGAGCTAAGAAAGCTTGACATCCGTTTTTCAATAAACGAATAGCTTTATGACTTGAAATGATATTGACTGATTTTAGTGGTTTGGTGATTTGGATTCGCACAACAGGTTGATTAGGAATATGAAAACTAACAACCTTACGAAAATAATCAATTTTGGCATGGTAAGTGGTTAACCAGTCAATTCCTAAAATCACGTCAAATGCAAGTATTTTCAAAGATATAAGATCAACAGGTAAGGTAAGGGTACCAATCTGAATCAAGCAAGATTTCTAAACTGTAGATGTAACAAAGGTTTCTCCTAACGGAGTTTCAACAGATAAGTCAAAGTCTAATTTATCAGAAGTAAAGTTCAAACGTTGAGCACAAGCAGATGAAATAAAGGAATGGGTAGCACCGGTATCTAACAAGGTGTAAACTTCGCAAGAGTTTATGATCAGCTTACCCGTAATCACCTCGTGTGGATTCCTCATGTTTTGGGCTGTCACGACAAACGCTCTTCCAGGAATCACCGACTTTGACTTGTCTGCAACCGCCTTTGGAATCACCACCCCCGCTGAATTTGGTTTTGCAACAGGACAATCTCGAGCTATATGTCCTTCTTTTCCACAGTTATAGCATCCTTTGAATTGTTGTGGGCAGTTTGGGCTGATATGTCCCTCTTTCCCTCATTTATAGCATACGACCGGTGGTCGTTCTCCTCCCCTCGAAACAGTTGATGCTGGTGCTGATGTTGACATCTTCGCGTTCTCATTGTTATACCTTCTCTTTTTGAAATCTCCTCCCGATTCGCTTCTTCTACTATCATGGCCGTGATTACCACCGGAATGGTTACCGTTTCTGTCATACTTTCCTCCTCGCTGGTTGTCATTGCTCCGATGACTGCTGCCACCAGTACGACCTTGGTTGTGGTCCCTCGGTTGAACATAATCATTATCTCGTTCTAATAACTGGGCCCTGTTTACTACATCCGAATATAAAGAAAATTTATGAGAAATGAGGTATTGACGTATTTCGGGTTTCAAACCTCTTAGAAACATCCGCGTCATACGTTCCTCATTCTCCACCAAATGAGGTGCAAACCTGGACAGCTCCGCGAACTTAGCCTCGTACTGGGATACCGTCATGTTGTTTTGCTCGAGTCTGATAAACTCTACTTCCTTCATATGATGAATACTTTCAGGAAAGTACTTGTCATTAAACAGTTTCTGGAACGCTTCCCAAGACATCTAGAGTGCGGCAGGCTGGGTACGCTTCACGGATTTCCACCAGTAATCTGCCTCTCCACGGAACATAAACGTGGCGAATGGAACCTTCTGTTCCTCTGTACATCCCAAGACATCAAATATCTTGGTAATTTGTTTAATCCACGTCTCCGCCTTGATCGGATCTGGCTTTCCCAGAAACTCTGGTGGTCCCAATTCTTTGAATTGCTTGGCAGTGACAACTCGCGTGTTGTTATTATCGCCACCTATATGTTGCACACGAGTCTCCTTCGTCTGGTTTTGCATGAACTGCAGAAAACTTCTAAACATCTCATCGTTTATCGTCTGACCAGCGTTATTTTCAGGATGAACATTGCCTTCTTGTTGCACGTTCTCCTGGTTAGTGATTAAAGGTGTCTCTACGGTCTCATTCACTTCGTTGTTAACATTCTCAGCTGCCATTCTCAAATACTGCCATAAAACAAGGGTTAATTAAACAAGTCAACATATCACATATTAACCCTATGCTCCGACTGACCAATTAAATACCACATAAGCTTAGGTAGGACACACTAGCGAAGGATTTACTCGTCTCTCCCCTCCTAGTTCTATTCCCCGATCTCCGCCAGAGATCATATCCCTAAGCTCTGATACCAACTGTGACGCCCCCAGAATAGGTCCATTCAACCCAACCCATTCTGAGTCGCCAAATACATGGTACAGAATTCAAATACAAACTTTATATCATACGGTCGTGCAAAATACGACCACACAACTGTGAGTGTCAATACCAATATGTAGAAAATATTAAGATTCAAACTAAGTCCTTATTACAATTATTATCACACTATTTGTCAGAAATAGTGAGGACTACTACTGCTCTAACTCGGACCATCACTCTGTCCCCCGACTAGTTCCCGCAACATTCTCATTTCCTGAAGAGGACAACAGATGAAAAGGGTGAGCTCAACTAGCTCAGTAAAGAATATTATGACTAAGATAATGGAAAATAAATCATCGTTAGCCTTCAATAAATCAGATAAAATATAATGGACAACCAATCTTAGATCAATATTCGCAGCGGAAATAACAAATCATTAGAAGAGTTAAGCAGAGAATGAAGTCTACTATCTTCTATGATTTAAAAGTCCATCATCAATATTTTATCCCTGCAACATCAATCAATATACATCTCGAGTCAATATTCATCTTTGCACTACAGGCCAAAGATATTCATTTGTATCATCAGTGGTCATGTTCATCTCAACACCTGTCATCTTTGCACTACGGCCAAAGATATTCATCAGGTAATCATTCATCTTTGCTCTACAGGCCAAAGATATTCAGTTACATCACCTTTTAGGACTGAGGATGATGAAAAATATTTTAAAGAACGAATCCAGTGAGATAAAAGACAAAGATTAGGGATTCGTCATTTAGTTTATCCAAATTCAAGAATAATCCATAATAATACTTTGTGGAGCAAAATTCAAGAATAAAGCCCAAAACTTGGATACAATCAAAGATAGTAACCTTAACAGACAATTTGGACAAATAGAAGAAAAATAAATTTTCCCGTGAATAGTGCCGTATACGTGAATAGTGCCGTATACGTGAATAGTAATCTCGACGAAAAAAGTAAGAATTTCAACATAAAATCCATGACAATATTTTTGTATAATGATATTGAGAAGAATAACATCATTTACGAAAGAAATAACATCCCTTACCTCAAAAGAACAGTATCTCTGACTGAAATATCGGATATAATACCGACGGAAGCTTGTACTGAATAGTAATACTCAAAGTATTGAAATACTCACAAAAATACGCTCGATATTATAGAGAGAGAAAACTTCTGATTCTGGTGTGATTTTCAATTCTAACCTAAGCACCCTATTTATAGGAAAAGCTTAGGATGCCAAAGGAGACTAAAATAATAAAATAATATTTTTTTTAAAAAAAATTCCGCCGCCTGGCGGCTAAAAATTTCAGATTTTTCAACAACAAAAGTGGGGCCCACCATTTTATTTAAAAAATATTTATTTTCTGAAACTTCAATAATTCATAACAAATAGCCCCTTTGTCAGAAAAATACAAATTCTATGTCCTTCCGTAGGAAATTTAATTCTCTACAAATTTGCAGAAGAAATTTTTTCCAAATTCCAAACATAAATTATCCGAAATCCATAAACAGATGATTTCCCACACCAAAATACTGATAAAAACACATCAGCACTAATTCCTTCTTTAATATCCACAAAATAAATATTTCCTTATCATATAAATCAATAATTAATTATTCACAAATAATATTATAGAACTACAATATTAACAACCAGGTCGTTCCCAGGAAAGAGGGGGCCTTCCGATAAGGACTTCTCCCTACTGGCGCGCAATTAAATAACCCCTCCTAGACAGAACTTTCTTAGACATTGTCAATAATGCTATCTAATAATATTATTCAAATAATATGAATTATTGAGTTGATAACGTGAAATACTGTGCAACGACAATTATTGAATCAATGCTACAAAATATCAACTGTAGCCATTATTGAATCAATCATAAAAAAAAGCAACGTAGCAATTATTGAGTCAATAATATAAAATATCAACGTAGCAATTATTGAGTCAATAATATAAAATATTGAACAGTAAATACTGTAACAATAATTGAGTAGGTTCCTTCTCACGTAAGACTCAATAATTCGAAATACTGTGCAATACCGTGTGCTACTGCGCAACACCGCGTACTGTATTTTAACCACCGGGTATTTCAACAGTACTAACGGTAACAACTACGCCGTTATCTTGTAAAAAAGTTATTTCTGTCGCTTTCTATATCCGACAGTTATTCCGTTGTGGGGGCCCACAAATAGCTGCGCCGTCGTACGAATATTCCCCGACAACAAGAATATTCCACGACCAAACGAATATTCCCCGACAACAAGAATATTTTATAACCACTTGCTCATTTTAAAAATGTTTGCACATTTCACCCATAACTTTCATATTTATCAAATCAACACCTTACTATTTCAAAATAATATATAAAGAAAATTAAATCTTTATTCATAAAAGTTGGGGTCTTACAAATACGGTACCACATCTTTTCAATATTTATCTTAAAATTGTGAATACGTGAGTAAATGCTGTTAGAAAATTGGGCCTATTGATTTGATTGATTTGAAAGTAATGCTTCGCTTCGTTGAACCTATATACGAAGGGTTTGATTTGATTTCGAAAATCAGTCTTTGATTTGATTTGCAAAAGCATTTTGATTAGATTTGCAAAATCTTTGAAATTGAATTGACAGTGATGTTTTGAAAGCTGTTTATCAAACCCCTACGCTGACATAGGAATTTAAGCCTTTTGATACTTCCAAATTTTATCTTTTATAGCCTTAAGGCTGCATGCAAAGGGTGATTTATCGGGCTGCGAAGCATCCTCAACCACAGAAATATACTAGTGTCGGTCTCCTCATGGGAATGAAAACCATCGGAGGGACGCTGACACGACAATTGACATTTTTTCATTATATTGAGACCTTAAATCCGGACAACCGTTTTAAGGTCTGTGTATGTACATTTTATAGAAAAATTGGTAAGGTACATCTGTAAACTGGAGTTTGTCCATCGTGGGAATCAGATCCCGATCGATTTGATCGTGAATCCCACGATTCCTAGGCTCACATATGAGTAGCCAATAAACCTGCACAGTTCAAATATGCACAAAAATGGACACATATGCATCATCACGTCGCAATGGAACCAAGGATTCATCAATAAATCTTGGCTGCGAATGGCCAAAGCGTCTCGTTCCCACTAGATAGCGATCTAAGGGATGCGAGTTTGCTTTCAAAGATGAAACTATAAAAATAACTAGATTTAAAGAAATCTTAGCCATTATAGCTTCCAAGTTCTATCGGGATCTGTTTGAACCGTTGAAAACTAGAACTGACGAGATTTGGATAAATCTAGTCCGCCCGCAGATATGTCAGTGCAGATTCATATATAAATGAATGTTAAATGCAGCAGTTGAATAAATTGAGTAAAGCAATATATATATAATTATATATATACAAAAGCTGAAAAAGGGCGATGGGTTTTCACTCGCAAGCCCGGACTTGAATTGAAATATATATATATATATATATATATATATATATATATAAAAACTGTAAATAGCCACGAAATAATCCAGGCTATGACAGAAAATATATAAATATATATGTATATATATATACATATATTGACAGAAATGTAGTCAACCAGGACTGATATGAGTACCTGTGATGGTGAAATTTGCTTATATATGCGTAAATATATATAAAAGTGATAAACTACCACGAATTTGACATCCGGGCTTGACAGAATTGAAATGTTAGTACATTTACAGTTAAATATATACAAAAAAGGTCCAAACCCGGACTGGAAAGACAACCCAATCCGGCGGAGTTGCCAAAAATGTGTGTCCTAGTGCATTGAAGCTGTTAGAGCTGACAGATCGTCAATCCGAGTTGTAGAAATGCAAAAAACTGCATTTATATACAGAAATGTACCAAATTTTGATGAAAATGGCCACCCAACTAAGTTCCGAGCATATTTAGAAGATGAAACTTCATGTGTAAGTGGAAAATAGTGCAAAGTAGTAGTATTGACTTTCTGATTGTAAAGAACTTACAATGGACTGCAATACGGGCTTTTTTCCAAATCGTAGGCTTTAAACGTCCAAATCTATCGGTGGTTTTTTTTATATGTGGTAGTATATGGGTTTGTTTACATGTTGGAGTAAAAATATTTGGGTTTGGAAGAGATGTAAAAGTCAAAAAATCAGACGGGCAGAGCTTCGCTGCGTTTCTGAATTATGAAAATGAAGGGGGGTGCATGTTTATTTATAGGCCAGGGAGCCTTAGCTCTACCTGCGGCTACTGCAGGTAGAGGTGCGGCTCCCCTGGTGGGGCTCGCAGTGCTGGGTTCTATTGCCTTGAAGTACATGCACTTCGGTCAACACGCAGTTGAAGTCGAATCTTTATAACTTTTGATCGGAGCGTCCGTTTGAGGCGTGCGATACCTTTTCGAAAAGCCCTCGCCGAGAGTGTCGCAATGACATGAGATAAAACATTTTCTGGGTCCGAGAAGACGGGTTCATAACCAGGTCTTCCTATTCCCCGCAGTTTGTCCGTTGAGCTATCTTGCGCTGTTGGCACTCAGGATCGTTGTTCTGGTTCATTCTGACTTCGATGGCATCAATTCGGCTTGAGTTTGACCAAATCGATTGAGAGTTGAATAAAATGACCGTTTTGCCCCTTCCGGGGTTGCCTGTGGTGTCGGCACAGCCTTTGATGAATCTGGCTTCCCAGGGTTGTCTCTGGGGCTAAACTGTACTTCCTGGGCTGAGACCGGGGATGACTGACATGTCTTGGGTTGATGTCCAGGCTGACTTGTACCTCACGGGTTGAGACAGGGCTGACTTGAAGGCCCGATGTGAAGATCGGGGTTGATTAGTATCTCCTGGGTTGCTAACGGGGCTGATTTGAAGGCCCGATATTGAGATCGGGGTTTGAACTGATGGCTTGATTGGAGATCAGGATTGATCTGATGGTCTGATTGTCGATCGGAACTGGACGGACGGTCTGATTGGAGATCAGAGCTGGATAGACGGCCTGATTGACTATCGGAGCTAGATAGATGGTCCGATTGATTATCGAAACTGGATAGACGGTCCGATTGGAGATCGAAGCTGGATATACGGTTCGATTGACTATCGAAGCTAGATTGGCGGTCCGATTGACTATCGAAGCTGGATAGATGGTCAAATTGACTATCAGAGCTGGATTGACGGTCCGATTGACTATCGGAGTTAGATTGAGTACCGACATTGGTGATCGAATTTGGCTGAATTAACGATATTGGGGATCGAATTTGGCTGGAGTACCGATATTGGGGATCAGATTTAGGTTTAAGAATCGGCATTGGCGACCGATTTTGAGTTAAAGGACCGGCATTGGCGGCTGGATTTGAATTGAAGGACCGGCATTGGTGGCTGGATTTGAATTGATTGACGGTTTTGCCCTCCTACAGTATTAGTATTGGGGCAAGAAAAATTTCAAGTGTCTACAATTACATTCTTCATATTCTTTTAAAAGTCCTATAATTCTCGAATTTACTTTTTCACTCTTTCACGTTTCTAATCTTCACGTGACTATTTCGAATCAATTCATTATCCGAAAATCTTTATTACTCATTATTCTACCTTTTTCCTTCTTTAATGATTCATAAACCATTTTCGTATTCTACGACTTACTTCCTCTTAAGGACTTCATTATTTCTATACCCAATTTTCAGAATAGAAATTCTCCACAATTGATCAATAATTGTGAAACAATATGAATAATTCAAGAATCCAAAAGATTTGCTTAAAAAGAGCCTTGCTTGCTTAGCGACCAACCCATTTTTGCGATTTTCTCAAGCCTTGCTTGCTTATCGAAAAATTCCCATATTTGGATATGTTATAGTTATCATAGTAGGATATTTAAAAAAAAAACTATAAATCACCAATTTTGGACCTCATAGGCAGCCTAAAACAGGCCTCAAAAATGTCCACTCATAACAGTTATTAATTTTTTTTTAGTTTTACACTCTCTCGCTAAAACAGTCATAACTTTTTCGTTTTAAAACATTTTTGAGCGATTATTGAGCCCACGCGAAGCTAACTTTCAGGACTACAACTTTTACTTATGGACTTTTTTTAAAATTCCGAACAAATCAGTCCATAAAATTCGTGCAAGGGGACTGCTCCGAATTTGTTGGATAAATTTGACGCAACTACTTTGAACGGTCATAACTCTTTGCTACGAAGTCGAAATTAGTCCGTTCCAGAGTCTATAGAAAGCTTATTCACTGTACTATAATTTTCGAAAAGGCTAGAATTTTCTGAATAATCTAGCTATCCCCGAATGTTTTTTAGGGGCAGCAATCCACTAACTTTTAAATTTTTCGTTTTAACAACCAAAACTCGCCTCGATTCGATTTCTTATCGGTTTGTTTGCGGTTTTTCTATAATTCTCATCCTTTTATCACCGCACAACCAACCTAACCACCAAGTCTCTAAATTCCATCATTTCATTAATAATTCAAGCACAAAAATTAAATTAAATTAACTCTACACAAATTACATAAATCAAAACTTGATTTACTACCAATAAAATTACATTTAGAATATATCATAGCCTACTAAACTTCCAAAATTCCAAGTTTAGCAATAAAAATCATTTATTCTACAACTTTAACCAAACTCAAAATTAAATAAGGAATTTATACCTTAAGCTCCATAACTTTAATTATTCCAAGCTTGAAATCTTCTAACTAATCTTAATCAAATTTGTTAAGGCTCCCTCAAGCACACAATTCTTCACTTTACCATTTTTAGAAAATTACAAAATTTCAAGAAATTTGGGAGAGGGAGGCTACGATTAGGGAGAGGAAAAGGATGAAGACTTTTTATCAATTGTCAACCCAAAATTCTTGGTGACCAAGCTTAGATATGGAATAAGCTTCGCACCTCTTTTCCTTCTCAAACTCACGGCAAAAGGAAAATTGGAATGGCTTGATAGCCAAGCTTTGAATAGTGACTTGGGTAGAATAGGAATTGACCAATTATCAAATTAACTAAATTACCCAATTACTCTCTTAATATCTTTATTAAATAATTTAATTACTCAATGTTTGGTAATTTAGTTTTATTTATTAAGTTACTAGTTAACCCACTCATAAAATATTTACACCCTCTTGAACGTATATAAAATATATATATATAATCATTAATATATAAATTATATATTCTATAAATAAAAATATAATATAAAATATTTTTATTACATTTTCACCTTATATACTCAAAAATTAATGGGTTACTTATAATTTTCTATATAAAGAAAGTTACTCAATCAATTAAGATATTATATTAATTATAATATCATTGCCTCATCAACATAAATTTAATTAAGAATTTACTTACTACTTTAAGATATTATAACAAATATAATACTCTTACCATAAATTTAATTAAGAATTTTATTTGTTTTCTTAAGATATTATAATAAATATAATATCCATCCTTTATTAAAATAATTTCACATAAGAATTTATTCTAATATTCATGGGTAAAGTATATATAAATATTATATACTTAAATCACCTCCTTTAATTCACTACACAAATTGTTCTCAACAAATTTATTTCCTTGTGTAATAAATACACACACACACACACACACACACACACACACACACACACACACACACACACACACACATATATATATATATATATATATATATATATATATATTCATTAATTCTCAATTACATGTTACACTAAACATGCACATATCACATATAGAAAATAAATGATAAATTTATTCTCTCATATTATAAATTATTTATATCAATTTATTTACATATAACAAATATAACTTAATATATTTACAATATTACGTAAACATACACATTACCTCATACAAAGCTAGCCATACATATAATGTAATATTATAATTAAAATAATATTCTCTCATTATTAAAATAATTCAATCATAAAGTTTATTTTAATATCCTTTATTTAAAGTATACAATAATTTTTGTATACTTAAATTTATTATTTCCTTTTTACTTCTATAAATTATTTTCAACAATTTAACTGTAATAAATATAATAATATACTTACTACATTAAAACTGTTAGGTTTGTAAGATTCATGAACGTAATCAAATTGCATAAAATAAGCGGAAATATGGTAAATAAGAGTTTTAAAATTTTACAAACCATATATCTGGATCATCCTTTATGCACAGATATTAATTAAATGAAATAGATAGAGATTAGATTCATACCCTCGTAGAAACTAGCCTCCCCAGGTACAAGTTCAACTCCAATTCGTTTCGCATTCAACTTGAATCCACCGGGTTGATTCATTCCTTTGATCAACGTTAGCCACCCAAGTGTTTAGCCTCTAGAGGTGATCTACCAAAAAAGAATAAAAATTCAAGAAGATGGGTGTTTGGCTAAACCTTAATTTCTATCTCTATAGAAAAAGTGTACTCTCTTGGCTCTTGGAATGAAGTGTGTAACTTTGTTCCATAATAAGACTTTTTTATTTATAGATGTAGGCAATTCTCCTAAACTATTTAGGATTAGGGTTTCATAGTAATTAATTAAACCTTTTTAATTAATTAGGTTTTCCAATCTTATTAGAAATAATTAATTAACCTCTTTTAATTAATTAACCTTCTAATCTTATTAGAAATATATATGAGAGAGTATCTTATTAATTAATTCTCAAACTCTTTTAGGAATTAAATAATAATAATAATAATAAGACTCCTCTTATTAATTTATATTTAATATTTCCAAAATATTAAATAATAAATATTAAGCTATTTAATATATTCTATCACCATAGATTAAATTAAATATACTTAACTTATTATTACGATTATATCATTTGCTTCTTAAATAAATATTCTTCCTTTATGGTGTGACCCTTTAGGTTCTCCATATTAAACCGGTTGTGAATAATTGAATTAGAACAATTCTAATCTTATTTAAATAAATAAATTAAACTATTTAATTCATTTATATAAATAACATTTATTCTACAATAAGGGTAAGCTCCCTTAGCGATTAACGATTTTTCAGATAATATATATTTTAACATTAATCATAAAAGAACTTTAGAGTTAATAGTTACCATACAATTCAATTCTTTCACTATACAATGTCCCAATTAAATATAAGATATGAAATTACTATCAAGTTTTATTGTATATATATATATCGATCCTAAATGCACAACACCAAATAATATAAATTAGAAACTCCTTTCTAATTTCATTTCACATTGGTCAAGTATTCTTGGGTTGTCATTTATCGAATCACGTAGGACATTCTCTTCTTTTACTAGAAGCGGTAGACTCTTTATTGATCATTCATTATCTCCATATATAACTTATTACACCCAAATATACCCTTTGATATACCCTAAGGGTCTTAAGGGACATGTCAAAGTATAACTTATCATACACAAGATACTATGATGATATCAAGTCTAAGGATCACTTGTACTACTATTTCTTGAGAAATTTCTATTGATAAGCAAGTAAAAACTCAATTAGGTATTCCTCAGCGAGCCACGTTCAGTGTACTTATTCTCCAATAAGCACCTACATACTTGCTTTAGTGTCTTCACACAAATGATTATGAGATCAATCATTTTCATCCAATGAACAAGCAACGTATGTACCAATCTATCCGAATTCACTAATCCCCTTTTTAGTAATCTAGCGATTGGGAGTTATTTTAGTTTTAATCTATCTAAAAATTTAGATCTCATCAGCATGATCATCATCATGATTCTAAAAGCATTACTTAAAACTATGGGTTTATCACATTTTATTATAACAGCATCACATATATAATTAAATGTCTTTAATTAAATAACTCTTTTATTAATAAATAAATAATATTGTTATAAAATATATGTTTTATCATCAAATATGATTGACTTGTGTGCATACTACTTTCAAAAACATGCATACATTACACTCAATAATGTAATACTACCTCCGTCCCACAATAAGTGATTTTTTAGGCTTAATATTTTTTTCCAAAATAAGTTATGTGTTAGAATTCTAATACAATTTTTATAATATTTTCCCATATGTGCCCTTATGCAACCAATGGAATTTATTGTGTATTTATTGGGAAGTTGAAAGGGTGAAGAAAGAGAAAGAGAGACCAAAAGGAAATAAAAAAAGTCTCAAACAAAACAAAAAAAGTATATTAAGGGTATTTTTATCATTTTAGCTTGTGTATTGGTTTGTGTGATTTAAACTAAAAAATCACTTATTATGGGACGGAGGTAGTATATGTTTTATTCAATAAAATGGTGATTATTCATTAAGTATATTTAATGCCATCAATTTACTACGTTAAAATAGTTTAATATGATTAACTATTTTAATTCTACCCATCTCATTTCCTTTAATAATTGTCCCTACAATTGCTTACATATAATAAATAAATAATACTAATATATTTATTATAAACAAAATCATATATTGCATAACACGTATTCACTTATGCAATATAATATCACACAACATATCATCTAATAAGAATTTTATTTATTTAATTTTTATTTTAATATTATCCAAAAATTTGGGTTGTCACATACACAAACATTATATACGCAAAATATAGCAAAAATGTCTACTCTCACAATTCTAGCTGAACAACTAGTTTTGGGAGTTCAAGTTCTCCTTCTCATCCCTTGCAAATGGCCTACTGGCATACAAAGCCTCGTACTTCCTCATTCTACTATGACTAGTTTTGATGGAATTCAGTTGGGAACTGCTCGGTGTTGTATTTTATACAAATAAAATATTACAAAGTTAAATAAAATATACATATTATTTATGGAGATTTGTAATTGCTGATATGGAGATTTGTAACTACTAATACATATTAATACCTATTATTGAGATTTTAATTTCATTACCGTTGAGGTGATGTTAAATACCTATTATTGAGATTTTAATTTCATCGCCGTTGAGGTTACCGTTGCTTTCCTTCTATTTATGTAAGACAAAGCTTTCTTTGTGAATATATCCTATCACAAGCAAAAGAAAGCAAAAAGGTTACTGTCTTCATACACTTTAAAAAAATAAGGTGTTTCCTCTTATATATATATATATATATATATATATATATATATATATATATATATATATATATCTTCTTTATAGCAGCAAAAAGTGTGAACATATATACATATTAGTTGTACTACTGTCATAGCTCATTGCTAGTGTAATTCCTCATATATACATATCAATTGTTCTTCCGTATATATATATATATATATATATATATATATATATATATATATATATGTACTTGCTGCTAACATATATATATATATATATATATATAATATTCTATTGTTCTTCACATATATAAAATATATAATATATATATATATATATATATATATATATATGGTACAAGTTTTGAGGTTGAGTAAGGAAAATTAGAAGTTGTTCCTGAGTCATTCAATTATTTCGAGTGCTGATTAATTGGGTGAAGAGCCGTTGAATCCTAGAGTAGGATTTCGTCAGTGACCTTAGCACCGAGAAAAGTTCTCCGAGGGGCGAAATTTCTACTTAAGGACAGTGCACTGCATGCCTCTGCTCAACATAATTCGCTCTAAATCGATAAGTCATATTTCTGCCTTTCTTTTGTTTTATAGTTGAATCCATATTTTATTCGTATTATTCCAACAATCTTAAGTAGAAATTTTCTATGGATTCTGCTATGCTTACCGCCACTAAATCTGTCCCTGATTTGACCAAAGTTGAATCTTTTAATGGTTCCAATTTTAAACGATGGCAAATCAAATTACTTTTGATTATGGACATTGCTAAAGTTGACCATGTTTTAACCAAACCAAAACCAGTTGAACCTAAGGATGCTACCGATGAACAAAAGAAAGAATATGAATCTTATATTAGTACTTGGACTTCAGCTGATAAAATTTGCAAGGCTATCATTCTCAACTCTCTGTTGAATGAACTTTTTGATATCTATTGTCTCTATAAACATGCTGTTGAAATTTGGGTTGCTTTAGTTTTGAAATATGTTGTGGAAGATGCTGGTGTCAAAAAGTATGCAATTAGTAATTTTCTAAATTTTTGCATGACCGATGATAAAGATGTCTCTTCCCAAATTCATGCTTTTCATCTTGTCGTAGCCGAACTTAGTAATGAAGGCATGACTTTACCTGCTCCTTTTATTGTTGGCTCCTTATAGAAAAATTGCCTGATTCTTGGAAAGATTACAAGAATACTATGAAACATAAGAGGAAAGACATGACCTTAGAGGAGTTAATTGTTCATATTCGTATTGAGGAAAAGAACAGAAATTTAGATAAATATGCCAAAGCCAAGGAGATGTCTTCCAAGGCAAATTTGGTTGATCACCGCAAACCTCGCAACCCGTTCAACAAACATCCTAAACACGGGCATAAGTATAACACCGGTCCAAAGACAAAACCAAATCAGTTCAAACACAAAACCTCAAAACCCAAAGGTGATTGTTTCGTGTATGGAAGGCCAGGTCATTATGCTGCCCAATGCAAGTTCAAAAAGGAAAACAACCAGTCTGTTCCTCCGAGAGCTAACTTAGCTGAGGCAGACAATACTATTGTAGCGGTTGTCTCCGAGGTGAACATGGTGACTGACAAAGAGGCATGGGTAGTGGATTCTGGTGCTACCAAACACATTTGTGCGAATCGTGGTGCATTCATCTGTTACACTCCCCTTGAGGAAAAAGATGAACATGTGTACATGGGCGATTCGAGGCCTGCACCAGTGATGGGTAAAGGGAAAGTAAATTTAAAATTGACTTATGGGAAGATCCTTTCTCTTACCGATGTTCTTCATATTCCTGAGATTCGCTACAACCTCGTATCTGTTGGTATACTTGGGAAGGTCGGGGTTAAGGTTATGTTCGAATCTGATAAGGTTGTGTTAACCAAAAATGGGGTGTTTGTGGGAAAAGGGTATCTTAATGCTGGTTTATTTCATTTGAATGTACTTGAACTCATGAATAATAATTCTAGTACCTCTTTTGCTTACTTGATTGAATGTGATGATATTTGGCATGCTAGATTAGGCCATGTGAATTATTCTTATATAAAAATAATGAAAGATTTGGGAATTTTAAAAGATGTTAAAATTTCAAATACCAAGATATGTCAAGTGTGCGTAGAAGCTAAAACTACTAAAAAGACTTGTAAACCGGTACTTGTTAGAGAATCTGAACCTCTCGGTTTAATTCATTCAGACTTAGGTGATATGTCTAGAAATACTTCTAGAGGTGGAAAAAATTATTATGTGACCTTTATAGATGATTATTCTAGATATACTAAATTTTACCTTCTCAGAAATAAAAGTGAAACTGAAGATAAGTTTTTAATTTATAAAGCCGAAGTTGAAAATAAATTAGATAAGAAGATTAAAAGATTCAGGTCCGATAGAGGTGGAAAGTATGACTCTGGACCTCTTAGTAAATATTGCGAAGAACAAGGAATTATACATGAGGTAACACCTCCCTATTCTCCAGAATCTAATGGGGTAGCAGAAAGAAAAAATAGAACACTAAAAGAAATGATGAATGCTATGTTAGTAAGTTCTGGGGCTCCATCAAATTTGTGGGGGGAAGCTCTTCTTTCTGCTTGTCACTTGCAAAATAGAATCATTTATAAGAAAACTGGAAAAACACCTTATGAGCTTTGGGAAAATCATTTACCTAACTTGAAATACCTTAAAGTGTGGGGGTGTCTTGCTAAGGTAATGTTACCTGACCCTAAGAAAAGAAAATTTGGTTCTAAAACTACTGATTGCTTGTTTGTTGGTTATGCTAAACATAGTGCTGCTTATAGATTTCTTATTTTAAAAAGTGATGTATTAGATCATAATACTATCATTGAGTCAAAAAATGCTGATTTCTTTGAAAATATTTTTCCTTTGAAATCTAAAATGGATCGACCAGTAGCAGAGCTTCCTACGAGCTCTTATACAGTTCCAATTGAGGAATCTGAAATTGAACCAAGGAGGAGTAAACGTACTAGAAAATCCACTAATCTGGTAGATGATTTTTTTACGTTTTTGTTGGATAATGACCCATTAACCTTTAAAGATGCTGTCTCTTCTCCTGATGCTCCTTTTTGGAGAGAAGCCATTAATAGTGAGATTGAGTCTATTATGACTAATCACACTTGGGAATTAGTGGACCTTCCTCCTGGTTCTAAAACTATTGGTTGTAAATGGATTTTTAAAAGGAAGTTAAAACCTGATGGTTCAATTGATAAATTTAAGGCTAGACTTGTTGCTAAAGGTTATAAACAAACTCAAGACCAAGACTTTTTTGAGACCTATTCACCAGTTGCTAGAACATCATCCATTAAAGTTTTAATTGCACTAGCTGCTATTTAAAATTTAATAATTCATCAAATGGATGTTAAGACTGCGTTTCTTAATGGAGATTTAGAAGAGGAGATTTATATGGACCAACCTGAGGGATTTATTTCCTTAGGTAATGAGCATAAAGTTTGTAAATTAGTTAAATCTTTATATGGTCTTAAACAAGCTCCTAAACAATGGAACGACAAATTTGATAGTGTGATGACTTCTAATGGTTATATAATAAATGATGGAGATAGATGTATATATACCAAGTTTAATGATGAGAATTCTGGTGTTATTGTATGTCTTTATGTGGATGACTTGCTTATTTTTGGTACTAATATTAATGTTATATATGAGACTAAAAATATGTTATCTACTAAATTTGATATGAAAGACTTGGGAGAAGCAAATGTTATTCTCGGTATTAATTTGAGAAAAATTTGTAATGGGTATATGATTTCTCACAATAATTATGTAGAGAAAATGCTTAAAAGATTTGAGCATTATAATGTTAATCCTATTAGTACTCCGTACGACTCTTGTTTGCATTTAAAAAAATATGAGGGACCAAGTGTGTCTTAATCTGAGTATGTCCAAATCATAGGTTGTTTAATGTATCTTACGAATTGCACAAGACCTGATATATCATATGCAGTTAATAGACTAAGTAGATACACTCATAATCCTAATAAAGATCATTGGACTGCTTTATGTAGAATACTCAAGTATCTGCGAGGTACTATTGGATTTGGTCTATATTACTGCGGTAATCTTGCAGTTCTTGAGGGCTATAGTGATGCCAACTGGATCTCTGATTCAGATGAAATCAAATCCACGAGTGGCTACATATTTACCTTAGGAGGAGGAGCAGTTTCTTGGAAGTCTACTAAACAGACTTGTATAGCTTACTCTACTATGGAGTCTGAGTTTATTGCCTTAGAGAAGGCAGGTTCTGAAGCAGAGTGGCTCAGAAATCTTTTGGAAAATATTCCCTTGTGGACGAGACCAGTTCCATCTGTGTCTCTACATTGTGATTGCCAAGCTGCTATAGGCAGAGCTAAGAATAAAAGATATAATGGTAAAAGTAGGCATATACGCCTAAGACATAATATTATAAAACAGCTGTTATATGACGGGATTATATCCCTTAACTTTGTTAGGTCAGAGTTAAATCTCGCGGATCCTCTGACAAAGCCACTATGCAAGAGGCTAGTGAGCAATACATCAAGGGGGATGGGACTACTGTCTATTACAGAAATCAACAGTGATGGTAACCCAACCTATATGAATGGTAATCCCAGGAAGTAGGTTCATATGGGTAACAACAAGTCATTGGTTGATTGGTTGAGACACTATCCGTTGTATACATATTTGAGTTCATCCCTATGATGTAGGATAGTGTAATTCTACAGTGTTAAAGGTTGAGTTATATACTCTTAATGATTTCCATAGTCCTGTTGGGTGATGTGTTTAACTGTAGAACACATTTGATGGAAACACCTATATGAGTGTAGAGGTGGGGCCGCCTCTTATGAAAACAAGATAGGTTTTCTAAAGCGGTCATGAATTCCAGGTATGGCGCAAGGCCAAAATGTGCCATATCGCGTAGAACAACTTCTAATCAAAGTTTGTAGTGTGAGTAATATGATTACTGATTCATAATAAGGAAGAAGGTTCATAGAAATTTTTATTTCACCAAATTCCTGTGAATCAAGTCCTATTCACTCTATACATTGGTTCATAGTCCAAAAGACACCAGTGTTAATGCACTACATTCTTATATTTCCTACTCAAATTATTTTATTTTTACTTTGTAATATGTGGGGGATTGTTGTATTTTATACAAATAAAATATTACAAAGTTAAATAAAATATACATATTATTTATGGAGATTTGTAACTGCTGATATGGAGATTTGTAACTGCTAATACATATTAATACCTATTATTGAGATTTTAATTTCATTACCGTTGAGGTGATGTTAAATACCTATTATTGAGATTTTAATTTCATCACCGTTGAGGTTACCGTTGCTTTCCTTCTATATATATATGACTGAGCTTTCTTTGTGAATATATCCTATCAAAAGCAAAAGAAAGCAAAAATGTTACTGTCTTCATACACTTTAAAAAAAAGGTGTTTCCTCTTATATATATATATATATATATCTTCTTTATAGTAGCAAAAAGTGTGAACATATATACATATTAGTTGTACTACTGTCATAGCTCATTGCTAGTGTACTTCCTCATATATACATATCAATTGTTCTTCTGTGTATATATATATATATATATATATATATATATATATATATATATATATGTGTGTGGTACAAGTTTTGAGGTTGAGTAAGGAAAATTAGAAGTTGTTCCTGAGTCATTCAATTATTTCGAGTGCTGATTAATTGGGTGAAGAGCCGTTGAATCCTGGAGTAGGATTTCGTCAGTGACCTTAGCACCGAGAAAAGTTCTCCGAGGGGTGAAATTTCTACTTAAGGACAGTTCACTGCACGCCTCTGCTCAACATAATTCGCTCTAAATCGATAAGTCATATTTCTGCCCTTCTTTTGTTTTATAGTTGAATCCATATTTTATTCGTATTATTCCAACACTCGGCTCTACCCAGGGAAAGATAAGAACAATGTATGGTCCCTTGATCTAAAACTAGTCCTTATTCCACCCCTTATTATTTGTTGGGTCACCATCAAAACGTCTACACTCACTTGCTTGTTGAACTGATAGAACCCTTTTTCCTTACTCGATTATATCTTGATAAATTGGAAGGGGAAGTCTAAGGAGGGTTCTATCTTTTGCTCTTGCAGAAGGCCATGAAGGTGTAGAGGTAGATGTAAGAATTGGGGACTAGTAGTTGATTCAAACTAAGGTTGACTCTATGCAATAGCTCTAACAAGAAGTCAGTCAGGGGAAACTTGAACCCATAAAGAAGCATATGTCTAGACATGACAATCCACCTCCCATTGGGTTGCCAGTACATCATTTCATATTTGGAAGGCATCCTAACCTCATAATCATCAGGTACATAAAACTCTATCTTAAGCAAGTCTAAATTCCCTTGGGGAATTTCAGAGGGGACGTTGGCTACCCTTATACAACTTACTACCATATTTCGCCTAATTGTATTGTTACTTCTGCTGGAGCCCTAAATTTCTCTAGTGGTGTGTGGGGTTAGGGGACGAGATGAGCTAGCCATTGCAATAATAAAAATTGAAAATAAAGAGAGAAAGAAAGAATCTTACTTAGGAAAGGTTTGATCAAAGATTGAAAGATGGAGATTAGTTAACGTTTGGGATACGCTACACAGTGAAGGCTAGGGCTTGAATCTCTTTAAAAAGTTCTTGTTTGAATTGCCAGAAAAGTGGAGAAAATGACAAGTCCTCACTATTTAGACTTCAATTTGGCGGTTGACTGTCATTAATCCAATGTTGGGGCTTAATAAGGTATGAATCCTAAATCACGCGGGCACGTTGTCTTATTGGGAAACCTCTCCATAATCGTTTTATGCCCCTTCACTTTCTCACGTGTGTTAATGGGATGCATGATGGAACATCACCACATTCACCACTAAGGGCATTTATTCATTGGGCCTCACTCAACTTTTTTGGCTTAACCCATCTTTGAGCGCCCCAATCCCTTCTATTCGCATAGGCCCACACTTGGAACGTGCAATTTTCTATTCAAAGGCGTTGAAGGATGACCTATTCCATCAAGATATGGATTCGCGTTCCATAGAGCTAGCCTCCCTTCGGTCAAAGAAGCCTTCAGGGCTCCCAAAACTTCTTTTCTTTTACTCTATTCCTCCAACTCATTTCATTTAGGAACAATTACATATAATAGTATATTTTAATAAAATATTACAAAAAAAGTGCATAAATAAAATATTTATAAAATTAGTGCATATGTAATACTTAATTATAAAAAGAGTGCAATCTTATCCCTTTAATTATGGCCACAATTATCTCCCTTATCTCTCCCACGATTCTCTCCGACTCCATTTCCGCCTCCCTTCTCCTCCTCCTCCCTCTCCCTCTCCCTCCGCCTCCCATCGCCCTCCCCCTCCTCCCGCCCCCGCCCCCTCCCCACCCCTCCCCTCCCCTCCCCTCCCCTCCCTCTGGCCTCCCCTCCTCCCGCCCCCTTTCTCATCCCCTTCCTCCCGCCCCCTTTTCTCCTCCACCCGCCCCCTCCCTCTCCTCCTCCACCCGCCCCCTCCCTCTCCTCCCGCCCCCTTTTTCCTCCCTTTGCCTCCCACCGCCCTCCCCCTCCTCCTCGTCCTGCCCCCCTTTATCCTCCTCCCGCCCCCGTCCCACCACCTCCCCTCCCTCCGCCTCCCCCTCCACCCGCCCCCTTTCTCCTCCCCCCCCCCACGCCCCACTCCCTCCCTCTCCCTCTCCTCCCGCCCCCTTTCTCCTCTCTCCGCCTCCCATAGCCACCGGTCCATTTTTCACCTCCACCGGTAACCAAACCTTCATATGTTGGTAACCAAACAGTCATACCAAGGTAACCAAATATTCATATCAAGGTAACCGAACTTTAATATGAAGGTTTCCTTAATATGAAGGTTCGGTTACCTTGTTATGAAGGTTTAGTTACCTTAGTATAAAGGTAACCAATTCATTTTTATTAGGTTACCAATTTATTTTGAATGTGATGCATTTGGTAACCAAAATTCATGCAGTTGGTTACCAAACCTTTCGATAAGATAACCAATTCAGTTTTATTAGGTTACTAATTTATTTTGAATGTGATGCAGTTGGTAACCAAACTTCATGCAGTTGGTTACCAAACCTTTTGATAAGGTAACCAATTCAGTTTTATTTGATTACCAATTTTATTTTGAATGTGATGCAGTTGGTAGCCAAACTTCGTATAAAGGTAACTATTTTAATTTTTGTGGGCAACCAAATCGTCAAAAAAATCAGAATAGCAACTCCGGCGATATAGCGGTGGTGGTGGTGGTGGTGGCGGCGGCGGCGGCGGTGGCGGGAGGCGGTGGAGGAGGATGATGAATATTAACTCCTTCATAATTTTTTATTTTTAATTTTCTCATTTTGATTTGAATTTTGAATTATGGATTTGAAATTGTTATTAGATCCAAAAGATTTGAATTTGAATTATTAGTTATCCTTGATTTTAGGTTTCTTTATTTAATTTGAAATTGAATGGTTTGAATTTTTTGCACTTTTTTTGTAATTATTTTGTGGATGCACTTTTTTTGTAATTACTTTCTAAATGTTGTATAGTTCTGTAAAGGACTCTTTCATTTATTGCAAGAGCGAATGTTGGACTGCGTATTCATTTACGCAAATGGGCTACTTATAACGGGTCTCACCCCCAGACATCCCATTTAGCCTTACGCATCTACACTTGGTTCCTAAATCCAATAGGGTTGGGCTCGCGCTTTGCTGCCTAATACATTTGCTAATTACTATATACTATTCCCTCCGTCTCAAAATAAATGTCTTAATTGGTTTAGGCACGCTGATTAATAATATATATTTTTTTACTTAAATTGCCCTTTTGAATTACTCCATCCGTCCCTTAATATAGAACGTTTTAGAGTGTTACACAAGAATTAAGATAATGATTAGAAAAGGCTGATTGACACTTTTGTCCCTTTAAGTTGCCACCCACTTTCAAAATCGTCTTTAAAGTTTAATTTTCGTCAGTTAGGTCCTTCAAGTGACATTTAGTTGGCGTTTCCGTTCCTCCAACCCAATTTGGCCTCAACCCAACCCATTTTGACCAATTTTAACCCAACCAGACCCAGTTTGACACAACCCAAAATTTTAATATTTTAAAATATAATATTATTTTTAAAATATGTTTAAAATAATAATTATATTTAACATTTAAAAAAATAACATTTAATATTTTAAAATAAAATAATTATTTTAAAAATAGTTATTTTTAATATTTTAAAAAAATTATTTTTAATATTAATTTTTTTTTAAAATAAATAAATAATAATTATATTTAATATTTTAAAATAAAATATATTTTAAAAATAATTAGTATTTTTAAAATTTTAAAAGAAAATATTATTTTTAAAATAAAAATTATATTAAATATTTTAAATTAATATACTTTTTTTATTTAAAATAAAATATTATTTTAAAAAAGTTATAAAGATAATTATTATTCTCAGGAACTTTTTTTTAGAAATAATTAAGATTGAATCCCTAAAGTTCTAAATTTTTTTCCTGAAAATAATAATTATTTTTTTAAAAAAAGTATTTATTTATTTAAAAAATATTGAAACATTTTTTTTAATCTTTTACTTTTTTTTATATTTTAATTTATATTTTTATTTTTTGTCTATAAAAATTCTAATATTAAGAATACATATAATAAATAAAGAGATATTAACTTTTTTTTTCTGGAAAATAGTTTTTTAAATAAAAAATGAAAAAATCTAATTTATTTTTTTTAAAATAAATTTTTATTTTCTTATGTAAATTTTTTGAATCTATATTTTATGAAACTTTATTCATTTTTAAAAAAATAAAAGTTTCTAATTTTTTTTCCTTAGAATAATAATTATCTTTTTAAATTTTTAAAAATATCATTTTATTTTATATAAAAATATATATATTATTTTAAAATATTAAATATAATTATTATTTTAAAATAATATTTTCTTTTAAAATTTTAAAAATAATAATTAATTTAAAAATATTTTTATTTTAAAATATTAAATATAATTATTATTTAATTTTTTTTAAATATTAATAATAACTATTTTTAAAATAATTATTTTATTTTAAAATATCAAAATAATTATTATTTTAAAATATTAAAATTATTATTTTTAAATGTTAAATATAATTATTATTTTAAACTTATTTTAAAAATAATATTATATTTTAAAATATTAAAATTTTGGGTTAGGTCAAACTGGGTCGGGTCGGGTTAAAATTGGTCAAAATAATTCCGGTTGAGGTCAAATTGGATTGGAGGAACGGAAACGCCAACATAATGTCACTTTAAGGACCTAACTGACGAAAATTGAACTTTAGGGACGACTTTGAAAGTGAATGACAACTTGGAGGGACAGAAGTGTCAATCAGCCATTAGAAAACATTAAATATAGTATCAATTGTCTATATTACCCATAAATCTTATCTTATCATAGTTATCTCATACTCCCTCTCACACATTTTCTCATAATTTTCTCCTAAAAAAATTCATTAGTCTCATTTACTCATTGGTCTCTCTCTCTATTCCCATAAAACAACTTATATAATTCTTTAGTTTATCAAAAAATTATGTAGAATAATGAGGGGTAATTTTAGAAAAATTATGACTAATTCTCCTAAATTTTAACAAACGTCAAATAATTAGGAACAACTGAAAAACTATAAAACGTCTTATATTAAGGGACGGAGTGAGTACTTATTACTTGAAGTATTTCTTCACTTTTTTATGAAGTATTACTTCTTCACATGTGAATTAGTTTTCTAGATCATTCTTTTTGTTATTCACACATTTCCAATAAATACTAAAAGCTATATTGAATAGAGAAAAAAAGTCTAGTGAGCCATTAAATAGTTCATCAGTTCCCAATATAAACTTTTTTTCCTTTCTTCAATTTTTAACAAAAATTGAGTAAAAAGATTATGAGGGCATAAGTAGAAAAATATGATAAAAGTAATTACAAATATAAAAATAGAATATTTATTATAGAACATTCTAAAAAAGAAATTATGACGTTTAATACGGGACAGAGAGAGCATTCCTTGCATGGTAATAACCTTTTCTATTAGGATATGTATTACATGGTTTCTACTAGGAATCATGATATTGTTGAGTCGATGTAGGTAACTATAAATACGAGGCAAATAATAAAGGTACACAATATTCCAACCTGCTTAATACTTGACACTTTTATTATTAACCTACTTGAGACATTTCTTACTCTCACACTAGAGGTATTTTTAGATGGCCCAAGTCATCAATGAATTTTTAATAATTCTTTCTGTACAGGTTCACATCTAAGCCGGTAGTTGGAAGTACTTGAATGTCCAGACAAATTCAATCGTTAACATGCAACATATGTATTTTTTTGTGAGAATTAAATGGTCATGGTGAAGTTAAAGAATTGATTATATGCTTTCTTTTCCTTTCCTATCCCGTCAGTTAAATGCAGAACTTTGAGTCCACCTCATTATATATAAAAGTAAACAAAATAATTATCTTTTGTAAATGTAAAATTGTGTTGGGTTATTAATTTCACATTAATTATATATTGGATAAATTTAAAAGTGTAGATGAGTTAATAAGTATGTGAAAGGCTTAACCTAATTAATAGATTAACATTTTAGGTGAGGAAGTGATCCAACATGTTTGATGAGCTAGTCTACACAAATGTAGGTTTATTGGTGATGAATTGAGGTAAAATGAATTGTACAATTCTCGTATCAAAACACTTTATTCAATGGGCCCACGTATCAAGTTAGAACTCCATGGTGGAGCCATTCGCATGTCGATGTTACTCTTTCCGCGCAGTGGAGCAAATAGAGTCAAATTAAGTGGAGCAAGGGATCACTCTCATTTGTCACTATGTGGTAAAGTATGTTTTGAATCGAATGGAGTGAGCTCAAGATTCTCAAGGAAATTGCTCATGGTGAAGGGTTTCATAAGGAGCAATGTTATACTCCCATGTTTAGCTATGGTGTGGTGAAATAATATTAGAGTCGAGCTGACTTGTGAATAAGTCAAAGAAGATGTGTTCAATGGTGACTATGAGTGTATGATACTTGTGATGAGTATTCAAGTAAAAGATGGAGATATTTTTCACATTAATCTCACATTGGATAAATTTAAAATTGTAGATGGTTTAATAAGTATATTGGAGACTCAACCTAATAGGTTAACTTTTTGGGTAAAAATGGATTCAACATACTTGTTGAGCCAGTTTACATAGGTGTGAGTTGCATTAGTGATACATTGATGTAGGATGGATCGAACAATTTGCTACAATTTGTAAGTTGAGTTAGTCACCGGTGGTCATGTCAAAACTGATTAAGCCCAAAAATAAAGGTTCCACATTAATACATTACTTACGTTCTTGTTCATTCGTCATTCATACATTGCTTTGACGGTTAATTAATTGGATTTCTAAGTAGTAATGGTACTAAATGAATAACTAATTTTTTAATACCCATGATTTCTTTATAGTGAGCTATTTCATGTCTTCTATATTAGGAACAAGATATACGCAGGTAGTGAAAAGAAAATGTTGCCAAATGTTTTCGCTGAACTAGCTACCTTCATGCTAATGAATTTTTCATAAACTACATTAATAATTTGGCAATTATAATATCAATAAACTCACACTGAATGATTATGAGTGATAATATTACAAGAACAATTAGTCTCACAATAAGAAGAAAAGAACGTCTCACAATAAGAAAGATATTCACATTATTCTGAAACTTCCCAAGACTATGGTTTAACCATCAAGTTAGGATCTCATTGGCTTATTGAGTCTAATTATTATTGTGAGAATATCATTTTTGATGTTTGAGTTTAACGTAGATGTTCCAAATAATATATACATGTTTATAAAAAATCTGCAAAAAAAAAACGAGCATTTTTTTTCTTTCAATTTTTTAAAATGGTTTTTCAAGACAAAAATGTACCCAGTAAGTTAATTCTAAGAGTTTTCTATTATTCAATAGTGTTAAATGCACTTTACAACCCTCAAGTTTACCCATTTTACATATTGCATAACGTGACGCTTTGCATTCCATATTTTTAGCGAACGGGAACATAACACCCTTCGATCCCAAATCCGTCACTAAAAGTGCAAAATCCGTTACTTTTAAATACTAACCTTGTCACTTTTAGTGACGAATTTTCGGCCAAAGGGTGTTATGTATCGATTTGCTAAATGTGCGGGATACAAAGTGTAATGTTTTGAAGTATAGGATGTAATGTGCAAAATAAGAAAAACTTGGGGATCCAAAGTGTGTTTAACTGTTATTCAAAAATACCAAAAGAAAAAAACTACTAAACAGCAAAAATTGGATACAGTTTTCAATAGCAATCAAAAATTGCCTCCTAATTTATCAGTTGTGGCATTTTAAAGTTAGTGACTTTTGCAATTATTGCCATCTGAAGATGATTTAGTGCGTGGCATTTGTCAAATGCCGATAAAAGGAATAACAATGACATTTGAAAATGCTACGTACTATGTACATATACAATTTTTTGAAATTTAAAGTAGCACTAGTAAATGCACTTGTGGCATCTGGCAAACGCCATTCAAATAAAGCTAAATAATGTTATTTCTGATTGCTTTATGTATTAATCAGGGCAATTTACTAGCACAAGAAACTACAAGTTATTAATCAACAATTTATCGATGTAGACGGCCATTAGTCTCAATTATTTAGCCTCCTTGTCAACCCACACACACGCACACGCACACACCAAACCTTATACCATAATTAGCCTCGGTTAGGGTCAGTTCAAGTGTTATTTGAGCCATTCATTCCACATTTGTTACATTACAATTTTTTAGGGTTTGAGTTTAGGGTGGGTACACAAAGACTGTAGTGATTAGTGAGCTTAATAAATCTAGGGGGACCGGTTTACAGTCAATTTTTTTTCGACTCTCAAGATATTTATAATATTTATTAGAATTGAAATTTTTAAATATTGTACAATCCTGATTTTTACGTGTATCCAAATTACACTAAAATCACTGAATTTTGTAAAAATTCCAGCTCCAATAGATATTATAAATATTTTGGGAGTCAAAAAAAATAAAAATTGATCGGTTACTAGACCGGTCACTAATACTCGGTCGCCCAGAAGGATTGTTAGTGAGTTTGCATGTTTTCTGTAGCAGATCATCTTATTTCTTTATGAAACATTGTGTAAGGTCCCAACTTTTATGAATAAAGATTTAATTTTTTTTATATATTATTTTGGAAATAGTAAGGTGTTGATTTGATAAATGTGATAAGTTATGGGTGAGATGTGCAAATTTTACAAAGTAAGCAAGTGGTTATAAAATATTCGTTGTGTCGGGGAATATTCGTTTGGTCGAGAAATATTCTTTTTGTCAGAGAATATTCGTACCACGGCGCAGTCATTGATGGACCCCACAACGGAATGAATGTCGGATATAGAAAGCGATAGAAATAACCTTTTTACAAAAATAACGGTAAAACTTTTACTGTTAAAATTGTTGAAATACCTGGTGGTTAAAATACAGTAATACGTGGTGTTGCACAGTAGCACACGGTATTGCACAGTAATTTTAATTATTGATTCTTACGTAAGAAGTCACTACTCAATAATTGTTACGGTAATTACTGTTTAATTTTTTATTTTATTGATTCAATAATTGCTACGTGGATATTTTATATTAGTGATTCAATAATTATCATTGCACAGTATTTCAAATTATCAAATCAATAATTCATATTATTTGAATAATATTATTAGATAGCATTATTGACAATGTCTAGAAAGTTCCGTCGAGGAAATGGGTTAGGTTATATAATTGCGCGCCAATGAGGAGAAATCCTTATCGGAAAGCCCACTCTTTCCTGGGAACGACCTGGTTATCAATATTGTAGTTCTGTAATATTATTTGTGAATAATTAATATATGATAAGGAAATATTTATTCAATGTGGATTTGAACGGATGAATTTTTAGCATGTGACATTTGTTTAAAGTTGGTATTTTATCTTTTCTGATAAAATAATTCATTCAAATATATTATTATAATGTTACATTATAGTAGTATGATGTGATTATATAATAGTATAATTTTTATAGTTTAAATGGTAACATTATTATAGTAAATGCATGGTATAAAAGTAAAATGAGGTGGAAGAGAACAAATTGAATTTGAATTCTTATGATGTAAGCAATGATGCCATCAGAACTATGAGATAAACAATGATGTCATCGGAACGATGAGGTATGCAATGATGTCATAGGATCGATGATGTAAGCGATGATGTCATAAATTATGGCGAAAAAATTATTTTAGCCTTACTCTGCCAAGCCTATAAATAGAAGCTCATTTCTTCATTATTTCTCACCAATTCACTAAAACTATAGAGAGAGAAAGTATAGAGAGAGTAAGAGAGAAAGAAGAAGAATATTCTGCTATTACACTAGTGCAGTCTTCAAATTTTTATTAAGGTAAGGGGTATTATTTTTTTCGTATTCATGAAGAGAGTTAATTTCTTTCAATACTTGTAAGGGTTGTTATTCCATTATTTATTATTCTGTTGGAATAACCTGTCTACGCGGACTACCGCATGCATGGTGAAATTATTTTGTTATTTTTTTCTTTATTACTCTGTGGGAATAACCTGTCTACACGGACTACCGCATGCCTGGTGAATAACCTTTCATATTCATTTATTATTAAATTGTGAAAATGATCTGTCTGCGCGGACTACTGCCTGACGGGTGAAAATCCATTTACAGTTTCGTATATTGCTTCATTTCAGATTCCTAAATCTAAACTTACTACGGTAAATATTGCTTCTATAATTCTTGAAATGATCAGAAATTTCTTGAGTTTTGCGCTTCATTTAATATCATTTCACTGGAATATTGGTCTAAACTTTCTTGTAAAATTTTTATCTTTTTATGTCGAGTTACTATTCACGAATTACAATTCACAAGTTACTATTCACGGGGTACTATTCACGATAAAAAAAATATTTTTTTTTCCAAATTATCTTTGATTGGATCCAAGTTTTGAACTTCATTCTTGAATTTTGCTCCACAATTGATTATTATGGAGTATTCTTGAACTTAGATAAACTAAATTACGAATCCTTAATCTTTATCCTTTATCTCACTGGATTCGTTCTTTAAAATATTTTTTTATCATCCTCAGTCCTAAATGGTGATATAATTGAATATCTTTGGCCTGTAGTGCAAAGATGAATGATTACTTGATAAATATCTTTGGCCTGTAGTGCAAAGATGAATGATTACATGATGAATATCTTTGGCCCATAGTGCAAAGATGGACAGGTGTTGAGATGAACATGATCAACTGGTGATACAAATGAATATCTTTGGCCCGTAGTGCAAAGATGAATATTTGATTCGAGATGTATATTGATTGATGTTATAGGGATAAAATATTGATGATGAACTTTTAAATCAAAGAAGATAGTAGGCATCATTTTCTACTTAGCTCTTCTAATGAATTGTTATTTCCGCTGCAGTTGTTGATCTAAAACTTGTTGTCCATAATATTTTTATCTAATTTGTTGAAGGCTAACGATAATTTGTTTTTCATTATCTTAGTCATAATATTTTTTACTGGGCTAGTTGAGTTCACCCTTTTCTTCCATTGTTCTATTCAGGAAATGAGAATGTCGCAGGGACTACTCGGGGATCGGGGTGATGGTCAGAGTTAGAGCAGTAACAGTCCTCACTATTTTGTAGAATAGTGTGATAATAATTGTAATTAGTGAGGACTGAATTTGAGTGTTTATATTTCGTATTATATACGATTTGTATTGAAACTCACAGTTTGCGTGGTCGTATTTTGCACGACCGTATGTTATAAAAGATTGTATTTGAATTCTGTACCATGTATTTGGCGACTCAGAATGGGTTGGTATTGAACCTATTTTGGGGGCGTCACACATTGGCTTGTTGGCATAATGACGCCGGGCTGGATAGCGATTATCCTGCGGGCTGAAATGGAATGAATTTACAGATAGAAGAACATGAGATTCACCGAATAAACACATAGAAACTCTCTCTAATGTGTATAATATATTTATCAAAAATCAAAGTTCTCAATTCTAACCCACAAGCTGGGTTTATATAGTCTTAACAAAACTTTCTCCTCAAGATATATCTTCTACCCAAGTTGCCCAAGCTGCCTGGAAATAACTAATAGAATCTACCTAGAGATATGTAATAAATCTGCCTAGAAATTAGGAAAACAAATCCTAACATTTTCCTAAATTTACAGAAATAAGTAACAACTAAATTATAAAAAGATTTACTGCTAAATAAAATACTATTACTATAAAAGAACTAAATAAAATCAGTCTATTGTTATCCAAAGTCATGACGCCATCCGAAGCTGAACTCCCGACCCCGAAGTCATGAACCGAACGGTTATTTTCGAAGTCGACTGTTACTGACGCCGTCCGAAGCCGAACTCTTGACCCCGAAGACATGAATCGTATCTTGACCCTGAAGTCAATAGATACCGTTGCGCTGATCCCTTAACTCATGCTCTTTTAGCGTCCTCATCGACTTGTCCGATCTGTCCTACCCTTCAGGATCTTCGGCCTGAAATCCTCATGCATCACATAAGGATGAGATGGAGTAAAAAAAGAAGAAAAGTGTTTTTACGAGATTTGCACCTTCATATTAGTTGGTTTACTTAGGGATGATTGAAGGAGTATAAAGTAAAAGAGGAGGTATTATTTATAGGTCTTGTTTGTTGAAGCAAGAGATTTGATAAAAGTTGTGTTACGTATTAAGAAATATTTTTTGTTGAATTATAATTACTAATTATATAAACACAAAGATGGAATAAAATTATAAGACAACCCATTATATTATATATTTGTTTTAATAAAAAAATCAATAATAATTATTCACATAACTGGCAACAATAAATCGATACATAAATTATGATAGACAACCAAAATTTTAGAATCTCATTCGTGTTAAAATAATAATAATAATAATAATAATAATAATAATAATAATAATAATAATAATAATAATAATAATAATAATAATAATAATAATAAAAATAAAGATAAAATTTAATTGCTATTTTTTGGAACAAAAATTCCATAGATTTTGGCTTGAAATGTGCTTAAATGATTTCTTTTTGGAAATTGATATTTCTACATGACTTTTTGATATCTTCACATGAAAAATATCGCTATAGATGTATAGCGACAGTAAAAATCGTCGATATAAGATCTATAACGACGATTTTTATGTAAAAATATCAAAATATTATATGAAAATATCAATTTCCATTCCTTTTAGAAGCATTGCAACTTTAAATCAGACAACTGAATTGGGAGGGAATAATTAATCCATGACATGAATGCCTCCTATCAAAGCGAAGTTGAGTTTTCATATTCAGCACATGTTCCACTTACCTTATATAATATAATACTCCTTTTTTTTTCTTTTTTTTTTCTTTTTATAGATTTTTGTGGTCAAATTGACTATTTTTAAAATCAATATATCTTATTATTCTTTTATATATATGCAAAAAGTCTATAAACATCATAAACTACATATCAATATATCTTAGTTTTATTACATGTTTTCTGAGTATATGAGCTTATTAAGGTGTTTACTTATTTGAAGAAAAATTGGAGATGATTTAGCAGATATGAATTCTTAGTTTTTAATTGTTTTGCAGAAGTGTTGTGTGTTCGTTGGGTGAAGCACTCTACGATGTGTTCGGGTTGCTCTACATTCGTAGTGTTGGAGGACAATGGAAGAACTTTGCAGTCTGACACTCTACGTTCATTTAGTCTTGTGCTCTAGGTTTGTAGTGTAGCTGTGTGGGCATAAAAGTTATTCTACGACTACAGTGAAGTTACTCAACGATTTGTTACTCGACGATCTTCTGTTCGACGATTTGCTACTCTGCAGCATAGCAATCTACGATTGTGTGTTCACTCTACGACTTGTCTAGCCATTCGACGATTGCCCAAAAGGATCTGTACTCTACGGTCACTCACTCTACGTTTGCTTTATGAAAAAGTTTACTATAAGACCCCAACTTTTTATGAATAAAATTGAATTTCCTCTATATATTATTTTGAAATAGTAAGGTGTTGATTTGATAAATGTGGTAAGTTATTGGTGGAATGTGCAAATTTTACAAAGTAAGCAAGTGGTTATAAAATATTCGTTGTGTCGGAGAATATTCGTTTGGTCGAGAAATTTTTTTTTTGTCGGAGAATATTCGTACGACGGCGCAGTCATTGGTGGACCCCACAACGAAATGAATGTCGGATATAGAAAGCGACAGAAATAACTATTTTATAAAAATAATGGTAAAACTTTTACCGTTAAAATTGTTGAAATACCCAGTGGTTAAAATACAGTAATACGCGGTGTTGCACAGTAGAACACGGTATTACACAGTAAATTCTAATTATTGATTCTTACGTAAGAAGTCACTACTCAATAATTATTACGATAATTACTATTTAATTTTTTTATTTTATTGATTCAATAATTGCTACGTGGATATTTTATATTAGTGATTCAATAATTATCATTGCACAGTATTTCAAATTATCAAATCAATAATTCATATTATTTGTGAATAATTAATATATGATAAGGAAATATTTATTCAATGTGGATTTAAACGGAGGAATTTTTAGCATGTGACATTTGTTAAAAGTTGGTATTTTATCTTTTCTGATAAAATAATTCATTCAAATATATTATTATAATGTTATATTATAGTAGTATGATGTGATTATATAATAGTATGATTTTTATAATTTGAATGGTAACTTTATTATAGTAAATTCATGGTATAAAAGTAAAATGAGGTGGAAGAGAACAAATTGAATTTGAATTCTTACGATGTAAGCAATGATGTCATCAGAACGATGAGGTAAGCAATGATGTCATAAGATCGATGATATAAGCTATGATGTCATAAATTATGGCGAAAAGGATGATGGTTTATCTGATGAAGGTGTAATGGGAGAGGAGGGTTGATGTTGTATTAATTTTTGGTTTGAGGTAGAAGGAGTTGTATGTTGAGTGAGTGTTTGCTCAACGATCAAAGAGTTGGGAGGCTCTACGATAGAAGGAAACATGTAAGTGGGGGTTAGAGATCTTGATAGTGAATTGTATGGCGAGGGTGATGGAGTATATACATGTTCAGGTGTGTTTTATGGCGAGTATTGTATATGTACAGGTTAGAGGGTTAGAAAAAGTGTTTGGGTTTGTCATTATGGGTTACGATCGTAGGTGTCGACGTCGGGAAAAAATTCGCGGGTCAGGTCACAACCCGGATCTTTCTCTCTTCCTAAGTTATGTCTACCCTTACTCTTTTTATTTATGAAAAAGGTTTTGAAGAGTTTTTTTAGGAAAAGGCAAACATGTATCAAGTCGACGATTTGAACGTTTTACAGAGTCGCCAGTTGGTAGTTTTGAAATGGTTGTACCAACTTAACCGAGTTTTGTTTGAAAAGAGGCCCAATTGCTGGACATTGTCGAAACTTGATCTTTGAAAACAAAGTTTTGAGTTCGGGGGCTTGGTTAAGTGTGGGGAAGGTGTTAGGCACCCCACAACTCCTGTGTAAACATGGTACCACATCTTTTCAATATTTCCCTTTTAAATCTGCAATGTATGTGTGAATGCTGGAAGTAAATTGGGCCTATGTTTGTTTGAAAGCATGTCTATGCATCGTTGAACCTATATACGAAGGGTTTGATTTGATTTTCAAAAAGTCTTTAATTTGATTTGCAAAAGTGTTTAATTTGATTTGCAAAAGCTTCTTTTTTCAAAAAGATTATTAAAATGATGTTATGAAAGAAGGTCTTCAAACCCTTACGCTAACATAGGAATTGAATCATATCGATACTTTAGTTCTATCTTTTCAGCGTGAAGGCTCAATTTAAATGGTGATTGTCGGCCTGCGAAGTGTCCTCGCCCACAACATATCTACAAGTGTCGGTCTCCTCATGGGCATGATAGCCATTGGATGGACTCTGACACGACAAACCATATTTTTACTATGTTGAGACTTTAAATCTGGATAACCGTTTTAAGGTCTTTTGCATGTATATTTTTATAGAAAAACTGGCAGGGTACATTTGTAAAGTCGGGTTTGTCCATCGTGGGAATCAAATTCTAATCAGTTTGATCATGAATCCCACGATTTTAAGGCTCACATAGGGAGGCCAATAAACCTGCACAGCTCAAATTTGTATAGAAATATATCCAAATATCGCCAGAACCAAGGATTCATCAGTAAATCCTGGTTTGCACCTGGCCGAAGCATCTCGTTCCCACTAGATAGCGATCTAAGGGCCGCGAGATAGCTTTTATAACTGAAATTAGAAAAATGCTAGAGTTAAATAAATCTCAGCCATTCTAGCTTACCGGTTCCGTCTGGACTTATTTTGAACCGTTTGAAAGCTAGAGTTGGCGAGATTTAAAGAAATTTAGTTCGTCAGTAGAAATGCCAGTGCTGATTCATATCAAATGAATATTTAAAGTAATAATTTAACAAAAATAAATAAAGCCATATATATATATAATTATATATACGAAAGCTGTAAAAGGCGATGGGTTTTCACACTGGTGCCTGAACTGAAATGTAAATATATATATATATATATATATATATATTTATTTATAAAAGCTGTATAAAAGCCACGGAATGATCCAGGCTGGATAGAATGTAAATATATATAGAAAAGCAATAAAGGGCGGTGGGTTTTCACTCCGAGGCCCAGACAATAATATATATATATATATATATATATATATATATATATATAAGCAGTAAAAAGGCCACAGAATGATTCAGGCCGAACTGGAATGTAAATATTTATATGTAGACAAAAAAGTAGTCAACCAAGACTGGAAAGATAACCAAGTGTGGTGAATGTTGCTTATAAATGCATATATATATATATATATATATATATAAAAGTAAATATATATATATAGACAGAAAAGTAGTAAACTAAGACTGGGCAGATAACCTATAGTGTGGTGAATATTACTTATATATGTATATATATATATATATATATATATATAAACAGTAAACTACCGTGGATTTGACATCCGGGCTTGACAGAATTAAAAAGTTAGTATATATACAGTTAAATATATACAAAAAAATTCAAACCCGGACTGGAAAGATAACCTAGTCCTGCGAAGTTGCTTAATACGAAGATGCAAGTATATAAAAGTTGCTGGAAGCGACGAATCGTCAATCCGAGTTGTAGAAATGCCAGAAAATGCGTTTAGGTACTAAAATATACCAAAAGTTAACAAAAACGGCCACGGAACTGAGTTTCGGGCATATTTAGAAAATGAAAACTTGATATGCAAGTGTATAAAAGTGCGAAGAAGTAATAATAACTTTCTCATCTTAAAAATACTCACAATGGACTGTTACACGGGCTTTTTGCCAAATCGTAGGCTTTAAACGTCCAAATCTATCTGTTATTTTCTGATATGTGGTAGTATGTGGGTATATCTACATGTTAGAGTGAAAAAATTTGGGTTTGGAAGACAAGAAAATGGCTGGAAAACCAAACAGGCAAAGGTTCAGAGCGTTTTTCTTTCTTTTTTTTCAAATGAGCTGGGGGTGAGCTTATATATATAGACCCAGGAGCCTCCACTCTACCTGCTACTGCCGCAGGTACATGTGCGACTCCACGTGGCAGGGCCCATGTGGCTGGTCCCATTGCATCGAAGTACATGCACTCCAAGCAATGCGATGTTAGGTTCGAAACTTTTTAACTTTTGATCGGAGCGTCCGTTTAAGGCGTGCTGTACCTTTTGGGAAAGCCCTCGCCGAGAGTGTCACAATGACATGGGATAAAACATTTTTCGAGTCCAAGAAGATGGGTTCATAACCAGGTATTCGATTCCCTGCAGTTTATCCGTTGAGTTGTCTTGCGCTGTTTGCACTCGGGATCATTGTTATGGTTCGTTCTGACCTTGGTGGCATTAATTCAGCTTGAGTTTGACCGAATCAGCTTAAAGTAGGTAAAATGACCATTTTTCCCCTCTCGTGGTTTCCTTCAGTGTTGGTATGGCCTTCGATTAACTTCCTAGGATTATTTTCAAGGTTTGGATCCTATTCGAGTCTGTTTCTCCTCAGTGTTGTCTCCGAGGCTGACTTGGTCGTGCCATGTTTTTCCCTGGAGATGTTGTGATGATTCAGGACTATTTCTGAAGTTGACCTGACCTCTTGGGTTGAGATCAGGGCTGACTTATACCTCCCGATTTGAGATCGGGGCTGACCTGTACCTCCCGGGATGAGACCGGGGCTGACCTATACCTCCCTGGTTAAGATCGGAGCTGACCTGTACCTCTCGAGTTGAAACCGGAGCTGACCTATACCTCCCGGGTTAAGACCGGGGCTGACCTGTACCTCCCGGGTTGAGATCGGGGCTGACCTGTACCTCCTGGGTTGAGGCCGGGGCCGACCAGTACCTCTCGAGTTGAGACCGTGACTGACCTGTACCTCTCGGATTGAGACCAGAGTTGACCTGTACCTCCCGGGTTAAGACCGGGGTGGATCTGCACCTCCCGGGTTGAGACCGGGGCTGACCTGTACCTCCTGGGTTGAGACCAGGGCTGACCTGTATCTCCTGGGTTGAGACCAGGACTGACCTGTACCTCTCGGGTTGAGATCGGGGCTGAATTGTACCTCCCGGGTTGAGACCGGGGCTGACCTGTACTTCCCGGGTTGAGACCAGGGCTGACCTGTACCTCTCGGGTTGAGACCGGTGCTGACCTGTACCTCCCGGGTTGAGACCGGGGCTGACCTGGTCCTCCCGTGTTGAGACCGGGGCTAACCTGTACCTCACAGATTGAGACCGGGGCTAACCTGTACCTCCCGGGTTGAGACCGGGGCTGACCTATACCTCCTGAGTTGAGATCGGGGTTAACCTGTACCTCCCGGGTTGAGACCGTGGCTTACCTGTACCTCCCGGGTTGAGACCGGGGCTGAGTTAATTGCCCGATATTGAGACCGGAGTTGAATTGATGGCCCAGTATTGAGACCGGGGTTGAGTTGATGGCCCGGTATTGAGACCGAGATTGAGATGATGGCCCGATATTGAGACCACCCGGTATTGAGACCGGGGTTGAGTTGATAGCCCGGTATTGAGACTGGGGTTTAGTTAATGGCCCGGTATTGAGATCGAGGTTGAGTTGATGGCCAGGTATTGAGACCGGGGTTGAGTTGATGGCCCGGTATTGAGACCGGTGTTTAGTTAATGTCATTTTTTCCCTCCTACAGTGTTAGTAATAGGGAAAGAAAATTTTGAGTGTCTATAGATGCCTCTCTTTTTCATGTTCAGGCAATGTAGTGGAATGAACAGGATAAAGATTAGTAGACACGGGAAATTCACATGCAAAGGGGAGGTAATGCATGGCATAATATGCGATGAATGTTAGATACCTTCAACGGGGTAGGGTTATCACTGATTGATTAAGTTAGTTTCTGCTGGGGATAATGTTACCCGCGATAACCTTTGTGGCGGCACTTTCAGACGATTACTGGTAGGATAACCACTGACATGTTATCAGAGTTAGGCTGTCACAGATTGTTCTCATCTCGTTCTGCTGGGGATGACGTTATCCGTGTTGAACCTGCCAACTCTGATGAAGTTGATATTATTGATGTTACCTTGGTTTAAGACCAATGGTTTTCCATGTCTGTCAAGACCCTTCACAAGGCATATTTTTTTTTCCCGGCTGATGTCATCTTATCTTTCTGCCGATTTTTCTCCCGGGGATATATCTCGGTTACCGAGTACCTCAGTGCTTCCATTGCCTATCATGATGATAACTTACATCGGTAATTTAAAACAGGGATGTTGAATCACCAATCCTTCTCGGTGCTCCCTCTAAGGATGTGTATAACAGATTCCATTATCGGGGATGGATTATTATATCGCTTCCGTCACCGGATCACTTTCGATGCTTCGCGGGGTTGTGCCAACGGCTGAAATTTCGCTGGCGTTAAGCCACCGATTGATACTTCGCTGGGGTTGAGCCAACGGCTGATCTGAACTTGGATATGTTTGCAAACTAAGTTTCATACACGTTGCATGGTTGTATTCTGAACTTATAGGGTTGCATGCTAGCTACGCATGATCTATATGAACACTCACATAGTTGGACACGACGTAAACTATTCAAGTATGATTTTCTAAGACAATTACAAGTAAGGACTATAGTTGATTATTAAACTATGTGGTTTGTTAATATATAGTTATACGATTTGATTGTGTAGCTAAGATAGAACTTGATGTATGTGCTCAATTTACATGTCAAGTATGTGAATCCCATGTGTATAACTAATGTGTGTATATATATACGTTAATAGGATAACATAATTCTTTGAAGCAATATTAGGCTTTACGTGGATAAACTACGCTTAAGGCAAGTATACTAACCGACGCATTTACTTTATGCAAGAAAATCTATGATTGTGCAAGTTTCCTGACTTACACTCATTTATAGTGCAAGTATCCTAACCCTTGTATTACTTTATTCAACGAATATTGTAAGTGAGAATCTAAACTTTATCTCTTAGAATGCAAGTTGTCTTACTCGTTCATTTGAGCTAGTAAACTCTTGTGAAAGCTATTATTCATGTTGAACTTGGTATTGTTCTTGAATATTGTGAAAGTGTCTATGCCACTTGATTCGGCTAGACTATATGCATGTTTATAAAACTGTCCAAACCTTTTTATCGGTGCGGAAATCTTGAAAACTGAGTTGAACAACCCTTATGGTAAGGGGAGTGTTTATTGTTGGAAGGCCCAACACACGCGTGAATATTATTGTGGTTATGCATAACATAGAGTATTGTAGACTGATCATCTATTATACTTATTTTTTTGGGTTATCAGTTTAATATTGGTAATTCTAGTAGATGTTCAATAGTCCTTAGTGACTGCTCAGTATAAATTGTTTTATCCAGTTGGATACGTTGATAGCTTTTGAATTCATATATATCTGTTGATCTATATTGAATTATCATTTCATAGTCCAAAGATGTGATTCGAGAATTGTTGATATTGGTTGTTCCTGATATTATTCTGAAACTCTGAACTATCTTAGAGATTATACTTCGATATTTCAAACTCGTGATATAATACTCATCACCCTTGTTGTATATTACTTGCTGGGAAATTTGTGCTCATTCTTGCTTATTTTAAAACCTTTCAGTTAATGCGGAACAGGGAAGTGTCTCTGGGAAAGACAAGGGCAAGGGCAAGGCTACCGACTAGCTTGTTCCTTTATGTTTAAAAATTGTTATGTTGTATTAAGACTGTCTTCAGACTATGTTTAAGCTTAAGTAGGATTATGTAATAAGTCTTTATTCGATATCATTATGTAATCTATTAAGTACTGTAGGTTGCGAGACTTGGGGAAATAATTATAATAAATCATTGTATATTATTCTAAATTAGATCTTCCGCTGTGAATGTGTGATTTTAGTTATTATTGTATTACCATGAGTACGTGACGAACCGAATTCGAGTGACCAAGTGGAGGTCCCTAATTTGGGGGCGTCACAGGTTGGTATCAGAGCTGTAGTTATAAACCTTAGGAACGAGTGTCCTTAGACTATAACTTAGGAGAACTTAGAAGTTAGAAAGGAGATAAAACTCATGTAGAGTTTTCCTTGAGAGACTTAGTTTGTTATGAAATGTAACTTCATTTTATACAATGAACTTATGTTTTATTTAACATTCTAATGGAGTTGTTATTTCTTGTCTGTGTTTGTGATTGTAGATGGCAGATATGGGAGTAACCGCTAGAGTGGCTGAGGATGAGCCAGGGATATTCATGTAGTGTACGAGGCACCCTTAGAGGTTGTGCCAGTACAGGCTGTGGCACCATCTGATTCAGATGAAGAGGATGAGATTGAGATTGAGATAGAGTCCGATCCAAAGGAGGAGCCGATGGAGGACGAGCCGGTTGAGGACGAACCTTCAGAGGAGGAGCCCATGGAGGACTCCTATGAGCCTAACCTAGAGGAGCATATACTAGGTGAGTATGAGGAACGGATCCTAGAGTTGGACTGTAGAGTCCAGGAGTTAGAGGAAGAGGCAAAAGAGAGGGAGTCAGAGTTCCAGAAATTGCAGGACGAAGACCACCAGACGAAGTTGGCTATGCAAGAGTTGGAAGCAGAAATTACTTATCGCAAAGAGGCGGGAATACAGATGGGAACCCTATTTCACAAGGCAGTGGCTAGGAACGTGGATATAGCAGGGAAGCTAGAAGAGGTTGAATAGAGGGAACTAAGCGAGAAGACTGAGAAGGAGGCACTCCGCACTCAATTAGAATTAGAGGTGATGGATAGGATACACTTCGAGGAGAAGTGGGAGGCTGCCAATAAGAAAGCAAATGACCTGGAAGACGAGGTCGGATGCAAGAAGAGGAAAATGAACAAGATGGGGTATGTGTTCCGTTCGGCATTCGAGAGGGTGCTTGATGGTGTGTACCACTACCCGGCAGAACAGGGATAGACTCTACACACTATGAGTCGAGAGTTGGTAGCTTATATAGCACAGTTAGAGTACAAGAGTGCTGTGGAGCGCGGGATGATGTGACGAGATTTCCTTAGACGGATTAGTAGTAGTCTAGTAGTATTCTCTTTATGTATTGTATATACTATGTTGTAATCCTAATCTTTTGTGTAAGATGTGGAATAGTGATGTAAACCCCAAGTTAGCTTTTGTTAGAGGGGTAGTGTGGTAGTAGGTTGGTATATTCCCCGTCTTTTGTGATATTAGGAGATATATGTGATGACATTTATAGCAGTATGCTAGGATAATCATGTAATGAAATGAAATGACATATGAATATAAATGAAGTTTATTCAGAAACGTGTTATAAATTTATTCTTTTTGTTTTTAAAAGAAATACTTAAGTAATATAACTGAATAATAATAAAATAAAAATTTGTGATGCAGGTCATGGCACCAAGATGTAGACTGACTGCACCCGAAGAATCAGTTAATAACAAGAGGGAGCAAATAGATCCCATCCAGAGGCTAGTTGATCTGTTAGGAGAGGCTCTTAGGGGGAGGAACAATGAACCTGTTCGCCCGAACCCTCAGGTTGTGACAGTAACAACCTTTAAAGACTTTAAGAGTGTAGGACCCCCGGAGTTCGAGGGAACTACCGACCCAATCGTCGCACAAACGTGGATCAAGGAGATTGAAAAAGCTTTCACTATAGCTCGTGTAGGCGAAGATCAGAAGACGGTGTTTGCCACATACATGATGAGGGGAGAAGCGAATTATTAGTGGGAAGCAAATCAGCAGAGAGCGGGAGAGGGGACAATAACATATGAAAGATTCAAGACGCTGTTCTTCGAGAACTACTTCCCGAAGAGCATGAAAAATAGAATGGAGGTAAAATTCCTAGAGTTAAAATAAGGTGAAATGACGGTGGAGCAATACGTGGCTAAGTTCAACGAACTAGCGCAATTTGCGGAGCACCAAGTTGGTGATGAGGAGAGGAAGGCTAGACGATTCGAACAAGGACTAAAGCCTTGGCTATTCAATAAGGTGTCAGTTCTTCAGATCGATGCTTTTGCAACACTACTGGAGAAGGCTATTATCGCCGAGGGAGGAAGTGAAGCTTTGAGCTTGTATAACAAAGAGAGGAAAGGAAAGAACACTAGTAGTGAAAATCGTGGAGGAAGCAGTGGCGAAGGGAGTAACTCCAGGAAGAGAAAATGGGACAACAACAACAACAACCGAAACAATAACCATGGTGGGAGTCACCAAGGAAGCTCTAAGAAAAGGACTGAGACTTGTAACAAATGTGGAAGAAGCCATCAGGGAGAATGCTGGAAGGGGAAAAGTACGTGTTATAACTGCGGTCAGGAGGGCCACATCTCGCCCAACTGCCCGAAGCCAAAGAAGATTAGGGGATGTTTTGCTTGTGGATCAACAGAGCACCAGATAAAGGACTGCCCAAAGAAAGGAAGTGGTGGAACTAGCGAAGGTCAGGGTGGAGGTAGCAAGTTGATGATTGGAGAACCCGCACAACCCAACCGATCGACCACCCGAACATTTAACATGACCGTCCAAGATGCCGTGGCTACAAAGGACGTAGTGTCAGGTATAATCCCAATCAATAATATAAATGCCTACGTATTATTTGATTTGGGTGCCACCTGTTCTTTTGTATCTGAAGAATTTGCTAGTAAACTTAATTCACCCCGAGAAAGATTAGAAAATCCCTTGAATATAGAAGTTGCGAATAAGGAAGTGATCCCTGTAGAATACGTTTATCGAAATTATCGTGCAAACATTAGAGAACATGAACTAAAAGTAGACTTGATTCCTATTAGATTGGGGGAGTTTGACGTAATATGAATGGATTGGTTGTATAACCATGCTGCGATAATTGACTGTCAGAATAAATGTGTGAACCTTCAGACTCCGAGTAAGTCTAAGGTAGTGTTTTATGGTAGCTCATCGCTTAAGCAATCGTGTTGCGTTACGATGATGCAGGCCAAGAAATTGTTAAGAAAAGGATGTGTAGGTTATTTAGCTTACATTGTTAATACTTGGAAAAAGGGAGTAGAAATTAAAGATATATCCATAGTGAATGAATTTCAAGACGTGTTTCTTAACGATTTGCCTGGTCTTTTTCCAGACAGAGAAATTAAATTCGTAATAGATTTAGCACCGGGAACGGCATCGATTTTGAAACCTCCATATCGTATGGCGCCAGTAGAAATGAAGGAATTGATGATACAACTGCAAGAGTTATTGGATAAGGGTTACATTCGACCGAGTGTGTATCCTTGGGGAGCACCAGTGTTATTCGTTAAGAAAAAGGACGGATCGATGAGGCTCTATATCAATTATCGAGAAATGAACAGAGTAACGATCAAGAACCGATATCCGCTACCAAGGATAGACGACTTATTTGATCAACTGAAGGGAGAAAAATGTTTCTCTAAGATCGACCTACGAACATGATATCACCAACTGAAGGTACGGGATGAGGACATACCAAAGACTGTATTTCGAACCCGTTATGGATATTACGAGTTTTTGGTAATGTCATTTGGTTTGACTAATGCTCCGGCAGCATTTATGGACTTGATGAACCGAGTTTTCAAGCCATACTTGGATAAATTTGTAGTGGTTTTTATCGATGACATTTTGATCTACTCGAAGACAGAGGAAGAACACGCCGAACATCTGAAGATAGTTTTGGAAGCGCTAAGGAAGGATAAGATGTATGCAAAATTTTCTAAGTGCGAATTTTGGATGGAGAAGGTTTAATTCTTAGGCCACGTGGTGGATAAGGATGGAATCTCAGTAGACCCCGCAAAGGTCAAAGCAGTAAGTAATTGGGAACAGCTGAGAACACCGACGGAGGTGAGAAGCTTTTTAGGGTTAGCTGGGTACTATCGAAGATTCATCCAAGATTTTTCAAAGATATCAACCCCATTGACTAATCTGACGAGGAAGACGGTGAAGTTTGTATGGACCGACAAATGCGAAGAGAGTTTTCAAGAATTGAAGAAGAGATTGAGCGAAGCACTTGTGTTATCATTACCAGATGATGCGAGAAATTTTGTGGTGTATAGTGATGCATCGCACAAGGGACTTGGCTGTGTGCTTATGAAGCACGGAAAAGTCATTGCGTATGCATCACGACAATTGAAGGATTACGAAAAATGATACCCTACTCACGACTTAGAGTTAGCGGCAGTAGTTTTTGCGTTAAAGATTTGGAGGCATTATTTGTATGGGGAGAAATGTGAGATATACACAGACCATAAGAGTATGAAATATATCTTCACACAGAAGGAGTTGAACATGCGACAGAGAAGGTGGTTAGAATTAATCAAGGACTATGACTGCGATATTCTTTATCACCCGGGGAAGGCAAACATGGTTGCCGACGCTCTAAGCAGGAAAGGAAGGGAAAAATTATTTCATTTGACGACTTAAGAAGAGTTGATAAGAGAGATGGAGAAATTGGAGATAGAAGTGAAAGGACCAGGAAAGTCTGAAAAGAAGTTGTTTGTAATGGAAGTTCATCCGACATTGTTGGATAGGGTAAAGGAAGCATAGGAGAAAGATGAAGAATGTGAGAAGATTTGAAAAAGGATCACAGAAAATGAGGAAGAGAAATTTCGAATAGATAAAGACGGTATTTGAGATTTGAAGAAAGAGTATGGGTACCAGCGGTAACCGAGCTAAGGGAAGAAATTTTGCACGAGGCACACAATACGACGTATTTCGTTCACCTGGGAGGCACGAAGATGTACCGAGATTTGAGGTAACATTTTTGGTAGCCCAATTTGAAACGGGAGGTTGTAGAGTGCGTCAGTAGATGTTTGACATGCCGACGCGTTAAAGAAGAGCATCAACGGCCGAGTGGTTTACTACAACTGTTAGAAATACCAGAGTGGAAATGGGAGCATATTACGATGGACTTCGTGGTAGGACTTTCAGTTACGCAGAAAGGTTATGATGCCATTTGGGTTATTGTGGATCGACTTACGAAGATCGCACATTTTCTACCAATCAAGTTCCGCTACAGTTTGAGTCAGTTAGCAAGCCTATACGTAAAGGAGATTGTTTCACGACATGGAGTGCCGGTGTCAATTGTCTCTGATCGAGATCCGCGCTTCACGTCAAATTTTTGAAAGAGTTTGCAAGAGAGAATGGGAACACAGTTGAGATTGAGTACTGCTTATCATCCTTAGACAGACGGACAAAGTGAGCAAACTATACAAACGCTAGAGGACATGCTTAGAACTTGCGTGATGGATTTCAAGAGCACTGCTTCCTAAGAGCAGTGTGTCTATCGATTTCACCATAGCGACTTGCTCGAACTCGCCTTCATTGCTGCTCCTCCAGTAGATATTGATGGTATTTGTTTTACGAGGTATAAATAAAAATGCCTATTTTTTTGTTACGAAATCGACCATTATTCCAGAAGAAATGAAACAAAAGATACGGTAGAGCCTAATCTTTCGAATTCTTATTGCGAAGTCGATAAATTATACGTCCTGCAGTACCTCGACGTGACATGAGCGTGAAAGGGGTTCAAGATTTTCGGTTCACAGACTTAAATTCTTTTTGGAGTGCGTCTATGTTTCTGCTTTACGAATATGATATTTTTTGGGCATTTCTAATAATATCAAGTCTTATTCCTAATCAAATCTTTAAGCAATTTATTTCATTTATTGAATGGTCTTTAACCCCCGTTTTGTTTGTCTCGTTTAAAATACAATCATCTAACTATGGATATGATGCCGGAAATAGACCGATTCCGAAGATTTCACCTAGTATTTTTGATCGAAAACCCTCCGGTAAAATAAGAACAGCCCCTACATTCAATAAATCCTCCTCCATCTGTTGCGGGTCGAGGGCTCCTTCTCTTTCGCTACGGCTCCGGTGGGTTCCCAATGATCCAATCAGAGGAATAATTGGAACAATAGTATCGAACGATCCGGTGAATAAGATTTTCTTAAAACAACATAAAAAAAGTCCCCGAGCACTAATTCGCTATTGTATTTGTATATTGTATAACTGACACATTATTTGGACAAAATATTCCATTGTTGATTGGGTTGATTAATTATAGAAAAATAAGGAGATGGCTCCGTGTGCTCTCGGGGCTCATGTAGCCCATGCCGGATTAATTGTATTCTGGGCCGGAGGAATGAACCTATTTGAAGTGGCTCATTTCGTACCAGAGAAGCCTATGTATGAACAAGGATTAATTTTACTTCCCCACCTAGCTACTCTAGGGATTTTACTATCTATTTATCTATTACCATATATATTACCCTAACATGAAAACGTGACTAAATTGGTCCTATGCACACAACACAAAACAAAACAGGCGGTTATTCTATTTTCATCGTCGAATAATTAATAATAGTGGAATCAACGGTGCAGAGTCAAAAGGGGATTCTGAATAGAATTTTTTAAAAAGTTTTTGTAAAAAAATAACTTTCTATTTATCTCCTAAGTTTTCTAATCGACAATTAGGCCAAAGAAAGAACCAAACATATGCGTATCCAATCACGATCTTATAAAAAGGATCTTTCTCATTCTCGAAGAATGAGAGGCAAAGGGATTGATCGAGAAAGATCTCTTGTTCTTATTAGTGGCCCTTTGGTTGGGTATTGGTGCAACATTACCTATTGATAAATCCCTAACTTAGCATTCAAGTAAGGCAATCAAACCATTGAACTAAGAAATAAAAAAAACATTTTGTAACGTATTGGGGCATCCTATTAGTAAGTTTTCCGATAAAAAGACCTACCTGCCATATAAGTATTGTAGTGAAAGATATATCCTTAGATGAATATATAAAAGTAGACTTTCTAGACCATCTGACTTCGCAGTAAGAATTCGAAAGATTAGGTGTTTTTGCCGCTTCTTACTGCCGTATTTATGTTAATGCACTTTCCAATGCTATATTGATTGACTGCCTCCACTATGTTGTTGCTAGCAAATACCACTATTTTTGGTTTTGGATCTTCCAAATCATTCCCGCAGGAGATCCGGAAATAGGATTGACTACGGATTCAAAAGGTAACGGAGGCGTGCAAAGGTTTCCTTGTTCTTCGCTGGGAACTTGAGTAAGGAGTAGATCTTTTTTTACCCTTAGTTGAATTTGCATATAATAATAGTTACCATGTGAGTATCGGCATGCCACCGTACGAAGCTCTTTATGGAAGAAAGTGTAGAGCGCCATTATGTGGGGATGAAGTCGGAGAGCGACAAATACTTGGACCAGAGTTAGTTCAACAAACCATCGACGTGGTGACGGTGATAAGAGCCAGACTAGTAGCAGCTCAAGATCGTCAGAAAAAGTACGCAAATTTGCATCGACAGGACCGAGACTTCAAAGTTGGCAGTTTCGTGTTCTTGAAAGTGTTCCCATGGAAAGGAAAGATCCGTTTAGGCAAGAAAGGAAAGTTGAGTCCAAGATTCATAGGACCGTTCGAGATACTGAAGCGAGTGGGCGAAGTGGCATACAAAGTTGCGTTACCACCCGAGTTGGAGCACATCCACAACGTGTTTCACATTTTCGTGTTGCGACCATACAAGGCCGACTACAAGCACGTGATTTCTTACGAGCCCATTCAAGTGGAGAAGAACTTGGCATATGAAGAGATTCATGTCCAGATATTAGATAGGAAAGAGCAAATATTAAGAAATAAAATTATACCTTCTATAAAAGTACTTTGGTGTAACCACGATGTTGAGGAGGCAATGTGGGAGTTAGAAGATAGGATGATGATAGACTATCCCTATCTATTTGTGTAACCTTGTAGCAATTTTGAGACGGAATTTTTATAAGGGGGGAGGATGTAATACCTGAGATTTTTCTAATATTATTAAATAAATATATTAATGAAAATGAATATTTATTCGTATATAAATGATTTTTGTTTTAAAAGATGAGTTAACTCAATTATGTTAAATTGAATAATTATAATAATTGAGAAATTTTGGAGCTTGTGACAAACTCGTCGAGAAGCCTTGTGTGGCACAATGATGAGGAATATTAATGATGATATTAATTAACGAAGGAATTATTATGTAAATAATTAACCTATATTAATAGTTAATTGTTATTATAGAATATTAATTAATTATTGATGATTAATTAATAATAAGTGATGATTATTATTTCAAGAGGTATATTAATAATGAACAACGTGTTTATAAATATAATAAAGATTTATAATTATCTACTGTGATAATTAAATGTACATCGTAAAGTAGTTAGCTATATATTGTACAAAGTGTAAGGATGGTGTGGCTATATTATATAAAAACCATATATTAAGATATTATATGAAGCATTGTGATTGGACATGTTGAAACTATATATTATGAATTACATGAAATGTGTATGTGACAATATGTATGCAAGTATACATTTAATTAATACACTTTGGGAGTATTGTAAACAATTGTTGAATTATAGGATTTAAATTAAACAACACATGAGATACAGTAATGTGATAATATCAGGTTAAAATATATCGGTACAATAAAATGTACATGGATTATGTGTGTGAACTACATTTACCATTATATGAATTACATGGTAGTATTATTGGGATTATATTATAGTTTTAATTGTAATCTAAATATATAGTATGTATATATATGAGGTAACCTAGGTGTATAATATATGTTATAACATTGCATTGTATAAATTGATAGAGTGCTGAGAGTGATATTGCCTGTCCCTAAATGCTAGACACATTTGCTCTTCACGTGTATGACAAAAGGCTAAAGCCTATTTCCCCATTCTTCTCCCAAGCTCAAGCTAGCAATGATGATCAAGGGGATAGTTTTCATGATTACATTCACCAACTAACTACCTACTCTTTATTAATCTCCATGCAATTCAAATTTACGTTGGTTTGATTTGTGGTATAATTGCATTGCCTGTGTAAGGATTTCTCTATAAATATAACCAATCTCTTTCATATTTTCAATTGCTGAAATTTGCTAAGTGTTGAAAGGGAGAGCATATACATATATCAGTGATAGCATTCTCTGAGGCTGAGAGAGTTCTCATTAGCAAGTTCGATTTCATTTACAGAAGTATAATCCCTCTTCCTTGCTTATCATTTTCATCCTCCGTCAAAACTCCATTTCTTGTTTCTATCAAAATCCAAATTCTTGATCATATAAAATTAAAGTATAATTGAATTATAGAAAGCTTATGTAGTGTATTGTGGACTTACATACATGTTGAAACTACAATATAGCTCACTTGCTCATCATTTTTATTTTCTGTTTTGATTTCTGAAATTTCTGTAAAATTCTTCAATTCTTGAATTTAGTTGGAGTTCATGAATTTGGGAATTGATAAATGGCGATTGACTGTTATATAAGCATATATATATATATATATATATATATGTGTGTGTGTGTGTGTGTGTGTGTGTTAGTAAGTTAAAGAGGTCTAATAGCATATGGGTATGTTGAAATCGATGAAATGGGAAGTTTTGGGTCGGTTTTGGCTGCAGCGTGAACTGCAGAAATTGAGTCTTCATCGCGGTGCCACAGCGACGATGCGCAGCGTTATCTGTGCACTGCAGTGCCATAGTGCCTCAGTCCCAGCGTCCCCACCCCGCAGCACCGATTCCAGGTATTGTGTCCGCGCCGCAGCACCAGCTTGCTGCTGTTGTTGCCGCGCCGCAGCGCCGCTGTGTAGACAAGCCCAGAAATGACTATCTATTTGTCCAGTCCAAGAGTAATGAAATTATAATTCATACTAAGTAAATGTAACATAATTTATGGAGTCCCTCTTGTGCAATACATGTTTCCATAGTTTACTTAACATAAAAAGAGAACTCATAATTTTGAAAACAACCCTTGACGAAGCATATGTTATTTAAGTCCGAACTTGCTAGCATATGCTCGTAACTTAACTAGGTGTGAGATATGATTTGAAATTTCCTATATGAACTAGATTGCTTTGGCTTGGTTTAAAATGACTGTTAAAGACTAACTCGGATATGTTTGCAAACTAAGTTTTATACACGTTGCATGGTTGTATTTTGAACTTATAGGGTTGCATGCTAGCTATGCATGATCTATATGAACACTCACATAGTTGGACACGACGTAAACTATTCAAGTATGATTTTCTAAGACAATTACAAGTAAGGACTCTAGTTGATTATTAAACTATGTGGTTTGTTAATATATAGTTATATGATTTGATTGTATAGCTAAGATAGAACTTGATGTATGTGCTCAATTTACATGTCAAGTATGTGAATCCCATGTGTATAACTAATGTGTGTATATATATATATATACGTTAATAGGATAACATAATTCTTTGAAGCAATATTAGGCTTTACGTGGATAAACTACGCTTAAGGCAAGTATCCTAACCGACGCATTTACTTTATGCAAGAAAATCTATGATTGTGCAAGTTTCCTGACTTACACTCATTTATAGTGCAAGTATCCTAACCCTCGTATTACTTTATTCAACGAATATTGTAAGTGAGAATCTAAACTTTATCTCTTAGAATGCAAGTTGTCTTACTCGTTCATTTGAGCTAGTATGTTTAAACTCTTGTGAAAGCTATTATTCATGTTGAACTTGGTATTATTCTTGAATATTGTGAAAGTGTCTATGCCACTTGATTCGGCTAGACTATATGCATGTTTATAAAACTGTTCAAACCTTTTTATCGGTGCGAAAATCTTGAAAACTGAGTTGAACAACCCTTATGGTAAGGGGAGTGTTTATTGTTGGAAGCCCCAACACACGCATGAATATTATTGTGGTTATGCATAACATAGAGTATTGTAGACTGATCATCTATTATACTTGTTTCTTTTGGGTTATCAGTTTAATATTGGTAATTCTAGTAGATGTTCAATAGTCCTTAGTGGCTGCTCAGTATAAATTGTTTTATCCAGTTGGATACGTTGATAGCCTTTGAATTCATATATATCTGTTGATCTATATTGAATTATCATTTCATAGTCCAAAGATGTAATTTGAGAATTATTGATATTGGTTGTTCCTGATATTATTCTGAAACTCTGAACTATCTTAGAGATTATACTTTGATATTTCAAACTCGTGATATAATACTCATCACCCTTGTTGTATATTACTTGCTGGCAATTTGTGCTCATTCTTGCTTATTTTAAAACCTTTTAGTTAAGGCAGAACAGGGAAGTGTCTCTTGGAAAGATAAGGGAAAGGGCAAGGCTACCGACTAGCTTGTTCCTTTATGTTTAAAAATTGTTATGTTGTATTAAGACTGTCTTCAGACTATGTTTAAGCTTAAGTAGGATTATTTAATAAGTCTTTATTCGATATCATTATGTAATCTATTAAGTACTGTAGGTTGCGAGACTTGGGAGAATAATTATAATAAATTATTGTATATTATTCTAAATTAGATCTTACGCTGTGAATGTGTGATTTTAGTTATTATTGTATTACCATGAGCACGTGATGAACCGAATTCGAGTGACCAAGTGGCGGTCCTAAATTTGGGGGCGTCACAGTATAGGGATATCGTTGACGGCTGGGGGTTTCAGGCCTTCTTCTTTATTCTTCCCTGCCATTGCCCCTGGGGTTATATGAGGCCTTTGTCAGAGCGATGGTTCCACCAGACTTAGTATCTTCATTTATTGGATTGTGAGATGATGATGACCCCTATGGATTGGAGGTTCATCACCGTCATCGAGTTCGAGGGTGAGCCAGTGCCTGTTGTGGCTGACATCACATCCACTGCCGTTCGATCCCTGTTGGGCGTTCCTGCGATGGCGATCAAGGGTTGAACGGTCCAATCGGCCCTTGAGCATAGATGCCCAGAGTGGGGCTTTACTTGAGCCTCTGCTTGATGATCAGAGGGTTAGGGATCGCATTTTAAGGCAATTTTTTTTGGTGATCATCAGGGGTTATTTTGTGGCGGACAACTCATCGACTGTGTCCTTCGCTCTGGTCAGTGCCACCCGACATGTAGAGCGCCTCAGTGACTTTGATTGGGGTTCGTACACGTTTGCATATTTTCTTCGGGGCATGCACATGGTTTCGGAAGGTTTGACGGATGCGTGGTTAGGGTTCTACCCGTTTCTGCTGGTGAGTACATCTTTCTTGTACCTTTTTAATTTTGGTATTTACATTTGTCAGTCTTGGTCACTGAGGACTTTTGATATTTATATGGCCAGTTTTGGGCGTATGAGAGGCTTCCTTGCCTTTGGCCCGCCACTGCTTTAGGTCTAGAGACCTATTCTCGGGGACGGCGTTGGCATCACTCCACTCTGATGGAGGTCCCTGTTGCTGAGGGCTTTACTCACTCCCGCCTGCAGTTGGAACTTTTGACGGTCAGAGCGATCTCGTGGATCCCATATACCTCTGTGTTTTTGACTGTTGGATTTGTGGGAGGCTTCCCCATTGGTCGGGAGTTTGTATTGTCGACCCACAGATTCCCGCTTTTGACAGAGGGAGGCTGGGAGCTTTATCTAGGAGAGCATGCTATCAGAAGTATTACAGGACAGATCCGTATTCCCATTATTCCTTCTGCTTGGCATCATTGGCCATTGATCCAGCCACTGATAGATATCCTTATGGAGGGCATAGACGGCTTTGCCCTATCAAAGGGCCCTTACAGCCAAGAGGCATTTAGCAGTTGGTGGAGCCCTCGTACGATTGAAGCTCAGACTCATACTACCCAGTTTATAGCAGACATGGTGCCTAGGTCTATGATGATGACAGACTAGATAGCTTGCCTCAGGGAGCTGACTCATTTGGACCAGATCACAGGGCTGACCCAGCAGTTAGAGAGAGCTCATTTGTTTATCAGGCATCTTGGCCGAGATCCGTTAGTGGCATCTTCTTTTAACCCTTCCAGCTCAGGAGCGGGCCACACTTTAGGTCCATTTTCTAACAGTTTTACAGGGGCTGATCCTCCCTTGTACCGCCTAGACATGCCTGATGACCGTGACTTTGTATCTACGGAGGAGATAGAGCAGGTTAATGACCTGAGCGTAGATGTTTTTGATCTTTTTGGATAGCTATTGTAGCTATATCTTTTGGTCAACCACTATTTTAGCTATTTGGGCGGCTATGCCCCATTTTGATAGACCATTGTTAGTAGTTGGGTGGTGGTGCCCCAGATTCCTGTACTTTTTATTTTTTTTTATATTTTGTTTTGTATTTATCAGACAGGGATGATGCTTACAGTAGATAGTTTATTGTAGATATACATGATATTTCCCAGCTATTGCATCATGTTTATTATTGTCATTATGCATGTATTATATCATATGTATGCATTTAGACATATGAGTTCAGATTTGACCCCTGGATGGTCTTGTGATACGGTAATACAGATGTCGTCATCTACCGTTAGCTGTATCGAGCATCTGCCACCATCTATTGTGGCATCATCCTTGAGATCGTGGTACGACAGCTTGCCCTTCCTAGCTAGAGGGACAGTAGATCAGATGATGGGGCATTCGTTGGCCCTCGTAGACTTTCAGGTTCCATACGGGTTCATAGATGTCATTTTATCTTGTTGGATACCCGACAGATAGGTCTTTTGCTTTGGGCATCATGAGATGACTTCGACCCTTGAGGATTACCAGTGGTTTACTGGCTTAGCTTTAGAGGTGCCTTGCGCTCGTATGACGATCAGTGATATGAGGAGACCATTTATACGGGTGTCAGGTCTTCGCCAGAGCGTAGTTATGGATGAGATCATATCTGGACGTGTGATCTCTATCGACTTTTTGATCGATCGATTTGGTGATCTTGACAGTTACGATCGACATTTTGGGGATTTTATTGTATTGGCAAAGGCGTGGCGTTTGGCCAGGATAGACGTTTTACTGATGTGCATTGTAGCGTACGTCTATATGCCACTACGCTTGGACCATTTAGATGTGGGATTGATAGTTGTGGTTCAGGCCCTTAGGCAGGGTAGCACCATCGTACCGATGATATTGGCCGAGACGTTGAGAGCAGCCACCCACTGCAGTACCCACCCGGAGGGGTTTTTTAGAGGTAGTTCAGTCTTATTGTATGTATGGCTCATGTCCCATCTACGACCGATTGGATTTTTTAGACACCAGGGGTATTGTTTTTCCCATGAGATAGCCATGTCACTCTCCTTCCAGCCTACGGAGTGTACCGACGCCGAGACATGGTCATCACTTTTGTCTGATATTGCACATCCATTCTCGATTCTGCCATGCTCAGGGCTAGTCTCCCCCTATAGCTTCATCACCCACACATTTGACATGGACTACTTACCCTTAGCGGGATTGAGGGGAGTGACTACTTACCATCCTCTGGCTGTTATGGGCCAGTTTGATCAGTTTTAGAGCATGCATCAGTTTAAGGGGTCTGTTGATCAGAGGATGTCAGCTTCGTCTATGTCATTTGCCGACTTAATTAGAGTATATGAGTGTTGGACTCATAGAGAGAGGGCTGATTTCTCCAGTAGCCATCCAGATCGTTCTCCAGCGTACTCAGCGTGGTTGGAGGCAGATATCGCATCAGCTGCATTCATCCAGTCAGCTCCGATAGTGGATTCAGACGAGGAGGAGCTTATGGAGGATCCTGAGTCTCCTACTAAGGATGAGTTGTTCATGGGTCTGACAGCAGCTTTGGTTAGTGACCCGCCGATCATTCCTGCCGGGACAGATCTCGCTTTGGCAGACTTACTAGTTAGGATGACCTTTGAGAGAGATCAGGCTAGAGCACTGATGTTGACTGCCCTGTCTGGTAGAGACATAGCTTTTGTTGAGAGGGATGCGGCTCGAGCCGCTTAGGATATGACATTGATTGAGAGAGACGAGGCTCTATCTTCTAACGATGCTGCTTTTGTCGATATTGAGGAGACTTTGATCGCCAGGGACGCAACTTTCGCTGAGAGGGATGAGATTTGATCTACCAGAGATGCAGCCTTTGAGGAGATTGAGGAGGTTTTGATTGCCAGGGATGCTGATTTTCTAGAGAGGGATGAGGCTATAGCTTCCCGGGATTTCCACATTGCTGACAGTGCTGCTCTCTGGTCTTATACTCATGGTCTGGTTTCCGAGATGAGTGCATACATTGATGATCACAATGCCACATTGCAAATGACTGTGGATATTTTGACCCGTATGTAGGCCGAGGGTATTGCACTTGTAGCTGCTCCTCCATCTTTAGAGAAAGATGTCATATTGGCACTGTTGGCCCGCTTATCCATGGGCCCATAGACTAGCTTTATTTTTCTTGCACATACTAGATCAGTCATTTTTGTCATGTACAGGTCACTATGTATATATCAAACAGTATTATATATCAGAGAAATATATTTTGATTCAATTCCCTGTTTGGATATGTATTGTCATTGCTGAGTGATTACCACTTCTTTCATGACTTGCTGTTGTTGGTGTATCTTGAGCTTCTCCTTGATGGACTGACAGTGAGATGTCAGAGAGTATCTCAGCAAGGCTTGTTGACAAAGGAGGCTTAATAGTATTTAGATTTTATATGGTTTTGGTGTCTTGAAATTGGTTTTTATTGGTTTTTGTTTTTTCTTGAAGGTCAAACCGCACCATAAATGGCTACCTACGTACTCCCAATTTTAGGGAGATCAGGTCATTCGTAGTTCAGTTTGTGTGAGAGGTTTGAGAAATGTTTCTTTTGAGTTTAGTTTGATGAGTTTTTTTTTGTTTGGTTGGACCGCATCATAAATGGCTGCCTACGTACTCCCGGGTGGAGGGAGATCAGGTCATTCGTAGTTCCAGTTTTTAGTGAAAATCAAACCTGATTTGATTTGTAGGACCAGGATGCGGGTATGCATGAGTTTCAAACATAGTACATTTTTATGGTGTCTGAGTTGATGAGTTGGGGAAATTCGGTCCCGTCCATTTCTTGCAATCTGATAGCTTCTCCTGTTAACACTTCCTTGACAATGAAAGGGCCTTCCCAATTTGGGGCGAACTTTCCTTTGGCTTCGTCTTGATTGGTCAAAACTTTCTTCAGCACCAAGTCGTTTTCTTTGAATTATCGTATTTGGACTTTCTTGTTGTAGGATCGAGCAATCCTTTGATGATATAACTGCTCATGGAAAATGGTTGTAGCCCTCTTTTCATCTATCAGGGACAGTTGGTGGTACCGATCTTGCAACCACTGATCTTCGTCCATCTAAGCGTCGATTAACACTCGCAAGGACTCCATCTCTACTTTTATGGGAAGGACAGCCATGCCATAGACCAATAAATAGGGGATATCCCCAGTAGAGGTATGCATTGATGTCCTGTATGCTAACAGGGTTAGAGGCAGTAGGTCAGACCATTCTTTGTGATTGGCGAACATTTTCTGCATAATCTTCTTAATGTTCTTGTTGGCGACAGTACCATTCATCTTGGGCCGATAGATAATGGAATTGAGATGCTTGATGTGGAACTTGCTGCATAATTCTCTCATCATCTAATTGTTCAGGTTTTTGGCATTGTCTGATACGATCACCTCCGGTTGTTCATATCGACAGACGATATTATTTTTGATGAAACCAATGATGACCTCTTTCATGACTTTGGGGAAAGAGGCAGCTTCAACCCATTTGGTGAAGTAATCGATCATGGTGAATATGAATCGATGACCATTACTGGCTTTTGGTTCTACTGGACCGATCACATCCATTCCCTACATAGAGAAAGGCCATGGTGAACTCATGTTATGTAGCTCATTTGGAGGAGCATGTATGGCATTTCCATGTACTTGGCATTGAAAACATCTCCTGACATGATCATCAAAGTCAACTTTGAGAGAGATCCAATAATGTCCTGTTCTTAATATCTTCTTGGCCAGCAGATGATCGCTCATGTGTGGACCACAGACTCTACCGTGGAATTCATCCATTAATCTCTGGGCTTGCTCTTTATCAAGGCATTTTAATAGGCCTATTCCAATATTTTTTTTGTATAATGCATCTCCGCTCAGATAGAACTTCATAGCCATTTTGTGAATCTGCTTTCGTTCGAATTGGCTTGCCCCAACGGGTGTAGATCCATCTCGGAGATATTCCTTGATGTCTTGATACCAAGGCTGTTTGATGGGAGGTATTTCATCTGATATGTCTCCAATGTAATTCCTGTATGTCGGGGCCTTCTGACTTGTGAATTTAATGCAGGGAATCCCACTCCTATCGGATATGTGTTTCAAGGAAGCTAACATCGCCAATGCATCAGCGAAGTCATTCCTACTCCGAGGAATATGGATGAAGGCTATGTCTTGAAAATCCAAAGATATGTTAACAACCTGCCGGTGATAGGGCAGCAAATGCAGTTCTTTGGTGTGATATGCCCCAGTGGTTTGTCTGATAATCAATTCAGAGTCTCCGAAGATTAGTAAATGTTTGATACCCATGGATTGGGCTAACTTCAACCCCATTATGCAACCTTCATACTCGACTGTGTTGTTGGTGTTGCCAAATTATAGTTTGGTAGCCATAGGATATTGTTCTCCTGTACCAGAGATAAGGACTGCCCCAGCTCCGCCACCCTCTATGTTTATCGCTCCATTGAAATACATTTTCCATGGTTGGACTGTATTTTCTTGTTGAAGTTGTTGAATTATCATGATCCCATCATCCGGGAAATAAGTCTCTAGGGGCTCGAACCCTCCTGATGGTGCTTCGGCTAATTGATCTGCAATGCCTTGACCTTTGATGGACTTCTGAGTCACGTAGACAATGTCAAACTGTTGGAGGATCAACTGCCATTTGGACAGTCGACAATTCAACATTGGCTTGTTGAATACGTATTTCAGTGGATCTATGCGGGATATGAGGTAGGTCGTGTGCCCATGGAGGTAATGTTGTAACCTCATGGCAGCCCATGCTAATGCACAACACGTCTTTTTGATCAGGGTGTACTTCTACTCACCATTGCTGAACCTTTTGCTGATGTAGTAGATGGCTCTCTCCTTGCTACTATCATCTTTCTGTCCCAGCATATAGCCCATTGCATTGTCATTGACGAAAAAGTATATAAACAGGGGAACTCCTTCCCTTGGGGGTACCAAGACTGGTGCTTCAATTAGCTATTTCTTGATGGCGAGGAAGGCTTTCTGACAATCCTCATTCCATTTGGTGGAGGAATTCTTCCTTAGTAGCTTGAATATTCACAGATTGCTGTGAGTTGGGAAATGAATCGGCTGATGAAGTTGATCCTTCCCAGGAACCCGCGTATCTCCTTCTCTGTTCGCGGTACTGGTATATCAGTGATGGCTTGGATCTTGGCAGGGTCTAGCTTGATGCCTTGATTGCTCACCAGGAATCCCAGTAACTTGCCTGATTTGATGTTAAAAGCACATTTGGCTGGATTCAGCTTGAGGTTGTACTTACGCAACCTGTTGAACAGCTTCTTGAGATGGTCGATGTGATCGTCCTCTTTCCGGGATTTGATGATGATGTCGTCCACATAGCCCTCTATCTCCTTGTGCATCATGTCATAAAACAGGGCCATCATGGCTCGTTGATATGTGGCTCCAAAATTAATGAGGCTGAAGGATAATCGTCTATAGCAGAAGGTTCCCCAGGGAGTGATGAAAGCTGTTTTCTCCTTGTCTTCTTCAGCGACCATAATTTAATGGTAACCAACAAAGAAATCCACGAAGGAATATATGCCATACTGTGCCGTATTGTCGATCAGGATGTGGATGAAAGGCACAGGGAAATTGTCCTTGAGGCAGGCTTTGTTCAAGTCCCAGTAATCCACGCATACTCACACTTTCCCTCCGGGTTTAGGTACGGGGACTATGTTTGACAGTCATTCTGGGTATGTTGATACCATGATGATACCGACTTTGAATTGTTTAACAACCTCTTCTTTGACTTTCAGACTCCATTCAATTTTCAATCGCCCGAGTTTTTATTTAACTGGCTTGAATCCATCTTTGATGGGCATTCGATGGATGACAATATCCGTAGATAGGCCAATCATGTCTTCATGCGACCATGCAAACACATCTTGGAACTGTGTTAGGAGTTCGATCAGGTCGATTTTTTGGTCTGGTGTGAGGTCTATGCCTATCTGGATTTCTTTGATGTTTTCGGAGGTTCCTATGTTGATAGTGGTGGTTTGGTAGAGGTTTGGTTTGGTTTGGGTTTGTCTTCGACCCATTCTTTGATTTCCTCGGGCACCTCATAGCCATCTTCCTCCTCTTGATCAATATCCATCACGTCGAAGTTCAGTTCTACATCAAAGTTGTAGTCACTGTGACAGGTTGGCATCTCATCAGCAGTGACAAACAAATCCAACTCTGGAGTCCTGAAAACAAAAATGCTTTCACTTTAATATATGTAACTGCTTAAATATACAAAGCATTTGGCAAAGCATAACAAAAGTTACTGCTATAGCTGTGCAACCAAAAGTAAGTAGTAAAAAAAAGCATGTTACAGGGCAGACGGACTCTTTACCCCTTTACCTTTTTTAACTGAGGCACGGGACATTGCTCCAATTTTCCAGGGTTAGATCCTCATGAATAGGGAGGAGCAGGGAATTGTGCTCATCTTCCCAGTCTCGAATAATGACTGAGACATCCTTTATAATAAGGCCAGGGTTTTTTCTTTGAACTACCTCCGTTTCCCCTCTTGATGTGAGGAATTTGAATATGATCCTCGTCGTCACTGTCTGAGATCTCATCATTCATACCCTCGTAGTTTATGATTGATAGTAGTGTGCATACAAGCCAATCATGTATGATGATAAAGCACGTACTTTGTAAACAATCTTATTTATTTATTAATAAAATATTCATTTATTAAATGCATTTAATTATCTACATGTTGCTGTTTTTATAATATGTAAATAACCCATAGTTTTAAGTAAAGCTTTTAGAATCATGATGATGATCATGCTAATGAGATCTAAATTCTTAGAAAGTTTAAAACTAAAATAGTTCCCAATCGTGGGATTACTAAAAAGGGGATTAGTAAATCCGGATAGATTGGTACATATGTTGCTTGCTCATTGGATGAGGATGATTGATCTCATGATCATTTGTGTGGAGACACTAAAGCAAGTATGTAGGTGCTTATTGGAGAATAAGTTCACTGAACGTGATTCGCTATGGAATACCTAATGGAGTTTTACTCGCATGTCAATAGGAATTCCTAATGTGATAGTAGTACAAGTGATCCTTGGACTTGAGATCATCATAGTATCTTGTATGTAACAAATTATACTTTGACTTATTCCTTAAGACCTTTTAAGGCATATATAGGGTATGCTTGGGTATAATGAGTTACATATGGAGATAATGAATGATCAATAAAGAATCTACCACCTCTAGTAAAAGAGGAGATATGTCCCATGTGATTCGTTAAATGACAACCCAGGAATCCTTGGCCAAGGTGAAATGAAATTAGAAAGGAGTTTTTAATTTGCATTATTTGGAGTTGTGCATTTTCTAATCGAAATACATATAATTAAATAAAATAAGACTTGACAGTAAATCCATGTCTTATATTTAATTGGGACATTGTATGGTGGAAGGATTGAATTGTATGGTAACTATTAACTCACAGGTTCTTTTATGATTAATGTTGAAATCTATATTATCTGGAAAGTCGTTGATCGCTAGGGAGGCTTATCCCTATTGTAGAATAAATATTATTTATTTAAATAGATTATTAGTTTAATTTATTTATTTAAATAAGATTAAAAAAATTTTAATTGATTTATTCACAACCGGTTTAATATGGAGAACCTAAAGGGTCACACCATAAAAGGAAGAATAATTATTTAAGAAGGTAATGGCATAATCGTAATAATGCATTAAGTATAATTAATTTAATCTATGGTGATAGAATAAATTAAATAGCTTAATGTTTATTATTTAATATTTTGGAAATATTAAATATAAATTAATAAGAGGAGTCTTATTAATATTATTACAATTATTATTATTTTAATTTCTAAAGGAATTTAGTAATTAATTTAATATTTAGTACTCTCATTTATTCCTAATAAGATTAGGAGACAAATTAATTAAATGAATTTAATTAATTATTCCCATGTGGTGGGAAGCCTAAATTAATTAAAGGAGTTTAATTAATTAAAAGAAATCCCATGTCTAATAGGATTAGAAGGGTTGACCAATGTCTATATAAGAGAAGTCTTATAATAGATATTAGATGATGTAATTCCAATTGTTGGAGAGTACTCCTTTTCTATAGAGGATAGAAAACTAAGGTTAAGCCAAACACCCTCCTTCTTGATAATTCATCTTCCTTGGTGGATCACCTCTAGAGGCCAAACACTTGGGTGGCTAACGTTGATCAAAGAAAGGAATCTAACCCGGAAATTCAAGGAGATCACGAAGAACAAGGAGTTGAACTAGTACCTGTGGAAGCTTCGTTCTACAAGGGTATGATTTCATAACTTCTTATTTTGTCGTTTTAAATTAATAATTTGCATAAAGGATGATCCGGATAATGGTTTTGTAGAAATTTTTTAAACTCTGATATACTATGCTTCCGCTAATTTTTGCAATTTGATTGCGTCACGATTTCGTACAAACCCAACAGTGGCATCAGAGCCAAATCTTTATGCAATTATTAATTTATTTTTGATTTCATATACATATGGGTATGTATTTAAAATAATTTATTGGGCATAATTTTATTGTATAAAATTATATTTTTTAAGAAAAAAAAAAGAAAAAAAAAAGAAAAAAAAAAGACTTTTTTTTGGGAAGAATCACAATTTTTTTTTTTTTGGTGCTAATCTTGAATTCTGCAAAGAAAAGGTGTTGTCTCTTTCTTACTCCAAAAAGAATGTGACCCATCAAGAAAGGACTTTTTTAATAAACCTGCAGGACTCTTTTAATAAAAGAAGGTGACTTTTTAAAAAAAATAAATAAATATGATATATTTATATATTATATTCTAAATAATTTTATAATTAAAATAAAGAGTTTATTTTAATCTTGAAATTGGATTTCATGCAATTTAAAATTGCCCATTAAATGATACTCATATATATATGGAATGTTTTAATTCATGAGATGAATATTTATTTATTAATATATATGGTGATATGTATGAAAATAAATGGGGATTGATTATGGACTATTTGACCAATGTGATTGGATTTTATTTTAGTTGAATGCTTGAATGAATGGGTTTTATTAAATGGGGTCTGCGTACCTCGTCTTCTCTAATTTTTTTTTCTTGATGTAAAATTCTATCTCCCTCCTATGTACTTCCCCTTGACTGTTGATCAAGGTTTCTATTTAAATTAAATAGTTTAATGTAATAGAAATAGTTAGAATTATCTTTAAAAATTAGAGACCAAGGAGCAAGGAGCGCGTGAAGACCCGTTTGTATGGAGCCCGGGTTTAAATGTAATAGTTACGTTTAAATTTAAATTCTTGCACCCCTAGGTTTGACCTTTTGGTTCACTTGGTGGCTCTAGTGAACCAAACTAGAATAAAAGTCCATAATCAATCCGGGTAGAATATAATATTCTATATTGCATGCTAAATATTATATATTTTATGCAAACATGCTTCGCATGTTTAATAAACTGACGCGTATTTTATATATATATGTGCATGCGCGCTAAACAAGATGAGACAAATAATAACAAACCCCTCAAAGAAATAATATTAAGTCCGAAGCGTTCAAATGATATTTGGAATATCGAACATCGCCTTCTAGCATGATAAATTAATAGAGTATTAAATATTTAATATGAGCTTGTTGTGCTATCCACAAGGCGAGTATTGCGTATTTAAGATGTTAATTAATCACATTTGATGCTTATCAAGAAAATTGAACGATCTAGTCTTGTTGTGCTATCCACAAGGACGAACATTTTTCTTTTTTGAATTTATGGAAGTGCTAGGCTGGACTTAACTTAAATCATTTTAGTTCGGATGTGCACACACTTGACCATTATGATTTAAGAGGCAAAATAAAAGGAGTTATATAGTGTTGTAATTGACAAGAGTTGTCTACCTATTTATTTGTATATCGCTTGTTGTGCTATCCACAAGGTTATATACATTTGAAATGGGATCCTTATTCTCACTAGCAAATCTTTAATTAGATGTTGCCGAACTATATAAGTGAGGGTAATATAGTTTGATGAAAATAGTGGGAGATACCAATTTAAAATAAAGACCTAAATTTATTTTGGTATGCAAAATTAATAAAATGAATGTTTGCTAAAATGTTATTTTTCACATGCAGAATTTTAAAAATGTCTAAATCACCAATCTCACTACGAAGCATACTTGATGCAAACAAGCTTACCGGGCCGAATTATGAGGACTGGCTAAGAAATCTGAGAATTGTTCTCACTGCTGAAAAGATTTCTTATGTCCTAAATTCAACTGTCCCTGAATTTGTTTCAGAAACAGCCTCTGAGGAAGAGATTGTCACTTTCAATAAGTGGCAAGATGATGCATCTGTGGCTCAATGCATCATGCTCGCATCCATGAATAATGAGCTTCAGCGTCAGCACGAAAAAATGGATGCTCCTGCTATGCTGCTTCACCTCAAGGAGTTGTATGGTGAACAGAGTAGGACTGCTAGATATGAGATATCTAAGGAGCTCTTCCGATCTCGGATGACCGAGGGTACTGCTGTCGAGACTCATGTCCTGAAAGTGATCAATTTGATTGAACGCCTTGGACAGCTTGGGTTCGTCATGGATGGGGAGTTGAGTCAAGACTTGGTCTTGCAGTCACTCCCTGAGACCTTCTCGCAGTTTGTGGTTAATTTTCACATGAATAAGCTAGATGTCAGCTTGCCTGAGCTGCTTAACATGCTGAAAACTGCAGAAGGTCACTTCCCATCCAAGAAGAACCATATCTTGATGGTGGATTCTTCCAATAAAAGGAAGAGACCTAAGGTATCTTCTGAAAAGAAGAAATCCAAGAAGGCTAAGGGAAAGGGGAAAGAAAAGGAACAAAAGAAACCTGAACCAGCTAAAGGAATGTGCTTTCATTGCAACAAGCCGGGACATTGGAAAAGGAACTGCAAGAAGTATCTAGCAGAGAAGAAGCTTGGAGAAGCTTCGACTTCCAATCAAGGTTTGTTTATGATTGAAATTAATTTTTCTGAAAGTCATAATTCTACTTGGGTATTGGATACCGGCTGTGGTTCTCACATATGTAATACTGTGCAGGGACTGGTCAGAAGTAGAAAGCTGAACAATGATGAGGTGATCCTACGAGTGGGGAATGGAGCAAAGGTTGCTGCATTAGCTGTAGGAACTTATTATTTAGCAATGCCTTCGGACAAGTCCATTTATCTTAATAATTGTTATTATGTTCCGAATATTATTAAAAACATTATTTCAATTTCTGTATTAGATATGGAAGGATTTAACGTTGTTATAAAGAACAATAGTTGTTCTATTTATAAAGACGATGTTTTATATGGTATTGGAAATTTGCGAAATGGACTTTATACACTTGACTTACAAGAAAATATATTTCAAATTGAACAAACTAAGAAAAGGAAAAGAGATGATATTAATTATACCTACATGTGGCACTGTAGACTCGGTCATATCAATGAAACAAGATTATCCAAGTTGCAAAAAGATGGGCTCCTCGAGCTATCCGATTATGAATCATATCCAACTTGTGAATCTTGTCTCATGGGTAAAATGACTAAATCTCCTTTTAGTGGAAGAGGAGAAAGAGTTACAGAGTTGTTGGCATTGATTCACACAGACGTTTGTGGGCCTATAACAACAAGTGCACGGGGTGGGTATTCTTATTTTATTACTTTCACTGATGATCACTCAAGATTTGGATATGTGTATTTAATGAAATACAAGTCAGAATCATTTGAAAAGTTCAAAGAGTTCAGAAGTGAAGTAGAGAAACAAACGGGCAAGAGTATAAAGATACTTCGATCAGATCGAGGCGGAGAATACTTAAGCGGTGAGTTTCTCAATTGTCTCAAAGAAAATGGTATAATCTCACAATGGACTCCTCCAGGTACACCACAGTTAAATGGAGTATCTGAAAGGAGAAATCGAACACTGTTAGACATGGTTCGATCCATGATGAGTTTTACCGACCTTCCAATTTCCTTCTGGGGATATGCCCTAGAAACGGCTGCATACCTACTTAACAAGGTACCTACCAAATCCGCCCCAAAGACTCCATATGAGATGTGGAAGGGGAGGAAACCAAATCTTAAGCATGTTAAGACTTGGGGTTGTCCAGCTTATGTCAAAAAGTTTGAACATGATAAGCTACAGACTAAATCCGAAAAGTGTAGATTTGTGGGATACCCTAAAGAAACTGTAGGGTATTATTTCTATCATCCAACTGATCAAAAGGTGTTTGTTGCGAAACATGCTGCCTTCTTGGAAAAGGAGTTTATCCATGAAGGGGTCAGTGGGAGTAAGATATATCTTGAAGAAGTTCAAGAACCACAAATTACCACGAATCAAAATCAGGTACCTGACCAAGTAGAAGAACCTACTATACCACACCCTGTTCGTAAATCTGGGAGAGTACCGAAGATACCTGAGAGGTATGGATTCGTTATAGAGGATGACGATGAGGTACACATCATGAATGATGATGATCCATTGAATTACGAACATGCTATGAGTAATAAAGACTCAGGGAAATGGCTTGAAGCCATGAAATCCGAAATGGACTCCATGTATGAAAACAAAGTATGGACTTTGGTTTCACCACCTGAAGGCATTAAGCCTATTGGGTGTAAATGGGTCTTTAAAAGAAAGACTGGAGCGGACGGCAAGGTGGAGACCTATAAGGCCCGACTGGTTGCAAAAGGTTTCAAACAAAGACAAGGAGTTGATTATGATGAAACTTTTTCACCAGTAGCTATGCTCAAGTCCATTCGGATTTTGCTTGCGATTGCAGCTTATAACGACTATGAGATCTGGCAGATGGACGTGAAAACGGCCTTCCTCAATGGGAAACTTGAGGAGGATGTGTATATGACACAGTCAGAGGAATTTGTTTCAAAGGTTGGAATAAATCAAGTTTGTAAGTTGCAATGATCCATTTATGGATTGAAGCAAGCTTCTCGTAGATGGAACATTCGTTTTGATGAGACAATCAAAGAGTTTGATTTTATCAAAAATGACGATGAACCATGTGTGTACAAGAAGGTTAGTGGGAGCGCTGTTTCATTCCATGTATTATATGTTGATGATATATTACTGATAGGGAATGAAATTTCTATGCTAAAATCGATCAAAATAAAGTTGTCTAAACATTTCTCCATGAATGATTTGGGTAGAACATCCCACATTGGGGATATAAATCTGTATTAATAGATTTAAAAGGATGTTCGGCTTAACCCATGGAAACGTATATTCATTAGATGCTAAAGGCGTTTAGCATGGCAACTCCAAAAGGTGCCTCATGATGATGAGCCATGGAGTGTATCTCTCTAAAATTGTCCTCAGTAAAAGAGAGATCGCATAAGTAACTATTATGTATGCAATGAAATATACAAGACTTGATGTTGATCAGTCATATTCTGGAGAAGATCTCTGTGAGACAGTGATAAACATCTCAATGTACTTAACTGACACTAAGGATGTCATCATGACACATGATGGGTCTGAATTAAACTAGAAGACTAAACAGACTCAAGTTTTCAGACTGACCAAGACGACAGCAAAATCCACTTTATGGTAAGTCGTTACCTTAAAAGGTGGTGCAGTAAATTGAAAAGGTTTCAAACAGCAAAAGTTGCTGGGTTAGTGACAAAGACAAAGTATATAACTGTAAGTGAAGCTGCAAGTTGATGTTTCGGATGAAAAGTTCATTACAGAACTAGGAATAGTTCCTAAGTCTCATCTTGAATCTAAACATGTGTTGCGGCACTTTGATTAAAAAAAATCATTGAAAGAGGAGAGTGTAGACTCTCAAGACAACATTGCAGATCCATTTACTAAAGCTTTAACACAACAGCAGTTTGATCGTCACTTAGAGAAGATGGGTATGAGATACCATGGCGATTGGCTTTAGTGCAAGTGGGAGATTGATAGTAGTGTGCATACAAGCCAATCATGTATGATGATAAAGCACGTACTTTGTAAACAATCTTATTTATTTATTAATAAAATATTCATTTATTAAATGCATTTAATTATCTACATGTTGCTGTTTTTATAATATGTAAATAACCCATAGTTTTAAGTAAAGCTTTTAGAATCATGATGATGATCATGCTAATGAGATCTAAATTCTTAGAAAGTTTAAAACTAAAATAGTTCCCAATCGTGGGATTACTAAAAAGGGGATTAGTAAATCCGGATAGATTGGTACATATGTTGCTTGCTCATTGGATGAGGATGATTGATCTCATGATCATTTGTGTGGAGACACTAAAGCAAGTATGTAGGTGCTTATTGGAGAATAAGTTCACTGAACGTGATTCGCTATGGAATACCTAATGGAGTTTTACTCGCATGTCAATAGGAATTCCTAATGTGATAGTAGTACAAGTGATCCTTGGACTTGAGATCATCATAGTATCTTGTATGTAACAAATTATACTTTGACTTATTCCTTAAGACCTTTTAAGGCATATATAGGGTATGCTTGGGTATAATGAGTTACATATGGAGATAATGAATGATCAATAAAGAATCTACCACCTCTAGTAAAAGAGGAGATATGTCCCATGTGATTCGTTAAATGACAACCCAGGAATCCTTGGCCAAGGTGAAATGAAATTAGAAAGGAGTTTTTAATTTGCATTATTTGGAGTTGTGCATTTTCTAATCGAAATACATATAATTAAATAAAATAAGACTTGACAGTAAATCCATGTCTTATATTTAATTGGGACATTGTATGGTGGAAGGATTGAATTGTATGGTAACTATTAACTCACAGGTTCTTTTATGATTAATGTTGAAATCTATATTATCTGGAAAGTCGTTGATCGCTAGGGAGGCTTATCCCTATTGTAGAATAAATATTATTTATTTAAATAGATTATTAGTTTAATTTATTTATTTAAATAAGATTAAAAAATTTTTAATTGATTTATTCACAACCGGTTTAATATGGAGAACCTAAAGGGTCACACCATAAAAGGAAGAATAATTATTTAAGAAGGTAATGGCATAATCGTAATAATGCATTAAGTATAATTAATTTAATCTATGGTGATAGAATAAATTAAATAGCTTAATGTTTATTATTTAATATTTTGGAAATATTAAATATAAATTAATAAGAGGAGTCTTATTAATATTATTACAATTATTATTATTTTAATTTCTAAAGGAATTTAGTAATTAATTTAATATTTAGTACTCTCATTTATTCCTAATAAGATTAGGAGACAAATTAATTAAATGAATTTAATTAATTATTCCCATGTGGTGGGAAGCCTAAATTAATTAAAGGAGTTTAATTAATTAAAAGAAATCCCATGTCTAATAGGATTAGAAGGGTTGACCAATGTCTATATAAGAGAAGTCTTATAATAGATATTAGATGATGTAATTCCAATTGTTGGAGAGTACTCCTTTTCTATAGAGGATAGAAAACTAAGGTTAAGCCAAACACCCTCCTTCTTGATAATTCATCTTCCTTGGTGGATCACCTCTAGAGGCCAAACACTTGGGTGGCTAACGTTGATCAAAGAAAGGAATCTAACCCGGAAATTCAAGGAGATCACGAAGAACAAGGAGTTGAACTAGTACCTGTGGAAGCTTCGTTCTACAAGGGTATGATTTCATAACTTCTTATTTTGTCGTTTTAAATTAATAATTTGCATAAAGGATGATCCGGATAATGGTTTTGTAGAAATTTTTTAAACTCTGATATACTATGCTTCCGCTAATTTTTGCAATTTGATTGCGTCACGATTTCGTACAAACCCAACAGTGGCATCAGAGCCAAATCTTTATGCAATTATTAATTTATTTTTGATTTCATATACATATGGGTATGTATTTAAAATAATTTATTGGGCATAATTTTATTGTATAAAATTATATTTTTTAAGAAAAAAAAAAGAAAAAAAAAAGAAAAAAAAAAGACTTTTTTTTGGGAAGAATCACAATTTTTTTTTTTTTGGTGCTAATCTTGAATTCTGCAAAGAAAATGTGTTGTCTCTTTCTTACTCCAAAAAGAATGTGACCCATCAAGAAAGGACTTTTTTAATAAACCTGCAGGACTCTTTTAATAAAAGAAGGTGACTTTTTAAAAAAAATAAATAAATATGATATATTTATATATTATATTCTAAATAATTTTATAATTAAAATAAAGAGTTTATTTTAATCTTGAAATTGGATTTCATGCAATTTAAAATTGCCCATTAAATGATACTCATATATATATGGAATGTTTTAATTCATGAGATGAATATTTATTTATTAATATATATGGTGATATGTATGAAAATAAATGGGGATTGATTATGGACTATTTGACCAATGTGATTGGATTTTATTTTAGTTGAATGCTTGAATGAATGGGTTTTATTAAATGGGGTCTGCGTACCTCGTCTTCTCTAATTTTTTTTTCTTGATGTAAAATTCTATCTCCCTCCTATGTACTTCCCCTTGACTGTTGATCAAGGTTTCTATTTAAATTAAATAGTTTAATGTAATAGAAATAGTTAGAATTATCTTTAAAAATTAGAGACCAAGGAGCAAGGAGCGCGTGAAGACCCGTTTGTATGGAGCCCGGGTTTAAATGTAATAGTTACGTTTAAATTTAAATTCTTGCACCCCTAGGTTTGACCTTTTGGTTCACTTGGTGGCTCTAGTGAACCAAACTAGAATAAAAGTCCATAATCAATCCGGGTAGAATATAATATTCTATATTGCATGCTAAATATTATATATTTTATGCAAACATGCTTCGCATGTTTAATAAACTGACGCGTATTTTATATATATATGTGCATGCGCGCTAAACAAGATGAGACAAATAATAACAAACCCCTCAAAGAAATAATATTAAGTCCGAAGCGTTCAAATGATATTTGGAATATCGAACATCGCCTTCTAGCATGATAAATTAATAGAGTATTAAATATTTAATATGAGCTTGTTGTGCTATCCACAAGGCGAGTATTGCGTATTTAAGATGTTAATTAATCACATTTGATGCTTATCAAGAAAATTGAACGATCTAGTCTTGTTGTGCTATCCACAAGGACGAACATTTTTCTTTTTTGAATTTATGGAAGTGCTAGGCTGGACTTAACTTAAATCATTTTAGTTCGGATGTGCACACACTTGACCATTATGATTTAAGAGGCAAAATAAAAGGAGTTATATAGTGTTGTAATTGACAAGAGTTGTCTACCTATTTATTTGTATATCGCTTGTTGTGCTATCCACAAGGTTATATACATTTGAAATGGGATCCTTATTCTCACTAGCAAATCTTTAATTAGATGTTGCCGAACTATATAAGTGAGGGTAATATAGTTTGATGAAAATAGTGGGAGATACCAATTTAAAATAAAGACCTAAATTTATTTTGGTATGCAAAATTAATAAAATGAATGTTTGCTAAAATGTTGTTTTTCACAGGCAGAATTTTAAAAATGTCAAAATCACTAATTTCACTGCGAAGCATACTTGATGCTAATAAACTTACCGGGCCGAATTATACGGACTGGCTAAGAAATCTGAGAATAGTTCTCACTGCTGAAAAGATTTTTTATGTCCTAAACTCACCTGTCCCTGGAACTGTTTCAGAAACAGCCTCTGAGGAAGAGATTGCCACCATTGTAAAGTGGCAAGATGATGCATCTGTGGCTCAATGCATCATGCTCGCATCCATGAATAACGAGCTTCAGCGTCAGCACGAAAATATGGATGCTCCTACTATGTTGATTCACCTCAAGGAATTGTATGGTGAACAAAGTAGGACTGCTAGATATGAGATATCTAAGGAGCTCTTCCGATCTCGAATGACCAAGGGCAAAGCGAACATAAAGGAACAAAAGAAATCTGATCCAGCTAGCAAAGGAATGTGCTTCCATTGCAACGAGCCGGGTCATTGGAAGAGGAACTGCAAGAAGTTTCTGGCAAAGAAGAAGCTTGGAGAAGCTTTGACTTCCAATCAAGGTTTGTTCATGATTGAAATTAATTTTTCAGAAAGTCAAAATTTTACTTGGGTATTGGATACCGGCTGTGGTTCTCACATATGTAATAATGTGAAGGGACTGGTCAGAAGTAGAAAGCTGAACAATGATGAGGTGATCCTACGAGTGGGGAATGGAGCAAAGGTTGCTGCATTAGCTGTAGGAACTTATTATTTAGCAATGCCTTCGGGCAAGTTCATTTATCTTAATAATTGTTATTATGTTCCGAATATTATTAAAAACATTATTTCAATTTCTGTATTGGATATGGAAGGATTTAACGTTGTTATAAAGAACAATAGTTGTTCTATTTATAAAGACGATGTTTTATATGGTGTTGGAAATTTGCGAAATGGACTTTATACACTTGACTTACAAGAAAATATTTTTCAAATTGAACAAACTAAGAAAAGGAAAAGAGATGATATTAATTATACCTACATGTGGCACTGTAGACTAGGTCATATCAATGAAACAAGATTATCCAAGTTGCATAAAGATGGGCCCCTCGAGCTATCTGATTATGAATCATATCCAACTTGTGAATCTTGTCTCATGGGTAAAATGACTAAATCTCCTTTTAGTGGAAAAGGAGAAAGAGTTACAGAGTTGTTGGCATTGATTCACACAGACGTTTGTGGACCTATGACAACAAGTGCACGGGGTGGGTATTCTTATTTTATTACTTTCACTGATGATCACTCAAGATTTGGATATGTGTATTTAATGAAATACAAGTCAGAATCATTTGAAAAGTTCAAAGAGTTCAGAAGTGAAGTAGAGAAACAAACGGGCAAGAGTATAAAGATACTTCGATCAGATCGAGGTGGAGAATACTTAAGCGGTGAGTTTCTCAATTGTCTCAAAGAAAATGGTATAATCTCACAATGGACTCCTCCAGGTACACCACAGTTAAATGGAGTATCTGAAAGGAGAAATCGAACACTGTTAGACATGGTTCGATCCATGATGAGTTTTACCGACCTTCCAATTTCCTTCTGGGGATATGCCCTAGAAACGGCTGCATACCTACTTAACAAGGTACCTACCAAATCCGCCCCAAAGACTCCATATGAGATGTGGAAGGGGAGGAAACCAAATCTTAAGCATGTTAAGACTTGGGGTTGTCCAGCTTATGTCAAAAAGTTTGAACATGATAAGCTATAGACTAAATCCGAAAAGTGTAGATTTGTGGGATACCCTAAAGAAATTGTAGGGTATTATTTCTATCATCTAACTGATCAAAAGGTGTTTGTTGCGAAACATGCTGCCTTCTTGGAAAAGGAGTTTATCCATGAAGGGGTCAGCGGGAGTAAGATATATCTTGAAGAAGTTCAAGAACCACAAATTACCACGGATCAAAGTCAGGTACCTGACCAAGTAGAAGAACCTACTATACCACACCCTGTTCGTAAATCTGGAAGAGTACCGAAGATACCTGAGAGGTATGGATTCGTTATAAAGGATGACGATGAGGTACACATCATGAATGATGATGATCCATTGAATTACGAACAGGCCATGAGTAATAAAGACTCAGGGAAATGGCTTGAAGCCATGAAATCCGAAATGGACTCCATGTATGAAAACAAAGTATGGACTTTGGTTTCACCACCTGAAGGCATTATGCCTATTGGGTGTAAATGGGTCTTTAAAAGAAAGACTGGAGCGGACGGCAAGGTGGAGACCTATAAGGCCCGACTGGTTGCAAAAGGTTTCAAACAAAGACAAGGAGTTGATTATGATGAAACCTTTTCACCAGTAGCTATGCTCAAGTCCATTCGGATTTTGCTTGCGATTGCAGCTTATAACGACTATGAGATCTGGCAGATGGACGTGAAAACGGCCTTCCTCAATGGGAAACTTGAGGAGGATGTGTATATGACACAGCCAGAGGAATTTGTTTCAAAGGTTGGAATAAATCAAGTCTGTAAGCTGCAACGATCCATTTATGGATTGAAGCAAGCTTCTCGTAGATGGACCATTCGTTTTGATGAGACAATCAAAGAGTTTGATTTTATCAAAAATGACGATGAACCATGTGTGTACAAGAAGGTTAGTGGGAGCGCTGTTTCATTCCATGTATTATATGTTGATGATATATTACTGATAGGGAATGAAATTTCTATGCTAAAATCGATCAAAATAAAGTTGTCTAAACATTTCTCCATGAATGATTTGGGTAGAACATCCCACATTGGGGATATAAATCTGTATTAATAGATTTAAAAGGATGTTCGGCTTAACCCATGGAAACGTATATTCATTAGATTGGGAGGCCATAATCTCGATTCCCTCTTATCAATTCACCGCTTTCAATCATATTCTGAATCAGGTTACGAAGTGCCCAACAATCCTCAGTATCATGGCCGAGTGCATTGGAGTGGTATTGACAACTTTGGTCAGTCTTGAATTTCCTGGATCGTGGGTTTAATGGAGGTAATAAATCTGCAATCATTCCCTCGTTAATCAAAATCTGGAGGATTTCCTTCATCGGCTGGTTCAGGTTGGTGAAATTCCTTTGAAATAAGAATTTAATACTAACTTGGAAATTCTCATCTTTGACCATCTTTTCGGCCCAGGGTTCATGCTCATGAGATCGGTAGTGATCCCTCATGGGAATGGGACTGATCTCAGGTGTGGGAGGACTTGCATCAGACTGGTTGGTCTGGTTTATCAGCTGCCTGGTGATCTGATGTTGGTATATAACCAGCTCTACTAACTGTTCAATTTGTTCCTTGATAGACTTAATCTCTTGTTCTATTAAGAATCGCCTTTCTGAATACTCCCAACTGTCTGGGCTGTTGTTGCTGGATGAAGTTGATTCCCCCACATAACGGAGGTATTTGGATCTTTCTCCATTTCCTGTGTTGATTATATTGACATTTTTTTCTTTGTGCTGAGGTAAGGGATTATCTTGCACGTGCGGTTGTTCGGGCTTTGTTACCAAAATCTCTCCGTTGTCAATCAAGCCTTGGATTTTATGCTTGAGAGACCAACAGTCTTGGGTGTTATGGCCCGGAGATCCAGAATGGTAAGCACACTTCTTGCTTGGATTGAAATTCCGTCCACCAGTATTGGTTGGTGGAAGGAGTTACACAATCTTCTTCTGTGTGGTTAACAGTTTCAGCACATTCTCGAGTGAATCCCCTAATAGGGTGAATGTTCTCTGACGTTTGGCCCCCATAGTCTTCTGAAATGGAGGGTTCGAAGGTTGTGCAAGAGCTTGAAAAGGGGTATAATTCCTCCTTTGGATGGGCATATTGCTTGAATCACCCCTTGGATTCTATCCTTGCAATACTAAGGACACTTCTTCCTCTTTCTTCTTATGTGTTCTCTAGGGATTACTCCCATAATTTCCAAACTGGATATGTTTGGCAACGGCTTCCAAGGCAGTTAGGTCCTTTATCTTTCCAGACTTCAGCCCCAATTCGGCCATCTCTACGTGCTTGATCATTTCAGAGAATGGTTTTTCTATGCCTGCTAGGACCCTCTCGTAATATGGAGCGTCTTGAATATCGATGAAGGCCATGGCTATCGATGAAGGCCATGTCTCCATCGTTGAGCATACTCTCTGAATGACTCAGAACTTTGTTTCTTGATTTTGGTTATCTGGTATCTGTCTGGAGCTAGCTGAGATTGGAAGCTGTATTGATTGAGGAAGGCATGGGCCAACTCTTCCCAACTCTAAATTTTGGAGTTGTCTAGATGGGCGTACCAAGCTCTAGCCTCTCCGGTCAGACTCTTCTGAAATAATTGCATTCGAAGTTTCTCGTCCTCTGTATAGGATCCGAGTTCTCCAATGAATACTTTCAAGTGAGTATAGGGGTCTCCCAATCCATCATATTTCTCAAAATCAATAGTTCTAAATTTTTTGGGATAACGAACCCTAGGGAATATACATAGGTCTGAATAATTGACACTGCCAAATTCCCTAGTCCCTTTGATGGACCGGATGGTTTCTTCCATTTGCTGTACTTTCTTTAGAATTTCACCAGATTCCTGTTCTTTGTTGAGGGTGGTGATTTCAGGGGTTTTGTTGGCAGGAATCTGAGTATTTGCCTTTTCGGTCTCTTGACTGCCACCACTACCACTAGGTGTTCCCGGTTCTGTGTGAGCTTGGGCTTGCTTCCCTTTAAGAGCCTTACTTTGTTCTCTCAGGAAACTGGCCAATTCAGCTATCTAATTCTTTAGTCCGTCAAACTCTTCCCTTCTGGCTGAGCACTTGAAGTCATGTCCGTGGGTGGACTTGGTGCTTTCTTAGACTTAGATCTAGTAACAGGACTAATTTTCACCTACAACAAAATGTAGGCGTGTCAATTTTCTGAAGTAGATAGGGATAGGATGTATGCCATGATGTGTTTTTTATGATTTTTTTAATCTTGTCCTGCAAAACAGAGGTCAATTGTTTTGATGACAAGATGTATTATAACAGGAAATGTAAATTTTTATTATGATATTTACATTGTGCTCCTTTACATTGGAATTGAAAACTTGACATTGAATTGAAAGAGGAAGGCATGAAGAAGCTTCCCATCGGATTTGGTTAATCAGAGGCTGACCTATCTTAGGTTACTCTAGCGGCTTTTTGGCATGAAGGTCCCCAGATCATCGCAATCTACTAGAGGGGAAATTAATCCGATCTTTCAATTGGAGCGAATCTGGGTGGTGCATTTTCATGAGCCTTAGAGACTTAGTCGTCCCCAGAGACATTACTTATCACCGACTGGTTTGCCTCCTGGAGGAGGAATCACACAACATACATTCACATACATCGCGTCTCACCGTTATGCATATGATAACATTGGTGCGACGCACTAATATGGGTGCGAAGCACTAAAAAAGCAGGAAAACATTCATTCACATTCATTCAATGTAAAGACGCAGCATTCACGCATTCATTCCATGTAAAGACGCAGCATTCTCACATACGTAGATATGAAAGTGAAATTTTTGAAAAGATTTGAACGCGGCCTAATCCCTCTATTGTCCCCAGTAGAGTCGCCACCTGTCGACGTAGGGAAAAAATCCGCAGGTCGGGTCATAACCCGGATCTTTCTCTCTTCCTAAGTTATGTCTACCCTTACTCTTTTTATTTATGAAAAAGGTTCTGAAGGGTTTTTTTAGGAAAAGGCCAACATGTATCATGTCAACGATTTGAACGTTTTATAGAGTCGCCAGTTGGTAGTTTTGAAATGGTTGTACCAACTCAACCGAGTTTTGTTTGAAAAAAGGCTCAATTGCTGGATACTGTCGAAACTTGATCTTTAAAAACAAAGTTTTGAGTTTGGGGGCTTGGTTAAGTGTGAAAAAGGTGTTAGGCACCCCACAACTCCCGTGTAAACACAGTACCACATCTTTTCAATATTTTTCTTTTAAATCTGCAATGTATGTGTGAATGCTAGAAGAAAATTAGGCCTATGTTTGTTTGAAAGCATGTCTATGCATCGTTGAACCTATATACGAAGTGTTTATTTTGATTTGCAAAAAGTCTTTGATTTAATTTGCAAAAGTGTTTGATTTGATTTGCAAAAGCTTCTTTTTTTGAAAAGATTATTAAAATGATGTTTTGAAAGAAGGTTTTCAAACCCTTATGCTAATATAAGAATTAAAGCATATCGATACTTTAGTTTTATCTTTTTAGCCTTAAGGCTCAATTTGAATGGTGATTATCGGGCTGCGAAGCATCTTCGACCACAACATATATACAAGTGTCGGTCTCCTCATGGGCATGATAGCCATCGGAGGGACTCTGACACAACAAACCATATTTTCATTATGTTGAGACCTTAAATCCGGATAACCATTTTAAGGACTTTTGCATGTACATTTTTATAGAAAAACTGGCATGGTACATTTATAAAGTGGGGTTTGTCCATCGTGGGAATCAGATTCTGATCAGTTTGATCATGAATCCCACGATTCCTAGGTTCACATAGGGAGGCTAATAAACCTGCACAGCTTAAATTTGTACAAAAATATATCCAAATATCGCCAGAACCAAGGATTCATCAGTAAATCCTGGTTCGCACCTGGTCGAAGCATCTCATTCCCACTAGATAGAGATCTAAGGGCCGCGAGGTAGCTTTTATAACTGAAACTAGAAAAATGCTAGATTTAAATAAATCTCAACCATTCTAGCTTCCCGTATCTGTCTGGACCTATTTTGGACCGTTTGAAAGCTAGAGTTAGCGAGATTTAAAGAAATCTAGTTCGCTAGTAGAAATGTCAATGTCGATTCATATAAAATGAATATTTAAAGCAATAATTTAACAAAAATGAATAAAGCCATATATGTATATAATTATATATACGAAAGCTATAAAGGGCGATGGATTTTCACACCGGTGCCCGAACTGAAATATATATATATATATATATATATATATTTATTTATAAAAGCTGTACAAAAGCCACGGAATGATCCAGACTGGACAGAATGTAAATATATATAGAAAAGCAATAAAGGGCGGTGGGTTATCACTCCGAGGCCCGGACGGAAATATAAATATATATATATATAAACAGTAAAAAGGCCACAAAATGATCCAGGCCGAGCTGGAATGTAAATATATATATATACAGAAAAGTAGTCAACCAAGACTAGGAAGATAACCCAGTGTGGTGAATGTTGCTTATATATGCATATATATATATTATATATATATATATATATATATATATATAGACATAAAAGTAGTCAATAAAGACTGAAAAGATAACCTAGTGTGGTGAATGTTGCTTATATATATATATATATATATAAAAGCAGTAAAATACTGCGGATTTGACATCCGAGCTTGACAGAATTGAAAAGTTAGTATCTATACAGTTAAATATATACAAAAAAAAAGCCAAACCCGGATTAGAAAGATAACCCAGTCCGGCGAAGTTGCTTAATACGAATATGCAAGTATATAAAAGCTGCTGGAAGCGACGGATCGTCAATCCGAGTTGTAGAAATGTTAAAAAATGCGTTTAGGTACTAAAACGTACCAAGAGTTAACAAAACGGCCACGGAACTGAGTTTCGGGCATATGTAGAAAAGGAAACTTGATATTCAAGTGTATAAAAGTGCGAAGAAGTTATAATAACTTTCTGATCATAAAAGTACTCACAATGGACTGCTACACGGGCTTTTCGCCAAATCATAGGTTTTAAACGTCCAAATCTACCGGTTATTTTCTAATATGTGATAGTATGTGGGTATATCTACGTGTTAGAGTGAAAAAATTTGTGTTTGGAAGACAAACAAATGGCTGGAAAACCAAACGGGCAGATGTTCAGAGCATTTTTCTTTTTTTTCCAAATGAGCTGGGGGTGAGCTCATAGATATAGACCCAGGAGCCTCCACTCTACTTGCTGTTGCCGTAGGTGGAGGTGTGGCTCCACGTAGTAGGGCCCATATGGCGGGTCCTATTGCATCGAAGTACGTGCACTCCGAGCAATGCGATGTCAGATTCAAAACTTTTTAACTTTTGATCGGAGCGACTGTTTGAGGTGTGCTGTACCTTTCTGGAAAGCCCTTCCCGAGAGTGTCACAATGACATGGGATAAAACATTTTCCGGGTCCATGAAGACGGGTTCATAACCAGGTCTTCGATTCCCCGAAGTTTGTCCGTTAAGCTGACTTGCGCTGTTTGCACTCGGGATCATTGTTATGGTTCGTTCTGACCTTGGTGGCATCAATTTAATTTGAGTTTGACCGAATTAGCTTAGAGTAGGTAAAATGACCATTTTTCCCCTCCCGGGGTTGCCTTCAGTGTTGGCATGGCCTTCGGTTGACTTCCTAGGGTTGTTTCCGAGGTTTGGATCCCATTCGAGTCTGTTTGTCCTCAGTGTTATCTCCGAGGTTGACTTGGTCGCTCCAGGTTTTTCCTTGGAGATGTTGTGAGGGCAGACCTGTACCCCCCGGGTTAAGACCGGGGCTGACCTGTACCTCCCAGGTTGAGATCGAGGTTGACTTATACCACCCAGGTTGAGACCGGGGCTGACCTATACCTCCCAGGTTGAGACCGGGGCTGACCTGTACCTTTCGGGTTGAGACCGGGGCTGACTTGTACCTCTCGAGTTGAGACTGGGGCTGACCTGCACCTCCCGGGTTGAGACCGAGGCTGATCTGTACCTCCCGGGTTGAGACTGGGGATGACCTGTACCTTCCGAATTGAGACCGGGGGTGACCTGTACCACCTAGGTTGAGACCGAGGCTGACTTGTACCTCCAGGGTTGAGATCGGAGTTGACCTGTACCTCCCGGGTTTTAGACTAGGGTTGACCTGTACCTTCTGAGTTAAGATCGGGGCTGACCTGTACCTTCTGGATTGAGATCGGGGTTGACCTGTACCTCCCGGGTTGAGACCGGAGCAGACCTGTACCTCCCGAATTGAGACCAGGGCTGACCTGTACCTCTCGGGTTGAGACTAGGGCTGAGTTGATGGCCCGGTATTGAGACCGGGTTTGAATTGATGGACCGGTATTGAGACCGGGGTTGAGTTGATGGCCCGTTATTGAGACCGGAGTTGAGTTGATGGCCTGGTATTGAGACCGGGATTGAGTTGATGGCCCGGTATTGAGACCGGGGTTGAGTTGATGGCCCAATATTGTAATCGGGGTTGAGTTGATGGCCCGATATCAAGACTGGGGTTTAGTTGATGGCCCGATATTGAGACTTGGGTTGAGTTGATGGCCAAGTATTGAGACCGGGGTTGAGTTGATGGCCTGGTATTGAGACTGGGGTTTAGTTAATGGCCCTGTATTGTGATTGGGGTTGAGTTGATGGCCCGGTATTGAGATCGTGGTTTAGTTGATGGTAATTTTGCCCTCCTACAATGTTAGTATCAGGGAAAGAAAATTTTGAGTGTCTACAGTAGGGTTTTGGGACTTTATGATCTTGAGGGTGGAGGGATTTAAAAAATTAAGAATGGATAAGTTTAAGAAAGTTAAAATTTAAGTAATTGAGGTAGAAGCATGCTTTGTGTTCGTAGTGTTGGGCTTTAGAATGCTTTATAGCATGAGAGTTTCTTGAATTTTGTTATGAGAGAAGAGTTGATAACTATAATCTTATTGAAGATACCTAATGGAGTTGAAGAGCATCTATTTGAGATCGTTCTTCTGGAAAACTTCATGATTCTTGTGAAGTTCTAAACCAACACCTTTACATTTGGAAAGTTCTTGTACGTCTAGGTGATTTAGCTCATATCTCCCAGCGGAAGAGCAATCATCCAGGGCATAACAAGAAAAAAGTGAAATAGTAAATCACTATTGTTGTCAAATATAATACTGGTTCTATCTACTTTTTCATCTTCTTTCTAAAACTCTTTCTCTTAGGACTATTGCCTCGTCAGTCATTGCTTCAATATTTTTAGGGTTTGGTATCTCTTCAATTATGTCTTTATCTTCCTCCTCTTAAGTTTGTGCAACTTCTGGTTCAGAGGCAAGTTAAATGACTATAGATTGAAGTTGAGGAGGGCTACTTTGAATCTTTTTGATGTCCTTCCCCATTGAATCAATGATCTTTATGAGCTCTAGGGAGTCATCTGAAGAACTTTCATCCTTTTTCTCCCTCTCAGACGTAGCTTTCTCTTTCTCTGCAGGTTCTGAGGACTTTCTATCAATCTTTTGCTTTAGATACTTCTTTTTTAATCTTCGTCTTTTTTATCGTGGCTCAGGCTTGGTGGCCTTATCAGCCATCATTATATCATTAATTGTCTTTAGCTTATCATCCATCCCAACTATCTTTTCATCATCAGCTTCAGGCTTTAAGATCAGAGAGTTAGGGCTCTATGATTGATTCAGCATCAATTGGTTCCTAACCTAGAACCAACTTTCTTTTATCATCTTTGGGCTTATTAATGCCCATACTTACTATATCTTTTCTATACCTTTCTCCGGATTCTTTGCTTTTCCTATCCATCTCTTTCTTGTCCCATTTTCTAAAGTGAGCCCTTCCTTGGTAGCAACCTCAGCATCAACTTTATCAATTTTAGCATAATAATTTTAGATTCTATCATTTATTTCCTCATAATAAGAAGTTGAAGGAGCCTTTGAGGCATATTTCCTTCTTCTTTGGACTTTCCATGTGAGCTAACTAATAGTCTTTTCTACATCATCTTCAACACTAGTTGGTTTTGTCTCAGGGACTACTTTAAGGATTACTTCTTCTATCTTCTTCTCATTCTTCTTCAAGCCATATTCCTTTGCCTTAAGAATAAGAATTTTCTTCAATATCTTTTTATTGACATTGAGAACATCTTCTTCCTTCTCTCAAATGTGCTTCTTCATCTTCTTTTTCAACAAAATGTTGATAAATCTTACATATAACATTTTGGTAAAAGGCTTTCCACTAGCCTTTTGTTTCTCAACATCCTTGAACCATTTAGAGATCTAGTCCATCAAGAGATCTCCAAAGTTAATTATCTTCTCCATAGTAATAGCTGGCATGATCTTCAGTTGCAGCTCATTAACAGATTTTTGAGCAGAGTCTTTGTAGAGTATGCATTTTCCTACTATATCTGCCAAAAACTCAAAATCTTGTGGGAATTCCTTCTTCTTCATCCTCTTTAACTCAGGATTCTTCTTGGTGTAACCCATGAGTCCTAATCCTTCCTTTGTGTCAACACCGTCAAAGTTTATGTCTCATTCATTTAAGAACCCTAGAATGTTGTTGATCACCACAATGTCACAAGTAAGAGTGACGTCTCTTACTTTTGTTATGATAACTCCATCAGCACACGAGCCGTTGATGTAGAACTTTTTCACATTCTTAATGAAGATTTCGGTGTTGGTGCTTAAAGTGTCATTGAATATCAGTTTCTTCACTATATTTAAAATTTTGTGAAAGTGAGACTATTCCTTCAAATTCGTCAAAGCAAAGGAGATTTGCATGGATTACTTAGTTGGTAGACATGATTTGGACTGTTGATTTGAGCTAGAAAAGTGAAAATCAAGTTAAGGCTTTGAAAATTCATAGAGTGAACTTAAGGCTTAAAAAGAGAAAGTATAGTGAATAATTTTAACTGTTGAAATGTAAATTAATTTTGAAATATATGTTTACTTCCCTCTTCTTTTGGTTACTAGGACACATATTGAGCTTTAATTGGTTGTGTCGTCCATTATAACTATAACTTTAAATTATGCGGCTGTTAATTTCCCGTTTAACGAGCTTAACCTTCATTATTTTTGTAATACCCGAGAATTTTATAAATAAATTTAGAATTTAAAATAAATATATTTGCAATTATTTGTGTACATATATATATATATATATATATATATATATATTAGTAATTTAATATAAATTAAATCGAGTATGAAATGGTTAAGAAGTATGTTGATGATAATGATAAGCTTAATTAAGCTTAAGTGTTAAGCCTTGTGTGACATAATTAATTTCTTAATTGAATTATTTAAAGGATGAATTAATAATGTATTGAACCTATGGATATACTAAGCCCTATATGAATGAGTTACCAGTGTTAGTATATATATGGCCGAGTAATATAGATGGGAGTCCAATAGTTATGAATTGGTAGCCCAATAAAGTTATTATACTAGTATATGTGTGAATATATGGACGGTAGATATATGTATTTATATTTTCAAATACAATTCGAATTCGAGTCGAATTCTTGTACGAATTTATCATTTCGAGTCGAATCCGAGTAGCTCTCTGTTCGCTTCAATTCAACACGTTTACACCCTTAAATATAAGACATGGAATTACTGTCAAGTCTTATTTTATTTAATTATATATATTTCGATTAGAAAATGCACAACTCCAAATTATGCAAATTAAAAACTCCTTTCTAATTTCATTCTGCCTTGGCCAAGGACTACTGTGTTGTCATTTAACAAATCATATAGGACATATCTCTTCTTTTACTAGAAGTGGTAGATTCTTTATTGATCATTCATTATCTCTATATGTAACTCATTATACCCAAGCATACCCTTTGATATACCCTAAGGGTCTTAAGGAATAAGCCAAAGTATAATTCATTACATACAAGATACTATGATGATCTCAAGTCCAAGAATCACTTGTACTACTATCACATTAGGAATTCCTATTGACAGGCAAGTAAAACTCCATTAGGTATTCCATAGCGAGTCACGTTCAGTGAACTTATTCTCCAATAAGCACCTACATACTTGCTTTACTATCTCCATACAAATGATCATGAGATCAATCATCCTCATCGAATGAGCAAGCAACATATGTACCAATCTATCCGGATTTACTAATCCCCTATTTAGTAATCCATCAATTAGGAACTATTTTAGTTTTAAGCTTTCAAAGAATTTGATCTCATTAGCATGATCAACATCATGATTCTAAAAGCATTGCTTAAAACTATGGGTTATTTACATATTATAAAAACAGCTTCATATATATAATTAAATGTCTTTAATAAATGAATACTTTTATTAAAAAATGAATAAGATTGTTTACAAATTACATGTTTTATCATCATATATGATTGGCTTGTATGCACACTACTTTCAAATTGGTAATCTACGAGCTAGGCAAGTCTTTCAGTTCCTATTGCTTTATGAATTTGGTAACCGATTGTTGTAATTCAGACTATTGAATGTATGTGAAATTATAAATGATGCTTTATACTGTGAAAGTTAATTTATGACTAAACTGATTGGGTTAAGGGACTCAATCTTTAATTGAGATGTGAAATACAACATGTATGATATGTTTAGTTAAACAATTATGATGTATGATTTGAGAATGATATTGTGTGTTATGTGATGCATGAAAACTGTTAGATTTGCTGAGCTGTCGAGCTCATTCTTGCAAAATAACCATTTTGCAGGTCAAGGATTCAAGGTAATGATACGTGCTAATTGAATGATAGAGATCGATATCAATTCAAGAAGATTATTTACTTTTAGATGAGAAATATATCTGATGGTTTAGATGTATTATAATTGTTGAATTGTAAGTTGAGTTATCCGATGTATAATGGATATTAATTTGTAATGTAATATTTTGTTTATACCTCTGATGAAGAAAGTTATAAAATATATTTGATTGAAAGATATATAAAAGATAAAGTTTATGATTTAGGGAATTACGGTAAGAAGACAAAAAAGTTTAAATTATTTAGCATTTTATTAAGTTAAATATCGATTATTAATGTAAAGTTAGAACTTTGATGTATTGTTAATGATCGAAGTCGAGAGTTGTATTGTATGAATTTTAGAGTCGTTAAAAAAATGTACCGAGATCTTAGGCAACACTTTTGGTGGCCTTATCTAAAACGAGAGCTGGCAGAATATGTAAGTAGATGTCTTACTTGTCAACAAGTCAAAGCAGAGCACCAGAGGCCGAGCGGTTTACTTCTACCATTAGAAATATCAGAGTGAAAATGGGAGCACATTACGATGGACTTCGTGGTAGGACTTCCAGTCACACAGAAAGGTTATGATGCCATTTGGGTTATCGTGGATCGACTAATGAAGACAGCTCATTTTCTACCAATAAAGATTCATTTTGATTTGAATCAGTTGGCAAAGTTGTACGTAAAGGAAATCGTTTCGCGATATGGAGTGCCGGTGTCAATTATCTTCGATCGAGATCCGCGCTTCACGTCTAATTTCTGGAAAAGCTTGCAAGAGAGGATGGGTACTGTCTATCATCCTTAGACAGACGGATAGAGTGAGCAGACTATACAAATACTAGAGGACATGCTTAAAGCTTGCGTGATGGACTTCAAAGGGAATTGGGACGACCACCTACCCTTATTAGAATTTGCTTACAATAATAGTTATCATGCGAGTATCGGTATGCCATCGTACGGAGCTCTTTACGGGAGAAAGTGCAGAACGCCATTGTGCTGGGACGAAGTCGGAGAACGACAAATTTTGGGACCAGAGCTAGTTCAACAAACAACCGATGTAGTAACAATGATAAGGGCCAAATTGGTATCAGCTCAAGATCATCAGATGAAGTACGCGGATTTGCATCTTCAGAACAGAGACTTTGAAGTTGGCAGTTTTGAATTTTTGAAAGTATCTTCCTGGATAGGAAAGATACGATTTGGCAAGAAAGGGAAATTGAGTTCGACGTTTATAGGACCGTTCAAAGTTTTAAAGCGAGTGGGTGAAGTGGCATACAAAGTAGCTTTACCACCCGAGCTGGAACACATCCACAACGTGTTTTATATTTTTGTGTTACGTCTGTACAAGCCTGACTATAATCATGTGATATCCTACGAGCCTATTCAAGTAGAGAAGAATCTGACTTACGGAGAGATTTCTGTCCAAATAATTGATAGGAAAGAGCAAACTTTGAGGAATAAAGTTATATCTTCTATAAAAGTAGTTTGGCGAAACCACAATGCCAAGGAAGCTACGTGGGAGTTAGAGGATAAGATGAGGAAAGATTTTCCCCAATTGTTTGTGTAACCTTGTACCAATTCAAAGGACAAAATTTTTATAAGGGGGGAGGATGTAATACCCGAGAATTTTATAAATAAATTTAGAATTTAAAACAAAGATATTTGCAATTATTTGTGAGCATATATATATGAGTAATTTAATATAAATTAAATCGAGTATGAAATGGTTAAGAAGTATGTTGATGATAATGATAAGCTTAAGTGTTAAGCCTTGTGTGTCATAATTAATTTGTTAATTGAATTAATTAAAGGATGAATTAATAATGTATTGAACCTATGGATATACTAAGCCCTATATGAATGATTTACCAGTGTTAGTATATATATGGCCGAGTAATATAGCTGGGAGTCCAATAGTTATGAATTGGTAGCCTAATAAAGTTATTATACTAGTATATGTGTGAATATATAGATGGTAGATATATGTATTTATATATCTATGAATATATGAATTGGTAGCCCATAACTTTAGAATGTTGATTTTTGTGCCTTAAAAAAGCTAACAAGTAAGACCCATGTGGTGCCAATGATGGTGTAGCCCAATGGCTAGTAGTACTATGAATAGTGTTGGTTGGTAGAAACTTTTCACCAACTCCACTTTTACCATTGGGTAATAACCAAAGTGTGGACAAAAGTTTTCCTATAAATAGAGGCCTTTATTCATCTTATAAGGATTACTAGAATCATAATACTCTGCATTAGAAAGAAGTACAGTGAGTTGAAAGATAAATAGAACCCAAGAGGAACTCTTGTAGTTCGGAGGGCAGAGGAGAGAGGAAGGAAGGGACCAGTCAGTAGCTACCCAAGTGCTCTGTCATTAGAAGGAAAACGTCAAGAGGTACACATCCCTTTGACCCTATACTGTTAATTCGACCTTCTGCAAGTCAGGTAGAAAGAAATATGCATGCTAGTAAAAGTTTTTATGAAAAAAACATAAACCGAACAAAAAGGAAAGTATAACATATCAAACTAAGATGAATTTCAAAACCATATCAGCAGTGAAAGAGGAACATGATACTCTATGCTAATGAATAATGCAGGCCATGAAGGCTAAGAGTAAGATTACGTCCGGACTTTAGTATAAATAAGGAAAGGTGTTAATTTCATTAAATGTGGTGATGCTATGCCAAAATCATTCAAATACCCATACACCCATTATCTACATGTATCAATAATTAAATTGGAGACCAATTCAACCCATTGAGTCTTGCAATGTTATGCCTTAGTCTTCGATTGTAGTAGTAGTAACCAACAATGGTAAACTTACCCCACGATTGCAGACTGACTCTGCAGATCGTGGAGTCCAACATCATACCAAGACCTTTGGTTGGTTTTGAAAATCATAGACTGACTTTGCAGATCTTGGAGTCCAATGTAAAACCAAGACATTTGGTTGGATTTGGAAGTCTTAGACCGAACCCCACGATCGTAGACTTACTACAGGTCATGGAATAGACCAGGCCATCCATGAACCAGATAATAGACTGAACACCACGATCGTAGACTTACACCAAACTGTAGAATAGACCAGGACAACCATGAACCAGATCATAGACTGAACCCCACGATCGTAGACTTACTCGCAGATCGTGGAGTGGAGCAAGCTGACCTTAGACCAGATCGTGGAGTGAACCCAACGGTGATCTCTCACAGTTCGTGGAGTGAACCCGAAGGTGATCTCTCACAGATCGTGAAGTGAACCCGAAGGTGATCTCTCATAGATTGTAGAGTGAACCTGACCATCAGAAGGTGATCTCTCACAAATCGTGGAATCTCTGTAAATCGTAGACTACTCCTGGAGAGTGACAAAATACTAAAAATTCGTACACCAGATTTGTTAATCACTGTTAAATCTTTACAAAAACTTATTAAAGTTTGTCCAAGTGTGATTAATCCATAACGTAGGAAGACTAAAGATAATAATCATGGTAGAATCCAACGACTATCACCATCTTAGGAATTGGTATGATGTAGTAATTCAGATATATTAAGCAAACCAAAGAAGCCGGACAAAAGAGTCACCTTGGTAATAACAGATAATTACATAAACGATTAGAATAATATGGCAATGGTGGATTCCAATTGAGGGAGTCACCGATAGGTCTATCTAAATCATTATGTGGTTTCAGTAGAGATTAATTATCAGAGTACTTATGATTAATGTAGGTTATCTGAAAAGTAGAAACGTAGAGTTAAATATTAAACAGCAGTTCAAGCAAGTTCTCTAACTTACACAACTCTGGATATTGTGCAAGTACCTAAACTTTATTTCATTTGTGTAAATTTCTAATTATTGTTATACCAATATATATTTGAGCAAATATACTTATTCTATGAAATAACCCTTGTGTTACCCAGACTCTTGAGAAATATTATTCACACTCTAAAGTTGGTTTGAAGTTAAATCTATATCCTGTGAATCATGTTGCAAGCACTGAACTCGTATATTATTCCTAAATGCATTATAATGGTTGTCTAAGCCATTTGTTTTTGCTAGACTAATATCATGTGATAGAAAGCTATCCAAACTAATTGACATGGTGCGGACTCTTATAAATCTACTGAGACGAACAACCCTCATTGAGGGGGAAATTATATAACTGTCGGGGAACCGACGTGCGCACATACTAGCATATTTTGAATGTTATGCATAACGTAGGGCACTTTAGGCTGATCACATGGTGTACTTATTTATTTTGGATTTTTAGTATAATATTGTTAATTCTAGTAAGAGTTCTTAGTCCATAGTGACTGCTCAGTGTTCATTCTTCTTGAACTTCAAAATTATTGAACTTTTAAATTTTGTTGATATCTTTCGGTCCATAGCGACTCTTATTGAGAATTATCGACACTTCTTGTTATCTTTGAACTATCATTTACCGTTATACTTTTGAGATTCAAACTTTATAATTGTTCACCCTTATTGCTATATTACTTGCTGAGAAAATTTGTTGCTCATTCTTGCTTTCCTTAAACGTTTCAGTTAAGGAAGAACCATGTGAACCCTCAGGCAAAGATAAGTGAAAGGGCAAGGCTACAGATTATCTTTAGTCCTCTACGCTAGCAGATTATTATTATTATGTTGTAATGAAACTTATTTAATATGTACTAAGTCTTGTTTTAACTTAAGTTATGTAATGTGTCTTGTAACGGTTACGAGACCTTGGGACGAGAATATTTATATTATGTCAATATAAATTATTCTATTATTTCGTTGTATGAGATTTAGTGTGTTATTAGTATTAGATCATGATGCACCAAATTCGAGATACGAGTGGCTGAATTTGGGAGCGTCATAATTTTGACACGCGCCCTGAACCCTTGATATTCACTCAACGATTTCATATGTTATCATAGAGTTCTTTTTCTTAGAGTAGAATAACTCAACGATTCTACACTGCTATACGATTCACTCTACGATTTCTTCTTTATTCTACGATCTAATTTCTTCTAATTAATCTTTACAAGCAAATATCATGAACTCAAGTTTAACATGCCTAACTCACTTATTAATGTTTTTTAAATCTAGATTCATCTAGTGGCTTAGTAAACACATCAGCTAATTGATTTTCTGTTAGGATAAAATGTAAGGTGATATTACCATTTTGAACATGATCTCTTATGTCAATATGCTTAGTTTTAGAAAACAAGATAAGATTATTGTAAAGATCGAAATCGTAGAATATCTTTGTAATAAGATTTTTAATATTTTTTAAATCAAATAAATATTTTGTTCGAATAAAATATTTATTATGAGTTTTTAGGTTGATTAAAAACCTAGTTTACGTGTTACGTGACAAAATGAGTGTTTAAAGTTTTTGGGAGAAAATAATTTTTTTGAGAAAAATGCAAAATCACTATTCATAAAATGCAGAAAATGCTTTTTCTTTTTTAAACTTTTCAAATTACGGCATATCGTTTATTTGGAACATGGTGATGAAATCTCAAATAAAAATATTTTTATCAAAAAAGAAATATTCACGCTAAAAACGCAACTTCGTTTTTTCGAAGGGCGGCATAACATTTATTCAAAAAATGGGGAACGGTGGCGAAATCGGATTTTTGAAAATCGAAAGTCGATTTTTCGGCTAACCGAGCAGCGTGTTAAGAAAACGTAACCGAAAAAGTTAGAAAATCTAACTAGAGAGAAATCGGGTAACCGACTTAGCTTGGGAAGTAAACCCTAATTAATTGAACTAAAGGGAAAAATAGACTTTGTGCTAATTATATGGATTATGAAAAAAAAAAGAGAGAAAAAAAAGAAAAAAGAAACTGAGAAATTAAATTAAGTATGATCTAGCCAAGCCTAGGGTTTAAATGGCTTGGCTAGGAATTTAAATGACTTGGCTAAGGATTAAAATTGCTAGGTTCGGGAGGCTTAAGCCTTGAAACCATGACTTGAAGACTTAAGCCAAACTTGGAGCCAAAGCTTTGCAATTCCATGTGTCACTTGATTAAATAAGTTGAGAGGGTGTGTGTCATTTGCTAGATTCATAGCACATGGGATAAGGAAGGATGAAAATGCTAGAGAGGTGAGTTATAACCTAAGAGGGAGGCATGTGTCAGTTACTAAATAACTTGATGGCCATGTTGTTGGGTTTGTACGAAATGATGGCGCAATCAAATTGCACAAATTAGTGGAGGCATGGTAAAATATAGTTTAAAAATTGCTACAAAACCATTACCCGGATCATCCTTTATGCAAATTATTATTTTAAAACGATAAATAAGAAGTTATGGAATCATTCACTTGTAGAACGAAGCTTCCACAAGTATAAGTTCAACTCCTTATTCGTCGCGATCTCCTTGAATATCCGGGGTAGATTCCTTCCTTTGATCAACGTTAGCCACCCAAGTGTTTGGCCTCTAGAGGTGATCCACCAAGGAAAATGAATTATTCAAGAAGGAGGGTGGTTGGCTAAACCCTAATTTTCTATCCTCTATAAAAAAAGGAGTACTCTCCAACAATTAAAATTGCATCAACTGATATCTAGCATAAGACTCTTCTTATATAGATATTGGTCAACCCTTCTAATCCTATTAGAAATAGGGTCTCTTTTAATTTAATTAAACTCCTTTAATTAATTAGGCTTCCCAATATATTGGGATTAATTAATTAAACTTCTTTAATTAATTTGCCTCCTAATCTTATTAGGAATAAATGAGAGTACTAATATTAAATTAATTCTTAAACTCCTTTTGAAATTAAAATAATAATAATTATAATAATATTAATAAGACTCCTCTTATTAATTTATATTTAATATTTCTAAAATATTAAATAATAAACATTAAGCTATTTAATTTATTCTATCACCATAGATTAAATAATTATACTTAATGCATTATTACGATTATACCATTACCTTATTAAATAATTATTCTTCATTTTATGTTGTGACCCTTTAGATTCTCCATATTAAATGGCCGTGAATAAATCAATTAGAACAATTCTAATCTTATTTAATTAAATAAATTAAACTAATAATTTGTTTAACTAAATAATAGTTATTTTACAATAGGGATAAGCCTCCCTAGCGATCAACGACTTTTCAAATAATATAGATTTCAACATTAATCATAAAAGAACCTGTGAGTAAATAGTTACCATACAATTCAATCATTCCACCATACAATGTCCCAATTAAATATAAGACATGGAATTACTGTCAAGTCTTATTTTATTTAATCATATGTATTTCGATTGAAAAACACATCTCTAAATAATGCAAATTAGAAACTCTTTTCTAATTTCATTCTACCTTGACCAAGGACTACTTAGTTGTCATTTAACGAATCACATATGACATATCTCTTCTTTTACTAGAAGTGGTAGATTATTTATTGACCATTCATTATCTCTATAGATAAATTATTATAACCAAGCATACCCTTTGATATACCCTAAGGGTTTTTAAGGAATAAGTCAAAGTATAATTCATTACATACAAGATACTATAATGATCTCAAGTCCATGGATCACTTGTACTACTATCACGTTCAGTGAACTTATTCTTTAATAAGCACCTACATACTTGCTTTAGTGTCTTCGCACAAATGATCATGAGATCAATCTTCCTCATCCAATGAGCAAGCAACATATGTACCAATCTATCCTGATTTACTAATCTCCTTTTTAGTAATCCAACGATTGGAAACTATTTAGTTTTAAGTTTCTAATAATTTAGATCTTATTAAATGATCAACATCATGATTCTAAAAGCATTGCTTAAAACTATGGTTATTTACATATTATAAAAGCAGTATCATGTAGATAATTAAATGCCTTTAATAAATGAATACTTTTTTTAATAATGAATAAGATTGTTTACAAAGTATATGCTTATCATCATACATGATTGGCTTGTATGCACACTACTTTCAATCTCCCATCTACACTAAAGCCAATCGTCATGGTATTTCATACCCATCTTCTCTCAGTGACAATCAAACTGCTGTTGTCTTAAGAGTCTACACGCTCCAAGGTGACGTCTTTTCTTCAATGATTTCTTTAATCAAAGTGCCGCAACACATGTTTGGATTCAAGATGAGACTTAGGAACTATTCCTAGTTTTGTAATGAACTTTTCATCTGAAACATCAACTTGCAGCTTCACTTATAGTTATATACTTTGTCTTTGTCACTAAAGCAACAATCTATTTGCTGTTTAGAACCTTTCCAATTCACTGCACCACCTTTCAAGGTAACACTTACCCTAAAGTGGATTTGTTGTCGTCTTGATCAGTCTGAAAACTTGAGTCTGTTTAGTCCTCTAGTTTAATTCTAACCCATTATGTGTCATAATGACATCCTTAGTGTCAATTAAGTACTTGAGATGTTTATCACTGTCCATAGTGATCTTCTCCAGAATATGACTGATCAACATCAAGTCTCGTATATTTCATTGCATACATGATAGTAACTCATGCGATCTCTCTTTATTGAGGACAATTTTAGAGAGATTCAGTCCATGCTCATCATGATGAGACACCTTTTGGATTTTTCAATGCTAAATGCCTTTAGCATCTAATAAATATACGTTCTTGGGTTAAGTCGAAAATCCTTTTAACCTATCTATACAGATTATATCCCCAATGTAGGATGTTCTACCCAAATCATTCATGGAGGAATGTTTAGACAACTTTATTTTGATCGATTATAGCATAGGAATGTCATTCCCTATCAGTAATATATCATCAACATATAATACAAGGAATGAAACAGCGCTCCCACTAACCTTCTTGTACACACATGGTTCATCTTCATTTTGATAAAATCAAACTCTTTGATTGTCTAATCAAAACGGATGCTCCATCTACGAGAAGCTTGCTTCAATCCATAAATGGATTGGTGTAGCTCATATACATGATTTGCTTCAACCATTGAAATAAATCCATCTGGCTGTATCATACATACATTCTCCTCTAAAATGTATATTTGAGGAAGGGCGTCTCCACGTCCATTTTGCCAAATTTAGTAATAATAAGCTACAATCGCAAGTAAAATCCAAATGGTCTTGAGTATTGCTTCAAAGATCCATTTTAGATTTTATGGGCATCTACCATTTCTCTAAGTCTTTATTACTCATAGCCTGTTCGTAAATCAATGGATCATCATCATTCATGACGTATACCTCATCGTTATCCTCTATGACGAATCCATACCTTTCAGGTATCTTCGGTACTCTTCCAGCTTTACGAATAGGGTGTTGTACAGTAGGTGTCTCTACTTAGACAAGTTCATCCAATTGATCTGTAGTGGGTTTGTGGTTCTTGAATTTCTTCAAGATCTATTTTTCCTCCCACTAACCCCTTCAAGGATAAACTCCTTTCTAAGAAGGCAGCGTGTTTTCGTAACAAACACCTTTTGCTCAGTAGGATTGTAGAAATAGTATCCCAAACTTTCTTTAGGATATTCCACAAACGTGCACTTTGTTGGGTAAAATCTAATACGCGCAACACGCAAGTGTACGTGATCAACAAGTAATATAATGATATGAAAATTATCGTTCCCACAGAGACAAGAATTACAATATATCCTAGCAATTATCAATTTTATACCATCTCAATTTTATTAACCATGTTTAAATGATGATATTTATATAAGGCTACCACTTAAACTATAACTAACACTATCCAGGAATTTAACAAGTTTTCGGAGAATTAAGCATACAACTTCACTTATTGTTTCACTTCGAATGACATACTTCCTTTCAACTTAAATATATTATTCCAGATTATTAACCAATAACACAAAAGTAGATATAATCATCTCTCAATGCATTACATCCATACTCAAATCCACAATTGATAGAATTAAGCAAGATACCTTAATTAACATACTCACTATATCTCTATGTGAATTATAATTGAAAAAGGTTAAATATCAAGTTCTCTTTAGATTACGCATGATGTATAGATATCTCTATCCTATACATGAATTATGAAGTCTAATTAGCTGTAGAAATCACAAACATGCGTCACTATGGTCAGTTCTAATTCCATATGTCATCTCTTAAGTTTATATGGAATAACAAGTAATTGGTGATCAAGCAATAATATAAATTAAGCACAAACCATAGCAAAGAATATGGAAATAGTTTCAATAAGCTAAAGTGAAAGTATGTCAATTCTTAGTTCACATAATAAGATCCGTTGTAGACTTAAATAGTAGATTAGTTCATCGTAGCCAAATAAAAACCATCATCCACAAAGTAAACAACATCTTGAATACAAAGTATAGATGAAGAGAGAAAATATAATCTGAAATTGTATAGCTACTCGTCTTCAATCTCGCCTTGAGTTCGTCGTGCTTCGCCTTGCTTCAATCCTCCTCATGTGTCAACTCCCACAGATTAGGGTTTGTCAATGTCCAAGAATATCTCATATATGCCCCCTTGCTAGCCTTAAATATCCTCCCAATAGCAAGCCAAATACTCCCTCTTTAATTCTGCAGAATCTCATTCAAACAAGGAAACCTTCATCTCTGCCGCGTACCCCCGCCCCAGCGGGTGGTTTGCCTTGGATACGCCCTCCCCCAGCGGGTGTTCACGTAACCTGAGACTTTACTGTACCCCCGCCCGGCGGGTAATTTGACCTATGAGAGCCCGCCCGCGGGTGTCCTGGATAACATGCTGAAAAATTGCTCTTAAGTTCTACTTTCCATCCATCCTGGTTCCTGTAACATCAACACAAAACCGAATGAAACGACACTAGCACTACTTGAGATAGCAAGGAATCAGCTAAAAAGGTATCAGAGTCATAGTATAAAAACCAACTCATCACACTTATCAGATCTTGTCCCAAACTTACATTTGAAACATTTTCACATAAGCTGGACATCCCCAAATCTTAACATGCTTAAGACCGTTTCCTCCCTGTCCAACTCTCATATGGAGTCTTGGGGGCAGATTTTGAGGAACATTATTTAGTAGATATGCAGCTGTTTCTAGGGCATAACCCTAGAATGATATTAGAAGATCGGTAAAACTCATCATGGAACGAACCATGTCCAAAAATGTTCGATTTCTCCTTTCAGATACTCCATTTAACTGTGGTGTACCCGGTGGAGTCATTGTGAGATTATACCATTTTCTTTGAGACAATCAAGAAACTCACCGCTTAAGTATTCACCACCTCAATCTGGTCGAAGAATCTTAATACTTTTGCCAGTTTGTTTCTCTACTTCACTTTTGAACTCTTTGGACTTTTCAAATGATTCATATTTGTATTTCATTAAATACACATATCCAAATCTTGAGTGATCATCAGTGAAAGTAATAAAATAAGAATACCCTCCCCGTGCATTCGTTGTCATAAGTCCACAAACGTCTATGTGAACTAAAGCTAACAACTCTGTATCTCTTTCTTCTTTTCCACTAAAAGGAGATTTAGTCATTTTACCCATAAGACAAGATTCACAAGTTGGGTATGATTCATAATCGAATAGCTCTAAGAGCCCATCCTTATGTAACTTGGATAATCTCGTTTCATTGATATGACCGAGTCTACAGTGCCACATATAGG